>OZ004728.1:50918513-52387110 GCA_963924685.1 Dexiosoma caninum | reverse complement strand
ACTTTTTGATGAATAGCCTTTTTTTTAGTGAAAACAATCAAATTGATTAAAAGTTCCTAAAGGTACCATTTGAATAAAAAAGTACCTTTTGGATGAGAAGTACCTTTTGGATGAAAAGTACCTTTTGGATGAAAAGTACATTTTTTTTTCATAACAAGTATTCGTTTACACAAATTTTCTCTTTGAAAAAAAAAAAAAAATTTTTTTCCTGATATAAAAAATATTTTTAGAGGAAAGTCCCTTTTATGCAAAACGAACCCTTTTGATGAAAAGTATTGGCTTAAATTCTCCTTCGGGAAGGGTCCGCTACCTAACTTAACCTCGGTTAAATAAAAATACCTGTTGGAGGACAAGTACTCTTTGAATAACAAGTGCTCTTTTGATAAAAATTTCCCTTTTTAAAATTAATATCTTCGTTGAAAAAAAAGTATGCATGGCCCAGTTATTAGATCACTGCAACTCTACAACAATACAACAAAAAAAAAATAACAGGCATTTTGTTTGTATAAGGAAATGTCAATAAGTCAATAAATATGTATTTGAGTATAATGGCTGAAAAACAAGGAGCAATAATATTGTAAACAAAAATGTACACGTGGAAGTAATGGCCTCAGAAAATGTAAACAACTTTTGACAGCTTGACAATTTTTGACGATGAAAATACAACTGTACTAAAAATCAATCACCTAAAAAGTGGCCCATTAAATTATGATTTTGATAAATAGAATAAATAACAACACATTATTGTACTAATAAATCATTCTATATTCTTCTTAAAACTTAAAGGCAATTTTAATATTTTATATAAAATTTTTCCTTAAACATGTTACCCGATGGTGAACGAAATATCGTAATAAAATAGAAAATATAAACGAACCTTTAAGCTATAAAAAGAATATAGAAATATTTATTATAAAAATAAGGATTAAAAAACGATAGTATTAATATTTTTTTAAAGTTATGACCGATGTGCCTTATAAAAATTGTCTACCATACTCTTAATTCGTATTATTTTTAAGGATACAACTTTTTTATTATATGAATTTGTGTTTTTGTAAAATATCTTAATTTATTTCTTAAGTATCTCCTTTTTTTGCTACATACACATATATTTACATATATACATACATCGATACATATACATATTTCAATTTACTTTTTAATTTTTTTTTACTATCAAATTTTATTTTTATAGAAGTGACAATAAAAAAAAACGATATAATGTCCTCTTTCAAACCACAGTCAGTTTATTAGAAAGTGTTGTTCTATATAAATCTTATACTGTAACACGATTTGTGGTGTAAACGTTTTGTACTAATGTTCGTTAATGGGAGCAATCTTCTAGCCGACCAAACTATTAGAAATGTTAAGTTTTAAAAACAGTCTTTTAAAGGCATTATATTTTAAGAAAAATACTCTTGGTTTCTTAAGCACCTAATAATAAAAAGGCTATGATTTTTTTTTCAAGTCTTATTAAAAATTAAAACAAAAAAATCGTTTAAAAGTTGAAAATTTGAACTATTTAAATTGGCGTGCTTAATATTATATTAAATATTAAAGAAGGATGCCGCGCAATAGAATGTTGTTTTTTTTATTCATATGTGACACGGAAAGTTAAAAGGGACGTATACGCAGAAAATAAGTTGTGGAAAAAAACGACTTTGAAGTTGAACAAGTTGATTTTTTTGCGCCTGTACGCTTTAATGGTTTGAAACTCGCCACGTGGGTGTTTTCGGGGTCGCAGATTGCGAATATGCTGTTACACTTTAAAAATTGAAAATGGCGGATCGAATATGTCGGACTATTTTTATTAGATCGATTTCAGAAAAGTTTGTCGCATCGGATTCTTTTTTAGTTTTTTTTATATCAAAAGTGCAGTTAGAAAGCTGTGGTATTATCTACTAAACGAATCACTAAAAAAATATAAAATCAATTTTTTCGACCCATAGGTCGAAAATATATATTTCACAAACATTTATTTTGTTAGATTTAGTGCTATTGTTTTAATATTAAAAGAAAAACTTTAAAATCATATAAAATTTATAAATCTTAAAACGATTAGTTTAAACGAATAATTTAAAATTAATCCATTAAATAAAAACTTAAATTAATTGATCGTGGGTTTAATCTATTAAATAAAAAAAAACCGAGTAATTCAATAGTCTAGTGAATATTTGTTAAAAATTTTCAACTCACAATTTCTGTTTTTACATAAAGATTACAATTATACAGAAAGTGTTTTATTCCAAGTTGTATTTTAAAAGCCGGCCATATGTCCTTTTTTTCGAACTGTTAATAAAAATTTTATGGCTTATGTCTTGCTTCATGGAGAGTTTAAATTCTTTATTTATTTAAGTGTTTTAAAGGTTTTTTCTTTTTTAACACAACTTATAAGCTTTCATATCATCCCAAAGCTATTTGAATTTCTTTTAACCCTTTGTGTTTTCATTATATTAACATCGCATCTCGGAGCGCGATTGTATATTTATTGTATTTGTTGCTACTTTATTAAGTCTTTAAATATAAATAGACATTATATGAAATTCTCCATGCCACACAAGCAAGAATATACATATGTATGTATGTATGTAAATATGCAAACAAAGAAACAACAAAAAAGAAATCATATATCGCACTCATTTCATTGCTTGCATATGCATGCAAATTGTGAACACAAATAAAGCAAATACAGACAAAAATCCCCTTTGGCACATACAACAGCCAGTTTTATACTATTTGGAATATTTGAATGCGAGCATTTATACATATGCATATGCATGTATGTGTGTGTTATAAGTGAAGTTGGTTGGGGATTCCTCTTGTTATTGTTTCGTTCTAAGGATATTCATTCAGCTGTTATTTGTCTATGTGGTAGATATTTATAAAGATTCTTTTCTGTGGTAAAACAGTTTGCATGGGAGAGTGAGTGTATGTGTAATTTAACATTTATTTAAAAAAAAAAGCATTTCTTGTTTTTATTATTCCTAAATATTAATATTGTTGTTAGTATGGGTGTTAGTCTGTGTTGCATATTGTTACAAGCATCATATGCCAAGTAAAACTTTTTACGTTGTTGTGTTTTTTCTCACATCTTTTATCGTTTTATTTTTTAAGTACCTTTAGCTTTAGCTTGGGTGTCGGTATAGGAGCGGCAATGTGCGCGTTTCAAATATTTTTGAATTTATTTATGACCACTTGGGATTTAACCAAGATTTTTGTAATACCTCTTCGCTCGCTCCATTCGCTTGATATTACATTTTTTAACTACATATTCAAAGAGTTTTTATTCTTTGCTTTGTGATACGTTTCCTGGGTGGTTTACATTTTTCCTTTCCTTTCATTTCAGCTTTAGTTTCTCGTTTTTTAATGAATCTCAGTTTTTGTTATTTTTAAGTTGTTTCGGTTCTTTATTATTGTTTGTTGTTGTTGTTGTAAATTGTAAAAGATTGTTCAAATATAAAAATGCTAAATTTATGGCAATTTTATTTACAAACGTGTGGGGAATAGTAGTGGCATTTTTTGACTTTGCTAAGTCTATATGTAAATTTACACAAACACTCAAACATCACATTCATGCAAGCCATTCGTCTATGAAAGCAAGTGTTGCAGAATGTGTGTTTAAATGTAATTTTCTTTTTTTTCCTTTTTTTTGTAGTTTAAACGGTGTTGGAATAATAAAACAAAATTTTATTATAGTTGCCAACATGTTAAGTGTAACGAAAACGAGAAGAAGAAATAGAAAAAAAACAGGATTATAAATGTTGCAAAACAAGCAGACACAAACAAGTACATACTCATAGTTAAATGTTTATGGGTATTATTCATTTAAAAATTTTGCTTAGTTTTTTTACGGTGTAGGTGCAAAAAATAAAAATAACTCAAATTCAAAGAATATTTTCTCTATGTTCTTATATTCTCAAATTCTCAAATTTACTAAGGTTTAATTTTTGTAATTTAAAACGACAAATTTATAAGCAATAAAAATACAACTCAATTGCTTATAAGATTCTGAAAAATTAAATAAATTATAGTGTTCTAAGATATTTTTAATTAACACAACACAAGCATTAAAATTTTCCTGCAAGTCTGAACATTAGAATTTGTTTTTCTCTAAACAATCTTAAAAATCTTAAATCTTACTGATGATATGCGTAGTGGCATAGAAAATACGTATTATACTCAACTGTTGATGGAGATTAATTGTTCGTTTTCCCTTATTCAAATCAGGAATGTAATTTCTTCACAATATTGTGATAAATTAACTGTAAAATTGAACACGACAAAAATTTCTTCAATATGTAATAACTACAGTTCGATGAAAAATTCTAAAATAATCTTAAAAATACTTTATTTTATGAAACAAATATTTTCGCAGCTGACAATATATTTTTTTTTTTTGGAAGAAATATTTTTTTTTCTTATTATTTAAATTACAATTATATAACAATTTTTTTCACGTTCAATAAATGAAAAGTACACATAAACCATACAAAAAACATAGATCGTAATTAATCTTGACTCATCTCAGAAAGGTTTAAAAGAACTAAACAGATTTAAATAGAATAATAAAATGTTTTGTTGTATCAAGAAAATTTTTCAAGAAGTTATTTAGTTTACGTTGTTTATATATTTTATAATTCTTAAAGATTTTTTGGGAGTTCTTGTATAAACATATGAAACTTCTTAGTTTTTTTCTAGAATTTATTTCAAGGTCTACTGACGATTTTGTTATAAGCACCAAATAAATGTTACGTATAGACCAGCGAAATCATATAACAAACATAGATAAATAATTGTTAATCATATTAATGTGACCAATACTTGTTTTATTAGAATAAAAAATAAAAGGATGATTAAGCACCGTCAGCGGATTAAACTTAGCGGGAAGTTTCAGGGATTTATTGATAGTAGAATATGTTAATAATAATGTTATTCTATATTATATTTAATTTAATTTAATTTATTTCAAATAACAACTTCGAATAACAATTAAAAGTTGCATTTTCTTCTATTTTTCAGGTAAGACGCTTTACACAGAGTAAGTTTAACAAAGTACGCTCAAAATATTTTATATTAAACTAGCTAAAACCCGGCGTGCTTCGCTACAGTTATTTCAATTAAAAAAAGTTCAATATAAAGCATATGTTCATGACTTATATTGAACATTTTTTTTTTTAAATAAATGTAGAACTTCTGTGATTATGACGTAAGCCACGGCCACTTGTTCAATTCCGCCCGGTCTTTGGCTGTTGATTAGTACTGACCATTAAGTTACTCAGGATAAATATAGAAACTTTAACTTTAACCGTTCTCAGGATATAATGAAATCAATATTTATTTTGTATGGGAGCTACCACGCCCCTTGTCCAATCTCTCGCTGTTTTTGATTGATGTGTCTGTTTTTAATTACAAAGATTTTCAAGATATACAGAACTCAAGATTTAGTTCGTATGGGAGGTACCACGCTCACAAGTCCAATCCCTCCCAAATTTTGACTGGTATTTTCTTTTAACTACAAAGTCATTTGAAACGTATTCAGCAACTTTTACTTCAGCCGTTCTCAAAATATACAAAAATAAATATTTACTCTGTAGGGGCATGGTAACGCCCAGTTAGAATTTTAGAAATTAAATTAGCCCACAGTTCCTTTCAGATATACAGAGACAGACAGTGAACATTTCAAGGAAATCGGTTCAGCCGTTTAGCTGTCCAAAAGGCACACATGAACACACATACAAGCATGTAATTTTTATATATAAGAAGATTGCAAAGAAGAGTGTGGCTGCCTGAACATTATTATTATTTCTTTATTTAAATAATAGATTTCGACTTACAGTGTCCATTGCTCAGCCCAGTTGTATAACTTATTTTCATATTTACACTTTATCTGTTCTCAGGTCTTCATTTCTTGTTTATTATTTCAAGCAATTGAGTGTTTACAAAATTTTACGTTTTATTTTATTCAATACATTTCATAAGAAAAATGTGTCAATTTAATTTGATTACCTTAGAAAAACGAGCTTTTAAATCTTGTAAAAAGACGAAAAGAAAAAAAAAACATTAAATGCAATTTTTATGCTCTTTTCCAACTCTTTACAATTTTATTTATTTTATTTTTTATTTATAAAACCTGCCTCAATGTAGTAGAGAGCTCTACACTACCGCATACATTCGTACATGTAACAAGTTATGAGTGTGTGTGTGTGTGTGTGTATGGGTATTGAAAATTGCAGAGTGTCAGGTTTTTGGTTTTTTTTATTTTTTGTTACTGTATATACATACATATAAATAGTTTTTTTAAGCAATTTACACAGTAATTGGGAATTAACCTAAATAAAATGTAATACTTGTGTATAAATAAAAATGAAAAGTGAGTTCATGAAAGCAAACATATACTAAAAAATATATTCTTGTGCATACACAAATTCACAAATACACAAACTCACACACACGCCCATACACGAGTATGATTGCATTTATGTGCCTGCGAATGGTATAACTAAACGCAAAGGCACAAAGACTGAGTAAGTTGTGCAGGCGTTGGGTTGAAATAAACTGTAAAATTGCTAAAGTACGGAGTTGCATGTAACTACTTTCCCAAGGCACATAAACTATAAATGAAACACGTAAACAATGCCTCACACACATGCACATACGTTTTCATAACAACACACGCAGCACTCTGTGAATAAGAATAAAATAATAAAGAAACAGAAATGACCACAATCCGGTTTTCGTCAAAAAAAAAAGGAAAAAATAAGGCCGCAAAAGTATAAAAAGAATTTTATATAAAAATCTTTTTCCTGCGGGTATAACAAATACGTTTATTATTATTGTGGGCCTACATTTTGGCATGACGGTCCTTGGTAAGAAATGGGGCTGAAGTTTATTTCTTTTTTAATTAAAATCGTTTTGTTAGTTTTCATTCATTTGTTTTTTCCTTCGGATACTGTTCCTCGGTATTGTACTGTTAAGGTATTAACAGCGTTTTTACGACAGAATATAAAAATGTTTTACATATTTGACAACTGATTTAAATGAAAAAGATGTGAGAAAAAAAGAAAATAATAAAATTCATTTGTGTTAATATTGACAACGTAATGAATAAAGGATACCATGGCTAAACTATCGTTAAAATACGAGTTTACTAAGGCCAATTTACAATGATTTGGATTACTTTCTAAAAACATTAGCAGTCACTAGGGCTTAGCTCATCAAATAGCCTATAAAAGAAAGTTCCAAAGTTTCAGAATATAAGTATTATTTAGTAAGTCGCAGGGATTTGCCGTTCGGCAAGTATGACTATTTTATTTGCTGTGCGTGAATCGGTACTTGCCAGTGTAATAACGAAACTTTTTTAATCAGTTATACTTTAATGCAAATTATTCTTCCAAATACACTGAAAAATAGTATTACTAACGGCTAGCACTAAGCCTAGACTAAGACTGGACAAGACTAGACTGGACTGTTCAACTCCAGTTTCAGACTAAGTCATAAAAACATTTCGCATTTTTCCTGATGTCTATTAGTATGTCCTTGTGTCAGTTGTTGCCGGAAGTGGAAGTTTCAGTGGCGAAAGCATTGTCACTGGTCACTGAATAGTAACGGCTTCAGCTGTATCGAATCCACAGGCACATCAGAACGCCCTCCTTGGTCGGTGTTGTGTAGCACCGGCGAAGTAAAATATTTACTAACAAACTGCTACTAAAACGAAGCTACAAAATTGAATACGTCTCTTTGACACCTGAGGCGCTGCAACACTGCTGTAAAACAAAGAACGTGCAAAAGCAGAGTTGTAAGATAGTGAAGCTTCACCTCCTTTCATTTATCCCACTGTCGCTTTCCTCTAGTTCCGTCACAATGCATCACAAGTGTAGGAGTCATCTCCTGAGTGCTGGTCCAAGAGAAAAAAGACCAAGACTAGACTAAGAATAGAACTAGACTAAGAATAGAACTAGACTAGACCTAGACTAGGCCTACACGAGACTAAGAACATACGAAGCCTAAAACAATCTTTTAATAAATTTTTTTTTTATTTTTGACTACTTTATTGAATTCATTCATGAAAAGATTTAACAGAGCAACTATAAAACACAACAATTGAAGGGGAACTATACACGATACGACTTACTAGCAAATGCAAATTTATTTTAAAACACTGTTAGTTAATGCCACCGACTTGACAGTACAACTAAAAAAAAGTAAAAGAACGGAAAAATTGTATATTCTCTGCAACAGCAGTTGCCTGCTCATAATCAAACTCATTAGTATCATCACTATGTTTAACGTAAAAAAAAGGTTTATGTAGATTACAAACTAAACGAACACTTGTACAAAAAACAAACATAACATCAGGAATATCATCTGATAATAGTGGTAGCAATTGTACTTGTAGTAGTGGCAGCACATACGGTTTGCAACACAAGCTTCTTTTTATTAGAAGTTGTGTAAACCAACCACGGAAATTAAGTTAATGTTTGGCTTATGAGGCAAATATTGTTACAACAAGATACTGAGATAATTTCGTTCCTACAGAAATGATGTCGTAGATGGCAGGAAATTCGTGAAAGAAAAAAAAAACTTAAAGTTGTTTTTAATTAGTTTATAAAATAGTGAATTCAGTGTTCTGATGGAATATTGTGCCATTTCAGTTGTGAACTGTAATAAAGACATTGTTTTTGCATATAATATACAATATTTTATTAAAACTTTTCTTGCGCAGCCATAATGAGCTGTAATAATTTTTGTATATTTAAATTATATATTTAAACCAATGTAAACCATACGATACAATTCTCTTGTTGTATTCAATTTAAGCAAAAATAGTAAAAAAAAAACTCTAACTCGACTACTGATATCAACTATTTTGTGAAAAAAAATATGATTACTAGTATGAAAAAAATGATATACGGACTGATACTTAAAGTAAAGCATATTTTGAAAAATGTTTATGTGTTGGTAAACTTCACATAGAAACACAAATTGTAAGAAAAATAGTTGTCTATGAATTAAAAGGTTTTTTTTTGCTTAATACTAGCATTCAAATACAGTACGGTTTCTATTTTAAAAGCGTATTTTTTATAGTTTTTAATTGTGTCCTTTATTTTTTTTTTCTATCTTCGACCAGCACTCAGTCAGGATGATCTCTACACATGCGATGCATTGTGCAAGAACTGGCAAATTAGGTTATGGGAAGGAGAATAAAGAGAGTAGTGTTTATGAACATTTGATTTGAAACTTCCCACGTCAAAAGTGACAGAAAAGACATCTGCGGGGAATTTGTTCAACATACGCGCTCTTCGGCAGAAAAATGAATTCTCTCTGTAATGCGTAGTGCGATTCGCTGACAAATCGACCACAAATGATTGCGCTCCTTTTGATGAACGTATTGTGCGCAGGAATGAACGGGTTTCGGGAACAAGTTCCCTGATTTCATGGGCTGAAAAACGCCCACATCGCAACTTATTTCACATCGCAAACATTTTCTATGGCTCAAATATCACTGAGCGCTTCGGTATACATTAAAACAAATATGGCAAAATGTTTAGGGTTTGAATCCAAAACTTTCGAATTTTAATTATTTAAAATTTGCACAGAAATCATACTTTTTTAATTAAAACAAAGGAAATTATGCAAAACCATTTGTCTTCATTAAATAAATCTTAAAGAAGCTTATGAAAATTATATTATACATAAATAAAGTTGAAAAATTTTAAGAAAGTATGCAGTAAAAACACGTGGCAATATCAAGAAAATGTTTACACATGTATAAATGTCACTTGCAATAATAAAGGACTTGTTAGACGGAAATAATGTAGATAAAAAGTAAATAAATTGTTTTGCAAATTAAAAGCCAGCAACTTTAAAATGATATAATAATAACGACTTAAAATAAACACTATAAAATAAAAAACTAAATTAAAAAAAAAATTAACCTACAAAAGCATAAAGGCCTCAATAAAGAAAAAAGTATATATAGAAAAAAGCTAATATAGCTACCGCAGTTCATTGTCGATATTAATATTTTCATATTTCTAGTGGCAATCGACGAGTTGTAATTGAATAACAATTAAGATTAAAAGCAAAATGCATACAAGAAAGCTTCAAGCTGCAAGAAACTTATTTGAAAAGTACGAAGAAGATAACAAATTTGGAAAAAAATATTTGAAGCAGCATTTATTACGGAGAAAAATCAAAATAAATATAAAAACGATACTCATAAAAACAAAGATATTTGTGGGACTTTTTTCCGGGCAGCTGTATGTTGAAAATATTTAAACAGAAATTTTTGCGGGGATATTTTAAGAGTTGTAGTAAAGAAGACATAAAGAAATTTCAAAGTCATGGAAAAATACTTTTATTGCTGTCTATTAATCACACTATTTTTTTTATGAGAGTAGCGAAGGCTGCGGTTGAGTACAGAAGTACATGTTATAGGGTCGAGCCTTGTATGCGAGTAAGTCATAAAAAAACTATTCGCACTTTTTCTGATGTTAATTATTGTGCCGTTGTATCAGCTGAATGCTGGTGCAAGATAAAAAAAAACCAAGTGTAATGAGGAGGAGGAGTTTGCACTGCTCCTTCATTTGTTCGTGCCTTGCGCTGTACGACTTTTCACAAGAAGAAATTTGGCTGCAATACCCTGACGGCGTCAGCTGCAGTATTAGGAATAGAGTTTACATTCCTAAGGGAATCTAGGTGATTGGCAGCCGACCTAATGCAATGATCCTCGTCTGGTCTCGACTGCCCCCTTGGTACCTCTAAAAGGGCTGCCTTTAGAACATAAACTAATCTAATTTAGGCATTATAAAATGCCTAATGTTGAATTCTTATTTTATTATAAATCTGAATTATTTCTTTGCCATAGTCCGTAGAATCCTACAGATAATTTTTAGAAATAAACATTCCTTTTTTGTTATATAATTTTTTTAAAATTAATTAAACAAACTTGATTCTATACATATGTATGTATGTCTGTAGTACGTAAAGCATCTTGATACTTCAACATGAAATAATTTTATGTTTTGTAATGTTTTTCTTTTGACAAATCTTAATTATTGCCCTACAACAACTCACAGATTATGAGAAGTTACATTTATGAATAAACATTTGCTTGCTTCTGTCGTTTTAGAGGCAGCTCTTCTTATATCCTTTTCTTTCTTTTAAATGAAATTATACAAATTTCTTTGTATTAATTTTCATAAATACATTTTATGGTGGAAAGCTAAAAAGCTTTAGCATATGATGTGAATAAATATCTTGATTTTTTAATTTTTCATTCGCTGGTAAAACCACCTTGAGCATGCAAATTGTTTTCAATGATTTTTATCAACACAGCTATATTATACCGACATGAAATGAAGGCTGCATAAGAAACAGCTTAAAATTGAATATAAAGCGAAGTAAACGAGAGTCATATCGTGCAACTGTGCCGGCATATTCGTGTTCGGTGAAAGGGTAAAAGTAGCAGTAGTAAAATTCAATTGCTGTTCTACTTTATTTGCTGTTAAAGGTTGTTGGAATTTCCATGTTTTTATTTTTTCTGTATATCATGCATGTATCGGGTTATCAATTTAATGGTTATAAAACCTTCGGTCTGGTAAGTCGCTCAGCTGTTAAATAGCTGGTATCGGAAGTGTCATTTAATTAGTGAAAGGTTTGCCATTTACAAAACAAGAACGAAAAACGCGTACAAATTTGAAACACAACCGACCGATTTTGACTTTATTGCATGAGAAGTTTGCGGAACGTGTAATTTCACGTTTCGACGACATCGGTTGGCCCCCAAGATCAAGCCCCAAGAGTTTTTTGCGAGGCTACCTTTAAGACCGTGTCTACACGGGCAATCCCCTAACGTTGGAGCATTTCAAAAGCAACATTCGTCAAGTTATGCCCAAAATGATGTACAAAATTTGCTAAAAAGTGGTAGAAAACCATCTCAAAACGATCTTACAGGGGGTGTTTTAATGAAATAAAAGTTTTTTCGTCGAAATCTTTTTGAGTGTTTTATTGAACTTTACTTTTGAAACTGAGCAATGGATAACCCTGTGTTAAAGATATTATGTTGTTAAGCACAGTTGAATAAATGTAGTTGGTTAACATTATTTACTTGCCCTGACTGCACTATCTATGGTAAGGTTATTGTGTGTATAAGTTTGGTTGCTTGCCCTATGTCGGCTTTCCAATTAAGTAATATGTCCTTGCAAGGATAATGTTAAGTGGCGCGTGAAATTACATTAATCATTGATGGTATTTACAACGAATTTAGCCTGTGTGGGTTGGGGTTTTTATCTTTGATACACTTTACCGTTCTTTTTTCTCCGCTTTTCGTGTTCGTATTCTTTATTTTTCATTTTTACTAAATACTTTCATGTTATTAAGTTGAACCCTTTGCCATAATGATTGTGTAACGTTTGTGGATTGTGAGAGTAGATGTTGCTGGAAAACGTTGTCAATTCTGGTCATAAAATATTGGTTTGATTTTGTTGTTGTTAAGTCTTTAAATTAAAATAAATTATGTAATAATTGCTTAATTTTTTTAATCCATTTTTTCGTTGAGTCGAAATCCTTTCTGACAGTTTTTAACCATTCAGCAGTATTTTTTTTTCTGAAGCTCTGATGAAAAGGATTAATTTTTTTTTTACCATTTATTGTGTTGTGTGTTTGCCTTATCTGGCATCAGTTAGTTCTATATTTGTGCGAACAAATATCTAAATCCTATACAACACACAAATATAGTTGTTATAGATGGAGAGGTCGCTTGATGAAATATCCTTTTGCTGAGTGAAGTATATAAGTGGCTTTGATGTTTAGATAAGTTTGGCAAATGATAAAAGATGTACGGGAAATGGCTTTGTTAATTTTATATGATTTTTCTTAAGCATGCATAATGGTTTCCTTATAAAGTGTTTATTTTTAAAGTTGCTAAAATTCATAGGAAAATGAGATATTTTATTCAATGTTAAGAATTTCTTTCAATTTCCAATTCAATTGTAAAATCTTTGGCTTATTGTTATTTAAGTGCCTATTAAAATCTAAAAATTAATGAAAATAAAGGAAAAAAACAGTTGATGTGAATTTAATTAATCAATTAAATCGAAAAACCAACTTCAAACAGAAGTAAAAAAAGATATTTGACGAAGTTTGTTATTTCTGGTATTTGCATAAAAAATTCCACTTGTTTGATAGCTACAGTAGCATAAACAACTTTTAGTTACCTTTTCAACATTTTACAAAAAAAGGATATATGGAAAAAATTTTAGAGGAAAAGTTTTTCTGAAAACTTTTGTCACTTTTAAAACTTTTAACACTAAAAGTAACACAAATTGTACGATAAGAAAATCTGGAGGAAATCCACTATCGGACTTGTGTCCTGTGAAATATTTCTAAATTTCTTTAATATTTCATGTTGTAGAAAACAGCAAAAAATAACATTGAGAATTTTATAAAAATTGTAAATTTGCTATCTAAGAGGGTTTTGTGAATAACTTTCCAATTTCTTATATAGACTTCGCAAGATGTCATGATAAGTTTAGCATATTGTTGAAAAAAGGACTCGTGAATATGTATATTTAAAATTCGAATTATTTTGTTCATTTCGGTATTGTAATATTTTTCAAAATTTCTTTTCGGTTTGATAAACTAGCTGTTGGCCATTAAACATATTACGGCGTACCGCGAACGTGGGTAGAGATTATTTTAAAGAAAATAATTGTTGAACAAGTTTAAAAATGGGAAGTAGTTATATTAAAAAGCTTTATTAGGTTAGGTTAGGTTAGGTAAGGTGGGCAGTTTGCTGGCTGGAAAGTGAAAAGTCCCAGCCCACTTCATTATGGAGCCATTGTGATACTTGTAATGAAAAGACTTTCACTTGTTTCAGTGAAGCAGACCAAACCTATAACCCCCAAACTGATAAACTAGCGCACTATTCACTTGACTACCGAGGCGCCCTGTTAAAAATCGAACTCTTATAAAATATTAAATATTCGATAATATTGAAGGGGAATGAAGTTTTTTTTACAACATCTTTTGTTGTGCAATTTTCCAATATTTACTTTTTGTTAACTGAAATGCACAAACGAATAAAAAAAATAAATACTAAACCATGCAATCAAAGCAGAAAAAACATCCAAAGTTAAAGCTTGTGTAAAAAAACAAAAACAAATCGACTACTTAAAGAAAAAGGATATGTGAAGAACTTTGTTATCTCGAATATTTCTAGGATTTCTTTTTTATTTTAAAACTTTAGTAAATTCGGCAATATCTAAAGGCTGTTTTAAGATTGCACGAAGAAAAGGATATGTGGAAAGAATTGAAAAAACTAAAATATTGGGCAATAAAATATAACACTAAAACTAACGCAGCGGCTAAGAAGAATAAAACTAGTTTATTTAAAAATTAGCTTGTATGCGAAACAAAAAGAAAATTTATTTTTTTTACATCGTTACACTTTAATAATGGTGCTTGCTTTATTGTCTTTAAATTTTTTAGATCAAAGTGCAATTTTTATGGCCGTTTTATTAACGACTTTAATTGTCTTCGCATTTCATTTTCCCTTTTCAACTGGGCTCTAATTTACACGTACATAACTGGCAAAATGTACACACATTTGGTAACACTTCATTTGCTTATGAACGCACAACACCAGCCTCACGCTCTAACACATTCAATAACATGGTCAACATTGAGAGTAATTTAAACATGTTATTTGGTTAGCTGTAAAGTACAATTACTTGGCTTGTTACATTCGCCCAGTTAATGGAACTGGCAAATGCGTTTGTTATTTTTCCTTTTGATATTGGTGTTGGTGTCTTACTTTTTGGGATTGAAATTATATTGTGCTTTTAAGTGCATGAAGAGAAAAGGACTTGGACATTAGTAAAGATTATTTGATTTTCACACAGATACAGAACTCAGAATTGAACAAACACGCATACCCACTCGCATATTGACTTCCTAACAACTCGACTCAGTTGGTTAGGGAAAGAAATCTAGTTAAAAGGGATATGGGTCTGCTGTTGAAAAAGGACAAAGAATGTTTGCAGGCGAAATCTTTTATTTTATAAAATTGGTTATGGTTGGTTATCGACAGAAAAAAAGCAAAGGGATTTAGTTTTTGGTAAATTTTACATTAAGTTAAATAACTTTGAAGTGTGTAAAGAGGATTTTTACTTAAGTAAATATAATTTAACATACATCAATTTTTGTTTGAACTTAATTGAATCTACCACACTCTTCTTTGTTGCTTGCCTTCTGTATTGCAAAGTATGAGTTAAAAGTGCCTTAAACTTTTCAACACAACTTTCATCGCAATTAAAAGTATATGAAAGTTAATAACAGAATTGTAACGAAAAATGATGAAACTTTGCGATTGCAAGATCCTAAAGGGGTTCTTTTAAAAATGGGATATGATTAGGTCCTTTTAATATTGGGGGCTAATTAAGTTTTAAGTCGGGGCATTTTAATTTAAGGTATCATTCTCTACGAACCCAATAGGGCTCACATGATACCTGCAGTGCCCATGACACCGTTGCTATCGCCGTGGTCCAGCTCAATGTACCTTCGGCATACCGCAGAACCCCTACTGGGATCGAATATGTATATCGTCAGTCACCTGAAATGCAAAAAGGCATACCAACCAAAAAATCAAAGCACAACTCTTCACAAATTTTAAGCTTAACATTTTTTTAACATAACGACTTTATTAAAGAAATTATAAAAGCAGTTTTTACTAACCTTTCATAATCAATGTATTTCTTGCCGTTGAGAAATAATGAAACAATGGAACAATTTTAGCAAGTTACTCTTTTAGAGACATAATTCTTAACGTTGTAAATAAACTCGTCATTTTATGTGGGTGATGTTGCGAAGAAATCATATTTGTAACCACAACAGTGTTCAATTATTAAGTTTTTTGTGTCTCCTGTAAAATTTTTAAAGGTGATGATAGGCCGGATCTATTGCCTTTTAGGTGACGATATGTAGTTTCAATTATTTTTTTTTGTCGAATTTTTGAACTCTAGAATTTATATTTTTAATCACTGGCATTTAATTTTTTTTTTAACATTGAGAACTAAAGAGTTATACTTATTATACTCTTTATACTTATTATACTAGTTATACTATTTTCCGCAAAGCAGTAATTTTTATATAGCTTTTTGCCTTCTATGTTTTTGTTTATAAAATTTTACCAAATTGTTTTGTTTTACTGAACATTTCGGTAATTTCCTTTAACACTGTTAAATATTTTTTCACTTTGTTTTTGCCATTTGTTTTTTAAGGACCAATAAAGGCAGTCAAACTTGCTAACAACATATGTTGTTATGTTTAAGTTTCATTGTTTTTGCTGCTATTTAAGCACACATATATTTTTAAATGGCCACAATTTAGTTGTTGTTAAGAGAAGGAATAACAATAACCACCCATATATAAACACATTTGCATAAAAACACATACACAAGTAAAACTAAAGATAACCAACTGTATGTGTTTCCGTACATACAATTTTTATGAGAAATTTGAATTTTATGTGATGCCGAATAAAACAAAAAAAAAAAAATAAAAAATAAATAACAATAAAAAATAAGCGACAGCAGAGGTAGATGATGTTACATTTGTAAATATGACTACAAATTTATGACAATAAAGTCATAATTTCTTTTTTGTTTCAGCAAACACAACACACACACACGTGTGCAGAAAAAGGGAAGAGCACATTTGTTATATTAAAAAAATATCTTTATATGCAGGTCTTAAAATAAAATGCTGTTAAAACAAGTTACAACAGCATGGCTTGGTTGGTGATAATTGTTGTTAACAAAAATAAGCTACGAAAAAAAAAACAAATCAAAATTTCTACTTTTGGGTAAACATATGGCAAAAGCTTAAAACTTTAATTCCCTTTAAGCCAATAAAAAGTCGTGCGAAAATGTTAGCAAAATATTGTTTGAAAATAAAGGCTTGGCTTTTTCTTAAAAAAAAAATACACAAGAAAATTTTGCTTGCTTTTTGGCAAGTACTAAAATTTTCTCGAACTTTTTTTATGCCACAACTTGTAGTTTTAGGTAAGTTTTAATTACAACTAAAATTTGGCCTAAAATGTTGGGTCTCTTAACACCTGCTCTTATATCCTTTTTTTTTTTGTTAAATTAAAATTTCTAAAAAAATCACTTCACTGCCTTTTAGAGTCCACAATAGTCGTTGTTAACTTTTAAAAGTGCTATTTTTTAATATTTATAACAATAAAAAAAAATTGGAAAAACTTTTCAATTTATATTGTTAACCGAGGCGTATGAATAATTGTTTTGTACAATTTAAACCGATTTAGAGTTGTTGTATTTCTCTTCATACATACATTCAATAAATATTTTTATTTTTTAAATAATTTTGTGGTTTTAAGTGTTTTTTTTTGTTCAACACTTTTTGTACAAAATTCACACATGTGGTTTTCTAGCCATTAGTATTGGTATTTAAAAGCAAAAATTTTTTTTATTTGATTTAGCACTTGAATGAATTGCATTAAAATAAAACTAGGAAAATGTCTATACGTAAGCGTACATGTATATGTACGTGTAAACGTATGTAGAGAAAAATGTCGAGTAACCGAAAAGTAAAGGAAAAAAATTTAAAGCTAGAAAGTTGTTGGGAGTACAAGAAAGTAATAAAAACGAAATATTTTCAATAATTTTAATACTATAAAAGTATTTTCATATAATCTGCAACACAAAGAGCTTTACAGCAGGAAGCACTGAATATGAATAAATGACATGTTGTGTGAACAGTCGTACCTAAAACGTATACGGTGGCAATTATATTTGAATTTATAAAATTTTGTCTGAAAAGCAAGTACTATTGTTGAAAAGTATATAAAATTACCTTATTCTAATTACATTGCAAATTACATTACAATCTATAGTAGTAAAATTTTAAAATTATAATGGCGGTATAAAAACTATTTTGTTTCATTAAAAGTTAATTCACAGAGTGACACAGTCATCAACATTTTGCCGATTTTTTTATTTGCGTCGGTATGTGAGCATTGAAATTTTTTAGCAGAGGAAAATAGTGCCGAAAACCGCGTGTGCAGCAAATGATGTAAATCTGCTTTGAAAATTAAAAGAACGCGACACAGCAGAATTGTGTAAAGCCTTAAACACATAGAGCAACCACACGACTATACAACCACACAACTACACGTGTTGTTGGTGGGCTCATTCCCCTCAACATTGCATTAGTGGATTGTCTGGAACTTGAAATAGTCTTATACTTCATTTATCCATCAGTCTCCCGTTGTGGTAGACCTCCCCATGCAAGCATTTCAATTCATTTGCTATTTTTTTCCAACTCCATTTGCTTGCTGTTCGTGTAAATTTGTTTTAATGAAAGTAATATCCTGCTTGATTTCACAGAAAAAAATTCCAATTAGTTTTGTAATACTCTTATGGCAAATATAATTATTGCTATTTGCTCTCCACTGCAGCTCATTAATTATAAAATCGATGAGTAAAAATCTAATGATAAAAAGAGGTAAAAAAATATTAAATAAACATGAAATTTTAATTCAAACGTAAAGTAATTCTCATTTTGAGTGACTGGAGTCAATAGTATAGGATTGACATTTGTCACATTGACTTTTGTCACATGATTTTAATAGATTTTTGTTCATTATCCTGTTTATTTCAAATACAGCCACATATAAATACTATATATACTTAGGCTTATATTTACTTATGCAGATACATATATATGTATGTATATTTAATAATATGTATGTTTAATATGTTTGTGTAAAGATTATAAGTCTACGTGTAGAATGAAACTGACATTTTGCATCTTATTATATGGAAAGGAAAATAATGAAACCGTATTTTTAATAACCTTAAAAATATGAGGGAAATTATGAAGACATCAACATTTAGGGTAATGCTTTTCCTAGTTTTTCCCTTAAGATCAGGCTTCCCGCAATAACGCTCTGTTGTTGGCGCACCTACTACATACTTTAATCGTTTTAGTTATATTTCCACTCCGTAGTGGTCCAAATAACGCTCCTGTAGTGCGATCCAGTAACTTTTATAAATTCGCCAATTGTTAAATTTGTCGATGTTTCAGTTTGCTTGTTCTAACACTTGTGCGATTCTGTAACTTGATGATAACATTAAAATCAAGTGCCATCTCTGTGAAAATATACGAAGAGCACAAAGAGAAACATGTAAAAAACACACAAATGCTTCGGCGAGTAGTCAGCGTGTGGGCTCTGCAACCAGAAAGACCCAGGTTCGATTCCCAGCCCGGTCAAATCAGAAAAAAGTCTTTTCTGAGTTTTCTGTGCTACAGCACCCCCCTTCGTAAGTATTTGAGTAATAAAACGTCGGCGAAGTAAAGTAATAAATAAAAAATGGCTACATTAGCTTAAAAATAAAGCGTCAAAACTAACATCAGAGACGCCGCAACTTTGCTTTATAATTAACACACAACTGCAGAGTTGTGCACGATTTAAGCTCTATCTTCCTACCACTTTCACCACCTGTCTATTCTCTACCCTATCCCTCTCTCTAGTTCCAGTCCAATGTACTGCATATGTAGGGGATATCCCCTGAGCACTGGTCCAAGATAAAAAAAAATATATAAAACAAAATCAAAAAATTGTTTATTCTTTTATTTTATTTATTATTCTATTTTTTTCATTACGTTTGCAGATGTAATTTAAATTATTTATTTTTATACATTTATGTACACAAATATCACAATATAAACAGCACGCAAACTTAACGATAACAGCTGACTTGAAGCGAAGATCGTTAAAAATTTTATTAAATTAAAAATTCGATAAAATTTCGCTGACCAGTGTCTATGTCTTCCGCACGGAAACCTTCCAAGAACAACTGACACAAAGCCACACATACTAATGAACATCAGAAAAAAAGCGAAATGTTTTTATGCCTCAGTCTGAAATTGGGGTCGAACGCAGGACTTTTTTTGGTTTTGTAGTCAACGAGCAGACAACTGCAGCCATCGCCACGATGGCCATGGCCTGGATATCATATCGAACAAAGTCAGGCAAATGGCAAGTTTTACCATTTAGACGAACAATTACAACATTTCTTTCGTCAACGTTTTCCTATATTATCCTACACAGAAAAAAGTAAAATCAGGATTCAATTAAAAAAAAACGGAGATTCATTTAATATAATAATTAGATTTCAAAATATCACGAACAACGCAGAATTTAATTAAAATTTTTGAAATTTGGCCATTTTCAGTGCACTGTCTTGAGAGAACACCAACATCAATTAAAATAAATGTGGATTCAATTAAATTTTTAATTAAAAAAAAATATTTCTAAGCAAAGACTTAATTGGGAAAAATTTAATTATTATTTTTTATGCGTAGGAACACAATTGGTATGAACGACGAATTATTCGTTGCGAACTATCGTCATCAGAAATAGCTCACATTTGTGCACACACTGCCGTCGACGAAATTCGTCGTGCGTGACGAACTCTCCGATAAGTTTATTTCTATTTCATACGCCGACAAACGACGCACAAATGAGCACAGACTTACAGTTTTCTATTTAAGGTTTCAAATATATTAGTAAATAAGTACATTTTTATTTTAATAATTGTTTAATTTTTAACATACATTATTTAAATTAAATATATACAATTATTTACCATAAAATTGATTTTTAATTGGTTTTTTGTTAATGTTTACTTTTTTCAAGCAATTTTTTTACACGGTAACACAGACAGCAAACCACTTTGCTGATTATGACAGCTGCAATTTTTTTGTCGTAATTGTGCGCTACACTGCGCATTTACGCAACGAATTAGTTGTGGTAGACGAAGTTCGTCGTTCATCCCAATTGTGTTCCCAGCATTACGCAGTTAAAGCTTTACTCGCGGACAACTGCTGTAAGCGGGCATCTCTCATAAGCGGACAGAGTTTCGTACTTCAGTTTGAAATTGCCACTAAAAATTATTCAATTTCGAACTTTTTGACGGACACTTCCACCTAGAGAAAAATTTTGTCGACGATGAGGCTTATGCGACAAAAGTGCACAGTACTGTAACCCTGGTGACCTTTACTTCTTCATGCTTCTAATTTAAATTTTAATGTTGTCTGCAATATACATTCCGCACTGTCATTGTTATACACTTTTTTTGCTTTGTTTCTTTTGTTTTTATATTTTTTGCTGCCATTGCGTGCTTTTGTTTCTTCACCATTATCCTTTTTGCCCTTTGGCATATGCTTTAGATAAGTGTGAGACAATGTTGGAGTATAGAGTCATCATGACTGAGCTGAAAAATAAGAGCACTTACACAACTTACATTGTTACACTGTTCATCATAACGATATCGTAAATTTTTAATACCTTGGGGAAAACGTCATTGTTTGTTGGCACTACAATAAGTTTTTATTATTTTATATGGTTTTTTGTTGTTTTGCTTTGTTTTAGTTTCAGCCATTTTTACTTTCATTGCATTGGATGCGGGGTTTTAATTAATAAAATGCGTTTTCTAAAAGAAAAAGGAAAAAAAACCCTTTTCATTGTTCTTGCAAAATTTTCAAATAAATATGATTAGAAATATTAAAAAGAAATATTTTTTAATGATACTGAAGAATATTGACTGACATTTGTCCTCTATATTCAACATTAATTTGCAAATTTCCTTATACAGCTGCATAAGCGCAGACAACTTCTCATTCTGCTGCAGAAAACTATTTAATTTTTATTTTATTGTTTTCGAATTTCGCCAATGGAAACCCCATGTCCCCAAAAATCACACACTCTTATTTTTTTTTTTTTTTATCTGTGACCAGCACTCAGGAGATGACTCCTACACATACATATTAAAATGAACGTGGTGTTGATTGATTGATGTTGATTGCATTTATAACAAAATAAGGAACACAACTTTTGTGTGGGAAAAGTCAAATGTTTCATAAAATTGACTCGCACTGCTCTAACTTCCCCATGCGTGTCCGTAGAGGTGTCAAACGTACAATATTTTTTTTTTATAATTTTCTATGAAATTCAATTTGATTGTAAAGTTGAGTGCGAATTATTAATTTCATAAGTTTATTTTTGTAATAAAATGGGTATTTTTTTATTATCGGCAAGGACTTGCAGCACAAATATTTTTGCTTTCGCATTACGGCACAAAACATTGCTGTAATCCTTTATTACAACTTTACGGCACTTTCGGCAGGACGTGGACAACATGCAATTTAGGAAATATTTCTAGCGCTTTTTGCATCGATTTTGGATGACAACAGAACTGCAGTTTATAGTTGCCAGTAAAGTACTAAAATGCATTTGAAATTTATAATTCTAAGTTGCCCGTTAGCAACTTCCAACTCAACTGCGGTTCACTTGTCATCCATAGTTGGAGGCCAAAATCTTTTGACAATTCGAGGCGAGTGAAAAATTGTGCTGTTTCTAGAGTAACGTAATGGCACAAATTTTTCTGCATGAACTCTTCGTTTACTTTTTTTTGTGCTAAGAAAATTCTTTTCATACCTTTAAATACCAAAAAATATTCTGGAGGAGCAGCATCGTGATTACCATAAATCAAATTGCCTTTGTCTTTTTATGCCTCGCTATAATACCAGTCGCCTCGCTCGATATCTTCATCGGCCGATGCGTGACAGTGACACTGTCCGATAACTCTTCCTTGTATTTCTCTTTATGTCTTTAAAATTTACGAATTACATTTGTCGCCTGCAAACACATCAACACTTTACTTTAACTGATTCTGCAAATTGAATTTGTATTTTATTGAAACAATAATGCTACACTAATAAATGTTTTTAATATAATGCAGAATAAATTTTGTATCTTCAGTAACTGCCAATCTCCTCATACTTGCATATACATATAAATACATACATATATATATGTATATGTATATATATTTGTTACATTGTCATAACCACAACTTGTGCTTGAGTTTAAATATTTTTTATATGCAAAAATATTTATCACTTGTGATGTAATGGAGGAGCTTTTCTTATATCCTTTTTGGTGTGTTCGTTTTTTTGCCCCTCAACAAAAATTCACATTTATTGTGACGAATTCATAATTTGCTGTAATACTTTAAGTCAGATAGAATATGCTCGGCACAAATTCAATTTCCTTTTTGACGATAATTTATGTTTAATGTGAAGGGCGCCTTTGCCTGATATACTCGCGCAATATTTTCCAGCAATAACAAATGATTTGGCTTCTTTCTTTGCATATTCTTTTTTTTTTTTTTTATTATATGCTATTTGCATTATGTGAAGTGATTGTATGTGTATAAAATATGGCAACGCTTTCAAGGTTATTATTATTGCCTTCTTCTAGTTGAAGTTTTTAATTTCATTTAATGCTTTTTAAATGCTGTTCAAGGTTGCAAGATATTTTGCTGCAATAAAAAAAGTTCACGGTCATGTTTTATAGTAAATTTTCGAGTATTAACGAATTCCGGCAATTTCTAAAGAGAAGAAATTTTTATTTTATTTCTTTTTTGAAAATTTGTATGAGAATTTTTAATGAATTTCTTTGCATTACCCACTTGGATATAATTAATAAGCTACATTTTAATTTGTTTTGTTGAGTTAGTTATTTAGACATAAAAATACGAGTAGGCCATATAAAAAATTTAAATTTAGCTAAAGTACATGTCGGTTAACAAACGCTTGTTCAAAAACGTAAGCATGAACAGTACCCAGGAACAAATTAGAACAAATATATGGGTGACCGACCTTTAACCAGTGTTCCACGTTATAGTTGATTTATCAAAATTGTTATACTTATAATTTTTCTAATTACCAGATGGAGACTCTTTTAATACAAGTAGTGTTATGCTACTTTTCCTACCATTCTGTGATTATAGTACTTCCTTTTTCGCTTCTTCGCTTCTCTGTTCAGAAATCTCTTTTATCTGATACGCATAATATGTGGATTCTTATAAAAATAATACAGTACCGATTTAGAGTGATCTTCTTTTTGAAAAAACGAATTGGTTATGTGTTCATGTAAAGAAGGATCTATCTATGTATGTTTGAATTTCCATTAAATTCGGTAAAATAGTTTCGGAGAGGCTGAAATTGTCCCCTACCTCCACTGATGGTACTATTTCACAAAAGGATACCAATATCATACCCAGGCTGAAATTGTCCCCTACCTCCACTCGTGGTACTATATCACAAAAGGATACCAATATTATACCCAGCTAAAAGTGTAACATCGACTTTTTTTTTTTTTTTTTTTTTTTTTTTTTTTACCTTGGACTAGCACTCAGGAGATGACTCCTACACATGCGAGGCATTGTGCTGGAACTATATGAAAGGGATAGTAGGAGAAACGACAGGAGGTGAAGCTTAATTAATTATTTTGCAACTCTGCTTTTGCACGTTCTTTGTTTATACTCGTAGCAGTGCTGAAGCTTCGGTTCAGTAGCCATTTTTATTATTATTTTACTTCGGCGGTGCTACACAATACCGACGAAGGAGGGCGTTCTGATGCGAAGCCGGTATTGTTCAGTGACCAGTGACTGTGCCTTCGCCACTGAAACCTTCCAACAACAGCTGACACACAAAGACACACTAATGCACATCAGAAAAATACGAGATGTTTATTTTTAATTTAAAATTTTTGTCTGGAACTGGGGTTGAACCCAGGTCCGTTTTTGGATGTTTAGTCAACGTGCAGACTACCATCCATCGCGCCATCGCTACCCTAAAAATGAGTGAAAATATAGCTAAAACTGTTTTTCCAGTGGATGCGACCATGCTAGATCGCCCCGGAAATCCTCTAGATGGCGAATTTCATCGGAATCGTTTTCGAGAACAAAATTACAAATATATATATATATATATATATATATATATATATTTTAATTATATTTATTTTTGATAATATGAAAATATATTTTAAAAAAATATTTTTGTTAATACAATTATTATTTCCTGACGATGCTACCTATTTGGTAGCGAAATATTGAGAAATAAATAATAATTGAAAAACTTTTCATAAAAAAGACCATCGCTCAAAAATAAATATAATGAAAAAATTTTAATAAAGGTCAAAATAAAAATAGAAGTGATACTAATATATATATATATATATATATATATATATATAGTATATATACACAAAAAGAAAAAGCTCGTACTAAATTGAAGTTTTTGCTGCTTAATATTAGTATGAGTAGATTACTTGAGAGAACCAATTCTGGAAATTATAGAGACTATTTGGCAAAAGGTTTAAAACAATATAAAATTTTTAATATTACCAGATATAATTAATTATTAGTATCAGTATCAGCACTTTTTTTTATTATTGTTTAATATCAAAAGCAAGTTTGTAATTTATAATAATTTGTTTTCAAAACTCCTTAATCAAAATTTTAAATCATACAATATAATACATTGTATGGTTTTGTATGTTTCACAACTTCCATTAATATATTTTTCATAACACCACTAGTTTTTGTATTTGTCATACAGTTGCATAAAGACAAAGAAATCATATGTCACTTGAAGATTTGGTTTTTATTTTTTTTTTTTTTTTGAGAAAAACAAAAGTTTTCTTTGTATAATTTTCTCGGCTGTATTTGCTTTTTGGCAATTTATTAATAATTGTACACGTTTTCTTAATGTTCTTTTTTATGCTGTAAAGGTTTTTTCTCCTAACTTGGCGTTGATGATTTGTAATTCTTTGTTATATTATTTATGATGCTTTTGAATATTTCCTGAGACTTGTTTAAAAGTGATTGTTTATGAGTGAGATTTATGCACAGTAATATTATCAAGTATGATGAAGATGAATGACTTCCATGCGTGCAGTATTCCAAATCTTATTACGTTTTCGCCACGTTTTCTTTAAGATGAAAGGCCATCATTATTACAAAATCATTATTAAATACATTTTTGTTTTAGAAAATTCTAGATATTTGATATTCCATATATACATATATGTATATATTTTAAAATAAAAAATAATAAAATATTTGTATTTAAGGGACAATTTTAAAGAGTACTTTCCCTCTTTTCTATATTGGTGCATTTTCATTACAAATTGTATTTTTTGTAGAGTTCAAATATTTTAAATACATACTCGTACGTAAAAAATTGTGCAAGTTTTGTTAATATTATTTTTACGTCGCGATCCCTGTATATGAGAAATTGTAAAAGTTTTCCGAATATCCTTTTTTTGTCATTAGAATTTTTGTTTTGAATAGTGATTTCATAATATATCAAAATATTCCAAATATTGAAAGAACTGTGAAAGTTTTCCTAATATCCTTTTTTTGACTTTTAGGTTTTATATCATTACAATTTATGTTTTCTACAAATATTTTGTAATATACTAAACTTATTAAAATATTTCAAAAACTATGAAAGTTTTTCTAATATCCTTTTGTTGACTTTTATGTTTTATATCATTATAATTTGTGTATTTCACAAAGATTTTGTAATATACCAAACTTATTAAAATATTTGTGTAACTGTGAAAGTTTTTCGAACGTCCTTTGTATATCATTACAATTTGTGTTTTTAGTGTTGAGGATTGGTGACATGTTCACACAATTAAGAATTTTGGTACAAGAGAAGTGTTTTTACTACATCCTTTTTTGTGGCGTATTTGCTTATCTTTATGATTTGACAGCATAACATTTGTCTTCGAGAAAATGTTATAGATTTCGAAATGAATTATGAAACAAAAGCCTGTTTTCTTTATGAAAACGACAGTACACTTTCTACACTTTTGCTGGCATTAATTTTATAAATTAAATGTGTTTCTTTAATTTATTTTTTGTTTATTTAACACAAATTATTTTTGATATATTTACTTATTAAAAAATGTCCTTGACGTAATGCTTTTCTTTATAATCATATTCAAATATATTATTTTTCATACAAAATTTTTTTTTGTTTTGTTAGAGTGCTCGTATTACATTTTAATTTAAGTGTTTCTCTTATTTTGTTTATTTTCTTGCAAATTTGTTTTCACATTTGTTACGTTTTACAAATATTTCGACTTTAGTGTAAAGCTCCAGCGTTTTTCTTGAACTGTTTTTCTTCTTTCTATTCATTTTTTAATTTGGATGCAATTTAAGATTTGGGAAATACTTTGTGGGAATTTTAAAAATGTTGAGAATGATACTTCAAGTCTGCTTATTGTCCTTAATGAAGGTCTTGACGGAATTCTAAATATCAATTTATATTTTATTATAATTATCGATGATTGTTATTTGCTGGCTGCTTTTAAATAGAAATCTTCTGTAATTTTGTGTTCTTAATGAAACAATTTTGTGAAAGCTTTATTCGCGGCAATTTTAATAAGCCAGACAAATTATTTTGGAGGCACAAAGGCTAATTGTATTGTCCCATTCTTTAGTATTTTATTTCCTTTTAAATTCCTTTTCTTTACCACAATTTGTATTTATGCTTGAGTTTCCCCTAGGTTTTAAGATATTTAAAAAGTATCTTAAGATTTGTGAAATTTGTTTAATTTCCTTTTTCTTGAATATAACGATTTATTTTTACAGTTCTTGTATTTGTCGCCAGGAATTTCGAATGCATTAAAACATTTGAATCAGCTTAAGATTTGTAAAAGTTTTTCGCATGCCCTTTTGTAAAAGAATTTTCTTTTATACATCGTAATAGCAAGTTTAGGAGGTTTGTGAAAGTATTTCTAATGTCCTTTTAACATTCAAATATTTAAAGTTTGTGGTAGAACAAGCAAGTTTTTCTACTCTCTTGTTTCTTTGGCAGATTTTCCTATTTTTAAGAGTGACAACTATTTGTTAATTTTAATTTAATTAAATGTGAAATATATGACTTTCTGCTGTTTTGTTTCTTTGGTCTAAGACTATAATTAAAAATTTATAGCACTTTAAGGATTTAAGTGTATTTTCGTATAACGCATAGTGTTTATTTATTTACAAACCTTCCATTGGTTTGATAAATTTCTTCGAAAAAATTTCTTTTGACAACAATTTCCCTTTTTTTTTGCGAAATCCAAAGAAAACAATTTTTTTTTAAACAAACCATTAAATTAATGATTGCTGTTATAGAAGGAAACGAAGCATATAAATTTCCGTAGGAATAAAAAGAAATAATCACATATAAATCTTAAAAGTCACTTCAATTTCACAACAGAGAAAAAAACACGTGGTGGGAGATTTTTTGTTATATTATTTGGTTTCTGCCTGCCTCTCATATTAAATAATTTCTAAGGACAATGACACGTGTGTAGCACAGTTACAAGACAAAAAATTACATAACAACATCATGTGAAATTAATAATAAAATACCGCACAGCTTTTATACATGTATGTATGTATGTATGTACCTTCAACACGTTTATATACGATAATCTGAATAAATGTTACAATTTCTTAATAAAAATCCCTGGAAATCTTTTTAAAAAATTGCCATATACAAAAAGTGTTTGTTGTGCTTGTTCTATATTATTTGTCCTTTTTTGCAAATACATTTATATGGATAATTTGAAATTAGTTTTGTGTATACAATAAAAGACAGGATGTGTTGGAAATATGTAAGCAGTGGCAGGCGGCAGAATGAGAAGAAAAAAGGAGAAAGAGAAAAGGACCACAATGTGATTGTAATCGTTTTGATTTTGCTTAAGTTTATTTTTATAGACTCAAGTTTTCTTTATTGTCATGTAAATACATTTAAAAACTAAGAAGAATAAAATGTAAATATAACAATTACGAGACGAAACTATTTTTTGTTTTGTAACTTAACAAGTAAGCTTGAAACCACTATTACTATTGTTTGTTTTTTCTTCTTGTTACACATAAACATTTCATTTATATTGTTTCCTGCATAATCACATTTACTACATACACAAACACCCAATTACACATGTGAGTCTGTGCATATTTTAAGTAATCAGAGTGTGTGAGTGAGTGTCTGGCCATTTTGTGGGTCTGTTATAATAAAAATGCTAAACAAGATGGATTTTGATGACGAGCATTTTATTTTGCTTCTTTTATTTTCGATGATTTATATTCAGTGAAAATAACTGGAGAAGATTTTTGTAAAGAGTTTCATTTTGAGTTTCAAGAATGACAAGGAAATTTTCCTTTTCCTACTGAGCCGTACTTTTTACTATTACGTTTCTGCAACATTTATAGAATTTTAATTTTTGCGCTAATGTTTGCTGCATAAAAAACTTTAGCTGTAACCAGTCCACAGGTACATAAAAGCACCCTCCTTCGTCGGTATTGTGTAGCAGCAGCGAAGTAAAATAATCACTAAAAATGAAATGGTTACTAAAATAAAGTTTCAATATAGAATATGTCTTCCTGACATGAGAGGCAACACTGCTATAAACAAAAAGCAGAGTTGTATGACAGGGAAGTTTAGCCACCTGCGTTCTCTCTCACTATTCCTTTCCTCTACTTCCAGCACAATGCATCGAATGTATTGGGTGGGATCATCCACTGACTGCTGGTCCTAAATAAAAAAGAATGTGGCGAACAGGCCAAAGTAGCGGACAACTACATGAGTTGATGGGGGGAGGTTAGCGAATCGCATCTAGTTTTCATTAAAAATTATTAAATCAATAAAATATTTCAAGACATTTTTTAAATCAATTTCTGCTCTAGAAGAACTTTCTTAATTTTTTTAATAACTAAAATCCTTAGCAAAGCAAAGATCAGTGTTACCCGCTATATATTCATATTTGGGGAAGAGGACAGAGAGGGTGTAGTGTTTGTGAACATTGAACTTGATATTCGAAGACATGCCCACATAATATATGTAGATGCAACTAAAATTCCAAAACGCATCTTAATCTACAAAATAAGTGGAGCGTGGTACTTTTTTTTTTTTTGGTATTTCTACTTTTTAGGGTATAAGAACGGGTACTAACTAAATTTTGGTTACATTTTTGTACTGTTTCTATATTTTAAAGTAAACATAACAAATCTGTTGACACAAAGAGTACTGATGACATGCGTAGTGGTATAGAAAATGCGTATTATACTCAACTAGTGTTGGATATTAACTGTGCTTTTTTCACTTATTCAAATCAGGAATGTAATTTCTTCACAATATTGTGATAAATTAACTGTTAACTTGAACCCGATAAAAATTTCATCAATATGTAATAACCAGATTTCGATTAAACTCTATTCTGAATATTAATAACAATAAAAACTAAACTGATTCTACTTTCGTTAAGAAAATCTTAAATCTGTTTTGCTACTTTTTTGGAAAATCGAACATATAAAGAGTAAAATTGATTCGCTGTTTTGGTACTTTGTAAATATATTTTACGTATATTAATATTTTAAATAGATACAAGTCGATAGAAAATTTTAGTTTTTTTTTCAAACTGACCCAAAAGTACAAAAAAGAGCAAGAACGGGAAAATTAATTTTTATTAAAAACTATTGGATTTATTTTTATAAAATTTAAAATCCAAGTTTAAAAAAATTAATTTTTTTTGGGAAGAGAGGCTTTTATATACGTATATTATTCATTTAATGTGAAATAAGCGGCCATAATGTTGCGGGCGATATACGTTTTTTTTTTTATTTTTATTAAATTCAGGGTGGTTGATGTCTTTTTATACATATAGTTTTGAAACTATATTTTGTTTTTCATTTTAAAGATATTGCAATTAACAAAATTTACATCCTGTTATATACGAGTATAATTTTAAATTCGCTACTGAAAATAATAATAAAAATTTTATTGTTGAATTTTTTATGAAATTTTAATACGACTTATTGCCATCGATATTACAACAAAAGTTCTGCTGTTAAGTAATAAAATTTTGCATATATTCTTTATTCAATAATAAAAAAGTTTGATTGGTGTTGCAATAAAACTTTTTTATTTGTTTAATTTCTTTTTTGCTGAATATTTAGTTTCGGGCAAAAGTTTCACTTTATGGTATTTTATTTTTTAGGGGGAAATTTCGCCATTACAATTTGTATTCCTTTCTCAAGAATCGCATGTTAAGCAACATTTTTGTTATAGCGTTTAAGTACGAAAGTTTTCGATATGTCCTTTTTGGAAGATCTATAGATAGTCTGAGAAGAGTATTTAAAATATTTTATTAAAGCTAATTTTAAATGAGATTTGTAATTTTATAAAATTTCTAAATTTCGATTTGTTTATAATTATTTCGCAGAAAAGTTTTCTCGCTTTATTTGTGAGAAAATTTCGATTATCCGTGCATTTACTGCAATAAATTTAAACTTGATTGGATTTCTTCTATGTGCATAATTATTCGTCTAGATAAAGGAAAAATAATCTAAAAATTTATTTTCGCTTCATTTTGGCATTTCATATCTTCGTTCGTGGCGTACTGGAATTTCATTAAGTCTTTCAACAGTTTCTTTTTAGCCTGTGGCTATTTTTAGCCGCTGCTTACTTGCCAACAATAACTCTAACTTATCGTATTATTTTCCCATTTCCCCTCAAAAGGCATTTTATTTTCTATTAAAAAAGGAGGCAAATAATATAAAATACAATTTCACATAACTTTTTGCTATTTTATTTTCCATTTTATTGTTATAAATTTTTTTTTATGTCTTTAGGCTTAAGGAAATAGAGCATTATGTACCGGAAAATATTTTTTTTGTTGTGTTTACACGTACAATGCTGTAGTTATAATATCCTTTTGTATTTTATTAAAGACTTTTGTGCTCTTGAGCTTGGACAGAGTTTGTGTTAGCTGTCTTTTTATGGACTATAGTTTGCAAAGCTTTAAAGGAAATACTAAAAGAAACATATAACTTTGTATATTTAAGATGTTTATTTTTAAACAAATTTTTATTAAATAAAAACAAAGATTCTTTACTCATCATTTTTAATGCCTTACGAGGGTGGTTAATCGTGAGTTTTATTAGAAGCCGGTGCATTACTTCTAAAAAAATATATAATGTGTGTTTACATTCTGCATGTTACGAGTCAAATATAAATAATGGCATAGAAATTTTTGATAAATAAAAAATTTCTATACATTTAATTGAAAATAGAAGCTTCCAAGTTAAGTACGTAAAGACGTTAATTGTTGCATAAATTTTGCTGTTGAGAAAACGCAATACTTTTTAAGCTGATAATTTTACTTTGCCGATGTTTTCATAGCTCATATTCAATGAAGTAAGATGCTGTAATAAAGACACTAGAGTAGGATTTGAACTCACAACTTTCTGCCTGTATAATCATCTCATTAGATATTTCAGTGCACAGCACACTCTTTGAGATTATTTTGCATATATAATATCTTCAACTGCTTCAATATCAGAGGAGATTACAAAATGACTCCTCATAAAAACATATTTCATATTTTACCAAAAATAAATTTTGTCAAAGAAAACAAATTTCTTTTTGAGTATCCAGTGAGGATTTTAAAATGTTTCGCCATGACTTATTTTATAATGAAACAAGCGACTATGAGCTGATTATCTGAAGCGTTTGCTGTTACATGCAGGGCTACCAGTAATAAATTCCGAAAAATCGTAAAATTTTGGAAATAAAATCGCCAATATTTAAATAAAAAATCGTCACACAAAAAATAAGTACAGAATACACATCAACTGGTAGTGAATTATATCAAATATGCACCACAATTAGAGAAACGTGTGTGCAAGTTAGTGACAGTCACTAATATTCATTTCTGCATTTCTAGCCGATGGTAGCGGTTGAAGAATAGTTAACAGTTTACTTGGGTCCAATAGAGATGTTCCCTTTGTGGTACATGAAAATGAGACTTAGGAGTAAGAACTTCATAAGAAACAGCATTCAGTAACACATTCTTTGGACTGCTCTACACACAAAAAAAAAATTGTTAAATTTTCTCCAATTAAGTCTTTGCTCAGAAATTTTTTTTCTTCATTAATAATTTAATTGAATCCACGTTTATTTTAATTGATTTTATTCTTCTCTCAAAAGAGTGCAACCAAAATGTAATAAAATGGGCAAATGGGAAAATTTTTTTAATTAAAAGTGTTAATTGATCCTGTGTTTTTCGTGATAGGTTGAAATCTAATTATTATTTTAATTGAAACTTCTCTTTTTTAGTTGAACCTTGATTTTACTTTTTTTGTGTGTAAAAACATATTTCTTGGTAGCCAAAATTCTAAATATATAAAAAAAGGATATATGGGATAATTGTTTTTACTTAAAGTTAAAGCTGAATTCCTTACATCATTCAATTCGTTAGACAAAATAACAAGTTGTAGGCTGAAGAGAAGGAACCTCGTATTTATTTAAGATACCCATGCTTGTTTTTCTTGAATTTATAGGTATAAATGAAAGATAAATATTTATATAAACTTTTCAGAGTGTGAGTGGAATTTTCATATTTGTCTGTGGCTGTGTGTGTATTTCCCCCCCTCTGTTTATTTAGAGTTTAGACAAATGCTGTTGTAGGTTGCTATGAAATTTAAAATATTTGATAAGAAAAAAAAATTAAAATTTTTTGTGGTTTTATTTTAATATGTATTTTGTTAAGGTTTTGTTATTCTCATATTTTTTTGCCTTTTCCTTCAGTTTGAATTTATTATAGGAGTCATTGTATGTGCTTATATTTGAGCTTAGGCAAACATTGCCGTATAAAAAGTACATTATTTATTATTTATCTTTTATTTTAATATTTTTTTTTTATTATTTCAAATATATGTATTTGCTTTAAATGCATAATGAATTTTTTTTTTGCATTGTGTACAGTATAATGTACAATATAATAAATATTTTTCAAAGTGTTTTGCCTCTGGCTCTAAATATTTTAATTAAATACAATTAAAATTTTTATAAAAATTTGCATTGACAATGCCAGTATGCTAGAAGTTCTATTTTGTAAGGTAAAAGAAAAGTTTTAATTTAGAAAATCTGCAAAAGAAGTTTCTTCCACAAATAAGTTTTGGTAGCATTTGAAATGAAAAGAAAAACAGTGGAAAGTTGGGATACTAATGTAACCGAAGTCCCCACTTGCATATCAAAAGCAACTTGTGTCTCAATAAAAGGTTCTTTATAGATAAATTCGTTTTAGGGAGATAATAATGTGTGGAAAACCTTAACAAAATACAGTGTGCTCAGAAATAATTCGTTATGGAGCAAAAATTCCTTTTAGTGAAGTTCGTTATAGGGATGTTCGACTGTATAAAAATAAAAATATATTTAAACAAATGCATACCATAATATGTCCATGAGGTACTATTTTTACAGCTTTTTTTAAACATGAGATTATTTCGGAATTTTTTGGAGTTGGTTCCGATCTTTCAAACGTATATTTCAAACACGTCCCAATTCTTGCGGTTTTTTCTAATGTCTAAACTTTTCATTAATTTAGGCTGGAGATCCAAATTTTTGAAGATAGAAAAAAACTATGTAAATTAGAAAATCTGAATGAAAACTCCGAATAAAGAATTATTGTTCTCTTAAAAATTATGCCTAGGGATGTCAGAACTATTTATTTCATTAAATATTGAAGGTTATATTTCGTGAGTTGAGAGAGGAACACATGATAAGATTATATAATTTTCCTCCCCTCGCACCTATAAAGTCAGAATTTTTGGAATAAAAATGGGAGTTTACTCCGAAATATAACCTACAATATATGTAGTACTGACATTCTTTGGAATAATTTTTCAAGAACAATTATGTTTTATTGGGAGTTTTTCGGAGTTTTCATTCAGATTTTCTTATTTGCATAGTTTTTTTTATCTTAAAAAATTTGCATCTGCAAATGATTTGTCCAAGATGTTAAACATTGTTTATGATTTGTTTGGTTTTGTTTCTTAAATAAAACAATTTTTGTCTTATAAATTTTGGACAAAATTTTTTTTTCAAATGTTTTACCAGTATTTGCCAAATTACGGTATTCGGTAGGAATTGAAATATCAAAGAAAATTTTATTAAACTGTGTAAGAATTTCGTACGATGTCGAATGGCATAATTCGGTCAGTTGTTCATTCGAAATTTTTTTATATTATTCTTTTCACCAATTTTAGATTTAGTATATCTAAATCTAACAAAATAGTATAATTTTTTTTTCTAAAAATTTCTTCTATACATAATTATTTAAATGTAATTAAAGGATCTGCTGGAAAAGTATTTATGGATAAAATGTTGTTACATCGGCCCATCTCTTTTTTATATTTATGGTTTTTCGAACTATTTGTTCAATTTATATCATTGTAATCATAAATATTTCTAAGCATTCTTTTTTTTTTTTTTTTTTTTTTTTTAGCAGCGATGGAGTTAAATAAATTCGGGTTGGAAGGAACATAAAAAAATTTGCAATCGTAAATTACAATTGTGAATTTTAGTTGTTCATTGCAATTTGAAATAGAAATTGGGTATTGTTATTATGAATATTTAATAATATTAATAATACCATAGCCCAATTCAGGCATCATAGTAAATTACTATTATAGAACTTTTAAATCTTGTAGCTTTAGTAAATAAATGAAAGCATTTTGTTATTGTTAAATAAAACTAAAAGATCTACAAGGTCTTTTACAACGAACCGGAATTGCACTAATAATATGAAATTTCTATTGTGAATTGTATTTATGAATTGTTACTGTGAATTAAAAATATCAAATGTTGCTTTAAATTTAAATTTTTATTGCTATTTGTTTCAAATAATGGCTTTGAGTAGCGCTCTAGCAATATTTTAATTCTTTTTAATATTCCAATTAAATATTGACATACATTTTCCTTAGAGACGCAACTGAATATACCAACTCATGTGGTTGATTTGAGAGAGAGAAATTCAATTTTTGTCATAAAATAAATGAATAAATAAATATTTGTCAAATGGTTTCTAAATATTGAAAAAAAAAAACAAAAACAAAAACCTAAAAAGCATATTTTTTAATAATCAGCAATATAAAATTTTATTAGTGACGTTTAAAAAAAGTTTGTCTTGCTCATTTATTGCCAGATGCAGTGAAGTTATTATTGCTTTTTTATATTACAGTTTAGCCTCACATAACATTGTAAAATATTTTTAGATAATAATATAAAATGAAATATTCATTATGAAATATTGTATAGCAAGTACATAGTTCAGACTTACTATGGCATGCTATGGTTGCGGTTAGCGAATGGCAGCATACACTAAGACTTTAAAATATTCTTTAAAATAAAGATATTTTAAGTATCCTTTTTAGAATGCGTAAGAAATATGAAACAAACACGTTTGTGCTTCTGAAGCCAATGAGGGAATAACTGCACTAAAAGCGCTAAATTTCTAATTAGCGATTATTAACGCCTAATGGTTTTTGGTCGTCGTCTTATTTTCTCTCTGTCTCTCGTATAATATAAAACCATACATAAAACTCAACCGTGTTATATATGTGATACCTGTATATTAAATCAATTCAAATATTCTGCTTCTGTTTCATATTTTATGATAAAAGTTCATAAATTGTAAAAAAGCCAGAACAAAAAAAAAAAAAAATTCATAATAATTTTATTTATTTAAAATTAGTAGAAAATAACAAGAAATCTTGTTGTATACGCAAATTCCCACAAAATACAATTTACATTTAATTAAATATAACAAAAAAAAAAAAAATAAAATAAAATACATTGAAAATTTGTGCCATTTATTGTGGCATTTTTTTTATTCAAAGGAAATTAATTTTTTTTTTTATTTATGACCTTAAAATTGTTTTGATATTTAAATCAAATAAAGAAATGAAAACAAATTAATAAAAATTTATTATAAATATCATGCTTGAAATAGTTTTAAATCAGAATAGAACAAAAGGACCAAATATTTATTAATTTATTAAGGCGAACGGCTTATGACAAATATTTAAATTTATTATGTTAAAAATTAAATTTAAAAGAACCGAAAAAACGGTATTATTTTTAGATTCGTTTTTTTTTCATCCCTAACTTTTTATTTATTTAAAGTTTTAATTCGGTATTTTAGCCGAAGGAATGATAGCTTTAATTTAAGGCATATGCAACTGAATTGAAACTATTGCCTAAAGTCTGAGTTTAGACGAGAAAATATTTGGAAGAAAAACATCTGGAAATCTCTGTTTTTTCATTCGCCATCACAGAGACGAAAATGTTGTCGGCGACATTCTATTATTAATATTAATATTGTTACATTGTGTTATTGTTATTTTTGTAAGCAACAAGTACCGAACCCAAAAATGATGCTCTCTTCCCCACCAGTAACGGTAACAAAGTAAATATTTTCCATCCAAATGTTTTCTCGTCTAAACTCTGACAAAGTAGGTAGCGCATGTACTCTGCAGTATGCTTCAAACCCTACTCCGGCCTTAAAAAATTTTTATAAAGTGCATTAGTACCTATGCCTCCTCTGGCGTTATTTGAGTTATGCAAAAGTCGGCAAAGAAAAAGAAGAAACAAAATGCCTCACATTTAGCTTAAACATTAGTGCTTTCACTCAATACTTAACTCTATCCATCACGTAATGATAGTCATGAAGGGGTCCACATCTTTTTCTACAATTATGATTGTAGTTCAGTTAGAGGAACTACAGTCCTAGGTCCTATAGGTCCATTATTTTTATGAAACTGCATGAATTATGAACAACTTGAAAGGATAATAAGAAAATATTTATAAAATCCAAGAAATAAATAACATAAAATTTATTTAATTTAATTAAATTGCGCTTCCCCCTTCCCCTCTTAAACAACTTCTCAATTTTTTCCTTGCCCAAGAACCTTCCTGGGACTTCAACACGTACTAGACAAGTTTAGGAGAAAGAAATCCTATGAACTGGTCCAGTCGTTGTCATTTTCGATTCATTTTTATTTATATTGATTTATCATACATACTACATTTTGCTCTATAATTTTTTGTTGCATACTTTAAGGGGATTAAAGAGAATTTTACTATAATGATTATTTTTATGTACCAGTACTGACAACGCAATTAAATTGAATTAAATAGATGGAAAAAAATATTTAAAAATATTTTATACACAAAATAAAATTACCGGAAAAATAATTTCTATTATTATAGTTTTTATTTCCGCTTAATTAAAAATAACATGATATTTTACAATTTTTAATTTGCTTAACAAAATGTCATTAATTTTTGCAAATTTCTTTTATATATAAACCCCAGTATACGTTTTTTTTTATTGGTAAATTTTTTGATTTTGCTGAAAGCTGCGGTAAAATTATATTATAATTTTTAACCGTTTCAATAAACAAACATGGTTGAGTTGATAGTGAAAAAATCGTTGTTAATATAAAAGTAAATAAATATGTGCTGCTGGTAATGTAAATCGCAGCATTATATGAAATTTTATTTTGCAGTTCATAAACATATTCGTGTACATGCAAGTACTTTTAAATGCTGCGAAAAACCGAGATATTTTCATAAATATTTAAATATTCAATAAAGTGTATTTAAATAGTAGACAAAATATGGTTTAAGTATTTTACACAAATTAAGTAGTTAACAAAATTGCCATAAAGTATGCTATGAATTGTAAAAAATGTGTAAGGTAAAAAATTGGCCTAAATGTATGACAATTTACAATAATTTTTTTATTTTTCACATAAGTAAAATATATACATATATATATATATATATATATATATATATATATATATATATATATATGTATATATGTATCTATACTGTGTGAGTGCTGCGGCTGTCTAGTTAGCGCTTTGACCAGAAAATAGTGGATTGAATCCCCCGTCCAGGCAAACAATTTTAAGATCTCTTTATGCTAACAGCGCCCTCTTTCTGTGGTATTTGAACAATAAAACGTTAAAATAAAATAATGAATAATTAAACGTGAGCGACGCAGCAACTATGCTTTAAAAATTAATAACACATGCAACTACGGAGCAGTATAAGAATTAAGCCGTATTTCTGTGTATCACTTCAGCACCTGCCTCTTCTCTAAATTATCCCTTGGCAAATAGTTACAATGCAATGCGCTGCAAATGTAGAAGACATACTGCTGGTCCAAGTATAAAAATTAGAATTTTATGAAAGAGAAAAATACCGATCTACATACAGTTTAACCTCGGTTAATGCAACCCTCGATAAGCGCAACTCGCCGCAACAGCTAAATTCTTACCATTGGTGACTCTGTTAACGCAATTTAATTAGCTAAATTTTTGTTAAATAGGTTTGTGATTGCAAATGATATTTTAATTGCAAAAATTTATTCAATAGCAGCGTATCATTTGCGAGAATAACATTTTAAGGGCCATCTTCCATTCTGTTGTGAACATGAAAGAACGTTTTAAAAACTACCAGCCACAATGCTTTGTGTAGTGGCGAAACGTTTTAACTGGCATTGCATATGAAACGTTTTTCCACTTAAAAAAACTGAAAGTAGTAAATTTACATGGAATTCGAAGTACACATTTCTTAATTTTGTGCAAAAAAGTTTTTATTATCTTTATTTTTCATAAAATAAAAAAGTAAAAAATATAACACACCTTTAAAATAAGTTTTTTTTTGCTCTCCTGAAAAATTATTATATTTTCACTTACAACGTTATACGCGGCTGTGCTTCAATTATTGTCGTAATTTCTCCATTAAATTAAAACAAAACATTGTAAATTTCTAAAAGTATGCTTTTGTTTTTGTTTGTAATTTTTTTTTCATAAACCTGCTGTTTTCTATTGAAGAGCAGAAAATTAATTTAAAAAATTGTAATCGCTTACTTTTTTATATAAATAAATTGCCAGTTTGCTAGGCATACCGGAAGTTATTCTTAATAATCCAACCACTATAACAACGTGTGTAGCTGACATAACAATAACATAACTGTGGTTGTTGACATGAGCTTAGTTGTCACAGAAAGACTTCCATATATTCTTCTAGTCTTTCTAAGAGACTATACAGACCAACTATGGGTTTAAAAATTCAAAGCAAAAAAAAAAAAGGAAAGTTGTTGCAACATCATCTAGTAAATAGAAAATAATAATAAGAAAAGGGACTATACAAAATTGCATACTAAACACTTTTGTCTCTGGTTTTATGGGCCACAAAAGCAAAACAATACTCAAAACTGCAAAAAGTCTGTACAATAGCTGGATTAAAAAAAAAATTGTATGTGACTTGTGAAGGACTTACACACACAAAAATGCTATCGGTCTGACAGCCGGTTATTGTTTTTGGTTGAAAACCTTATGTTAACTACCATTGTATGCAGGAAAAAACATTTTGGTTTTGTTTTAAAAATTTTCTAACAAAAAGATAACAAAACATGAAACAGAAAGAGTTTTTGTTGATGCAGGCGACTGGAGTTTCAACTTTCACTTTTTTTTTGTGGGCCACATATAAGTGTTTTAAAGTGACCCCGGGTATTGTGTGTTTAATTCTTAAATTTCTCATTGAAAAGATTAACGTCATGCTTGAGTTCAGTTCAATTTCGTTTAACACAAGGACATTTTTTTTCATTTCAAATACGTATGTAACTTTAAGTTAAGTCTATAATTGACATGTAGTTCGGTATATGAGGAGTAGGATTTTATAAATATGTTGCTTATTTTTATATATAAGATGAAAACTTTGATTATAGAGAAATATTTACAACTTTTAAAGTAATTTGTAAATCGCCGAGGTTGTCAGATAAAAAAACTCCGAAAGTAAGATTTTATGTTACATTTATCTGTTTAATTAAATAATTTATTATCAATCTCTAAAAATACAACTAGAAAACATTATTCCGGAAATTAATTCGTAGAATTTATAAATAGAAGTTATGCTCAAAAATTTTGCTGCAAAGAAAGCATAGGTAAGGAATATGCCCTCAGTACTGCGCCGGAGAAGAAAACGGCCAATCCAACTTATTTCAACTGAAATTCTTTCATATGAAAATATGATTTAAAAAAATTTAAGTTCCTAAAAAGACAGCAATATTAATAAAATTCTTTCAAACTCATTCCCAATACCGAATATAAAACCACACAAAAGTTGTACATTATGCTGACTCGTTACAACCCCCCAGGAAAAATTCAGGAATTTTGCAGTTAAGCACTTTTTGAACCGAATGTAGCCGCAGATAGGATTATGTGCTTTAGTAATATGCTTTATGAAATGGCGGAATTTAAATAAAGAAAAAGGCGAAAAACCAATATATTCGTAACATTTCGTAAAAAAAGTGAATAAGATACAACAAAAACACTCCGAATGTTCTATGTCGCACATTCGGACTGCAAATAATAGGAAACGATAGAAAAGCCGAAAAAGTCAAAATGAGCACAAGCTTTGAAAGAAAATTATTCTGCACTCCAATATACGGAGTAAACCGTGAGTTTAGAAAAAGTCATTTAATTTTTTTTTAAATATAGTTAAAAATTTAACACCATGAACATCTGCAATACGACAAATATTATCTTAATCGGAATAATGAGAATCTAGGTTAAGTTAGGTCGGCAGGTGGCTGGATATGAAGGTAAAGAAAGGTCCCAGCCCACTTGGGTCCAATTTATTATGGTCCCATTGTGATACCTGTTGTGAAAAAAACTTTCCTGTGTTGTAGTGATACAGAGTAGAGTCTCTGCTAGGAGTCGAACATAGAACCTCCAACTGATAAACTAGCAGCACACTACTCACTAGACTATCCGCGCCCTAATGAGAATCTAATATACAATAAATAAAAAATGTTTTTTTGCATACTCCGAAATTTCACATTTGAACTATTTAGAAAACGAAATATAAAAAAACCACAAATTTCTATTTAAAAAAAAAATCAAAGTTCTTTCCGAAACAAAAATTAAGTATTTAAAAAGTTAGAATAAAACGTTTAGTGATTTTTTCAGAAGCGGCAATGAGAAACAAATATATTAATAACTAGAAACATAAATAGAAACACCATAAGTGATAAATAATATGAAGTATTACTGTTTCCAATGCAGTTAATTTCTCTTTTTTTTTTTTTTTTTTTTATCTAGGACCAGCACTCAGGAGATGACTCCTACACATGCAAAGCATTGTGCTGGAACTATAGGAAAGGGATAGTAGGAGAAACGACAGGAGGTGAAGCTTAATTAATTATTTTTGCAGCTCTGCTTTCGCACGTTCTTTGTTTATACTCGTAGCAGTGCTAAGTAGCCATTTTTATTATTATTTTACTTCGCCGGTGGTACACAATACCGACGAAGGAGGGCGTTCTGATGTGATTGTGGATTGCTATCACCTGAAGCCGGTATTGTTCAGTGACCAGTTACTATGCCTTCGCCACTGAAACCTTCCGACAACAACTGACACACAAAGACACACTAATGCAACATCAGAAAAATGCGAGATGTTTATTTTTATTTAAAAATTTTTGGTCTCAAACTGGGGTTGAACCCAGGTCTGTTTTTGGATTTGTAGTCAACGTGCAGACTACTTGGACCATCGCCACCTTGCAAACTTTCGAGGGATAGATGTAATACACAGAAAAAAATAATGGTTAACTTTTTCCCAATTAAGTCTTTGTTCCGAAATTTTTTTTTCTTAATTAAAAATTTAATTGATTTTGGTGTTCTCTCAAAAGAGTGCCATTAAAAAGGGAAAAAAAGGGTGAAATTAAAAAAAATATTAAAAAAAAAAAAAAAAAGGAAATGAAATTAAAAATGTTGATTGATCCAGCGTTTTTCGTAATAGTTTAAAATTTAATTATCATTTTAATTGAAGCTGCGCTTTGTTTAATTGAAGCTTGATTTTACTTCTTTTATGTGTACAATATATACATCGTCTGCGCTTCAACGCATATTTGGTTCCATTTACAAAGCACTCACTGTAAAATAATATTTTTCAGTAACGTTTACATTATCGCGAGTTTACTGCACTTCTATGCAAAGTAATCCAAATAAATTCCAAGAAATAAATTTTTTTTCTCATAATTTTTGTGCAAAAGTTTTTATTAAGATTTTCTTCTTGTAGCTTTTCACCATAAATTTTTTTCTCTTTATCTTGTTTTTTTTATTGTTCCTACTATATTTACGATTTTAATATGAAAAACTTTCAATAACTAAAGTCAACGTTAACATTTTAATATAAATGTAACTTTAGTAACCAGTAAATAATAGAGTATTAAGAAAAGGAAAAAACGAACAAAATATTAAAGAAGAGAAGTGGAAGTCGAACTAAGGAAAAAAGAAAATAAGAGTTTTTCAAACTTTTCTACAGTAAAAACTAATAAAAAACGAAATACTAAAAAATAGGAAAAAATAATAATAAAAATCTAGAAGCAGCATGAAGTGAACAGCATGTAATAACATGAATGAAAACCAAAAAAATTTAATAAAGACAAGCCACAACAAAACACCAAGAGGCCCTAAAGAAACCAGCACAAGAAAAGCAGTATCCAAACAGAACCCATCTACGATGCAGCAAATAGAAATTAAAACCTTAGCTTCAGTAAATTGAGGAAAAAAGAGGAAATATTGGTAGTGGCAAATAACAAAGTAGTTAAACAACATGAATGTGCAAGAGTAAAACACAAAGAAAAATATTGTTTAGGGAGGAGGAATAGAAAAAAAAAACCCAACTGATTTCTTAGGCAACAGCACTTGTTGTGCATGCACATGCATGATTTAAAAAAGTTGTTTGTAAAGGTACCCTAAGATGTTGCAGCTGTAGAGCAACACGCATCCTTTTTCCCCTAAAATAAAGTGCTGCATCATCCTGAATCAAGTGAGTTTACATTTATATAAATTTATTTTTCTATGGGAAATTTCCTTTGTCTCTTAAAAGGCAAAAACAGCTTTATATTTTGGAATAGACGGTCACGGGAACATTTTCTAAGACCATTTTCGTTACTTTTTATTTTCCGTGGTTCATACGAATCCCAGTGACTAGGCTGATTTAAACATATTCTTTATCTCTTCGCCGTCGTTCAACACGGTGTTCTCTTAATACCTTTAATACGGTTTCTAAAAAAAATATTTTTAATTTTATTCCACGCGAGTTTCAAAAAAAATAATAATAATTAAACCATATAACAAATTTAGATAAATAAGTATTTCTATATTCTCGTTCAACCTTAAAGGTTTGTTTATATTTTTTCTTTTTTCGAAATTTCATCAACCATCGGTTGAAAAAAATTTCTGAAGATGTTAACCGATGTTTGACGAAATATCGAAAAAAGAGAAAAATGAAAAACCTTTCAGCTTTAAAGATGATATAGAAATATTTATTAAATGAAATAAGATTAAAGAAAAAGGATTAAAAAAATAGATAAATAAAAAAATTTAATTTTAAAATGTAAATATTTACTCGCATAAAGCCATTAACTCTAGTGTACTTTTTTTTTTACTGGGACCAGCACTCAGGACATGACTCCTACACATGCGAAACATTGTGCTGGAACTATAGGAAAGCGATAGCAGGAGTAACGACAGGAGGTGAAGCTTAATTAATTATTTTACAGCTCTGCTTTCGCACGTTTGTTGTTTTTATACTCGTAGCAGTGCTGAAGCTTCGGTTTAGTAGCCATTTTTTTATTATTATTATTTTACTTCGCCGGTGCTACACAATACCGACGAAGGAGGGAGTTCTGATGCGATTGTGGATTGCTATCAGCCGAAGCCGGTATTGTTCAGTGACCAGTGGCTATGCCTTCGACACTGAAACCTTTTGAAAAGTTATAATTGGTTAGATATGACATTGAAGGTTTAGCTTTTCCGCTGCTGATGATTTTACAGCCGACTGAGCATTAGATGAAGGTAAACTGACAAACATTGTGCAGAAAATAAATCGAAATGAAAGTGATGTTGGTTTTTTCTTTCTTGGATTAGTGCTCAGCAAATGCATTGAATTGTAACTAGTTCCACCCATAGCCCTCGTTATCCAATAATGATGCAATCACAGAAATTGTATAGAACTAAATATGCCGTTTTCTATCGTTGCTGTAGAATAATTTTAAGCCTAAAAAATTTTCAACATTATGAATTCTTTTAATTATAGTCTTTCATCAAACCTCATATAATACGAAAAAAAAACAAACATCACAATCAATTTTCCTTGGCAAGCAACACAAAAGAATAAAAATAAAGTTTTTGAGAAAACCTCAAGCAAAAGGTGTGCTAAACGTAATTTTCCCCTAAATGTATGCTACACTGTCATGGCATTGCAAACACAGTCCATACAAATTTATGGTGTGTTGTGTGTGTGCTGCTTGAAATATTGAAAAAGTTGCTGAGTTGGTTTTTTGTATTCGTTTTTTTTCCTCCTATTTTATTTATTTTACCATAACTAACAAAATAAGCAAAATAAGAAAAGAAAAAACTTAAACTAAACTCAATGTAATGAATAGTTGGCCTATATATTGGCTTTATATAGTGGGTAAATATTTTTGCAAATTATGGTTAGACTTTTTGACTTGTTTATTGTAGCAACGAGGAAGAGTACATATTTCTACCACATATGCAAAAAGAAAAACATGCAAGGAGTCTGAAAGATACACAACTAAAACATTTTTTTTTTGCTTTCATACACTCTCTCTGGTTCAGTAGCTCTTATAATGCTTACAAGCAGACTTAGCAAAAGTTCACATAATAAATTTATTTCAACACACACACACACATGCATTTATTTTGCAAGAAGTCTAGAATATGTAAAAGAAAGTGTATGAGGTTTTCAAGTGCTTGTGTATTTGGTTTGGGTATGTGGTTCTAGTGGAGGCTGTCGAACATTGAATGCGCTTGTATGCATCTTTCCGAAAAAAAAATATTATAAATAAATAAACAAAAGAAAAAAAAATTATTACTTAGTAGAGATAATTTTGTAAGCAAAATAATTTTCATTTTAAAGAGTATGAAGCTTCAAGTCGAGAAAATCGTCCTTAACCGTCATAGATGACGTCTATGTCTCTCGAAATGTTTTCTCTTTTCGCAAAATTGCAAACGTCAATGTCTCGAAATGTTTGTTCTGCTTGTGGCAGCTCATTCGCCAATAACGTTCATGAGAAAATGTTCACATTAAAAAATACACTATTTGTCAACGTTTTTTCCCTCGAAATTTTTTCTCTTTTCCTTTTGATGTGTTCATGGTGTTGATGGTAATTCCAGGTCAAATCAAAGTAAAATAAAAAATTAAATTTTTTATAGCTCAAAAATATAGAGACCCCAATTTCCTTTAAATTCACAAGCCACAATTCACTTTTGCAGCTTCAAAATTCAATATCTTCGGGTCTTGTTATTATATATCTTGTTATTTTTTTTAAAGGGCTTAAATATAAGACTGCTGTTCAAAAAAAAGTTTTTGAAAAATTTAGGGTGTCCTCATAATTCAAGTGTCGTAACAAAAAGTGTGGGAAAAATGAGAAGGAATGTATTCCATGATTTTTCAAAAATTGGAGCTTATAAAAAATAAGTTTTAAAAAGCATATTCTAAAGATTTTTTCTTTGAACAGCAGTGGTAAAGGATTAAAAAATAAAACAGTTGGACATACAAAGTATTTTTAATGTACTGATGTGTTGACTCCGTAACCACAAAGACTACGGTTATATTCCCGGCCCCGCCAAGTTAAACATTTGTTCTAATTTTTCCGTGCAACAGTACCTTTTTTTGCCGGCATCTGAGCAGTAAAACTTCGGCTTGGGTGAAAAATAATGAGTAAAAATTAACATCAAAGACGCCGCAACTTTGCTTTATATTTAACAAGCTACTGCTTAGTTGTACAAGAATTAAACTCTATCTTACTATCACTTTCACGAAGTATCTATCTAGTTTCAGTGTAATGCATTGCAAATATAGCGGATATCTATTGACCAGTGGTTCAGTAAAAACAGCACCATTTTTATTTGTTGGTTGTTAATGGTTTTTTAATTTCCTTTTAAAACAAAGCTGCATAACGTATGTCAAATGCCGCTATATTTGTGAAAATCATTAAATGAATTTAAATAATTCATGTAAATTATTTTTGTCAACTCTCTATAATAAAATAGTTTAATACACTTACTTAATACTTTCATATGGGTGTTTCCATGGTTATGCACGCGACATTTGTACACGTTTAATTGTCTTTGAATATTTTGAAAATAGAAATGGATTGGAATTTTAGAATGGAATTTTAGAATCGTTACATTGTATGTGATGAGTTCTTCCAAAAAGTATATATATTGGAAAATTGAGCACTGGGTACCCAAGTTCCATGCAATCAAAGTAGACTTACGCACGTGACAAAAAATGGAAGTGCCTTTTAGAGCCGTAAGAAAAAATGCGAAAGTAATTTTTATTTTATAAATATTTTATAAATATTTTAGTAATTTTACATATATTTTCAGTAGTTTTCAACAAAAAAATTAAACTTTTATTCAAAAATGAAAAATAAAAATATACTACAAAATTAATCCAACTTAATTAAATCCAACTGTGCTTAAAAAAATTATGCGAGCGTTTTGATTTTTTAAGTCACGGTGAACCATTTCATGGAAATACCCATATACTAATATAACTATCCAGCCTTTACATCTTTGTAATTTATGTTTTTGTTCTAAAGATCATTAATTCCTGTTGTTATTGCTGCAGTTTTACCAGCGTTACCATATATTTTTTAAGAAAAACTTTTTATTTAAAAAACAAAACTTAATATTTCAACAAAAAACTTTTTTCCACAAAAGTGTCCAAATAATGAAAAAAAGCACAAAAATACATATTTTGAATTAATTTTTATTCGAAATAAGATAAAAGATTAATAAAAATTAAACAACAAACTTATTCGTCCCACGATTTTGAGCAGATCCCTGTGTTTGTAGCGTATTCTAAGCTATTTTCTCCACTTGCTTTAAACTAATAACACCAAAAACTAAAAATATTCCATTATCCTTACCGTTTCTCTTTAAATATTACCCATGCTTTTGTGAAATAGAAAACTTTTTAGAAAAAAAAAAAAACCGCCATAAAAAACTATAATATTATTAATACGGCACAGTTGTATTAAATAGGGAATGGACACATTTAATACTCTTGAAGTGATAAGGAGTGAAAAATTATAAAATTGTTGACAGTGCATGGCAACATCTAATAATATTTTCTTCATATATACTGTCAATTAAAAATTAATAAAAAAACTTGAAAATTTTAATGAATTTCATAAAAACTTATTTTTGAAGCGAAAAACTTTTTGGCATTTTAAAAACCCTGAAAAGTAAGTGAAAACTTGAGAACTGGTAACGCTGAGTTGTACATACTTTGTTGCTTTTATCTCCCGCTCCCATCTGTTAAACACCACGGACCAACAAGTTCTCCTAATCCACCACCAACATTTTAACCATTTTATTTTTTTTAAATTTTCGTGGTGCGCTGGTATCTTTGAATTATTTTCTTACTTTATTTTAATAAAACCCTAGTAAAAAGTGTAAATTATTAAAAAAAAATTAGATATAAATGTAATTAAATAGCGATATTATAAATAGAAAAAAGAAAATTTGCAAAAAGGTGTTGATTTTATAGTGAAATTCGTCTTGAAAGTTTTATCATTCAAAGCAGCGCTGTTTGCAGCGCATTCTCCGTTGTTGTAATGTTTTCGAGAAAAGTGGCATTGTTTACTTACTTGTGGCCGCAGTTTACTTAAGCAGAATGGCATGATGTTTTTTTTATTTGTTTGTCAGTGAAAGTGGTGCTGTTGTTATTGTCATATTTGCAGCTGTTAAAAATAAAGTAAATATGTTTTTGCGCAAAAGCAAATGATGTAAATTGAAGATGATTATCGCTGAAAACAAAGCAAATAATTGCTATAGTGAACAAATTATTTGAAATGGTAAAATACCACAAAATATGGCAATTTAAGCGATTTTTCTTTCTCAAAATTAGTTAAATAGAAATAAAAATAATTCGTTGTAAAAAAAAATAGTTTTAAAGTTTTATTGGAAGCAAGTCAAATAAATATGATAATTTAATGCAAATTATTAAAAACAACAAAGGAATTACAAAAACTTATAAGCAAAAATAAAACAAATTACTTCATAAGGTAATTTACGTTTTTAAAATCAAATAATTAGAAGTAAAACAATATAAAAAAATATAAAAAAAACAGATGAAATAAAAAAAGCAGGATCCGGAATCCTCTGTCTTAATTGCAGAATACAATTATTTAAATTTTATAATTTGAACAACTTCTTTTTTTACAGAATTTTTATTAATAAATTCTATAAAGATTAAATAACAAATGTTTCAAAGTTCTTGTATATATTTTTTAAAGGTTTGTTTATATTTTCTGTTTTTTCTCCTTTTTCGATATTTCATTAAACATCGGTTAACATCGGAAATTTTAATATTCCTATATTTTAACTGTAACTTTCTTGCTAATAAATTAAAAGTGAACTGTAAAAAAATTACACTCTTTATTCACGATACTACAAATTAATCTAAAATTATACATACATATATTATTGTTTGAAAATTTTTTTCAATATTTTTTTCATTTTTATACCTTCTTTTATTTTCAGGTAAATAATGTTAATTTTTGCAATAAAATGATTGAAAAATGTAAGTTGCATATATGAAAAATATCAAATAAAACAAGAAAGAGAATAATGTACATATATATTTTTGTAAAAAAGAAATTCAAATGAAAATCAAACATAAAATAAAGTCTAGCCAATCAAGGATATTTATAACTTTTCTGTTTACCTAGACTCTGTTACAAATATGTGCTTTAAACTCATATGAGAATATAAAATGGTAACTGACAAGTTCTAGCAAATGTGGCATGATTGCTGTTGCCAGATATACGAGAAGCAATTACAATTTATGCAAAGTGGAAAGTAAGGGCAGAATACAAAGTGGAATAATGTGCTCAGTAATCGATAGAGTAGGTGTTTGAGTTGGGTCGGGTGGTCTACGGTTGTTTATCCAGGAAAAGTATTTATTAGAGGATAGTGTGAGAAATTTTGGGCTTCAAATAAAGTTATTTAGCAGACAAAAGTAATTCTTTCAAATCGAATGATGTTTACATACGTTTAGAATATCAGACAATTCCCCCTGTTCTTTAGAATTTTTTTTTTGTATCATTTGCTTTTCTTTATTTCTATTTCAATCCTCCTTTTTGCAATTGCACTTGACTCTTAACAACTGTATGAATGCTAGATTTTTATTGAACAAATTTTAATGTTTATATAGCAATTTTTTTTTTGTACAATCCAGCTCTAAATCGTAAATGTATGTTAATGTTTGCATGGCATTTATCTATGGCAAAGGAAGAAGAAAAATGGAAATTTTCATGTTCATTGATTGTCTGAAATACAATCAAGGAAAGTAGTAGCAACAGTAGCAGAAAGAAAAATGAACAAGATTAAAATCATATTTACACTATCAATATGCAGCCAATAGTTAAAATATCTACGGGTTCAACTTACAAACAACACACACACATACAACACACACATATACTATACGTAAATGCCAACACTCAACTACAGTAATGAACTATGCAAAAAGGATGTGATAGAAATAAATAATAAATTTACTAAGAAATAAATTTAATAAAAGGAAAGGAGCTTTTTTCAAATCGTTTATTAATTTCAAACTTTTTCAATAAATAAAAATTTTCCCAAGTTAGTAGTTCCATTTATGTATTTAAAAATAATATTAAATACCATTCGATTGATATTGAATATATAATATAATTTTCCTAAAATTAATCAACATTTTTGTTGATAACAAATTTCATAGATTGAAAAAAACAAGACTTAAGAAATTAACTGCCGGTTAATTTACTAATCCGAAATAAGCGTTGTCTTCTCAGACACGTTAGTTTCTGTAATGCCTTATAAGGATAGAAATAAATTTAATAAAAATTTAAATCACAATTTTTCGCAATGAAATGTTCAACTGTTTTTTCTTTCCAAATTTTATTCCAAGTTTCACAAGTCAGAAACTTTCCAAAGTAAAAAATCGCACTCCTGACCTATAAAAATAAATTTCCTTATCGCTGACATTTTAATAATTCATTCATTTGCTTTGAGGTCTAGAATTGGAGTGTTTCTTCTTCCCAAATTACCTCCTGCCATCTGTCCCTATATTCCGTTCCTCTAGTTCCAGCACAATGCATCGCATGTGTATGGGTCATACCTTGAGTGCTGGTCTAAGATAAAAAAACTGCTCAGTGCAAAATTGTGCACAATTACTTTGTTGAAAAAATAGCTCGGTTAATGTATAATATCGCCGGAACTTTTTTTTGTGATGTAATATTTTTTTGCTACCTAAAGTATGCTACACTTTTTGAGAGTAATTCCTAATATGAATTCCTCTTGAAAAAGTTTCACAAACATTATTTATAACAAAAGGAAATTTTAAATACTAGAAACTTTTAAATACGTTCTTCCGTATTAATTCGTTGCGGCAGTTCAGCTTGAAAAAATTTTATTAAAAAACTTCAATGTTCTTCCAATTTGGTAATTAATTTTAATATACCAAAAATTCTGTACAGTTGACAATTTAAAAAGGAATTTGGAAAAGAAAGATGGTTTTCAACCTGCTATTAAATGTTATAACCATTTAATATTTTTTATGGCTGCTTTGAAAAAAAATTTGCTTTTCGAGAAACCATTTTAAAAACCTAAAAGCCTACATTAACAAACATTTCCGGTTTACTGTAACGTTATAAAACTTTCTTTTCGTAAAGACTTTTTATGAAAAGGGAGACAAAAATCAATTTGTCTTGTCTTTTTTGGTTTTGTTTTTGTTTTACTGTTTAAACAAAAATTTTAAATATTTGAATGCTGTCATGGTGTCTGGTCTAACAACCTTGCTATTATATTTTATCTTGAAGGGTCGTTTGCTTTATAAATTTTACAAGAAATACATTTTTTAAATGGTGTGCAAAGAAGGAAAAAAATGTTTTCCATGGCCTTTTCGTTTTATTGTAGCAAATATAAATTTCTTGTATAATGAAAATTATTTTTTAAATTCAAATATGATTAACTAAGTAAAAAAAGATATTATGTTTGATATATTATTTTTTTGTATAAAAATGTTTCGTTCAAAACTTCACATGCTTTAAGGCGTTGTTAAATAAATATTTTTTTTAATTCTTCTGTGTTAAATATAACTTTTTTGAATTGCTTGAACATTTAATATCAATTAATTAATAATATTCACAAATTTTTCAAACTTAAGGTTTTATTTTTGTTTTCAATATAAATTACCAATATTTATTTTATAATATTTCGCTACTCTTTTGTGCAGTTTCTACAGGAAATATAGTTTTTTTTTCTAATTTTTCCAGAAGAACATGTACAAAGGAGTAGTGAAATATTGAAATACTGAAAAATAAATATTGTTCATTTTTAATAATTAGTTATAATTGTTTAATAATAGAAGAGGTAAAAAATAAACTGGCAAAATTATCAATTAATTAATTAAAAATTAAATTTTTTATTAAATTTAAATTTTCTAAAACAAAATGTTTAGTGCAATTTATATACTTTTCGGTAAATTAGCTCATTTTAGGCAATCGAAACGGCATTGAACCAGCCGAACCCAGTTCCGCTAGTTCATCGGCCATCTCATTACCCCTGATGTTCCTATGCCCCGGAACCCACACAATAGAAAGGGCACAAAAATTTCGGAGGACAGCAAGATCCCCCTAAACTCACTAACAATACGATAGCAGATGCCTGACTATCGGAAAGAATAGCAAGATTACCCTCCATGCGCCGCCTGGTAGCCTGTAGGAAACAGAAACTCCCACTTCATAAAAGAAAACATCAAGCCCTGATTCCGTCTTAGAAGCATCGGTGAAGAACGCTTTTTCATAAATTTTCATTAAATTTGAGTGAAGATTAATATTTAATTCCAATCGTGATCATGTAAAATTATTCGGTAAAACTTTCGTCTGAAAAAATTTCAGATATGCATTTCTTCTATTTCAAAATGAAACTACAAAATAATTGCAATCTTTAAAGAATATAAAATGGGAAAAAAGTACGAAATTTTGAATTTTTTTAGTAGAAATGTGTGAGAAAAACCATCTTCTTCTGCAATCTTCTCTAAATTGAAAGCCAATAGAAATTAATTTTAATTCTCGGAATGGTTTCTAAAAATTTCTTCATTGCTAAAGTGAAATGTTTCTTGGTAGCCATAAGTTATAAATGTTTCGTAAACATCGACCTTTAGCTGCGTGTTAAAACAGTGTTGAAATTTTTGAATCAAGTATTTTTTATTTTTGCTTCCCATACCACAATTCTTAGTAACTATTTTGTATTTATTTATTTGAAGTTTGATGGCTACAATTTTACATTTCTTCTTTACATTCTATAAATTATAGCCCATAGTTTTTATATTGTTAAGCTAAATATTTCCACGTTAATGGATTTACTACATAAATTCCATGCCAATACTTTTTCAGTTATTTTCTGCTTCACCTAAAGAAAAAAGCAGAAATGCACTTATTTTTTTTTTGCTCGAAAGTAAAACTCCATTTACTTTTTCACCTTCCCTTCATCTTGTCAGGAGTTTTTTTTCGTAGTTCTTTCGTTTTATAGATTTGCATAACGTTTGCCGTAAACACGTTCAATAACCTTTTCTCTCCCTCCCTCTCTCTCTCTCTCTCAGTCCCTCTCTCTCCAACTTTTATAGTTTGCATGCTGTTTCTTTTTGTTTTCAAGCAGCTATTTGGTATCCTGCATATTTTTTTATTTATTTTTTTAACTTTTACCCCTTATTTACAAAAAATTTAAAAAGATGCTGTTTGTGTGCATGTGTGTGTGTGTGTATGTTTTTATGGTAGTTTTATTAATGGCTTTGCTGCTTAAACAAAGCCGTAAAGTATGCTTTGTATGGCAGTATTTTTATTTATTTGTAAAACATTTCATACTTTTTCTTGTTTTCCTCTTGCAAGAGAACTCGTACAGCATGTAGTTTAAATAGTATCACGTATAATTTTTCTATGTCGCTACGTTTGATGTTACTGTTTAAATGCATCTACATAGAAATCCTGTTGGTTAAATGTTTGTGGCGTTGATGAATTACATAACAGCTCGGTGGCAGTTGCTATAGCAATAGCTGCAACTTTATACAGTGTTGCAGTTAACCAACCATTCGAGTGCCTAACAGCAGGCAACAAACCGAAAACGAACAGCTTCCACAGATGCCACTGTCTAAACAATTTCCATTAGCAGGTAAATGAAATGAATTTGCTGTAATCATATTGTGACGGAATTGTTAAAGGCGTTTCTATTTTATTTAAAAAGAAAATAAATGTCGATTTGTGCAGACAATTTTGTTTGCTTTTACATGGACTAGAAGAAAAGGAATTGAAAAATTATTTGAAAAGATATTTAAAGGTTTTTAATTTTCTCTGATTTTAAGACAAAGTTTAATGTGTTTTTTTTTTAAGTTAATAAATAACTATTGCATCGCGTAAGGCTTTTTATTTATGTTATATGTAGCTGTTATGAATAATGCATTCAGATATTTTATAAATGATTTTGGAATTAAAATAAACTTAATTTTTTTTTTAATTTTCTTTTATTTTCATTGTTTCTTTTATGTTTGTAGGGGAATTTAACAGAGAAATATGACGACTAATATTCTATTCATGGCATAGTATTTAAAATATTTTCGAGTTCCAAAATTTAAAATACAAACAAAGTTTTTTTTTCATCATTTAGTGCTAGAAAGGAATACTATTTTGATAGAAAAATTAACTTATGTTTTCGAAAGAAGGTGTATAAATTTATTGGGTACTTTTAGGGAATGTAGAAATAATAAACCTTAACAATAGTCCTAAAGTAAAGTCGGTTTTTTTTTAAAAATGAGTTTTAATTAAAAACCTTTTATTAATTATTTCGAACACCTAACTAAAATAAATGGTAGTCGAACCATAATGCACGATGTTAATTGTGAGTTGCATCTTAACGTCAAGTTTTTTGCCCAACTTATTGCAAGATTTCTTTGTTCCAGTGTTTGACAAATTCCATCATGTATAGGTACACTGTTGACCAGTGCGTTAAGATTATTGTAGCTTTTAACGAATATGCGAATTCAAATTAAAATGCATTTCGGGCACTTCGTAATTTTTTTTTGTTCAGCATAATCGAACAAATATGTCCACAATCGGAAGAATTTCAGCGCACCGAGTCTTTAGAAAATGTGAAAACTCCTGTTCACTGGCCCGCACTTCTTCGAAGCAGCCAGCCAAGCAGTTACCGTGAATAGTGTTCGCTTTCGCGAGTTCATTACGGACTTCTTGTGGGCACCTGGCCGATATGTGGTTCTAACAGGATGGTGCCACTTGTCACACAGTCAACGAAACGGTGGCTCTTTTTCGCGAGAAGTTAAATGGCCATCTTATCGCACATCGTAGCGATGTTAATTGACCGTCACGATCATGCTATGGGGCCAATATGAATTATTATTCTTAGAGTTATTTCTTCTTTTTTTTTGTTTAATCTGAGAAATATAGACCACGTGTTTATTCTCATATCATTTTGAAGATTTGTTCACTGCTAAAAAGTATTGTGCCACCATTGTAATGCAATTTTTTTTTTTTAAATTTACCTTTAGCGCAGAATTATGATTTTCTTTCCAAATCCATTACAAAGAATGTCTTTAAGTTTTCCTGATAATTCATATCCGTATTTAATTTTATTACCACATTTCCAACTTAATATTTAGTACAGCTTTTAATATTATCTCTGCTTGGCAACTTAAATAAAGGCGGTTGTAATAAACCAAATAGAATAACTTTTATGTGCATTCAGCCAAGTGTAATCATATGAATAAGATTCTACAAATTCACATTCATTGACTTAAATCTGGCTTTTGATATTGCGTATTGTATGCATTGCTACAACCATTAAACCAGAACATGCCAAGGGCTGCACTTGCAGCTATTACGTTGGTTTCCTTTTATTGATGATGCGCAATGCATTCTGCATTCTGGTTATTTTTTCCAACACTGTCGTTGAAGGTGTAGTGATGATGCTGGTATTCATGCATTTGCTGTTGGTTGGGCAGGTGTATGCAGTACATTTTATGGTTACAGCTATGGAATGAAACGACGCCGTGCCGTTAATGAAGACTGTGAATGTTTTCTATAGTAAGGGATTTTATTGCATTTCGAGGGGCAATGCATAACGTAGGAAATTTTCCTTGTGGCATATGAAATTCTCAAGAAACGGAGACAATCGTGTAAAAGTAATTAAAAAAAAATATTAAAATTGATTTGATATATTTTTATTTTTGTGTTGTGTCAAAATTGAAAGTAGATCAATTACAAAAAAAAAAAAACAATCACTTAGAAAATTTTATATATTTTCAAAACCACAATCTTTAAAATTTTGAATTAAAAAATATATTGGTCACTCTAATGTGATCTTTGTTGAATTTTGTTGTTGAAAAACGTGCAAAAATTTTGCCCTCAATTTATTTTCAATGAATTGCATATTTTCGGAAATTAAAATTAAAAATTGAATAACTCTTCTTTCTCGTTGAAACTTATCGATTATTTTTGAACTCCAAGCGTGCTATTCCACTGTTTTTCTTCAAAACATCTGGGTCATACGGCCTGTTTTTTTAAAACATAAATTTCGTTAAAGTTAAATTTTTTTTTATTACCAAACATTTCAAGAATCTTTTTTCTTTCCTTTATTTTCATTAATTTTTGTGTTTTTTGAAAAAATTAAAGCTTTTTTTTCTCAATCATGCACATTTTCAACGATATGAGAACATAAAGCAGGTCTTGTTCGTTTTAATTACGAACGAAGAGTTGTTTTCATTTTATAATTTCCATATTATTTCACCGCCCAAAAATATGCTTCTAATTGCAGATTTTTAGCCACATTTACCATTAATTGATATTAAATTTAATTGAAGATGCTTTAACTAAATTACAAAAGAAATATATTTACGAAAATTATAAGCAACACATGTGCAAGCCTTTTCTGTTTTTATCTAAATTAATTACATTCTTGCCGTTGTTCGTCTCCATCTGTTGCCTCAAGAAATGTATTAATTTATTTGTAAAGCTTTATATTGTTCTAAGAAATTTACCTAAACGTTTGCTTTTAATTGTTATTGTGCTATAAATAATTATTTAAATACCAAAAAACAAATTCATTACAATCTAAATTTAAATGTCGATTTCATGGCAGTGATTACTAAATTGCATTTCTTACGTACAACAAAGAAACATTTCCATTTCAATGTACACACATTTTCAACATGAAGTTTGAATAAATTATGGTTTAAGTGAATGCATATCAGTGCAGCAAGTATGTATGCGCTCGTAAAATGTAATTTTAGCATTTACTGCTTTTGCATGTTTTAAATATTTAATACGAATACCTTTATTTTGGTTGCTTACAAAACAAACAAAGAAAAAAGAAAAAGAAAGTATAACAAAACCCTAATTTCATAGCTGAATGCAGGAAACAGGCGAAAATTTCCCTTTTTTTGCTGCAATGCTTTCTTTAAATGACAAAAAAAATTACTATTGTAGGCGTGTTAGTGACAAATTACTTTAACACGAAATTGCAATTCATTGCATAGATATGCTTGTACAGTATGTTTTTGTTTTATTCCTTATGCAAGCTGAACAGCCAGCCAAGTATGTGTCAAATAAGCAGGTTTGTGTGTGTAGTAGACTAGTGTCTGCCTGCCAGCCAACCAGTCAGCATGTCTAACAAAGCGACAGCAGTACATATACATACACATATGTGCATGTGCATGTTACTATAAAAAGTTAAACAACAACTACAATGGCATCATTATCATGTTTGTTTTACAATAATGTCAACATGTAACATGAAGCATACAAAAACAATAACATTCGCAGTAGATATTTGTGTATGTCACAAGGAGTCAGAGTGAACCAGAAATTTATTTTAGTTGAGGTAATATATTTCAGATGAATTTATGTTGTTCAGTTATCTAAATGCAGGGGTAATGAAACCGTTGGTAGGGGGTTGGCGTTTGGTAAATGGATGTTTTATTCAGTTGTTTGGTTATGGGAACTTAAATAAGCCCAGAGCCCGTGAATATGGTCGATTAAAAATTTTAGTTAATTATTTCGGTGTGTGTTTGTACTTCTTGGCCTATAATGAATATTTTAATTTCGTGGAAAGAATACCATAGCTTTGCGCAGAGGCGATATCGTAACCAATGAGGTTCTACCGAATTGCGATTTTTGCTAGTTCAAAACTTTAACCACTAATGCACGTTGGGTATGTATATATTTTCATTGGGGCCTTTGGAACCTTCATAACTATATTTGCTATCGGGGAGCATGGGGTGTTCTTAAGGGTATTGAGGAATTTTGTGGCACTACCTTGTACTGCTACCCATAAAACTTACAGATATGAATCCAGCAATATTTGGATTATGTTCATTTATGGTTCCAGTTGTGCGATTCTGTAGCTTTCAACGATTCGTTATCTGTTAAATTTTGAAGACTAAAAATATATGGAAACCGCATACAGGAATATGTACTTAAAACGAAATCAAACAGATTTTTCATAATTTTATATTTTCTTCTATTTTTTTCTTGTTGAATTCTAGTTTATTTAAATGAGCTTGAGATCTTATATTATTTTTATTAAATTTTTCCAATATTTCCTTCAGGGAAAATATTTTATAATAATTGACAAATTTAATTTTTATAAAAAGGCGGCAAATAAAAAATTAAAAAACTCAAATATTAATAAATTTGAGTTCTGTAAAATACAAAAAATATTTTAACTCAAATAACAATTATTTAAAACATGTTTAGAATATTTACAATTACAAAAAAACACCGTCTATTATCTATTAACTAAATGTCTATAACATTGAGCAACATTTAATATATCTGTTTTATAGTTAATTCGCTGTGGATATGGTACTTTTATAATCTCTAACATCTTGAGTATGTAAATACGTCTATAGTTAAAATGATTGGATTTTTAAAATCTGGATAATGATCATTATTGATTTTTATAATTATTATTATGATCAACTTTTGATTGCAGATACCGTTATCATTGACTTGATAATTTTGAAAAAGTGACTTATGCCACTTTCAAAATAAACGGCTAATATGTGCATATGTATACATTTACTTGTAGTTATGGCTAATTCCAAAAATGTAGAAATGGCCAAACACACATTTGGAAGTCTGACCTCTGGTTTACTTAACACCCCAAGTTATTGTCGTGGCGCTTGTTTCAGGTCGGACAGTCTGCTAAGCTTGCCTGCAGAAACACCTAGAAAATATGTTAAGACAGGCTTGTGTGAATTCTGCCCCGATACGCCTTTCTAGGTGCTGTTGCCTTAAAACAGAACAAACTTCGGATCTTCTGTTTACGTGAGTTTACTTTCTTTGATTCAGAAAGGCACCGTGGGGTTAGGCCGACGTGACAGGTACGCACGTAAATCTTTTACAAAAATTTTCAGTTGCTATCTCTAAATACAGATGTTTGTTTTCGTGTTTGTTGCTTTAGTTTTATGCAAAAAATATTGCCAAAAAGATTCTGTTCGCATACAGCAGTTTAAGTATTTGTTTTTTATTGTGTGTGTATAAGTTAGAAATTCAATCTAAAGAAATCTTAATACTTTTAATTAATAAAGATTTCTAATTCAACATTACTCGCAACAAATTCATTGTTATTTAACAATTAAAGCAAAGAAACTGCAAGGCGCACGATGTCACATGATATCGTTCGGTGGCTTCATTACATTTAACACAAAACAAAATAGGTCAGACATTAATTTTTTTTTCGCTATTTATTCTTCCTCTTATATGTAGTTAATACAACAACAAATATGAAATGACATTTTAAGTGCCACACTTAACACAGGTAATTTAATACAACATCTTATAACTTCTCCGTATTTATGAGAATACAGTCGATACAACAAACAGAAAAATATCAAATGTCCAAGAAAATGCCCCACTCAAGTATTTCGCAGCCAAAAACAAAAAAAAAGAAAAGAAAAGATGAGAACAATTCTTACGAAAATTAACATTTTAATGGATTTTCAAAATCTTAAATCATGTTGAGGCTGCTTTTACTTGTTGCTCCGAAAAAATAAATTGAATGTCATGAAAATTAAAACTTTTATTACAACGTGAAAGAAAAGAAGTAAATAGAAAATCTGCAAAAGTGAAAAGTATAAGTAGCAGCAAAAGCCTAAAAATATGCTTTGTTCATAATAAGCTTAAACTCCGGTAATACTTGTTTGAAAAAAAGCAAACATTTTTTTTTAAATCAACGAACAATGATGGCCACCATGATGTCAAGCAGTATCCTCCCATAATATTGAATACTTAAATGGCTTGTAAGTAATGTTATGTGGTAGTAGGTAGGGCGACAGGTAGCATGTCATGGCCTGAAAAAGGAATTTATTGCAGGGCTTTTTTTCGGACTTAGTTTAGAGAATAAAAAAATCTTCGCTACTGCAGTCCTTAAGGCATTACAGCTTAGGAAAAATTATCTATCACGGTAACGGTAAATATATCAGCCGGCAAAAAGAGTGTTGAAAAGGAAAAAAAAATGTATATAAAAAAAAAAGGAATAAAAATCTCCAAAAATTGTGTATAATCAGTGTTTACCACTAGAACGCCCGCGGGCATTGTTTATGTGTTAGTGTCTCATACATGTGAGCTGAAGTGAGAAAGAGCAATATTACAAGTGTTGCCAGTGAAGAATTTCGCACCACTGGCTTTCAAACTCCCTGATATTCAGCTGCCATATTTTCGTAAAAACGTTTTTTTAATGTCATGAGGATTTCATTCCTTTTATCACTTTTACACCTTTTTCGTAGTCCTTATGGATAATTCTATAATGTCTCTCAATATTATATTTTTTCATGGTAACTACACGCCCACATATTAGACATTCCGATTCTCCAGAAATATTTTCTGCAAAAAAATATTTTTTTTTCCCATTCAATATTAAACATTTTATATATTTATTAGGCAATACATTAAATAAAAAGTTAATTTCACTGTTTTTATTATTTGCAAGTATTGTTTTATTCTTTAGCACTTCTATCTCGGCTATATTCTCTAACAATTCAATCGATAATAATTAAATTACAACTTCAATATTAATAAAAGGACAAAGTAGTACACAAAAAGTAGTACAATAAATAGCGTTAGCAATTTAATAAGAAGTTTTAAAAAGAGCTAGTGATGTACATATAGGGTTACGATTACAGTTTTAGTAATCGGTAATACTGAATATATCAACTTTACTTGTTTTATTCAGTCATAAACAAGCAGTTGCCAAAGGAGGGTGTACGCCGCTTGTTTCTTTAATTTTATAAAAAAAAGAGAATAAGGAATTAAGCGATTCTAATTTTACATTGCCTGTTTTGTTTAAAGCAAATAATTTTCAACATTTAATTTCTTTCATTCGTGTTCTGTACTATATTTATTTCCTTTTTGTCATTTTTGATTAATGCCTTCATTTTATTTTAAATTTCATTTCTCCTTTCAATTCTTCAGCTTAAGAACACAAAATATTTTAATTAAAAAAAAAACAGTTTCATTATTACTCTTTTTATTGAATGTTATTACTTCAGAAGAATTAAATTTAGTGGACATTTTCTACGTTGCAATCAAATGATTGCAGAAAAATAAGTTTCAATAAATTGCTGATAGGAATTTTCTGAAATCAATTTTGATTGCATAATTCATGCACAACCCATTACACCATTACCCTAAAACCCAATTAGTGCCACAACATGAAAAAAACACCCTACAGTTGCATAAGCACAATTAAAATTTAAGATTAAGGTGACGTATGATTGATATTAATTTGTTGTTAATATTTATAAAAAAAACTTCATGTTTTAGCCGCTTTATCTGCCACAGATAATCAATCATCTGATCGAATTTATGCCGACAAATCATTTGTGCGCAACTTAAAAAAATAACTAAAAAAAACACCCTATACATACATAAACCACACTTGAAATTTAAAATGATTAATATTACTTTTCAGTTGTTATACAAAAAACATCATATTTTATCGTTTATTTTAGATTTTTTTTTTTGTAGTTTCACATGTAAATAACTATCTGCTGTGTTAAGGCGAAAAACATTTTTTTATATTCTGAAAAAATTAGCTTGCTGAAAATATGTTAAAATATTGCAATATTTTAGGGCTATTTAACAAATGAAGCGTAACAAAACATTTTTTATGAAGAATTTTATTTTTTTTTGTAAATATTTCAAATGCCTTTTTATGTTCGTTTTTTTAGCTCAAAAAAAAAAAAAGATTTTAGAAGGTGAAAAATAACAGAAGGAGTCCCTAAACAACAAGTAAAAAATCTAGAAATAAAAAAAAAAACGAAGAAAAATGGCCATCATTACCGACAGGGTGAAAAGTTATACGAATGGAACAACAGCTTAGCAAAAATTTGATAAATAAATGAATGAATAACAAAGATTACAAGAGAAAAAAAAGTAAAGAAAAGTAATAAAAAGTGAAATTTAATAAATTGTAGCATATTTACAGGAGGCACAACATAATTGACTGCTTCTAGTGCATAAGCATAACAAATTCCAATGGTGATAATGAAGGCACAAATTTATATAATTTTTTTTAATATAATCATACCTTTAGGCTAGCCAATTTTAAAGAAAATAATTTACAAAGGTTTTAAAGATCCCATGTTCAAATACATATATGAATTTCTTCATTGATGCATTTGACTTTCGTTACTTTAAGACTGTTAATAAAAAAATGCTACAAAATGTTCGAAAACAAACGCCAAACTATTACAAACACCCCTAAATATATCAGCCACTTATTAAATATTGATGGTTCAAAAAGTAATTAAATATTTAGAAAAAACTGCTGCTGGCATTTGGTGTTTAAATTTTTTCTTATATTTTCATTACGATTTCTTTTTTTAAGTCTTGAGCCTTTTGTTATGTGCACATTGTTAAACAAAAATAAAAATACCTAAAATTTTCGTAGTATTTAAGAATTGCTACACTAAAATTATGTGTTCAAGCAAACGCACAAATTGACTTGAAATCTAATAATGGAATAAAATTTAAATCTTGTTTACATTTTTGTTTCTGTTTCTAGGTTTTCCTTTTTTGTTTGTTAGTATTTGTTGGCTGCAAAAGTAAACATTTGGATTTCCCAAAAAATTCAATTAACTACCAAAAATATCAATACAACGAATATTTGAAGAATTTTTTTTTTTTTCCAAAACATAGATGAAGAAAATTGTAATGAGAATTTTATATCAACATTAACAAAGTATGTATATAACAAGTTTTAGGCTGTAAAATTTATATTCCTTAATATTTGTATCAAAAAAAAAAAACTAGAAGAATGTACAATGATTGTGTAAAGGGAGATTTCTAATGCGAAATAGCTATAACTAAAATATAGCCAAAATTCCTTTTGGCTGCTTAAAGCTTAATTAACCGATAAGATTTTATCAGCAAAGACAAAATAAAAAAAAATTTAATTCACTGAATTAATTTTAATCAATTAAATGAGAAATTAGAACTATTAGAGTCTTTGATGTCGTGCAGCTTATTTTACATACTTATAGGGTCTGGGACTTTAAATACTTTATAGACTGTCATAACTAACAACTGTCATAACTAACAACAAATTAACATACAATGAACTTGTAAAACCCATCATGGAAAATATATTATAACTATCTATATACAGTCGAACTTCTCTATAGCGAACTTCTCTATAACGAAATCTTCTCTATAACAAATAAAATTCGTGAACACAACATTTTTGTGAGTATTTTCATACATTTTGATCTCCCTATAACGAACTTCCCTATAGCGAAGTTCTCTCTGTAACGTAAAATTTTTTAAGACCTAAATAGAATTTTTCACACTAAATAATCTCTCTATTGCGAAGTTTTTAGCAATCGATTTTTTGCATCAATTTAGTCACATATGTATGTTTGTATTAATAATAAAAAAATTAATGTGTTCATGTAAAAACAATTTTTTTTTGTCTTAATAAATATATTTTCTACATAAAAAAAATGTAGTCAAAATTATCTGCAGTTTCTCTATAACGACTTTTCTCTATAACGTAGAAATTTGACGGTCCCCAACTGCTACGTTATAGAGAAGTTCGACTGTATATAAAACAGGATGTGTGTATGTATGTAACGTATGGACTCCAAAACGGCTGGGCCGATTTTGATGAAATTTTCAGGGAATCTTCAGAAGTGAAGTCTGATTTTTGATTTTAGGTCTGCGGCCGGAGGGGCGTGTCAAAATCCAATTTTCATATTGCACCACCAATGACATATACATATATTTATTTTTTTTGCTTTTTTTATTTTAAATAAATAAATCGTGTGGTAATACAATACTAATGTTTGCTTAGGACCAGCAACGCGGACGGGGTCAGCAGCTATACATAAAAACAAATGAAAAAAAATTTTTGTCTTTGATTTAGTTTGTTTCTTAGTAATTATCACATGTAATTTTGATTGCCTTTATGTCTTCGATCATTAGCTCATTTTGATTACATAATTAAACAAAATAATTAAATTAAACAAATTAATTAATTTAAACACATTAAACAACATAATTAAAGAAATTAATAGCATCAATTAAATTATTTTTGTTGATTTAATTGAATTAAATTTTTAATAATTAAAAATTCCATAAGAATATTTCTTATTTATATTTTTTTTATATTTAAAAATAAAATTTTTAATAGGAAAAAAAAGAAATTATTTGATTGCAATTCGAATGCTTGTTGGGTATTAATTTCTATTTGTATTAAATTAAACAATCGTATATTAAATAAAGCAATCCGATAACAATTTAAATAAATAAAAGCCGTTTAAGTAGTGAGCTCAAAAATTAATTAAAATTTTTAATTGTATTGAATAAAGTTTTTATTGAAACAATATATTATTCTATTAAAGGTGTTAATTAAAAATAAAAAAGTAAAATATTTTCTTTGAAACTAAAAATTAAATTTCTCAATGAATGGCCACACATGAAAATTATATTGCATTGGCTTAAATATAATGCGTCAAAATTACACCATTAGAGACGCTGCATCTTTGCTTTATAATTAACTACTATTCCTCTCTCTATCTAGATCCATTGAAATGCATTGCATATGTATTTGGGTAATTTTGCATCGCTTTGAACAATACGGCATCTCTTTGGCACGGTAAAATTTAGTAGTGTGAATGTGGCCTCATATTTATTAACAATACTGTGCACAGTCTGTGGATTACCAAGATAATTTCGGGCGAAAAGCGACCTTAATGTTGCGACCACTGGCTAACAATGACTGTAACACGTTTTAAATATTTGTAAACGTTGTCCCTTTGTGAACTTTACGATGAAAATGTCATATTTACTGAGCCAATTCACACAAAAACAATTCTGCTTTTATAACATGGCACCTTGTAGGCAAATTCGGTGAAGGGAACGTTTTTTGATTGGCATAATTTTCCAACCAACTACAACCCCGCATTAGCAGTATAAAACTAATACATATACACATACGAAATACGAAATGAATTACTAAAAAATTAACGCACACAAAGCTATTTATACGTATACAATTTATGCCAGGTGAATTAGTCTCGTGTATTTTGCAAAGAACAAAAATTGTGCTGCATTTGGTCCCTGATTATCATTCACTGTTAACTGACAGCTGCAATAGTGCATTCACAATAGAATATCAAACTTGTTATTGCAAATTAAAACTATAGAGAGCCCTTTACATGTTTTTCTTTTACAATGCAAGAAACTTTATCTTTAACAATATAAATATTTTTTTGCGCGGTTCGAAATGACCCCAAAAAGGGCTTGGGAATGCGAAAGTGTAATAAATGTTTTACGTTAACTGACGAAAGTTTTATCTTTTTTACGTGTCATTTTTATTTATGTATAACAGCTTCCAATTAAAATGTCGTGGCCAGTTTACAACTCAAATATGTTGAACTTTATTTTTTATAACATTTTCCCTTAAAATATTTTCCGCCTTATTCAAAAAAAAAAATATTTCTGGCTTATAAAAGTTTTGTAAAGAGCATTTTATATGGAACTGCTTTTCATAACTCTTCAATAAATCAAAATTTATTTTTATGAATAGAACCACTATTTGTCTTTAATTGGAAAAAACATTTCAGCTGATTTATAAGTCAATTTATAGGAGTGATTGCAATTTTATTTTCCATCTTGTTCGCATTTTTCTACATGTCAATCATTTAAAAAAAATTGAATAAATTTATAATTTATTTTCTTGTTTATTTGAGTGTTTAACAAACATAAACCGACGCCTTGAATATGTTTTTAAAATACATGATTTTTCATGTTCTGCCGGAAATCATACCTCCGTCTCTGTGAATAAAAAATTGTTTTTTTTGTGTTTTAATAAAAAAAAAGAAAAACATACATTATTTCTTGCTTACTTAAGCAATGCCCTGCCTGCATGCTCTAATGTAACATGATGTTGATGATGTTACTACGTTTTGTCTGTCTGTCTGTAAATCACATATAATTTGTTATGTTTTATATCTGTGAACTCATCATACTCATCGCCATCATCATCATCAGCAGCAGCAGCAGCAGCAACAGCATCAACATCAACATCACCAATAAGAGCAACACTTGCATTTCAGACACTAAAAAAATTTAACTGTATACTGTATGTAACATTCACACAGCCAATTCCCTTTTGAGTAGATATGCTGAGTGCAGAGGTATGAGACTAAAGTGATAAAAAAAATATTGCCGTACAGTAAAGAGGTTAAAATTTTGTTTTTTTTTCGTCGAATACAATAAATAGATGTTAATTTAAGCAATTTATTAGTTAAAACTTACACACGTACTTGCGTAGAAATATGCAAACACTTATTTAATGAAAGGGAGGCAATTTACTCTTGCTGCATTTGGCATTTGGAGTATATCAACGTATCATTTAAATAACGACAGACTATGACATAAATTTTGAGCTTAAATTAATGCTAATTGGTAGAGGAATGAAAGACAACAAAAAAGAAATAAATACATGGGAGAGCTTTAAACTGTAGAATACCCAAGAACTTTAACTATTTTACTGATGAAGGAATTTAGCAGAAATATAGTGGTTCATACAAACATTCTAGTATTGCATTTATTTACTTCAACTTAAAGTTTAGTTTTCGCACGTGTAAGAATTACGATCTTGAGCATTATTTCTTGATAATCTGATCAAAATAGTTATGAATTTTCTTTTCTTCTAAAACTACCCTTTGAAAAATATTAGAAGTCATTCTTTAGGAACTGCTTTCGAAATACAACTCCATGTATGGCCCGGTACTTCAAAGACTATTTTGAAGATACTCGACCGTGTACTGAAAACTCATTGGGGACGGTAGGGTAGTCAACTCTATTGACTATCTTGAACATCGTCGCAAGCAGAGAGTATTTCGTTGTTCTATCGTCACTATAATGGGATGTGTGCTAATGAAATCGATGAACTTGTTCCCAAAACCTGTTTATTCTTGCGTACAACGCATTCATCATTACGGCCGCATACATTTGTGGTCGATTTGGCAACAAATCGCAGTACGCATTACAGAGATTACTAATTTTTCGGCCGAACAACAAATGCAGTAATAAAAAATACAATTCAATTGCATTTCGATAAAATAGATTCAATTAGAAATTTTATAGAATTGGAACTTAATATAACCTGCTACTTTTAACAGCAATAAACTAAATTAAAAACCTCACATTCTCATTTATTCACGAAAAGCAAGTTTTCAAAGCTTTAAAAAGTAGTTTTACTTAGCATCACGAGCATTAGTGCAGATTGAATTGGTCGGCATCATAAAATAGTACTGCCGACAAGGACAACCCTCTATAAAAAGAAGTAGAACTGATCCGATTTTGCACTACTTCCGGTTTACACGTTCTCCACTGAGTTGTTCAATGATGCTGACTGTTTTTCTAGGCCCTGGAATATTTTTTTTTATATTTTAGATTTTTTCATTTTCAAAATTTTCCATACACTACCCATTTCATATGCAATAGACTGATATATTTGTGTATTATTATGTATTTCCAATTGGTTGCATTTTCTTTAATTTCATTAGAAGAAAATAAAAAAATTTTAATTTTCAGCTCCATTTTCAGTTAATTACATTTTAACTTTGTGCTGTCTGGACATACTGAAAATCTTTATTGAATCTCAGAAAAGAAGTTGTGCTTCTGAAAATTCGAATACAATTAAACAAATTTGATTGACATGCATATAAATGCAATTTAAATTGATATTGGTGTTTGTTTACGTGTTCTTGATTTTGCTAATAAATTTAATTCTCGTTCGTTGCTTTATTTCAAATATTCGAACATGGAAATTTATTTGCTTTGTATTTGAGATAACACAACAAAAAACCTTGCAAATCGAATATGCCTAAACTGAACAATAGAAGAATTTTGTTTTCTTCTCTTTTTTGATTTCATTTTGGTAAAAAGTGATGCAAAAATTTTCACGAAATGTGTTAGAAGTTTAGGGCAGCTGGAAAATGCCTTGTATAATAAAAATATAATTATATGAATTGTTTGTTTGTTAAAGGAAGCTTTGGTCTTCATTATGATGCGTTACTTGAAGGAATTTGCTTTAATCCAGAAAGCATTTCCTAAGCCAACGGCAAAAGCCAAAAGTATTTCAAATATGCACGCACAGAAAAGTGTTGTACAAGGTGGGCCAAAACAAGTCATCCGCTGTTGTTTGGCTCTCATTTGTTTTCTAAATGAAAAACTTAGATTCTGTTTTTTGATTATGTTTATCTGAACCTTTAGAATTTTATTGGTCGAGATGATGATATCGGCCAAATGGACGCCGTCACAATTGATTGCTCTACGGGATCGTTTTATGACATTTTTCATCACTTCGGCGAGGACTTCGGGCGACAGAATCTCGCACTCGTGTCGAATGTTGTTCTTGAGGGCTTCCAGGGTCTGGGGCTTGTTCACGTAAACACGGGACTTTAAAAACCCCACAAAAAAAAGTCTAGAACGGTTAAATCGGGCGATCTTGCGGGCCAGTGCAAATCGCCAAAACGAGAGATGAGGCGACCCGGGAACGCCGCCTTCACAATATCGGTTGTGAATCGCGCAGTGTGTGCCGTTGCTCCGTCCTGTTGGAAGCACATGTCCTCCAGTCCTAAATTGTTCAATTGCGGCAGAAAAAACTCTGTTAACATGGCCCTATATCGCGCACCGTCCATTGTTGTCGTTTGTCCTCGAAAACGGGCGCTCCGGGGCCGGCCACTCTTGGCAGCGTCTCGTGTGGTCCCATACCATTCAAGGTTGGTGGCTAAACGGCCCTGTGTTTGTGCAGTCGGTGTCGAACGACCGGGGAATCGGCGACGGAATTCGCCCTGCGCCAACACAACAGACGAATTGTTACGCAAAAAAATAAACACGATTATTCCGTGTTATTGGGTAGTGTATCGCTCCATGGCTTGTTCACTTGTATTCTTCATCTATCTAGTTCACAAATGTCAAAACAGATTTGACATTGGCCGCCATTTGTAAAAATAAGAGTATCTTCCAATAGGGTGATTTCTTTGGCCCACCTTTTATATGTGTAGATAATATATGAAAAAGTCCAAATGTATGTATGTAAACATATAAAAATGTAAAGAATTTAGTTATAGGATAGTTTCCTCTAATTATTTTCAACGAACTTCATTTGTTGAAATGTTTTTAAGTAAAATCTCAATATTATCTGTATAAATTTTTATATATATATATATATATAAAGGGATATTCCCAAAATAAATGCGGTTAATGTACGATACTATATGTGCACGGTGTAATATTTTAATATTCTTTTGTTTCTTTTGTTTAATTTTTTAATTTTTCATTTGATTCAAAATACATTAGTTATGCTGGCCGATGGCAAGCCTAGTGTATATGAGAAGAAAAATATAAAAATAGAAATGTGTGTGTGTTATAAAAGTAAACTCATGGATTGTTATGTTTTTGTTTATAGATTTTTTGGTTTTTGTGTTTGATATTCAACTCAATTCTCGATTGATTAGTTGAATTTAAACTTATAGATCTTGGGTTTGTATTCAAAAATTAGGAAAAATCCACTGATGAGCTTAGTAAGCATTAGCGAAATAGTACTATATGGATATGCTTTCCTCCTCAGTTATTGAGTTTACTTTTGTAAAAAAAAATACTTTATGAGAATATCATAAAGTATGTAATAATAAATTTCACATATATTTTTTAGGGGAAAAAAGCACAATTAGAATCATATATGTATAAATTTTTTTTTATTATAATTTTAAGGTGCTGTGATGTAGATAAATAAATAATAATAATAACATATGAAATATGAAATACTCTGTCTGGAATTAAATGTATCTTACAAAGTATTTGCACATGAAAGTACTTACTTGAATAAAAAGAAGAGAGAAGAAAAAGTTCAAAACATGTAATTGTGTTAGTGAAAAAGTATGATTGTATTGCGAATTTCAAGAAAGTACTTTCTTCTGTGAATGCTATGTTAGGTTAGGTTAGGCGGTGGACCCTCCCCGAAGGAGCATGTTAAAACTTAGGCCGGAGCTTAGACCCATTGTGATACCAGAAATATAAACACCCAGGGTCTAGGCGGGAATCGAACACGCACCTCCAGATAGATAAGACTAATGCTCATGCACTAGGCTACGGAGGAACCCTATGCTATGTTATCTATGTTCATCTACACAAAAAATAAGTGGACATGTGTTTTGTACTTTTTTTTTATATTTCTACCTTTTAGGCAATAAATGGTTAAAACCTAACCTTGGGGACTTTTTTTTACTCCATGAATGTACTAAATTAATAAACATATCTGTAAATACAATTTAAATTATTTTCCGTAGGGAAATATTAAATGAAATATAAGTGAAACAATTCCCACTTTTTTTTTTTTTTGGTACTTTTTGCATTAAGAATATTTTTATATGTACTTCATTGATAGTTTACATGGATATTTGGTTATGCACCGCTACCACTAGAATACTCCAATAAGGCAATAATTAAAAAAAGTTCTTGTTCTTTAGAGGGGACAAAAAAGTAAAAAAGTATTAAAAAGGGCGCATCCGGTTAGCCGGTGTTCTCATAAGAGGATAGTATCGGTTCTAAACAAGAAGCAAATGTTGACATACTACAAGCTCAACACTTTAAACTTCGCTAAAAATGAGGTACATCAAAGAAAGCAAGTATTTGGCGCTCTTGCTTTCCATAAATACGAGCTTCTCACCAATAGTCAATGAGTAATACTGTTTTATTTGAAAAAGAGTTAGTCTAGTAATGGGCTTCTATTAAAAAAGAAGCATTTCTGGATTTTTTCCAATTTTTTTCTTAAATAAAAAAAAAAACGAACACAGAAAAAATAATAAAGAAATTTTTCAATTAAATCGTCGCTCACAAAAATTGTTTTTCAATTAATAATTTAATTAAATCCACGTTTATTTTAATTGAGGCTGGTGTTGTCTCAAAACTGCACTCAAAATGGCCAAATTTAAAATTTTTTTTTCAATTAAAACTGTTAATTGATTCTGGGTTTTTCGTTATAGGTTAAAATCTAATTATTTTGATGGAATCTTCGTTTTTTTAATTGAATCTTGATTTTACTTTTTTTCTGTGAAGCCTAGCGGGTCATCTTATGTGACTACTATTCTCTGAAGGAGGAAAAGTTTAGATATCCTTCCAGACCATGAACTTCAGATCATTTTAGCACTGACTGGTACTAACGTTTGCGAAAAAACTTCTGAGCACTTTATATGACTTTTAACTTGCTGGACTTTGTGGGAATGTATACAACATGAATGGCATTCCAGGCATCATACTTTGTTCAGTATGTTATACTCGGCAATGGAAAAATTCCAATCGCCAACTTTCCGCTAATGGAAATCGCTTAAAGTTAGGCTTCAGTTCATTTTATAGTTATTCGTATAATATTTAATAAAGAGGTATATGTAATCAATTCATTTGGAGGTACAAAATACAACTTTTCCTGGTATGTTTAACTCTCCAACATGTTCTCAGTACAGCTTAAAACACCCCAGAGCCTTTGACAAACTCTATTAATGCGTTTCCATTTATAGTTCACTATTAAAAAAACAAAGTTCTTATATAAAATAAATGAAAAACAAAAATAAAAATATTCTCTGACCTGGGATTTATTTTGTAGCGCTTAAAATGTCTGTTTGGCAGAGAATAATAGAATGTCATCAACATGAGTGCTGCTGGTATGAATGCAATTGTTACTACCACAGCACGACCGCGGAGTTACTGTTGCAAGCATTTGCCTATGTGTGGGTGTATATTTATATGTCGCAGCTTCCTCTAGGGGCTATACAGTAACAACGAATACCAGCTGTCCATTTCAACATTCGATATGAAGGGATTGGCATGCGAAAAAAAGATCTTTGTTGTGCGGCTTTACAAGCGCTTTGTTTGTTTTGTCGGGATTGTAGTGATTTTCAGTTAATTTTTTTTTTCTCTTTCAACTTTATTTGTATTTGTTTATGAAAAATTAGCGGCGTACTTGGTATTTTGGGGGGAAATAAAAATGAAGTGTAAATTATCGCTTTAAATCCTCGCTCTGTTATTAATAGGAGGACGATGTAGGTACAAATTTCGTCTGCGGTGAGCATTAAAAGATTTTGAAAATTGCATTACCTGAGTATTTTGACACTGAACCAGCATACTCGTATATTTTTTGTATTTGCGCCATTTTTTTTTTTTTATTATATATATAATTTAAGTTTTATATTTATTTTTTTATGTGAATGGCTGTTGTTGATTTTTGTATTTGCGGGGAAAGTTTTACGATGCACTCGGTCATGGGCATGTAATTGTGTTGAAGTTTTATGCAAAATTGATTTGAACAACACAGAAAAAAATTTAAATCAATTTCAATTAATTAAATGTGTGATATCAATTAAAAAATTGTTTAAAATTTAATTTTTTAATTACATTTATTAACTACTGAACTAAAAAAAAATTCAAAACTTTTCATTAATTTTTAAATCAGGGATCTGTTTTCAAAACATCGGTTTTATGTTATTGACATTTTTTAAGTGATTAAAAATTAAATTGTATCAATTGAAATAAAAATTAATTAAGGATCTTAATTAATAAAAAATAAACAAAAATTTTTTCTGTGTACAATTTTCAACACACTAACTTTATATTTTTTTTTGCACTTTCTTAACGCCTTCTTTTTCGCAATTATTTACGACGTATTTCAGAAAGCGGTAGGTCCACTAAAATAAATATGAACACACATATGAAGGTCACACTCCTATGCATATCGGTTCACAATTCGCAATGTTTGCTGCTGCATTTTTATTTAAATTGCTTTTTGAGAAATATACATGAAATTGCAATTTGCCATTTTAATTTCTCTATACCGTGTTACAATGGCTTGACATCCCTTTTGTTTGTTTAAACAACTTTTTAAGTGAGGAGATTGTCAATTCGTTTTAAATTTTTTAGTTGTAGTTGCAGCAGACAGAATACCCCCATGGGGTATGTACATTTTAAGTAATTTAAATTTTGTTGTTGTTGTAGGACCCCCTTTGGGGGGTCTATATTGGAAAAGTAAGCGAAGCTATTTAAACACAAATTTCAATTCGTAAACGTTTTGCACCAATGGCCATTGGGTTATCCCGTTCTAGTATTTATCCACCAGATGTCTGTTTCTAGCTACCAGAAAATTAAAGCCTGCAAAAAATCAATACAGCCCTATGCACAGGATAATGTTCGTGAGGGTGCCTGAAAAATTACACCAAACTACAAATTAAAAATTAATTCAAACACTTGGACTTGAGAATGAAAGCCGCTGGTGTCTATTTTCCAGAATTTTTTTTGAATATCAAAAATTAAATACTTACAATTGAGATGCATCCCTATAGTTTTTATAAATCTGTCAATTTTCTCAAGAATTAATTTATCACTTTGTGGCACAAACTTCAAAAATTATTCACAAGTCAGACAAATCACTTAAACTCTCCTCTGTTTAAAAATAAAAAAAGGATTCATTTGGATGCTGAATTTACATAAGTATTCTATTGAGTTGTTGCCTGATATAGTAAAATATATTGTTTTCCATTAAATGCTTATAAAAAAAACCATACTTATCTCAATATAGTAATAAATAGATATAAAAAAAAAATTGGCAAAATTGCTAAAATTTACTGACAACATGTCAACATGTTTGTCTAAGCAATATTTAACATTTCCGTTGCAGGCCATGAAGAATAAATATTTTTCTTATTCATACATACATATATTTTTTTATGTTGGCAACATTTTAAACTTAAAATGTTAATCTTTGTCGAGACACCTCACTCAAACACACTCACTTGATAAAGAACACACACACATTTCTCTGTGGAATCCTTTTTCTATTCGAGTATTAGTTTTCAGCTCTGCATTTATGTTTGGAAATTTGATAAAGGATTGACAAGCATGTGACAGGACACTCTTGTTTAAGTAGATGTAGTTGGACAAAAAAAAAAAAAAGAAACGGGAAAAGGGAAAAGGGATGTGAAAAGGAAAAACAATAAAAAAGTTTTAGAAGAACATTTCACTGTCTATTTTTTGTGCACTTTTTAAATGGAAAAGTTGAAAAAATAGAAATATTTTTTGTTAATGTGTCAATAAATTATAAAATAAGATGTTATTTTGGAAAGGGGCAAAGCGAAGTGCTTTTTCTTTTATTCTATTTTTTTTTTCCACATAGAAGCTTAAATGGATTTAAAATTAACGCTTGTCAGAAAAAAGTACGATTAAACTAAAAGCAAAAAGGACAAGTAGATAAAAATATATATCTTTTAGGATTTGGTAAAAAAAAATTGGATATAAATTGTGGTTTGTTGTGGTTTATTAAAACTATAACCAGTAAGAGGATTTTGACCTTTAATTAGATGCCCCAAAAAGATATTTAAAGAAAAAAATTGATTTATTTTTAAAATCTGGAAGGTCTCAGGGATCATTTATTGTGCGGTTGTTGGGAAATTTTATAAATATTTTGAAATTGTATTGCTCTGGGCTAAAGGGCACGAGCATTTATTATGCAACCAGCAAGGCATGACTTCAACAGTGACGAAAAGGAACTCATTTCGCTCCAAAATTAAGGAGTCAACATAATAATAGAGAGGCAAAAACTTGGCGCTTTACAAATTTAAGAAACAAACAACTGGAGAGTTGTGTAAGAATTGAGCTCGACTGCCCCTCAGCTCATCACCTGCCTCTTTGCTACACTATACCTTTTCAAAAAAATTTTAACACACAATCACGTCACAGAAAAAATAATAATTAGCTTTTCCCAATTAAGTCTTGGCTCTGAAAAATTTTATTTTTCAATTAACAATTTATTAATTTATTAATTAATTGAATCTACGTTTATTTTAATAGGTTTTAATGTTCTCTCATGAACGTGCAATCAAAATGGTCATATTTAAAATTTTTTAAATTAAAACTGTTAATTGATTCTGGTTGTTCGTGATATGTTGAAATCTAATAATTATTTTAATTGAATCTTCGTATTTTTTTTAATCGAAACTTGTTTTCACTTTTTCTATGAACATGGTGGAGGGGCATTGTAATAATTTGAGTATTATTTCTATTTAAGAAAAGAACTATTTCTGATAGAGTTTTGTAATTTTTGTTTTTAGGAAACATTTTACTGTTTATTACAAATTTTTAACTACATTAATTTAAGGTTACTCCCTCCATCTAAACTGAATGTTGTCAGGATTATTCACGATGTTAGGAACCAGTGACTTTGTGGCTTTGGAGATTCTTTAAATATTTTACTGCAATAGCAATACTAAAAGCCAGAAACTTTCCAGACGCCAGTAAATGTCCATTGGGGAACGGAAACAAATTTCACTAATGGGTCGATTATAGATTGCAACCGGATTTGTGGTTGTCAAAAAACCCTTAAAAGCACTGGAATTTTGGCAACAGCAGTTAATGGAGTTACGATCTGCGTTATCATTTTTGGCAACTGGCAACTGAACAACAGTTCGGTTGCAATGCATTATCGAGTCATATTATTCAGTTATATTAGATTCGCGTGCATAAATTACAAAAAGTTGTCATGAAATCGAACAGCATACCCAGCATCTTCTCCTAAATACAATATCACACAAAAGGGGAGGCTTTCTCATACCAGATTGACCACCGAACGAAATACACAAACTCAAATCTGACTGCTGTTCTTCCTCAAGTAGTTTTTCAATAAAATGTTTTTGTATTTAAACTGTTTTAAGAAACTATAGAAACAGTTTTATCATGGGCTCTCAACTATACTGCCGTTGATGCTTGTTGCGTAATAAGCAACTTTGTCCAGCATGTTTCTTAGTTAAAAGCCTTGTTTTACTTTACTGGCTGTTAATGTTTTTCTTTCTGTATTATTTCTCATGGTTATTTTGGTCCATCATTATTGTCATCATCAATTTTAAACAGGCATTCAATACAAAGTTTTTTCGATAAACTTGTGCAGACGCACACATATTAAGAAGCCACAGTTACTTCCGTTTGATATTCATAGTCGAAACATTTAGCCACAATTGCCTCAGTGAATGAAGATTTTGTTACATATTTATTTAAAAAGGAAGGACACATAGGCAGAAAATATACTCTTATGAACTCAGCACCAGTTTTAGTTTGCTGTAGTTTATTTCTAGACTTCGACCGCATAATGACACTACATGGACAAGCTACTGAGTGAAAACAGATGAATTGTGACGATTTTTTTTAGATTGATCTGCTTAAAAAAAAAGTAGAAACCAATATTTGTTTGTGGGTTTATGGAGAGAGGAAGACGAATTTATAATAGTCGATAAACCACATACGAGGGTTATTTGTTAAGGGTCCTTTATAAAAAATTATAAAAATTAACTGCAGCAATTATAAATCTGTTTTGGATTTATTAAAAGTATAATAATTGAATTTTGTAATGAAATTTGTTTATTTAACCTTCAATATCAAGAAAATTATGTATACGTTATTAATGGCCTTCTGCTAAAACACTTGTAATTTAAAAACCCTCTGGAACCACGTTATTCGTAACACCATTTTTTTTGTTTTTAATTTTAAAGAAAGAGTTTTAGACATTTTTATAGGTAAAATATTGGATTTTTAAAAGCCAGTAACTTACGAAGAAGAACGATTGACTTAACTGTATCAGTATTAAGTTTATTTCTTAGTTTAGTTTTAACAAAATTTAATTGACTAAAACCTCTTTCAACTTTCGCATTAGACCAGTGCAAGGATTAATGGCGAAATTGCCTAGTTCCCTAAATCGATTATTTTCTGAAGGGCTTTTTAAGCCACGCAAATTTCTATGAGTTTTAAGCTGCTTAAAAATCGCTAGATTTTCTGCTAAAGAGCTAAAGCGTTTTTTCTTCCGCTAAATTAGTTGCAAAATTGCTGGAATTGACGAGAAAATAGCTAAATTACCATCATTGTGTGTAATTTACAGATCTTGATTGAACGTACCATATGCACGAAACTATGTAAAGCAGCTGTTCAAACCAAGCCTATGGATAGCACTGCTCTCTACTAAACGTGACTTACAATATTGTCATAGCCGTGACTAAATCTATGAACAAAGGAGAACAGCTGTTAATGATTATGGCAGCACAAATTACAGACAGTAAATATTATTACGGGTACGGCAACGGTTACGGCTGCAGCATTATAGTAAGTAACTAATCGAACTTTAAGTTCATGCAGGCGTTTGCCAGAAGTTTCTGTACTTTAACTAGTTACCCTATTTTTCGAAATGTTTTTATTTTTTCAAATATTCTTTAAAGGCGCTTTAATTAGGTTGGCAAATTAAAATACATATTTATCAATTTTGTGAGAGTTTCTATTTAGATACTTTCGGGAAAATTTTCTAACGATCCTCGCAAGTGCTGTTTTCTAACATCGATATAATTTCGTTGGAACTTTTTGCTGATTTAACAAAAAAAAAGAATCCCGTTTTAATTTGAACCATTTTCACTTTTGTTTGTCACGTTAAACAAATACAATCTCGAATATTCAAACTCGATAAGAGTTTTGAGAACATTGTTTTTATGTATTTTTGGCTATATAGTAAATACGTATGTACATACATATGTATATGAATGTGCGATGATATGCGTAACTTGCAGATTTATTTATTTTTTCCTAAACTTGGGGAAAGATAAACAAACTAACTCTCTAGTCCTTTTGAGTCCCTTTTTTATTTTGTTTTCCATTTGTTTTTATTTGTTGTTGTTAGTCTTTCCATTTTATTTTTGCTTCCCTCCACTTAAGCTTAAATAAACACCGTTTAATGCATGTTCTTGAAGATCGAGAATCCCCTCCAACAAGTATAAATATTTCTTAGGTATAAAATATCAAAAAAAAAAAAAAAAATATTTACTTTAAATGGTTTTAAGTTAAATGATATTTTCTGCCAAATATCCTTAACGTCATCCTTTGTTTTTATAAGGCAAAATAAGATTTATGGAAAAGTAACCTTTTTATGGTAAATATTTCGCAAAGAGTTTCATGTTCTATTAAGACACTCTACGTTTATTTAGCAAATTTTCAGCTGCTGTTTATTTGCATTTTATGAAAATGATTTTGTTTTTATGACCAGTAAATCCTTAAAATATGCAATAAATATTCAATGAAAATCTATATATATATACAGGCGAACGAAATATAAAAATGTAAATCAAATATTGATTAAGATTATGGGAAAATAAAAACAAATTTGTAAAGGCGGCGAAAGTATAAGATAATAAGGATTTATACGTAGTTATATAAGCTGTTTTGTTTGGTGGCGATGGTGAAGTGTAAATTGAAATTAAATATTTTTTTAAGCATTAAAGTAAGAAATGAGGCTGTTTTATGATCTTTGAAATGTTATGTGTGCCTCAATACAGAAAAGATTTTTCTACAATACGTAAAAAGTTAAATTCGTTTAAATGATAGAGATATTGAATTTGCTATAGGATAAAATATTTTTAATATTATTCTAAATATATAAGCGGACATACTTAACGTTTTATTAAAAAAGAAAACCCAGAAGTATCTTCACGAAGTTATAGTGAAGTATTGTTCTCGTAATAAATATTTGTAACATACTTAAGCAAGAAATATTACGAGACAAAATCCATGATATTCATAAGCAGTTTTAATTTTTAAATTAAATTGTAAATAAAACTTATGAGTACTTTACAATTTTTTTTTTTTTTTTTTTTTATCTTGGACCAGTGCTCCAGGGCTATCCCCTACATATGCAATGCATTGCACTGGAACTAGAGAGAAGGATAGGGAAGAAACAGACAGGTGGTGAAAGTGGTAGAAAGGTAGAGCTTAATTCTTGCACAACTTTGCAGTTGCGTGTAAATTATAAAGCAAAGTTGCGGCGTCTCTGATGTTTTTTTTTTTACGCATTATTTTTTTAAGCTAATTGAGCCATTTTATTTATTATTTTACTTCGCCGACGTTTTATTGCTCAAATACCGACGAAAGAGAGTGCTGTAGCACAGAAAACTCAGAAAAAACTTTTTTTCTGATTTGACCCGGCTGGGATTCGAACCTGGGTCTTTCTGGTTGCAGAACCAACACGCTGACTACTCGCCAATTTTACCAATTATATATACTATGTTAGCTGACAGCGTACTAAAGCGTGTCTGGTGGCAAATTTATATTTTTAAATACTATTATTTTTTATTTTATAATTGCTTGTCTACAATTTTGTTCAAAGTATTCAGCGAATAAGTGATGGCTGATTCGGCTATGAATGCCCCACGGCCAGGCCCCAGTCGATCTTCAAGGACTGCCGAAAACATTGAACTGTTTGAAAGCAGTTTACGTGAAAATCCGCGACTCTCAATACGAAAAAGAGCAGCCTCACTGGGACTTCCAAGAGCGATTATTCATGAAATTTTAAAAAAGGATCTGAAGGATCTGTATGACATACTCTTTAAAAAATAAAATCCACATTTCTATTCTATCATTTAATGCTCCTAATAAAACTTCGTGTCAATTATTACGTTTTTTATTTAAGTTTGTAAATATAAATCTGCTACCACACACCCTGTAAAAAAAATCATTGCCTACACATAGGCGCCTTTATTAAATATTATTTATTGTATCTTTCTTAATTACGAGTGAGCAATAAGTCTCCTCTTCAGATAGAACCTGGTGAAACTTCACATTTTTCTTACCATTTTCCTTAAGATGACAAGAAGGAGGAGATCCTTATAAATCAAAATATTTCTGGCTAAATGTTTGGGATGGATCTCGAGTTTCTATATATATATATATATGTATATGTATAGATCCGTTACAATATTTATAAATAGTTTCTTCTTTTTAATTCTAATATAGCGGAGCAAATTTAATTCCAATTAAAAGTTTTAAATTTTTATCGACAGTTTTTTTATTTTTGATTTAATATGGACTTTTTAGAACTTCATAGCCATAATTTTAATTTGAAATTGTCCTTCTTTTGAAGTTGTAGCTAATGAAATTAATTCAACTTCAATTAAAAGTGTTTGTCTATACGATGGCGTTGCTAAGAAATGTCATGTTTTAAGTTCAAAATTATTTTACAAACACAATGTAGTAATTCGAAGCAAATATTGAGCTTTTAATGACCTTTGAAAAAAATATATATATATTGAAGTACTTACAGTTGACTATAGATAATGTAAAACTCGTTAATTTGAATCTCGCGATAATTTGAATTTTTTTCGGGGTTCCACGAAAATTATTGAATAAATTGAAATTATTGAATAAATTGCTCCTCTCGTTAATTTGAAATTATTTGAATGCCTTCGCCGATATTGACATAATAACTTTAATTTTTCGGTTCTACGGTCTATAATTTTAATTATTGTAATGTGCAGTGGTTTCTGCAAAATATAAAGTAGAAACAAAACAATAATTTCTTTTAGTTTATATACAAAACTCTTCTTTTCTGCACTGTACAATTTAAAATCGTAATGTGAAAGAGTTTGTGTTTTTGTAACAAACAAATAACTAAATCATTCGCTTCAGTTCGCAATGTTTTTCTTTTAATTAAACTCTTCTTAATTTGAAATATCGTTGAATTAAACTTTTTTTTGGTCCTTTGAATTTCATATTATCGAGAGTCGACTGTAGTTATTAACTATGTTTGCCTTGTTGTTGGGGTATAATTTTTTTATGTACATATTTTAAAGAGGAAGTTATTTTAATTTATTTTCTACTGGCATATTACTTTTAGTTAAAATTTTTTTGGAGAGAACAACCGTTGCCTACATTAAGGCATTGAAAAAAAACAATCTGTTCTTATACAAAGTTAATTTCTAGTTAAACTTATAGGAAAATATGAAAATTCAAAGGCATTTGCAAACTGAGAAAAATATTAATTTTAAAATTAAAAAATCGGATCTTTTTCCATCCCCTTAATGCCCCAATTATTGCCGGTTCATCCAACAAGTGGAACGGCCATTAGCCATTGATATCTCTGCCAAACCTAGCATTTGTTCTAAGACTATATTGAGCTCTGCTCGTCGATTGGTAATTTTCGACTTTGAACATCATCACTAAGTCAGTTTAACTTTGTAGTGAAACATACTATAGTCTCCGCCAGGCTATTTTAAAAACTATTGCCTACCTTAGGGAGATACTAGAGAATAGTATTTCTATTAAATAGTTTTTCTACTAAAATTTTTAAGGTTTCAATAAATTTAAGGCGTTACTGAAAAGTTTTGCCTACATCCAGGCCCGGCTAGGAACTAATTTAAGTTTTGAAATTAATTATTTTAAAGCAAATCGTTGATTTCTAATTAGTATTGATTTGTATGAAATTAAACTTTTTGATATAGTTTTCCAAAAGTAAAGGATGGAGAACTTAATTACAGCCAGTTATTATATTTCATATGAAATGTACTAGTCAGAAAAATGTGAATTCATCATTGAAAATTTTCAAAAATTCCTCAAATATAATGTCCTATAAAAATCAAACCAGCTAATAATAGCTGGTACGAATCAATGTCAAAAACTGTTATAATCAAATTCCACATATTGTATGTTTTTAATAAAGTTACCAAAAGTGGGGGACAAAATATCTTCTACTTCTTACAGGCGGGTTTTTTTCCCCAATGTCGCATTTAATTTTTTGTGGGCTCTCTGTTTAATTTAAACACTCTATAAATGTCTGATTTCTGTAAAGCCCTTTTTGTTTGTCCTTTGGTCTGATGTTCTCTGTATTTCATTTGACTTTTATGTAGAAAATTTATGTGAGTGTTTAAGCAAAGCATTGTGACATTGTCACTCTAAGCATACTAATACACTTAGTTGTATGGAAACTTTGATAAATTAAACAGATTTATTACTTAACTGTATCATTTCTCTTCATACTTAGTTGATTGTATAGGAAGGATACGGAAATCATTGTGCACAAGCAAAGTATGAATAGAATAGAGTAGTTTGTTGTTATTGCGGTGTTTATTTTTTATATTTTTTTTTTGTAATTTTAATTTTTTGTTTTTTGCATTTTTGTTGCCAGTAATTTTTGTTTGCAGCAGACGTTAATGTTAAAGGTCTGATCATTCTGTCGTTGACTTATAAAGGGTAACGCAAAATTGTCACTTCTGATTGCTATTGCCATGGAATGATGAAATTCAATAGCATTAAATTACATGACAGAAGAACGCAGTTTTTCATCTCTGCTGGAAATTATTTTTTATCTCATGTTTTGCATAACAAAATAAAGTGCAGTGATTTGCAAGGTACTTGCTGCTGAACTTTATTTGTATAAAAAAATTTTGGAAATATCTCCGTGTCCTTTCTCCACAAACCACTGTGCATTGTAAATATATCGGCCGATGACCCAGTCTTGAAGGTTTCTGCAGTAATTGTTTCTGTTACGTTGGAGTGTGTGTGACTGTGTTCTCGCGTCTGTCATGCTAAATGTCCTTTAGTCTCCATATTCTCTATTTGCCTTATTTTGGTTTGTCCGTTCCTATTGTTTTTCCGTGTTTCCGTCCGTCCTTTCTTTTATATTGTCTTTGCTCCCTCTATGTGGGTACTTTGTTAATTTTAAGCGTAAAGTTTTATCTTGATTATTTTTTTTCTGTCCTCTCTGTTTGCATATCAATTTATTTTACATTCCTATTCGGGTTTTTTTCTTGTAATGCTTTCTAGTCTATTCCATTATTTATACTTCTTTGTTTTTTTGTTGTTGTAATCATGTCTCGTATTATTTACATGCCTCTTGTTCTATTCTGTTATTTTTCTGGTTATTTACTTTTAAATTTATTTACATTAATTTAAAATAGAAATGTAAACTTGTTCCGTGAAAAATTTCAGCATTAGAAGGAATTGAAAAATAGAAAAAATTAAATCGAAAAGTAAAAGAACTGTAGAAACAAGGACAAGAACAATATTTTAATTACCCAGACATTATCTGGCATTGTTACAGACGCCTCAGGTTTAACAAATTTCCACAATATGAACATAAATAATTAATATTTCTATGCAGTCGCTTAATAAATTGTCATTGAGTTGCACAGCCGATTGATGTTGAAGTCAGCTCTGCTTGAAAATGTAATTTAAATTTAATTTAAGTTTTTCTATGTAAATAAATTGAAATTTGCTGCGTTTCAATGCATAAGTGACGTGAAGCGGTTCAGTTTTCCTGCTTTTCTAATTAAATCGGCTTAGTTATTCAGCTATTCTGAAGAATCACCTACTTTTGGTGCTAAGATGTTATAAAAAATTAATATTCTGAAACTTCAAAGCTCTACAAGATTTTCATTTAACTATCGCCCTGCGCATAAATTTTACAATATTCATAAAAAATTTCAAATCGTAATGCTTCGATTGTGCAGCTGGGTTTTGGTTTAGATGTTTTCGCTTCTATTTGACCAATGTCAAATAGACACGCATGCATCGATTACGCTGATTGTTCTTTAAGTTTGTTTCTCATATTATTCCGCAGTTTGATTTACCGTTACTTGAACTATTGCGAAATTCTAGCGTCACATTTCAGTTCTGTTGGAATGAGCATTAGAAGTAAGTTGTGTTTTCAATGACAAAAGTACTAATTGTTAACAAACAGTGAAGTGGGTATATTTTAACTAAAAAAAATTAGAAATTTTAATATTTCAAACCAATTGAAGTCATCTGATGAAATATAAATGTGTTTTATATAAAAATTAGACCGACATGCATCAATTGTGCGTGTACTGAAAATCCTTGAAGGATATAAAAATTGTAAAACTTAATCATTAATTATATTTTCATACGATGTAGTAGTGACTATATATTCCAAAAATTATGAAAAAATTAGCAATAGTTTAGTGTCATGTGTGAGATGGGTAAGGTTATTAACATTGTTAATTGTTTTATTTTCCTTTACATTAGGGAACAATGTCTATCAATTGGTAAGGATAAATATACTTTGACAGAGAGCCTAAAAATGCAACGCTGAGTGATGTGATTTTCGAATGCATATGCTTCCAAATGTATTAAGCAATTCGTGAGACTGTTGGCTAATCCTAAAGATCCTCGGATCAATAAACAATCACACTAACAATTCGTGCAATAAAATGTCGGCGAAGTAAAATTAATGCCTCAGCATAACAGAAAGGACTCTGATTTGCAAATTATTAAAACACTCGCAACTGTAGCGGGCTGTAGAGGGGTGCAAGAAATAATCTCTTTTTTTCTTATCACTGCACCACTTGCCTCATTTCCAACTAGTTTCAATGTAATGCATTGCATACGTAAGTATTGCTACAAGAAAGTCTTGAATTCAGCACGAAATTCTATTGCAAAACGGGAAAATATATAGCATGCTATAATATTTTAAAATATATTTCACTCAATGAATTTATTTGCACATTCAGGTGAGATGCTTTTATTTATAATTTATAATTTAAGACAGACAATTTATGTGAACGTGGATTTCGCTGCTATTATCAAAATGAACCGATTAATATTTTCAAACTGTGAACTGGTTCACTTCTCCTGCAATGCCATATGCTCCGGTCCACTTACATTTTCATTTCATATTTTGAGGAAATTGGTCGACTTTTACTGATATTCTAATAGAAAGGGGGTTAATTTTCTTAGTATTCTAATAAATCACGTTAATTTTTTTCGCTTTCGCTTTTTCGAATCGGTTGACTTTTAATTTGATTTAAAGCAAAACGTTTCGCTACATTATATACCCGCATTATATTTCTTTCTTTTTACTCATCTTCTTAACAACCTCTTAAGGTCAGCATAGTTTCAAATTGAAATCATTTTGAAAATTGTATTGTTGTGTTTGTTGCTTCGCATATTTTTCGCATTTATCTGCAGTTTATAATCTGATTGGCTTAGTCTGCTGAACAATACACAATTAAAGATGTATTTATTTATGTGCCTTTTATGACCTAGAGAGGATTTATTTCAATTACTTGATAACTGGGTTTAAATTAAATGTTACAGGCCGTATTTATGGTGTTTCGAACCTTTTGTGGTTTAATTTATTGTTGGATGGCATTACACTTTAGCGAAAGTCAAGCAATTTGCTACAGAGTGTAGGATTGTAATTATTCCAAATAATCTTGAAAATATTTTTCATAAAAGCTTTGACAATAAGGTGTTTGTCTAAGCCCTTTTTTCTTTTCTTTATTAAATTAATTAAAATAGAACTTCGCAGAGTGAACGGATTTACGGGTTTGAAAAAGCATGAAAATCAATCTGTGCCAGCCTTTAGCAAATATTTCAAGTCGCATAATTATTTTGTTTTATTTGCCTGCTTCTAAATCATTTTTAATAGTTGTTCACAAGTAAAATAGCAGGTTCTTTCATAAAGTCCATTGTACACTGTCGACAGCTTCATAAGTAATTCTTGTGCACAAAAAAAATATAATTTCGAAATTTTCATGTTTTTCTTCACAATAGTTGTCTGCTGCTGATTATGATTTTTCGAAAGTTTTCGTTTTTCATGGTATTTGATTTGTATTTTTATGACTGTGATTATATTTTTTTTTTTTGGTTTTTCATGTCACTACGAGTAGAATTCATAAGATAAAGTAGCCGGAGGGAAAATGAAAAATAGCAGGAAAATGAAAAGTTTAGTTTTTTTTTCGGTTGCTAATGTTGAAAAGCACGTCTGTCAGGACCGTGATGAACATGACTTAATGTGAGTACGAATTTGTGTGAATTTACGAACAAAAATGAACAAAAAAAAATATTCCTTTTGTACTTAATGAAAAATTACAAAAACAAGCAAAAAAATAAATATTCATTTATACTTTTGCACTATTATCTTATAAACATGTATACCATGCATACATCCATACATACAGACCGATATATTAGACTGTTGTACTCTTGCCATGTCCTTTCTTCGTTTTCGTATACATTTATTTCATCATGGACTTTATTGTCCTTAATTTATTTTTGCAAAACTCAATGCTCTTGGATTTTTTTTCATGCTGATTTTTGTTTTTATTTTAATTTTGGAGTCTTGTGGAACAATAGCGCTGAACATTGTGCTGAATTTGTAATTCACGTTACCGCCTTTTATTACATTGAAACTTGAAAACTTTTGAAGAAAGTTTGCTTTGTTTTTTCATTTGTTTTATGTTCTTGCAAAAATTTTATTTAAAGAATAATGAAAACACAAAAAAAAATTAAAAAAGTAATGTTGAAAAGTTCTAGCAGAAGTTGCAGTTAATATGACATGGCGTGTTTTTTCTTTCACACTTTAATTTATAAATTTAGCATATTTTTGGGCTTCTTTTTATTTTACTTTTTTTTTTCTCTTAAATTATATAATATATATAAGAGCCATTGGTAGTTTTGGTCATTGTGAGGATTTTTGTTGTTGTTTAAACATGATGGATAAGGAAACATAATGGAACGTCATTTTAAAATTTAATTTTAAACAAAACGGAATCACTTGCATTTGCGTTTGCGTTTTTTACTTTGGAAAGGGGTAGTGAGAGAGAGAGAGAGATGACAGGTGGTGAAGCTTCACTATCTTGACTACTTCAGCCATCGCCACCCTCAATAAATAACGCTAGTTTTTGTTCGCCATGAGCAGCTTAGAAGCAATACTTTATGTATCCAAACAGAGAAACTCACAAGATTGCATTTTTATAGAATTTATACCGCTATAAACTATGTATTCACTTTTGGCAGCATTATTATAAGCACTTGTTCTTAAATATAGAATTGGGAGATTCACAAAGTCTGTTATTAAAGGCCGTTTTACATTGTAATACTGAGTAATACGACATGTCACAAACTTAAATCAAATGGGAACATGTAATAGTGTAAAAACATGTTATGAATCTGACCAGAATACGGATGGAAATTTGACAATCGTATGGCTCTCATAATTTTTTTAAAAATTTGCAAAAAGCTTATAATTTTCATTTTATCAGGGATATGTTTTTCAGTAAGCAAACAATAAAGAAAATAACAAAACCACAAAAAAGTCATTTGCTTCTAAACCGGGTTTGTTCTTACTACGTATACTTTTCATTTTATTTCAAGTATGATAGTGTGAAAGCAAAATGTAAGATTACTTTATATTTTTTTGCAGTCGCAGCAAATCTTATGGAATTTCTCTCTCACAAAGCACTAAGAAAGTCGTAAGACCTGTATTACAGTGTGAAAGGGCCTTAAGTCACATAGGCATAATGTCATAATATTTTAGAATAGTTTAAACAAATTGTTGTTGTTCTTCAAACAAAAAAGTCATAAAATAATAAAACTTTTCGAACTATAATTTATTGTTTTGTCATGAAATAACAGCAGAATTCGTAGTCGTAGACTGAAGCTTTTCAATAGAGCCGGTGATAATGGTTGCAAGCCGCCGCTACTTATAAATGATATAAGAATAAAAAATTGTTTAAAAGTGTTTTACAATTTTAGACCTTTACATCACAATTACATTTTTATAAGAAGAAAGAAAAAAAGCACAATATTTAATGATATAAAAGTGAATAAATTTCGTTTGTGTAACTCAGCTGGCTGGCAGCCACTTAACGTTTATCTGTTATCCACCGTTCAAAAAATAGTTCAGCTTAATTTCCTAGTTCCAGAGGGTGGCGATGGCACGATGGATGGTAGTCTGCACGTTGACTACACAACCAACTGGTTCAACTCCAGTTTCATATAAAAAAATTTTTAAATAAAAATAAACATCTCGCATTTTTCTGATGTGCATTATTGTGTTTTTGTGTGTCAGTTGTTGTCGGAAGGTTTCAGTGGCGAAGGCATAGTCACTGGTCACTGAACAATACCGGCTTCAGCTGATAGCAATCCACAATCACATCAGAACGCCCTCCTTCGTCGGTATTGTGTACCACCGGCGAAGTAAAATAATAATAAAAAAATGGCTACTAAAGAAGCTTCAGCACTGCTACGAGTATAAACAAAGAACGTGCGAAAGCAGAGCTGCAAAAATAATTAATTAAGCTTCACCTCCTGTCGTTTCTCCTACTATCCCTTTCCTATAGTTCCAGCACAATGCTTCGCATATGTAGGAGTCATCTCCTGAGTGCTGGTCCTAGATAAAAAAAAAAAAAAATGCATCGCATGTGTAGGGGTCATCCCCTGAGTGCTGGTCAAGATAGAAAAAAAAAAAAACAACAATCTTACAATTTAATTAAAAATAGAATTATTACAAGATTTACGAATTATTTTAATTTCTTTACTTGTTTTTAGCATTTTGATATCAAACATTAATAAGTATTTTTCTTAACAGCTGAATGCATTTTTTGAAATAGTGCACTTAATTATGACGATTTCTTCATAGCAGGCATATTTTTTCGTGTCATTATTTTAAAACATATGACTTTATGACTACCTTGTGGATACACCAAATGTATTGCTTTCGACAATTGTTAGTGCTTCTAAAGTTCGAAATTTTTTTTGCTGGGTATCTATATTTAGTGACATTAGCAACGAGTGTTCTGGCCGAGCAAATGTTTAGTCTTTCGGATATTTTTTACACAACGTATCGCATTAGACTTCAAAAAGACTATTTTTACCATTCTAGTTCTAGTTGAGAAATACTTTTTGTTTGTTTTTTGCATTATTAAAAGAAAAGATATCCTGTCATGTATTTTTGGAACGTATTAGCACAATATTCGCTTGAATTTGGCGAATATTCGTCAAGACGAAGACAAATATTCGTAACAGCACTAGTGTGTACCGTTCACATTACATGCAGTTAATTTAAGATAAATGAGCTTTTCAATAAGTCGAGTTTGCTATGAACTGAGTTACAGATTTTTATAATAATTTTTATAAATAAAACCAGACACAAAATAAAAATTAAAAATGTTGTTCCTGCTAACGCCCTTTTCATATATTTGAATTAATTTTTCTACGTATAGTAGTAAGGATTACAGTGTGTACAGTGTGTAAGGATCTCTTTCCTTACGTCTTATTTTTAATTTTCTTTTCTTTCACCGTTCTAAAAACTCTTCCCGCAATTCTTTCTATGACATTAGTGTAAATAAGTTCCCTCCTCTATCTACTTAAACTCTTGTAATTAAATCTCTTACATTTCGGTTTCGAAATTTTTTTCATTAACATTTTTCAAGAAAAACGTGACGAACATCTTAACATGTTTTTCTTAGGCACTTTTGTTTTTAATTCCAATTGAAAGAATTTTTAAATAACATTTATTCGTTAAATATTTATTAATAAATTAAATAAACATTCTGCGAGCTTAAGGTCTTTTTATATAAAAATTATAATATTTAAAAGAGTTGAAAAATAAAATATTTTCAAAGATTTTTAAAATATTATTATTATGCAAAAATATGACACGCAAAATCGTGAAGCGTTCCACATTTTGAATAAAAGTAAATATTACATATATATTAATAATTATTTTAAGCCTAAGGTCTTTTTATATATTTTATATTTATTTCAATATTTCGCTACTCCTTTGTGTAGCTTCTTCAGGAAAATTGGTTTTTGTTTATAATAAAAAATTTTTTTTAAAAAATTCACAATATAAATAAATTTTAAATTTTCATTGACAAGAACTTTTCCTATATTGTGAATTTTTTAAAAAAATTTTTTTATTATAAACAAAAACCAATTTTCCTGAAGAAGCTACACAAAGGAGTAGCGAAATATTGAAATAAATATAAAATATATAAAAAGACCTTAAATAATTAGTGTTATTAATATAAAAAAAAGGTCAAAAAACTAGAAGAATTATTATGGTTTTCCTACAATGTCCTTTCTCCTCGGTCATACATATATAAACACAATAATAATATAGAGAATCAATATCTTGGAGTTTTTCTGCTAGATAATGGCGTATAAATTTTGCAAAAGAGAATAAATATATATATATTCATTGCATTCAAGTTTTATCCATCGTCAGACAAAAGCGTTGCATGCAACAATGCTGCATTTCAATTAAACAAGTTGAATAAAGAAATTATTATTACGAAAACAATGGAAAGCCCAGCACAGTTTAAGTTAAATAAAGGCAATAAAGACAATAAAGTTTTACGACTATTAAAACATTCATGAAAATAATAGCCTACTTTTAGGCAAAAATTTAAATATCAATTATCATCATAAGTACGCAAAAGACGTTGCCAATTTAATTAATAAAAAAAAACGATTATGTTCTTTTTTTTCCCAGGCGGAGCAGATGTAAATAAAGATCAATGCAATAAAACAGTGGACATTTTCGAAGACGTTAGTTCGCCAGAGGTGACGAATCAAAATATTGGCCGACCCTTGACTTGCTGGTATCGTTTCCGCACACTCAAAGGTGCTCCCAGGGATTTCGTGCTGAGATTAAGATTTAAAAAATTTAAAATTGGTACGCTGCAGAATGCCACGCATTGTGAGGGAGGATTTTTGCAGGTAAGCTAAAAGCTCATAACAAACAATAACCGTTTTCTTATTGTAAAAATTAAAAAAAGAAAGTTTTTAAAAAAATTTGCAAAAATGCCTTAATAAGAATTTTGTAAAGAAAATGCTTTTCGAAAAGATCCATTTGAAAATGTACGTTTGCAAAAAAGTACATTTCGTAGAAATAGTGTTGGAAAAAGTATCTTCTGCTGGAGTACCGTTTATAAAAGTACCTTTAAAAAAATTACCTTTAAAAAAATTACCTTTTAGAAAAGTTAATCCTTTGAAAGCATCTTTTTTTTTTTTTTTTTTTTTTTTTTTTTATCTTGGACCAGTGCTCAGGGGCTATCCCCTACATATGCAATGCATTGCACTGGAACTAGAGAGAAGGATAGGGAAGAAATAGACAGGTGGTGAAAGTAGTAGGAAGATAGAGCTTAATTGTTGCACAACTCTGCAGTTGCGTGTTAATTATAAAGCAAAGTTGCGGCGTCTCTGATGTTTTTTGACGCATTATTTTTAAGCTAATGGAGCCATTTTATTTATTATTTTACTTCGCCGACGTTTTATTGCTCAAGTACCGACAAATCTTATACTTATGTAAAAAGTACCTATTAAAAAAGTACAGTGTACTCGCCATAATATGTCCACCCCAAAATATAAACACTTTTTTTCGTTTAATTTTTATTTTCTTGGAACGGCACTCAGGCGATGACCCCTACACATGTGATGCATTGTGCTAGAATTAGAATGAGGATAGAAGGAGTAGTGTTTATTGACATTTGATTTAAATGTTCCCACGTTAAAAGTGTCGGGAAACACCTCTGCGTGTAGTCCATTCCACATGCGTGCCGTTCGGCCAAAAAACTAATTTTATCTGTAATGTGTAGTGCGAGTCGCCGCCAAATCGACCACAAATGGATGCGCTCTTAATGATAATCGCGTCGTGCGCGTGAATGATCGGGTTTCGGAAACAAGTTCCCTGATTTCATCAGAACACATCCCATTATAGTAACGATAGAACAACGAAACGCACCCCACGTTGCGACGATGCTCAAGACAGTCAATAGAGTTGGCCACCCTACTGTCTCCTATGAGTTTCTTCGCCCTTTCTTGTACACGGTCGAGTAACTTCAGAATAGTCTTTGAAGCACCGGCCCATACATGAGAGTTGTATTCCATTATCATATTCCATTTCATTGACTACTCTAAAATATGAACTGTGATCCAAGGGGTAGAAGATTAAAAGCTCGTTTTGGTGTAATTGTGATTCAATTGCATAATAACTTGAGAATTTCCCTAGCTGTTTGCTTTTAAATTGTTAACTTAAAGTTTTTCAAATATAAATTGTTGTTGGCAATGTTTATAATGCAATAAACAATAAATAAAATGCTTAACTTAAGATACTTTTATTTTTATTGGAAAAGCGTTTCGAAAGCGAAATTAGATGCCATTCGTAAATATAGACAATTCTGCAAAACTTAACTGGATTTGTTTTAATAAGCTGATATTATCGCGAGTTCACTGTATATTTTAAAAGATATTTAAAAAAAAAGTAAAAGTACTTTTAAAAAACTACATTTTAAAAAATGTTCTTTTAAAGAAGTATATTTACAAAGAGTACTTTTTAGAAAAGTACTTTTAAAAAAGTACCTTCTAAAAAGGACCTTCTAAAAAAATATCTTTTAAAGATTTCTTCAAAAAGTACCTCTTAAAAAAGTAGTTTTTTTTTTGCAAAACTTTGTTTTGAAAAAGAGTCTGTTAACCCATTATAGGTCACAAGAGTGCCATACGGCACTCAAATTAATGCTATGTTTAACATGCTTTAAAAAAAAATTGTATACAAATTTCATACTGTATTTTATGTACCGTTATTATTATATTTGTTCAGCATCAAATTATATGCTTAGCAACCCAGTAGCTTAGAAGCTGTTATAAGCATCACATATTTTCTTGTAGGATGTCTGTTTTTTTCTTCAGAATTTTCCAAAGTCATGAGCAGTTGAAGGAAAAAAGTGGATAAAGAATTTGTTTGTAAGAATTGCAACAAGATATTTACTTTTTTTAAAAAACAACAAAATAATGTTTTTAAATAATAAAACTTGGTGCAATATTATGATGAGTATTTCCTAAAAATTATATTTAAAAATTGAAAGTGCCATATGGCACTCTTGACCAGTAGTTAGGAAAAATTAATACCAGTTTTTTAGACTCAATTCGCTACAAATTCTAGACTATTTGGCAGAATTAGAAACTGATGGAAATAATATTGATGAAATTATTATTGAACCACCATCGGCAGACTACGAATAGGGAGAAGATGATGCCGATGAGGACTCCGGTGGAAATATTCTTGATATTCACCATAATCAAATTCAAGATTGTGTTTTTGTTACAAAAAGTGGTGAAGATTTGGAAGAAAAAATTGTTAATAGCGTTCAGGATAATATACATAATTTCGATCAGCTTGAACATTTATTAGGCTTAGAACTCGATTTACCTGTTTCTGAAATAAGTAATACACCAAGTACATCTTTTGTTGGAAGAAAAAGAGAATATTGTGATATATCCCAAACAGACTATGAAGATCTAGAAATACCACCTAATTTACAAACATATAGAAACAGTTTGAAATGGAAATGCGTTAGGGAAGGAAAACAGGAAATACAAAAACAGAAACGAGGATTTTCAGTATCTCGAGAAATTCAAGGTACCGAAATCATTTTTACATAATGGGCAGACAATAGTGTCGTATCGCTAGCATCGACTTTATATGGTGAGGAGCCCAAAGACAACGCTCAGCGTTATTCACGGGAGTTAAAACAAAGAACAAACATTTCACGCCCTGCTGTTGTATCAGCATATAATCGAAATATGGGTGGAGTTGATCGTATGAATCAAAATGTATCCAATTATCGCTATTCGTAAAAAGAAATGGAGGTGGTCCATTTTTACTTGGACTATAGATGTCGCAATTCAAAATGCGTGGCTGTTGCATCGAAAGACTAAAAATAGTATGCCACAGTTAGAATTTCGTCGAAGTTTTGTCCAACATTTATTAAAAACTTATAGTGATAAGTCCCGTTCAGACTTCACTACTCTGCGGTATGCTCATATTGCTAATGCAAGTACTCGTTACGATGGTGTTGCTCACTATGTGCAACCATGTACTCGACGTCATTGTGCTCTAGAAACCTGTAAAAGCCAAACCAGAGCGGAATGCAAGAAATGTAACGTTGACTTATGTATAAAATGCTTTGTCTCATACCATACAGAAAGAATTCGGCAATAGCTATTTATCCTTTTTTATATTTTTGTATAAATTATTGTATATTTTTCTGTTTATGCTTTATAATATGTATATTTGATCTGCTAGAGTCGTATAAATAAGTGAAATAACTCACTAACTTTTTATTAAACACATGCAACATAGTTAGTATGGAAGTGGTCAAGAGTCCCCTAGTGCGGACCAGGTAGGTCGTAGGGGTAAAACGGTACTAAATTTGGAATTATGGTAGAAATATTACTATATGTGCCAAGTTTTATTAAAATTGCTTCACATGGAGCCCGTGACCATTAATGGGTTAAGTGCATTTGAAAATTCACTCCTAAAATTACTTTTTTTTACCCGCAAAAAATTAATTTTTTAGTTTAAAAATTCAAAATGTTGTATGTTGCTTTTACTGTCGTGTCATTTTCTATTTCTTTTTCAATTGTCTCCTAAAACTTTAAGTATTCGACTTTAAAGCTTGTGTTTCTTTTTGTCAGACACATTTAAAGCTGTAATGAAATTTTGTTAACATTTATTGCTAAGAACTAATACTCAAAGGAATTGTGATTTATGGCCAGAACACATACGCCAACAAACAGGCCAATACGTCAAGTTGAAAAGAAAGAAAGAAAGAAAAATATAAAGATATCAAATTAAATTTATTACTCAACATCTCCACTACCCCACTGACTTTGGGCTGGCACATACATACGCCATGTTTTTTTTCTTTTTTTTATCATACTTTATATATGTATGTAGAAGTGCTAATGTGAGTATGTATTGAAAAAAGTACCTTTAAGATAAATGTATGATATCAGCTTAACATATGTTTGTCATACAAAATGCTACTTATGAGTTTGGCTAATGTTTTCTAATGTTATTTTTCATTTACGATGGTTGTGTGTGCTAAATAACAGAATGGTGGTGTGTGATTTCCTGTTTCGTTTGTTACACCATCGGTTGCAATTGATGGTTTTTGCCCCATAAATTTCCCTGGTGTAAAAGAAATAGCCTTCATTAACAAAAAAAAAAAAAAAAAAATAATTTTTTTCACAACTGCTGCAGCATAAATGATGACATATGGGAATGATCATACTTTAGTTGACAGTTTCGTATTTATTTTATTTCCAACAAAAAGTATGAAATAAAATAAAAAATTAACTTGAAAAGATGATTTTTATTGATTTTTAGTATTGACTTGCAAAAGTTTTAAAACATTTATCCTATTTTTAGTCCATCCGGAACACACATTCTCTTTAGTTATGTTTCTATTTAAAGCACAAAATATTTTAGTTTAAATATTTTAAACAAGTGGATTGTGTTTCCGTTGGCGTGTAATACTCGTTCGTTGAAACAAAAACAATTTCAGTTTTTTTTATTATTGTTTTCAATATAAACGGCCGAATGAGTATTTTCATTCGTCTTTGAAGATAATTTCCATTTTCATATATAAAATTTTCATAACTTTTTTTCCTTAAATTTAGTAATTTTATTTTATATTATTATTTACTTATAGATTGTAGATGGCAATGCAAAAACTGATGTCTCCAATCGTCGAGAGCCTGGTATGTTCTGCGGTGAAGCTGAACAACCTCAAACATTTATTAGTGAGACGAGTTACGTCAAAGTGATGTTTCACACAGACAACTTTACGGATCAGGTAAATATTTAGTAAAGATTTCTTCAAATAAGAAAAAACAATATATTTTTTAAATGCCACTAGAAGCCAGAAGAATAACTTTTTAAAGTATTTTTCTTGTGTGATATAAATATATGTTACAAGGCAGATATTTTACATAAAAAGTTTTCCAATAAAAGTGCCTCGGTGGTTTTTGCGGTCGTTGAGATTAAACGTTCCAACATGGCGGTTGACAGGGAAAAGTTTTAGCGAAAGCATTTCCCGAACACTAACTGTTCGGTAAAATAATATAATTATAATATGCAATGGCAAAGCGACAGAAAAATTTAAAGTGCTTTTTTTTATCTGGGACCAGCACTCAGGAGATGACTCCTACACATGCGAAGCATTGTGCTGGAACTATAGGAAAGGGATAGTAGGAGAAACGACAGGAGATTAAGCTTAATTAATTATTCTACAGCTCTGCTTTCGCGCGTTCTTTGTTTATACTCGTAGCAGTGCTCAAGCTTCGGTTTGGTAGCAATTTTTTTTATTATTATTTTACTTCGCCGGTGCTACACAATACCGACGAAGGAGGGCGTTCTGAGGTGATTGTGGATTGCTATCAGCTGAAGTCGATATTGTTCAGTGACCAGTGACTATGCCTTCGACACTGAAACCTTCATACAACAACTGACACACAAAGACACACTGATGCACATCAGAAAAATGCGAGATGTTTATTTTTATTTTAAAATTTTAGTCTGAAACTGGGGTTAAACTCAGCTCTGTTTTTGGTTCTAATGAAAAACGTACGTACTGGTAATAGAAATTTCGAAAGTTCAAATAAATAATGCGATTATTTTACAGAAAACAATTTGGCATAACTTTTGATAACCCCCTTATTAATTATATTTAGATATCAATTTATTTAGAAAAGTTAGCAAGGAACATCCAGTTAGGTTGGGTTAGGACCCTCCACGTAGGAGAACGCCCCACTTAGGCCAGAACTTACGCCTATTGCGATACCACAACTTGTTCACACCCGGCGATCCGACATTCGCCACACGAAACCACCCCGATTCAGTTATTTATAGAATGCATTTAAACGGTTAAGTGATTGAATGCCCTAATGAGTGTATGTATCCTATGATTGATATTTATTTATCTATATTTAATTTAAGAACACCGTCGCGTATGCCGAATATTTTTTCAAAACAATTTCCTTTTTTTATATATTGATATTTTACCAGCTGTTTGATTGGTATTTTTTAATCGTCTAAACATTTCATTTAAAATAAATTTGCCCGGCATCAAAATTTCACTGACACGGGAAACATTTATTTCATAAATTTTAGCTTTTCATATCTCAATTTCCATAACGTCATATGAATTATTGAAGCATTAAGTTACATTGAAGAAACACAAACTTACTTCTATTCATGCACTTAGCGCTTTTAGAATTTTGTTGATGAAAACATTATTTCTAATTGTTTGGTATGTAAAATTTTGCAGGAACATGTATTTTGATACTGTGCATCACAATCAATCACAAAGTTGTTTTTGACATTTATTTTTTTAAATCATTTGCTTTTGTGAAATCACGCCACGATATAAATGTATTTTTGAAATGCTTTAATTTTAATTTATAATTTGAGTTTTGTGGAAAAAAAACTGCTTATTATTTTTATTAACAATCGCATTGATTCGTAGATTTTAAAATCATTGAAAGACTAATAAAATATGCAAAAGTATTACAGTTTTGATTTTATGTGGCACTGAGCCTGAGGTGCCAGAAGTTGAACGGAAAAGAAGACGGGGAAAAAAATAATAAATAAAGAATTCTTTAATGTCACAAATGCCATCATGTCGTATAGAAAATTGCTAGCATATATATGTTTGAGTACATATTGGTATATGTATATTAAAATAACAAGCTGAATTCAACACGTATGTACGTATGTACGTTCATAGAAGTACATAAAACTTTACAAATTTTCCTTCAAAAATGGTATGACAACAGAAGGGAAATCTCTTGCAGAATTTCAAATTCTATTTTGAACTGAAAACTCTTTCATGACAAAGTTCATGGCAGTTCATGCAGCAAAATTTCACTGTTAAAAATGGAAATTACATATTTAAATAAAAGCTTAAACGGATGCTGCCTCCAATTCAGTAAATTTAAAATGGACGCAAACATTTCTGCTGACAATATTAAGCATAATAACACAAATTTTTATTTGAATTCATCTCAAAAGTTTTTGAGTTAAAAGATTTTTATAAACGAAAAGTATAAAGAGTCCTCATTAAAGCACTTAAAGTTGCCATTTGTGAAATTGTACATATTTGCGAGACTTGTGTCATGTGCCCCGTATTAAACTTGCCAAAAAAAGCACTAAAATCTGGACTACTTGAAGTCAAGCACTCTACTTAGTAACTGTCACTTTGGTTTTCGACCTGGTGGTAGCACCTCTTCTCTCTTGATGAACTTAACGGAAAATATACGTCAAAACTGCAATACTAGGAGGATCTCAACCTTAATATCACTGGACCTAAGTAAAGCATTTCATACTGTTAACCACCATGTTTTGATAGATAAACTCTCAATGGAATTTATTCCGCAGAATATGGTTTATGCATCCCAGAATTGCATTGTGTATCTCTCTAAACCAGTTTATCCAAAAATCAAATATTTACAATGAAACCATTATTTCTCACAAATCTTTTCTCTGAAGTTAATTCAAAAACTATTCTATCGAATAATAATAGCCTAGCGTCAGTCTTCCATCCTCCTTGTACATGCACCATCCAATCCCTGCTTCACTAGATTTAAGTTCTAATTTTAAGGAAGTTTCCAATCAATGTGTTGGAAAAAGTCAAAGCATACTATGATAGTAACACTTTTGTGATACCTGCTGTAGGCTTATTAATGAAACAGCAGCTCCTAAAAGTTAGATAGATATAAGACAGTGGAGAATTTAATACTGAATACAATAGAGAACTTATGGAGAAGTTTCGCTGTAGCCTTCTGTATATATTATACAGCACTCATAAGTTAGATATAAGTTAGTGTTTGCACTAATGAGAATTAAGACTGATGCAATTGAACATGTTATGTCACTTTTAGCTTGGGAATATTTAAATCAAATGTCAATAAACACTACTTCCTCTATCCTCCTTCCCATAACCTAATTTCCTAGTTCCAGCACAATGCATCGCATGTGTAGGGGTCATCCCCTGAGTGCCGGTCCAAGACAAAAAAAAAAAAAAAAAAAATTCACCGCATTATCGTGCAATCTGTTGTATTCATACCTCTCCAATCGGAAGCAATTTGTCGCCATGAGAGTCAATAGATCATCCTTAGACCTTAGTGTTTTCGAGTGGCGTACCTCAAGTGTCAATTCTTGGCCCCTTGATGTTCTTAATATATATATGAACGATTTCGAGAAATACATTGGTTCTTCTCACTGTAAAACTTTTCTTTTTTCCTGATGACGTTAACCTTTTATTTAGTGGTGAGACCAGTTTTCTTGATTGTCACTACGCTAAAATTAACTATGTTCTGTCTACTGCTTCAAATTGGGCAGTTATTAAGAAATTAACTTTCAATCCGTCAAAGTCAAGGGCGATAACTTTTGGGCCTGCCAATTTAGTTCACTCATCTGTTCAAATCATGTTCAATGGGGTTCATGTAGCGTTTGTCGATACCTTAAAATGTTAAGGCGTGACTCTTGACAGACTTACATATATCATTTGATAGTCACATCTCCACCGTAGAATCTAGGGTTAGCAACATATTAAGATCTTTATATAATTACAATTGCTATCTGCCGATGAAGATTATATCAAATCTGGCCCACTCTCTAATTAGAACGCATATAAATTATTGTCTTGAGATTTTCAGCGGCTGCACATCCACCAATCTTCGTCGAATAAGACTTAATCGCATAATTAGATTTATTTTTAACTTGAGGATTTACGACCATATATCGGATTATGCTAAGAAATTTCTGAATTGTTCTTTCCCGGATTTTGTCAAAATAAAAACCTTATGTACTCTTTTTTATACTATTAAATCTAATACAAATCCTTGTCTTAGACACTTGTTTCGTTTTTCGAGATCTACTCGTAACTTTCAGTTAATTATCCCTCAGATTAACAACGCAATTTTTGCGAGATCATTTTTGGTAAGAGCCTGTAGGGCTTTCAACGATTTACCCATTAGCCTAAGAAGTTTTCAACCTTCCATTCGCAGTCTCAAACATATTTTATACGCACTTTATAATGGCGTTTCGATTTAAAACATTTTGCAATATTATTTTTAATACTTAAAACTTAAAGAACAATTTAAAAGCAAAAAAAAATTTAGCAAAAATCTAGAAATGTAAGTTAATTTCAATTATGCTGGCCACAAGCATAATTTTTTTTCCTATTTGATTTCTATATGTATAACACATTCTTCGGAGTGTGATGAGGATAAATAAAATATCATTAATTCGAACTATTATACCCTCAATAAAGTTACAACAAATGAAGACTAAGAAAAACTTGCTGTGCGTGCTTCTTAAGCATACTTGTGCCAAGATTTGCATCCAGTATTTAGAGGATTATTTTATTTTATTCACCATAACCACAATGTTATATAGTTCCTATAAATAAATATATCTTATATTTTTTTTGTACATTCTTTGTGATGAAATTTTTAACCAACCACTTTAATCATATATGACCCTATGGGCTCGATTAAATTATAAACTAAACAAATGAAATGAAATGAAAATCTACTCGAGTTTAAGCAACTGGATATAAAGTAGCGTCGATCTTCAAAACTTGAATTGCCATTTTTAGCAAACGTCAATACAAAATAAATTAAATAAAATACGAAAAATTTAAATTTGCTTTTAAAAAATCCTTAAGATAGGCGAAAGACTTAATGGCTCAGATTATTGAAAGAAGTTGCTTTTTGTGATACGTTAACACTAGAATTCTTTTTTTTTTTTTGGAAAAAAGTGAAGACATGCTGTGTTTCTAAATAATGTATAAGGGAACAGCGCAAGTTGACGTATCAAAATCGTCAGACAAGTTTACAAAGTTTGTGTAAATGAATTTCGCTATAATTTTTGACAGTTTATTTACGAAATTGCAAAAATGCACAGTTTGTGAGGCTTTTAATCGTTTTCATTAGGATATTGTTTTATTATGGTTAGTGATATGGTTAGATATTTTAATATATGTACCACTACTTTAGTCTAATTGTCATAAATAGCGTATTAATTGCTGATTGACTGAAATAATTGAATGATAATGATGAATATTTTATAAATTCATATTAGATGTATTTTATATAAGTGTACATGTCACTTAACTGCGCAAAATTAATTTTAATTGTTCCTATTTTTAAAAATTCAACACAATTCCATTTTGAAGTGCACTTTTCGGACCTGCACATTTAACATAAATGCCTAAATTGCATGTCATTATTTCCATACGAAATATCAATCATATCTGCACTCTCACTTAACTATCTAAAATGTATTACTTTCTACCACTATTCTCCAAAAATGATTTTTAGCTGCTTTTTGTTTATCTGCACTTTTATCATAATTTTTTTTTCTCATATTTGAAAACTATTTTCATACAAAAAGTAAAAGTCAGCTGTTTAAGAAAAATATGGTGTGAATTTCACACTACACAAACTACCTGCCCAAAAAAAATCGTGCAAAGTTGATGGTGCAGCAATGTAAAAATTACTGTGATACTTTTCTGTATTTCTGGGCGTACGATTTATTTTATGTGACATATTCAATCAAATGTATTCAAATATATCGGGGCGTATGTTTGATATTTATTTCGTTGTGCAGTACGATATAAAAGTTCTTCAGCGAAACACGTTTGCTAATGTTCATAGAAAGAATTGGAGAGATTTGAAAATAACTTTAATGAGGTTTAGGATGGCGATGGCACAATGGATGATAGCTGAATATCAGGGAGTTTGGATGCCAGTGGTGCGAAATTCTTCACTGGCAACACTTGTAATATTGCTCTTTCTCACTTCAGCTCACACGTATGAGACACTAACACATAAACAATGCCCGCGGGCGTTCTAGTGGTAAACACTGCTCAACACCCATTACCATCACTTGCTACAGCGAAAGCTAAATCTAGAGACCGTACTGATTTTAAGTACTTTTCTTAATGTGTTGTGATAATGTTCATTATCATGTGACATAAAAATTGTCATATATTGTTGTATTTGCGTCGTTTCTGAGGGAACTTTCCAGATTGATTTCGTTTTATTTTTATCCGCCTACGTGCACATAAATAATTCAATATGACATCATATTTATTGAAATGTATTTGTCTTAATTTTAAAAACGTTACTGTACAATATATGCATACAAATGTACAAATGTACATCTGTGAACCTGCATAAAGTCGCACGTAATTCTACATAAAAGTGTATGTATGTATGTGTGCATATGAATGTTTGATTGCGTGAAATGTTTGCGTATGGCATTTAATGTCAATTTAAAAATAAGCAAAAAGAATACCATGATGTTTACAAAATTTATACACTTGCATGTGAGATTTATTACTTAAAACAGTTAATGTAAAATCACTTATATGTATATACACATACATACAGGGATGTTAACTTTTATTTTGAAAATACCACATTTAGGGCAAAATTATGCAAAAGGAACTACAAAAATTAATTTATTTTTAAACTGTTCCTCTAATTTTGAGCTAAGATCCCATTATGGGTGCAGTGCACTAATATTGTGGTGATTGTGGGTAACAAAAATCAGCATTAATGAAAAGAAAAAATAATTAGCATATATAGAGCAAATTTTATAAGTTTTTTTTGTTTTATTTTTAGAAATATAAAATATGTTTTTAGTTCGTAGGTAACTAAATTATTCTATTTTGCATAATACGGTAATTATAATACGGTTAACATCACTGCACACAAACGAAATACCATACTCATACTACTACGCATCTATGTATGTATGTAGTATGTACCTACAGAGGGTGATCCATTTAGATGTGTTTTTTTTTGTTGGACCAGTGACCAGTTTCCACTACTTTCCGTAATGCAGGTAAAAAATTTGGATGCATTGTTGGAGTTATGGGTCATTCCATGATGAATTATCAAGCAATACTTAATAAAAATAAAATGACAGTATGACTGCCTGATCTATGAAAATACACAAATTATAGAAAATACCCCTAAAAGATTTACCCCGTTCCATATGTAAATTCAATATTTTTGTTAACGTTGCTGTGTACAATTTCATTTATATCAGTACAGATTTTTAAGTGTAAATATCATTTTACGCTGTCAATGTGTATTAAATATTGACAATAACAATTTCTGCATAATTAAACCCACATAATTTCGCAAAATATTGTGAAATTCATTTTACAAAATTAGTTTATACATTCAGTCGCTTACATGATCAAGTGACATAAGTGATATTTTAGGAGAACTGAAACAAATTTTTTTGTTGAACATCTGTAATAAAACTGAGGAAAAATTGTTTGTGTAACAGTTGTGTTTCATAGCGTAGATGTCACTGTAACAGAAATGTAGCTGACGATGAAGCTGATTGATGGAAATTAATTACAATACGATGTTTAGACAATTTATTAATTCATACAATAAAGAGACGGAGCCCAAGAGTTATTGGCGCAAAAAGAAAATATCTCAAATCCAAATCGTCGGTAATGTGTAGCAGCAGCGAAGTAAATTACTAAAATGGGTACTAAAATTAAGCTTCAAAATTTAATACGTCTCCTTGACATCAGAGGCGCTTCAGCAGTGCTATAAAACAAGGAACGTAGAAAAGCAGAGTTGTAAGGTAGTGAAGCTTCATCACCTGTCTTTCCTCTAGTTCTGTCACAATCCTTTGCATGTGTAGTGATCATCTGCTGAGTGCTGGTCCAAGATAAAAAAGCTGACGTATACTTCTGGGTTAAAATTGTCAATTAGGTCAATTGGTCTTATAAGAGACGGCATATTGACCTGATATATATGTTCACATATTCAGTTTTCATTAATACATGTATTTGCATATATAATTATTCATTCATTTTCTTTATTAAGGTGACACTTAATACTAGAATTTGTACCAAAGAACTGGTGCTTTCTTGCAGCAGAATCATTAATAGAGTTATGACTCAGGCATTCTTTACAAACAACAAATTACGTTTTTATGGCGGAATCTTTTTCTTCTTAATATTTTTGAAGCTCTAAAAAAAACGAAGATTGTGTCAGAATTACAATGGTAATACAAATTCGGTAGCACTCTAACGAAGGTCATGAATGGTGCATTCCGCTTCATTATATTACGGATAGGGAAACACGATATTTCGGTCAATTCGGAAAAGACCATCATGGTACGTTTCACTCGAACGAGGTAACAGTCTGATTGAATGGATGTGGGATATTTTGTTCATATTAGATAAAGTAATCGGGTGCTATTCTTGTTAAAAGTTTGAATTGGAGTCGTTATATTGAGACTGTAATACACAGAGCCATTATGGGCATCAGCGCTGTGATGAGGTTGTGTAGGACGTACATGTGCATGCACGAACATTAGTCTTATCAATACGTAGGTGCCTAGACCCTGGTTGTTTCTACAGACAAGCTATAAGACTTCGTAAAGTTTGTGTTGTTAAAAAAAGAAAAAAAATGTCGACGACGATGGATCACTGAGAACGGGTTGTTCTAGACTTTGATGAAGACGAGTATATCGAAACAAACAACCAAAAAAATACAATTAAGGCAACTGAAATTTTTGATGAAGCAATGGATTGGAGCGAAAACAACACTAAATTGCTCGAATACATCATTGTTCTCAAAAATATCAGAGATATTGCTGTGAAAAAATCACTGGAAGCTAATAAAAACCACATATTAATTGCATTTACTAACAAACACATTTTTTTCGTCTTCTATAGTCTTATATTTACTCTCGATTGAGGCACTAATAAGTTCCCTCTACCCCGAGCCAAAAAATTACTTTTTAAGAACCTAACTTAAATAAGAACCTGCTGAAGAACTATATTTTAAAACAGTAACTTACAAAAAAATACCTGTCAAAAAGTACGTTTTTTAAACAGCATCCTTGGAAATGTCATTCCAAAGCTTGGTGGTTCCTTATTGACTCAATTGCAAATAAACATTTTAATAAACACATGCGTACATATGTACATTCATACATATATGCACGCATACAAACACACTCAAGATAATAAATGTTTGCTTGTAAGTGCGATACAGGCTTGTACCGTGTACAATTATGCACATGGAAATGGTTATGTGACACATGTCATTAGTGATGTTGGTGTCATCGAATATTATGATGACGCTGTTGGCGATTCCGCAGCCACACAACCAACCAAACACATCTCATATTTGCATAAATTATATTGTTTTTCACAGTTTTATTTTATTTCTCATTTGTGCATTAAAATGTTCATATGTGATCTTTATGGGATTGTAAGGCAGCGTCCGTTTACCGAAAGCATAAGTGCAGCATAACAATAATTCTGGTATTTTAGTGGCATGTAATGGCAGGTGTTAATATTTAAAAGTATTTTGATGAATTACATTAAATTTATAATTTCATTACTGCAGCTGCTGCTGGTGTGTTGCTGTCGCAATTGGATTTGTTGTAAACTAATTTGCAACATTATTAATTGAAATGTCGAACATTTTATTAGTTTTTATGTACAATACAGAAACATGTGACATGCTTTCAAATGACAACAATTACATATCACTTTAATAATGTTGGGTTACTAAATAAATAATAAAATGTTGATTATTTAAAGTAACTGACATTTATCAGTTGGAAAGATTAAAAATAGTTTACGATGATAAAAAATTTTTTCGGCGTAAAATCAAGTTTATGATTTTCAAATTAATAAAAATACATTCAGAATGGAACATATTTCTTCTGGCTAAAAATTCGTAAGAATTTTTCTTTTGTTTTCTTTATTGTCAATGAAGCAAAACTTCATCGATGTTTAGCATCCGCTCAGTGGAGGGTTTACTCCATTAATAGGTTTGTTTAGCCAAAAATTAATATTAATCGCTGTGTGTCAATATCGGATTGTCTGTTCGTTTAACGGAAGCTTTATCAGGACATTGAGAAGGGGGGCTGAGTGAGTGACTTTTGCCAAACTTTTGTCTAGTTTCTTTGTAATTTATGAACCTTAAAAATGAGATAATCGGTTTCTGTTGTTGTTTGTTTGTTTGTTTCTATGATGTATGAGTTGGTCTCTGGAAAAATCCTTCCTTTTGTTTCTTCATAAACTTTATTGTATAATAAAATGCCTGCTTCTGTAAAGCCAGTGCAATTCCACTTACGGGCAGACTGTTTGTTGTTTGAAACTTTATACACACAAAAATAAAAACCGATACTCCCAAGTTTTCATTTGTGTTTTTGTTATTTTTTTTTTGTTCGTTTTCTGTTTTGTTTTCTAGAACTTTTGAGTTCATTATTTTATTTATTCAGTCATTTGACACACTCATCGTTTTGCAACTGCAACTTGCTATACAAAATTAAGTTTAAAGCTGGTCCCGTCTATCTATAGTTTTTGTTTTTGTTTTTGTTTTTTTTTTTTTCAAAGAATCCAAACCACCTTTAATAAAGTCATAAATATTTATGAAAAGATTATTTTTTCCGCAACCTGGCCCCCATCGTAGAGAGGGAGTGAAAAAAGAGAAATGGATGATATAGTGAGGGAGTGAGAGAAAGAGATAGGAAAGGGCTAAAGGCCTCTGAAGAGCTGGCCAGTGCTGTTAAACGTATAATAATTACTGTGTTACGTAGTGAATTAAGTACATCGAATGACAGTTTTTACAAATACGTTATATCTATATTAAATGCCAATCTTTCTCTTATAGAACGATATAGTACAATGATGGTTTAGTTATGCTTTTGAAGACTTCACAGCAACACAAAATTTTTAAAGAGTCAAAAATTTATTTCGGACATTGTGTGTCAATTTTTATTGAAAGGATTAAATATATATATACATATATCACACCAAAGTAAGAAGTTAATGAAACATTTCTAATGAAATAGTTCTAAACTATACTAAACTAACTATAGAAATGTGTATACCGAAATGAAACTAAAATTATTAATAAAAATCGTAGTCGCTTTAATTTTCTACTTGTATCGAACAGTTTACAAACTTCCATTGTTAGCGAATTTTCTATTTATGACAAATGACTAGAAAATATATTTCTTACCACGGTAAATTTTTGTAATTTCAATATGTTTATGCTCACGATATTTGCAAATAAAAATATTTTGCAAGTACCCAACCTACCAACGTGATTACTCACAAAATTTAATCTATTTTTTTATATTGACTGACATTTATTTGGTAGGAACATATATTTTTTGTCGTTAGTTATCCATTGTCCACTTTGATGCTCTGTTTTTTATTTTGATTGTTACATGTTTACAGGTCGGCAAAAATACCCAAAATCTTTAAAAAAAAACATTGGCAACTTTCTGTGTTTCATTTGTCAATAGGTTCATCAATCGTGAATAGATTTTGGGTGGGACTAAAATGTGACATAATGTCCAGGGACAATAATTTTCTTTTATATTGAATATTGAAATTGCCTAGTTTTAGGTGTTGTCTCTAATTTAATGCAGCATATTTTCAAGCGGTCTTAATAGAGAGATATAATAGCTAGTTAATTTAAATGTGAGCGAGAATTAACGTTCGAATATTTGCATTGAAAGAATTACCAAAAAGCAATAAAAAGCAGTTTTTTCTTTTATTTCAATTATTTGGAAGAAATTTTCATTCGGCAGTCTAAATATAGCAAATAGAAAAATTTTAAAGTGAAATAGTGTTACTTATTCGAAATCTTGTTGTACAATATTGGCTTTCAATATATTGCGTACTTTTGCGTACACGCAATTTATTTTGAATAGAATTGTTTGTTAAAAGTCATTGGGACGACAAGTTAACATCACTGCAACTAAGGAGCCTGCTACGAGAAACAAGTACTTAAAAAACAGATACAGAAAATAGAGTAGAAAAAAAAAAACAAACAAAAATAAAACAGCCATTATAATGAGTTAGCTGTTGCTCATCAAGCCATAAGTTCTTCCTGTTTATAGTTGTTTAAATGATAGTGAATACAAGAATAAAAAAAAGGAAAATAAGCACCAAGAATGATAGTTAAAGAAGCGTAGTTAAAAAGGGAAAAAGAAATCCAATAAAAGCAGTGGAAGTGCAAAAAAAATAAATTAATTTTGTAAATCAGGTCAATGCGACTTAAGGGAATGCTATTTAACAAGTATTTGGCTTGAAAACAAGAACAAGAAATTGTTACAATTGAAGGTGAATTAATTTTTTGTTAGAAATGAGTTCTATAAAAAGATGTGATATTTATAAAAATGTTTACATATTCGCAGTTATAAATATTAAAATTTCAAAAGTGGAGGGATGTTCGCGTACAATATCAAAACTCTTTATAGTTTTCGAAAGTTTGAACGACTCAGAATAGTGTCTTTCGTATCTACTGCCAATGCAATTTTTAATTTTAATAAATTTATATTTTATTATTTTATTTAAATAAAATTACGAACTTATTTAGTTTCAATTAAAATTTTAATTAATTTTTGAAATATTTATTTTAGGTTGTTTCTCATATTATAATTTTTATTTACTGTAAGTTTTGATTAGTACAGGGTGTCCGCCGGGAAGGTATACTACTTTGTTTTGTCGCCATTTTGGTAAACATTACTCTTGAGAGTTCATATTTGTCAGTCGTGAAGTAGACACGTGGCAAATTTATTATGGAAAAATATTCGATAAACCAAAGTGTTTAGATCGTTAAAACATTCTATCGATTACTGTAACGATGAGAAAGTTACGTGAAATTTTTGGGAGAAACAACGTGCCAACAAAACGCACTATTTATCGTGTAGTGAATGATTTCGAAGAAAGAGGGTGTGTAGGTGATAGGCCCAAGCATGTACCGCAACGTACTGCAAGATCGGCTGAAAACATTACTGCTGCTCAAGAAAGTGTTCAAAACAATCCATTTACCTCAATTCGACGCCGTGCTGAGGAGTTTGGTCTTTAAAGAACAACTTTGGCCATAATTTTTAACGCCACAACTGCATGCTTTGGGCTTGATTAACATGTGGTATCAACAAGACGGTGCCACATCGCATACAGCCAGGATTACAGTGGAATTACTGCGAGACCTCTTTCCGCAACAAGTTATTTCAAGAAATGGTGACGTTTCATTGGCCTGATTTGACTGCTGCGGACTTCTTTTTGTGGGGATATCTGAAAAGCAAGGTTTATGCAAAGAAACCAGAAACGCTTGAGCAACTCAAACAAAATATTCGTGATGAAATTAATGAAATACTGCGTGAAATGTGTGAGAATGTATTGAAATATGTGCTCAAAAGGGCTCGCATTTGTGAGGCTAACAGAGGCGGACATTTATCTGATATTATTATTCCATACATAATTGCCGACATTAAATAAAACATTTATCAATATAAGATCCATTCTCTTTCATTTAATCAAAAATTATAAACAAACAAAATAGTATACATTCCTGGCGGACACCCTGTACAACTACCACCAATTGTAGAGTGTGCCTCCAGTTGAATGCATTTCAAAACTTATTCGCATTAAATAAACAAACTTTTTTTTTTTAAAGCGCTCATAAAAGTGTTTTGTGCTACAGTAATGAAGAGTTTTATTAAAAAAAAAAATAATATGTGATTATTGTACAATAAAAAAAAATTTAATTAATTTGTTTATCCAAGAGTTGCATTTATACAAAGCAGTGAATTTAAAAAATCTTGCAGAATAAAATTAAACTAGTCGTTTGCATTTTGCTGGGTGTCGTCATTAGGCCAGATTAAAGACTATAAATATTTAAAGATACTGCACATATGGGACAACGCATTGTTAAAAAAGAAAATCTACTTCTTCTTGAAGGAGGAAAGCAATACAGATTAATAATATTTTTTTTGCTATACTTGTATCTTAGCAAACGAAGTATGTTATAACCCATTTTCTACAGCTATTGATTTTCTATTGCGTGGTTTTTTTAGGTGTATACAAATATAGTACATGTTAATTTTTCTTTTTCTTGCAGACTTATTTCACTTTCGACTCGCGTGCCGAACAGCAAACAGAGGTTTATTTACGTTATGGCCAACATCCCGAATTATATCCAAACAGACGCGGTGAAGTTGTTCAGGGGTAAGTTTAATCTTTTTATTCGCAACAAACTCCTGCTAAAAGCAAACAAACGAACCAAACCAAATTGCAAAATTGTTTACCGATAATATAATTTTATATTGTTGCCTACAAAATTTTATTATTACAGCATTCAAGATGAAACATTTGCTTTAACTTTTCGTTGTATCTGTAATTTGCTAACTTAATCATATTTAAACTCAATAATACACGCATTACAAACAATAATATACGAGTAAAGGGAAAGAAAATTTTGCAAGTTAATAATAAAAGCCAATTTGAAATATAAAAAAAAAAACAAACGGAAAATTTACTGGCTTAGCTGCGTAAAGGGGGAAATAATAAAATTATATCTGCCAAGTAAATGTGTACGTAAGTACTTCAAACTGTTTGAGGTACAAAAAGTACTCGTGTTTGTAAGTTTGTTTGTTATAAGCTATAGCAGTATTAGAGGATGTTAATGGAATATTATTCACGGTGAAGGGGAGCAGGTCGTAGGAAGTTAACTTTCCTTTTTATTTAGTATTGAAAATGCCTACTTTTAGGAGTTTACATTAAATTTAATTCTGCATACTCTTTGCAGTTTTCTTAAGAATGTAAGTAAAATTACAGAAAATAGACAAGGCCATTTATAATTTTATTTCAACACACTTTTAGAAAAGAGCAAAATTGCACAAATATGCTTAATTAAATTTCGCCTAGTCTTTTTTTTTATCTGGGACCACCACTCAGGAGATGACTCCTACACATGCGAAGCATTGTGCTGGAACTATAGGAAAGGGATAGTAGGAGAAACGACAGGAGGTGAAGCTTAATTAATTATTTTACAGCTCTGCTTTTGCACGTTCTTTGTTTATACTCGTAGTAGTGCTGAAGCTTCGGTTTAGTAGCCATTTTTTATTATTATTTTACTTCGCCGGTGCTACACAATACCGACGAAGGAGGGCGTTCTGATGTGATTGTGGATTGCTATCAGCTGAAACCGGTATTGTTCAGTAACCAGTGACTATGCCTTCGCCACTGAAACCTTCCGACAACAACTGACACACAAAGACACACTAATTCACATCAGAAAAATGCGAGATGTTTTTTTTTTTTATAATTTTAGTCTGAAACTGGGGTTGAACCCAGCTCTTTTTTTGGTCCTGTAGTCAACGTGCAGACTACCATCCATCGTGCCATCGCCACCCTCATTGTTCGTACTAAATGTTAAGATTCTGCGGCTATCCCAAATGATTAGAAAATCTTTTTCAAATGTTTATTTTATTTAATTATCACAGTTACTTTATTAAAGGTGCAGTTTAAAACATTATCTGCCATATTCCTAAAAAATAATATGAAAGGTTTATTAGAAAAATTACCATGCAATATTCATTCAATAAACCTTCTATAAATCCTAAATAATTTCATGAATACGGCGGTAAATTTTTAATCCGAATTATATATAATATATAATATTTTTTCTTGTGTTGCTAAAGTGGATATATTTTTCAAAATTCGGCTGCTCACTGCATGAGTTATTTCCTAATGTTTACTTGCTCCTAATAAAAAATTTATAGTGATTTCTTTTCTCAAAAAGTACATATTTATTAAAAATACATATTTGCTAAAAAATTACTTCATAGTTGTAGTTTGGATTCCAAACGTTTTAAATGAAGAGAGAAAAATGGGGGAAAAAATGCCATGCACTTTTAGTTGCAAAGATAACACCATAAGTTTTGGACTTTTTTCATTAAGTTAAAGGTATTCGTGTATTTGCATTTAAAAAAGAAATCCTTTAGTTGCATACTTTAACGTTTTGCACATAAAATTTGTCTTCTGTTTTCTTCTTCGAACATTTATTTACAATTTCCTTCTTTTTTTTAGGTCATATTGTGAACGTGAATATCGCGATTGCCGTTTACAAACATGTTACGTACAGTCACCTGCCTATCCGGGTCTGTATCCAAGAGCCCTAAATTGCCGTTATAAATTACATACGAGACAGCCATACATCAAATTGTATCTACAAAATGAACAGTTTGCGGTCGATGGCCAAAGGTAAGTGAAGTTCTCTTTTATTCTATACATGGTGGGCGGGGTTGGAAAAGAACTAAAATATATATTCGAAAAATGCCCCTTTAAGACCTTTTAACTTTTTGGCACTTTAATGACACAAACAGAAATACAGCAGGAGGAAGCAAAAGGCTACAGAAACACACACACACCCATATATAGACATGGTACTGCCATACAACTGGGACAGACACACAAACTGCACAGAATAACAAAGGACGAAATTCTATTTTTGTTCAAAAAATTAGCGTTTATTTAGTTGTTCACAGTAATTTGTCATTTTGGCACGTCTTTATTTTTGCAACCAACTGCTTATGTCACATCTTCAACACTAAGAAAATTTTTGGAGAAAAAGGAACACTTTGACTTTGTATAATATAAAATAGAATTTAGTTTTAGTTGTCTGAAAGCATAAAGCATTTGCTAAAATATCTATTATAACACAAAAAAGAAAAAAAAAGAAAAAAAAATTGTATCCCTAAAGTTATGGAAATTTCATGCTTTTTGGCAAAATGACAATGGCACTTTGACAATACGAGTATTAACAAACAAAAATGTTGATAATAGTTTTTTTGTTTTCTGAATTTTTGTTTGGCATTAAACTTCTGTGTAATTTTTATGTGGATTTTATTTTTCCGTTAACAAACAAAAAAGAACCTTCTTTTAAAACTTTAATTCACGATTTCCCAATAATGTGCGAAATCATAATATTTATTTCATTTATTGATTTATATGGTATTCCCACTGGTGTGTTTTAAGTCATTTGGAGCAAAATAAGTTTATTTTTATATGTTTTTCCATGCATTAAGCTGTTTTCAAAACACGTAAAATTTACGTGTTTAAAATGACATTATTTCAAAACCATATAAATGGGGTGTGTTCAGTTGTTTTTGCACTTTGGAGTTTCACTGAACATGGTTTTAATTGGCGTCATGTCATGAACTTTATTTCCTTTGCAAAGTTAACTACGAAAAAAAAAATATTTAAGAAAAATAAGGAATATGCAGTACAAGAAGAAGAATTCGTAATAAATATGTGGTAGAGCATATCCATAAATGATATTTTAATAATTTGATTTCACTTCGGTTTAATAATGTTCTCAAAATCTTACTTAAATATATTTATATTTGATAGTGGCAATAACACATTATGAAATGTAACAAATACAATTTTACTATGTGTACTTAACAGAAACATTTATTGTAGTGTAGTTGTAATGAAATAGACAAGAGAGTCTGTTGGGAATCAAACCCAGACTAATAGACGTGTGCAATGCAATGCCCACGAGGGCAACACGTCAAATATTTTATGAGACAAATTATTATATTACGAGGGCAAACTAATGCGTTTTAGTTTGTTCCAGTTATAAGCTTAGTGTTCTTTTAGATTAGTACACGATTTCTATATAAAATTGCAATTATTTAGTATTCTTATTTCGGTTTCTGGTTCTCCATAAAAACTTTACTTCCCACAAAGTTTAGGTCAGATGCAGCTGGGCAATATTTCTATAAAAATATCACAACAAATATCTAGCAAAACCTTAGTGAGGCTTACATTTCGTTTAAGATTTTCAATTAGTCATATTTTATTTATGACTGGCGTATGGTATTCAACATATGATTTTTCTTTTATTTTCCCATTAAAATAAATTTTCTTTTGAACTGTTAAAATAACATTTTACAGTCAAAAAGCTTTCGTTTGCTTAAAAAACAGAAATAATTTTTTTAAGTTTTTTTTTTTTTTTATAAAAATTTATCAATAAAACTTTACGCAATAATAAGAAATTATCTTTTATTTTTACACATAAAAAAAGTTTTATTACCATCGCTGGTGTTATATTAAAATTTAAATCATAAAAAAAAAGAAAAACCAAAAACTTTTGTACGTTTTTTTTATGATTTCTTTTCGCATTTTTGATGCTCGTTGCAGGAGGGTGCACGTGTTCTTCACGAAACTGAAAGCGTTTATTAAACAAACTGATTTTGAAGTTTGAGGTAATTCTTTGTTTGAGTAGGTTTGAGTAGGGGATTACAGGGAAGTGAATTGAATTAACTGAAGGCTTTCTTAAAAATAAATACATATTCGAGGGTTAATTCAAAGAATTATTTGATCAAATTCTTTCACAGCCTTCATTAAATTTTTGCTCACTCATTCATTTTAAATTTCCTAGATGTTTTTACGACAGTGTTCTATATTATACCGACATACGAGTTCTATTTTTAATTACGTATTCTAAAAATTACATGTGATATACAGCAATTGAGAATGTGAATATCAACTATAAAATTGTTTTTTATTTGAACTAAAGAAAATTCCAGAAATTGAGTGAAAAAATTACTTTGGCGATCCTAAAAGTCATTAGAAAGAAACACAAGGATTGCGCTAACACTGCGGCGTAATATAAAAGTCGGCCGACGAACTGCATTTTCAGTTGAGCCACTGAACAGACGGACGAGACAACAAACATAATACTTTGAATTCATGTGGGTATGATGACGTTCAGTACATCCGACTGCTCCTAAAGTATAATTTGCAAAAATCATATTTTTAACTCTTTCTTTTTCGGGTTTCTATCGTCGCTATAAGTTTCCAAGTATAGTTTTGTATCCAGTAGAATGTCGATATACTGTAGAGAATGAAGCAAGTCCAACGTACAAATCGGATGATAATTTGTTTAATCCTTTTTAAGGATTTTTTTAAATTCAGGCCAATCATGTTGTGATTATAAAAACAAATTTCGAAGGTTAGTTAAGAGCAACAGATTTATGCAGTTGGCTGAAATAATTAGATTGTTGATTATGCAGCTAGAAAATTATGGATGCAACACCTAGTCTAGTCATAAATAATTTTTCTGATGCTCAGATCAACCCTCGTATATTATCCAATCACTATTTTGCTTGTCTATCTGTCTATTTGTCTCAGGGATTTGCCTTGTCTTTCCATCGTTATGACTGTTGGATTTTCCATTCGTTTGTGTCTAGTTTTTTTTTTGCTTGTGTGTGTGTTTGACTGGCTGTACAAGTGTATTCGTATGTGTGTAGTTTTGTTGGATGCATTAAAAACTTTTAAATAACTGCTTATTGAAATTGATGCGTTATAAAAGTTTTACGATAATTTTTTCCTTAGCGCTGACAATCAATCGAATGTGTGTGTATGAATGATTGTTAGCGTGAAACTAATTAAGCAACTACAAAAACTTTTATATGGTTTCTTTTTTTGTGTCAAATAAGTGAAAAATTTTATATTTTCAATAATTTAACATTCAATTGTTTTCAATAAAAAAAAAAATGTTGAGAGAGTTACGAGATTTTTATTTCTTTTAAATTCGCATTACAAACTTTTTTTTGCACAAAAAGAAAAAATTAATCCAAATATAATTTTAAACGAAAATGAATCAAATAAACTAAAAACAAAGAAATGAAAATTGTCTGTAAAATTTGATGAAAATATTAACATTTTTTTAAAATACTTTTAAAATGTATGAAACGAAATCTGGAGATTTTCTTTGCTCGCAATGCGCCAGTTTTTATTCAATAAAAAATTTGCTTCATCGCTGCAAACTTTTTTTTTAATATGATACAAATACTTTGCTAATTTATTTTTATGTTAAATGCAATTAAAATTTAATTGCATAAATTGAACTGGTGATTGGAAATAATATTTCTAATGAAATTATTCCGATGTGATTATCTGTCAGCGTCACTTTACGTCACTTAACTTAAACTTATTTGATACTCTTAAAGTAGTGCCCTTTTAATTGGCTCACAGCCAGTCACAGATATTTTGTGTTTTTCAATTCATTTGTCTAAAATAAAAATGGCATATTGCAGCAATTAAGCAAAAGTAATAGATTAACTCATATCATATTGATTGTCTGAAGTCAGTTGCAAACCTTTTTCTAAACTCTAATTTCGTTTTCTTTCCTCACAGACCATTACAAATGAAAACAATTGTTGCTCGAAATCTTTTGTAAGTGACTGCCAATCTTGCAGCAAATTGCACTTCTTCTTTTTTCACTGTTCAAACCATTCGGTCATAACAAGTTGAAGAAAATGTTTAAAACAGCAAGAAACCATTATGCAACAACTGAATGAAATATACATTAATTTCCGTTTTACTATTTGAAAACTGCAATAGAAAGACAAGTCAGAAGAGAGAAAAGAAATGAAGCAGGAAAAAGAAAGATAAAACGGAAAGGGCGACCCCTTAAATTAAATACACATTTAAAGTTAAACTATGCATACATATGGCTTAGCACATGGTTGTATTAGTATGTATGTATGTATGTGCATGATTGGGAGTGTGAGTGTATGTATAACAGGGAAAGCAACAATATAGAAGAACAAGAAAAAAAAAAACATAATGACAACATTGTAAATTTAGAATCAAACAAATGTCCTGCTTTTCTCATCATTTGTATTCCATTTACTTTTCTCACTCACTGTCTGCAGCGAAAGGGACAGCTTCTGTTATCGCAGCACTTCCTGCCATCTCCTTGAAAACTTTCCTTCTTTTTTTACGCTTTCACCCACGTTCTAATTATTTCATTTGATTTTTTTATTTTTATATTCACAACTGCTTGTGTTACGTGTTCATTGAATATTAAAGTCAAGGAAATTACAAGCAGGAATTTAATAGAAAGCAAACAAATTTAAATTAAAAACATTTGCTGGTTAAAAAATGGCTGCAAATTTATATTAGAATGTCTCGTATAAGAAAAAAAATCAAGAATATTTTGAAATGAAACTCTAAAGCAAATAGCATGAGCATGACTCGCTGTCATGAATACGTAGATTTTGTGTGAACAGGGGAATCACCAATTTCAATTGACCGCAAAAATAAATATTAGATTTTGAAAAACAAGAAATGGAAATTCAATGCTATTTTGCTGTACATATTTGCATAAACACGTAGTTCCGTTTATGTGATATTTTTTTTAACAACAGTTGTTTAATGGCATTTTGTATAGACAAAATTATGAAAGGTGGCTGAACCTCCCCGCAGAAGAACTCCCCACTTGTGATACCAGAAGACATATTGAGGTTCAATGCATGAATCGAACCGCACCTCCATATTGATAAGACTTATGCTCATGCGCTAGCCTACGGAGGTACTCTTTTTTTAAATCGGAACACTCAAAATCCAAAGATCCGAGCAAGGGTGCCATCAGGAGAAAATGATATTTACACTGATTATTACACTAAACTTAAATTAATTTAATAAATATTAACCTACACAGCTAAATTCAGTATAAATAAAAATATTTTTAACAGCGATGAAACTTACTTCAATATGATTTTATGCCTTTCCGCTTGTACAGCTACAGCAGCCAACTTTTTTAATGTAAAATTTTTCGCTGCCTCGATTGCTGAGATCGATCTTGAACGGATTGATTTGTGTATGCTTCAAATGTTCCATAGTTAACGTAAGTAACTGCTGGGTGAAGTTTCATGAATGATTACGAATATCGCAGCAATATATGAAACAATAAATTTCTTTAACAAAAGCATTATTTCGAAAAAAAAAATTTTAACAATATGTACTCGTTGTAGTGAAACAGAACAGTGTCTTTGCTAAGGAAGAAACCTAAAAAGCGGGCGAACCCTCTAAAATTAAAAAAACAAATTTTTTTTCACTTTGAAAAATATTTAAAAATTGTGTTTTTTAATTTCGAATTTATAATTTTTATATAATTTCAAGCAAATTAATTTTAATCTCTTGATTTTATTCCATTTTTTCGTATTTTTTTATTTTATATGACTTTGAAATAACTTTACACCAAGTTACACTTTTAGTTCATCTTTAGAAACTTTATATAAATTCATTGTCTGTTTTCTAAATCGTGCAGTAAAATATGTGAAACTAAATTAGCAACAATGGAAAAGAGTTCCTCGCATGACTGGGCTTAAAAATATGTACACTTTAAATTAACTTTGCACATGACCTTAAAAGACATAATTTTGCATTTCTAATGTAAGGGGTTCGTCAAACTTGACTGAGCTTCTATTGAAAACTTTGAATACATTTTGAATAGCACGTGTCAAAATGTTCTTAAAATTCTCCATTTGTTAATATCTGCTTTCAAAACAACAACAACAACAACAACAACAAAAATCTGTGCAATCAAATCAAGCAACAGAATGCTACACTTCGGTTTGAAATTTCAAGAGAAAAAATAACTTTAAAATGTATTTCTAAAGCGAAAAGAGGAATTAATAAGTCATTCCTGTTGACTGCTCTATTGTAAATTTTGAAGACAGAAAAAGGTCAACTTTTCAAGGAGATTTCAATAGAGAGACAAACCAAAAGAAGAACGAACCCTTCTATACCCCATTAAAATTAAACAAAATATTCAAGTAAAAGTCACAAATACAATAGAAATAAAAGGAAAGAAACTGAAACAAGCAACCAACAATCGTTATCATCAGTAAAATGCCTTTAAAATATCAAGATGAGTGAAAAACAAAGAAAATAATCCATTAAACAAACCCTTTTCAAATTAAACCAACTTTTACACACAAACAAATGTTTGCTTATTGAAAAAACATAAACTATGAGTCTTCCTGTTCTTGGCTCTTCAAATCCCGCAAATGAAGAAAAAAGGTGCACTTGCTCCAACCTGGCGAGTTTGCCCAACCACTTTAAGGTCGGAAAGCTGTACAGTAGGCAGAGAAGCGAAATTGGAAGATTGCAACATCAGGTGGCCAGTGAAGTGTAGATTGAGAAAACCGTTTACTGGTATCGATTTGAAAGAAAAGTCTGCCCGCAAACCGTTTGTTACAAAAGCTTTAAGAAAAAAGAAATATTTTTTTAAATACAGTTATTTCAAAATTTTAAATTTTTTTCAATCTTATTTATTGTATCTTCACCTAGTTTTTAGTGAACTAACAATAATCATTCAAATCTTAAAACTAAATCTAGCAAGTGCTAGAAAAAATTTAAAAGCTCAGAGGAAAATAGTGTTCAAAGCGTTTCTTCATTTCCATTTTAATGTATCAAGTCAACATTGTCCGATCTTCTAAGGCGTAGCTGGCCACGATTGTTTAATAAGTTTCGGGCAAGTGTGTTAGGTTGAGCTTCCTGCCTTTATTTTATACATCTTCCGCTGTGCTGCATGATCTCATTTCTAACAAGTGGTGCATTTAAGTCTTTATGTATATTAGAATTCCTTATATACCAGCGTGCGCTTGTGATTAGTCTCAGGTTTCAGCTGATACTAATTCACAAGTGACCTCAGAGCGCCCACCTTCGTCGACATTGTGTAGCATCGTCGCCGAAGTAAAATGATTAATAAAATGTCTACCAAATACAGGATTTTTTGATATCAGAGGCGCTGCAATAATGCTTTTGCATGTTTCTTGTTTTATAAAAGGTGTCCCAACAAGAACGCAAGATTTAAGTTTGGCGCCATTCGAAGTGTCATTGTTTGACATGTGAACAATTGCTATTGTTTGCTAGTAGAAGGTACGAGGTTAGTAAAAATGGAGCGAAGGGAGTTCGTTAATTGGGTATTGGAGAGACAACATGAAAATGCTGATTTTGCCGATAAAATAATCTTCAGTGACGAGGCCCATTCCATCTTGATGGCTTCGTCAATAGGCAGAATTGTCGCATTTGGGGTGAGGAAAATCCTCGAGTGATTCACGAGAAGCAAATGCAATGTGGTGTGGATTTTGGGCTAGAGGAATCATTGGCCCTTTTTTTTTATGAAAATGAGGCAGGTCAAGCGCAAACAGTCAATAGTGTTCGGTATCGTGAAATGATAACCAGTTTTTTCGTGCCTAGAATTGAAGAAATTAATGTGGAGGGCATGTGGTTTCAACAAGACGGCGCCACATGTCATACAGCCAGAGAAACAATTCAATTGCTGCATTTAAAATTTAAATCTTGCGATCTTGTTGGGACACAATTTATAAAACAAGAAACATGCAAAAGCAGTATTGTAAAAATAAGGAAGCCTTCTTCTTTTTATCCCTTCATCACATGTAATCTCCTAGTAAATAAGTAGTTCAGACCGTCTGGCTATTAGCCATGTTAGCATTTCATGTTAGCATTTCAGTATGACATCTCCACGTAAGTCGACGTTCAAGATGAATGCTAAGATACTTAATGTGATGGTTCTGGGGTATACGAGTATTGTGATTAATTTTCCGAACCGGAGGGCATGATACTCTCCTTAATGAATGAATGAATAATTGTATATTTAGTTGTGTTTAAGTTCATATTATAATCATCACAATAATTTGAGAATTTGACTTGTGTCGGAGATTAATTGTTGTTTTTTCAACACAGTTTTGAGCACGTAAAAAGCCTGGTAAATATTCAAAGTATCTTTCCTTGTAACACTGGCTAGAAAACCAGACATTATTATCAAGTTTTTCAAAGAAATTCTTGATTTTAAAAATTTGTTATTTTAATAGCAAGTTTTTTAAAAAAATTTAGGTATGGAATTTTATGTTTTAAGTAACGATATATAAAATATTTTTCAATTGTTTTTGGTACAATTTCGTTATATTCATTTCTTTTTTTATTGAATTTGTATATTTTTTTTATTGTTAATATTTAGTTCAAAATTTCAGGGCGCGAAAAAGTTATATTAATTTCCTTCTTAGTTTTTTTTTTTAGCACTTTACGGCATGGATATCTTCCTTTTGATATGTTGAAAAGTTGTCAAATAGTTGTAGGCGTACCGTACAGTTTTATTGCCCCCTATTGAAGAGAAGATTGTGGTTTTTATCCATGCAATCATTTCTCCTACAGTTTAATAATGTAAATAAATTTTTCAGTTTTTTTTTAAAGAACTCAAACTCTACGAAGCTCTTATACACGGTGGTCCAAAAGTAATCACCCGATGTCTTTTTGCTGTAATTTTATTCAATAAAACCCTTTGGATCTGCATGTATGGTCATCAACTCTGGCGGCCCATATCATAAGCAGTGCCAAAATTTATCTAAAAAAAAAAATTACAACAAAAGAACATCTGGTGATTACTTATGCCGCGGGTGATTACTTTTGGCTGACCCTGTAGCTTGTATGTAGAAACAGCCAGGAGCTAGTCTGGAATCAACTACCGACACCTCCAGATTGGTAGACTAATATGTTATGGAAACACCCAATAATTTTTTTCTTTCATGAGGTATTTTTAGACGATAATTTACAAATTTCCCTAACTAACTCAATGAAGTTCTAAACAAGCGTGGTTTTAAATCCTACCAGGCCCCATCGGAAGACTGAACAATTTTTTGGCTTTTAAATTCATTTTTTTTAATTTCTTACGATTAAAGAAATTAAGACACTAACGATCCAAGTTCTTATTCTTCGATGGCGTCTGACAGGATTCGAACTCAGTACCGTTTAAATCGTTTAAATATCCAATGGAAAGAACACTTGAAAAATTTTCGATTATTTCAGTAAATTAAATTTTTTTCTAATTAAAGTTTCTATCAAACTGACATTAATTGTTGCACAGGATATTCACGCAGCAAATTTGCCCCATTACACAAATAGAAAACTTAAGCTTCTACCTGAACACCCTTAACAGTCATACAATTTTTTTTTACTAAAAATCATGTTGTTTTAATTTACTTTTTTTTACTTCCGGTTTTTGATAAATTTACTCAACACAATCAGCCAGAACGTAGGTAACATGAGAAATTAAAACAACATCAATTTCAAGAGAATCTTTATCAAAGTATTTTTACATGGAAAGAAGGTATAAGAAAAATTAAGTAATTTTTTTGTGCGTGTGCTTGTGTGAGGGGATTTGTAAAGGACAGATTTTGTCTTGTTGTGTTGGTCACGCATTTTCTATTGTAAAAACATATTTTTAGGCTGAAAATTTGTCAAAGATTTTTACTTTGATGTTCTTAATTCATTTTTTTTTTGCTTTCCGCCCATAAATTTGCTGAACCGTTATTTTGCTTTACGAAAATACAAACAAACAACAAGTCAGAGGCAACAACTGGTATTCGGAATATCTTCAAATTGGATTTTCATTAAATTAATTTGTTTTTTGTTTGCCTTTTTTTCTGGACACTTTATTGAGAGGGAAAGAATTCTGAAAAGTTTGAAGAAATTTTATTTTTGCTTTGACTGATTTTAATTAAAATTTTGAAATTTCTTACGAGGAAAACTAATTAGGCAAGTTTAAGGTTTGCAGTTAATGAAACGTTATTATTAAATATAGAACTAAATTCAGACCCTAAGCAGCTTTTGAGGGGAATGAGGGAATGATTCGCTGTGAGTTTAGAGTAGGTGCAGATGATAGGATTTTAATTTCGAATTTTTTTTTAGCGTGCTCTATTGAAAACTTCGCAAAGAGGTTTTTTTTTCGAAGCACTGCTCAGGGGAAATTCTCTACGTATGGAATGCATTGCACTGGAACTAGATGGGTACAGGGATAGTGTCGAGAATAGACAGCTAGTGTAAGTGGTAGCAAGATAGAGCTTAATTCTTGCACAACTCATCAGTTGCGTGTTAGTTATAAAGCAAAGTTGCGACGTCTCTGCCGTTTATTTTGGCGCATTATTTTTAAACTTAAGGGGAGCCATATTATTTACTATTTTACTTCGAGGACGTTTTATTGCTCAAATAGCGACGAAGGAGGGTACTGTAGCGCAGAAACATCAGATATCCATAGACATTGGACATAGAGGTCGGTTTAATTAAAGATGACACTGCTGAATGAATTTGTGTGCAGTGGACTGACAACAATTTGAAGAAGCTTGAGTTTGAGACCGACATAATTTTTTTTTTTTAATATTTAAAATTTTTTTTCTGTTCCAATAATCGTGTATCGTAATGACTATATTCCGTTCTTCAATTGTCGTTGCATTACAATCATCAGCAACATTATTCCTTGTTATCAGCAACGGATGATGTTCGTCTTATGACAGTTCGTCAGAGACATAGAAAAATGTTGCTTTGGGCGGGCATGAACGCTGATAATGCAGTTTGTGGCGAACTTAGCTCATGTCTTACGGTGTTTGCTCTTTCCATGAAAGATTAGATGTTCCGTTGTGCCATTTCATTACAACAAAAAGTGATTTTGTGATACGCTTTTAAGTTCGGTTTTATTAAATTCGTAGTTGTGTCAACATTGTATGTCACCCTGGAGCGATATTCACATGCAGATACACAAGCATGCTCTTCCTTGAGACTATTATGGGATTAGTCCTTGGCCATGTCACTCTCGGAAAATCTTGAAGACATTAATCTGTCTTCATTTAAATAGTATAATACGATTAACTGATGGACTTTAGTTAATTGACTGAATATTAAAAAGAAACAATTTATGACACAGAGATTTATTTGCTGCCTCCATGTCCTTTGCAGAACCCGATAGTTTCTTATTCTTTAGTATTTAATTAAATTGTTCTAAAATCGCGATGAAAACCCAAGAATTAATTAAACTCACTAGTAAAATTTTGGAAAATTAACTTCAGCAACATTTCACAAGCTGATTATTATAAAGTATAACGCAAAAGGCTTCATTCAGAAATTGCTGCAAAATTAATTTGCAAATATGAAAAAGGTTTGAAAAACGAGTCCCTGCTGCTTTCCTGTCTATCTATGTACGATTAATTGTTAACATTTGCCGTGCTTTTGGCATTCCGCTTTAGCTGACTTGTGCGGATCACACTGTTCCGATCGGCTTTACTGTGCCCGATTCGATTATAATCATTTAGTTTTAAAATTACTTTCAACTGCAGAGGAAATTAAACTAAGAAATAACAAATTGAAATTATTGCGAAACTTAAAAATTTTGCATAAAATAGTTATTCATGATTTTTTTTATTTATTTTTAATGACAGCGGAGTATCCTTAAAGAGATTTTTTAATTCAAATTAAAGGAATCAATATTCATTGCTTTGCAGGAAATTAAATTTAACAAAACGAAAAAAGAAAAAATTAATGAATAGAAATTCAAGTGATTAAACTGTGATGCGCTGGCGAATTTGAAAATAATTATTATCCTTTAACCTTCATCTGTCTCTGCCAGTAGCCCAGCAACGTCGTTATCGTTATTACAGGCAGTACAGGCAGAGTGTTTGTATGAAAAGCAAAACACAGCAGAACCCCCACCGAGCGTCGCATCGGCAACGAAGTAGAGATGCAATGATGATTTTCATTTTACAAAAACATTTCCGTAGTTTTCTGTAGCAACAGCAAAAGCATCATCAAATCAATGGAGGCAGATGTGGTGATGGTATTTGAACCTTCTCCTCTTACTGGCACAACGGTCAATGAGAATGAGCGAATAAATTGCGATGATGAAACAATTTGTATTTTTGCTCGTGATGTTTTCATTGTTGTTGTACTCGTATCTATTTGTTTGGCAGCTACATTGTGTTGTTATGTTTGCCTGTGATTCTAATGATAACGTTAATGATAATGACTGGATGAGGATGAGCTACTACTACTGCAGATGATGATTATTTCTTTGTATTTTTTGTTTGTGCAATATTTTGGTTTGGTGTTGTTGGTTGGTTTAGTGCTTATGGTGCTTGTGAAATTAACAATGAAAACGCTGATGTTGTTCTGCAATATTTTGTTGGTCTTTATTACTTGCCCTCGAAAATATTTTCTGCAAAACGGGTCACATTGGCACAAACACACGCACACACACACACACACATATTGACGCATATTAATTTCCATGGTTATATAACGGTATGTAGCAATTTTCAGTTTTCAGTTGCGATTTTATCTGTTTTATCTGTTGTAAATTTCATTTAAATAATTGATGATGTTGGCAAATTATGGATACGAGGTCTTTTTTTGTTAGGAAAATATTTGCCATTGCAATATTGTTTCATATTTAATTTAGCATTAAGAAAAACTCGTTAACAATTCAAATGTGTTATGATTTAGTGCGAAAATAAAGCTGCTGTTAATATTAAGAATACAAATTTTACACATTATTCTTGGTATTAAATTAATACGTTAGCGAGATAAGGATTTACGATAAAAAGTAATAAAAGTTATAATTAATAAATAAATAGAGCAGGTGAATGTTATAAAATTTGGATTCCAAATTGGATTGTGGGTTCGAAGAAGATTTGTGTTTGTTGTAGGGCAGTTTTCTTTTTCAGCTGATGTAAGTATGTACAGGGTTATAAAAGGTCTGCTTCCTGTGACATGGTATTATCGTTTTTCTTCAGCCCTATTATGCATTTAAATCGGTATCACTCTAAGTTGAACAAGTTTATAAACGATATATTTACCAAAAATCGCAAGTAAAAAAAGTAATTTGAAACAAGATTTTTAGTAAAAGAAAAAATTATATGACTATTAAGGGTGTTCAGGTAAAAGCTTTAATTTTCTATTTATGTAATGGGGCAAATTTACTACATGAATATCCTTCTTAAATTTTGGTGCAACAATTAATCTCAGTTTAGTATGATCTTTAATAAGAAAAAAAATTAATTTAATGAAATAATCGAACAGTTTTTAAGTATTCTTTCCATTGGATAAATATTCTATTTGAAAGCTGCTGAGTTCGAATCCTGTCAGACAACATCGAAGAATAAGATCTTAGAAGCCTAAGTTGACTGTATTAATTTCTTTAATCGGAAGTAACCTAAAAAAAACATTTCAAAGTCAAAAAATTGTTCCGTCTTTCGATGTGGCCTTGTAGGATGTGAAACCAAGCTTGTTCAGATCTTCATTGAGTTAGTTCATGAAATTTGCAAATTAATGTCTAAAAATACCTCATAAAGTTATTAAATTATTAGGTGTCTGCGAAGCCTACTGCATAAGCGTTAGTCTATCAATCTGGAGGTGTAGATTATCGATTCCCGCCTAGAATCTGCCTGTTTCTATAGACGGTTTTCCTTTCGTAATGTCTTGTGTATATTCGGTACTAGTAGTAGAGGGTTGTTCTATTTTCGGTTTCAAAAGTAAAGCTAAATAAAACACACATAAAGATATGGTTTCGATTAGGGCAACCATAATCAACACGTAAGGCTGGCACAGTGACCACATTCGAATCACCACATTCGTAGTAAAAGTTGTATATGCAACCTCATGGAAATATATGTATGTGTATGGGATAGTTATATAAAAATATCAGCTTAGCAAAATTCTAAAGTCACGTTACAATATTGTTTAACTTCATAAATTGCAAATTTCTTTAAATTTACATGTTATAAGCGAAAAAATCCATTTCTTAAACTGCAAGAAGAAGAAATCTTTTAAATCTTTCAAAATTAATCTGAGCTATTTTCTGGAATAATTTGAAAAAACTCTTTTTCATTTTTTCTATTTTAGATGCGAAAATGTGATGACCTGCCCCATACGTCCTATTGGCTCTGGGAATGAACACTGTCCTTACGACTGGTTGGCCGTTTATGATGGTCGGGACGAGCATTCACCATTGATTGGCAAATTTTGTGGCTTGGGAAAGTTTCCCTTTAGTATAATAGGTAAGTATTTAAAAAAAAATGTAGGGTCGTAATTTTACGGCATTCGATATCGAAGGAACCTTCAATAAAACTTTTTTTAGAATTTACTATTCGAATAGAATGCTGAAATTAGGCCCCTACTTTCTTAACTTTTAAAAACATTTGCTTGCTACATATTCAATATTGCAAAAAATTCGACACTTATAATGGTTTTAAGGTTTCACTTTTTATTTGCTCAGTAACAATTAACACTGGACACATATAATGTTTACATTATTATTATTATTGATCCAGGAAGCACCGCGACCAAAAAGATCTATTGTGCAAAATTTCGACATTTAATTGTACTTTTTTTTTCTTGAAACGGGTAGTGGAAAGGAGAGGCAAGTGGTACTGTACATTAAAAATTTTTAATGACTGGAGTAGGATGTGAACCCACTACAGTCGGGCTGTAGAGTTAATACTACACCACCCAATATTATCGATATCAATTGCTATGACTTGTTTCGTGTGTACTACTTAGCTTCTTAGCGCTCATGCGTTACGGCGGAGTACACGTTGTATGCTCTTTGCTCTAATAAGTGCTGTGAACAGTGTAACGATTTTGTGTTCACGATGAGTTTTGCCAACTCAATAATTATTTGAAGGACAAATTTCGACAAGATGTAAAAATTGCCCTTTCGTGAGTCTGTTCGTTATAAATTCTTTGTGAAATAATAAAAAAAAAATGTTTCTAATAATGAGCTCAAAAGCAAAGTATATAAATGGCATATGTATAGTTAATTTTTTTTTAGAAAAAATTGTTTACTTTTTCTTGTGTTTTTATCTTATGAGTGACATTGCGTCTGCTTTTGGCCGCCATCAATGAAAATATGTAGAATATGTTTGAATTTTAATTGACAAAAAATTTTCTTTATAGTGAATTTTAAAAAATATTTTTTTTTCTTTATTAACAAAAATCAAATTTCCTGAAGAAACTACGCAAAGCAGTATCGAAATAAAAATAAATATTATATATGTTTATAAAAAGGACCTGCTGCGTAAATAATTAGTGTAATTAATATATATAATAAAAAATAAATAAAATTGAACGTATATTTAGAAAATTTTTAATAAATGATTTCAAAGTGAAAGATTTTATTTGAACGAAAGGACTTCAAAGTCCTATATTTTTCCAATACTCACTTTTTGAAACAAAACAAACTTTATTTACATATTCTCATGGCATTCGAAGTAAATTATTTGTCTTTCATTGTATTTTCATACATACATACATACATAGTTGAATGTATATCAAGTATTTTGCAACAAACTGCATAATGAATCATATGCGTTCTACAAATAAAAATCAAAAATAATAAATAGCAGCAAACGGAAGAGAGATGTGCATACGAGCAAAAATTTTGCATAAATATAGTAGAATCCCCCATATAAATGACCATTTGCATGTGACCTAAATGACCCCAATAACATGAAATTTTAATTTTGTAAATACATATGCCATCCACTTGGTTGCATATACATACATACATACATACGTACACATGAATGGTCAATGATGTTGCATTCTGTTATTGATTCTGTTGTGTAGTGTTTGCAACCGAATATAAATGAAAACTGCTCAATATACAATATATATGTGTGCAAATACGTTGAGCAGGATATACATATAGTGCAAATGTAAGTTTGAAAGCTGTTGGTAGATTGAATTAAAATGAACCAGCGCATAGTAAGAAATATATTGAAACTAAATACAGAAAAGGCTGGATGATGATATTGCAATTTTTAGCTATGAAAATATTACAATAATTTAAATGAATATGTTTGCTGGGTTCATTTATCTTTTTTCTTTTTTTGCTTTTGTCGCCATGAGTTAATAGAATCCAAATATGTCATTTAAAGGATATTGAATGCTAATGTAATTAATATTTATTAAATGTTTATATGTCAAGCATTTTAAAAATCCACAACATAATAAAACTGCAACTGCAGCTACACAAACATGTAGTAGTAGTAGTAGTAGGAGTCGTAGCGGGAGTTGTCCACAACATTTTAATACACGAGTGATAAAGTGTAACCTTTAATCTAAATGAAGTACTAATGCAATTTGCTGCCTCAAATATATGTATTCTGTTTTAAAAGTTTTCATTCTATACAATTACATTTCATTTCCCTTTGCTCGTTTATTTCATTTGCAGGTACCTCACAATACATGTACGTTGAATTTGTTACATCACCGGCCGGACCTTTATTAAATACCGGCTTTCATTTTAATGTTGGCAATTGGCCAGGACATGTGGAAACGGCTGGCATTAAACATGGCATTTGTGATTGGTTACTTAGTTCCGACTCACTAAAGGACAGTAGTGCTAGTGAGGGTATCTTTTTGAGTATTGCCCACTGGTATCCACCTAATACTTCATGCAGTTATCATATCAAAGGACGCATTGGTGAAATTGTGCGTTTGTATTTTCCCAGGTATGTTGTCAATGTAATAAATAAAATTGGGGTTTTACCATAATTAAACGGAACATTAAAACACAACTATGAAGCAGCAGGTGCTGGTATTTAGTTGGTATAAATAATTTTTGATAATTTCAATTAAGTTTTGATAGATTGCAATTATTTTTGAATTATATTTATTTTTTGAGCGATGGTCTTTTTTATGAAAAGTTTTTGTAATTATTGATTTATCGTCAGGAAATAATAATTTGTATTAACAAATAATTTTAAAAAAAAAAAAAAAAAAAAAAAGATTGCAATTATTCTTCAAGAGTTGAAATTTATTTACAAATGGTACAATTTTTTAGTTTTCAATTGAAATCAGAAAATTTTCTACCGAATGCGTAGGCGTGTTATTTTTGGTAGTAAAATATTTTTCATTAGCTTTTATTTTTTAATTATATAATGAAGCCCTGAACAGTGTTACTTTCATGAAATAATAATTTTTTTTTATAATAATAATAGCCATGCTCGTTTTCAACAATAACTTGTCGTAGTAGTATTTCCTGCCCTGGTAGTCTAGTGAGTATTTTTGCGAATCGAAATTTCAAAAGTTTAATAATTTTGTTCGATATTGCATGCCGTAATTTGGTATCAGAATTCTTAATTTTCTTTTCTATGCAGAATTCAATGCAACTTCTGTATTCTATTTAATAAAAAAAAATCGTCATACGCAGGAAAAAACAATGTCTGAGCTAGACAAGATATAAAAAGATAAAGTAAAATCGAATGTAGATATATAGAACGCATAATTTTAAATTTATCTTCTATACTGAACTTAACTCATATGTTAAAGCAGGTATTACTGATTGCCATAAAACGTATATTTTGCTACTTTTATTATGGACTTGTAGAACAAGAGCCGTGTATATATGTGTTGTGCTTGAACGTTAATCTGAAATAATATCTTCAGCCGTTATCTTCCATGGTGGTATTGACGGCTGTCGCTATCCTCATGGATGAAACCCCCATAATCGGGAACGTTTCTTTATTTTTACCATTAACAAGAAGGATTTGTACGGAGTTAGTTAACCTATAGCCAGTATTTCGTACAAGTTGTTAACTATAATGGGCAATAACCAAATCAAACAATTATGTACTTTCAAGATGTTTCATTCATATTATCGCAGTGGCAAGTGCACTTTAAAGTAGTTCCCCTTCATTTCCTTAAATGCTGGAACTTTTAAATACATTATTAAATAAATTATATTTCTCTTCTTTAGAAATTCATATAAATTATTTATGACTCATACGCCATGTATACAATGTACGGTAAATTATTTAAATATCACGCATTCGCCGTGGTGTCTTTTAACTTTTAACTTCAATATTGTATCTGCATAAGCGTTCTTTATACTGTACACACATACAAATTGTGCATATCATATACCTACAAGTACGTGCTTTTAATTTAAATATCATTTCTTAACCATTAACAAAATGCCGATAACTGTGTGAGCTGCAGCAGCTACGGCCACACCGTCTTTTTAACTTTTTCATTCCACCTACAATTCAATTAATACCTGGAACAATTGTTAACAAATGCATTTGTCAGAAATTAAAAATCACTTGTAACAATATAAAATACAGAAATACACATACACACACACACACACACACACCCACACACCCTCTCATAAAAATGAACGAAAATAAAAATAAAAATAAAAACAACTTAATGACATTTAAAAATATAAAAAAAATCCGTTAAAAGTTCCATAGTATTTTGCTGCTGTTGTTGTTTCGCAGAAGGAATAAAGACAAAATTCAGCAAACAAATAAAGTTTTTGTTTCCCACCGACAACAATGTTGACAGTGTCTAGACAATCTGTATGTACGAAGTTAAGAGTTTATGCGCGCAAATACATACACACATGCTTGTAGATGTACGTACAGCGCTAACTGTAACACACGTACATACACTTTCATTCGTCATACATTTATTTGTGATCTGGTTCGCACTTTATGAGACCAGTAAATCTGCCACATACAATTTTATAACCGCACCCTCACTCCTTGAGTACCGAAAGGCACAAACAGTCAAATAAAAATAATTTTTTAAAATAAAAAGAAATATAAACAACTATCGTGGCAAAAATTGTAAAAACGAAATTTTCCTTATAAAAACCAAAACAAAAAAAAAAAAAAACAAACACAACCCAACACACACAAACATACATACATATGAAACAAAATAATGGAGTGTACAATACATACGCATACACAAAGCAACATTCACACACACATATTCATAGCCATGACTACAGTGTATGAATGAAAAGAATTAAATTTTAATTACATGAGTCTGCACAGTTTTGGTGTGGAGAAATCGGAAAAGTAATAAACTGTTTCTGGCCAACGCAACAGCAGCTAAAGATCACATTGTGAATGTAACTACTGCAGTTCTTAAGTTAAATATCTTAGAGTGACCAGAAGACTCGAAAATTTATTAACTTTTCCAAGAATTCTTTGAAAGAGAAGCAAAATTTTTTTTATTTTTTTTTTATTAGAAATCAATATAAAAGTCACAGGTTTTTTTTAAATGACAAATCCAGCTGAATAGTTTACTGAATAAAATGAATGAAATTTTTTTTGTTATAAGCGAGATTGAAATATCTTTAGAATACCTCAAATCAGGTAAAAATCTAAAGTGTTAGGCAGGAATCTGATAAAATTGAATAAGGACGGTAGATTTTATATCATTCAGTTTTTAAGAACGATGGCGATGCCTTGCTGGCTGGAAATGAATAAAAATTCCTCAGAAATATGATGAATAATAAATAAAATCTCACAGTTGGAGCAAAGAGTTACAGGTTACTTTTAAGTGAGCAACGTCTTAGTGACAAAAAGTATATGCATATGTATAACATTCCTTTTTGTAGTAAAATGTATTAACTGAAGATGTATAATGCAAAATTTTGAATTCAAGGCCGTACCATTCGAACATAACCGATGATAATATACCTGATGATATTCAGTACCTACGTTAAAGGGGCTTGCAAATTTTTTTCTTGCTTTGGGGATATCCCTACATATGCAATGCATTCAATGGGAAATACAGTGTTCTAAAGGGATAGAGCATAGAGAACATAAGTGGTGAAGGTGGCGATGGCACGATGGATGGTAGTCTGCACGTTGACTACAAAACTAAAAACAGACCTGGGTTCAACTCCAGTTTCAGACTAAAATTATAAAAAACCATCTCGCATTTTTCTGATGTGCATTAGTGTGTCTTTGCGTGCCAGTTGTTGTCGGAAGGTTTCAGTGTCGAAGGCATAGTCACTGGTCACTGAACAATACGGGCTTCAGCTGATAGCAATCCACAATCACATCAGAACGCCCTCCTTCGTCGGTATTGTGTAGCACCGGCGAAGTAAAACAATAATAAAAAAATGGCTACTAAACCGAAGCTTCAGCACTGGTACGCGTATAAAAGCAAAAGAACGTGCGAAAGCAGAGCTGTAAAATAATTAATTAAGCTTCACCTCCTGTCGTTTCTCCTACTATCCCTTTCCTATAGTTCCAGCACAATGCTTTGCATGTGTAGCAGTCGTCTCGTGATAAAAAAAAAACTGAAGGATAGAAAATCATGTCCTTATTTGAGTTTAGGAAGACCATAAATAAATATGTTTTTCAGGCAGCTATTGAATAAACGGATGATCAAGATGAAACTGTAAGTGAAAAAGATGCTGAAGCTTCACAGAGATAGTAGTAGAACTCTATGCACAGTTACTTATTGACACTGTCCTTGCAAATTCCACCTTCACAGAATGGAACTGGCAGCTTCTACCGACTGCTGTCAGGAAGAGGAAAATTAAACCATACCCTCCACTTTATAACCTCATGCACGGCTCTGACTGGCATTGCAGCAAGTATACTGGGATCCTATTAACTTCACAACTTGAATCTTGGGAAGATTCGCTATAAAAAGCTCGTTGGCTGTCCTGTTATAATTAGGAGATCTTATTGTCGATTGCGAGGCACATGTGCGTTATTCAATTGTTCTTAAGACTTTGGGAAAATATCCTAACAGTCAATTCAAAGAATTTTTTTTTTTTGTAAATTGAGCAGGCAAAAAGGAAGCAAAATTTCGACGTGTGTCTAATTTTTATAGAAGCTAAAATTTTTTAACCAAGTTTGAAGTACAAGTTTGTAAATATTTCGTAGGGAATACGTGTGACCCTGACACATTTTACATTCTTCGAGCGTGAGCGGCATTTAAAATGTGTTGTTCATGAGAAGCCCTTATCTTGAAAAAATATTAAAATTTATGTGCGTCAATGTGCGTGAGAAAAATATATTTTATGCTGCAGAGCGTGCAACATGATTAAGTTAATGTTTTCTAACTGTTGTGTCTAAAACGAATTTGGTTCAAAAATTACTTGAAATGCAGCGCATAAGTTTTATTATTATTATTGTGGGATATTTTTAATGGTGAATAACAAATTTTCCATATTTATTAATGTTTTCACTTGCCGTCATAGAATCACCACTTATTCAAAGTGACATTTTCAATCTGTTCAAAATCACATTAAAAAATATCCCACTACTACTTTATTCTTATTAACATAGTTTTACTGCACTACAACATCATTTTGTATTGTTGTTCATTTATTTCTTCTCATTCTTATTGCTCATATTTTTCAAGTGTGTATAAATTTAATATAAAGTGACATAAAACAGACACTTCTTTCCTAAAAGAAACTCCATGTGCATGTAAATTGTACAAAATGTTGCATAGCACACTCACACATATACATATATGTTCAGGCACACATACATATGAACATATGTATACCGAACAACAGACGACGCGGCACTTTAACCCAAATGACAGGTTAAATTAAAACGTCATATAAATCTTTTACTAGAATTTTCATTAAAATATTTACGTGGCGCAAAAACGAACAACAAAAGAAAGACCGAATACAACAAATACAATAAACAGTGACATTTAAGACACAGCTCGTTCCTAACAACACACAAACGCAAACACTTGTACACAAAACCAAATAACTGTTCACTTTGTTAAGTGGGCTGTGTGTGTGTGTGTGTGTGTGTGTACGTCTGTATGCATGTTCCTGCTGCAAATAAGAAACCTCAGAAAAAAACTTTGTATTTGAAGCGTTGCGTGTGTTGGTCTATGCTTTCAGGAAAATAGTTCGTTGGATGTGCCGAGCTGGATGGTTTGGTGTCGGCAGCAAAACTTAGCAGCCACAAAAATATGTTACACTTGAAATAAGATGCTGCTGTATCTCAAAGTTAATGCTTAAGTAGGATATCTTAGAAAACAAACGAAACAAAAAAAATTTATTTTTGCTATGCGTTTCGTTGCAATTGTTTCTTTTTTTTGTTTTTTTTAATAAAATCGAGTTGGTAACAAAATACTTGAGTACATAAGAACGCTTTGAAATAAATTTTTAATATAAAATTTTTTCAATCCACTCACAATTCAATTATTAACTAGAAGATTTGTTAGCAAAAAACCAAAGCTACTTCTCACAAGCAACTTTTTGAGTTTCTCTTTTTGTCTTCAGAGAATATCTGACGCACTATGTTAGCCTTCCCAAGCAGTATCTGGCGATGGCTAAGGTTGACTACAAAACTAAAAGACCTAGTCATACATTTCGAATTTTTGTGATGTTAATTAGTGCGACTTTGTATCAGTTGTTGGGAAGGTTTGAGTGGTTACTGAACAGTGCCGGCTTCAACTAATACTAATCCACAAGTAACATTAGAGTGCCCTCCTTAAAAACTGAAAACGTTGGCGATGTAAAATAACTAACAAAGTGACTCTCCTTAAGCTTAAAACCGAACGCATTTACTTAGAACCAGATAGATAAACAAAGATAATCATGTTTTTTGCAAGTCTGTCAATAATATTAAACTAAAGTGTTTACACTACAATTATTGTGTTGTTGCCGACATATCGCCAGATGCCCAGATGGTCGGGGCAAAGTCTAGACTATAGACCACTTCTTTCAAAATAGTTTTTAACAGGTAGTGCAGCATGGGGTTGAGTGTTGTCACGGTTTCTTGTCTGGCCACATATTCTGGGGGCTAGTTGTCCAATCATCGCTTCAAACGCATCACTTGCATTCGGTACATGTGTTGACCTGGTCAGACTTGAGCATCTCTTAGTAAATATACCACCAGAAGCATTAACGCCATTAATATTTGGCTTCAATTTCGATTAATGCTTTACATACGGTCTCTTACACTTCAGGTTATCGTAATGGATCCACATTTCATCGCCAGTAATAATGCGTTGCAAAAATGATTTCCTTTTATAGCGTTCAAGCAGCATTTCGAACATGAAAAATATAAATATAAAAAATATATATCAGAAGACGTATGTACGAGTATATCAGAAGAAATATAGTAGACTGGAGATAAGAACATTTTAAAATTTAATTGTTATTGGCAGAGCAATCGTAAGATTTCAGCTATTTCTATTAGCAACTGTGCTCTTCGTGCACTTTGTTTGGTTTTTTCTTTGCTTGAATCAAAGAATTTTTTATTTTGTGTTGGCTTTACAAATGCATTTTATGACTTGGCTGAAACACGAAAAGCAACAACACCAACTTGACATCATTTGTCCCCTGGCTTTACATGTGTTCGAAGGGAGTTTTATTTTTAAGCATGTCAATTTGAAGTCCTTTTCCAGCTACTTGTTTAGCTCTAAAAGACCTAAAATGTGATTAAACGCGGCATGCCGCTGCAGGGTGAAAAACACATTTGAATTAATCCTGAGTATAAGTAATAATATCATACGTTATGGATGTTCAAATACCTTCAAAAATTTTCTTTATTAATTGAAAATTATTTATTACTTTTCTTGTCATATACTTATCATATAAATAACACTTTGAATTGTGAAATTCTTGGATATTAAATTAATGTTAAACTGTAGAAATATTTTATGGAATTTTTGCCAATAAAATATTTTTAATTCGGCCTTCAAACCATATGAGTCAAATACATATGAGTCTTCCTCTGCATGTCGTATTAAAATAAAAATTACTGCAGTATTTTCTGATTTACTAACTTCCTTTTAAGCGAGTTCATATTTTCGCATATAAATACAATTTTTCCTTTTTTTTTTTTTTAAATAAAATTAATAGAAAAACTTTTTCAATTACTTTTGCACAAAATCGTTATAATAAAAATAAAACAGGGGAAAATAAAAAAAAAAAAAACTCTGCATATCATAAAACCAAATGGAGAAGGAAAAAAAAAATACTAATAATAATAACGACAAAACCAGCCTCAAAAGTAATAATACGGATGGGATAAACTGAGTCAGTCAAAGGCACAAAAAAAAAGAAAAACGGAAGACACAGGCAATAAGGACTAAGGAATTTAGAAATATACAAAATATGTACATTTAGTGTGTCGTGTACGAGTATGAAGGAATATGTGGGAATGAATTTGTTCAAATAAATGCCGAATGCAATAATAATTGTGTCGTATAAATGCCACATAAAATACAGACTAATACACATACAAATGATATACATTCACATTTCTATTTTAGTCAATTTACCCAAGTACTCATATGTATGTATATGAATGTACAGTGCATGGCTATTTTCTTATGTACAGTACAGAAATTTGTGCATTCTTCAATTTTCAATTACACTTCGAGTGATTCAAGTGCTTTTTGTTTCAGAAATAACAGCCAGGCTATTAGAAAGCCTTGTTGCTTTTTTTTACGATGGCAGTTTGGGGAGCTAAAGCAGAGCCTAATTGGTACACAACTCTGCCGTGGCTGGTTTTGGAAATTTAGAACGCAGAATTGCAGCATTCCTGGTCCTGAGCAGTCGTATTAATTTTTAGGCTTAAAGGGAAACTTTTTTGTTTATAATTTCACTTTATCGATGATTTCGATACGATATACACATATTGGAATAGAGGAGAAGAAATAAAATATTGACTGTTAAGATGCTTCGATTTCTTTCGTAGGGAGCATGAGGGAGCCGGAACAGTTTACAACATTTCTCGCCGGTCATTTCATATCGATACAAGGATGCTTCCGTGGCCAAATAAATTAGATCAAAGCAGCAATAATTTTAGAAAAAATAACAAAAAAAAAAAACTTCTAATGTGTTAGAAAATCTAACTGAATATAAGAATCATGTGAAAGATATTGTAGTTTGGAAGTTCCCCGGTAGTTTAGTGAGTAGTGTGCTAGTTTATCAGTTGGGGGTTCTAGGTTAGATTCCTAGTAGAGACCGTGGTCTGTATCACACAACACGTGAAAGCTTCTTCACAACAGTTATCACAACGGGACCATAATAAATTGCAAACAAGTGGGCTGGAACCAACCTTTCTTTACTTTTACATCCAGCAACCTGCCGACCTAACCTAATCCTGGAAGTGCCTTTTTCTTATTCATTGGCAGAGAACTTTGTTTGAAATAATAATATTGTTGCAATCCTGTTGCGAAATTAACAATTTCAAACAGATCAACATGTGGAGTTAATCGATTTGGCAAATGAAGTATCCATATCATCTGTGGATAAATGGACTTAAATTTCGCATTGTCTGTGTTTCTTATTATTATTCCTAATATGAAACAATAATACTCATGCAGTAGGAAGGGCACTGCTTTTATGATCTTTCATTCAAAAGTTTAGCTGTTGCAATTTCAGTTTTTCGAGGAAGTAATCGCTCAGTATTTAAATGCCATTATTGTCAAGATGGTGGGGGTAAATGAAATATACACTAGATATTGATCTCTGGCTTTGTAATTAACGTATTGGTTATTGTTCTCTAACAAGCCCATAACGAGTATTTATCTCTCGTATAGCGAAATAAAAAAGAGCTCTTTTGCACCTCAGAATGCTTCGATAAATCTTCTTCGACGTGTTACTGGGAAGCATGCAGCATGTATTGACTGCCCTATAACAGATGATAAACTGTTTAACATATCTTTTTAGCACATTTCAATATAACTGCTGTAAAGTAGATAGTGGGTGCCTACGTAGCTTTGTGCATGACACCCTTTAAGAATCGATAAATTGCCAATGTTCTGTATTCCACGTAAAATCACAATCCACTCGGAATTATAAAGGAGTTGTTGTTAGAAAAGTTTGTTTGCAACAACAACAACAATGCTAAGACAATTCCGATTGATTTGAATTCACGAGGAACACAGAACAGCACCTGATATGCTCTCCAAAATAACAAAACGATATTTATATATTTACGAGTAGAGTACCTAATAATTCGACCAAGCATGTGTTTCATGACTTTATTTCTGTAAAATTATATATATTTTCCATACACTCCCACCTAAAGCTGACAAACACAATTTTCCACCTATCTTTTCTCACAATTTTTATTCTTATTTCTGTTTTTGTGCTTTTACAGGTTTGTTGAATTACTGTGGCCAAATGTCGAGAGCAAAAATTTAATAATCAAAAAATTGGTTACAATTTTACTAGTTTTCGGTAATAAAATATGACAAAATATTTTGTACAAACAACCCCCTGCTATTTGTCCCAATTTCTCATATGATTTTCTCGTATTTTGGTGTCTGTCTACAACCTTTGAAGTCATACTGCAGACGTGTGCATTATTTTATCTTCTTGGCAATTTAAACTTCTCTCTGCTAGAGGTAAATGTTTAGCACATGCTGCAGGACTATCGCAAAAAAGAAACACAAATTCATTGTAAAATTATAATTTTTGCTTTAAAAAATAAAAGAAAAAAATTCTTGCTACGAATGGTTTGCGTGAATGTAAAAAACCGTCACTTGTATCTCTCGAAAATAAAATCGCAGAGGAACGGAAGGAACTGCAACCCCGGGGTTCAGACAGTTCTAGTATGGTTGTTGATCACAATGTGATCTCTGATTTGTACTTCTGCATCTGTAGCTTCGCCTTAAATAGGCAAATTTTTCAAAGAAATTACAAAATTACTTTGGGAATAAAATACAAGCTTTTTTGGCAAAACTGTAATAGTGTTTTCACACTGACTGGCTTTAAATCAAAAGTTGGTTTTACGTTAAAACCAACTATTCAAACTTTGTTGAACCATATAAAAATATTTTCTTAAAACCATCTTAAATTCTTTTTTGACGTTGATTTATTGAAATACAAACTTGATTCTCATGTACTAAAGGCAGTGCTACCAAGTTAAAAAATTTAAAACATCTGGCAATTTAAATGGCGCTCAGTGAAATAAAGAAAATAGAGGAAAACTTGGTAAATAAAGTCACTACAATAATTTAAAACAATGTACGCAGTAGCAACAAAAATTAAAACGTACAAAAGAAAACGAAGCTATAGGGTAGAGCATAATGAAAATACTTTTTAATGCAAAAATGCGTTTTTATTACACAAACTGTGCGTTAAACCCTGATTTAATTTTAAGACTGTGTTTAAACGAGAAAACATTTGGAAGAAACTCATATCACAAAAACGATACTCTCTTCCCCACCCGCAATATGCCGGCAAACTAAATGTTTCCCTTCCAAATGTTTTCTCATCTAAACTCAGTCTAAACTTCTGGTGAGAAAGCAAAATCAGCTGTTTGTGGTTTTAATGTTAAAATCAAGTTTTAACTTTTGATGTGAAAACACTATAAGGCATTACGCTTTGCCAAGTTCTTGGCATCCTTTTTTTTTTTTTTTTTTTTTTTGTATTTTATTTTATTTGTTCTTTTTTCAAAATCGTCAGCAGTTACCGCCATGTTATTTGATAATATTTATATTTTATTCCTAATTTATTTTAGAATAAACTCTCATTGCATCTTACTTTATATTCATCCCATAGTGCTACAATGTCCTTAGCAGAATTTTATGCACTCAACTTTGAACTCAGTTCAAATTAATATTAATAAAAGCAACAATCCAACTAAAGCTAATAAAAAGGTTTCTTATGCCTCACGCCTACAAAACTTCATTACAAGCATCTTGAATGGCAGAGGACACCAAAACAAAGAAAGAAAGAAACTCGTAGAAGCATCAAGTCAAGTCAAGTCAGCAATTGCAAAATAAAGAAATGTAACCAAAAATTATGCTGTTACAGCACAATTTCATTTCGTTTTTATTGGCTCTGTGCTCGCTGCTCTTCAAGATATATATTAGGAAAGAAGAAAATTTAATACTTTGGATAAATAAAGTAAAATAAACATGCGAAAATGTACTTTCTATATAGAAATTGTATTTATGACACAAACGTGCACAGGGTTTTGGTGAAGTAAAATAAATTAGGGTGGTGGCCTTGTTAGTTGAAGAGAGCTTTCGGGTAGAATACATTTATTATTTTTGCATATTTTTTTTCTTTTTTGTTTTTTTAAATTTATTTTACAATAATTTATATAAATACCGCCCTAATGAGTTTGGAGCAACTAAGCAAAAAAAATTTTTGTTTTTTGCCAAAAATAGTGAAATAAAAATAAATAAGAACTTTTAGCATACCTTGTGGCTGGTCCTTATAATCCTTATATGTGAAACTAACACACAAAGTATAAAACAACGTACTAAAATGGCATGACTATAGGAAAAATAATTAAATAAAAAATAACAAAAAAAAAAATTGTATAACAAGAAATGCTGACACACTTACGACACTCTGTGTTGTTATGAACTCTTCATGACGTGTATTGCCACGGCTGCTGTTACCGCATCTACTTAAACATTTTATATCTTGTCATCGTTGTGTGCAAGTAGAAAATCTACTAGAAGTTTATTAAACAAAAAAATGAATAAATATATATATAAATTTGTATATATAACTTTACTATTGCTAAGAGGCATATAAGACCATCTTTCTTTCTTTCTGTGAGCCGTTGTGCATGTACTTGAGGTTTCACAACTGTAAGCTCGTTATATTCAGACTGAGAAAACTTAATAGTTTAACTCTGAAAATAATGATCACTTTGGCTTAAGCAAATACATTTGTTAACAAAGTCACAATTTTTTTTCCTGCTTTTTTGCATTTCTTTTTTCACACAAAAGTTTTTAATTAAAAATTCCCTATGGGCTCTGCAAGATATGCAACATATACAAAATGTAATGCCTAAAAATATGATACACTTTTTAATGAAACAAACGAAAGGCTGAATATTTTTGGCTAAGCTTTGAAAAAATGTACTTGTGCTATGTAGTGCGAGTAGAGCAAGTATTTCATTTATTTTTTAGGGAAGTTTCCAAGGGAAATATTTCAAACATTAAGCCGCAAAGAAAAAGAAAATAATTTAGGGTTGGTCCTTTGCATGAATACTAAGGATCCTCTTTCCATATTTTATAAACAAAATATATTTTGAACATATTCGTTTAAAGAAAATAGTAGTAGATATCGACCATGAAAGATTAGCATTTGTGCCAACGGCGAAGCAAGGGAAAAGAACTCAATTCCTTTGTAAGAAGACCCTAATAGTTGGTCATGAAGTACGGCGGTACACCTTGATGATTTTGAAATACCTAAAATATAAATAAAAAAAGAGGCGAACATTTAGGGCTAAGTTTTACAAAAATTTTATCTACTAGTGTGAGCAGAACAAAGTATTGCTACGCAATAGAGTTTCCGGTTACTACACTGATAGAAAATCGATCATAAGAAATATGTAATTTGACATCAATGCTATGTCAAATGTATCGTTTTTAACACCGCATGACACTTTTCGTCATTGCGATGTCAATATTTACAACTGCTGGCCATCATTGATCATTGACAACAAATTTGACATCAGTGCAATGACACATCGATATCAGAGCTGTTTAGCAAAAATGCAAATTGTTATTACTTAGTCGAATACTGGTCTCGAACTCGGTCCTGAGTTTGCTTTTGTAGTCAACGTGCTAACTGCTGCAGCAAACGGCACATTTTTTGAACTTTGAGTAAGTTATACTGTCTTAGCACTCATTCAGGTATGTGATGAAATTCATTTTCGGCGTTAAAATGTTTTGAAATCGACAAATAGTATAATGAATTTGCATGTGACGATTTCATATTCCATCTTGTTTCATTGAAAATAGACGTTTTTTAAATGTGACGCATTTTGATAATGCCAATTTAAATTCGTTTTCAAATCGTTTAATTTTACTTGAAGAAAATGTAAGGAAATATACAAAAAAAGTAAAAAAAATAAATAAAAAATTATTATAAATCCGTCCTTATTTAAACGATAATATTCAACAAATCTATTTAAATAAATACTAGTTAATATAGAAGTGAAATTAAAAAATTTAAATACCCACATTTTATCTGGCAATTTAAGGGATCCGATTTATCTCTTAAACGTTTTATTAGAAAATGTTCGCTATTCATTCTATTATTTTCTTCCAAGAGAATTAGCGAAACCGCAGCAAAAAAAGGCATTTTATAAATAAAAATGATAAAATATGTTGATACAAATTGTATTTTGTTATTTTGTTTAAATAGTTTACAAACATCACTCACATACACATATGTTTACATATTTTACTGTTGTATTATTAGATTTTATACAGTTGTATTTAGAGAAGATACGTGGAAACGAAACAAATATGGAATATGAAATCGATCGAAATTCATCACACAACTGTCGATTTCAAAAGACGATTTACTTTTTAAATCTATCGATTTCCACCACATACCTGATTATTTTTTAAAGTTAATGATTCATGTGATGACAATGTGTCACATCTCAACATCAAAAAGAATGAGAGCGAAGAGTGATGACTATATGTGTCATTAATATTATGAAAATGTGCCATACGATCGTTTAATTCAATGTCTTGTCTCTCCCTGCATGCTGTAATGTGTTAGTTTTTAAAAATACTGGCAGATTTTATTATTAGCTCTGTCATATAATTGATGATGCGTGTACATCAATGCACTGGCACGTTTTTTAACACTCCTAAAACGCATTAAAAAAAATAAACTGTGTAATTGTTGAGCACAACTGGTGCCAAACTGTTGACAACTGTTGAACTCAAAAGTTACGTCTTAGAAACGGCTTGATGATGAACAAATATAATAAAATAAAAATCAAAATAAAAACCATAGACAATGAATATTCTGTGATAAAAACTATTTTATGAAATTTTTGAATTTTTAATTTAATATCTAATATTCGATTAGCTGTTTACGCTGAGCACAACATGTTGAGTTAATGTAGCGAAAGAATTTTATGATGGATTAAATGTTATAAATTACTCAACTGTTGAGCTGAGCAGAATACTAAACTATGGGTTTCTAAAACAAACACTTAAAAGTTGCGCAACAGTTACGTCTTAAGAACGCGCTCATTATAACATTGTTTACTTTTTTCTTTTATTTATATTTTACACTGTAGTAATGGATAATAAGTGACTTCATATTGATGTCATTCCAGTCATAGCATAGACGACACTAAAATTATGACGAATTTCTATGATGACGTTTGTCATCAGACTGATGTCTGTTTTCATTTTATGGATGACATTTGTCATAACATTGATGTTAGAATTCTGATGACACGGCGTTATCAATGCAAATACACTTTTTTTTTAAGGGCATAGAAGATCCTGCGGGCTGTTTGTAATTGCTGGAAGTTCTTATTGCTGCTTCACCCATAGTCATGCTACAGAGGTATGCATAAACGGTAGTAAGGGCTGGTAACGCACAATCCTAAAATGGCATGTTCCTTTTTTTTTTTTTTTATCTTGGACCAGCACTCAGGGGATGACCCCTACACATGCGATGCATTGTGCTGGAACTAGGAAATCAGGTTATGGGAAGGAGGATAGAGGGAGTAGTGTAAATGGACATTTGATTTGAATTTTCCCATGTCATAAGTGACAGGAAAGACCTCCGCAGGGAGTTTGTTCCACATACGCGATGTTCGGCCGAAAATGAGTTCTCCCTGTAATGCGTAGTGCGGTTCGCTGCCAAGTTGACTACAAATGGATGTGCTCTTAATGATGAACGCGTCGTGCGCGTGAATGATCGGGTTTCGGGAACAAGTTCCCTGATTTCATCAGAACACATCCCATTATAGTAACGATAGAACAACGAAACGCACCCCACGTTGCGACGATGCTCAAGAGAGTTAATAGAGTTGGCTACCCTACTGTCTCCTATGAGTTTCTTCGCTCTCTCCTGGACCCGGTCGAGTAACTTCAAAATAGTCTTTGAAGCACCGGCCCAAACATGAGAGTTGTATTCCATTTTCGGTCGGATGTAGGCGGTATAAATAGTGAGGAGATCAGATGGGGTGAAGTATGTCTTGCACCGTCTTAAAAACCGAGGCACTTGAATGCTTCTTTTGATACCTGAAAAATGTGCTCAGTCCATCGAACATCGCACTGAATTTTCATGCCAAGAACATCAAGAGCTTCTGATTCCTCGATGTTTATACCGCCCATAATTACAGATGACGCAGCGTCATCGGGCATGCGTCGATGTTCTGTTATGATTGGGACGTCCTGTTATGATTGGGACGTTGCTTCATAACCTATTTTGAAGCTACCCCAACGCGTCCTGCTTATATAGCTGCTCATCGTTAGCGCGTTCATATTAAATAATGAAGCGTAATTTTCTAACCGAAATATAAATTTACTTTCTGATCGGCCCTACTGTGCAGTGAATATCAGCCATGACTTTGTTAAAATGACGCTCACACAGATAAGAATCAGCAGAATGTATTTGTAAATCTTATATTGTATATGAAGTCAGAAATGTCTATTTACCGAAATAATAAACGGTTGCACATTCTTTCGTTGTGCAGTACGGCGAAGGATATGAAATGTAACAGTTTTCATATTTGCCAAATATTTAGTTTTTCAAAAGGCTACGACTACATGCATGTCTGTATAGCCCATGCTGTGTTATATATGCTTCCAAAATATCTACAAAAGTTTTATGGAATTACCAGCAGGCTTAACAATATGACGGTGTGAAGAAAGCTTAACAGGAATTTGGATTTCTATTTTTTTTTAATTCTTTTTTTTGTTTTTTATGCAGTTTGAAGTCGACATTTGTGTTGATAATACAAATATTAAGATGAAAACAAATAGACGATAACAGGGCCGTGGTTAAATATGTGTTTTGAGAGGGTTTTTTGTGCACATTGACCCACAAAACTGATAAACTAGCGCTCAACTCACTACGCCAACGCGGCACATAAGCATGATCAGAAATATAAAAAAATTGTATTGATTGTGAACTAGAAAAAACAGCCTGGGCAAGTGTGTTATTTTTATCCTGTCACTCTGGCTTGTTTGGTTTTCGTTAAGTTTTCCTTTTTCGGTTCCAGGTATTTTCATTGCAACAGATTTTCTTTTTTATAATTTTTCTGATTCTACACAGGATGAGTGTTAAATAAGCAAAGGACGAGTTTATGTTGTTTTCTTTTTTTTTTGTGTTTTTGTATTTTTAGTTTCCATTACAGTAAAAATAATATGATTTTTTTAGATTTCTCTTAATTCTATTCGAGCAGGTAGTGTGTTGGCTCTGGGCCAGTTTTTTTTTGTGCTATTTTTGCTGAGATTCATTCCAATTTTGCTATGAAGGAAAATGTGCGGTAATACGTTTGAGGTTTTTTTAGGCATAGAAATGAAATTCTAAAATATGAAGAACACATTTGATGAGATAAAATAATTACATTTTATATTTATGTACGTGTGTCGCTTTTTCAAACAAAATTTTCAAGTATTTACAAACTTTTTCTAAAAAGAAAGCCAACTGACTGACTTGGTAAAATTAAGCTCTTCAGCTTTAATGCGAAGGCACAAAGTTAGAAGCATATTTTAGCAGACTAGAAAAAAGAAGTAATTAATGGGTTTTTGAGGGTGCTGTTGGCTGGCAGTTGTTAAGGCACAAGCCGAAGTGCTGGATTCAAATTCTATGCCAGTCATCAAAATTTTACAAGAGAATGTAACAGACAAAAAGGATATTGAATATAGGAACCTTAATAGCCTGAGTGTTGCTGTTCTTAAGAAACAGCAAACTCGTTGTAATTTTCCGTGTTCAGGTTGTGAACGCAGTCTATAATTTTTTTATTTGTTTGCTTTCTTAATAGTTCCTTTCCTTTTAGACTGGGTTCAAAATAAATCTGCCTGTATATACATATAAAGCGATAAACCGAAAGACTGCTTCACCGATTTTCACAGGAATGTATATTAAGTAGTGTGTCCCGAATTTTTGCCAAAAATTCGGTTTGCCCGCCGTTCTTTGTATTTTTGTCATAAGTTTGTCAAAACCCACGATTTTTTTCACTTTTCAGTTAACAATTTAAACAAAAAATATTTTTTATTTTTCTGTGCATATAAAATAATGAAAAACATCTGGGTTTTTGACAAACTTTTGACAAAAACACAAGAACATCCGGCAAACCCGATTTTTTTTGCAAAAAGTCGACCTCTAAAATTTTTCCGAAAAATCTGAAAAAGATCTCAAAAGTACTTGACCTCTTAAGCCTTCAAATTATGCATGACCATTCATGAAAATAAAAAAAAAATTTTTTTGGGACGCACTCATGTACCGTCTGTAGATCGTGTGTCGTGTTTGTGTACACGAGTTTATCTCGTTTTTTAGCTTAAAGTATGTTTAAACTAATAAAAACAGTAAATCAGTAAACATTTAAACCATCGTTAATCGGGAAAAATTATTGGTTTAAACTACTTTTATTGGCCATACGATTTTCACAACCGTGTGCTTTATAAAGCTCTAAAAGCTTTATAAAGTTTAAAAGCTTCCTTAATCATGTGCAAAAAATTGATTTCTAGCTGCAAAAAGCTTTTTTTGTTTATATTTATCGTAGTGCTACCACACTATTCGTTTTTAAACTGTAGATAATATACAGAGTACTGATTTACTGCTGTTGAGTTTAAAGCACATATACACTTTACATCAGTTTAACGAAAGCTCAGTTTAAACTGTAACTGATTTATTAGCCCTTATAAAGCCATACTAGTTTTCTGTAATCTGGAGTATAATAAATGACTTGGCCGTGAATACGCAACGCATGTCAAAAAATAGGATGAATTGGAGAAGTAGGCGTGCCGTCCCAAATACAAAGAAAAAAATATTTGTATATCTGGAGAACGGTAACAGTAAAATTATTTTAATTTGGTACAAAAAGCTGCGTTGTCACTTCACGACATCTGCAAAAAATGGACTAGATTGCATAAGTGGGCGTAGTACAAGGTGGGCCAAAAGAAGTCATCCGATGTTGTTTGTCTCTCATTTTTTTCTAAATGAAAAACTTCGATTCTGTTTCTTGATTATGTTTATCTGAACCTTTAGAATTTTATTGGCCAAGTCGAGAAGATGATATCGGCCAAGTGGGCGGCTTCACAATTGATTACTATATGGGCTCGTTTTATGGCATTTTTCATCACTTCGGCGAGTACTTCGGGCGACAGATTTTCGCACTCGTATCGAGTGTTGTCCTTGAGGGCTTCCAGGGTCTCGGGTTTGTTCACGTAAACACGGGACTTCAAAAAACCCCACAAAAAAAGTCTATAACGGTTAAATCGGGCGATCTTGCGGGCCAGTGTAAATCGCCAAAACGAGAGATGTGGCCCGCGCAGTGTGTGCCGTTGCTCCGTCTTGTTGGAACCACATGTCCTCCAGTCCTAATTTGTTCAATTGCGGCAGAAAAAACTGGGTTAACATGGCCCTATAGCGCGCACTGTCCACTGTTGTCGTTTGACCAGCGGCGTCCGGCAGAACGGACGCTCCGGGCCCGGCCACTCTTGGCAGCGTCTCGTGTGGTCCCATACTCTTGAAGGTTGGTGGCCAAACGGCGCAGTCGGTGTCGGACGACCGGGGAATCGGCGACGGAATTCGCACTGCGCCAACACCACAAATGAATTGTTACGAGAAAAAATAGACACGATTATTCCGCGTTCTTGGGGAGTGTATCGCTCCATGGCTTGTTCACTTGTATTCTACATCTGTCTAGTTTACAAATGTCAAAACAGATTTCATATTGGCCGCCATTTGCAAAAATAAGAGCATCTTCCAAAAGGGTGAGTTCTTTTGGCCCATCTTATACCTGCAAAAAAAAGAAAGTAATTTTTTTTTACTGAAATTAAGAGTGTAAAGAAAACTTGTCATAACAAAATTATACTGATGAAGTTTAGTGGTTGTAAGGCAGCACAACTTCTTAATCCAATTTTTTTTATACAAAAATAAAATAAAAATATAGAAAAGTAGTTATAAAAATTAATTTGATATAATATTTTTGTTGACATTTCAGCTTTCGCATCAATCGCATAGAATCGCCTATTTTGAAATATGATGGAGATTGTGGTGAATCTTTGACTATTTACGACTCCGACCATGTGGATCCGGCACGCATTATAAAAACGTTCTGCGATACATTTTCGCGACCCATGGAAAAAGTGGACTTTGTCAGCACCAGTCCTTCGCTTTACGTACAATTTGAATCGAAAACAGGTTCGTATAGTGGCAGTTCCCTCTATTATTGGGCGCATTATGATTTCTTTAACAACACACGCTTCGGCGATCCCGTGCCCAATACCTTGTGCGATGAGGTGATGTTTGCTTGGAAACATCCCGGCGGCAAGCTACGTTCTCCCATGAACTCTTTAATATTTAAACGAACCGGTGGCTCAGATGTGCGCTGTCAGTATAAATTTGTAACGGATCGCCGTTTGTATGCTCGTGCCGTTATCGAAGTGAATTCGGTGATGTTCAAAGAGCTGCCGTACAATAGCAACGCCTGTACCCGTTGCCATGAGGAACGTGTTGATAAGCTGGTTATCTGGGAGGAAAGGGAAAAGTTTCAGAATAATTTGGCCTGTTTTTGCGACAATATACCACGACCCGTGAGAGTTATATCGTCGGCCGATCAAATGAATTTGGAGATGATAGTGCAGGGCCAGCATGCCATAACGTCTTATTTCAAGAATCCCAATCCTCTGTTTGAAGCCTCGTACGAGTTTGCCCATGGACCCTTGTGTGGGCCCATTACTTTGGGGCCCTCACCCGATGGCGAGCTGGTCTATCCTTTCAAAAAAGCCTTGGCCTTGGTAACGGGCCCCATGGGCGCCCAACCCGAGCATCACTATAGACGTGAAAAATGTATCTGGGAGCTAAAGGTTGCCTCGCAAAGAGATCTCTGGCTGAATTTAGAAAAAGCCCGTTTTGGTGATCGCACATGTGACAGTGCTAAAATTGAAGTGTATCTGGCTGGTAGACTGGAACCACGTTTTATTATTTGCCCCGAAAATGTCTCCTTGGCCAGAGATTTACCCATATTATCAACAGCGGATTTGGGAGCTCTGGGAGCCGAACAAGAGCCTCTGCCCGTTCTTATACAGTATACAGGAGATGGGCAACCAGGCAAGAACATCTTTCGCCTAGTATGGACTGAACTCTTCCATTTACCCCGCAATCCCGATGGCAGTCTGGCCGCCTCTCTGCTCCAAGACAACGAATGCAATTTCAAGTGTCCTGGCAATACCCACATATGTTTACCACGCCATCTAGTCTGCGATGGCATACAGAATTGTCCCAATGTTACACATACCGCCTCGCTGGAAGATTTAACGCAACACATACAATGGAATTTGGAGCAATTCGATTTGTGGCCTGAGCACAAAGACAAAGAACTTCTAATGAACGCCCTTGTGGATGATGAGTCGCCTTTAATTTGTTTGAAGGCCTACCGGCGAAAATTAACTTATGCAGAAATAATCTTTTTCACAGTCATTTCGCTGGCGATAATCGTTTTAATGATTTTGATTTTGCGACTCATGTGTAAAACTTCTACGCACAAGGATACTTCCATAAATTAATAAAATAACAAAAGAAATATATGTAAGTAAACAAATGGAAAAATTTATGAAACAAAGACACACACGAATTTGTTAAATATTTTTCACAAAAGAAAAACCAAAGTTATTTAGTGAATAGTGTTAAAAGAAATCCGGTGTTTTAGTTGGAAAAATAAAAGAAAAAAACCAATTCTAAAACAAAAACTCAATTTTAAAATAAAAATTATTTAAATTTTAGCTTGAAATTCTTGCAATAGAGGAGGAGAAACATTTTCAATTATGAACCAGTTTCAAACTTGAAGGTTAAGATTAGATTAGTTGACTTTGTCGGGTTTAGGACATGTCAATGTTTTTTAGTCTGTTCATGAGTTCTCGTTTAACTCATTTGGCTTGCTAGTTTAATGGCAAAAGCTTAGCTAAACAATTCTTAAGCTTCAAGTTGAAAACTAAGCCCAGCTAACAAAAATATTGCATTAGTTCACTACCTTAATGACGTCTTATTGGTATTTTGAACTTTTTGTTTGCAATTTATTTATGTTTTTTACTTTTGAATATTTTTCTTAAATTCAAAATTTGAGTAATGCCATTAAAAATTCAATAGTGATTTCAATAGCCTAAAAATGCTTTCAACGTATTTTATTAAAAATATCCATTCTCTCTTAAAGTGCTGCAAAATGGCTTTAAATCGGAACAACAATAAAGTACAAATCTTTTAAATTTAAAAATTGGTAAATTTGTCAACTGCCATTGATTTAATTTAGACTACCTGGAAGTTTTTGATTAAAAAAAAAAAAAAAAATAATGGGACAAATGAGATTCGAACCGAGGCAAATAAATTAATATTTCTTAACCCTCTCATGCACCAAACTTTGTTCGGCCAGCTAGATTTTTTTCAAACATTTAAGGCCAAGAAACATAAAAATGGAAGAAAATTTCTTTTTTTTTTATCGAAACGTATATATAAGCAAAGGTTGTAAAAATACTCGTGCAACATGGTGCATCTAAAGCCTAGAAAACTTCAAGTTTTTTTTTTTTTTTTTTTTTTTTTTTTCAAAAAAGTTAAATATGAACCACAAACCCCATTCAGTACATCAAGTACAAAGCAAAATTAATTGTAATATTTTATTTTGTAAAACTTTAACGATAGAAATGAGAAATGCGCTTTGAAACATTATTGTTGTACACATAGTCCGTATTTGCACCTTGCAGTAAACGACGCGTTTTTTTCTCTATTTTCTTTTAAAGTTACTTGCAACTCTTGTCGCTTTTATATTTGAATTTTTTCTAAGCATTCACATTCGTTCAACTTGTTAAAAGAAAAATATAATAATTAAATGGAATACAAACAATAAGGCTGTGTTGCCTACTAAGCGTGTTTTTCTGTTATTAAGCGATTTAAAAGTACTTTTAGTTACTAATTGTAAAAAAAAGCATTGCAACGCAACTTTTAAAATATGTAAATATTGCTTTGGAAAAATTAACATTTTGAAAAAGGCACTTTGGAGCAGTACTACAACGTTTAGAAGAAGCTTAAGATTTTATTTATTATAAAAAGTACCAAATTGGAGTTAATGGTTGCAGCTTGATAGTGACATTTTAAAAAGTACCAATACAACATTTGTAACTTTTTTTCAGAAGAAAGCATTATATCTTTTCAATGTGTTCTGCTATAAAAAATAGCTTTTACATTAAAAGTTAATATCTAGAGCAGTTTATTCTTTTCACAATATTAGAGTACATATTTAAAAAAAAAATTACTAGACACTTATCCTTTGTATAGAATGTCTACATTAAGAGCTGTAGCAATATACCTAGTTTAAACTTTTTAGCTTTTTAGACGTTTGGACTGGGCGTTGATATACCAGTCCAATCACTTAATAAGAATTATTCTGGTATACTACTCTTTATTATAGTATAAGTTGTGAAATATTATAAATAAATAAACTCAACTGAAAAATAGTAATTTTTTAATTATATTTCTTTTTTGAGCGATCGTCTTTTTTATGAAAAGTTTTTTTAAATAATTTATTTTCAATATTTCGCTACCAAATAGGTAGGGAAAAAATAATTTGTATGATAAATAATTAATACAATAATAAAATAATAATAATACAAATTATTATTTCCTGACGATGCTAACTATTTGGTAGCGAAATAGTGAAAATAAATTATTAAAAAAACTTTTCATAAAAAAGGACATCGCTCGAAAAATAAATATAATTAAAACATTTAATAATGGTCAAATAAAAATAGTAGTGAGACTAATAGAAAAATAGTAATTTTACACTTTTGTATGAATACATGTTACATCGATTGTAAAAAGTATTTAATTCAATTCGTATTTAATTGTAATTCAAAAAATTTTTATACAAAAGTTTTCCTAAAAATTAAACGTTTTTTTCTTGAGTAAGAAATATGACAACACTTTCAAATTAAAAACGAAATTAGAGCAAAACAAAAACAAAAAAAAAATGCAAAAATTACTTCGGCGTCGCAATGTAACTTTTTCACGCCGATTTCTTTTCTAAACCGCACACTATCAAACAAAAAGTTGCATGCAAAAGTTGCGGAGTTTATTGCAAGGTGTAAATATGGGCATACAAGAAATGCATGAAAGGGTTAAAAATGTTTGTTCTTTCAAGATCTAGTTTAAAAGATTAAAGCTTTTCTGTAAAATTTATATCATCTCCCTCCCATCTGCTCAACTCTTTATTTTAATGCAAGAAAAAAAAACAAATATTTTAAGTAACAAAAATTAATGGAAAAAATTTTTTAATTGAAGAAAAAATTAATAAAAATTAATTTTTCTTTTTAATAAGTTTAGGTATCAATAAACTGCAGCACCAAATAATAAGGGCCTGTTGCACTAAATGGGCACGAAAATTTCTTTCGCAAATATATTTAAATTAATTGTTGTTGATTCGAATAAAATTTCCTTTCGCATGTAGTGCCGCATTATGTAAATCTACTCCCCTGTTGGCTCCGTTTTCTTTTTTTAATCAATTAAATAAAATTATACAATAATAAATAGTTGAATTTTTTTGAACAAAGTGAAGTCAAAGTCACAAAGTTAAAATTTAAAATAAATTTAACAAAATAAAAATAAAATTTATTAAACTTTAATAATAAGAGAGAGAGCGAAAATAAAAATAGAAATTACAGAAAATGCCATATTTTTTGCACAAAATAAACGAAAACCAAATAATAAAAAAAAAACCAAAAAATAGACAAATATTTTAATAAATAGTTTTTATGGAAAATAAATTATAAAAAAAGAAAACAAAATAAAAGCAACAAAAAACTATTAAAAGAAATATAAATTCTAAATGATTATAATTCCCCAAAGAAAAGGTAAAGGATTGTGAAAAATGAAAATTTTCTTCACACACAAACACAGAAACAATACTGGTATGTATGTAGAAAATAAGCAGATTCTTCCATTTAAAGAAGAAGGAGAACAGCAAAAACAAAAACAAAAACCAAAAAATACCATAACAAATTTAAATTATTTAGTAATAGAATTAGAGGTATGTATTGTACACTTAGTTTTAAAAAGAAGACAGTGTAGCTATAAAAACATATTGTATTTACCATTTAGTAAATAATGAATTAATAAATAAATGAAATAATAATATTTAAATGTAAGATTGTACGCATTTAGACACAAGAAAAGAAAACAAATATTATGTATTGGATATAAAAAAATAAAAATGAAAACTGACAAGAAATCTATATATAAAATAAAATAAATACCTGAAAGTGAAAGAAAATAAATGAAAAAATAAAAAATTTTAATTAATTGGATCATGATTCAATTATTATTTTATTTTTTATTTTTATTTTATTATTTATTTATTTTTTTTACTTTTATTGGATCATGAATTGAACGACTTACGAACCAAGGTAACTTTAAATGAAGAGAAATTTGTTTGTATATTTGATGAGAGAAGGTAAGCCATGTTTTATATTCAGTTTCCATAAACCTAATTTATGTATATAGAATCACTTGTATAAAATATCAAAATAAGTTGACTGTTCGTATTTGTAAAAGCCGAGCATAATATGAACGGTTATCATCAATACACTGTCTATATGCGCATAAGAATCAATAGACTATAAAGGATTTAAAAACTTAAAATTGGACGTAATACTTGCTAAAGTTCTACAATATTTTACTAAGAACCGCTTTTTTATTTCGTATTTCCTTTCTAAATCTATTTCACCAGTTTATCAAATTTTTATATTTGTTTAAGTTTTTAAAGCCTTAAAGGAAATGAGAAAATTGTACACTCGCTAGTTGTCAAAGACCTGAGGCTACTTTATCTATTTGAAATTGGACGGATTTGTTAGACTACAAAATGAATGGAGAATGTAGTAAAATTTTGTTCGCAGACCTATTAATTTACAGTGACCCCTTTAAAAAAAAACATCTTCATTACATATCTATATTAATATATTTCTTATAAAAATCCGTTCATTAAAATACCTCAGTAATCATTGAATTTAATAATATAATTTAATTTAATTAATTAATAAAATAATTTATTTTAAAATAAAATTAATCATTTTAAATAAATAGTGTTAATTTTTCATTTTCTCATCAGGTTCAAAATTATTGAACGAAATTCCTATACATTTCAATAGAATTTTGTTTGAAATCTGCTTTCAGATATTTTTCAATTGAAATATAAGTGAAGCTTAAAAATATTTGATATATTTTCTATTTTTAAAATAAACAAAAAAAAATTATTAAATTTGGCATTTTATTTGATTTTTGATTAATAAATAAATATACGGTTTTTCGTATTTTTAAAATTAAAAAAAAAAACGGTAAGTAAAAGCAAGACAATCTCGTAAACTATCATAGTAAACAGAATATATAAAAGTGTTAGCATATCGTAGGGGGTTTGTTTATCAACAGCAGTATAAAAATTATCATCGATGGCGGTGAATTTATATTCACCATTAAATATATATAGTTCTCGTATTCTATTTCTTCTAAAGTTTTGTATATATAGTAGATTTTTGCATTCACAGTACCAGCAGTTGTTGGCGTGTGCACGTTGGTTGCAGCAATCAGTCTGTTCTGAGTGGATGGGTGTTTGCTGGTCTGTTGTATGTGCCGCTGTGGTGGACTGTGGGCCCCCGAAGGCTGGCGGCTGTGTCGCTTGTTGGTTGGCGATGGCTGCCGGTCTGTTGTCTTCTGGTTGGTTTGTTTGTTTGTCGTGTCGCCCTTGTGTTTGGGTGTTCGTGCCGCGCCGTGTCTTTCTCTCTTTGGTCGTTCTCCTGTGTTCTATCATCTGTCTTGTCGTTCGTTCGACGGTCTGTCGCCATGTTTGTTTGTCATAGACGTATTTGTCGCTGCCGCTGTGGTTTCTAGTGTACTCTATACGAATGTAGAATGTTGTAGTATGCCGCATTTTCGTTGCCGTAGTCGTTGTCGATCGTCGTTTCTATTCGCAGCTTTGTTTCTTTCTTCTATACCTGAGGTTATCATTAAACTCCCACATATTTCCCTCCTGCTTTTCATACTGTGTCTATATCGTCATCTCATTATACTAACTAGTCTGCTTCTTATCCTCCGCCTTAATGTAATGTGTTAATATTTCCCACCACCTACACACATCTCGCACGACAAAACAGATGGACTTTTCGCTTTACTTACTATCTTCTACCGCACAACAGAGATGATATATATAGACATAGACTTTGGCGGCCTTCCTTGCTTACTTATTACTTACTCTATCACCAGCAAAAACCCCCCCACACAACCGACCACTAGTACCCTCAAGCTGTCGTCCCTCTCACCAAATAACGGTTTCACAACCCAGTCGATGCGCGCTTTATTAAACGAACAACCATCAATGTGTTGTCCTCGTCTTGTAATCTTCTAACCTTTTGTTTCCGCTGTAACTTTTTGAGAGAAATTGAAAAAAAACATTATTTTTGGTTTATTTGGTAAATATTTACTATTTTGTCTCTAATTAGTCATTTCTATTGCCTATAGTTATCGAAACTGATTTGAAACAATCAATTACTGAATATTGCGGTTCAAAAGTGGCCCCGTTGCGCTCTGGAGAGCTTTAGAGTGACACGGGCTTGGCGAAGCACACAGAATGACATTATATGTGCGTATTGCATTGATATTTATAGTTTATTCTACAAATTTAGTAGTATTAGCGTATTTAATCCATTGAGGGTATATCATTAAACGAAGGGAATAGTTAGGGAAGAAGTAAAATATACAAAATGTTCATACAAAATTAAAATCTATGTACATACGAGTTCTATCTCCCTTGAGATTAATTAAGTTAATGAATTTGATTTGCTATATCAATTGAATGAATGGAAGGTGGAAATTATAGTTACAACTGTTTAATACTTTTCACTAATTTTTCTACTCTTGTTTCTAAACATACTGACCAACTTCATGCTGTACCTGGATCCATCTACTTAAATAAATGGAACAATACAATAGATTTAAACTAAATTTTTTATTTCATTTTAAATATAAAAATATAATTTTAAATATATAAAAGTCTGATTTTATACAATTTTTTTTTTAATATAATTTTACATGAAATACATTTTATTTTTTCGCCTTTTTCAGCGGGTTTCTGTCAATTCTTTTTTTTCTTTCAGCTTCATGCACTATTCCATTCCCAAGACAAGGCAAGGGGTTTGTGCTTTACAGTCATGAGGTATTTTTTTACATCTTTATATTTTCCAATAGAGTGTCTGCTGTGCAGTCCTCATCTTGACTCTTATGCATTATATTTTTGCTTTTAATTCATGTTGGATCTTATTCGAGCCTAAAGCAAACTCTAGTCCGCGTTTGATTCTGAAGTTTCTGTTCTCCTAAAAGGAGTTCGGGCTAATGCTCATTAACAGTTGCTTTTTACTGCCATCGTTCTGGCCATTATACAAATAGTTGATATGATTGGGTGATTCCAGGAACCCCACCTCATATTCGTTTTACGTTCAGTTCTACATCAAGAGTTAATACTTGCAGTACAGCAATGATATGCGCCAACATTTTTGTAATCACCCGAAATAATCAGAGGCCTGCGCTCCAAAGAAATACTCACGGTGAAGCCAAGTCTTGTCAAGCAGCGCTTTTTTCTAACAGGTGGTTTATTGTACCTTGAAGATGAAGGGCTTTCTTTAAGTGTTTTGTCTCAGTTTCTTCTTGAGTTCTTTTTATTACGCTGTGGCGCTACTACGAAAATAACAATATTCCACATCACACAGGTGTTTGAGCAGCTGTTAACGTCTATATTTAATAAAAGAAAAGAATAAAAAAAAATCTTTGCAATAATTAGGAAGTTAAATATTTGTTATAATTTTTTTTTTACTATCAAATTCCTAGCCCCCAGTCAACTTATTTTTATACACATTTCCACCTTTCTGTACGAAAAGCAAAACGGCAAAAACTTGCCTGCTTTAAATTCACTTTATTAAATCCACAAAAAAATAAAACCCCGTAAGAGGAAAAAATAGAGTTTGTGTCTCTTACATTCTGACTGTTTGAATTATTCATTAATAAAGGTGTCGGCTTATCGTATAATTAACACAGTTTATTAATTAAGCATAATGAGGTTTTATGTAATTATTGTGTGATTCTTTTTTTGTTGCTTAATGCCATATGAAAATGAATTATTTAATTAGATCGTTTAAAGCAAACGAAAAAATAAAACTTGAATATGCCAACCATGGAAGAGCGAAGGCAGAGAAAGCAGTGCGAATATTTAATAAAAGGTGAAGATGGGGCAAAAATTTAGTTCTATTGCAGGCTAATTATTATTTACAATAATTATGTATGTACGAGTATGTATTTTATCTGCAGCAGGGTTAGTAAAAAATGAACTAATAACCAGAAAAATGTTCGAATTAAATAAAGCTTTACTATATAAAAAAATTAATGGTGTTTTCTTTTCTGAGGAATATAATATGCATTTATGATGCCCTTTAAATTTCTTGAAGTTCCTTGCTGAAAAATATGTGTTATTTTAAAAGGGCAACACGTTCTTTTCTGATGATGTTCCCCTTTAAAAAGAAAAAAAACAAAATGCTACCTGTTCAACATTCATTTGAATTAGAGTGGCATAAAAGCTGTTTTGTTATTGTTTCTGTAAAAATACATTATACTGGGTATCTGGTGGCAAATACTATATATTTTTAAATACGATTATTTCAAAAAATAATAAACGGTGCGGAGGGAGGCTGGTGCCGTTGGAATTATCGATTGTGCGGATTTGTCAGTCACGATGTCGCAGTGGTCGAGTGAGCATCGCGCGTTCGACGTGGAGATATTTCTTAAGAGTAATGATTCTTACGTAATTGCTCGTCGACAATTTTGTTCAAAGTTCGGTATTCGGCGAATAAGTGATGGACCGAGTGTAAATTTAATTCGTGCGTAGGTGCAGAGAATCCGCGCAAGGTGGCGATGGTCGAAGTAGTCTGCACGTTGACTACAAAACGAAAAATTTTCCTGGGTTCAACCCCAGTTTCAGACTCATAATTTTTTCTGGTGTGCATTTCTGTGTCTTTGTGTCGGAAGGTTTCAGTGACGAAGGCATAGTCACTGGTCCCCGAACACTGACGGCTTTAGCTGTATCCAATCCATGGGCACATCAGAACGCCCCCTTCATCGGTAGAGTGTAGCACCACCAAAGTAAAATAATTACTAAAAATAGCTACAAAAAACGAAGCTTCAAAATTTAATACGTCTCCTTGACATCAGAGACGCCACAATACTGCTGTTAAAACAAATAACGTGCAAAAAGCACTGTTGTAAGGTAGTGAAGCTTCACTTCCTATCATTTCTCCTACTATCCCTTTCTTATAGTTCCAGCACAATGCATCGCATGTGTAGGGGTCTCTACTGAGTGCAGTTCCCAGATAAAAAAGAAAAAAAAAATACGCAAACGACCCAGCCATACAGGTATGTGATGAAAATCGTTTTCGGCGTTAAAACGTTTTGAAATCGACAAATAGTGTGATGAATTTGTATGTGACGATTTCATATTCCATCTTGTTTCATTGACAAAAAACAGACGTTTTTAACATGTGACGCATTTCGATAATGTCAATTTAAATTCGTTTCAAATCGTTTAATTTTACTTGAATAAAATGTAAGGAAATATACAAAAAAAAAAGTGAAAAAATAAATAAAAAATTATTATAAATCCGTCCTTATTTAAACGAATCTATTTAAATAAATACTAGTTAATATAGAAGTGAAATTAAAAAAATTAAATACCCACATTTTATCTGGCAAATTTAAGGGATCCGATTAATCTCTTAAACGGTTTCTTAGAATTTTTTCGCTATTCATCCTATTATTTTCTTTCAAGAGAATTAGCGAAACCGCAGCAAAATAAAGGCATTTTATAAATAAAAATGATAAAATCTGTTGATACAAATTTTATTTTGTTTAAATATTTTACAAACATCACTTACATACACATATATTTAAATATTTTACAGTTGTATTATTAGATTTTATACAGTTGTATTTAGAGAAGATATGTGGAAACGAAACAAACATGGAATATGAAATCGATCGAAATTCATCACACTACTGTCGATTTCAAAAGACGATTTACTTTTCAAATCGATCGATTTCCATCACATACCTGATAATATTTTTTTTTCGTAATTTCTTTGTTATTATGTAAACAAAAAGTATAAATATAATATGTATATTTTAAACACAGGCAGAAATTACAGAAAATTATTATAGAAAAATAACTAGAAGAATTACTCACCCACAATTACTCGCAGTTCAAAGCTAAATTGGCATTTACTAGAAATGTGCAATTTTTTTAACAGCCAATTTAAATTTGATATAAAAGCCGAAGCATGCCGCTGCAACAGGCGTTAAGATTTGGTGGCGGCATCGAGATCTGCAATAGGGGTCAATCAACCTTCAAGTGTTTATTTCTTCTGATAAAAGACAAAATGCAACTTTGACATGTGTAATTGATTTTTAGCGGTGGCAACATACCTGACATTCTTCACCAACATTGGCTCTCTTCATGGGTGATGATTCGTCACTGAATATTTGAATTTTATTGCAGAATTTTTTAAGGAAAACGTGTAGTATTCTGACGAACGTAGGCACGTAACTCCCACATTAAACAAGTTTTACCTAAAAGAAAAAAAGAAAAACGAAAACAATTTGTGAAAAACTATTTTACTAATGGCGCGATTATGGATGGCAACGGAACAACACCTCTATTGCGTTGGCAGTTGCCAAAGATGATATTACGGATGACAACGGGCAACTGAGCATAAGAAATTTCAATTGCATTTCAGTGTTTTTCTGGCAGCTACAAATTTCTGGTTGCCATTCATAATCGAGCCATAAATTAAATTTTTTCAAGCTGCTTAAAAAATTACATTTCAAAAAAAAAAGTGTGCATTTTGAAAATTGTTATTTTATCAGGCAGAACAAATCACCAGAAAGCTGTTCTGCATACAAAACTTTTTTAAATGCTAAATGGCTTGCTAATTTTTTAAATTTCTTTATCTTAAATGTAACAATAAATTAATGCAATGAATAACTTAAAAGGTTTTTTTTATTGATTTTTATAGTAAAAGAAGCAGTTTTACATCAAAAAATTTATCAAATCATGAAGAAATTGAAAACACTTTGTTTTACAAGAAATTTTATTATTTGCGTTTGCATTTACTTTTTAGTTGTCAGCTGTTTTAGTTCTTCGAAAATATGTCGATGCTTGCCAGAGTAGCAAAATATTTTTATTAACGAGAAAGATATTGAATATTTTTAAATAAACGCATTAATCCCAATAAAACTTAATTATTTTTGTTAATTTATATTCAAAATATGTATTTATTAACGATCAAGTGGAAGTCTCATTATAAAAATAATTACGTATAAAGTAATAGCAAGTGGCAATAAGTGCCTTCTTCTTAAATTCATCAAATTGAAAGTTTTGGAACTCAAAATTAAAAATTAAAATGTTCACATCATGTAAATATCTTTCAGATGATAAAAGAAAGTTATTCCAGCTTATTTTCATTTTATATTTTGACCACAACACAATTTTCAATATCAGGTCTGTTCTCTAACCACTTTTTGTCAAAGTGATTTGAAATCACGGAAATGGAGTTCTGCACACAAAAATTTTAATAATCTCCTGGTTTGAAATCGTCCACTAAATGACTGACGATTTGAAATCACTTGCTTATTTTTCTCTATGTATTTCGTTTAGAATTTAATAAAAATGCTACAATATATTTCATGTGATTTGTTTTCTATTTATTTTTCTAAAAAAAAATTGGGTTTGCTACATATAAAAACTTAAATATGAGCAAATTTGTAAGAACACTGCTTTTTTTTGAAAATAATTGTTTTGCTTTGTTTAGCAATGTCGTGGTTGAAGGGTGCTTTACATTGTCCCACAGGTCGTACGACATGCCTACATATGTAGGTATTTTGTTGTGATAATAAAAAATGTATGGTTTGTAAAGCTTCATCTTCTTTTTTTAAATGATGCTTTCTTAAAGCAATTATTGACAATAAACGAGCTCCTGGCATTTTTATATTCTTTATTTCATCTAATATTTTAATTCACAATGCAAAAATATAAACAAATATAAAACATCAGCTGTTTTCTCGTGTTTTCGAAAAATTAAAACCACGCCGAAAAATGTAAAATCGCTTGATTTACAGAACAGATTCAAATCGTGGGCGTGGTTTCAAAACGGTTCGTGATTTCAAATCACGTGGTTTGCAGAACAGGCCTGTATATAAAGAAAATTCATCAAACCAAAATAAAAAGTCAGCTGTTTTCTTGTGTTTTCGAAGAAATAAAATCATATCGAAAAGTTACACCTTTTTTGATTATCACAACACTATGAAATCACAATTGTCATTTTAAAATCACTAGTGAATTGAAATCTTGTGATTTTCAGAACGCGCCTGTTTATTAAAAAAAAGTCCTTAAAAATTATAAATAATTTTTTTTAGAATATTTCTACTCATATTTTTTCTCGCTGTGCCTTCGCATTCGGCAATAAAATTTTATTGCCATAAAATGTTAAGAATTTATTAATTAAATTTGTGTGTTACCAATAACAGTGTAACAATGAGACAACAATAACAAGAATAATTTATTTTGCTACAACAAATACAAATAATTTAATTTAATGCAAATGAAAACGAAAAGGTCAGTCACTACTTGTGCAGATACAATAATGCAAATATCTGAACCATAAAATTCATATAATTTAAATGAATTGTTTTCAATTTTATCGAGAAAATGCAGTGGTCAGCACAATTTTAAATAAAAGAAATTTTTAATTGTTTAAATGTAAAATCACCACAAGCAAAATAATACGAAAATTATGTGAAATTAAAGTCGTGTTGTTAAAGTGATGTCTTTTGAGGAGGTCAGTACGATATTTCGAAGAGTTAATTGAATTGAAGAACTAAATTTTAAATGTTGCCAGACAATTATAGAATTGAATTTTTAATGAAATTGAAAGAAGCACTTTTTTTTTACAAAAATGTAACAATTTCATGAAAAAAACATATCGTTGCCTGCAGTCCTAAAGCAGCGAAGTCCATTTTTTATTAATTTTGCAGGAGAAAAAACTTTACGACCCAACGCGACGATATGATCAAATACAGGGTGTCTGGTAGCAGATTTATATTTTCAAGCTTAAATAAAAAATGTAATAATTGACACAAAGTTTTATCAAGATCTTTGAACGATGGAATGGAAATGCGGATTTTATTTTTTAAAGAATATGTCAGCCAGATCTCTTGTTAGAATTTCATGAATAATCGCTCTTGGAAGTCCCAGTGAGGCTGCTCTTTTCCATATTGAAAGTCGCGGATTTTTACGTAAACTGCTTTCAACCAGTTCAATGTTTTCGTATCGACTGGGCCCTGGCCGTGGGTCATTCACAGCCGAACCAGTTGCGCAGAATCTCTGCACCCACGAACGAATTAAATTTTTATTCGCTGAATACCGAACTTTGAACAAAATTGTCGGCGAGCAATTACGTAAGAATCATTACTTTTGAAAAATGTCTCTACAGCGAACGCGCGATGCTCACGCGACCACTGCGACATCGTGACTGACAAATCCGCACAATCGATAATTCCAACGGCGCCATCCTCCCTCCGCACCGTTTATTACTTTTTGAAATAATCGTATTTAAAAATATAAATTTGCCGCCAGACACCCTGTACAAATGGGGGTGCTGTTGGCTGAGTTTGTTAGCATGTTGGCTCTGTAACCAAGATGATCCGCGGTTCGAATCGCCTGCATACCCACAATTTTTAAATTCTGTCTGCGCTAACAGGTCTCTTCTTCGTCGGTATTTGAGCAATAAAACGTCGGCTAAGTAAAAATGGCTCCCGTTGCGTTAAATTTAACATCAGAGACGTCGCAACTTTTCTTTGTAATTAACACGCAACTGCATAGTTGTGCACGAATATCCATTCTCTACACTATCCCTCTCTCTAGCTAGTTTCATTCAATGCAATGCATTCCCCTCAGCACTGGTAAGAAAACTATTGACAACAGAAATACGAATTTGCAACAAAAGACGGAAAACTGCGTTGTCTGGTGTTGACGCCGCCAAGTGGAATAAGCGAGCATGAATATTTCGTTTTCGCTTACGACTTGAACAACTCGATGAACTTATTCAGCCGTATTGTGTTGCCGCACTGCAGTATAGTTGTATAATTTTTTTTTCAAATTCTTTGTTACACCACAATTAATCACTTTCATGACCAGGTGCTGAAATTAAATTTTATGTCAAATACTAAAAGAAAAACACTGAAAAGCGCCAAGCAGTTTTATGATTTGTCAAATTTATAGAAGCCTTAATGCAGCACAAAATGCCATTATCTGCAGGTGGTTCATAAAAAAAAATCGAAAGCACATAGAAAACAAAAGAGCATAGAAGAATCTATTAAAATGGCATATTCACCGTCACACAACAATAAAAGAGCCCTCCAAATATTTTATTGTGTTCAAGGAATTTTAGAGAATTTACTCCATTTAACGAAAGCGTGGAAATATTTTACGCTTGCGGAGAGACACACGGTAGGAATAATGCCAGCAAATATTCACACACAATAACACTTTCACATTAACATTCATTTAAGCTCACGCACAGATACTTCTCTAAAGACAAGAAAAGTGACAAAAAAAAAGTCACAGTCATAACGTTTTGCCAAAAGAATGTGTCAAGCTGAGTTCGCTTTAATTAAATTCCAATGATTTATGACACATTCTTAAGGATAAAACGGAGGGGTTTCATTTATTATGCGATTCCACCACGAAAGCCTGCATTGTGGCCTTAGAAAATTTAAGTGTATTTCGTAAAATTCATTTACTTTTGCGGTATTTAGTTTAAGGATTTTTGAATTACAGTGCGAGCTCGATTTGCGCAACCACCGATTATCGCAACACCCCGATTAGCGCAACAGGCTACATTACAGTCTTTATAAGTGAAACTTTTTTCAAAAAACAGTCTCGATAAGTGCAACTTTTTCTGTTTTATTAAATTTTAAGCGTTTTTCTCTCTGAATTTATTTCTTCAGAAACGTAGTTTTAACAAGTACTTAAGATTTCAGCAAAGAACCCTTCTTAAAAATGTTTTCCACATGTCAGTGGTGGACTTTTTTTTTATTTATTTTATGCTCTATACTTTTTTGTGCTCACGCAGGAGCGGCGCTTAAACAGTTTTCATAATCTCAATCTTTGCAATGCGTTGCACGTTTAAAGTTTTACATGAGTTAAGTGAAGATCATTGTTAAGTACACATCATTTAAAAAATATGGGAGTAGTAAAAAAAGTAATTAAGCTAACAATTAAACAAAAATTAGAAATTTTGAGCAAATTGCAAAATGGTGAATCTGTTAAAAAGATTTGTATTGATTACAAAGTTAACAAGTCCACAGTCAGCAGAATCAAAAAAAATCGGTGAATGGATCAGAGAAGACTATACAGATGGGTCCGAAGCTATAGATCTTTCAGACGAAGAAATTGCAGAGAATGTACAAATTGAAAAAACACAAAAAGTTAAATTAGATGATGCCATTAAAGCCCTTGACATTTGTATGGAGTGGGCAACAGAAAATGATATTCCTTATGAAAAATTAATTGCTCATCAAGAAATTAAGGAAGCTGCGATTTCCCAAAAGGTTAAAAAGTCTAAAACTCAAACCAAAATTTCAACATTCTTTTCCTCAAACTAAGTTCTATTTATAATAGAACTCACATACGTATAAAATATGAAGTTCATTTTTATTTTTTGTTTTGCTTTTTATTTAAGTATGTACTTATGTATAAAACATTAATTTTATGCTTAATTTATGTTAAAGTAATAAAAATGAATGAATTTAAGTTAAATAATGGTGTGTTTTTATATTAAATTTTTAGTGGTCGGTTATTGCAACTTTTCGGTAAAAGCAACAACCCCGACTTCCTTTCGGTTGCGCATACCGAGCTCGTACTGTATTTTGAAGCAGATGCTGATAGAAGTTATTTGACATTAATTACATTCAGGATATAAAGAAAAGAAGTGCCATGATTTATGGCCTTCAATATCGAAAGTTAATTCAACTCAAATTTTGTTTATTCATTTGCGGTTGCGAAATTTTAAATGAAAATTTTTAATTTTTTGTTTTCCTTCTTCATCAAATTAATTTATTGTTTCTTAATGGAATTCTTCTTTCTTGACATTTTCTAGGGACCTCAATTAAATTTAATTGAATAATCAAGAATGTTTCACACTCCGCTGACTCTAAAAAAAAAAAAAAAAATATGGAAATAGAGTAGAAATAACATCATGATCATCCTTTTTATAAAATATGCAAAAAAAAAAACAAACACTGAAGTGCCATACTTCAGCTCAACAATATTCTCTGACTTTCGAAACCCAACAGCACTCTAAACGAATTCTAAAACCAACAAAATGTGCGAAAATGCACAAACAACATTTTCTTTCGTCTTTCAAACGTCTTTCCAACTCGAATGTTTGTGATGGCATGCCTGTCATTACTATGATTTTTTAAAGACATTTTTGAGACATTTCCTTTTTTCTCTTTTTTTTTAGAAAAAGAAAAATCTTTTGAAATGAATTAATTTTTTTTTTTTTGTTACTTTATTTTACAATTCTCTTCACAGATACGCACGCATACATACATACATATCAACCTTTGTGGTGACTTGGGACAAATTATTTTCTAAAATTTTATTCAAAAAGGAACCAGGAAACCTTAAAAATATGATTTTACTAAATATAAAGAATATACAAGCTGCAAAGCTAAAAGGAATTAGAAATCTAAACTCAAAGTGAAAAAGATTGTCAAGAGCTCGCTAGCGTATGTGTGTGAGTGTGTACATGCTTCTTTAAAAGACCACAGAAATGTGCTGGAACGTTCATTTTTACAAGAAGTCAAAATTACATATAATATGATAAAGAATGATATGATATGGAAAATTGTGCCCACACAAATTTACAGGCAGCAGAAATAAAAGGTCAACAGCCAGCAGTGATGTACAGAAAATTATTATTTCATATTTTTATTTATGCATTTCGCTACCACACCACACTCACTCACTTATCCAATGCATCTAATTAGAATAATTACATTACACCAGCTAAATTACATGTGAATTAATGCACCAGGGTTTAAAATTTTATAAAAATTGGCCGCATGTACTCTTTTTGGTACTGTTTTGTCCCCTTTGAAGAAACAAAAGCTTTTCTCAAATTATTTTCTATCTTATAAAATTTTTCTGTAAAATATCAAAGAACAATAAAAAATATTTTTAAGATTGCCTCGTAAGTATGTGTCACCTTATTGTTAGGAAAGGAATAGTGATAAAGATTACATATGGCGAAGGGACAGACAGAGAGATAAACTCTCCGGTGAATACTGTTGAGTGGCAACAGCACCTCGATTAGTAAAAGTCGTATCAGGGCACCAGCCAACCGCAATAAACCGGAACACGAATACAAACTGTTCGGGATGGACATGAAGCACCCACCGACATAGTCTTCAACTGGAAGACCCAGCCATATTGTCATCAGGCTTTAAACGCCGTGGGGTAGCCATAAAGACTTGGTCCACTAAGCTCAAGCCAGCTCAGTGCTGGTATACTAGTCATTAAACACGTACTTTGCAGTAGCTATGTGGGCAACAGGTTTCCCGTGGAAGAAGACGTGTTAACTATTTGAGCCTTCGCCAGCCACAATTATTGAAAATAAACACTGAGATATTTATGATATTTAAATGTGGCTCTTCAGAATTATTTAACAAATTAGAGCTGTAATAATTATTAAGTTGTGTTGTTGTGCTTGTTTTTGTTAGTGACTACTTCACTAAATACTTTTACTACAGCAAAAGTTGGTAACTTTCGCGTTTTGTGGCTAAAACATTTAAATTTTTTTTCATTATTATTAAGTACTGTTCTACTTCTGCTTCAGATTGTGTTATTTTTTAGTCTCGACTGTAAATAAACTGTAATTTTTATATGCGTGAGAAAGAGAACAAAAAACAAAAAAAAATTAGCGGCAGAAACCAGCATTCATATACCAGCAATAGGAGTAAGAAATTACTTGACCCGGATTATGTGGTGAGTTAAAGTACGCAGCAACAACAACAACAACAGAACAGCAGCAATTGCACAAACAAACGAACCAATCGCCAATAAATACTTTTACAACAAAAAGCAAAATAAATTCAAAAGTAGGTTTTTATAACACACGTACAGCAAGAAACGAAACCAATAAAAAGTGATGCAAAAACAATACTTTTGCTTTTTGTTGTTTTAGTTCTATTTAAATGAATTTTTTCTTTTATTCGTAATCTGTCGGCAAATCAAAAGTGTACGTTTAACAAATCTTACCCCGCTTGATATGAGATTCTATGAAAACGAATGTTTGCGAAAGCGAAGAATTCTCGATATGCAAATATTTGCTAAATTGTTAGGAAATTTTGAGAAATACGAACATTTTCGAAGATTTCTCGGAAATCAACAGTCGCAAAATTGTCGGAAATATTGAAAATGCGAATGATACACAAAGAATAAATATTAACGATTTTTTTTTATTTCTATGAAAGTGTCTCCGTACTCTAGTGCGTGTGCCTTATACAGGGTGGGCCAAAAGTCACGCCTGCGTGTAAAAATTTAATAACTTTTTTGTTTATTATTATTTGCAAAATTACATGCAAAATTTAACGACCGAGCAGCGATCCAATTTTACTTTTCCAATGGGCATTCAATTTCACTGACGCAACGAGCATATCGAAATTATTTCAACACCAGAAATGCACCTAACCAAACCGCAATTAATCGTTTAATTGCACGGTTCCGACAACAAGGTGCAGTGTCAGACAGGCCACGATCAGGAAGACCGAGAATAATACAGAACCAAGTGAACATTGATCGTGTACGGTACAGTGTTGAAGAATATCCAGAAACTTCAACGCGAAGACGTTCGGGACAACGGGGCATCTCTAGAACATCACTTCGACGCATTTTATCACGTTATTTACCCATGCATTCATACAAGGTCCAATTGCGCCAACAACTTTTACCAGTTGACTACCATCAAAGACGAATTTGGGCAACGACAATTATCTCAAGAAATTCAGAATTCAATTGGCCAGCACGTTCACCAGACTTAACTTACCCTGTTAATTTTTTATGGGATTATCTCAAAGAACGATTGTATGTTAACAAGCCCCAACCTACAAAGCAGCTAAAGCACAACATTGAAGCTGAAATCAGGGCAATAGAGACTGAAACTTTGCGTGCAGTTATGCACAACGCCTGTTTCAGAGCCCAATTGTGCATCGATTAAAATGGTGGTCATTAGGGTGGGGCGATTAGTATGGAAGGAAAAAAATCTTAATGGGCGCTTCGCGTTTCTGATTCTTGGGATTGTACTAAGCAAAAAAGTCCACTAGACCATACGTCTACGGTGAAAATCGAGCTTCCCGATTTTGACTTGATCAGACTTTTGTCACGTTTTTTTTGGATATTTTGGCCTATAACAGCCAAACCATTGAGATTTTCGATCCAATACTTAGACAAAAATTGTAGCCAATACAATAGTTAACTTAACGGACGTAACCGTTTTTAAAAACCGGAGCACGTAAATGCTTCTTTTGAAACATACAAAATTGTATTGGATGTGTTAGTAAATGGGTGCCTCCGTAGTGTAGTGCATGAGCATTAGTCCTATCAATATGGAGATGCGGGTTCGATTCCCGCTTAGACCCTGGGTGTTTCTACAGACAAGCTTAAGAGCTTCGTAGAGTTTGTATTGTCTTAAAAAAAAAATCAATATAAAGGATCTATAAAAAAATCAACAAAAATAAAACTATTGTTAAAAAGGAATTTAAACAAGTGCTACATACTTATTCTGTATCGCTAGGCTTGACTAGCAAAAATCAAACACAAACACACACACACACCCCACATGAGTATAACAGTAATAAAAACGACAAAAAATAAGCACTTGCTGGAAGTATAAGGACGTATAAAAAAGTCATAATCGAATAACAATATTTTATATTTGACAAACACAAACAAACAATTTACAAGAATTTCAACGAGAGTAAAGAAAATACGGAAAAATATCCAAAGCCAAGAAAGCAGCCAAATCGAACCGAAAGTGGATAAAACTTTAAATGCTGTAACATTCTATTCTGCATTATTTACTCTACCCTGCTACTTGTCCTACAATTTATTTCTGCGCAGTGGGTTAAAGGAAATTTACTGAGAACAAAAAAATTAAGTACATTTTGCGGCCATAAATAAGTTGATAACATGATCTACGTAGCAGGAATATAAATTAAGGAATTCAAAATGAAAATAATAAAAACTCACAGGCAACAATATAAAGGAGAAAGTTCACATGCATACACACACAGACAAATATGTTTGATTCAGTTTTAAATAATATATGTATTTCTCAGGGCTGTCATAGCAACCAATCTGATCGGAATTGTATTTGAAACCGATAAAGAAAATACTTTGGTGTCATGAAATCCAATGTTATCGGTTTTATGTTCGAACTAGAAATAATGTCGGTTTTAGGTGCCACAGAAACCAATGTTATCGGATTTTTATTGGAAATAAACCAAGCAGCCGACTGCTGTCGGTTTTCATTTGCATTCATTTAATTTTATTAATTCCATCAGATATTTTGTTAAAATCTTGTACATTTATTTACTTAAAGTAATTTACATTTTTCATTTTGTTTTTGTTTTTAAAGTTAATTTTTTTGCGAAAATGTATGTAAATTTTAGTTGATAAATTTAAAAAAAAAAGTATTTATCTCCATGTTTTTATCCTTAATAGAAGAAAATATTTTTCTTTTTTTTCTTTATTAAATTTTTAGCCTATGAACTAATTTTTTACAGGCTTAAGCATAAATTAAATTCCAAAATATTAATAATAAATATAACAATAGTAATAATATTAAATTATAAATATAAATATAAAAATATAACATTAAAATACAAGATACGTATGCAATTATTAATAAAATGCATTTAAGTGCCTTAAAATATTGTTTTTTAGAGTATTAGAATCAATCGAAAAATCAATGGAAGAATATAGATTAAATTCAGCGTTGGAGCGGAAATATTGAAGTTTTATAGGAACATAATATCTTGTTGGACGATTTGGCATTGTAAATTCAATGTGACCGAGTAAGAACGCTGAGTCATTACAAATGATACACTCATGTATATTCTCCTACTTTTGCTTAATAAGTGCAAGGCGACTTTCTTATGATGGGAGATTAAATCACGATTCCAAGCAAGTCCACACAGACAAAATAAAAGAAATTGTTTTTGAACTGATTAAATTTTCTTTATGTGGATATCATACTGCGGATCCGAAATAATACAGGCGTATTCAAGAATGGGTCTGTCTCACCAGCGACGTAAACAAAAGCTTTATAACGTAGGGATCATTAAATTCCTCACCCCAACGTTTTATGAAACCCAAAACTCCTTTGGCTTTATTCACTGATTGGGAAATGTGTAAATTAAAACTTAATTTTCTGTCGAGTAGGACACCAAGATCAAGGAATGTTTCGACTTCCTCAAGTGTATAATCATTAATATAATAATTATAGGATAGATGGCTTCCTCTATAGAACAGCATAAATTTGCTTTTTTTAAGTTGGAGTCCATTAAATTGATATCACACCATTGACTGAAATTATTTAGGTCAGATTGCAGTAATGAACACAGGTGAGCATTACTCAAACTTAGAAAAAGTTTTACATCGTCGGCGTACATTAACAAAGTAGAATATTTGATACAAGATGGTAAATCATTGATGAATAGTTAAAATAAAAGCGGACCTACATAGGTGGCTACCTTGAGGAATTCCAGATGGAACAGAAATATATTTGGACTTCATATTTTTAAACAAAATAAAAAATTTTTTTATTGTTGTAAATTTAATTTTAAACATCGATTCAATATTCAATCTTCAATAAATTCGTTTCGCATATCTATTTTCACAAACAAATTCTAACAAAAATTGCATTAAAAGTAGTAAACAAATGAGCAAAATCATAAAACAGCTGATTCGAATATCGGTTTTTATTTGCATTCGAAGATAACAAAACCGAACCGTTTTCATGACACCAAATGAAACCAATATCGGTTTGCAAAACCTACTTGGATTCTATGACAGCCCTGTATATATTTTTTTTTCTCTAATTGAATTTTCAATAAGCATTGGGAATTATGATGACTCAACTCAGTAGCCTCGTCAGTATGCAATTAAATAAACACAAGGGAGCACACAACAACATACAGTAAATAGTTCAATAAACAAACAAAACGAAAATATCTTGTATCTTGCGAGATTTAGAAAATTAGTACTCGATATTGGCAGAAGTAAATTTAACAAAAGAAAATTCCTGGCGTATTCCCCATCGTATTTCCTACTCTAAACTTTCATTCATTGTATTTAATTTCTACAACTAAACAGTCTGTAATGTAAATATTACAAAAACTCACACACGCACACATACACACATATCCGCATAAATGAAAATGAAACAAACACAAAGAACTTTTTGATACCAAAATCTTGGGGTAATAATTTTTTCTTCTTCATTCATTTTATTATCTGAAGGAAAGACATACGAAAAATACGAAGCAGCCCTTGTGCAATAAAGTATATAACGACGTGTGTGTGTGTGTGTGATGTGAATTTTTTATGTTGTTGTTATTATTGAAAATAAAATAATGTGGTTTGTAATTAACGAAAGTACTCACCGTTATAACATTTTCTAGACTGACAGTGAAATAATTACAGCCGGTGACAGAAAAATGGCTTTTCATTTAATTCAATGGGCTAAACAATTATTTCAATCACTCGGCATTTTCCTTTGTATGTTGAGAATGTAGAACCATATTCTGCCATTTACAGCTGTATTAAGAGGTGGTCCAGTCTGGAAAGAAAAAGAATAACGAATTAAAATAATTTTTTATTTATATTTCTTTTATGAGCGATGGTCTTTTTTATGAAAAGTTTTTTTAATGATTTATTTTCAAAGTTTTCACTACCAAATAATTTGTATTAACAAAAATTTAAAAAAAAAAAATATAATTAAAAATTTAATAAAGAATTAATGTTAATAATGTATTGCCTCCATAAGATTCATTGAAAAAAATACTTTATTTTACGTTGACATACATATATATTTCGAACCATTAGGTTCATCTTCAGGATCTATAAATTAATTTTTATTTAATAATAATTATAATAAAATTTTTAACAATTTATGTTACCAAAATTGACTGAATTATTTGAAAAATATATATATTTAATTAACAAAAAATAACATATAAATCAAATTTAATATTAGTTTGTCTTAAAAGTAGAAATCAAATTACAATATGTATTCATATAATCTTTTTTATCACTTTTATAATTGCAAGCAAATTGTTCATGTTTAACCTTTAATATTAAATTTGATTTATATGTTATTTTTCGCTTATCAAATATATATATTTTTTAAATAATTCAGTTAATTTTGGTAACATAAATTGTTAAAAATTTTATTATAATTATCCATTTTTAAAAAACAATATAAACAAATGTAAACAAAAACCATATGCTATAACAGTGCTGCCAATATTGAAAATTAAAAGATTGTTAGGGTTACCATTCTTTGGTTATACTGAGAATGTTAGTTAAACAATACACTGTGAATATGAAGTATTAGTTCAACAATAGTTAATATTTTTGTTTACTAATAATTAACTAATGACTGTGAATTTGGGCCTAAAAAGTTTTAATAATTTTATTAAATGCCAACTATTATTGTATGCCAATTCAGCAATGTGTTGAAAAATATTTTAACTTTTGGTTGCGAAAATTGCATTAATTTTCTTTTTTTTTTATAAAAATAATTAAAAATTTAACGCATTCCAATTTAATTAATTAATGCTTTAAATATTTTTTTAGTTTATTTTTAAAAATGCGAATAATTATATTATTTATGCAATTAGTCCAAATTTTTCAATTTTAAATAAGGTGATGACCGATAACATAGAGGAAGTGATAGTTAGTAAGAAACAAACTAAATCAAAGACAAAATTGTAAATTACACTGACAACTAGATAAACAGAACGGAACAATATGCTGTTTTCGAAGACTGCTATACACCTTCATATTCAGCGTTCTTCGTGTTTTGTCCACTGTGAGTGGTGAACAGTGGATGTAAATTTTTAGCTTTATATATTTATTATTTCTACAGAGTGGGCCAACTTGGGCTGACTGATTTGAAATGCTTATAATTTTTGTATTTTTTATTTTTTTTTGCAGATAATACAGAATTTTATAAAATTTTATAATGTCATCATACTCAGTGGATTGGTTTTGCTAGCGACAGAAAATGCCAATTTTTTTAATAATCTGATTATGAGCGATGAAGCACATTTTCATTTAAATGGATATGTGAATAAGCAGAACTGCCGAATTTGGGGTACAGAGAATCCGTGAGCATTGCATCAGCGACAATTACACCCTGTCAGATGCACTGTTTGGTGTGGAATCATGGCTGATAAAGTTATTGGTCCATATTTCTTCGAAAATGAAATTAATGAGCCAGAAACCGTCTCTGGGGTGGTATACCGGACCATGTTGGAAAATTTTTTACGTTCGATAGTTCTTAATAATCGTAACATATGGTTTCAGCAAGATGGAGCTACAGCTCATACCGCAATGGGAATTGTGCCGAATAATTTAAAAAAATGCAGATTCCGCGTGGTCACCTCGTCCTCCAGATTTGACGGCCCCAGATTTTTTTTTTGTGGGGTTTCTTGAAGGAACAAGTTTACGTCAACAAACCACAAAATATTCAGGAGCTAAAGCAGAATATTCGCACAGAAATTGCTCAATTGCAGTCAGAAACGTTGCGCAACGTAATGCAAAATGTATTGAGTTGAGCCATTAACTGCCAACAGGAGAATGGACGCCATCTAAAAGATGTAATTTTTCATACTTAGCTTAAAAAAAAACTTATAATTTATACTTTAATTTGCAAAAAAAATTAAATAAAAAAATTTAAAAATACAAAAATTATAAGCATTTCAAATCAGTCAGTCCAAGTTGGTCCACCCTGTATAAATAGAGTACGAAAAATTATTGCCCGATATTTTTCTCTGTCCTAATGAAGCTCTCAATTAACCATCTATAACTTACAATTGTTCATGGCATTTCTTGATTTTTGTTTGCATTATTAACTGTCCACACATGTTTTGTTTTTCTTTTAATTAATTGCACGGAGTTAATTGAACGGAGTTTCGAAAGAAGGTACTGCATACATAGATATATATATATATATATGTATATATATGTATGTATTTAACAATTAATATAAAAAATATTAATATATATATTTACTTTCAGTTGTAAGAAAATTTCGTGAGTAACAGCTTGAAAATTCTAAATAAATTTCAAACAATAATATTTTGAGCTTTAATGAAATCCCAAATCTATATTGTGGTTGATAAGGAAAACAAACAGCGAAATTCATAACTAATAATTAGTTTTTAGCAAGTTTTATTATTTAGTTTGTGCTAATAAAAAGTTGAAGAAAAAAAAAACACGAGAACTCTACGGGGACTATCAATGTAATCAGTGGCAATGACTATTCATCTCAAAGAGTAACCAAACACAACGCTGTCCCTTAGCAAGTTTTTTATTTGTTTGTTTTATTTATACACGCCGTGTAAGAAAACAAATTACTTTAATTGCTCTGCATAATTATAAGGAATGTTATTTATGTTTTTATACATAAAAACAACAACAATAATAAATAAATAAAGACGGTGCTGCTACGACAAAGAAATATATTCACTCAGTTTTTTTTATTTTTATTTTCTAGCAAATATTACTTAGCATATTTGTGTCAAACCACCAGAGAATTACCTTGAGAAGAAGTGCTCATTACCGCCTCAAAGCAGGCAACACACAAGACACAAGACAAAAGCGTTGAGGTTTGGATTAATTGGGAAAGAAAAGATTATTGTTTTTTTGCATAATGTGAAGTTTAGTTATCACGAACTCCATAATAGCTTTTGTACTGCTTTAACGAACAATTGAAGTAAATTAAATTAAATGTATTGAAAAATATTTAAATTATTCATTCAATTTGGGAAAGGTGTTCGACTTCACATTTCGTATGTTTAGTTCAAGTTAATAAGAAGACCAGGCATGTTATCAATATTCACATGTACGATCCATAATAAAGAGGAAAATTTATTTAGAAAACTTGTATAGAAATCATTAAAGAAATTATGTACTTATCACATAGAGGTTTTTATTTTTATTTTTTGTTAGAACTAGTAACACTCAGGCCCATAAAATGACTGCCAACAATGGTAAAATTTTGTAGAAGGCGATACTGCTGTTGCTGCAATTTGCTGAAGGTGATACATTTCGTTTTCATTGTATTACTTCGCCGACGTAAGTGTTCATTGCTCAAATACCAACGAGGGACACGCTAATGCTCATCTGAAAATTGTTTGTTGGCTGCAGGACGGATTGAATCCACGATAATTTGTTTCTTGAACCAGTGCTCAGGAGATTCTCCTACGTATGCAATGCATTGAACTCGAACTAGATAGAGAAAGCTAGAGTGCAGACGACAGAACGTTGGTGAAACTCGTAGGAAGATAGAGCATAATTCTTGCACAACTCTGCAGATGCATGTGAATTACAAAGCCTTCCGGTTTTAATTAAGACGCATTGTTTATTTATTATTTTACTTCGGCGACGTTTTATTGTTTAAATACCGACGAAAGTGGGTGCTGTAGCACAGAAAAATCAGAAAAAAAATTTCGCTTTGGCCGGAAGAGGAATCGCACATAGATCCTTTTAGTTGCAGAGTCAATACGCTAAGTACTCAGCCATCGGCACCCCCCCGTATAAGAAACGTTCGAACTACTCATCCAAACAATACTTCAACACTTCATCATGCATAAAATTATAAAAATCTCATGATATCGTCTGTGTTTCAGGGGGCACATAGTACCGCAGTACAGACTTTGTGTTACGTCATATACATATTAACATATGCTTAATTAACTATGAACACTATCCTTAAAACTTTTATCTCTAATATTTACTGAAAGTTTTATTAAAGGTTTGTAAAATATTCTTCATAAGAAAATTTATTTTGTAAATGTTTTATCCGATTTTCATAAATATTGAGTCAAATGTCTTTTACTGCGGCATATTCTTCCCCTTCCACTAACTCCCATAATTTTATTAATTTTGCTTTTCATATTGTTTAGAGATTTCCAATTAGTTTGCTACAAAGTTTATTAAACAAAAGCTTCAGTATGCATGTATAGAACCCCTTTAGTTTTCATTTACATACTGAAGTCACTAACCAAATGTTGGTTATCTAACTGAAGTAAATTGATGCTGCCTAGTCCCTCAGTGTCTTGTGCATTAATAATTGTTACTAAAGAAACTTGTCAGTCGAGCGTATAATTCTAATTAATATAAAAAAGGAAACAACAAAACCAACAAACGGATTTAGGAAATACACTGGCCGTCTCAGTTAAAGGAACGAAAATCTTGAAGTTCTTATGCAGAAATGATAGTTAAAGTTAATTTAAGTAATAAACATAATTTTCTCATACAAATTGCATACGTTAAATCTACTGGAATAGGATTTGAACCCACAACTTTCTTGCTATAGAGTTCAAACACTAACTAATCCAGCCAACATTTAAATCAATTTGTGAATTTTATATTAAAGACTTCAACAGTAAATTATTTTTTGTTTTTTTTTTTGGAAATGCCATAAAGCATTATATAAAATAATATGTGATATGACCATATCCACTACTATCTCATTTGGGACACAGAGAACACCATGTGAAATAACAGACAAACTACATATTTCAATGGCAAAATTATAAAAAGTTTCCGACTTCCCTAATTTTAACATACCGTGTTCTTCTTAATCGTATTTTGTACTTAAGCTTTTGTCTAATTTAAATGAATTTCCACTTATTTGTATGGATTGCTTATCGCCAGGTATAATTTGTACAATAGATTTGCAGGAATTAATTATATTCGTATGTACATATCGTCTTTACAATGGAACTTAATGAAACACATTGGAATGAGTGGTCAAACTAAGGAAATATTTTATCAAATAAGGTTAAGCAAAGTGGAATATTAATCAAATGTAAAAATTAAAATAGATGATTTACGAAAACATTTCATAACTGCAACTCGTTTAATTTTTCAAAACTAATCTTTTCTCTTTGAAAATGAAAGTAAAATTTTAAAACTTTGCAAAGTATATTGTATATATTTGTATTGGAGAAATTTAATCATAAAACTTGTAAATATAAAATCTTAACTGTACGTAATGAATACACGCTGCCTCCGTAACCTGGTGCATGAGCATTAGTCAATCAATCTGGAGATTGCGGTCGATTCCCGCCTAGATTCTGGGAGTATGTGCAGGCAAGCTAACAGCTTCACAGAATGTTTGCTGTTAAAAAAATTTCAGGTATATCTTTGACAAAGCTTTGGAATACCAAACACCGACTGAAATCCAAATTCTCAGACAATTAAACAAACACCCTACAATCAACCGATTAGTAACATGGTGCAACCCTTCATATAATTTTTTATTTTTTTTTTTGAGAATTATTAATTTACATACGTATGTATATTGTACGCATATATGAGTCGTCGTTGCTCCAACGAAATCAGCTATGCGTTTTTTTCCAACAATGCTGTCGTAGCTCCCCACTGTCCAATTCTTGAAGTTTTATTTTACGAAATACTTATAACCATACATACTAACATATTTTCAATAAAGCGATTGACTTAAAAAAAAAATACGGCGAAGTTGCGAAAAAAAATCTGTTGAAAAACTAATAAAAACACATAGCTGATTTGGTCGGAGCAACGACGTTTATTCTAACCTATTCTTCTGATCACATTCTTGTTATTGTAATGAATTTTCACAATAAAATTATCAATTAAAATCAGCAATAGCATTTAATAGACTTGAAATTATTCCCATATAATGTGTGGTAAACATTTCTAGATAATGAATTGTATTTTCAGAAAAACGTCTACTTAATATCATAAATTAATATTCATCATACGTCACTGTTACATTTCAATTAAACTCTAAAACAGTGATGTTCGCCACATACAACATTTGTTGAAAAATTTACACAGACAGTTGTTATTCTCTTTTAAAAACTTTCATTCAGTCGTCGTTGAGCAAGCGATGAATATCACATGCGGATGGTTATTGTAATTTTTTTCAGAAATTTATTAAGCATTGTTGTTGTTTCTTGTTGGACGTAGCACAATAAACACACGCGACTCAATTAGAATTGAATACGAAAAAAATTAAAAAATAATAAAAGTTCACGAAATGAAATGTGAAAAGTATTTTATGGTAAACGATGCTTTTCAAAACATTCAATGCCTTTTATGTTACAAAACATTAAAAGCAGCTAATGAACACGTTTCAATCAGAGCTAGTAATACTTAGATCTGAGGTAAAAGATTTCGATAAAATTAGAACTCTAGAGTTTTGGAAAAATTTAGTTGTTGCGATATGTCCCCAGCTCAAAAAAATGTATTTAAAATATTTATCATTTTTTCCCACTACTTACTTATGCGAACAAAAACGTTTTCAGACATGAGAAACGTTTGTTCCAAGCAGCGAAAAAAATGACCTCGTTGAATTTAAAAAATATTTTACTAATTCGCAATTGCCATGCAAGTATTAACATGGAATGTTTAATTTAAAATTTTCAAAGCGATTATAAAAATTATAACGAGGAATGACAGATGATTAAACTTTTTAGTCTAATATTTAAGCCCAAAAAAACTGTTTTATTTGAATTTATTTTTGTTTTTTTCCCCCCAAATAAGTGTTCTAAAATTATTTATTGAAATTGATAACTGCTATTTATGGTCCCTGATGTTCTTATCTTTTTCTTAAAATTTAAATTGCATTCATTTAATAAGTTGTATATAGCTGGCATTTTCTTTCTTATTTTAAACGTTTGACTTTATGTTTTGCTGGGCAAATTCTCTCACCAATACATCTTCATTTTATTTTTGAACACCACTGCTCTAAACAAGCTTAATAATGTTGAGTGTTCAAGGCGTATACTTGATATTTATAAATTAAAGCATCAAGTATGCGATATCTAAATGCATGACCATACAAAATGATGGTTTTAATGTAAAATATATATGTGCCTGCGTGTCGCACAATAATGCTGGTGACGACTGTGTACATATGTACAATGTACATATACAGCATTGGCTATTAATACCTCTGTAATGCATGCCCATGTACTTTTACAGCATATTTTAAATACACATATTTATTTCATATTTTTATTAGGGAAGATATATGTGTGATAGCAAATATTTCATTTATTACACATACAAAATGCAAAACGTAAGTAAATGTTGCCATTTGACAGACGAGATCAGGACGCACAGAACATTTTCGAAGAAGACGTCGATTACAGCACCAGTCGAACTTCTCCATAGTGAACTTTTATAAAATGCAGTTCTTCGTATTATGAATTGATTTTCTTGCGGTTAAAATTTAAGGTACGAAACGTAGCGAAAAAGTTTCTTTGTTGTTTGTGTGAAAAAAAATATTTTTTTTTAGCTTAAAAACATAAGATCCGCAAAACTGCAGAGTTGTGCAAAAATTAAGCACTTTATGCCAGAAAAAACTACTGCATCGCAGTAAGTATGTCTATAAAAGCAAACCTGCCTACGTATGACAAGGTATTTCTTTGCAACGTCCCACTTTGGAGCATTGTCTTTTAAATGGGATTTTTCAGCACAGGGAATACGAAGTGTACGATGACTTTTGAAATTTCCTGGGCAACGTACATTCGATTATCGTTTTTTTGTAGTTGTGTTGGTACACATGTCCCGAACATATGTTCACAGTCTCAAGTACATAGCATACTTAGTTTGTTTTTGGTAGATAAAAACGTTTGAAGTGTTTTGTTGTTCTCGGCGATTTTCTGTACTAAAAAGTGATTTTAAGAAGTGCTTTGAGGATTGCAAAAAGTGTTGACACAAGCAAATTGTATTTAAGGAGGATTATTTTGAGGGAAACAATTAAAAAATGTATAAATAAATAAATATTTTATCATAAAAATAGAAAGTCACCTTAATTTTGTACACACCTCGTAGGTGGTGAAATCATGGAGTTTTAAAGCATTCATCCGAATTCGTTCCGTCGGTTTATTCTATTCGTGGCACTTCCTAAAAAGTGCTTTAAAAAGAAGTAATGATATTTTTGATTTCGCAACGTGTAAAGAAAATTACAAAAATATTTGAAATTCATTTTTTTTAAGGAATCCAATTGTCACTGAGTGCCAACTCTTGTTTTGGTTTTTTTTTTTTCTGTAAACATCATCACTATATAACTAAATTATTTTAAGTGAATAAACACAATAGGCATTTTTTTGTAGGTTTAAAGTGAAAATTTGGTCTGTGTTGCACAAGAAGAAGAAGAAGAAAACATATAAACCTACACAAAAAGGAAGTAATTATACTTAAGCATTACAAAGTAGACTCACATTAAGTTAAACCACGTCTATGTTATAATCCTGTCTATGAACTGTGTATTTAAATGGAAAATTTCATTAGAGTTTATCGAACCGCTTTTGCGTGATTGAGTAACAAGCATTCACATTTATAATACCAGCAGGAACTTTAAGAACTTTTTGCTCGTATTAATAACACGTAATACTGGCGAAATTAATCTACATTCATTCTGTAGTCCAAAGAAATATAGGCATTTATTAAATTTCTATGTTTTGCTAGTACATAATTCTATAATAATGTTACAAAAATGTGTAAAAAATTTTCCCAGGAATAAAATGAAATTATAATGAAAAGAAAGGAATTTCATTAAATTAGTCATTAAGTTTTAAAGTCTCGCTATAGTAATTTGTATACACTACGAAACTCATACAGTGATGCAAAAAAAAATTTAAATTACACTTTAAGCAGACAATATTTTCATGCGGAGAAGAGCTCTTAAAAATCTCGCAAATTGGACAAAGTGTGCCGCATGTATCAAAAATTATTTGCTCAGAACTTATAACTTTACTGTTGTATTCATAAAAATTTTATTTGTTTATAAAAAGTTTGATAGCAAAATTTACCTTCTACAGGGTGGCGCAGAATAAGCTATATGGTTTGAATTCTCTATAACTTTTTTAATTATTTTTTCTTTGTTTTTTTTTAGCATTTTGTGAAGAAGACTTGGGGAATTAATTACGAATCATTACATGATCGAACACAGCACATACTGCAGGTGCCTCAATGGCTTTGTTAAGGGACATATTCGGCGAACGTATTATTTCGCGCACAAGCGATTTTAACTGGCCTCCACTTTCAGCAGATTTAACAGATCCTTACAGTTTTCTTTCGGGATATTTGAAAGAAAGAGTGTACGTTAACAAACCAAGAACCATACTCCAACTAAAAACCAACATTCGAAGTGAAATCATGGCCATTACACAAGAAATTTTGCGACTACACGTATGTGAGAAGCAGAAAATGGACATCACTTACAGGATATCATTTTTCAAAGTTAATTGCAAAATATACTGTATTTAAAAAAAAAATTATAATAATCGCATAAATAAAAAAGTTATAAATCATTTAAACCATATAGCACATTCCGCGCCACCCTGTATAACTCCAAAAAAATTGTATGAATAGGGCAGTTAAATTTTATTTGATTTATTAAAAATGTTATGAAAATTAGTCCTCTTGTACTATTCAAACAAGAGCCGCTTTATTGAGTATTTAATAAAAATTATGTCTCACTCAAAATAAAAGCAATTTTTCCATCGTTTCATAAGAAAAATCTCGAAAATTTTATTGTTCATCCAACTAGAGCCACGAATAAACTAAATGTTTGTATTTGTAGAATTTTTACCATTCGTCTCTCTCTCTCTCTCTCTCTCTGTGGCAATGAAAGCCGCACTCTAATTTAGAATGTTGTGGCCTATTTGTTTAGCCTCCATTTTCGTTAGCATTTCCAGATAAAGTAGGTGTTGTGGTTTTTTTTTCTTCTAGCTCACTGTACGTTACAAGCCAACAACTTATTTGCTTGTTGTAGTTGTTAGATAAACAACTACAAACCTAATAATGCAAATGCTTACAATAACAGGGGGATAGTGGAGAACGTAAATGCTTAAAAACTTTAAGCTTCATCTAATATTCAAGTTGTATAACGTACAACTATATATTAAAATATATAAACCTATGAACATACACACACACACACACACACATACATACATATGTACGTGTGTATGGAGCCATACAAAAATTATATTTAATAATTTCTACACAAACACGCAAACAAATATTGTCTCTTTAAAACTCACAGTCTCTTAACTGAATAAAACTGACACACTTACACACACACAAAAAACATGCAAGCCACACATACACAAACTATGAACATGACTGGGGAGTTTGATAACAACTGTAAAAATATTAGTGTGTGTGTGTGTGTGTATGTGTGTAAATGTTAGTGTATTCATTTTAGTTTCACTTGTATAACAACTAGAAAGGAGAGCAGGCTAAAAATTATTTTTGGAATGAAATGTGTAAACCATTTAATGCAAATTTAGTATTCCACTTAATAAAGTCCTTTTAGATTCGCCCCTCTTTTCAAGCCATCCGCAGTAAAAACTGTTTGTACTCATTTGTACTCGTGCATACAGTACAACTAAAACAACAACAAATTTTAATTGTTGATTACATTAAAAGTTGTATTCGTATTGTGTATGCAATTTTATCTAATTGCCAAAAAAAAAAAAAATTAAATAAATATATTGAATATTTTTTTTCTTTTCATTTAGAAGCAGCAAAAAGGCATTCCGAAGCTAAAACAATAATTAAAACAAAAAGAGTTTTGCAATTTTAATAATAATAAAAAAGTAGTATATGGAATGTTAAAAATTTAAATCGTGGCCAAAATGCTGCTTTAGGGATACGTTTACCAATTAGAAAGATTGCCACAGGTCTTTCAATCGGCAACAAGAAAAAAACTAAGGAAACTTATTCTTTTTCTATATTTATTCAACGCGACTCAGAATGAATTACGATTATTTATACATATATAGTTGTTGTATAGTTAAGCACATTTTGTTGCTGCTTCTACGAACTCATCAACCAAATTCTCAAAAAAAGTAAAAAATCCCACATGTTTATACAAAAACTCTCCAAATATTTTGGAGAATTACGAAACAGCAAAAAAATTAACTAAACAACATTAGAAAAATTATTATAATAATATTACTCGTCTAACCAGAATGAATCACAATTTAACGACGTCATTTTAAATTTAATATGGCAGACAACTGAAGTTGGTGAACCAATTATACATAAACAATCACATTAAAAGCGGTTTTGAGAAAAATGACGTTAATATAAATTTGACATTCGAAGATGTCCCTAAAAATTCAAGATAGTGTGAGCTCCAAAATGCAGTCTTTGATCGGTTTGAATGTAATTTTAAGCCATGCAGCTTCGGTCAAGGTAAACGGGCAGCTACGGAAGCTTTCCTTGGAGTGATTCCGAAATAGTTATCTGGATCTAAATTACTAAAAAAATTTTTGCTTTTTGATACTAAACGGCCTTTTCGAGAATATAAACTACCAATTCAAGATGGCGGAAAACATTTTCTTATCCAAACCCATGACAGGGTGTCAAATCAAAAAATTGGTATTAAAATCGAAATTTTTCCCTCAAACGCAAAAAACTTTTACATGAAAAAGAAATGCTTAAACAAAAGTAAATGATTTTAAATTAATATAAATTTTTTTTCTTTCAATTTCACACTGCTTGTGAAACTTCTTACGGTATAAAATCTGTGACGTCTTTTGAAACACCATTAAGTACTTCACTTTCTGCGTGTTCTATTTTTGTACCAGTATACAGTTTCAATTATTGAGAAGATTTAACAAACAATAAGTTTATTACAGAGATTTTTCTTTCCCAGTATATTTTACATAAATTTCAACTTTAAGCAATGGCCTTAAATATGAATAAAAAATACTTGTATAAACAACTCAAAAGTCTCACATTGTGTCTGAGATATTACTAGTAAAATTTATAAAACAAATACTTTTTAGAACTTTTATTAACAATCTATAAATTAAAGGTTTGCATTCATAAAATTTCTTCTTTTGCTATAATCTTTTAACTTTTTTATTTTATTTATGTGTCTTTCCAGTGGAGGGTTGTTAATCTATAAATTTCTAGCACAAAACATAGAACGTGTTGAGGGTTGTAAGCTCTGATACAAATCCGGCGTGTGTTTGAACTATAATTTTTGAACTTATGGTTAATATATTTCACGGTTGCTGAACTAAATTTTCAATTAAATAAGTTTTTTTTTGTCTTCGGAATAGAGATATTTAACTTTGGTAGCCAAATGTGGCATCACTGATAACAACACAAAATATGTACGAGTATGGAATACACTAGTATTAATTAAGTACACGCCATATGAAACCACCATTTTTTAAACATAACAAACTTTAAGGTCAGAATAGTGGTGGCTTATGATAAATGTTATACATTTAAGAAACGGTTGAATTTGTTGGTGAAAAGTTTCTGAAGGTTATCCACCACTTTGCCAGTACATTTTAAATATTTCCCAAACTGATCCTTTACTTATTTATTTAAAAGTTTAATTAAAAGTGATTGTAAACAACTAGTTACGAATGAAGAAAAGTAAAGTGTAAAAATAATATGAGCGAATGATAAGTACAACTTGCTTGGAATGTTTGAGGTTTTTATGGAAATTACTAAAATTTATGAAATTATAATTATTTTTGTGAAAAGCAAGACCATATACTCCTTGTTAAAAGCTACATATAATTTCAATATTGCATTGAAAACTACCTTCCTAGCAAAGTTAGGCAAAATGCAAAAAAGCACAAATCCGATAAGACAGGTATTTAATTAATAAATAAGTTACTTTATTTTTTACATATTTTTTTAAGCACTACCTAAATTTGCTTGTATGTATGATTGTGTGAGATAGAGGAAATTATTTAAAACTGCAGAACATAAAAACGCCATGCATGTACTATTTGTCATATTAAAAAAGCCACAAACTTTAAGTTGAATTGCTCGATATTGTATTTGTAATAATGACAACTCCAACTGAAAATATAATAACTGATAGAAATAAGATTTCCAAGCCATTTGTGTAATACTCACAGTTAGCACAAATTCGTCTCTGTGAAATACATCATTGGTCCCCATAGAAGCATAAATGCCAATTTGATAGACCAATTGCGACATTTCCTTGAAACTATTTATCAGCAATTCGCAAATATTAAAAAGTATAACAATATTACTAACAATTAGTATTAAGACCAATATGAAATAAATAATTTCAGTGAATTGCAGATTGGATACATAAAGGTAATTTACTAAAACAAATAATAAGATGACAAGGGCCGTAAAGAAACTAAATAACAGCAGTAATAACTGCAACTGAAATATGTTTAAAAACTCTTGCACCAGTTGCCACAACTGAAGTTCATCGCGTGATATTATTAAGATATCCTGCTGTAGTTTCTTACGCCAGTATTTCAGCACGTTCACATGCATGTTATTCATCGGTGTATATTTTTGCCTATAATGCATGAACTCAACATCTTTTGCGATATTTCTTAAACGCTGTAATAATATTTGGGCGTATGTATAGATGAAAACAAATACAATATAAATATTAATATCTAAAAATATTGAACAAAAATCTGTTAAAGTATAAAATATATTCACTGTGATATAATAACTTTTTTTGATTACGTCACACCTGGGCTTAGCAAGCAGCTCTAATTGTAAAACGACTACTTCACAAAGACAAAGTATAAATTTTCTCAACAATAAATATCGTGCCCGTTTTATAACTTTATGACTTTTATTATGAGTGAAATAATATTTAGAAGAGTATTTCATTTTATTCAGGAATTTCCAAATACGTTGCCTCTTTAGCCAAATTTCAAACACAATCGTTAGAAATATTGCATTGATGGCGAACATATTTAAGAAATTTATAATCCTCACTGGTGTAGCATCGTGGCAGTGGACATTTTTATACCAAAAAATGTAATAGGAAAAAATTAGTAATACGATACTGGCCAAATTAAGTGCGCCGCAATAGATAACAGTAGGCCTGTGCAAGAGTTTAAAGTTTCCAGGTGCCGAATTGTATTGTATGTTCAGCATGCCCAAGGCAATATTTATGTAATAATAGATTCGCAAACACAAATGCATTATTTCAGAATTTATTAATATTTAATATGGGTTAAAAATTTTATCCTATTTCCTCAACTTCTGCTAAGATTCGCAAAAACAAACTGAACTAAAATGTGAACTGCAGTTAAACTAGGGAACATTATTTAAATGTCTCTATGCACAATTATAATAACAATAACGAGTCCCAGAAGCTTTTTTCAATGTTAAAAACTATTATTTTCATGCAAAATTATTTAGCTAAGGTTGAAAGTTATAAAGCACTAGGATAAGCATATTCAATTCAGCAGCAAATATTTTTTAATGTCAACCCACGCAATCCTGTCCTTCTGCAGCAGTTCAAATGGTAAAAATAAAAAATACACTTCCCACTTGTTCTACGGGGGCGGAGGTTGATGGATGTTAAAGGTAACCTTAACCTTAAGCGCATCCATTTTTGGTCGCTTTGGCGGCGAGTCGCACTACGCATTACAGAGAAAATTCATTTTTTGTCGGAACGGCACGTATGCGGAATGGACTACCCGCAGAGGTCTTTGCTGTCACTTTAAACGTGGGAAAATTCAAAGCGAATGTCAATAAATACTACTCCCTCTACCCTCACTCCCAAAACCTTATTTCCTAGTTCCGGCGCAATGCACCGCATGTATAGGGGTCATCCACTGAGTGCCGGTCCAAGAAAAAAAGCTCACACACAATTCCTTATGGTCCCATTGCGATACCTGCAGTGAAAAAAACTTTCACGTGGTGTATTGAAACGCACCAGAGTCTCTGCTAGCAATCGAACCTAGAACCGCAAACTACTCACTAGACTATTGGGCACACAATGAAACAGAAAACAGAAATGTTTATCACAAAAGATGGACTCTATTTGCCAGAAGGAATGCATATTCGGGTTCAACGTCTATTTATTAGGTTTAAGCAGCTCTACAACAATGAACAACACAAAAAACAACAGGCATTTTGTTCATGTTTTGTTTTTTTTTTATCTGGGACCAGCACTTAGGAGATGACCCCTACACAGGCGATGCATTGTGCTGGAACTATAGGAAAGGGATAGTTAGAGAAACGACAGGAGGTGAAGCTTAATTAATTATTTTACAGCTCTCCTTTTGCACGTTCTTTGTTTATACTCGTAGCAGTGCTGAAGCTTCGCTTTAGTAGCCATTTTTTATTATTATTTTACTTCGCCGGTGCTACACAATACCAACGAAGGAGGGCGTTCTGATGTGATTGTGGATTGCTATCAGCTGAAACCGATATTGTTCAGTGACCAGTGACTATCCCTTCGCCACTGAAACCTTCCGACAACAACTGACACACAAAGACACACTAATGCACATCAGAAAAATGCGAGATGTTTTTTTTTTATAGTTTTAGTCTGAAACTGGGGTTGAACCCAGGTTTGTTTTATAGTTTTGTAGTCAACGTGCAGACTATTTCAGCCATCGCCATCCTCAACATGTAAATTAACTTTGGGATGTCAAAAACAGCAGACTACTACTACTCTCTCAAAAGTAAACACACACAGGCTACAATAGCAAGAAAATCAACATTAATTTCACTTATGTGTGCCTTAATTGCTCTTGCAACGCTCTCTCAAAATAAAGAAATGAGTAAAATTGTTAATTGTACTCTCTCTCAAATTAAACAAATGAGTGAAAATTATATTGGCGGCCATAAATGTAAACAAACTTTGACAGTCAAGTATAAAATACTAATAAAACACATGGTGAGTAGCACAGACCTAATAAATAGACCTTGCTCGGGTCTTATGTCTGAGCTATGCTCTCAATTGGAAGAAATACCAGCTATGAAATCATTTGTGGTGGTGAACGCATTAAATTCATTTCGTGGAAATATCAGTTTGAATTTATGGTGACAGATGTTGACGGCCATGTTAATTGTGAAACCTTTGATATAGAAAAGTCTTGTACCAAAATGTACTGTACGAATACTCTGAGTCGTAGTAAGCAAATAACTTATGTTCACTAAGGCCTCTCTCTAAGCATAAAAATTATTTACCATAATCTTGGAGCCATCGACGGCACTGTGTAGAAGAGTAGAAGTAAAAAATACACTCCAAATTAATGAACAAACTTAGTGTACTTATGAATATTATTTAATGCATATTTGACGAAAACAATGAATTCTATTAAATAGTCTTTGGGGAGAATTACCAAAATTAATTCACAAAATGCTGTGAAAACAATAAATTTGTTCGGAATTTAACATTTCAAGCAGTTAAACAAACATAACCGTGTTTCAAGTATTAAAATGCAGTTAAATATAAATATATTCGCAGTCATATGTACATAAGTACTCGTATATAGATATCTACATATTCAGCATAGAAAACAAATTTTTCTTTTAAATTTTGTGAAATTAATATGATTTTGCGGATTTATCATAACCTTAACATTGTGTTGGGAGTTGTCAATATCCACTACAATGCTTCAACAAATACTTTTAATTTGCGTCATTGGCCTACTATGGTTTACAGTGCTGTACTGACTACGTTCTGCCTCATCAGTCTACAGTTGGCTACTTATGTCTTCCTAAAATTTGCCATAAGCTGTCAAGAATTCATGCCCACGAAAGTAATATCCGTATTTGAGATCGTAGAAGATTATGCCTGTCTAATGGCCATTTGGTTAGAAAGCTGGTGCAACAGGCCAAAGATATTTAATGTTTGTAATAAATTCAACCACTTATATGAATCTTTTGCAAAAGCCATTGTTCAATATGAAAATCGTAAACTTATTAAATGCATAAGAAATTTGTTATTAAAGAAATGTGTGTGCGTCATGCTCATTATATGCTACCAAATACATGACATACAAAATACTCCCATGTGTGAGTCCATCAGCCATAGTTATTTAATGGCCAGTCATTTCTACAATGAAATCATATTTCTCTCAGCATATTTGGCAGATATAAATATTTATTTGGGCTTAGTTTTCATTTACATGGGCAACGAACTGTTACTGCAACGTTTAAGGTGCATTTTAAATGACGTCAAATTAATGCATTATCTGCAGAAAACTGAGATTCACACCGATATTTTATTGAACTCTATATTTAGAAGATGGCGTGAAAAGTTGAACAAAAATGTTATGCAAATTGCAAATGATGACAGTGAATTGAAAAATTTAACTGAACAGTTGCTTCATATTTTTCGCATTCAATTAATGTTGTTCTGTTTGAGTTTCTTTGTTAATTTAATTTATCTAATGATTTCTGCTTACCTGATGTTGGGCCATTTTACTCAAATGGATGTTAGTGAATTGCTGGTTTTTGTCTTCATCTCAGCCATGAAAATTTGGAATATATTAATATATTTTAATATCTTTGAACTATTAACAAATAGTTTCAAGAGCACCGGTTTTGCGGTCCTTCAAATCGATATTTATGCCTCTTCAAATACCAACAAAATGTTTCGCCATGACGAATTTGTTAAAACTGTAAGTAAGAGAAAAGTGAATTGCAATTTAAAATTTATATATGCATGTATGTTTTTAATTTAAGTTGGAATTACTACTGTTAAAGATTAAATATCAGGAGTTTGAATTTAATATTTGTGGCTTTTTCGATATCAGCAATAGTACTTGTGCAGCTTTACTTCAGTCAGCATTAACTAGTATAATTAGCCTAATACAAATATTGGCAGAGATGCGATAAAAATGATATATCTATTTGGTTAGAAGGATAAAATTACAGATGTTCAAGTGAAAAAAACCTGCAGCGTACGGTGGGACAAAAATAACTAATAGTGATAGAAATATGTTTTTTTCACAAGTAATCAGGTATGTGATGGAAATCGATCGATTTGAAAAGTAAATCGTCTTTTGAAATCGACAGTAGTGTGATGAGTTTCAATCGATTTCATATGCCATATTTGTTTCGTTTCCACGTATCTTCTCTAAATACAACTGTAAAATATTTAAACATATGTGTATGTGAGTGACGTTTATAAAATATTTAAATAAAATTTGTATCAACATATTTTATCATTTTTATTTATAAAATGCACTACTAAACTTCATATTTTTGAGTATTTTATGTCTGCTTGGATCACATTTTTCATCTGACGTAGTTGTTCTGCGGACCCATAAATTTTAAAACTCTAAAAGAACATGACCAGAGGAATTCCAATGAAAAATTATTATCAGAAAATTACATTTTCAGAATTAAAAAAACAGAATGTTATCGTGATTATTTAATAATATTTCTTTTTAACGATTTCCACTATTTTCCACGATATGGACAACCAGCTAAATATGAATAAAATTTCAAAGCATTTATAAAAGTTACTCCAATTAGACTTCAGTATTTAAAGCAGTGCATTAAATGGTACAAATAAAAGCATTTGACCGTCTAATTCGCTAATTCTCTTGCAAGAAAATAATATGATGAATAGCGAAAATATTGTAAGAAAACGTTTAAGAGTTTAATCGGATCCCTTAAATTTGCCAGATGAAATGTAGGTATTTAAATTTTTCAATTTCACTTCTATATTAACTAGTATTTATTTAAATAGATTCGTTTAAATAAGGATGGATTTATAATAATTTTTTATTTATTTTTTTACTTTTTTTGTATATTTCCTTACATTTTGTTCAAGTAAAATTAAACGATTTGAAAACGAATTTAAACTGGCATTATCGAAATGCGTCACATGTTAAAAACGTCTTTTTTGTCAATGAAACAAGATGGAATATGAAATCGTCACAACAAATCGTCACATACAAATTCATCACACTATCTATCGATTTCAAAACGTTTTAACGCCGACAACGATTTTCATCACATACCTGAATGTTACGATGGAATATTTAAATGACATGATTGCTGCTATACTGAAATAATTGTTGCCACAAATAGTATTGGTTTTCTTAACATTAAATTCATTATTTTAAATTTAAGTAAATAAGTGCAAAAAATTGCTTACTTTTTTTTTTCATTTCTCGTTAACAAAATACTCGTACTATTAAATTGTCGAATTGCTGCAGAGAAATATACTAATAAATGTTTGCTGTACATTTTTGTATAAATTGTGAGACTTTCAATGTCTATATCTGTGGTCTCAAACGATAACCGCCTAAGTCGCCTTAAGAATGAATTGGCATAGGCTGTTATTGCTTATGACTACAGATATATACGTATATTTTCGTTATAATTCTCAATTAGATTTTAAGAGTTTTTATATAAAGCTAATTTACGGTTTTTTCAAATATTACGTACAATTTCTATTGCCGGATTCACATAAAAAACTTTATTGAGTTCTTTATTTCAACACAAAGTAAAAAAAAAGCCAAATACAGAAGTAAAATTGTTGCTTCTATATTGCAGTGGCATTTTAATACTTGCAGTTAAATTTAATACGGGAAGAGCCAAAACAATAATACAGAAGTGATAAGTCGTCGTCTACTCAACTTTCAACAGATTTTCGAAAGATTTACCAATTAAATCCGGATGTGGCTTACAGTAGAGCAGTGGAGAATATCTGATTTAATGCTGTCAATAATTGTATTTTTTTCAAGTGAGGTTAGCTATAACTCAAGCTACAGAGCCAACTTTTACTACAACATCTTCATTATTTATAAAAGCTATAGATTGTTTATGTATTCCGATTTTAATTCCAAAATGTCCTGAGGAGTTTTATGTCAATTGCCACTCATCAAATGTACAAATTATGAGATTAAATTACATATTATGGCCTCCTTGAGCATTTACTATTAATATGTTATAGATGTGATGAAAATCTAACAAATCGATCCTTTGGTGCAATACCGTAGTAACTCAAAATTTGAATTTTTTGAGCTGGGTATGCAGAAATGATCTTTGGGGAAATATATATCTAAAGGAAAAGAAGATTATGGTTCTATCTCTAACTGTTCAGATTCTACAGCTACAAATGTCTTTATTGCCTCCAGCTATTTCCAACAATATTTATTTGCAATAAGGAAATATTTCCTTTACGAGAAGAAATTTACAAACAGAAAACATTACAAAAAAAACATGCCTCTTTATTTAAAAACTTGTAAAAAAAAATAAATTTAGTAAACGAAAATACTATCAAAAAGATGGCTCAAAACTTCAAATGCATTTTTCTCTGTTTACGATTTTTTGAATTACTACGGTATTGCACCAAAGGATCGAACTTTTAAATATTCGGGAGCACATCACGGTTCACACATTTAATAGAGTTCATCTGCTGGAAATCATAAAACGTTTTTGATTGGTAATTTTTATGAAAACAACCGATCTTGAGTTAATTAAGTTTAAAATATCCAAAAAAATCTCTACAGCCAATTTCGGATACTAATTGGATTCATGACTGATGACTGCTTTATCAAACCACCTACAGATGAGTTCGAAATCATTGGTGCAGTAACTATGCTATATACAATTTACTGATTTGGTGCTATTGCTTTTCATGTTTTCCTTATTCGATCTATTTTCGAATTTGACAGCATTCACACTCTATTCCTTTCTAAATTTTGACGGAAGTTAAACAAACAGCTTTTTATACATTTATTTCTATATTATTTTACATTGATTCTACAACAGATTGAACTAAATACAACAAATTTAAAAACATGGCATTTAACATAAATATACAAGTAATATTTCTCATAACAAATAAGCCACAAACTCTTAACTCTAGCCGCCGATATTTATTTTGCAGCAAAAAATGCTCCAACTAAAAAATAAAAAAAAGAGATACAGAAGAGATTAATTGTAATTAAAAAATTATTGCTTTGCAAATATCTACTTACACTTAGATCAAAATCATCTTGATGAAATATGGCTTTGTTACCCATAGAACCGTAAAGAACAATACGATAGACTGACGATCCAATATTTTTAAAACTATTTTCCAGTAACTGACATAAATTAAAGAACAACATAATATTGCTAATAAACGCAACAATGGTAAATAGAAGTCGGAATTCGAAATTATCTATACGGAACAACACTATAAACATCAAAGAAACCACAGTAAGAAAGTAACGCGTCAATAAAAGTAATAATTGCAATTGAAAAATGCTAAATATTTCTTCAGTTAACATTTTCAATTTACGCTCATTTTGGTTAATTATTTGAATTTCATATCTCAATAATTCACGCCATAATTTATGTAATTCAATTTTAAGATCTCCACTACTTGTCGATGACTGCACATTGTGCATTAATTTGGCATCTTCTTCAATTTGCCTTAAACGCTGTAATAATATTTGGACGCAGGTGTAAATTAATAGTAGACCCAAATATACATTCATTTCTAATAAAACTAACTTTTGGTATGCAATGAAAAGATACAAATAACTGATATAAGAAAAATTACGGGTAACCGCTTCACACATGGGCATTCGAAGCAGCCATATAAATTGCAAATATATAAGAATTATTACACAAAATGCTGACAAAGTTTTCTTAAGCAACAAAATTGTTATGCCCTTAACAACTACATTGTATTCATTAATGTTGTGGGATGATAAACAAGTTTGTAATAAACTGTGCAATATGTTCCAAATTTTGAAAACGCGCTGCCTCTTCAGCCAACTTTCCACTTCAATAACGAAAAATAATACATAATTGGAAAGTACAATAATTAAGTTTATCACCCTTAAGGGTTTGATATTTTCACAATGATAACCAATATTCCAAAATGCATAGAAGCAAATTTGTTGAACGGTAAAAGAAATCAAATTTAAAAAGCCACAATAGAGCAGAGATGGCCAGTGATACAAAGTATAGGTATTCTTGGAGGCGTTGTAATGAATATTAATAACACCGAAGAATAGATTGATATAATAATACAATTTTAAAATTGCACTCATTGCAAAAATCTTTTCAGAACGTTTTTAGGAAATTAAAATTTTTATTCATTCTCTACGTAAATAAATTTTTATTAATAATTTTCCCTTTTAACCGTTCAATGGTCGCTTATCTATGGTTACTTGAGTTAAACTACCAGAAATATTTTATTAATAATAAATTTATTGCTTCACTTTATACTATGTGAGTGTGTTTAAGTCTTTAATCCTTTTAGACTACTAGAAACTTAGCAGGAGTCCCAATAAAGACACCCTTTTAACAGCGAGAGCAGGAGAATGACAGAGAAAATGCACGACTGTCTACTCCTCCTGCTCTACTTCTGCAGAAATCGTTGCAAGAAAAATACTAGCATACATACCCATGTATATGGCAATGGTATGTATGTACGGCCGCTGACAAGTGTAGGCTAGTGTTCGGCATTATTCCCTGGATGGAGTGTCTGAGATCGTACCTTGGACATCTTCGCCTGTAGGATGAGCAAGTAACCTTATTTCGCCATCTAGTCTACTCAATCCCGAAAAGCTCTTGGTATAGAGTTGCACTGCAACAGTGGCAACAGCAGTGGCATACCAACCTATCAATTTATATGTCATTCCGGTAATCGGTCCAGCACGTCCGCTGCATGGTTACCTAGCACAGCAGCGTGTCCCGGTCTGCAGGTTAGAATATTTCGCCATCTCATGCAGAAACACCCGCCATTCATGAATCAAGACTCATGTCGTCAGAGATTTGATCGTGGCCCTACTGTCGGACACATATGTGAATATCCTCTTCATTAATCCCGTAGATCCTCAGGTGCACTTCATCGCTGATATCTGTACTACTCTACACTGATCTTCTGGCCTGAAACTGTTCGGAAATAGTATTTAGAATTTTGCAATACAAACCATGTCGTTATAAGTAAATTTCCACGTAATTTTACACTTCCAATTACAAACGCTTTGAAGGTCGTAATATACCCAGTTAGTACTTGAAATTTTGTAAAATTCTTGTTATGAAAATTTTATTGGTATGGATACTTAATATAATTAATATAACAAATTCCCTTAGTTGCATGCAATCTCAAATTGCTGATTATTTTCCCTAGAGCTTTGTGTGTCATTCATTATATATTTTGTTATGGAGAATATATTTTGCTAAGGCTTGTCAAACTAAATGGGCAAGGCAAATTTATATCGAGTACTAGTTATATTCTTAACAATACTATGAAAAAAAAACTAAATTGTTTTTAATAATATGATCTACGACCTTAATAAAAATTGTTAAATGCAGCAGCTTTAGCAGATTAAATATTTCGATTAATCTTGCTTTTCACTTAAATTTCTTTTTATGAAGAAGGAAGGAATCACGTTTGACAATCATTTTACCGAATATGCAGTATGTTTAAAGAAGTTTGTGAACTTGTACAAAAAATTTAATGTAAATAAGCATATTTAACAGAAGTCGCCAATAAACACAATAATTTCATGTGTTTAAATTTAAGCAAAAGTTGATGTAATATTTTCTTTTTATTTATTTTTACCTGTAAAAATGCTATAATAGACAAATAAAAATATTGACATGAATTGAAAAAAAACTTATTTACCTTTTTGGAGCCCAACAAATAATTTACTTCGTTCTTAATACTACAATTTGGCTTTTGAATACATTCCTAAAATAAAATATAAAAAACGGCAATAATTAATTTTTTTTCTCACAGAATCTTAATCTAATATTCTTTGTTTTAATATTTGTTTTCTTTTGATGATTTTTTAAAATATCTTTCTTTTTATGAAATAACTAGAATATTGTGTGAATTTTATTTTATAGAAGATATTTTGTTTTTCTTTTCGTTAAAAATCTTTTTTCATTTAAATCTTAAAGATCTTATAAAATAATGTACATTAAAAACTAATATGTCTCTTGTAAACATATTTGATATTTTCGTAAAGGAAAAATCTTTTTTTATTTTTAAAAAAAATAACACTATTTTAATATTTTGTTTCTTGTTAGATTTTTTTGTTAATGTTTTTCTGTCTCCTTTGATAAATCACAAAAAAATGGCATGCTTTTTCTTATAAAATATGTCAATGAAAGTTCATATGTGAGTAAGAGGGAATGGAAAAGGTATGTACGCGATTAGTTATAGTAGGAAATTTAAAAACATATCTGTTACATTTAAAATAAATTTACAATTAAATTTATAATATACACAGCTAAATTGTTTGTATTTTGTTGCATGGTAAATTTATATTGTAACATAATTTTTAGTTTTATTTATTTTTTCGTTGCTTCAGTAATACGACTACAAATAAAATAATACATTAATATTTATGTATGTTCAGTTTGAAAAAGTGAAATAGTCTATATAAAAATGAGAAAATTTTATTCAAGTTATAAACAAGATTATCACGTTGTTGATTACTTTTTCTTAGCATTTGGCAAATGCTTAATTTTTGTTTATAAAAAACACACAAAAATAAATTAAAAACTAGTATCTGTTTTTTTTTTTTTATATTTCTTATTCCTTGTGTTATTTGTGGGTTGATTGTAACTATTACACAATTCTAAATAAAAAAACCTTTTTTCTCATAAGCACTATTAGTAATTGCGCAGAATTTTGTATGTAAACAACATTTGTTGAGGATCAATTTATATATCGTTACTACAATTTTTGTTTTTTTTTCCTTAAACGAAATAATAAAATTTATGCCACAATATGGCTATTTTTATTTAGGTCTGTTAATAGTTCAGCAGCTAAGTCTTCAGCTTCGAGCAAATCGGTACAGGCATCACCATTTGGTAAATTGGCGGTATTATGAGTTGTGACCACAACAACAGTGTTATCTAAATTATTATGGCGGCGTTCGCGCTCCCTGACTATATGAGGTGCCTCGTTGAATTCATCTAATTCGTCCATGCCTAAATAGAACATTTTCGAGAAACACGAAGGAGGAAATCAGAATGGTGATATAGTAATACAAATGAATAAATTAAATCATAATTCATTGCACATGCACGTGTATATTTGAAATTTAAAACTTCATAATATCGTTTTTGAAAATTCTTAAAAATCATTAAAATACGTTTCTTGTGAATTTTTATACCCAGTTAAAAAAGGATTTTATACAAAACTGTAGCACAATACCCAAATTTAATGTTAAGGCAACACATGTACAGCATTTTTGACATTGAATCTTGTACATTCAATAGACATTTGATTGATTTTTCTCGCCTTAAGATGACAGGCCGATTCAGACTTATGCAACCAAATTTATCTCCATCTTACAGCTGTTTTCGTGAAATGAAACCCAGGAATCTGAAGATGCTTTTTAGCAGAATTTTTACATACGTAGGCTTCGCCTTCCATCGCTTTTTAATGTTCACAGGGGCTTCGCAATTTACATACGCATTGAAGTTTGTGCAGTGTCAGCAATATTTAGAAACGCGTGGTCCCAAATTTGGCTGTATGTGGGTTAAATTCAAAATCACCACTAAAATAAAACTATATACAGCCTTAAAACCTTTCGGATAACATATCGAAGATCCTTGAAAATTATCCGAACAATTAAATCGTTATTGCTGTGATTTCAATGTTCAGAATATATCGTGCTTTCGCTATTCGATCCACACAACTTCACAAGGCCAAAGTATAGCACACATTCACCTTGCCCAATTAGTTAATGAGCCAATACATATTTCGTGTGCTGATGATCACCAACACAAAACTTTCTACTCTCTGAGCAGTGTGAAATGCGCGTTAGCACACCTGTCGGACATTCGGATAACAGCTGTGGTAATAACAACTATTGGTCAGTCGTTAAAAGAGTGAAGGAAAATTCCAGTTCTTCAATTACGAAATTCTCTCTTGTTGAAAAGCAATCAGCAATCGATTTCTTGTACTCAAAATCATTTAAAGTTTTTTTCTTTTTTAACTAAATCATTTTATACTTTAAGTATGTATATGCTTCAAACACATTTATACAATTTAACCGTCTGAAAGTGACGATCTTAAAAATTTGGAGAATTTCAATTTTTCACTAACCTGCGTATTTTGTACCAGTTAAAAGTAAATATTGTCCGGATCGATTTGGCCACAATAAACCGGTCATAACACAATAAGCCAAACAATCTGCAGAATTTGTGATTCCCAGTAATAATTTATAGCGCCACATGGGACTCACTTGTAACGCTACGACTGCCACAATCGGCAAATAAATAAACCATACAAGACTTGAAGCACCCAAATGTAAAAGAAAATCGAGTTTCTTGGTCGAATGCTCATATTTCATGGTATTACGTAGCTCGTACAAAAACCACAACATGAATGTTGTCCTGTAAAAATAAAAAATAAAAAAAAAAACAAAAGAAGAATTATAAATTTGAAAAACAAAATTGAAGTGCAAAAAGATTACTTACCGTAAAATTAATACAATCCAGCCAGGCCAAGTTTGATACTCATCAATATCGGAAATAATGTCAACCTCAGTCTAAAAAAAAATACAGTAAATTTTTTTTGCACGAGCATAATTAAATTGAAAAACATACTATATCCCAATAGTAAAGCAACACATGGAAAGCACAGTAGGGTACCCATATACTCATTAAGATTATCCAACCTGTGCGACTTATCTGTTGGCGTGTCACAGCCCATCCTTTAGCCAACAGCAATAAAATTAACATAAATGTAGTCTAAAAGATAAATACATAAATTCAATTCAATTACGTTAAATTCGCAATAAATAAAAATCTCACTCCACTTACCCTACTAAATATATCTAATATGTCACCCGATGTTTGTAAATTTGGCAATCCTATTCCATTGATGGCAAATTCTATCAAATGCGCTGATATCAACACTAAACTAACAAACTCACTTAACAAACTCAGCGTGAAGAGCTTTGTAACAGGATGTTTTTGTAAACGCACAGCATAGATTTGCATTGGCAGAAGTATTATGTAGACTAATAAAAATATTAAATACATTTCTAAGAGATTTTGGCGATCAAATGAAAATTCGTAGGTTAGTGGATGAGCAGCTGAATTATTTGGATGTCCATTAACTATATGTATGTCGTAGTGAAGCTCGGAAATGCTATTATTAAGAAATGAGGCAGGAGCTGTTAGCGTATCGTAAGCATGCCATTTACATGTGGTACGATTGCGATAACAGGCCACCATAGCAACATACCAGAACCTTTAGTAATAGATAAAAGAATTTTAAGAATAGTAAATGGTCTATATCTTTTAAAAAAAGGTATAAGTTTATTTATTAAAAATTCTATTAAAATGTATAAAATATGAGAAACAAGATGATATTAATATTAATTGTATTTTTGTTTACTCAAGTGATTATTTGTGAGTTTTGTCATGAAGATAATTGGGGAATTCAAATGGTAGTCTTATCAAGTCATAATGTCATAATGTCTTAACATTTTACAATAGTTTAAAAAAATTGTTGTTGGGCTGTGAATAAAAACAGTCATAAAATAATAAGACTTTTAGAGCTGTGTTTATTGCTTTGTCATAAATTAGCAGTAGAAATCTGAGTTGAATGTCTAAAGCTGTTTAGTTAAGCCGTCGGCAATAATCACAAGCCGCCGCCAAAATATACAAAGAATATAAGGACGATTAAAAATTATGTACACTTTTATATATATTTATTACATCACATTTTTATATTTAAAAAAAAATAATTTCTAAAAATATACAAGTGAGAATAATTTGCTTTCACAACCTAATTGAATGGTGGCCACTGAACAAGTTTCCACCAGCCGCCGCCCAAAAAAATTTGTCAGCTCGTATTACGGCAACATTTGTTTCTGTTTATCATTAATTTTTTATTTATTAGACAAAGTGTGCCCAAGAAATATTTATTATTATTATCAGCCATTATGACGTCCAATATGTAATTTTTGCACAAACCTGTTATTATTTTAGTTCTTTCGCTTACTTTTGGCATTTTGATAAATTTATTACTTTTTCTGATCAGCTGATTAAAATTGAAAATAGTACACTAAATTATGACGGGTTGTTCACAGCAATCATATTTTTTCGTGTTATTATTTTAGAACATATGACTTTATGACTACCATTTGAATTCCCCAATTATATGAATGAGAAGAAATATATTTTTGAATAATTCGAATTGTACGAAAAATGCATTCAAATCAATTTATTAAAACTAATTTTTATATGATTTTATCCCAATTTTCGAAACTCGAGTTTTCATTGTACATACATATATATGTGTATGCGTGGCTGTATGTATGTACGTATGTGTGTAACACTCATCGAAAAATATTGATTTCAAAATGGCGGACTAATATTTCTTTCATTATTATTATCTAATGAAAGGAATTTTTAAGACAAAAACTGAAAATAATGTGGAATGGCTACTTTTCAAAAAAAAGGCATTTTAAAGAAAGTATTTTTTTATATACTTTTTATAAAAATCAAATCAAAAAAATCAGAACGCCCTCCTTAAGGGCCATTCAGACTATTATACTTTGTATTAATACTTGTCAAAAATTAAAATAATACGTGCAAGTGTGATAGTGTGAACGCAAAATGTTATGAAAACCACAAGTATTACGATAAAAAATTTACATCCCATAATACATTCTCAATTTTTGAAAATTTTCTAAACGATAATACTTTTTATATGATTAAAATGCACAACATTTTTAAAATTTTTATCTCTATTTCAAGTGTGATGGTGTGAATACAAAATGTCAGTTTACGTTAGATTTTTTGACAGTCACAATAAATGTATTTAGATTTCTGTATCGTAAAATGTGATGAAAGAGTTAATACTTGTATAATAGTCTGAACGGGCCTTTAGTCGGTATTGTGTATCATCGGTTAAGCTTCACCTGCAGAAAATTTCTCGAACTATCTCTTTCCTCTAGTTCCAGCACAACGCATCGCATGCGTAGGGACCACCTCCTGAGTGCTGGTCCAAATTAAAAAAAAATATGTATGCATATGTTCTACATATGTATGTACATATGTATATAAATACAATATTCAAACTAGCATTTCAGATAATATTTTTAAAATTTAAATATGGAACTGATTAAAAGTATATGTTTGTTATTACGATAATATAATATAATTATATAAAAGGCTCAATAAATACAAATATGCTATGCATTTATTTTATTGGCGAGGTTTTTTATGTTAAGTTGAAATTTTATGCTGCTTTATTTTCCTCGTGGAAATCATTTATCTCAATAGCCTCATTGTCGATATGGTCTGTTTTGGTATATTTTAAATATTAAAAGCACTTTATCTATTCTTATCAGAAATGGAAGATCACAAAATATTCTCAATAGATTAAATGGCAGACATAATCTTATCTAGAATAATTTCTGTGATTTTTTTATATTTTCGTCAACGTGACGGATATTAAAATATACGAGTACATGCATGTATATACATATGTATATAGTACATACATATGTTGTCAGTAAAGGTTTGATTAAAAGCAATTTGCAATCTATTTCTGGTAAAATGTATAGAAGAATGCTGCATGTTAATGACCCTGATTATCAACCATAACAAATGTTTTGCCAAATTGGCATTGTCACTACCGTATCAGCAGATGTGATACAAATATTTCTACTAATTTTCATATGAAAAAGAAAAACAACCCATATAAATCAATGGTGTACTCACCTTGGCTGTGATACCTCGCTGATAACATAAGTAAATTGATTACCCTGTATAACATTGTGGGGAGCATCCTCATCAATACATAGTTTCCCCCGACGACAAGGTATGCGCCTTATAAAGTCTCTTTTGCCATGTACATTGCAATCCACATCGTATGCCAATAATTGAACCCGTTGGAACATATGCTGGCAGGCTAATTCCCGGGCATAAATACTAAGAGTACGATTATTGTAGAAATCTACAAAAGTTGATTTATCCAGCACAACCATTGTGACCGGCTGGTGGAATTCTTCTGTTGCGGTGATGTTGCCGTAGATGTATCCAAACGAATCTTGAGGTCGATGCAATTCCGCTTTTTGGAAACCAAATTTGCCGATGAATTTAAAAAAATCTTGCGTATCAAAACATCCTTGCAAACGTGTAGCAGCCACAAAATACTGCCGGGAGCTTAAAAGGATTATAAGATGTAGAAGTAACCTTAACTGGGTAATCCATTTAAAATTCATTGTTCTCCACTCTTCGTTTTTCCTTTGTTTTTGTTATTTTTTATTATTCTCACTTTGTAACACAGTGTTATTAACGATTGAGTTTTATTTTATTATAAAATTACTTTTACTTTTCGAGTATTCCTCTATTCCACTACAATTATATTAATTAAACAGCATTCAACTTCTTTCTGGTTGGTTGGTTTATTGATGATAACAATAACAAAATTTCTAGTACAATAGGAAAAAAACACAATAGTGGCGTTGCTTGATTTTCTTGGGTGTGTGAGTATTAAGAAGTTTTATATTTCTTTCTTTTTCTAAACATTTGTATTCCTTTTAATTAAACACGATTTGCAAAAACTTTTACACTTTTCTCATACTTTTAAAACAAGTAAACAAATTATTTTTACTTAAATAAATACTAGAAACACAACATCTCCCAATTTTTATTGTGCAAATTTCCACGGAAAGTAAATGTAAAAGAAAGCGAATAATGTTGACGTCTATATTCACCACTTAGGCGAGAAGTTTTTATAATGCTGGGCTTTCCTATATATCTATGGATTTAAATGTATCCAACACATTAGTATTTAACCATGCTAACAATTGTGAATGTGGTTTATGACACAGCTAAATAACAGGTCTGCCATCTGAAAATGATAAACGTTATTATTTAAATTGAAAATTTAAATTCGTTTTTAAAATTGTGAATTAGCGAATCACAAAAAACAAATTTCAGGTCAAACGAGGTTCTTGCAAATCATTGTGGTGAAGCAATTTTTTTTAATTTTTGGTGGATAATGTGTTCCAATACAATAAGTGCAAAATTAAGCAACCGTTCTGTAGTTTGCATCAGTATAAAATGGAGCAATCAAACCGTTCTCTAGTTTGTATCAGTGTGTGCCCTTAAAATTGTATTGTCCTTCTACGATTTGAATAATTCTGTGTTTCTTGATTAAACCAGAATAATGTTTTAGTCCCCCAAAAAATACAACTTTATTTAATTAATTTTCAACTAAAAAGTTTCCATTTCTGTTGATGTGTAAAAAAGTTTCAAATCCAAGTCCCACTTCAAACTATATAATAAAGTGTGGCACAAACACAACAAAAATGTCTTACAAGCATTTCATGAAGTTGCAATTAGTGTGTATGTATTACTTGCTCATTGCAAAACACATACTTCCGAAAATATTTCTTTTGTTCCACGATCAAAACATTGAAGAAGAGAACACAAGTACAACAAAACAATGTTAAAACAGAACAAGGCTGAAGTAGAAGAGAAATGAAGTAGAACATCAAAACTATTTTGGAACATTCAAAACATGTTTGAATAACTCGTAGACAAACTTGCAAAGAAATTTTTGTTTTTTTTATGAACATAAAAAATCGAATGTATGTATGCAAAAATAAAATTTTTTTAATTCACATTTGGAAAAACAAATAAAATAAAAATATCACAGTTCATATTAGGTTTGAGGTTCGTTTGTAAGGTTCATTAAAGAAAAATATTTAAAATTTCGCAAAAAATTTTAAAAATTTATAATTTCACCTACATTTAATGCATCCATTTCAATATATATTTAAGATTACTAAAATTTAGAAAAATCACGAAAATCAGAAAGTTGAAATTATGAAAAAAATTATATACATACCTGCAAGGTGTTTTCCCTCCTAAATGATATTATTTAATAACACTCATGTTTACATCTTTACGCTTTTTTGTGTTTGTTCTTGTGTACTCGATGCTTTTGTTGTAATTTACCGTTTTTTTTATTTCATTGTCCGTTTTTGTTCTGATGTTCTGGTTCATTTGAACACACAAGCACAAACAAAACTATAGAGATAAACTTTTCGAATGGTGCTTGTTTTGTTTCAGTGAGAGTCATGTTTTGTTATGCTTGTTTTGTTGATAATGTTTACACTGGAATACACGGCTTGGAAGTAGTGTGCTTTAGAATACAGACCTTTCAATACATTTTGTACAGCTCTTTAGTATATATCTTAGCTATATAATACTATACTATACTATACTATACTATATACTATATAATGCATCTTAAGTTTTGTTTTATTATTTATTTACCCAATAATTTATTTACTTTCTCAGTTTAAAATGTGCTAATGTTCAATTGTTCTTTGTAAACTTTTTAATAAACGAATTTTAATTATAATTCGAAAATTTGAAGTTTGACTGTCAATTTTCAAAGTAAAACAATCGTTTCTTCCGATTCTTAAGAACTCAGTTTTATTTATTTATATTTTTCTTTTCATTATTTATGTTTATAAATAAAATACAGTTATTTTTAATAAAGTCGCAAATTCTTCTGAAGAATTAAATGTGCATTATTAGAATTTCAATAATTAATTAATTAAAATTTGTCTTCCTTAAAGCCCCTGCTTGTATGTATGTGTATGTGTATGTGTATGTATATTGTGGTTCAAACATTTGAGTACTTTATTCGCATTGATTTGTTTTGATTGTAAATAGCTATTTTATATTTTATTTATTGTTTGTAGTTTTACTCCCTTTCAATTCATTTCAAACTGTATTCAATAATCAATATAAAGAAAAAATTGCTGACATTGTTTACACACACTCAGCTACACTCCACACACATCCACACACACATAATTTCTTCCGCACAAATACACATTGAAGTTTTGTATTGCTGACGCACTGGCAGAAGTAATTCGTTTGATTAATTTAATAAAATTGAGAAAATGGACACATCAGCAAAAAAAAAAAACTTTGATACACAATTTGCGACAATTTGTTACGAAGGACAAGTGGACGCCACAGTAGCGAGGAGTTTTGTTTACATTGTAAAAAGGAACCATTAATAAAATCGGTTGTTTTTATTAAGCAGAAGGAAACAAATTGTAAATATTTGATAATATTTTGTTTGGTTTTTGTTTTGCAAAAAGATACGATACGATTGCTCCACATTTGCCGAATGTAATAGGAATTTATTTTTTTTCTTCGTCATATTTTTTGCTAAATTAATGTACAAAACAAATAATTAATGTTAGTGTTCTTTCTGTATCTCTTTAAAACTTGACTTAAATAAAACCATTATTATTGGCTGGCTGTAATAAGTGTTGCAGCCTTGATTTTAATTTAATTTTCATATTTTTTGTTCCCCTAAAAACTTGTGAAAAGGTTATTTTTATAATTTTTTTTCTAGTCACGTTTTATTTGACTAAAATACTTGTTGTATAAACTCTTCAGAAACTTGCAAAGCTCTTCAACAAATTGTATTAAAACGTCTGCCAAAATTGAAAACAAAAACAAGCTGCAAAACGATGACAATAAACTGCATAGACCATCAGCAGCAGCAGCAACAGCAGCAGCAGCATCATCGTCGTTGTTCAAATATATTTATTTGCAACAAGCTGTTGGAGGGACAAAAAACAAAAATTAATAAATAAAAAACGTAGCAGAAAGAACAGACCCTCCAAACTTGTAACCTTAAAGAACGCCTGCAATTTGCCTGCATACGAAGATAATTCGCACACAGACAATTTGAGAAGAAGGGTGCCCTAAAGCGATTCACTACCTAAAAAGATTTTAAAGGAAAACACGCGCACGCACACACACACACACACACACACACACATACAAATAAATTCGATATAACAAAAGCGTTACATGTATGAGTGTATGCACATATCTACGGCCTTATAAATCCTTTAGCTCTTCTATATGTATGTATTTCTGTTGCATGCCCCGATTTTGTTGATGTTTTATTTCCCCCCCCCCCCCCACACATGCACGTCAATTTACACAGACTGCAGCGACAGGAGCAGCAGCAGCAGCATTAAAATAAAAATTGAAACGTTATGAACCCTTCACTTGTTAAATGAATACAAATGATTTTTTAAACGTTGCAACCAAATCATAGCAAACATTTTTAATAAAACGCTAAAGCTCTATCCATAGATACCCCCAACAAACACGAAGGCTTGAATTCCAATTGACAACGATGGGATATCAAAGCTTTTCTCAAATAATAAACGTTTGAAAATGGCTTGAGTTCTTTGGCTCTATGAATAATGCGCATCCATACATCAAATGGCAGTGCCACAGGCAAAAAATGATCAGCATGGTCTCCCTTATTTACCATTATTTACTGCACCGTATACCAAATTTCAGCTCTAAATGTCCGAAGCAAAAATATCGCCTATCAAGTCTTTCAGACCGAGATGAGAAACTTTGACTTTAACCAATCTCAAGATATACAAAAACCATTATTTACTAGGTGTGTGGGAGGTATTACGTCCAATTTTCCAATTCCGCCCACTTTTTAACTGATGATTTTTACTGACCATTAATTTACTCAGACCAGACATTAACTTTAACCGTACTCAAGATGTAATGAAATCACTATTTAGTTTGTATGGGATGTACCACGCCCACTTGTCCAATCCCTGCCGGTTTTTTACTGATGATTTTTTTTTTAACTACAAATCCATTGGGACCATATTCAGAAACTTTCAGTTCAATCGTTCTCAAAATATACAAAAATAAATATTAACTTTGTATGGGCGTGGCTACGCCCAGTTGGAATTTTTCGATTTGATTTAGCCTATAGTTCTTTCCAGATCTACAGAACGATACTGCGAATATTTCAAGAAAATCGGTTCAGCCGTTTAGCTGCCCATAAGGCACAAATGCACACACATACAAACATGTCATTTTTATATACAAAATGGCGCAAAAATTATTCATAGCCTTTTGTTTTTGATTACATTTTTTTTGCTAAATAAAAAAAAATTATTTTGAGTGGTGGAAATCTTTATTTGGACCTGGACAATTTTTTCTTTTAATGGAAAATACGATGTCAGCCAAGTGGCCGCCGCCAGTGTTAATACACATTTATGCACCTTTGATCGCATTTTCCATAACTTTCTGCCTTATTGCTGGTGATAACTGTTCGCATTCCTGTCGAATATTCTTCGTATGGAGATTGACTGGGGGTTGTTGGCATAAAGCCGCACACTTGAAGTAGCCTCAAAGAAAGAAGTGTGTGATGGTTAAATCGCACGATCTTAATGGCCATGCCAAAACGCCAAAACGGCAGATTATGCGACCACAGTACTTGACAGGCGACTGACGGTCAGCATGCATTAACTGATGTGTTGTTTTTTTTTTTTATCTGGGACCAGGGCCCTATTCCACAAAAGAACTTATCAACTTTTCACTTTGCACTTATCAAATTGAATTTTTTGGCAAAGTGAAAAGTGTTTCTGTTCCACAATATTCTTTGCAAATTTCACTTTGAATTAAGCAAATTTTTGTAAATACTTTGCTCTCTTTGCAAAGTTTTTGCTCTTTTGGCAAAGTCTTTGCGCTCGTCTGCAAAGTGAGTGTGCAAAGTGTTCCACAAAGCATTTAGTCATCTCTGCATTTCTGTCTTATCACTTTTTACTTTGCATTGCAAAAAAAAACATTTTAAAATGAGCCGCAAAATTCAAATGGAAAAAAAACTTGCGGTGTTACAAGTAATTCAAGAAAAAAAACTTATTTTATTTGCCAGTTTTCAAAACAATAAAAAAAAAAGTTTTTTTTTATAAAATTATTCTAAATATATATTAAAGTTAACATTTCATTTTGAAGGTAAAAAAAATAGATAAACAGACTGCTTGGGAAGAAGTTTTGAAAAATGCCCAATCTCTCCAACTGGCATCGGCCCAAAAAACATGGACCTATGCGAGGAACTGTTTGTCTTCACTATCGTCGAACAAAAACTTACGTTTTAACATTTTGAAAACTTCACTATTTATAACAATATGAATTTGTAAAGCGAACGTTTACCTTGCAAATTTTTGACAAATTTATCAAAATTTGCTTTGCCAAAAAAAAATTTACAGTTTTTGTGGAACGAAACAGCATAATTATTTGCAAAGTCTTTGCAAATTACTCTTTTCAATATTAACTTTGCACTTTGCACAAGAGAACGTACGTGGAACAGAAACTGCAAAGAGAATATAAAAATTGAGAAGACTTTGCAAATTACACTCATCACTTTTAACTTATCACTTATCAAATTTTACAGTTCTGAGGAACATAAAGTTTTGCAAATTGACGAAAAATTTGATAAGTGCAAAGTGAAAAGTTGATAAGTTCTTTTGTGGAACAGGGCCCAGCACTCAGGAGATGACTCCTACACATGCGAAGCATTGTCCTGGAACTATAGGAAAGGGATAGTAGGAGAAACGACAGGAGCTGAAGCTTAATTAATTATTTTACAGCTCTGCTTTTGCACGTTCTTTGTTTATAGTCGTAGCAGTGCTGCAGCTTCGGTTTAGTAGCCATTTTTTTTTTTATTATTATTTTACTTCGCCGGTGCTACACAATACCGACGAAGGAGGGCGTTCTGATGCGAAGCCGGTATTGGTCAGTGACCAGTGACTGTGCCTTCGCCACTGAAACCTTCCAACAACAACTGACACACAAAGACACACTCATGCACATCAGAAAAATGCGAGATGTTTTTATTTTTTTTTATAAAATTTTAGTCTGAAACTGGAGTTGAACCCAGGTCTGTTTTTGGTTGTGTAGTCAACGTGCAGACTACTTCAGCCTTTGCCAAATTAAATTAAATACAGTAGAAACCCGTTAATTGGTAATCGAAGGGATTGGCTATTTCCTACGAATTACAGGAGTTTTCGAAATAAAGGAATTTCGATTAATCGGTGTTCTGCGGTGGTAGTTCTGGTTATTCAGCTGCTTTTTATCACTTTTCCTTTACTGTCTAAATAAGTTTTCACTATGATATTCTCAAGTCTGTTTTGGTTTTGTAGTCAACGTGCAGACTACTGCAGCCATCGCCATGGCGGCATAAACCCGCGAATTCAAGTAGCCCCAAAGAAGAAGTCTGGGACGGTTAAATCAGACGATCTTGCTGGCCATGCCAAGTCGCTAAATCGGCTCTACAATAATTCACACGCGACTGACGGTCAGCAGGTATTAACTGATGCACTGTTTGCACTTTTTTATGGAAACGAGTGAAAATAAATTTCGCCTGGTGACGCCCAAATGCGTGGCACGTCGTCTGGTTGATGTTTCTTTGTTCTCTTTGTGGCCAGTCCGGTGGCGGCCACGACCTGAAAGATCTGTTGTGGTTCCAGTCTGTTCGAGTCGAGCAGCTAAGTTGGCGCAACACGATTAGCAAATCTACGACGAAATTCACGCTGACCTAACACCATCGACCGATTATTTGATGAAAAAAAATCGACACAATTATTTCAAGCTCTTGAGAAGTATAGCGTTTCCTTTGTTTGTCTGTTTGTATTCTGCAGCTGTCTAGTATAAGATATGAGAATAAAAATTGACAGAAAATTGATAACAACCTGATAAAAGTACTGGTTTTTCAAATGTTTATATTGAAACGATTATCAACTTGAATTCAAATGTCAAGCTCAGACCTTTGAAAAACGTTTGAGAATGCGGCTTAATATCAAATCATAAAGTCATCGTATTTCAAAGATTGATTTGACTTCGTGTTTGTTGGGTACGACCAACATTAAAAATACTTACATACCTGCATATAATATTAACCCTTCCCCTTGCATGTTTTTGCACTTTATGCAAATATGCAAGTGTAGATAAATTTACGCGTGTGTGTGTGCGTTTTTATTTGAGTGTGAGTGTACTTAAAACCGCTACAAATAATCACATCTATTGCATCTAGCTGAAGGCAAAAAGTATATGAAGAGTTTTGATATTTTTTTAATTTTTTGGCAAAAAAAAAAGAATGTTTGGAGTTGTTATGCGGACTTTATTATCATAATGATGCACTTCAATAAGACACACATATTGCACGTCCATGTGTGTATTAAATTTGCACATGCAGAAGAGTACGTAATCAGACACAGACACACAAACGCACACAGCCATACATAAATATATGTATGTATACCCGCACATTAAAGTAAAATCCCTGCAAACACATCGTTGTTGTTGTGCACATACATACATGCTGATATTCACGAGTTGGGCCTTGTACAATACAGGATGTGCCAAAAATTCATGCGAGCTTTAACGCTTAAGAAAAGTGATGGCAAAAAACGGTGTTCAAAAAGAAAATTACTGTTTGTGATTCGGCAACCAGAAGATCCTCAGTTCAACACCCAGTCAGACCAAAAATTAATTTTATTGCGATTATCCTAATAGCGGCCTCCTTCGTAGGCCTTTGAGTAATAAAACGTTGGCGAAGTAAAATGACTATTATTATTATTTTTATTGGGCCCAAAGCACCGCGATTAAAAAGTTCTATTGCGCAAAGTCTCTCATATTAGACCTCCATCTTAAGGCTTCTAAGTAATCCAAGCACTATTTTGGGTGTGTAGTTGCACAGCTTGTGTGGAGACACCGAAATTTCACCCAGAAGGTGAATTCATAGTTTGCTGAGCGCAGGACAGTCGCAGAGTACGTCAGTGTCACTTTCACAAAATTGACAGACATTGGTCTCGCAGAAAGCAATTTTGTCAGACCATAGTGACCTGTGAATTACAGCGTTAATAGGCTCAAGAAAGTAGCATATTTAAGACCGCCCTATTCGGGATCAGGAAGCGTTTGGCTTGACACTGGCCGACACTATTATGCCAGTGAGCAACGAATTCCCCTTCTTCCCAGTTCCCATGAATCTCATTTCTCATTTTTTAAGTCCACAGAATGGCTCTGTGCCAATTAGGCACAAATCGATGGCGATGGCACGATGGATGGTAGTCTGCACGTTGACTACAAATCCAAAAACAGACCTGGGTTCAACCCCAGTTTCAGACTAAAATTTTAAAATAAAATAAAAACATCTCGCATTTTTCTGATGTGCATTAGTGTGTCTTTGTGTGTCAGTTGTTGTCGGAAGGTTTCAGTGGCAAAGGCATAGTCAGTGGTCACTGAACAATACCGGCTTCAGCTGATAGCAATCCACAATCACATCAGAACGCCCTCCTTCGTCGGTATTGTGTAGCACCGGCGAAGTAAAATAATAATAAAAACATGGCTACTAAACCGAAGCTTCAGCACTGCTACGAGTATAAACAAAGAACGTGCGGAAGCAGAGCTGCAAAATAATTAATTAAGCTTCACCTCCTGTCGTTTCTGCTACTATCCCTTTCCTATAGTTCCAGTACAATGCCTCGCATGTGTAGGAGTCATCTCCTGAGTGCTGGCCCCCAGATAAAAAAAAAAAATTTGCTCCTCGTTTTGCCAGATATTTAGCCAAGTAAAATGATATTAAAACGGCTCTCCTTAGAAACAAATAAATGCGTTAATAAGCTCTCTCTAGTTCTTAATCAGCTGTCGCTTATATCGCTATACTATCCCCCTCTCCCCTGGTTCAAGAAAAAAAAGAAATAACTAAAAATGTAGATAAAAGAATTTTTATAAAATTTTTGAATAGAAATTGAAGATCTATATGTTTAAAATTCAACTAATCAATCGAGAATTAAAGCTAAATATCAAACACAAAAACCAAAAAATCTATAAACAAAAACATAACAATCCATGAGTTTACTTTTTTATAACACACACATTTCTATTTTTATTTATTTATTAATTTTTTTTTTTTAAAGATTACAATAATATTAATTTCTGTATAAAATAAAATCTACAGCTCCTGCATTTGTAACATTATTCATCAGTAATGAAATAATTTCGAAGAACTAAAAAAATAACAAATAGAAGCAGCACAATCTGCGGCAAGTTTTCGTACACCCGTTACTGTTTCACTTATCGAGGTGAAATGTGTTTATTCAAAAACTCTTAAATATTTGCTGAAGTTGAAATGATTACAATTTCAAAAATAAACATGGAAAAAAAAACTGAAAATGTTGATTTTGTTTCCTTTTTCGAGTAATTAAAATGAATGTACGACATGACGGAGGCCTATGTGAAGGGAGAAATCCTTTCGCAACTGAATGAGAATAATTTCAGCATCAGTGTGCCGTATGTGCAGTTCGTATGTCCCATCAGAGCTCCAAGAACAACTGAAAAAAAAAATCTGTCACTGTGACAAAAGACGTTGTTGACTTGACGGATTAGAAGTGCTGCATTTTATTTCAAAATAAAACGTATTTCATTTGTTTGGCAGTTGAAGATAATTCAAAACAATATTTCGATGGTGCTTAAAAAAGGTGTGTCAAAGAGATTTCAAACAAAAAAAAATTGCTAATGAAGCAAAAGATATTTTATTGAAAAGCGTTTTAATTAAAACAAAAAAAAAGAAAAATAAACTTTTGGGAATCATTTGGCAGGGCATCACTGATACTTCCCGCTGACCTGTATTTTTTTGAAAAAAATACTATTGAAGTCTAAAGCAATGCTATCGAACACTCCTCCTCTTCGTACCCATCAGTAGTTCGCATCCTCTCCAGTCATGGCCATGAACCACTCGAGACTCTGCAATCCATCCTACTTCCCCAACAGGCTTGTATAGACACAAATTTCTGTCATGTTTGGTGAGGCGCTTGAGCCCCATATTTGGCCCATGAAAACTTTTCGCCGTATTCGTTCCGAAAATCAGCACAATATTCTATTTAAACTTGTAAAAGTATGAATTAATATCTCAACGGCCAGGCCAATCGATATTTAAAAACATTGTCGACTGAGACCGTTCTCTAAGTATGAGGCCTTTTCCATGACTGCCATATACCAACTCAGCATAAACGTATAAATCTTATGAACCCCAGGGAAAGTGTGCAGTTATACCATCATGCACTGTTCTTCCCGTTCGACCCACACATTCTACCACACAGAAAAAAATTATTTTCATAATATTTATGAAAACTGTTCATATTTTTTGGCGTTCATAAAATATATGAAACGTTTTTAGTATATATGAATTATTTCTCGTATTTTAGATTCTCTTTAAGATTCCCAGTAGTAAGTTATGAATTTCGGTGTAATTGTTATGAATTAAATTCATAAATTTGTTCATAAGAATTTTTCTTAGATCTAAAGAACATTTCCCTTGAATATAATGTATTATTCTTAATTCAAAATAATGTTGTTTATATCTACAATTTTTCAAAATTCTTGGATTTTATGTATAGCTTCATATGGATGGATTTTATTGATTCTTTCACTATGACGTAGATCGCGAAGTTGGCTTTACGAGGAGACCATATATCGAGCCTTTGGTGCAATACCGCAGTAACTCAAAATTTAAATTTTTTGAGCTGGCTATGCAGAAATGATCTTTGGGGAAATACATATCTAAAGGAAAAAAGATTATGGTTATATCTCTAACTGTTCAGATTCTACAGCTACAAATGTCTTTATTGCCTCCAGCTATTTCCAACAATATTTATTTGCAATAATGAAATATTTCCTTAATGACATGCAATTTACAAAACATGCCTCTTTATTTAAAAACTTGTAAAAAAAAATAGCTTTAATAAACGAAAATACTATCAAAAAGATGGCTCAAAAATTCAAATGCATTTTTCTCAGTTCACGATTTTCTGAATTACGACGGTATTGCACCAAAGGCTCGATATGGACCACTAGGTGCCTTATTATTTATAAATTATTGAAACAGAACGGTTACAGATATAAAATTAATTTTTTTTATTCAGTAAGAGTGGAAGTATCACGGCTAAAGACTGACCATCTTGTGGTCAATTTCCAGATCTATCCAATGGTGAAAAAATTCACTCAAATTGCTTCAGGGATTGAGAAGTTACAGTGTTAAAATATGTGCGAGAGTATGAAATTTGTTAGGTGTGGTCTACTATGGTATTTTTTTTAAAGACAAATAGAATAAAAAAAAGTACGACCTTAACAACTTTCCCATCAGTGGTTTGAATATAAAAGCGATTAAAAAATAATAAATAAATATAAAAATACAATGGCAGAATGCAATTGATATCGTATGGTTTGTTACATATTTTCGCTTTCGTAGCATCCTGCCAGGAAATGCAACAATAATGATCGTTAAAGGTAGTAACCGTAAGTGCGGCCATACAATCCATGACCATTTTACATGCTAAACGAAGGTTGTGGATTGAATGAATCCAATTTGTGTTTAATGTTCATGTTTTAAATATTTTTCTAAAGAATCGATAACTTTCTCATTCACTAATGCTACACTCAAAATAAAAATCAATCCATCTGTGCTTAAAGCAATCCCAAGCGGTGTCAAAAGTACGGTAAGTACAGACTTTCTTAAATCAAGTAAAAAATATTTAATTAATGGAAATAAGCCTATCACAGGATTGATTTAAGAAAAACTGAGATTGAATCAAGCATGAAATGAGCTGGATTCAAAATTTTGTAATTTTGTAATTCTGTATTGGACTAAAAGTATTTATTTAATTTATTAAACATATGCTCTTGTTGTATATGATGGTTGGTTGGTGCTTAGAACAACTCATCAGTAGATCTTCAACCAAAGTTTTGTAAAGCTAAAAAAAAAAATTTTCTTTTTTATACAAAAAGTCCCTAAAACTCTTTGAGAATTCCGTACTGAATTTTCGATTTTTTTTTCTAGATTTAAGAATTTTCTACAAATTTTCAGAATTTCCAGCATTCTCAAGTAATCTTATTTTGGATAGTACTATTCGTACTTGATTTTTTCAGTATGACTCGTACTAATATTAAACATGCATAAATTTATTACGTACTTTTTCTTTCGGTGTACGACTGAGTCCAACTCAATTATAGCAATTTTATTTTAAGGAGAACAGTACCACCTCGATCAAAGCATCCGTGATGCATTTTCGATCGTTGACCGACCCACCTCCTGCTGCACCTTCATCAGCACTATCTGAATTATCGTCGTCCTTCTTCTGGATTGTCTGATCCTGTTTCCAGTCGCAGTACCACAGCAGCATCTGTAGCAGGCACCAAAGCTTTTTACTGCCCGCAACATATCGGGCTTCGGAGATCCCATATGCGCGGCAGCACCCTCCACAGCATTCGCCTTCGTACTACGCCTCTGCAGAATAGTTCGTGAGCCTATCAATTTGGAGGTTGTATATTTGATTCCCACATAGTCCCTGGGTGTTATGACGTGCAAGCTAAGAAGCTTATAAAAAACATTTGCCCTTTTGCTGCTCTTCGGGGAGTTAGGCTTCACTCTCTTAAATTTTTGCCTCTTCAACATCGCTGACACGTGTTATTTGTGGAGTATTCAGGTAATTAGTTACGATCGTTAAAGTATTTAGTTTATTCCACAAAGTATTGAAAATATTTATCAGCAACGGTTTATTAATATTGAAAATGCCAACAACATTCATTCATACACCACACGTAATCAAAGAAGCATCAAAGGATTTTAAAATTTTTATAATTTACACACACACACACACACACAGAAACACTGCCTTCTACAGTAAATGCGCCTGCCTTGGTTGTTACTAGTCATCGACCACTTTTTCCTTATTTTAATTTGCATTTAAATGAGCTTAATAGTGAATAAAACTGTGCATGTATGTGAATGCAAAAAACAAAAAACATGCACACATACACATACATACGAGCACATCCTCTGAAAACTATTATAAGCAACGAAAAAATTTCTTTTTAAACGATATTTTTTGTTAACGTATTTATAGTTTCGTTCGGTTTGTCTATTCGACCGACCAAAAGTGTGGTTAGGTAGTAGAATTCCCAAACTATAATGATGGCCAAAGACTTTTAAACAGTCTATAATCATAAACCATAAATTATTATCAAGCGAAAACCGAAACGAATACATGTTGTCGTATTGTGAGACCTTTACATGTATTATGAGATGAGAGGCGCGTAGTAGTCATGTCACTAATTATTTCGAAGCGATAAGTAAACCCAATATAACTGTATAAGTGTTATACTGTTACTGTTCTTAGGAGTTGTTAAAATTATATTTTCGATTTGCTGGCGAATTGCACTGGCCGACAAAAGTCTACATACGACCAATATTTTAGCGACTTAAAAGTCTGAATGAATAAAAATCCGCATGAATAAAAGGTAATACAGTCGAACTTCCTTATGACGAAATTTTCTCCATAACGAATTATCTTTGAGAACACTGTATTTTGTTAAGGTATTGTTTCACTTTAAAGAACATTTTCTTGACACACAACTTCCCTTCGATATGATAACGAATTCTTCAAAAATAAGCACCTTTTTTTTAAATGTGCATTATTTTATGTGTTCATATAAATTTGTTTGGATATAAGTTGTGTACATTAGAACGGGTACATTTTTTTTCTGTGTTTCTAAAATCAAAATGGAACCCACGATTTTGTATGACAAAGTTTGTTCAAACTTAGATTGGACATTTAATATTTATAAAGCAAATCGCTAGAATGAAAAAGAAAAATTTAATTTTTTTTTTCTTGGACCGGCACTCAGGGGATGGATAATGATTTGTACGCAAGTACAATTTCAAGTTCTTATTGGTTCTATGTACAATATTTTATTTTCTCATCTCTTTTAAGCGTCATTTGTAGCTTACGACCTTTAGTGGACTTTCAGTTCCAGCAAAATGCATTGCATATGTAGGAGTCAGCTCCTGAGTGCTGGTCCAAGATAAAAAAAAAACCTAGTCTGAGCACTCAAAATTTTCTAATTTTATAAAAATCACTCAAAAAAAATATAGTACTTGAAAACATCTCAAACATTAAGTAAATTAAATTCGAAAAGGCACTAGGCAATCCCAAACCAATATAATTTTGATGCGGCCTGGGACGTAATCGTGATTCAGGTGTTAAAAAAAATCTGCCTCCAAATTCAATGCAGGCATAGAGATTGCTGACGAATATATTTTTGGTACAAATTTTATTTAAAGTTTAACAGGCACTGAGGTTGACTAGCACAAATATTATTAAAAATGGCTACTGAAACAAAGCTTCAAACTTGGATACGTATAGAAAGCTTCACCTCCCTCCATCTCTCTCACTATCCCTTTCCTCCAATAATGCATCGCATGTGTAGCGGCATACGACTCAGTGCTGCTCCAAGATAAAAAAGAAGGTGGCGAAGGCTGAAGTAGTCTGAAGTAGACCTGGGTTCTACCCCAGTTTCAGACTAAAATCATAAAAAAAAACATCTCGCATTTTTCTAATGTGCATTAGTGTGTCTTTGGGCGAAGGCATAGTTACTGGTCACTGAACAATACCGGCTTCAGCTGATAGCAATCCACAATCACATGCTTTTACGACTGGTTAAAAATTCCTTTTGATTTCCCTGCAAATCACAGTCTGCGACAAAAGTCTACGTACGATTCTTAATTTAATCACTTGCTCATTTCGAAAGTATAAATGAACAAAAAGTAAATTGTAAATTAACTTCATGTCCTGCTGGGTCGTACTCAATTCTGCTGACAATAAGGGGGCCAGGTCCATCTGCATTTTTTTAAGACTTATTTTTAAACTACGAGCACTTGCCATTAATATTTAGGAAGATTAGAAAACCAGCATGTTAAGTTTGCTTGTTTAATCAGGCCTGTTCTGCAAACCACTTTTTGTCAAAGTGATTTGAAATCACGGAAATGGTGTTCTGCACACAAAAATTTTAATAATCTCGTGGTTTGAAATCGTCAGCTAAATGACTGACGATTTGAAATCACTTGCTTATTTTTTCTATGTATTTCGTTTAGAATTTAATAAAAATGCTATAATATATTTCATGTGATTTGTTTTCTATTTATTTTTGTAATAAAATTGGGTTTGCTACATATAAAAACTTAAATATTTGTAAGAACACTGCTTTTTTTGTAAATAATTGTTTTGCTTTGTTTAGCAATGTCGTGGTTTACATTTATTTTCTAGCAGTCAGCTGGTTAATTTTTTCGAACATGTTTTTGAGGTTGCCAAAGTCACACAGTCTTTATACGTCATGTAAATACAGGGTGGCCCAAATAAGACCAGCTGATGTGAAACACAAATAACTTTTTTATTTTTTAACATAATTTATTTTTTCTTTTTGCAGATTATAACTGAACTCTTGGAAATTTAAAATGAAAACATACAGTCCACAACAACGCATTAAAATTATCGATTTTTATTATTCTTCACAACGAACAATTGTTCTGACGCAGCGAAATTATCGCCGTATTTTAACGTAAGATCAGGTTATGTGAATAAACAAAACTGTAGGTTGTGGGGCTCCGAAAATCCAAGGGCAATACATCAGCATCAGTCACACCCAATCGATGCACTGTTTGGTGCGTTGTTATGGCCACAAAAATCATCGGCCCATATTTCTTTGAGAATGAGGATGAAACGCCAGAAACGGTCTCCGGGGCTTCTTACAGAACAATGATCGACAACTTTTTGCGGCCAATGGTGGAGCAACATCCTAATGTGGTTTCAACAAGATGGAGCCACTGCGCATACTGCTAGGCAAACTATGGGCGTGCTGCGTGAAATTTTTGGTGAACGCATAATTTCAAGAAATTCAGATTTCCCTTGGCCTCCTCGTTCACCAGATTTAACTGCGCCCGATTTTTTTTATGGGGATATTTAAAAGAAAAAGTGCATGTTAACAACCACAGACACTTGGACAGCTCAAGCAGAATATTCGAGCCGAAATACGGCGCCTGCAACCAGAAACATTACGCCGTGTAATGCAAAATGCGCTAAAAAGAGCCAATGCCTGTATCGAGCAAAATGGTGGTCATTTGTCTGATGTCATATTTCACACATAGTCACGTTAAAATTCTATAAAATGTATTTAACATATAAAAATAAATCATTTAAAAAAAACCGTTATTACAAGAGTTACACGTGTTTAACATCACTAGGTCTCATTTGGGCCACCCTGTATATAGATATTTTACTATCATATTCTTTATTTAAGACAAATTTTATATATTGTTGTACAAAAAAACAATATGGTTAATAATTAAATCATTTTTGTGCAAATTTATAAATAATTAAATGCAAAATTTAAGTAAATTTCATTAAACACTGGTAACTTCGCAATTATAGATACATACATATGTAGATATTTTGTTGTGCTAATAAAAAATTTATGGTTTGTAAAGTTTCATTTTCTTTTTTTAAATGATGCTTTCTTAAAGCAATTATTGACAATAAACTAGCCCCTGGCATTTTTATATTCTTTCTTTCATCTAATATTTTAATTCACAATGCAAAAATATAAACAAATATAAAACATCAGCTGTTTTCTCGTGTTTTCGAAAAATTAAAACCACGCCGAAAAATGTAAAATAGCGTGATTTACAGAACAGCTTCAAATCGTCGGCGTGGTTTCAAAACGGTTCGTGATTTCAAATCACGTCATTTGCAGAACAGGCCTGAATATTCGAGTTTTCTTTACAAGAATCGTATGTTAAAGATATTAAGGCCCCGCCCCTATTAATTACATGCCACCAGATGCCACTACGTTCTTTTCTGCTCTTTTAAAATTTAATAGCGCTGCTGCTCTTTTTTATGTGTGTGTTTTTTTTTTTTTGGTTAAGCAGCCAGACTTCTTTTTGTAAACTTTTTAACTTTTTAAATTTCCATCTTTTTTTTTCTTAACTTCATTTCAATTAATTTTTTCATTATCATTAATTTTTGTTATTATTTCGTTGTTTTTGAATAGTATTCGTAATCTTTTTTATCATCATCAGATGCTCTCCCATCACAGTCCATTAAGGTTCTTTTATTTCTTTCACAGTTGCTAGTCAATGCATTGAAAATATTTATATGTGTGTGTATAAATACTTTAAGCACTTGTGAGTGTATGTTAATGCTAAAATGCATGTGCGTTTGCCTGTAACCGTAGAGTAGAGTGTCTATATTAAACGGCAGTATTAATATCTGTGGATGCAGAATCCAGCAGTGAATTAAATTTCCAAAATAAGGTTGAATACGTCGCATTAAATAGGGAATGTAATTTCCTTGATATACATCTGTGAATTGATATGCTGGTCACTGTTATACGAGTATATCAATGAGAAAGTGGGTGGCGGAGTATATTATTTTTAAAATCACTTCAGATAAGTGTTAGAATTGAGGGGGATTAACATTTTTTTGATTGTGGTATTATTTTTTGGAAGAAAGAAATGAATGAAGATGTTAATTTTTGAAAAGCATTTTAATGATTTCTGTAAAAGTTTCTTGCCAATCTACTCACCGAAATATGCACATTTTGTTGGTCATTTGGAAAAATGGCTCATTAAAATGCCAATTGGAATTTTTATTTAAGTTTGTATGCATGTGTGTGTGGGTGTGTGTGGATGTTGGTTTAGCAGCGAAATGGAAGTGAAATGCTTAAAAAATATTTACCAAAGGTTGCCGTCTTTGTATTACACATGCATACATATACAAATAAAAGTGTGTGTGTGTGTGTGTGTGTGTGTATATATATATTTTTTTATACTCTTCTTCTTATTTCTTTGATTTCTCTTTATAATCCTTTTTAACGCTTTAACGTTTATTGACTTTCGCGTACTCTACTTTTTAATGTCTTTCATTAATTTTTTCCAACAACGTTTATGAGTGCATGGGTGCATGTGTGAGTGCATGGGTGCATGTGTGTGTGTGTGTGTGTTTACATTCACTTTGCTTGACTGCGTGTGTGTGTTTTTATATCTACAATATCTTTATTTTAAAATATGTGTTCATTTCCATGTTAATTAAATAATAATAACAATGAAGTAGGTTTATTGTAAATACCGTTACTGGATAAAATAACGTTCATAACGTTGGTGGTGTATGTGCAGCAAATATTCCGTTACAGATTATTAAACCCTGTTGGTTATATTCTTTAAATGGTAATTGGTTTTTTTTTTTTGATATTTTGTGCTGGTAATATTCAAAATGAACAAAAACAAAAAAAAAAAACGTTTGCGGCAAGTGCTGCACAATGCAACAATAACCCATAAAGGTTGCTTAAATTTAAATGCTTTTCTACAATATATTTATTAAGTTCTTATTAACGGTCATTGAGAAACATTAAAAATACTCAAAATGGTTATGAATTTTGTATAAACTGAAAGGAACTGAGTAAATTAAAAATGAATTTTTGAAGTAAAAGGAATTATTGTAGTTTTTGTAATATTCAAAATGTGTTCGAAAAAATCTATAATATTGAACCTCATTATGAGTGCCATTGTCGTAGTCGTATTTACGACAAGCCAATAGAAAACATATGGCACGTTTTGCTACAATTTACTTCACGACAGCGTACTAATAATCGAGCAAAACAACAAAATGAACTAGTACAACGACCATGAGCCCTGGTTAAAAAAAAAAACTGTCTATTAAAATGATGGTTATTAAACATATGACAAGGTATTTACTAAAACGCGCGAAACCCCTTCTTAATCTGCTGGCTTGTGATTTTATATCAAGCTGTGACCGAAAAAAAGCGCAAAATCGTCCATAAAAGAACATTTTTAAATTTCTTTTAATTTATTTTATTGAAGTACGAGCAGTATATTATTTTGTTTACTTACCGATTATATTTTAATTTGCAAAAGAAAAAAACTATTGTTAATTAAAACGAATTCTTTTAATGGTTTTGAGGGATGATCCCTACATATGCGATGCATTGTGCTGGAACAAAAGAAAGGAACAGAGTAAAGGGATAGTGAGACAGGTGACAGGAGGTGAAGCTTCAATGTCGTACAACTCTGCTTTTGCACGTTTCTTCATTATAGCAGTGTTGCAGCGGCCCTTATGTTAACGAGATTCAATACATTTTCATATATATCGTCACCTGAAATGCAAAAGGGAATAACAGCCAAAATAATCAAAATTAAATTTTTAATGGATATTGGCACAGCGCACCAAGACACGCATCTTCACAAATTTTCAGCTTTCTATTTTTAAAAATAACGACTTTATTAAAGAATTCCAACAACGAAGTTTTTACTAAACTTTCAAAATCAATATATTTGTTGCTGTGGCGAAATAACGCAACAATGGAAAAATGTTACCAGTTTACTGTTTTTGCGGCATAAACTCAAAAAACTCATCATTTTATTTGGCTGATATTGCGAAAAAATCATATTTGTACCCACAACACTTTTCATGTTATTAAGTTTATTGTCTCTCCTGTAAAATGTTTAAAAGTGCTGACGGGACCTTATGCATTTTAGGTGACGATATGTAACAAGTGGATCACATATAAGCCCATGTTACGAAATTCCAAACAGCCTACATTACACGTGAGTAAAAACTGACTGAGGACACGTATTTGCAATTAAATTTCAACAAATAAAACTCACACACAGCACAAAAAATTTTTTATTTTTTTATTTTTGGGGAAATAAAGGAATATATGTATGTATGTATATGTGTAAATGACCACAAATTTTTAAGCAATAAATCTTCTTATAAATCGAACGGTAAAGTGATATATGATTTCCATTAAACCTAAGATACTGCAGCCTAAAAAGAAGCTGCCGAGACCGCCAATATAAACTGAAATAATACGGTTCCAAATTCGTTAGAATAACTGCATCGCGCATTTCAGATTGAACACCTACCTAAAACATCAGCAAAAGAAAAAATAACATTTCGCCTTAATTGCATCTTGGGATAATTAATAATGCCCCATTGGAAATTGGTACCCAGAAACCAAACACGTGAGTTCTAAAAAAAAAGAATAATATACTTGAAATAGAATCCTTTTCAAATAAATTAACAATTCGCACACTCACATAGGACAGCACTAAAAAATTAGAATCATCACAATTGGCCAGACAATTGCAATCGATTTTATAGCGTTTGGATTTCAAGGAAATCATTTCCTCTTGCATAAATTACAATAGTTTTAAATTAACAAACTGTTTCAAAGTACTAATAATAATAATTATAATAAATTTACTTACTCTTAAGACTGGCCACACAACCTAATCCTTTCAAGTCACATATGGGCAAAACTTGTCCATTACGCACTTAAATATAAACGAAATTTTAAAATCTCAAGTTAATTATAAATAAAATCACACCATTTCGTTGCTCTGACACTCACACTTATTCCTATAGAAATGAGGCACACAATTGCAAACTCTTAAAGCCAAAAACAAACGACACTCAGCCAAACATAAGCCATAACTGTAGATGGGTGCAGTTAGCATATTCTCAGTTTCGTGTTGGAAACGACATTTGCGCTGTTTGGTGGAAAAACTGAAAATAAATTTTCGTATCACAAATCACAGCACATCTGTATAAGCCAACAGAACAGAACATAAGAGAAAAGGAAGCAAAAAAACTCACGCTTTAGCTGCCTCATCTGTGGTAATTTCTAAGGCAGTCAACTCCACTGTGGTGTAAACTGCTTCGCCAAATGTGTAACGTTGCTTTGCTATGTTCGGTATATCCGACGGACTATGAAAATACACATCATAGCCAGTTGATAAATTAATCATTTGAGCAAAAATGTCACCATCTAAAGGATGCACGGTCGCCAGTGGACCATGCTCCACCAAATTCCATTTATTCTCTTTCCAATACTCATACGAGTTGTAACGGGCCACAACACTATTGACGGAAAAACAAATACCAAATTCAGTTTGAGTTTCATAGCTAAAGATTTCAACTGTAGGGCCACTGCTTATTTCGGGAACAAATTCCCTTTTCAAGTCATAAAGTAAATTTAAATAATTATCGCTTCGTATACCAAATGTTTTATTTAGAGGCAAACTATCGATGTTGTGATAAGAAAGACTGGCCAACTTATTTAGGAAATATTTAAAGCCTTCCTTATCTTCTTCTGTGGCAAAGTTATTCTGATGGGACCTGCAGAAAATATAAAAATTTATTCAGTTACGAAAGAGTTTTCCAAACACAGGTAAAATTATATATAGAAAAGTGTGATATTGTTTAATCAAAAAATTTTCACTGAAACGAAAAAACTTTAAATATAAATTTCCGTAGAAAACTGAAATTGTCAACTAAGCTTTTAAAAAAAAGTAATATTCTCGCTGATTAATTGACAAATTTTATATTTTTTGCAGATAAATAAAGTTATCGATAACTTTTTTAGATAAAATGAAAATTATCCATAAAATTTTAATATAAAATTTAAATTATAGATAAATTTTCTAGAGAAAATTTCATTTATCGATAAATTTCCTAGAGAAAATTTCAGTTATCGATAAATTTCCTAGAGATAAATTTTATTGTCCATAAATTTTATAATGAAAATTATATTAAGGGATAATTTTGCTTTAGAAAATTAAAGTTCTCGATAAATCTTCATGGGAAAATTTAAGTTATCGATTACTTTTCTAAAGAAAATTAAAGTTATCTCCAAGTTTTTTTGATAAAAAAAAATTATCGATAAATGTTCGAAAGAAAATTTAAGTTATCGACCAATTTACTAGACAAAACGAAATTAATGAATAATTTTTAAAATCAAAGTCCTCGATTAATTTTGAAAAGAAAATGAAAGTTATCGATGAATTTAGCAAAGATAATTTTATATTTAAAATATTTCTTAGAGATCAGTAAAGTTACCGATAAATTTTTATGGGAAAATTTAAGTTATCGATCGCTTTTCTAAAAAAAATTTAAGTTATCAACAAGTTTTTTAGACAAAATTAAAATTATCGCTAACTTTTTTAATATAACATTTAAGTTGTTGATAAATTTTTTTAGAGAAATTGTATGTTGTCCATAAATTTTCAAGACAAGTTAAAGATATCGATAAATTATTAAACATTTGCGGGCAGTTGATTTTTGCATTGTCGCTTTGTGGTCATAAATTTGATGACATATGCTGTCTTGTCCGCGAACGTGTTAATAGAAAATTAAAATTATCCATAAATTTTTTATGGAAATTTAAGTTATCGATAAATTTTTAATTTACACTTTAAGTTATCGTTAAACTAATGGTGTTATAGTAGACCTTTTCAATATGTAAAACGATTTGTGTTGTAAAAATTAAGGCTTTAAGTCCAATTTTTCTTTTAAACTTTTTATTAATAATTCCAATATTTCGAACAACTTTGTTGGCCATCTTCAGGGAAAATTATACACTAAAAGAAACAAATTACAAAATATTGTTCTCTCACAAAATATGCTCAAATATAATATACAGTCAGTGGGAACATAGTGTAACATAAACATCAGACAACACTGAGAATAAATTTAAGCCTTCTGAGTTAAATTTTTCTTAGTTTTCTATGTAAAATATGTATGCTTTGCGAATATATCGTTAATCTCTTTTTCTTTAATGTTTTCTTTAGCTTTTTTTTGCTTATCAGTCCGTTCTTATTTTAGCTGTCTAGCTAAGAGGTAACGCAAAGGGAACTTTGAGAACCTGCTTCTCCGTTGACTTGGTTATATTACCTAAACTATAAGTTATAACAAATTTGATCATACCCTACAGCAACGAAAGCAATAATTTACTACATATGCAACTCATTTATTTATTTATAATATTTTTAGACCCTTTGCCTTCCGTGGCTATAATTGTATTGAAAAATTCAATTTAATTTGAATCCCTTAATTTTTATCGCAATTTATCTCAGCTTTTGAATAGTTGGTTTTTTTTTTATGTAGATGTAGATTTGTTTTTGTTTTCTTATGTAGATTTGCCCAATACTCTCATGCAAAGAACCAATAAATTTTAATCTACCATAAATTAATCAGTTTACGTTGCGGTTTTGGTAGGTGTGCGGGTAATCAAACTGTATTTTTTGTAATTTTTTAAATGTATGTATTGATATGTCCATGTAAAAAAAAGTAAAAATGAACACGTGTACTACTAGCATTACATAGTTGGCACTTACTTAATGTATTCTTCAACTTTGAGCTCATCGATGCGTTTATGAGGACATAGAGTCAATGATGGGAAACTGGTATTCCAAAATAATTTATTACGATCCATTGATATGACCATTGGTGAGGTCTGATAACGTTGCCAGGTGCGGTGACTAAGCGAAGCAATGGAATATATGGCCATGCAAATAAATGCAAACCACAATATTCTAAAAAGTTTATAGAAATAAAAAAAAAAACGAAATAAACAAATGGTGATTTTCCATATAATAAATAGATGAGCGTAACAAAAACAAGGATTTTGGTGGTTTTCTTTTTTTTTGGATTTATAAAATATATACATAAATACATATATACAGTCGAATCTCCCATAACGAATACCTCCGTGATGAAGGGGCAACCACTATGGGCGGACACTGTTGCGTGGGCCCAGCAACGTTCCATATTGTAATTTTTTTTGAGGAAACCTCCACATTGTACGTACCTTTTCCTTCGCTGACCCACTCATTAGGGATTCCACTGTATATATTTATATAAATATACATACATTGAAACTTATGTACTATAAATATACATAAATAACTTTGTTTCATTGCAAGAGCTAATTGAAACGCATAGGCAGTGATGTTAACCGTACGGTAATTACCGTATTGAACGGTATTTTAGACCTCCAAACGGTAGGAAAGTAATTAATTGAATAGGTCACACATTGTCTGATCTAATCATGCGTTTTAACACCCCTGGATTATTATTTTTTTTTGTATATAAAATATTTGCATATTTTTCACTTTTCTTAGACGTTTCTTTTTTGTGTTACCTTTCTATTAGGCTTAAACCAACTTTCGCCAAAAACCCAAAACCATGTATAGACGAATGCTGAAAAAATTCCAATAAAAATGTTTTGAATTTCAATGGTAAACCTCCTTTGCCAATCATCCTTCGTGACTTTGATGGTTCACAATTACTACCAGTATTTTTAATACGCATTAGCATGTCATTGCGAAAGTGTCCAAATCGATTTTTATAAAAACGCTGCGATTGACTGTTTTTATTTATTCCTATTTGCGCAGCGGGCCGACAATTTATGCGTCTCACTGTTAAATTATGCCTTTCATTGCAATAATTCAAATGATTTCTGTGAGAAATGACAGTATTTTCTACTTCGGCTTGAGGTATTTTAAAAGATTCCGCAAACGGCTGCGAAGCAAAAATCTGTAACTTTTTAAAACCACTGCCGGTACTACTTGTATCAGATTTTTGCATTACGCTGGCTTTCGATGCAACAGAAGCATGAAGTTGCTCTTTAGTCTCTTTATATTCTAAGCCCTGATGCTGTAATAAAACGTTGCCTTGTTTAGAATTCATTTTTAAAATCGCGATATTGGTAAATGTTAATGTTATTGTTTTTGGGAAACTAAATGAAATATATTAAATTAATTATTTTAAGTTAAAGTTTTTGTGAGAATAATTCCTGCTCTATGTATTTTTTTTTTATCAACTGCAGCCGAAACTTGCTGAAACTGTACTGAAAATTTTCGAATTACTGATTGTGTTTAATTAAAACTGACAAAGTGTGCTTTCACTTGAGGTCCTGTACTTTAAATACACAACGAACGGAGCCATTTAGTAGCACAACAAAAACGTAACCAAATTCCAACTTTTCGAGCCTGGGAAACAGAACACTTGCAGCAAATTCACATGCATCCCGTGGCAACAGTATAGTTATTTATATCATTTGTATGCATGTGTGAAACGCCGTGCAAGCGCACACAATAAAAACTGAAAGATCAACGAGATAAATTGTAATTTGTTACAATTAAAAGGAAATAAAATCATTGTAATTTTGGAAATAATAAAAAATACAATAATTATATGTAGCCTGCACAGGCTGCTTTGCTATTAACTAATTATTCGCTTGGGTATTTATCATGATCTGTGTATTACGAAAAAAAAGAAAACAATTTTTATAATATTCACACCACTTTTGATTTGAGTGTGACTGAGCGCGTTTATGGGGATCAGCGGCTGGTTGTCACGTTAGAACCGCCGCATTCTTCTGACCGTCGTTTTCTTCGGTTCCTACTAGAGTCTGCCCACTCCAGTGATGCATCTCTCTTCTTGACCTATGCTCTCCTATCCTAATCTACTCCCTTCTCTTCTTCGTCACAAGTATCACAATGATGACTATGATGAATTGGACCCAAGTCGGCTGGGCTCTCTTTATTTTCACCGGTGACATGGATATCTATGTTTACATATACGGGTATGTTCCGTAAACCGGAATCGCAAAAATTTTTCGTTTCTAAAACGAATACAACATACTTAGGTTCTGTAAATCGAATTCGCATAGTTTTACTCGGTTTAAAATCGAGTAGATAAGTCCGGGCGAAATTAAATCGAATACACTATCTTCCTAATAAATAACTGATGAAAGATAAAAAAACAATTACCAATTTTTACTTGAAGTCTTTCTTTTATTAAATTAGTCGAATTATATACTACCCTGACAGTAAAAGGTTCGTACTCCCTTTAAAATTTCTGCAATGCTATTTTCATTATTCTTGTAAATATTTTTACATATCAAAATTATTAAAAAATTTTTTTGTTTTATGTAGTTAACTGCTAGACTGATGAAATGCAATACCAATATTTTAATTCGTAATAAGTGGTTTTTTATACAGCCATGTCTTTAAATAGTCTTTTAAATGCAACTTTGTAAAATCGACCAAGAAACGTTCGTACTTTACATTAACTGCCGTTATTTTTTTATTCAAGTGTTTTGTGGAAAATATTTTGCATTAAAGTAGTTAAAATAAAAAAGAAATGTTTTTTTTATAAAATTCTGAAATTTATGATGCGCGCGGTAAAGCTATTTCTAACGAAGTTCGAGAACTTATTATGCAAAAATTTAAAAATGGCAAAAGTTATTCGGAAATTTCATTAGAACTACATTTAGCCAAGTCAACTGTACAACATATTGTATAATTTTCTAAAAAAAACGATTCGATTTCGCCAAATTTTGCAAAATGTGGTAGAGTATCTAAGGTTACGCCACGTAATTTGCGGTCATTAGAAAATTTAATCAAACATAACAGATGCAACACAGTTAGAAATTTGGCAGCATAGTGGTCACTAGGTATTGGAAGGCCTATAGGACGTGAAACTGCAAGAAAATATTCGAAAAAGTTAAATTATAGTTTTTACAAGGTAAATAAAATAAGTAAGTTAATAAATCCTTCACGTATCGTTATTCAAAAAAATGATTGTTTAAGGCAAAAGCCGCAGAAACGAAAACGATTATTATGGGCGAAAGAGCGACAGTCAAAGGCAGTGGGATTCGATTATTTTCAGCGATGAATCAAGATTTTAATTATGTGTAGGCGACACAGGATCAAAAGAATTGCAGAAAATTTAAAGGGAGTACGAACCTTTTACTGTCAGGGTAGTACTCTGTAATAGATTTTAATACAAAATAATCAATTTAAAAAACACTCCAATATTTTTTTCATGTTCTTGTTTATACTTTATGCAGATAAAGTAGATGATTAAATAAAAGCACATTTTCACTAAAAATAAAAAAAAACAAAATTCTTTAGATATATCATTATAAAAAATCATTTTTAAATAAGAATAAACATTATTTTGAACAAATTTTTATTAGCTTTATTGAAGTTTTGACGTATTGATGTTCAAAAAATCTTACGCGAAAGCAAGTTCGAAATCGTATGATTTTTAGAACACCAAATTAGCGTTTATTCGGTTTTGAGAAATCACTCGTTTTTAAAGCGATTCGGTTTACAGAACAAGGCGGATAATTATAATAACTTGTGAAATTTATTAGCCAATGAGAACCCACATTGTGTGACGTCAGAGTTCCTACATGCGCAGAATAATTTTATTATGTTTGCCTGATGGCGTAATTTTTATTTCCATCATTCTTGCTGTATTTTTCAAATTATTTTCAAGTCATTTTCAAACGCTTGTCATTTGAGAAAAGCTTTGATTTCAAATCATTCTCAATTTGAAAACAAGCCTTCGAGTTTGTTGGGTACATGTGTGCGTATAAGTATGTATGTAGGCATGTGTGCATATGTTTGTTTGCAAATATGGAATTTTTTTTGTCTACTCATCATATCGTCATGACACATGCTTTAAGTATGTTATATAATCATGGCAAATTATATGTAATTACTGATGTTGTTGTAGGATTTTTTGTATATTCAGTCGAACTTCTCTATAGCGAACTTCTTTATAACGAAATCTTCTCTATAACAAATAAAATTCGTGAACACGACATTTTTGTGAGTATTTTCATACATTTTGATCTCCCTATAACGAACTTCCCTATAGCGAAGTTCTCTCTGTAACGTAAAATTTTTTAAGACCTAAATAGAATTTTTTACACTAAATAATCTCTCTATTGCGAAGTTTTTAGCAATCGATTTTTTGCATCAATTTAGTCACATATGTATGTATTAATACAAAAAAAATTAATGTGTTCATGTAAAAACAATTTTTTTTGTCTTAATAAATATATTTTCTACATAAAAAAAATGTAGTCAAAATTTTCTGCAGTTTCTCTATAACGAATTTTCTCTATAACGTAGACATTTGACGGTCCCCAACTGCTCCGTTATAGAGAAGTTCGACTGTACTCGCATGAGCGTGTGTTTATGCTCGGCCATAACAAATTTTAGTTTCTTAGTTCAACACATCCTTATACATTCTCCTATCTCTTTCTCGCCCCAATGCTCCCTGTGTTCCTGAATAAAAATGCAAACAAATAACAACAACGATTACTTATCACAGTAAGAAATTAAGCAGAACAAATATACACCCATTCATATGTGCATATACATATATAAAGGGTGGTTAAATTTCAAGGGCCGATGTTGATTTTGAATAAAACACAAACTATTTAGGAAATTATTGTAATTTTATTTTATTATGATATATTGGTATTACTCAATTATGTATGGAACAAAATATCGGCCAAATGGGCGCCGCGACCAAGGCGGCACACCTCCATCCGATGGTCCAAATTTTCGATGACCCTGAGGCATAATGGAGGTTCTATGCCGTTAATGTGCCGAATTATCTCATCCTTTAGCTCTTGAATTGTTGCTGGCTTATCGACGTACACCTTTTCTTTCAAATAACCCCAAAGAAAAAAGTCCAACGGTGTCAAATCACATGATCTTGGCGGCCAATTGACATCGCCATTACGTGAGATAACACGGCCATTGAATTTGTTGCGCAAAAGAGCCATTGTTTCGTTAGCTGTGTGGCAAGTGGCAGCGTCCTGCTGAAACCACATATCGTCCACATCCATATCTTCCAATTCGGGCCATAAAAAGTTCGTTATCATCTCACGATAGCGAACACCATTCACAGTAACTGCCTGACCGGCCTCATTTTGGAAAAAATACGGCCCGATGATGCCGCCAGCCCATAAACCGCACCAAACAGTCACTCTTTGTGGGTGCATTGGTTTTTCGACAATCACTCTTGGATTCTCATTCGCCCAAATGCGGCAATTCTCTTTATTGACGAATCCACTGAGGTGAAAATGTGCCTCATCACTGAAGATGATTTTCTTCGAAAATTGATCATCCACTGTTGCCGTGGCCGCGGCGCCCATTTGGCCGATATTTTGTTCCATACATAATTGAGTAATACCAATATATCATAATAAAATAAAATTACAATAATTTCCTAAATAGTTTGTGTTTTATTCAAAATCAACATCGGCCCTTGAAATTTAACCATCCTTTATATATATATGTATATATGTGTGTGTGCCTCAAAACATGGTATACTCGATGGCTTTTTATTCATGTTCCCGCTCCAGTCTTCCATTTTTCTGTATTGTTTAGTCGTTTTTATTGAATTTAAGAATATCTAGCCCACTCCAACAAATAGAATACATAACGCACGTAAATAATAATAGGAATTTTTTATTTAATATTTTATGATTAAATGAAATGTCAACGTCAGCATTTTTACTCTATTTCTGGTGATAAAAACACATACGCAGAAACGTATGACATCAATACACAATAAAATTTTCTGCAGAGAAATTGCAAAGAAATACAAAAGAATTTTAAAACTGAGAGGCATCAATGCTGTGTTTGTTAGCAAACTACTATAGGGTGGGCAGATTTGAGGTTATGTAGTCGAGTGTCATATTATTATTTTTTTTTAACAAATTAAGCTTTGTGGTTACACATTTAATAAAAATATGAATTTTACTCTGTATGTGGTGAGAATTGCATAATAGTCCGCAATTATTTTAAACCACCTAAAAGGTTGTAACTCGTTAAAGGCCAGAGAGATTTTAATAATTGGATGGACGGGTTCATCTATGCATCCCTAAGTGTAATTGGACAACAATATTACTTATTAAAAGTTGTGAAAAATGGTTGCGAATGTAAAATGAATTTTTAACTTACATAGCATTTGCATAGAAAACTACTTTCATGAAATTTCTGTATACTTATTGTGTATATAAAAATTTCAATGAAATACATGAGTTTCTTAAAATTATCTTCTTCGATTACACAGGAAGGTGAAAAAAACTACACTCTTGCTGTTTCATTTACTATCCAATAAGAGTTACCAATAATACTAGAAACATATGATTCTAATTGTGCTTTTTCCCTTATAAACTATATGTGAAATTTATTATTACATACTTTATGATATTCTCATACAGTATGAAAAATATCATAAAGCATTTTATTACAAAAGTAACTCAAAAATTGAGGAGGAAAGCATATCCATATAGTACTATTTCGCTAACGCTTACTTAGCTCATCAGTGGATTTTTCCCAACGTCTGAATATAAACCCAAGATCTATATTTTTAAAATTCAATTAATCAAACGAGAATGGTTTGAATATTAAACATACAAACCAAAAAATCTATAAACAAAAACATAACAATTCATGAGTTTACTTTTATAACATACTCACATTTCTATTTTTAGTTTTTTATTCTCATCTACACTAGGCTTGCCATCGGCCAGCATAACTAATGCACTTTGAATCAAATGAAAAAATTAAAAAATGAAACAAAACAAAAGAATATCAAAATTCAATACCGTGCACATGTAGTATTTCATATTAACTGAATTTATTTTGGGAATATTTATTTATACATATGATTCTAATTGTGCTTTTTCCCTTATAAACTATATGTGAAAAAAAAACTAGAAACTAGAAAAAAAAACTAGAAACAAAGATTTATAATTGAAAATAAATGATAAAACACGAAGAACGCTGAAAATGCAGGTGTAGCAACCTTCGAAAACAGCATGTTGTTGCGTTCTGCTATTGTTTGTCAGTGTAATTTAAAATTTTATCTTTGATTTAGTTTGTTTAGTATGTAACTATCACATATAATTTTCATTGCAGGTATGGGTATCGATTAATCAGCCTATTTAAAATTGAAAAAATTTAACTAATTCCATTAACTGAGGTTCGCAAACTTACAATATGTATGAATTTTAATAATTAAAAAATATAAGAATATCTAAGGGCAATATATAATTCATTATACACCTCAAATACTTGACGAAAGAAACCAAAACAGTTTGCTTGAAGTAGAACGAGAAAGAAAAACAAAACATGTGTGCACATTTAATAATGGAAACAAAAAATCAAGTAATGCCAAGAACTATTGTAAGTTAGAGATGGTAAATATAGAGCTTCATTAGGAGAGAGAAGAATAATGGGCAATAATTTCTCGTATTCTATTTATAGAGAATAATAAATATATAAAACTAATAATTTACATCTACTGATAACCACACACAGTGGACAAAACACGAAGAACACTGCAGATAAAGTTGTAGCAGCCTTCGAAAACAGCATGTTGTTCTGTTCTGCTACTGTTTGTGATTTATAACTTTGCCTTTGATTCAGCTTGTTTCTAAATAACTGTCACAGAAAAACTGTTGCAGAAATTAATTTTTATTATTAATTTTTTGATGAAAATGTTGTCATAAAAAGCCATTAATTGTCTTCTTTATATATACGAAAAATATGTATTTATTGATTTATATATAATATACTTTACAAATAAATTCATTTTCAAATTCAAATTCGCTCGTATTATCACTGATTACAAAAACTACTACTATACTACTTTACGACCATATATACAAGAAATAAAAAACTATAAACAAAATTAGTTTCACTAAAAGTATAATAAAGCATATAATTATGAAGAAGTCAGAAGAATTTTTTAAAGATTTTACAGAATTCTTTCCATATATTCACAAAACATGTTAAATTTCTAAAAAAATATTTAACATAATTCTGAAAGTTCGTATAAATGATGTGGATGGACAACACCGTTCACATATTTGCCAAGTGTCAAAAAATCTATTTCATGAAAATTTTGTTGAACAATGGGTGGGAAGTTGCAAAAATGTCACCTTTAATTATCGCCATCGCTTAAAACTGATTTCAGAAAGCACAAATCAATAATTTTTTTCCGGTTAAATTAATAAACAAATACCTCTTCACCATTCAAATTATATTAAATATAATAAATTTTTTTAATAAGAAAAAAATATAAAAAGTGAAGAATTTAAAATCTATTCGGTTATTTATTCAGTATAAAGTGCAGACGAAAGGAGGATGTACAATTTGTATAAAACACAGCATTTTCCGCTTGTCACTACAGCACCATTAAAGCCACAAATACATGTGTGTGTCTTGCCTAACTTCATACAGAAGATTTAACGAAGTCTGCTCTAAGAAATGATAATAATGTATTGTATATTTATAATTTTTTTTCACTTACGTATTTTGCATTAAAATTTGCATGTGTATACAAGGAATTACACTGCTTTTCTAAGAAAAAAAAAATGTTTTGCACATTTATTTTGCTTTCTTTCTTTCATGTTCGCATTTTATATATTTTTTTTTTAATTTGTACCACTGACATTTATATTATTTAAGTTTTTAATTTTTCTTCAGTTGTTGGCTGCTGTTGTTGTGTGTTGGGTTTTATTTCTTCTTTTAATTTCAACTTCCGCTTAAACGCTGTGGTTGTATTTCGTGCTTTTATTTCTGAAAATTTCCCTTGCGGTATTGTTGGCAAAAGAAAATCACGTGTATTCCTATTTTTTATTTGTGAAAGAAATTTGCATATCATTTGCAATTTTAATATCATGGATCTGATGGTTGAAGGTGATTGTTAAACACAATATAATTTTGCTGAATTGTTTAACTTTTGAAAGCAGAAGTCTAGTCAAAGGTATAGGGAAAAAAAATAACTCTTCGTAATAGGGAAAACGAAAAAAAGAGGATTTTGGTTGCATTGTCTGTGAATGAAGGAATTGTTTAATTTTTTTTTTTATTTCAACATATCGCATATTTTTGCTGTAGAGTAAATTTATCGATAACTTTTCTAATGTAATGGATAAATTTTATTTAGAAAAGTCGAGCGGGCTATGCCATAGAAAAGTGCATAAAGCTAACGTCGTTTTTCTCTAATCGGAATCATCGATAACATTTTAAATCAAAAGTATATTGAGAAATGTACAAACGAAAACTGAAATCTTAAGTCAATTATTATGTTTCTAAAGTTCAAACAACAACGAAAATTGGCCGATTCAATTACTAAAGTTGTATTGAAAAATTTAATGTCGACAATTAACAAAATTTCTATTGGTTTGATTTCTGAGCATGAAAGTAATTGATCAAGTATTTGAAATGAATTTAATTTTTCGATTAAATAAATGATTGATGTTTTTGGGGTAGTTCTCAGCAACTTTTTATTTGAAAAAGCTATAGAAGAGAATAGCAATTCATAATTACTGTGCATAAAAGCTCACACAGAAAAAAAATTTACTTTTTTCTTTTTTTCAACACCTTTAATTAGAATTATATATTTTTTCAAATATATTTTTAATTAACTTTTGGGCTCAATACTTAAACAAATAAATAAATATAGTTTTTGCTATGAAATACCAAAATGACGGCTTATTTTTATTTAAATGCTTTTCTCATTATTTTACTTCACTTATTCATTTATGCAATACAGTTAATACAGGGTGGCCCAAAATGACCGAAGGGGTTTGAGTTCAAAGAGGCATTGTGTCCTTCGCAGTGTCCGCTGTGGCTCGATCCTGTTGGCACCATACTTGCGGATGGTTTTCCACGGCTGGCCTTACCGTTTCAAATCTCCGTCAGACCAAAAATTTTTCTGATTTATCTAGGCTAACAGTGCTTTTCTTTATCTATATCTGAGCAATAAAATGACTCTCCATTAGCTTAACAATTAATGCGTCTTCATTACGCCAGAGAAGCAGCAACTCTGCTTTACAAATTCTTAAAACAAACGCACAACTGCAAAGTTATATTCATTCCTGCATTCTTATTACTTCAGCGCCTGTCACTTATCTACATTATCGCTTTCCACTTACTTCTTGTGTAATGCATTGCATACGTAGAGGACATCGCCTGAGCACTGATACAAGAAGAACACTTTAAAATTGTTCAGATATTTTATATTTTTCATATTTTATGCACATCTTTTTTAATGTGTATTAAATAACTTTCTTAAAACAATATATATGTATATGTATATACATATATAGTGATATCCACACATAGTACACAAAACACGAAGAACGTTGAAGATGAAGGTATAGCAGCCTTCGAAAGCAGCATGTTGTTCTCAAAGGCTGCTACTTACAATTTTTGTTGTTACTTACAATTTTTGTCTTTGATTTAGTTTGTTCTTAGCAATTATCACCTGTAACTTTGACTGCCTGTATGTTATCGATCACCAGCCAATTTAAATTTGAAAAATTTCAACTAATTGTAAAACAATATATTTCAAGTTAATACAGGTGTCAGTCAGTCACTTGCTAATCCAAATATAATAGGCATATTTACTTCTTCTTTTTTTTTGTTTGCTTTGTGTACACAAACAGATTTGTTGTCAGTGATTTCAATAGCTTAAAAATTACTGCGTTCCCTCTGACTGCTTAAAATTTGCAAAGTAGAATCCTTTTTGATATGCTGAAACTCACTTCAGTTATTTTATCTTTGATGTTTTTGGGATTTAAAACAAAAAACAAAAAATATATTTATTAATTTAAAATGCTCTTTGTCTGTTAGACATTTTTTACAGTGAAATACAAATGATAAAATAACACAAATAATGAATGCTGACACTCTCGTTTACACATTTAAACTCAATGGACACATTTGCGATAGACATGAATGATACAGTTGGTGAGCAAGAGTGCGAGAAGTGTGAAACTTTATAAATATGCAAACGCAAATTGAAAAATATTTTAAGGTTTGAGTATGACGGACATGACGGGAAAACGGTATATGGCATACGGAATAATGACTGTAACAACAACTCAACTCAATTCAAATTGCATAAAAATATTTATTAACATACGGGCCCAATGGAAGCAGCATAAACGGTTAAAAGTCCATTTCAATTTGAGTACTGATATTTACAGGCAGCTGGATGCAAATACGGATTTACTTGTACAAAGGAATACGCATATGGGAAAATGTGTTGGTAAAAAGAAGTGTTTTCATTACGAGTATTAAAATGCAAGTAGATTGAATTGCTGATGTGCAACTGATGCGATTTGAAGGGTCGATTTATCGATAAGAAAAGTTTACTTCAGAATTAAATTGTATAGATTTTCTTATTTAGACACCATTTTTTCATACACCCTTTAGGCAAGTAATAAAGGAATATACACACATATGTACATACATATATACATACATACATATGTATGTGATTGCCTATTGTCCCAAGTGTGTTTTAAAAGGTTTGTCACAGAGCACCTTGTGACTTAATTTATCCTAAAAACATGCAAATATAGGTGTTCACAGCCAGCCATACAAATACAGTCAGACTTTTGCACAGATATAGATATACATACATATGTATATAAGCAGACAGTTCCACTTACTCACATGCCCGAACTGACTGCAACTCCCAGAGGTGGGTTTGCAAGTTTGACGTGCATGAGTGTGTGAACATTGGCTTTTATTATGGCAAAGATCCATTAACACATTTGCATAAATATTCATAAATGCAAAAGCAGAAAAGGAAATTATTACTACCAAAAATGAAAACAAAAAAAAAACAAAAAGGAAAGTAGAAAATAAAATTATGGGCAAAAACAGACTTCGTGTAAAATGATATATCTTTTTTCTCTATACCACCAACTGCAGTTAAACCCTGAATGCTGACTTTAGAGAAAATATCAACTTTAAGTGAAGACGCTCATTTGAATTTAAAGTAGAAACATTACAAACAAAATATTTATGTTTAATGGCCAGAAGCAAAGGATTTTGTTATTAAACTTTTTAGTTGTAGTGGCTGCTAAGTCGGTTGTGAGAAAGACAACGCAAATGGAGAGACAATTATAATGCCATATACTCGTACATGTAATTATAAACCGAAAGAAACAATTAAACTTTTCGATTGTCTTACAAAAATATTATGGTCACAAGAAAAAAATAGGGGAATCGATTTCCCACTAACTTTAACTCATTCAAAGACAATTTACAGCATTAGACCAGGTTTTTAAATAAAGAAACATTAATGCGTAACGAAAATAGATTTGACAATTTTTTGACTCTAAATACAAATAATCAGGTATGTGATGGAAATCGATCGATTTGAAAAGTAAATCGTCTTTTGAAATCGACAGTAGTGTGATATATTTCGATCGATTTCATATTCCATATTTGTTTCGTTTCCACATATCTTCTCTAAATGCAACTGTATAAAATCTAATAATACAACAGTAACATATGTAAACATATGTGTATGTGAGTGATGTTTGTAAAATATTTAAACAAAATAACTAAATAAAATTTGTATCAACATATTTTATCATTTTTATTTATAAAATGCCTTTTTTTTACTGCGGTTTCGCTAAATCTCTTGGAAGAAAACAAATAAGAATAAGATAAGAATAACGAAAATATTCTAAGAAAACATTTATGAGATAAATCGGATCCCTTAAATTTGCCAGATGAAATGTGGGTATTTAAATTTGTAAATTTCACTTCTATATTAACTAGTATTTATTTAAATAGATTTGTTGAATATTTTCGTTTAAATAAGGATGGATTTATAATCATTTTTTATTTATTTTTTTACTTTTTTTGTGAATTTCCTTACATTTTATTCAAGTAAAATTAAACGATTTGAAAACGAATTTAAACTGGCATTATCGAAATGCGTCACATGTTAAAAACGTCTGTTTTTTTTGTCAATGAAACAAGATGGAATATGAAATCGTCACAACAAATCGTCACATATAAATTCATCACACTATTTTGTCGATTTCAAAACGTTTTAACGCCGAATAGGAGTTTCATCACATATTTGAATATTAAGAAAAAACTTGAAAAAAAATCTTTTATTAACAAATGTTTGGAGGACTTACAAAAATTGTCAGTAGTGAAGTTAAGGTTGGGTTAGTTCAATAGCCTACCAATTACACAAGATTCAGCGTACTTAAGTCCTTTTAAGTTTCCCCTAATAATGCCACTTGAGCACTGCCAAACCATCTTGAGTCCCTGCTCATGTCGAATTCCGATATCCCAAAAATGTCCTGTGGAAATGGGAAGACCATTGAAGATGCGCTTTTGAGATGGAGACCAAGACAGTGATTGAGAAAATGCTCCTCCGCTTCGTGCTCTTCATACCATCCCTCATCCCTTTTACAGAACTCGTTATACGGAAGATTCAATTTGCTGGCATGCAAAGCTGTCTGACAATACAGCCCTCACTAGCACCACTGTCTTACGGAGCCGATTTATCAGTAACCCTCCCAAGATGCCAAACTGCTTGGGATCATAACATGTCAAGTCAACTTGCAGATCTAGCAAGTGATCTCATTCGAAATTTAGTCTGCACAAAGGTTTTATTCTCATCTAGCAAAGCTTCAATTCCCTAGCACCGTTCAAATACGGTAAGTACTGAAACCTTCCAATTACTTTAGAATTATTCTTGGGAAGGATTGGTGCAATGTTGATATTTTTGCGATAATTTTATTTCTTTAAAAGTTTTTGTTTATCTGCTTAATTAATTTCCACACAGAAAAAAAAAAATATACTTCGTATTCAATTACCACAGAATTGGTGAAATTAAATACTAAACTCAAATTAAAAATAAATCCATCTGTGCTTAAATAAATCCCAAGCGATGTTAAAAGTACGATAAGCACGGCTATTCTTAAATCAAGTATAGAATATTTAATTCAAATACGGATTCTTCAAGCGCTAAATACTTTATTTTAGCCATCGCATCAAGTTTAAAATGCGCTGGATGCAAAATCTTCTAACTACTGTGTTAGACTAAATTACTTTATTAAATTTCTTAAACATTTCGACTTGTTGTATGGTTAAGCTGGTCAAGACCTTGGTTGGTTGGTCTTTATACTAACTCATCAGTAGACCAAATTTTTTAAAAAGCTAAATAATTTATACAAAAAGTCCCAAAAACTCTTTGAGAATAAGAATAACACAGAATATTGTATTGCACACGAAAACTACTTTTCCAGTTCAGGCATTGTCTCTTCCCTTTACTATCCCCTTTAAATGAAGAAGGTAATACATTATATAATTTTTAAAGAAATAAATAATAAACTTAATTAAAAATAAAAAATGGACCTACCTGAAATTCTCCTACGGAGGCACCATCTGGCCAAAGTGCTTGTACGTACCAAAATATTGCAAGACGTGATCAGTGAGCTACAAGAATTCACAATTAAAAAAAAACACTGCAACACTCTTCACTGTGCACTAACTACATGATATGGTGCTGCATTACATTTATACTATTAGCACCTGTTCAAGATGAGAAGTGCGTAGTAGTCACTAATGATGTTAAGGCTCATAAAACGCTCCAACCCGTTAACGGCTGGATGGATTTTAATGATTCTTTCTCTATGAGATAGATCGCAAAGTTGTCTATACGAGGGACCCTTAGGTGCCTTATTAATTATAAATCATTGAGAGAGAACGGCTGCAGATATAAAATTAATTTTTTTTATTCAGTTAGAGCTAGCAAAGTGAAAGTCTGACCATATTGTGGTTCATTTCCAGATCTATCGAATGGTGAAAAAATCAAAATCAAATTGCTTCAGGGATTGAGAAGTTACAGTGTTAAAAAAAATATATAAAAACTGTTTGGTGACTAATGGCCATGATAATTAAGACAAAACTCAAACAAAAATATTTGCATCCTACTTATCTCTGCAATACAATACAAAACACTTTAATGTTTCTTTCTAAACTCAAATGAAAAAATTATCTAACCCAATTACTTATGATTTTTGCCCGCACACCCCCTTTGCAAACATTTTTTTTTATCTTGGACCAGCACTCAGGTGATGACCCCTACGTATGCGGTGCATTGTGCTGGAACTAGAGGAGAGGGATAGTAGTAGAAATGACAGAAGGTGAAGCTTCACTATCTTAAAACACTGCATTTTGCACGTTCATTGTCTCTATAGCAGTGTTGTAGCGCCTCTGAAGTCAAGGAGACGTATTAAAGTTTAAAGTTTCATTCTTAGTAGCAATTTTTTTTTTTTTTTTGTAATTATTTTACTTCGCCGGGGCTACACAATACCAACGAAGGAGGGCGTTCTGATGTGCCTGTGGATTGGATACAGCTGAAGCCGTTACTGTTCAGTGACTAGTAACTATGCCTTCGCGACTGAAACTTTGCGACAACAACTGACACACAAATGCACATCAGAAAAAATACGAGATATTTTTATGAGTCTAAAACTGGGGTTGAACCCAGGAAAATTTTTCGTTTTGTAGTCAACGTGCATACTACTTCGACCATCGCCTCCCTCCTTTGAATCACAAGTGTTATAAAGAAAATATAATGAATTTCCATTGGAATTAATAAAAATGAAGACAGTATGTCAAAAAAAATAACTGTAAGAAAATATGTGCGACAGTATGAAATTTGTTGGGTGTGGTCTACTATGGTATTTTTTTAAAGACAAATAGAATAAAAAAAAGTACGACCTTAACAACTTTCCCATCAGTGGTTTGAATATGAAAGCTGTTAAAAAATAATAAATTAATATAAAAATACACTGGCAGAATATAATTGATATCGTATGGTTTGTTACATATTTTCGCTTTCGTAGCATCCTGCCAGGAAATACAACAATAATGATCGTTAAAAGTAGTAACCGTAAGTGCGGCCATACAATCCATGACCATTTGACATGCTAAACGAAGATTGTGAATTGAATGAATCCAATTTGTGTTTAATGTTCATGTTTTGTTTCAATTTTATGAAAGACGAGGCGATGATAATGAGCAGTGGTTAAAAACATATGTAAAACAAAGTAGAAGTTGGACAAATATGTGTTTGGGTAACTATTTTTCTACCAGATCTGTGTTTTGTACGCTATAAATAATACAGTTCTCCGTAAAGTATATGGAATATATGAGCAGTACTTTAAATAATCTCATTTCAGGAATTAATAAATCATTTTAGTTTAAATCTCGTAATTGCGGAAATTCTCACCCGCAAGCGTTCAGTTAATAATGACAAGAAATGTGAGTCGAAGAAGCTGCGCCGTTTCATGACAAGAGCTGGGCACTGATACAAAAGGTTTTAGTTTAATTTAACTATGAAGAATTTACTTATTTGCAAAAAAAATATACTGCATTTATACAGCAGGTCTTCGAGGTCATGCGTTGAAACCTTACAACAGTCATTAAACAACTTTCTAATGTTCAATATCAACTTAGCACGTCACAGCGCCCTTCTTCCTCGATTAAATTAAAGCAATTAAAGCTGCAAAGTAGAAGCCACAACAATACTTATAAACTATAAATAATCCTGTTTTAGATATATTTCACAATAATAAGACATAATTAATAAGCACTGTTGGGTAACTGCTGTAATTCTTACTTGTGCTACTGCATTCCGTTTTAACGGGTTAATAACATTAAGATAAATGCATAAGTGTATGTTAACTTGTTAACTTAGTTGTAAATCAAAAGAAGAAAGTATAAAAAAAAAATTTAAAATATACATATGTAGACATTGTAACTCCCCAAAGAAGTCTCGTGTAAATTACTCTGTTTGAATCTTTGCAAATAAGAATTTTTTTGTCACTCATACGCCCTGATGCACATTTTAATTTTGTTAAAATCCAAGAACGAATTTACTCCTTCAAAAAAAAAAAAACCAAACAAAACAAAACAAAACAAAAAGCTGTGCAATATTTATGCTGCTTTTATGCATTTTTTACTTTAAATGAAATAAGAAAATCTACCTTCCTCAGTGTGTGCATTACAAGGCATTAAACTATATTTTGCTGTGCAGTTGCCGTGGTAAAGAATGACTTAAAATAAACTTCTGTCAACATTCAGAACGCACAGACTTTGTGTGTGAATGCACTTTTTCTTTATTGTTAATAGGTGTATGTGTGTAAGCACATACATACATAGATATACAAATGTGCATGTGTGTTTAAATGTCATGTCATGGTATTTTATTAAGATGAAATAGATGACTTAAAATAAATCCCTGTCTTGACATGTGTATGTATGCGAACATAAGTCGGCAGCAAAAAGTCTTTATAAATGTATAAACGAGTATTTTTTGTTTTGTTTTATTCGTTTAATTCATTTCTTTAACTGTTAACTGCTTCCATGTGTTTATTTATTTACAATTTCTTCTTCTGGCATTCACCTTTTTTTCCCCGTTCGCCGAACTCTTTCTCTCTGATGTTGCTCATTTGTTTCTTCTTATAAGTATCTTATGTTCAAGAGATAAAATAAATATTTTTTTGTTAGAGTTACAGTTTCTTTCAACTTTAGTTCAGTGTAACAGATTCTTTTTGAAAAAAAACCCAGCAAACAACGCCTTAGCCAAACAATTTTGATAAATTTCTTATTTTCTCTGTAGGTCCACATTTTTGCCATACACAGATCTGTGACAAATTTAATTTTGGAACAGGTCTGATAGTTTGGTGATTGATCTCAAATAGATGTATGAAGGCAAAAATTAAAATAAAAAATTTCCAAACTAAAAAAAAATATATGGGAATTGTTGATTTCGCAGGCCATTGGTTTTCGTATCGAAAATAGATTTGACAAGATATGACGGAGAAATTAAAGATAAAAATTTTTGTTCGCAAATTATCAGCATTGATACCTGCCGAAGTAATTAACTGATTTGTTTGTTGTCTGATACATTTTTTTAAGTCTATAAAAATCAGTGAATATTTAAAATCAATTCGTCAAAAACTTTTGTGGTTTTTTTTTTTGAAAACACAATTTTTTTCTAAATTGTTGTCAAAGAGATCTCTCCAACAAATCACCCCATTTTCGTCAAATTGGCAGCAATTGAGGTTTATTTTTAATGCTTAGTAATTTTTTTATTTTTGAAATCTACCGAACTGATCTTATTCATTCACAGAATAAAATAAAACTAAATTTTAATTAAAAAATTTTGTAATATCAATCAAAAAAAATTTATTAAATTGAAGATATTAATACTATTGATTAAAATATTATTATTGTTGTCATTATTATTAAAAATGTAATTAAATTGTGTGCAAATTTAAAAAACAAATTTAATAGCAGAAAAAATATTGGAATTCAATTGAAAATTTTTTACTGTTTTTCTTTATCTGGGACCAGTGCTCAGGGCAAATCCTCAACATATACAATGCATTGCACTGGAATTAGATAGAGAGAGACAGAGAGGGTTTTTATTAATTTTTTTTTATTTAGCCAAAGAAGAAGAATGATGTAATGCACAAAAAATTTACAAGAAAACTTTCTACTGCTTGCACAGCCAACACAGTAACTACTCTACATCACGACCCCGTTTTCTATAAAGAATTTTGTATGTATGAAATAAAACAATTAAATAAGCATTTAATAAAAAAAAAATTAGCAGTAATTTTGTGTATTTCATAGGGAAAAATTAACTATTTATTCAACTATTGAGTACAAAAATTAATTAAAATTTGATTGAATTGCTTCAACTTTTAATTGAAAACTGTTCGAATTAAAGGTGTTAATTAAAAACAAAAAAAAACAAAATTTTTTGCGACGAAATTGATTCTAATTTCTTGACCCGTTTTAAAGTTATGACATTCATTCCCTCATGCACACACACACAAACACATCCTTACGAAGTAATACTCGACTATATTTCCGAGGGATAACTGGATGGGAGAATGACGATAGAGGTGGGGTTTACTACGTAGGCGCACTATAAGCCGTGGAGTAAGTCTTCCAGCGAATTGTGCATATTGACTAACAGAGGCTAACAATGACTTTTGAAGACTGCCCTGCCCCTAACTCGTATAGCTACAATAAAAAATACACATCCCTATGGACATCTTCGAGAAAAGATCAGAATACACACATACACATACATCCTACAGCTGAAAGTTAAAAACCAAGGAAGAAAGAAAACAAAAAGTATTACTTATAATGTAATAGAATTCATATACGTTTTGTTTGCTGGGAAAGTTTAGCTGTCTGTATGCATATGTACATACATGTATGTTAAATTTAAAATGTGTATATCTATGTGTGTGTATCTTTTACTGCATGTGTACATTTTATGTTGATTAATTGTTTCATTTTAATTTAAATTGTAACTTTTTTACAACTCTGTAAGATAATGTACGAGATTTTTATGGTCTTTTGTTTTTTTTTTTGGTTTGTTGGAGTATTTTTCTTCATTTTTTAAGAATGTCATGTGTGAAATGGTTCAGCTTTGTTTTTATAGATTTTACAATTCTAATTAAAAGTAAGGTTTCTTAGCAGGGACTATAAAAGATTTTCTCATTTGCTAACTAGAATAAATAAAGAAATAAAAGAATAAAGAAATACGAAATTTTAATAAATTGTATTCATTTGTGTTTTTTTTTTTTAAATAAGTAGAATTATATTAATTGATAATGGCTACAGCTGCCATTTGCAGCTTTTTGTATCTTCAAGTTTTGTTAATTTGCGGTACTTGATAGTGTAACAGAATTTGTTATTGAAGAATTTATTAAAATATCAGAAAACAAGTTAAAAAATAAAACATTAAAAATTTCTTGAAGATGTTAACCGATGGTTGACGAAATATCAAAAAAAGTGAAAAAATAAGAAATATAAACAAACTTTTAAGCTTGAAAGAGAATATAGAAATATTTATTATAAGAAATAAGGTAAAAGAGTAAGGATTAAAAAACTACAAATTATCATTAGAGTACCTATAATGTTTAAGGAGTTCTAGTCTGAAGACAACAGCTCGTTAAAATTTTTTTAAATAAAAATATTGTTCTCATTACGCAGAAAAAAATAAAAATTAAATGTTTCCCAATTATGTCGTTGCTGAGAAATTTTTTTTTCTTAATTAATAATTTAACAGAATTTACGTTTATTTTATTTGATTTTGGCGTTCTTTCAAAACAGTGCAATCAAAATTCCATAAAACGGCCAAATCTAAAAAAAATATTTCTATTAAAATTGTTAATTGATCCTGCGTTTTTGTCATATGTTGAATTCTAATTATTATTTTAATTGAATCTTCGTATTTTTTAATTGAATCTAGATTTTACTTTTTTCTATATACTTTTATCTTTTTTTGCTTTTTTTCTTTACAAATAAATGAGAAGGTGGTAAATATTACAAAACAAAAATCGCTTTACATAAATCACAAGTAGACCGTTCGAGTGTTTGTATGCGAAAGGATTTTATTTTTGTATGAATATTTAGGGGGCCATAAAGGAATAAACGAATTTATATTTAAAGAAACCAAACATGCAAATGAAAAATGTAAAAACATAAATTTCAAACCAGAGAATGAATAAATAGAATAAATTTACACATGCTGCACAGTGGGGTGGTAACAAAAAACATATTTAACTAAAAAAAAAAAGAACTGGTAAAACTCGCTGTTTCTTTGGCAACGATATTTTGATTGGTGATTTGGATTTGTTTCTGTAAAGAACTGCTCTTGTTACTGGTCAGATTGCTAATAGTGCAGTCTAACAATCATATAACGATATAGAAAAATAGAGCATCCGATCTAAATGTAAAATGATTTAAATGGAGTCATTTACAAAATTGAAATATTTTTTTTATAAATTAAAAAAAAATTTTTTTTTTTGCTATTTAATTCGAATGGCATACAAATATTCTAAACGTTGTGCATAACAACGTTAGGTATACCAAATATCCTTGAAATTTAAGAAAAAAGCACATGGCCATACTCGTTTAAATATGTGAGACTCTAAAGTTCTCATTCTGATCTAAGACCTCTCAACACAGCTGCTAAGGAAACTAAATTTATAACTGGCATTGGTCGGTTTATACGTACTGCTCAATAATTTATTAATAGTTCAATGTACTTTTAAGAAACAATAAATAAATTTTTAAAAAATAACTACAATACGTCACAAGGAGGCATTTAAAATAAAATGTTATTCTTATGCAGGACGAACGTTTTATTTTTATCACAAAATGTTAAAAAAAACTTTAAAAACTACATTTTGCCCCTAATTTAATAAAAGTAAATAATAGTAATAAAAAAAAATAAAAAAAAAATAAAAAATTAAGTATTAAAAAAATATTTCTTTATATATCTTTAAAATCCTGAAAAAAATGATTTTATGGCGAGTAAAAAGTTAATTATTTGTTAACAACTATTTCTAATAGCCCACTGTACGTAGGTGAATAAATATAAAAAAAAAACTTTTAACTGTTAATAAAACCAGAAGAGAAATTATAATAAAAACATTAAAACGTATTTTAAAGACAAAATCCTTTAATGCGCAATAACCCAATAGACAAATGTGCCGGGTCCGATTTAATAAAGTGTGCAAACGGCGATTTCCACAACAAGCTAAACACTCTTTTGAACATGTCATTGTAGATGTTTCAAAATTATTATTTTATTTCGCTGACGTTTTATTGCACAATTATCGACGAAGGAGGGCGCTAGTATCGTAGATAGAATAAAACAATTTTTGGTCTGACCATGTCTTGAATGGAAGCTCTTCTGCTTGCAGAGTCAACAGTTCAAACAATTACAAACAAGTGCTTTAAACTTGCGATGAAAATTTCTGTGGGTGCTGTTTATCATTCTTATTGCAGTTGTTAACTTCGTTGTCGACACCAAAACATAAGTTCCCTTAAATATGCGATTTGCGTATGCTTTCACTTGAAATCTTTACTCTTTGAGAATAACAATAATACAAAATATTGTCTCTTCTTTACACTATCCACTTTCAATGAAGAATGTAATACATAAAATCATTTTTGCCGGTAGGCATACAAATAAAACAATAAGCTTACTTATAAATAAAAAAAAATGGACCTACCTGAAATTCTCCTAAGGAGGCACCATCGGTCCAAGGTGGGTTCACATACCAAAAAGTTGCATCACCTGATCAGTGAGATAAAAGATTTCACAATTAAAAAAAAAAACACGGCAACACTTTCTACGGTGCACTAACTACATGGTATGGTAATGCATTATATTTATACTATTACCCGCTGTTCAAAATGAGAAGTGCGTAGTAGTCACTTATGCTGTTCTAGCACATAAAATACTCTAACTTGTTAACGGCTGGATGGATTTCAATGATTCTTTCACTATAAGATACATGGCGGAATTGGCTATAAAATGGGATCATCTATGGTCGTAGTTGCCATATTATCTAATTATTGTTGAGATATAAAATAAATTTTTTATTTAGTAAGAGTGAAAGTATTAGGGACAAAGGATACCCATCTTATGGTCAATTTCCAGATCTATCGAATTGTGAAAAAATCACGCAAATTGCTTCTGGGGTTGAGAATGTACAGTTAAAAAAATATATATATATAAAAACTATTCAATGACTACTGGCCATGATAATTAAGAGAAAAGTCCATAAGCAAGTCTCGGAACATAAGCAAACACATATATTCATTGTTTTAATTCATCTACGTTCGCTGTTTTTTTTTTTTTTTTTTTTTTTTTTAACTTGGACCGGCACTCAGGGGATGACCCCTACACATGCGATGCATTGTGCTGGAACTAGGAAAATAGGTTATGGGGAGGAGGATAGAGGGAGTAGTGTTTATTGACATTTGATTTAAATTTTCCCATGCTAAAAGTGACAGGAAACACCTCTGCGGGTAGTATATTCCACATACGTGCCGTTCGGCCAAAAAACGAATTTTCCCTGTAATGCGTAGTGCGAGTCGCCGTCAAATCGACCACAAATGGATGCGCTCTTAATGATGATCGCGTCGTGCGCGCGAATAACCGGGTTTCGGGAACAAGTTCCCTGATTTCATTAGAACACATCCCATTATAGTAACGATAGAACAACGAAACGCACCCCACGTTGCGACGATGCTCAAGAGAGTCAATAGAGTTGGCTACCCTACTGTCTCCTATGAGTTTCTTCGCCCTTTCCTGTACACGGTCGAGTAACTTCAAAATAGTCTTTGAAGCACCGGCCCACACATGAGAGTTGTATTCCATTTTCGGTCGGATGTAGGCGGTATAAATAGTGAGGAGATCAGATGGGGTGAAGTATGTCTTACACCGCCTTAAAAAGCCTAGGCACTTGAATGCTTCCTTTGAGACCTGAAAAATGTGCTCAGTCCATCGGACATCACACTGGATTTTCATGCCAAGAGCATCAAGAGCTTCTGATTCCTCAATGTTTATGCCACCCATTTTTACAGATGAGGCAGCGTGATCATGCATACGGCGGTGTGTTAGCATGCAGCATTGGGTCTTTTGGGAATTGAATTCGACCCTGTTCGCGTGACCCCATTCCAATATTCTCGTGAGGTCACCTGTTAGCGAATCATTCATATTCTGCCGCGTCGCCGCGATCATAGTTGATGTCGGCCTACGATCGAATGAATATGAATGGCAGATACTGCTGTCATCTGCGAAAGAGTGGATAGGGTTTGAAGTATGACATAGGAGGTCATTAAGAAAAATAAGAAATAGGGTAGGAGAAAGAATAGAGCCTTGTGGTACCACTGAATTGATATTGAACTCGTTTGATGAGATCCCGTCTATAACAACTCTTATAGCGCGATCCCTGAGAAAGCTCGATATAAATCGAGAGAAGATATCACCGACACCAAAAGCAATAAGTTTGGACAAGAGTGCTCCATGCCACACTCTGTCGAATGCTTTTGAAATATCTAGAGCCACTACCCCACTTTCGCCAAAATGGTGGATGGATCGACACCATTTTTCCGACAGGAAGGCTAATAAATCACCCGTGGAACGTCCTCCACGGAAGCCATATTGTCGGTCGCTAAGTAAGCTATTGGACTCCAGATATTTCATAAGATGGAAATTTAGCATACTCTCCATTACTTTAGAAATAGTAGAGCATATTGCGATTGGGCGGTAATTTTCAGGGTTGCTTGCCTCTCCCTTCTTGGGGATCGGCGTAACATTTGCAACTTTCCAGCACGACGGAAATTCGCCTGCATGATAGAGGGTGCTGAAAAGGATTGCCAGAGGACGTGATAACGTCGAAGAGCACTGCTTCAAGACCAGTGCCGGAATTCCATCCGGGCCAGGAGACTTATTTATGTTAAGGTCCGATAAAACCCTTTTAACTGCACGAGCCCGAAAGTATATCTTTGGCATAGTTACGGATACACGCTCGGATGCGGGCAGTGGTTGATTGCTTTCCGGCAGGTGAGAATTACCTGCAAACATTTCAGCTAGGAGGTTAGCTTTTTCAACCGGGTCAGTGAATATTTGATCAGCCTTTAAAAGAGACGGAATAGAAGAACTAGCGTTTCCCTTAACTCTTTTAACGAATGACCAAAAGCTTTTACTTCCCCGTGGGGCAGTAAGAACTTTAGTGCGAAGACTCTGCTCGTACAAAGCTTTTGCACGTCTTAGCACTTTGGCACACGAAGTTCTCTCCCTTTTGCGCATCATATCAGTATCTGCGTTTTTATTATTCCGCCAGACACTAAATGCTTCCTCTCTGGATCTGACTGCAAGTCTGCACGTCTGATTAAACCAAGACTTTGGTCTAGGCCTAATCGAAATTTGCTTTGATGGTATGAACGTTTTCATACCAAGCATTATTATATTTTGGACCATTTTAGCCATGGCATTGACATCATTGTCGAGGAAGCAGAGCCTCCAATTGAAATGCCGAAAGAAATCGTTGAGCTCAGCCCAACGTGCCTTTTCGTAAATATATTTCAAACGTTTCATAGCTGGCGGTGAAACGCCTCGAAGTTCCGCAAACGAAAAGGAGGCAGAAATGGTGCAATGATCCGAATTACCGAGAGGTGCGCTAATATTCATTTCATACTTTTCAGGGTGTGAAGTGAGAAAAAGGTCGAGGGTGTTGTGTTGGTGCCCGTCAACACATGAAATATGTGTTGGTTCATTCACTAATTGCGCAAGGTGATTGTGCGCTGCGAATAGCTCAGCATATTGGCCTTCTGGAGTTGTATTGCTCGAATGGCGGAGCCACGATAAATTATGGACATTGAAATCACCAGCAATAACGATTTCACTGTTCGGGTAATTTTCGAGGATCCCCGATATATTGTCGGAAAGGGCATCGAAGTTCTGTATAGTCTTCTCCCTTTCCGTGTTGCCCTACAGTGCGCGTTAACGTTTGAAAAATTTCCCAAATTTCAGTCGGAAATATTTCAATCAAAAGTGTTGTAAAGAAAATACAATGAATTTCCTTTGCAATTAATTAAACTGAATACAGTTATTTAAAGGAAGTGTTAAATTATTGTAAATCACAATTTAAATTTGCCGTATAAGGGCACGCATATAAACAAGTCAGAAGCCCAGTTTTAGTTTTGACGTCGCTGGTGACAACTGGACTAGGAGTGAATATCTTTTATAACTCATCCATTTTTAAACCGTCTATAACATTTTGCCTTTCAAGTAGCCATAATAAATGAAATTTTATTCTAAATTTATAAGCAGGGTTGCGATTGGCACACTTTGTACGTCACTTGCACATTTTAAGAGTGGCACAAAAAATTCAATGCACAATAAAAGAGCGGCACGCAAAATGGGCAGCAGTAATTGGAACATGAACATGTACCATGTATATAATTTTAGGACTCACTCTCAACTTCGTACCCTGATTATAAGTGAGAGATTTGTTTTGTAATTTCAAAACCGCCTGTATTTTATTTCTAAAATTACTGAGGAAATTAAAAATCCTTTTATGAAGTCTACAATACTTTAGCATATTTTTTTATTTTTGGTTGATCTCAATTTCAGAACATGAAAAATGAACGACTATTTATTTTAAAATAAATTGCAAATAATAAAAAAGTGGGTTGTCCAAAAAAAAGGGATTTTTACTGCTGTTTGTTTTTTTTTTGCAAAAGAAAATAATAATTTGAAATAGACTAAAAACAGAAAAAAAAATACACAAGAGGCATCAATTTCGGTTTTTTCTTTCTGTTATCAGAATCCATAAGGCACTACCGCACATACACACACACACACACACACACAACCTATGAGGGATACAAAAATTGGCTGCTTGTAAACAAACATGAATAGACATGAGTGTTACAGGGAGGGTTGTGGATATTTTATCTTTAAAAGTTCATTTATGTTTTTTTTTTCCTCCCACCGTTTTTTTTCTCTCCCCCTCTCCCTGACACACTTCCATTTTTAATCACTTTGTGGCTTCAATTTAAGTGGTCTTTTATTATTTTTAGTTTTTTGCTATTGTTTCATTTTTCTCTTCTGTTAAATATTACCATGGAGAATTTCATCCTAATTGTGGGAGTTACTTTTTATGGCAACATATTAATATGAGTATGTACAAAATTATTAGTTTTTCTTTCTCTGTTGCCTTTTCTTTTTAGCTCTTTATTTCGAAATTTATGTTTGCTATATATGAACTTTCAAAAAGCTTTAACATTAAACAGAGAAATAAAGTTGAAGTCATTTGTTTAACTGACGCCCTATTTTGGTCTTTTCGTTAGAAAAATATAGTGTTTTTTATGTATGAAAAAAGGCATTCCATATAGACATTAATACTTAGTCTGAAAGGTCCATTTCTCTAATAGGCTGCAATCAACTAAATTTAGTATATGTAAGGCTACAAATACAGTAACCGAATATACATAAATTACATACAATTTTAAGGCATTTTTTTTTTAAGTTTTTATGGAAGATTAAATAAGTTATTATTTATTACCTACGGATTGAGACACCAATAGAAATAGCAGATATTATCCTGCGGTTATGGGCTTGCGACTATCTGATCTACGGCTGTGAATAGCTTCTGGTATCACAACGGGTCTAAGCTCTGGCCTAAGCTAACCCATGGGATTGATTGATCACACAGAAACAAATTACGAGTTTGTTGTTCAATTAAAGCTGATGTTTGATATAATATTGAAATTCAATTATGCTGTTAATTAATTCAATTAATTTTGAATTGAACAAAAAATTACAAAAAAAAAATTTCCCATTAACTTTTTAATTGACTTTTAGTTAATATTCAATTAATATATTAATTAATATAATCGTATACTTGATTGTGCACTTACTAAAAGTTAACACTAGGAAGAGTTAAAAATTTAACAAATCGAGCCTTTGGTGCAATACCGCAGTAACTCAAAATTTGAATTTTTTGAGCTGGGTATGCAGAAATGATTTTTGGCGAAATATATATCTAAAGGACAAAAAGATTATGGTTCTATCTCCAACTGTTCAGATTCTACAGCTACAAATGTCTTTATCGCCTCCAGCTATTTCCAACAATATTTATTTGAAATAATAAAATGGTGTAAAATGGAATAAAAAAATGGGTGGCGATGGCACGATGGATGGTAGTCTGCACGTTGACTACACAACCAACTGGTTCAACCCCAGTCTCAGACAAAAAAAAAAAAATTTTTAAATAAAAATAAACATCTCGCATTTTTTCTGATGTTGCATTAGTGTGATTTTGTGTGTGTCAGTTGTTGTCGGAAGGTTTCAGTGGCGAAGGCATAGTCACTGGTCACTGAACAATACTGGCTTCAGCTGATAGCAATCCACAATCACATCAGAACGCCCTCCTTCGTCGGTATTGTGTAGCACCGGCGAAGTAAAATAATAATAAAAACATGGCTACTAAACCGAAGCTTCAGCACTGCTACGAGTATAAAAACAAAAGAACGTGCGAAAGCAGAGCTGCAAAATAAATAATTAAGCTTCACATCCTGTCGTTTCTTCTACTATCCCTTTCCTATAGTTCCCAGCACAATGCTTCGCATGTGTAGGAGTCATCTCCTGAGTGCTGGTCCTAGATAAAAAAAAAAAAAAAAAAAAAATGAAATATTTCCTTAATGACAAGAAATTTACAAACAGAAAATATTACAAAACATGCCTCTTTATTTAAAAACTTGTAAAAAAATAACTTTAGTAAACGAAAACACTATCAAAAAGATGGCTCAAAACTTCAAAAGCATTTTTCTCAGTTCACGAGTTTTTGAATTACGACAGTATAGCACCAAAGGCATATTATGTATACTGGAATACCTACAGGGAATGCTTTTAAGATAAATTTAAATACAAGTCTGAGATATGAACACAAACTTATGTAACACTTGGTATATTTTTGAATATATTTCAATAATTTTGAAAATTGAAAAATAATAATAAAAATAAAATGGTGACTATTTATACAATTAATTGATTTCGTCCAATAATTCAATTACTGAATTATTTAATTAAATTAACAAAATAAATAATTTCTGTTTAATTTGCATTAACTAAGGAAATCGAATCAATTATTACTTTGTTTATTTTGTTAAATTTTTTTTAATTATATATTTAATCAATAGTAGAAATGTTGTTAATTGCAAAAATAAATAAAATTTTAGAATTATTACAATTTCTATAATTGTTATGATCATTTCGGTGAGAGGTGCAAAATACCGACGCAGAATTTTTTTGATATATTTTTAACCATAAAGGAATAATAATATTTTTTATATTGTTTGACATTTTTTTACAAATTTTTTATTTTTATTTCCTGACGATGTTAACAAACTGTTAACGAAATATCGAAAATAAATAACAACAATATAAAATTATAAAAGAATAAATACATCGAGCTTAATAATCCACAGGCACATCAGAATGCCCTCCTTCGCCGATATTTTGTAGCACCGGTAAAAGAATTACTAAAAACGGCTACTAATAACGAAGCTTAAAAATTTAATACGTCTCCTTGACATCAGGGACGCTACAACACTGCTATAAATACGAATAACGTGTAAAATGCAGTGTTGTAAGACAGTGAAGCTCACCTCCTATCATTTATTCCACCCACTATCACTTTCCTCTAGTTCCAGCACAATGCACCGCCTGTGTAGGGGTCATTTCTTGAATACTGGTCCAAGATAAAAAAAAATAATTGACGTGAAAAATTAATTAAAAGTCAAGTGTAATTTTATTCAAAAAGGATAATTTTGAGCCAACTTTGTTTTAGTTTTGATATACGAGGCCAGTAAGTCATGTTATATATTTGGTTTTTTTAAATCTTCTTTTCTCTTCATTAAATTTTGTAACGCTCTCGCTAAAGCAAATACCCACTGATGTTTTGTTTATAAAAAAATAACATCTAAAGAACAGGATGAATGCGTGTGAGGTTGTGGCTGTTTGCTGGAAACCTGTTTCACTTGAATATTTAAATTAGTTCCTGGCTTACAGGCCAGCAGTTTCCGTGTTCTTGTTAGTTTTGCTGAATTTATTTTGCTACTGTTGTTTCTGTTGTTGTTTTACACAACAGAACTACTTGTAGGATTGTATACAAAACGTTACCATAATGTTGGTTCTCCTCTTTCTTCTCTTCTTTTTTTCGTTAATAAAGTAAAAGTTTTGGAAATAAAAAATAAACAGAAATAGCAAAGTAGCGACTATTGTATGCAAAAAAAAAAAAAGAAAAACAAAAGCAAAATTTTACTTGGAACATTTTTTTTTATATAAATATGAGCAAGCCTACTCGTATAAAATTTGCAATTTTTTTTAGCGGCTTTTACTTTGACATTCAATGTGCAGAAAATGCTTTTACTAACAGAACTAGTGTACAGCAACGAGAGTGATCGCGGAACTAAGAAACTCTCTCACAAACATGTTTACAATTTCTATGTTTTAACAGTAAAACGTCACATTTCAAAGAAGACTGAAAGAATCAGAGAGCAATATCACTATTTTAAATACATTTAATTTACTGGAAAAGTCACTGGAGCCACCCTCGTCTTTTACAACATGGATCGACATAACAAGTTGTACTTTTATGGTACAGAAAAACATTATTATTATACATTTTTGTTGTTGTTGTTGTTTTTGTTTTTGTTTGTAATATTCAGTAAAGGTAACCTTTTTGTTTAATTTTCCATGTTATTTTTCACTTTTTTCGCGCTCTTTATTTGTTCAAATTGAAAAGTGTGTGTTTTTTTTTTCTTCTTTGAGCCGGTTAGTATGTGTGCAAGCAGTGGTTTGTTTTGTTGGCTGATGGCTTGCTTTCTGTTTAACTTAATAGCAACACTAGTTCTGGTTTGTTTGTAATTTATGTTTTTTGTTTTTTTTTTTTTGCTTTTAAGGGACTTTTTTTTAGATTTTTGTAAAATATAAAAAAGGAGGTATAGAAATTACCGCGTAAAACAGAAAGTCCTTTTGATATCACAGAAAAAACAGAGGGAAAAAATAAATAAATAAATAAAACGTAAAGAAAAAGTAGTGCTAAAAGAGTTGTTTTGTGTGTGTGGGTGTGTGTGCAACAAAAAAGAAATAGCGTAAAAAAGTTGACCAAATTTAGGCCAATTGGTTTGTTAATAAAGTATAACTGAAATGAGCATTGAAATAAATGTGTGTGCACATTTGTATGCGTATTTGTGAACACAACTTCTAAAAGTTTATGATTATTCAAAGAGTGCCGCCAAATTTAAGATTTAATGAGTGCACTGAAAAATTTAATTTTATAATTTAGACACAAAATTCACCGAATCAATTACTTTTTTGTTTAATGTGCATTCTACAGAGGAATTCAAAAAAATTTTTAAATTTTTATTTAAAATAATATTTAAAAGTATACTGATGACTTGGTTTAAGCAACCAACGATAAATAATTGACAGAATCAAATAAAGACAAGAATAAAGCATGAAAAAAATTAAAGAAAAATTTATTTAAATATATTCATGCAATCAATTTTTGGGTGGGGCGTATAACTATGTATCTGGAATAAAAAATATTGCTCATACGTGCACATGGACAACTTAGATATTCGAAGTCATTATTACAAGTTGTGCATAAAGTTACGGAATCATCCTATAAGCCACATGAAACTTTACTTTTCCAGATAAGAAAAAGAAATCCATACTTTTCCATGTGATCTGATGTGCAGGCTAAAGGAGCAACTAAAAAATATTGAATTTTTAATACCAGGCTACTGGAGATATATAGAGGGTGTCCGCCGTGAAGGTATACTACTTTGTTTGTTTATATTTTTTGATTAAATGAAAGAGAATTGATCTTATATTGATAAATGTTTTATTTAATGTCGGCAATTATGCATGGAATACAATATCAGATAAATGTCCGCCTCTGTTAGCCTCACAAATGCGAGCCCTCTTGAGTACATTTTTCATTACATTCTCACACATTTCAGGCGGTATTTCATTAATTTCATCACGAATATTTGAGTTGCTCTAGCGTTTCTGGCTTGTTTGCATAAACCTCGCTTTTCAGATATCCCCACAAAAAGAAGTCGGGAGCAGTCAAATCAGGCGACCGTGGAGGCCAATCAACATCACCATTTCTTGAAATAACTTGTTGCGGAAAGAGGTCTCGCAGTAATTCGCATTGTAATCCTGGCTGTATACGATGTGGCACCGTCTTGTTGATACCACATGTTAATCGAGCGTTAAAAATTGTGGCCAAAGTTGTTCTTTGAAGACCAAGCTCCTGAGCACGTCGTCGAATTCATGTTGATGGAATGTTTTGATCACTTTCGTGAGCAGCAGTAATGTTTTCAGCCGATCTTGCAGTACGTTGTGGTCCATGCTTGGGCCTATCACCTACAGACCCTCTTTCTTCGAAATCATGCACTACACGATAAATAGTGCGTTTTGTTGGCACGTTGTTTCTCCCAAAAATTTCACGTAACTTTCTCATCGTCACAGTAATCGATGATTGATTTTGATAAAATGTTTTAACGATTAAAACACGTTGGTTTATCGAATATTTTCCCATAATAAATTTGCCACGTGTCTACTTCACGACTGCCAAATATGAACTCTCAATACTAATGTTTACCAAAATGCCGGCAAAAGAAAGTAGTATACCTTCCCGGCGGACAGCCTGTACTATCAGACCGTCTAGTTTCCAACAGCGTCTGGAGCTTTCTATAGCAGAGGTGTTAAAAGTTGATGCATCGGACGATAATAGGTTTTTCGTGAAATTTCATATGCTTAAATGTCAGTAATAAAAAAAAAAATTTTTTATATCGTCTGTAGTATATGTTCAGAATTTTTTTTTCTTGGATCAGTGCTACATATGCAATGCATTTTAAAGAGACAGGTGATGAACATCTAGGAAGATAGAGCTTAATTTTTGTGCAACAACAAATTGCGTGTTAATTATAAAGAAAAGCTGAGGCTACACTGATGTTATTTTTGCGCACTATTTTCCGGCTAATGAGAGCTAGTTTATTTATTATTTTTCTTCGCCAATGTTTTACTGATAAAATAAGCTAGTTTCATTGTCAAATAAAGGGGGTGTTCTTTTTATTCTCAATGAAATATACGAACGGCTTAACCGTCAAACAAATCAGTGATCTATGCTTTAAATAATGGCTCGTCGAGAACAATCACAGTAGAAATATGAACGATATCAATTTTTAATATCAATGCCATAAATTTCTTTCTTTCTAATAAAAAATATTTTGTAATTAAAATTTAAATTTTTGAATTATATTTATTTTTGAGCGATGGTCTTTTTTATGAAAAGTTTTTCAATTATTATTTATTCCTCAATATTTCGCTATCATCGTAGCATCGTCAGGAAATAATAATTTGTATTAAAATTATGTATTCCTTTTTTATAAAAAAGGCCATCGCTCAAAAATAAATATAATTCAAAAATTTTAATAAAGGTCAAAATAAAAATGGAAGTGATACTAATTTAAATTTTTGGTTATTTTTTACATTTTCAAGTTCCATTGGGTTTGAAAAAAAAAAACACCCATTACACCGTTCTACACACTTTAGTGCATATAAAGAAGATGTATATATTCTGAATATACACACTGAATAAAACACACTGTCTCCTGGTTTTTCTATATCAATTCGTTTTCTAGCGAAAAATGTGCATATATCTTTAGTTAAAAATCACTCATATTTCCTGTAATTTTTTTTTTTTTATCAAAAACTTATGTTATTTTGCACAAAAACAAAATATAATAAAATTAATCAATTGGCTTTATGTGTTATGAATATGTGTTCTTACTTTCATCGTCCTTTTATATTCTTACGTTTATCTAAAAATATGGAAAATGTGCTGTTTTAAATTAAACCATTGTACTGTCTTTTCATAAATGTAGTGCCAACTGAAATTTAAGGCATTTTTGTAATAAATTTTTTATTCAATAATTGAATGTCCTAATTTAGTTCGTATTAATTGATTCATATTTCTTTACAATCCAATATAAATATTTACTTTAAGGAAAATAATCAGATAAGCAACTTTTGAAATAATTAAGTTATTTATTTACACAATTGCTTCTCAGTATTAACTTATTATATTACAAGCTTATGGTTTCGAGTTTTAATTTCTCAACTTATGATTATATGGTGAATTAATAAAATAAGCTACTATTTTGTATAAATTGTATACCTTAACTCCATTTATTTAAACTAAATATTGTGCAAAGTCATATATTTTCATAACAGTCAACTACTTAACAGTTACAGTAGAGCTCGAAATGGAACGAAATAAATTCATAGACATAGACAAGTCTTTCGATTTACCCAATTTCCCTAATTTTTCTAACTATTTCGCCCTCTATTATGCTGTATCAGCAAACTGCCATTCGAATTGTATAATTTGTAATTTTATAATCATTCATATTAATGTTTGTCAATTATATGTTGCCATTTGCATTATTTTATATGAATAAATAAGACTCTGAATGTTGATTATTGATTTGTGTCATGGATTGACGAACATTTATAATGTCATAACTTTGTTTGAAATTGTTGCAAGTGCATTTGACAAATCGATCTATAATTATTAATTCAATTTTATATGTTCAACTAAATATTCGCTTTACAATCGAACAATCAAAAGCAAATAACAAACACACACATACACACAAACCATAAGAGCAATAAGAGCATAAACTTAACAGTTACAGCTACCACAAGCATTAGCAAATACAGTTATAGACACAAACACACACACGTACATACTACATGCTTGCAATGCAATATGTATGACCACGGACAAGCAAACTCATGCAAACACAGCCATATTAACAAAACCCATAGACATTCAATATGTACAAAACATTAGTCCAAATACTTACGTACGCACTTAAAACTTGACAAATACTGAAATACGAGGGTTGGCTACGTACATATATTCTTTAGTAGCGTAAACTAAAATAAATGCTTTAGAGAACTGTCTAAAAGCAAAAGAGCTAAAACAAAAATGGATAAATGTTACCATAAATTTCGGACCATTTTATAGTTCATAATACTCAGTTTAGCCTTTGAAGCTTCGCCCTGCATTCTAGTAAATAACGAGTTAGTTTATCAACACGTGGAAATGCTTATATAACCACCCACTAAACATTATTATCTCATAGAGAATGAGAATGGTCACAATCAAAATAAAAACCAACCCAGATATACAGAAAAAAAGTTTAGTTTTTTATTTGTAATTAACATTAGTTAAATATATTTCATTTCATTTAATTTATTAATTCTTTTCAAAAAGTATAAGCCTAACAGGCCATAATCGGTCCCACTATTCTACTCAAGATATTAAAAGTATAAACAAAATTTTTAAAAGTGTAATCAAATTTTTTATTAATTTTTGTACTCAATACTTAAATAAATAATTAATTTTTTCCTATGAAATACGCAAAAGGACGGATTATTTTTATTTAAATGCTTATCTGATTGTTTTATCTTTATACAAATAGAAATTAAAATCCAATAACCATGGCGAATTGAATTTAAATGTTTCTTTTTTCCTTTTGAAAAGTTTTTGGAAATTTTCAAAATGTTTAATGATAGATAGATACAAGATATTGGCAAATAAATTCTCGATTTTTTGTAATTCTATCTATTCAAATCAAACGGTAACTTTTTTATGCACAAAACGTCCTCTTTATTTGATTTATCGGTCAGCTGATTACAAAAGAAAAAAATTTTAAATTTTAACAATTTAATATTCATCAGGTACAAACTTTAAAAATAATATAACTCAGTAATGGTAAGAGCAAAATCAAAAATTATTTCTTCAAAATTATTTAGAATTAATCGTTCTTTCAAACCGCTTGATTAGATTTTCCCCTTTTCATAGAAATTTTAATAAATATAACATAATTACGAAAAATTATAATGTAAGGTACCTTAATGAGCAAAGTCATTGCCAAAACTTGTATTTCTTTGCACACAGAAATAAAGCCTGGATACTTTTCTTTTAAATTGTCAACTCAAAAGTGAAAAAAATCATGGTTTTTGAAAAACTTATAAAAAAAAAAACGGCTGGCAAACCCGATTTTTGGGAAAAATTCGGCTTGAAAACCTTTTCCGAAAAATCGGAAAAAAATCTCAAAAATACTTGACTCTATAAGCTTTTAAATTATATTTGAGCATCCATGAAAAAAAAAGTTTTTTTTTGGGGACACACTGTGTTTCACATGCTACATAAACACAGGCTGAAAGCCTTAAACTTTCTATTTCCGTATAGCTCAGAATCAAAATCTCAAAGCTCTGTTTTTAGTGCAGGTGAGAACGTAATCAGCTTTCTTACAACTTTTAACTGTCTTTCCTAATTAAAACTTTTCCCAAATTGTATAATTATTATTATTAAAAAATTAATTGAAAACTAATTCATTTAAGTCAACAATAATAATGAAAATTTAATTAATTTTTTTAATTGATATGATTAAATTTTTAATTAAAATCTGGTTTTATTTATTTTCCAAAGGTGAGAAATTCAACTCACAGAAATGAATTACAAAGGTTTTGAATCCACCGTCGATACAGACTCATAAAAAGCTCCTATATCCATTGGAATATAAATTTGCTATTCTCACCACACAAATCGTATACGTGCAATAGCACGTCATCCTGGCATTATGATGCTCATATTCTTTTAAGACGAATCGACGTTACAGCTCTGATTCTTGGTTTAATATACAAAATAAAAAGCCTAAATTTATGCCTGCAGCCAATCGATTTTAAATAATATTTTTATATTGAAGAATTGATTATATTGAGTAAATGATTTATGAAGGAAAAAAAATAATTTTTTTTTTTCAAACAAAACGTCCCACTGTGCAATTTAAGCACTTGTGCTTCAATGTGCTGTACAAGTCTTTTGTGTAAAAGGCAATTTTCATAGGAAATTATTTGCAATACCAACCAACACTGCCAACTTAATCGGTGGTGTTGTTGTTGTTGTTGCTGTGTGTATATATATGTATTTAGAAACGTATAATATTTATACGAAGCAGCAAATATATGAATGCTTATTTATATACATTTTACACACTTCCCTATATATATATACACACATGCATACACACATTCAGACGAGTTTGTTATGTTTATTATATGCACAATAATACAAAGCAAATGTCTTTATGCATATGAATTGATGAATGAATGAATGAATGAATGAACAAATGAGTGAGTGAAATATATCAATCGATATGTTTAATATAACCATATTCAATTGCATTTGCAATCACTTGTGTACGCCTTGGAAGTTGTTGGCTTTCAATAAAAGAGTTTGTGTGGCTGGGTGTGTGAGTGCCTGCAAAAAGATCCATAATGCGACCAGCTTGAATTTCTTTTGAACTGATTTTATATGATTTAGATATTTGAATGGAAAACTGGCAGAAATAAAAAAATAAAACGAATTAAAAAAAAAGAAATTTCATATTTAACAGCTGTTAATTTTGAAAGATTTTATACAAATAGAAATTTTTCTGATAAAAAATCTCTCACCATAAGCTGGATTCATATTGTCGTCGAAGAAGGGTGCTGTAACACGGAAATCTGAGAGAAAACTTTTTTTACTTTACCTGTCTAGGAATCGAAGCCAGGTCCTTCTGGTTGCAGAGCCAACACGCTAACTACTCGCCAACAGCGGGGGATTGTGTATAATATTAACAAACAGTTTGTTGAGATACTTTTAAATATCAATTTCATGACACCAAATGAAACCAAGACCGGATTGCAATCGGATAAAGCGATTTGAATTCTGTGACACCCTCGATTAGTTGAAATTTTAAGCGTTTGATAGACCCCATTTCATTGTAGCCCTTTCTTGACCAATGTCAAATAGACCGGCATGCATCGATTACGCTGATTGTTCTTTATGTTTGTTTCTCACATTATTCCGCTCTTCGATTTACAGTTACTTGACTTATTGCGAAATTCATGCATCACATTTCAGTTTTGTTAACATGAGCCGCAGAAGTAAGTTGTGTTTTCAATTACGAAAGTATTAATCGTTAATAAATAGTAAAGTGGGCATATTTTAAATAAAAAAAAAAGTAGAAATTTTAATGTTTCAAACTAATTGTAGTCATGTTATGCAATAAAAATGCGTTTTAGCTAAAAATTAGACCGACATGCATCAATTGTGCGTGTCCTGAAAACCTTGAAGGATATAAGAATATTAAAACCAAATCATTGATTATATTTTCATATGACTATTTATTCCAAAAATTATGAAAAATTTCCAGTAGTTTCGCGTCAGGCCTGAAATGGATAGAACAATAAAAAATGTGTTGCATAATTTTAGGAGATTTTAATTAATTTTAATTATATGTTAAGTATACGCCAGGCACAAAATAATATGAAACATTTTGTTGCTTTGAAATCGATCATTCTTTAAACAGGCTGTTAATTTCTTCTAATTCATTCTTCATTATCATAACAGAGCAGTGTAAAGTTGAGAAATAGTTTTAATTTTTTTAGTTGTGAAATAAAATTTATGAATGGTTGGTTACATCAAGTTTTTTTTGTGTGTTGAATAAGTTTTGATACAAATTCTCAGAATTTTTTATTAAAAAATTTACCATAACCGTACATAATATTAATATGATAATAACTAAATTGTTATTGGTAGTAATAAGAGTTTCACAAATAAATCTACCTCTGTAATATAGTGCATTTAAAAATTCCATTTTGTGATATTTAACTTTTGGCAAGGAGTTGGCAAATATTTATGCAAAACTTTGCAAATATCAGAATTGTATAAAAATTTAATTATTTAGATACATATATTTAAAGTAGAAAGTATAGAGATTTTGCTATGAGTAAGAATAATTGCAGTTTATGATAATGAAAAATAAAAATAGAAATACAAATATCTTTTGAATGCATGTGAAATTTTTTTCAAAGTTTTATATTGAAATTACTGTCTTTAAAGTTGTTTATTGTTGTGTTTTGCGTAAGTGTGGTATATGAGTTGAGTGTTTGTTTAATGTGTTCTCAATCGATGAAAATCCAGAACACTTTAATTAAATAAATTTATGCGAGGGTGATTTGGAAATGATTGTCAATAAATGGATTTTCGTAACAATATATTTTTTTCAAAAACAAAAAAAAAACGTAAAGAAACAAATAAATAAGTATTTTAAATTTGTACTTTAAGTAAAATCACATGTATGCGTTTTTGTAATATTTAGCTTAGCTTATCTATAAGGTATTAGTTAGTTAGTTAGCTGTGGCAGAAGCGTATAGAATTTAACATGAAGTGATACAGTAGACACATTATGAAAAAAAAATTTTACAATTTAATACTTAGAAATTAAAACTCTATAAAATTACCGTACAAATATAGAAATTATCTGTGTACCGTTCGGAGGTCTAAATTACCGTACGGTTAACATCACTGTCTGCGATCAATTAAATGTCCACATATCGCACACCCACGATGATGGTAACAGTATTGAAAATGTCTAATTGTGGGATTTATGTATGACTGTGCACGACGTATAACTCTATCAATAAGGAAAATCTCAATTTAAATTGTTGTTAGCAGTTCAAAAAAAAAAAAAACATCTGAAGTCGATAACAGTTTTGTTTGCATTTAATAAAACATTTTATATTTTGATTTGTGTCTCCTTTGAAGTAAGAGTGCGATATGTGCGGCAATATGGAAGACTATCTTAAGTCGACTTAAGCACTTACATTAACATAATATGACTAATGTAGTTATTAAATTCGAATAAATTATTGATTCTACTATTTAATGAAATTCTAAACTAAATTCATAAACTAAAAGTTAAATAAAATATTTTTTCATTTAGTAAGAGCTTCAATTAAAAATATGCAAAATAAAATATAAAAGAAAAATTATTTTTATAATTTAAAAACGGATTGCACTTCCATATTGCCATACAAAACAAAAATTACTAATTAAATATAAAGAGACCAATAATAGTAACGAAGAGGGTTTCTAGCAATTTTCGCCCCTCAAGGAAAAAATTTATTTTTATTAAAAAAATGCTTTAAATCTCTCTTTTCAAATTTCTTATATTTAATCCTGATCTAGTTCTTCCAACCCCAAAGAATTCCTTTGGTTTTTTATTTATATATTGTTTTCCTTTCCAATATTTTTTTAATAGTAAAAAAAAAAACTCAAAATCGAGATGGAAAAAAGAAGTTGTAAAACTTTGTTTCGCAGAAAAGTGAAAACAGAAAACTTTCGTTACTATTTATTGGCAAACAGACAACAAAATTACGAGCAAAGAAAAACCACAAACAAAAAAAAAAGAAACCAAATCTAATTCAATTCATCATAAATAAAATAAATTGGAAAAAAAAGTTTTCAACCAAGAAAAACCAATAACGGCTTCACACCTTCAAATAAAATACCTAAGATTTTCAACATTTAAAGATTTTTCTGCTGCAGCAGCATCGAAGAAGAATAGAAAAACATTGTGTCGAATAACAGCAGCAGAATTAGCAGCAGGATGAGCAGAAATATCTTTGCAACCATTTATCTTTCAAAAGAAACCAATTGAAAGTCATTGATGTGTAAAATATATGTTTTTACCATGAACTTACACTTTTCAGGTTTTAACTTTCTTCTGTTCGCAAAAAACTTTTCTTTGCACTTTTTGTGAAAATTCTATATGTTTTGCAACATCTAAATTTCAGTTGGGAATAAAGATAATATTTTTACGATTTTTGTAAATGTTACTGTATAAAATAAATAAAGTGAAGTTTCTGTTGAAATCTTTAAAGATGTTTTTATACTTTAAATATCAGTAATGTGGAAAATGTTCTTCTTACGAATTTTTAAACAATTTAGTGAGTTATTTTAACGCGATTTCAATTTACTTTTATTCAATTGGTTGGTTGGTTACTTCAGATGTAAAGAACCAGAACGAGAAACTACCGTCCTCAGCACAGCTCCTGCATAGTGTATTACCACCTAACCCAAAGGTATCGGGCGTGCCTCCCAATGGCCAGTTACCAATTCAGAAATATTATTCCTTGACATCTTCATAAGGTTGTCAGACATCTGCCTGTTATAAGTCTGCTAAATCCTCTAATCTCCTCGACCTGCCTTCTGCATTCAAACACTGCACCTATAGTCTCCGCCTGATCTCACGTATTGGTAACCGAACATAATTAATTTTCTTGAATAGTGTTTCTAAATATTGGAAATGATTTCGTGTCGTACCACATAAAATTTGGTTGATAATCTATTCTCTTGAATACTAACTGACTGACCCATGATATCACACAATATCGTTAGACTTTTTATTTACAATCAAAACTAAAACCAAATTTAAAATGTTCAGCTCCATCCCCGACAATTCTACCAACACATCGAAGGTAAAGCAGCCACAGTTCTTCCAGCGAACATCAGACACTGCAGGACATTGCGAAAGGCGATGAAGTGCAGTCTCCACAGCGTCCCAACCAAGACCATCACAGCTAAGCCAACAGTTATTGCAACTCATAGCAAGCCTCAGAGCATGAGTTCTTATTGCCAGGTACCATGTTGTGTACAGAATAAGTTGCGAATCAAATAAGATGAACGGCACTGCAAAAAAAGTCTAGCGTCGCTGAAGAAAATTTTACTTCAAAAATATGTAAGAAGCTTTAAATTGAACCGATTTTTTTTTTGGAACAGGGTATATGCTCTACGTATGTATCCATTGCAAGGGAACTGGGAAAATAGATTCCGTTAAAGCGGATAGTTGTAGTAGTATTTGTAGATATTTCCGGGCATCTCAATTGACCAGACAGATTTCTGCAGCGAGTTCGTACCTCAAATGTTTGATTCGGCTCGAGAAGATAGTTCCTCCATAATCCGTAGTGCTAGCAGAGCCATATAAAAAGCGATGAGCCCTCTACGACTATTTGCACTTTTTATTCAGCACCAATTTTATTTGTCTTAATTTTGGCTTGTTTTCTCATTTCCAGCAAACTTCATACATAAATCCAATTAAAATAGAAAACTTTTATTAAACCAAAAATAGAAACAAATCCAAGCTCTGCAATGACCAGAAATTCCAGCAAATGTAAGTCGTACAATAAGCAATGAAAAAAGTTTGAATTTTAGTTAATCAAAAAAAAAAAAAACACATAATTGCATATAAATCTCTTTAGGTCAAATTTTAGTAGCAACAGCAAGGAAACAGCATGAAATTTATTACACAAAATTCTACAAAGAGAATATTTTCACAGAATAACAGTGTTAGACGCAGAGTTAGCAGCATTCGCAGGAGCACGAAACAATCACCCACCACCAGTAAAGTCAAGTAAACAGTATTACAAATTATAATAACTAAAGGTATGTACACACGATTGTCATATACTACAATATTGACAGAAAAATTGTTACAAAAAGTGTGCAACAACCGTGTGAACACACAATGGCAACATCGTCACAAAATGTATTGTCGGTGCATTGTATGCCAATAATATTGTCACAAATCTGACAATCGTGAGAACACCCTTCATTTCCATTGACACACAATTTACAGTCATTTGTTATTGTCGCATGTGCTTCATTTAGTGCACCGTACAATAACCCCATTGGCAGATAAATATTTCTGTTGGCAATGCTGCCCATAAATATTTAGATACAATGTTAAAAGTCGGATCTGGTAACGTTTGCCATACAATAATCTGACAACCGTGTGAACAGACAATTATTATTGGAAGAAAAATTTATTGTCTCTGAACTGTGTGCCAATGAAATTGTGTGGTTTTCTTTCAATATTGTGAACAGACAAATTACCAGATGGTAACAATTTTTCATTGTGAGTGCATTGCCAGCATATTGGCGTATCCTACAATATTGTACAATCTCACAATCGTGTGAACATAGCTTAAGTTATTACAGTTTCTTTCTGGGTTTTCTTTAATTTTCTGTCACTTTCATACATTGATGTATAAAGCAGGGATGGAGAGAGAGAGTGGGAGGCATGAAGTAAATAAAGAGACTTTTGAACGAATTTCATAGTACCCTCTACTGAAGTAAAATATAAAATATACGATTTCGAATAGTTCTTGAGAGTATTCAAAAATAAATAATTCTTAATTTTATTATTTATATATTATATATATCAAAAAATATAAATAATTCTTTTTAATGGAAGTTTCAAGAACTTGTAAATAGAATTGCTTCTTACTTATTTCGGAATTTTCTATTTAAGTGTATTCGGAAATTTGTAGTAAAATTTTATATCGTTCACAAATTCCTTTAATCCCAATCCCTTGAAGAACATAAAAAGGACATAGAAAAGACCGATTATCTGAAGAGGTCGAGTGTAATGAAGGGTCTTCCAAACAGGGACTTCCAACTTTGACAATTCATAACGGCCTTTTTGTTGAAGCTACATCTGTCAAATTAGTTGTCTTCTATGCAGTATGTTTTGCCAAATCATCATGGACGGATATAGCATTCAACAACATGTGAAAATAATTAAACTGTTTTATCTAAGTGAATGTTCTGTTCGTTCAAAATACCGCGCGAAAAATCATCTCATCAACGATGAGACCCATTTTTTCATGAATGGGTATGTGAACAAACAAAATTATCAGTCCACAGTAGATCCAAGAGCGTCCAATGCATCCCGGAAAACTCACTGTTCTGAGATAGATTTTTCGCTGTGGCGTCATTGGTCCAGTCAACGGCGAGCGCTATAGGTCGATGATTGTGAACTTTTTTTGGCCCGACACCAACGACATGTGATTTCAACAGAACGGCGCTACGTGCCACACACGCCATTAGATATTCTGCACGAGCGATTTGAGAGCATGGTCATCTCGCGTGGAGGTGATGTGAACTGCCCACCGAGCTCGTACGACTTGACCCGGTTAGATTTTTTCTTGTGGGATTTTCTTAAGTCTCTGATATGTGCGAATAATACATTAATATTTGCTTCATACGATTGATGATCCATGAACAGTTGCTCCCGTGCAAGCAATATTTTACAATTAAAAAATGCGCTCATAGAGGATCAAAAACACTGTTCATGATATTCCCAGGTGACTCTTTCACGTCTGAAAATGTTAGCTGGGCAACTGAAGAAGTCCTAAAAATTTAAAAAATTGTCCGCTAAAATTTAGCACGAAAATAGCTCAATTGGCAACTCTGACACAAACATAAATAAATGTATATGACCGCAACACACAAGCACACATCCTCATGAACTTTCTATAGAAGGTTAATAATCCGTTCTCTGCGTTACCTAAACAACAACAAATGACTTAATCACTTTACGAATGATGTATGTTTGCGACGCTGTTGGGGGTTGTGTGTGTGGATGCATGTACATATTTTCTTATTGTACTCAGAGATTTGTTTCTTTTATTACGAATTTGTTTACATGGTTGGTTGTTTATTATGTGTTTTTAAGCTCATCCAAAGAACACACAGTAGATTTAATAATAGAAAGAAATATATATTTTTATTGTTAACATTTTGTTTTCGCAATGACAAATATTGTCAATAAGAGAAAAGTTAGGTTTTTTTTTGAAAGAAAATTTCATGTTGTGAAAAATTATTGCCAACTTTTTTTTTTATTTAGCAAAAATTTATATATTGTGAATTTTTTCTAGAAAAACTTATGGCATGCGAAATAGTGAAGTTGTGGATGAATTATTTTGGTTTATAAAAGAGTTACTATTGCATTCACAAAGAATATTTATAATTTTATAAAATTTCTGTATAAAAAGAAATTTCTAAAACTTTTTTAAAGTGAACATTTTTTTTATGAACAAAAAATAACACTAAACACGTAGTAGTGCATAACATTATCGAAAATCATTATTAAGAAGAGTGTTTAATATTTTTTTATTTTTGTAATAAAATATATTTATTTCCACATGCAGTAGGAAATTTGGTTTTGGGATGGCGGCATAGAGGGAGTAGTGTTTATGGACAGTCGATTTGAATTTTTCTTCGTCCAGAGTAATAGGAAAAATCTGTGGGGGGAGTTTGTGATTTTATAAGATCACATTCTATTACAGTAACGATAAAACAACGCAACTCATTCCACACTACGATGATGCTCAAAGGTGTTCCCTATGAGTTTCTGCGCCCTCTCCTGTACATGGTCGAGTAACTTGAAAATAGTCTTTGAAGCACCGGCTCATACACGAGAGTTGTATGTGATGCTCTTGAGCTAAAATTGTGCAATTTAAATTTTTAAGTGTAATAATTTTCTAATCGTTTACATAACAAACCATATTAACTTTCGAGTCACGCAGAACACATGTCAATAATTCGGAAATTTTGAGCTCTTTGACCGCCGTGGCCAAGCCATCAATTACCGAAGATATCGTTGTGTCGCGGGACCCATACAAAAGTCACCCTGCAATAGTCCGACATTTCTTTGAGAAAACAACTCCTATTCCGATAAAGTCACCGCACCCCAGCGGTGCCCTCCGCAAGAACATACGTCATGTATGCACAATCAGACAAGAAGCAGTCCCTATAGACCTTACAGTACATGAAGCACCCCACATGAGTGTTGTTCTCCAAAGTTATATCGATAAGCTACCTCCGTATTGCATTGAAGAACGTGGTTTCGTCCTCACTATTCAAAATCGACAAGTTATATCCCATCATGAATTCAAAGACGGACTCGCATATTTCGTTAGTATTCGCTGACCTCACCGATCAACTCAAAAATTTTTTCCGATTTTTCTGTGTCACAGCACTCTCTTGTAACGGAATTAGATCAATATAGCTTCACCGAAATGAAATAATAAATGAAACAGGTCGGTTTGGCTCACAAATCAAGCGTCGAAATTATCTTCAGAGATGGCACAACTGGCGGCGAAACCAAGTAGTACTGCCCGATTTGCAGATAAAAACAATATGGCGACATAAAATACATAGAAAATTTAAAGTCGCCGGAATAAAATTCTACGTACTATTAAAATCGCTCTTTGGTGTATAAAACATTCGAACATTCTCATATTCAAAACTCTTCAAACCTTATTCTTTCGCTGGAAACATTCTGAATTAATAGTGGCCAGGAATGGCTAAGATGTAGGGACGTTGTGGCTCTTATAGACATACAGAGATAAATGGAAGAATTAATGTATGCCCGACCCTGTCCGGAATATTTAAAATTACGATACAAACACAAATTTTGAATTCAACTATTATTCAAGATACAATAAGTAAATTAAAAAAAAGACAGTCTCCGAGTTGTAATTGTTACAGAAAAATATTTGTCAAATTTAAATCGCAAAGTGTCCTTTGGAAATCCAATTATCATTTTTGATTGAATTAAATTTCTCAAAGCATCCACCCTACTGTTAATTTTATATTCAAATTGTTGTATGTTTTTGGTATGAGTTTCCGAACGAACAAATGTTCATGAAATTATCAGGACTTCCTGTTGGTTTCAGATTAACTAACAGGGTGGCGCCTAAGTAATGGCATAAATTGTATTGCCAACCATTATTGCAGATGACGCTAAATACAAAGTATACGACATATAGCAGCCGTTTATAACTATGACATTACTTTTGCTCCACCCTGTATACATATATTCATTTTATTTTCGATTTTATTGTCTGCCTTTAACTACAAACAGATCTATTGGCGTATGCGTGACATTTACAACAATTATTAACACTCATACGTTCAGGTAGACAATTCAAAATATTTTATTGCTACAAAAGACCACTCACTAAATCGTATCTTTATGGGATTTTGCTTGTACAAAACGATAAATAAATAATAATTTTCTTCTTTTTTTATGCATTTTTTCCTTTCTAATTTTTATAGGCCATAAACTTTTACGAAAAGAATGTATTAGAAATTTATCAGAAAAGCTATTAAATGACAACGATTTATATATAATTTTTATGGACACTTAACACAACACAGCCACATAAACACACGCAACTGAAATATGCGGCTGATAATAATGCCACCACCAACCACATAGACGAGTGCTAATTGAGTTGACATTTAATTGCTATATTTTTTCATTTTCTACTTTCTATTTTTTGGAAGTTTATGGCGGTATTAATGCTGGGATAAATAATGTTCTTTAGAAAGGAAAAATGATAACACTCACACATAAAAATTTGTTACAATTTTTGGCCTGATGAACAAGTTGATTTTTCTTTTTTTGAAATAAAATTGCAAGAATTCAATTGGAAGAATTTTTTCATGTGGTAAAAATAATTAAAGCAGAGCAGATTAAAATTAAAGTGCGCACATAATGAAATCATTTGCAGTAATGAATATGAATAGAAATCAATTAAATAGATTTCCATAAAAAATAATTTTCTTTAGTGAGTGAACAAAATTTTTTTTGTTTAACATTTTATTTTTAACAAGAAAATTTCTGTAAAAAATTGTAGAGTGGTGGAATTTTTATCAGTTTAATTTTAAAAAAGAAATATAACTTTTGCAATTCATCTATATTTGTAATCTATTTGGAAGTGCATAAAATTAAAAGCGAGAATTACACAGGAAAAATAACATATGGGCATTTCTACAGAAAAGTCAACCGCAGTAAAAATAAATTCAAAGGTAAAAGCATTATATCTTAACATATTTTTATAGAGAATCGATCAAATTTAAGTAATGTTATCGAATTTTACATTAATTCATAATACATATTGAAATATAAGAGTTCAAAGTCGATCAAGTGCAATAGCTCTGCTTTGAACTTTTTTATTACATGTATTGTTTTGATGACTGATCTTTATTAGAAGCATTATGCATTGATATTTGCTTTTTTAAATCTCGCTTTATGTGTAAATAATATGCAAATAATGTAAAAACGGCTATTCGGGGTTATCAATAACAGTAAAATTTTTCTTTGTCTTACATCATATTTCGATGTCGCATTCGACGTTGAAAAACGAAATTTTTAATCAGCATGTAAAAGATATTTGTCCAATGGTCATCAAATATTGGTAGCAAACAGACATTTTTACTGTTTATTAAATAAAAAAAATAGCTGGATAATTATCAGTACTTGGATTTTTAACTCGTTTAGAGTTTGTAGCGTTCGACATCGTAAGTGTAACAAGTACAAATTCAAAAAAAATTTTTTTTCCAAAAAATAATTTTATTTTTATATGTACATTCAGTTTATGCAATTTTTTAACGCAAATGCATAAAAACGACGCCGAGAAAAATAAAGCCATCTGCAAACGGTGGAGAGAGAAACTAAAAGATGATGAAGACACATTACAAGAATATAATTTAAAAAAGCAGGGAAAGAATGAGGAAAGCTAGACAGACGTGGAAAGCAATGGCTAAAGGTAAAGAAGATATAATTGAAGAGAAAAGGATATATAATCGTATACGATAACGAGAGAGGCACCAAAAGTAAAGAGAAAATGAAACGTCATACGCACGAATGAACCTTACCAATGTAAGCAAACCTTGGCAAAATAAGTTAAAAAAGTAGAGAAAGCAATGCCAAAGGACATACACAGACGACTAAAAATTCTTGAGATCCTGATCAAGAAATATAAACAGACTGAAGAAACGAATTTAAAAGAATCTAACAGAAAAGAGCCAGAAGGACAAGTTATTGCCGTCAAAGATTATTATCAGAATGATAATATTAGTGTTCAAACTTCAAGGTTAAAAATAAATATATTTTGACATACTTGAACGACATGGAATGGAATTTTTTTGCTAGCTATCATGTAAAGGGAGCCGTTGATGGAGTAGAGACTATTATTAAAGTGTGGCAAATAACCAAAACCAAAAAAGTTTCTTTACCCGATGCCGTATCGTTTTATAAATGTGCAAAAAGTAATATAAATGGAATTAAAATCTTATATATTCCGTCTAATACAATTGAAAATTTGTCACTGGTCTATAAGTTGGACAAAAAATGGAAAGAAATAAAAAGTATTCCGGGTATATCGCAGCTGCATTCATTTCGTTGCGATGGCCAACGGTTAAGAGCAGCAAGGACTGCATACTCCATTGAAAAAACTTTACTTGATTTTTATTCTTAGTTAAGCTATATTATTGACTTTATAGTAGCAGATATAAACTGAATATGTATTATTTTTTTTTTTTTTTCTAAATATTTTTTTAATAAGTTTAAAATTTATGAAAATAAATATATACAATATATTAAAAATCATATATTATCATGTTCTGCATGTCTTATTTCATAAAAAAGTTAAAAATATTGATGATAATTACGATGGAACAAAATGTCGCATTCGACAATCATTTAAATTAAATAAAAAATAAACTACTGAATATTTTTGAATATTAAAATACATCAGGGCATAACATTTTAAAATTTATCGCATGAAAATATTCCTGCAGATTTCGCTGAAATCAGTGTTTGATTTGTTTGCTTCGGAAGCCACTTCTGTTTTTGTCGCATGCGAATGACTTGGTTATTTGCAATTTTCTTGAAAACGAACAAAGAGCCAAACCAGTTTTAACACCAATTATAGTGCTACCAATGAACTATAAAATTAGCCTTTTGTCACAATAAAATAATATTTTGGCATATGTTTTTTTTCACTTTGAATGCGTACGAATGTCGCATTCGACATTAGAGAAATGCCCATATACAGGGTGGCTGATGAAAATAACGTCAACATTTCAATAATGCAATAGCTCCCAGTATAAAAATCATAACAAGTTTAGTTACGTATTTTGAGAACCAGCTTTCAAAAGGTAATAAGCCACGAGAAACTATTGCTCGGCCTGTTTGCACAGCAGAAGTCGTGGATGCTGTACGAAAAAGTGTCCACACGCATTCATCTGACTCCACTCGTTGACGTGCTACTCAATTATGAATTTCCACAACATCGCTGCGGTGCATAATAAAAGTTAATTTGGGGAGGTTTCCTTATAAAATTCAATTGGCTCAAGCATTATTGCGCGAACATTTCAAATCAGTCAGTCGAAGTTGGCTCACTCTGTATTTACCAGAACGAATATTGTTAAAAAATTTGCAATTTCAAGTTTAGTCCCAGTTGTATTTAATATATGATGAATTTTTTAAGTTCATAATTTATTCAATATTTTTTTTAGCTCTAAAAATGCAAAGTCTGTTCTTTCCTGAAGAACTGTCAGTCAGTGTTGCAAACACAAAGAAAACTGTCAAAATTTTGTACTTTTGCTTTCATGCTTTTAAATTATTGTTGTTGATTATATACAATATGTATATGTACATATGTGTGCGTGTGCATGTTTATGTGTGCAATTGTCAACTACAGGAAGGCACACAATACACTTTTTTTACACCCAAAAAACTATATGAATCCTTGTTCTTTGCTCCACTTTCAGGCAGCTTTAAAGGGCCAGTTTAATGTCGATTCTGATATTGCTGTTGTTCCTTTTTTATTTGCTCTTTGTGTGATTGTAAAATATTGCAGACCACACATTGAATGATTTAGATTCGCTTTGTGCTTTTTTATTTAGAAATTTTTTATTTTTGCTGCTGCTGTATGTTATAGAAGATGAAGCGTTTTATTTGACACTTAACGAGTAAAAAGCCTTAAATGAAATACTAAAGACAAGATAAAGTTGAAATAAAATGGGATGTCCATTCATCTTACTTAGACGAGAGGAAAATAAAATAAATTGTGTAACAAAGCAAAAAAAAAAGAAAAAGTTAAACAGGGCTGTATGAAGCAGACATGTTTCAGCTTAAACAGTGGAAAATAATTCAATGATGTGCCGAAAATTTTAGCACTTCATTCAAATTTTATCAATTTCTATTCAAAACATTCACATACGTGTATGTACATAGAATATGTACATATTTAAAAACCTACATACTATGTGGAATATTTTAGCAATTTCTTATTGCTTATTAATGCCCACTGTGCGACTATATGTGTAGGAAAATGTCTATCGTGTATTTGTTTTAAAAAATACAACAGACTTTTTGCCAACTCGTCACTGCGTTCAGGGCGTCTTTGTCTTTAAGCAGAAAAATTTTACTTAAAAGTCCTGTGAAACACTCAGCACTGAAATGTTGAATTAAATTCAAGTAAAAGTAAAATTCTTAACTTAAATGAACAGTGAAAAAATAACGTTACCGTAATATTTAAAGGCCCTAAATTTTGTATATTTCTTCGCTAATCGATTTATGGCTCGATTTATAACTTTTTGGAAAACGTTATCCAGTTTCTACAATCGTACATCTGTCATAGACGGACAAAATTAAAATTATCCTGGGAAATTATTTATTTTTCTTTCTTTAAACGAACATCTTCAGCCAAGGCAATACAATTTTTCTCGACGCTAAGTGTCCGCTTATGGGAGGTTTTACTGTATTTTCTGTGGTAACCTTTTGGTTACTTTTATTATTTTTATTTTTTCCCATATCTAAATGAGCGTTAACGTTGTAGCGCGTGATATGCTAGTAAAGAATATTAAATATATTTTCACAACAAAAATATCTATTAAATCTACTAATACAGACGTATGAGTAATATTTTTTTATTTGCTACCAAAATATTGCTTATACGTTAAGTATTAAAATTTAATCAATTTGTGCAATTTATCAATCACTTGTCTTTTCGATTATTTTAAATTAACATTTAAATCTGTTCTCTTCAAAGTTGCTTAATAAAAACCAAAAACCCTAATAAATTCCCAAAAGTGTCCTTTTTATCTATTAAATTATCCGACTTCTTTTTTTTTTGTATTTAGAAACATTCATCTCTTACACTTAAAACGAAGGACTGAAGCTTATTGGAATCAATGCTCCAAATAAACATAATTTGATCAATGACTCTGTTGATCTAACCTTCTTAATGGACGAATAGCAAAAGAAAAAAACAAATCATATGCTGGCTAAAAAGCAAAATGTTGAAAAAGAATTTTCATAAAATAAACGATTGTCATATTAAAGAGAAATTTGATGGATTGAGTTGCAAAGTACCTTGAAAAAAAAAAATCAAAAATAGAAGAAATATAAGTCAATGAAAAGACCATAATAATTCTTTAGTGTCAATTCAGGAATTCAGAGAAATCACTACCCTTCAAATATTTTCCATAAATCTTTAATCCAACACATTAAATAATTTCTTGTTTAAATACATATTTCGCCCTTCTTTTCAAGAGCATTACTTTTGCAAAATCTTGCACCACATTTATTTATGATTTATGTTAAATTTCAATTGTAAAAAAAAAAAAAAATAAATGAGAACTTTATTCATTCACTTTGTAGTCTGTTATAACTTCAATTAAAAAAACTGAGTAAAATAAACCGAGCAAAATTCACATGTAAATGCATATGCTCGTACGTATATTTAAAATCACTTCACATAATATCATTTCATAATACACACATACGCTCCAACTTAAACACAATAATAACAACAATAACAGAATAATAACGTAAAGTTGTTGATGATGCCAAAACCACATATTCGAGCTGGAAATATAAACTCATTTATAGTTACATACAAACAGACACAAATACATCAATCACGAGTGTACAACAACAATAAAAGCAACTCTTATAAACATTCATTCACTCACAGTCAAAGAAGTATTTAAACATTTTCAATGTCATTCATAATTTATGCACATAAATTTGAGTTTATTTTATGAAAGGAATAACAAACACAACAGCCAAAGAAGGAGCAAAGGAAAAAGCAAACAGAAAATATTTTACAAAAAAATAAAAAATATCTGTGACAGCAGAAGACGGCTGCGCTGGGCTTGAAAATTAAAAAATAAAAAGATCTCTTTTTTTTTATTTATTTTGCCAACATTAATACGTAATTCCCAGCCATATTCCCATGCACACACCGATAATAAAGAAAACATGTGTACATGTCATACAAAAGCATTAACAAATACACAGGCACACACATACACAAGAATACATGTACATTTATCTGTGCATATATTTAAAAATTATAAGAAAAAAAAAACTGTTTAACTACCGAATATGTCAACTTCAAACAGCTGCAGTAAACAAATAAAAATGAAAGAGGGCTTTTTTAAATTTTAGTTTATAAAATTAAATTTTATAAATATAAATTAAGTAGCAAATAAATTTTATCAATTTAGAAGAATTAAATGATTTTAATATTTAATAAAAAAAAAAAAGAGTTACTAATAAAATTTAAAGTTGTAAAATAAAATACTGGCATTTTGTTGGTTTTGAAAAGTTGGAAAACATTTGGTACATTTAGTATAGATTTAAAACAAATGTTACCTCCCTATGCAAAAGCGATTGCTAAAGTAAATGTCTACTTGTAGTAGGTTTAACGTACACTTTAACTTTAACAATCGCAAATAATGCTTGATTTTTTGAAAAGCTTAAAGATTTTTTTTTATATTCTTTCTATTATTTCGATCTTTCGTTAAACATCGGTTAACATATTCAGGAAATTTTTAAAGATGTGGAAAATAATTATTTTTTTATGGAATGTTTTCTTGTTTTATTAATTATTATAATAATAGAGCTCCAGGAGTTTTCGAAAATTTTACACCAATAGAACATTGCATTACTTTTTTTAGATTTTAACAATTATGAAGAAGAACCGTCCGCTGACCAAATGGCTGATGTCAATAAGGCGTTACCTATATTGCGTAGAGTTTCTTCTTAAAAAAAACACTTTTTTGTTTGTATGAATATCTGTAGATCTTTGACAATACAAATAATGTTGACTTAAGTCCATTTTCCATTTTTTTTTAAATCATAAAGTTAATTATTCTAGCCACAGTTTTTGGTCTAATCGGTGTGCATTTACGATCTATAGTTGCATAAATACATAAATACTTAATGCCAGTTGATAAGTAGGTTATTACCAATGACCACTGGCAACTGAAAATTTCAGTTGCTCCCTCTGCTTTTCAACGCAATAATTTCAGAACAATTACAACGCTCTAAACTACAGTATCAATAACAATTTGATATTAAATCTACACATTCGTAAACGTCAACATCTCTTAAATGCCAATATATATTAATTTTTTTTGTCAAAAGTGAACAGATATACATATCGCCACCTGAAATGCGAAAAGGTGTAAAAACCCAAAAAACTCAAATTCGAGTTTTTAATGGATATTGGTACTGCGCATCCAGGCATACGTTTTCATAAATATTTAGCTTTCTATTTTCAAAATAACGATTTTATTACAGAAATTCAAATGGCAGTTTTTACTAAGCTTTCAAAATCAATTCATTTCCTGCTGTTGAGAAATAATGCAACAAGGGAAAAATGTTACCAGCTTATTCCTTTTGAGACATAATTTTTAACCAAAAAAATTAATCATATTTGTAACCACAACACTTTTCATTTTATTAAGTTTTTTGCCTCTCCTGTAAAATTTTTAAATGTGAAGATACCCCTTTTGTATTTTAGGTGACGATATATACGAACGGAACGAACGAGGGGATATCGTTGAACCGGCAGATAATATTCATTAAACGATATCATAGCTTGCACCGTAAAGTATACCACGTTCATGTGTTGCATATGCACGCTAAAAAAATATTATCACTCATACGTGACGTATACTTGATAACAAAATGCTGAACTTTGCGCATATAACGGGAAGAAACGATAACGGCACAATCTCCACTGCCAGTTAAAATAGAAAATTATGTAACTTGAAAATTTTTAATCGTATTTACATAAATCGTATTGAGCTGTTTTTTTATAAAGTTTCTCAGGATATAGTTTTCATATAAATTTTTTAACAAAATAACTTCTCCAGTGCCTTTTAAAAATTTCCAATTTTATGAACCATTTTCTATTCTGAAGGAAGAGCAACATTTTTTTTCCGTTTTTGTTAGACAATTTAACAGTATTATACGGAAAATTTTATCTTCTCTAATTAGTTAATTATCTGGTTTCAAAAGTTTCCACCTTCCTTGTACTGGTACACATGAAGTGGTTTTCTTCCCTCTTGGAAGAACGAAAAAAAATCGTACACCAGGGGGTCGATTTTTAAAAAGTCACAATTATTCTAGAATTATTTTGTTTATTAAACCAAACGAATTTGTAACACTTTCTTGAAGCGATATTATTGTTAATGTATTAAATTCTTTAACTCCTCTAAAGAAACAATTGTTCGTTTACAACTACTGCTTGAGTCACATTTCTAAATATTTTTAAACACATGTCTGCATTTTATAGAATTTATAAGGTATGCCGCTCTTACCTTCTTCTTATTATTTTTGTTATTTGCTAATATTGGCCCTGAATGGAGAAAAAGTGTAAACTGTACAAAAGAAGACATTGAATTGAGTTTGTAAAGGTAAAAGCGAATGGAAAAAAATAAATCAACACCCATAAATAGTCGGCTAGACTTCTGGATTTTTTCTTCTCAGCAGACATTTTTTAAAAAAAAGTTGTTGTTATTATTATACCAGTCTTGGGAGTGTATTTTTTTTTTTAATTTTTTATAGCCGTGATATTTATTTTATTTAAGTATACGGTACAAGTCAAAATAATAAAGATACCTATTGGATGTTTGTTGTGTTAAAAAAAAGAGTACAGAAAAAAACGGTTATAAGAAATAATACCTATTGAAATGTGTTCGATAAAAGAAATTCTTTATTCCAAGGGTAAAAATCTTTTTCTTAACTAGACAACATCAAGAGGCATGTAAACAGTTTAGCAAAAATGTGGTTTAAAGAGCATAGCACATCACTGCATCTTCGTACAATGGAGAATGTGTTGCATGTGTACGCCAAGTTACCTGTGTAACGTAAAATTTAAAAATTTAAATCCTAGACACAAACCAATTGCCTTAACAGAGTTCTGTTAAACATGCCCATGCATGTGCTTGTATTTTTGGACCAAATGGACACAAATTAAAGAAGAATGCTTCCCAGCCAATGCCTTTCAGAAAAATATAAATGTGGAAAGGGATCTTGCTATTTTTTCAAATAAAAAAATTCCGGAAAACGGAGGCAAATAGGCTGATAAATATTTATGGAATTTATGGCTGTTATGGCCCTTTATGATATCGAATGGCCAAAACCTTTAACCGAAATATTTTTCATAAAAAATACTTTTTACTAAAATATAAATTTTGGAATTTCTCTAGAAGATGAATTTCAGAAAAACAGAGAATGATGCGCTGAAAGTTATTGCGGGAAAAAAGCTGAAACTGGTAATTTTAAACTTTTGGAGGAATAAAGGATTTGGAGCGCTATTAATTTTCTTAAATAGAATTTATACAATTTTGAATACAAATTATTTGTGTACGAATATTGAGAAGAAAAAAGAAACAGCAAGTGATACAGTTCCTCTGGCTTCATAATTTCCATAATTGTTTCAGAACAGATTTCGATAAAAGTATTTACTTGTTTTACTTTCTTTGCACTTTTAACTGACCACAACAGCAATTGAGTAACCTTATCATTTTCAACTGCAGTATATTTAGTGTGTGTACAGATTTTTACAATAAGTAGACTTATGAAAGGTAGACATGACAATAATTCCTTTAAAGAAAAAATAATAAAATTAATACCACTGATGGAATTCTTTTCTTTTACTACCACCCAACCAACAACTGTCTGAGGGACACTTTTTTCTTATAAAAAAATACTTTCAAATAAGAAAGGCTTAAAGGACACTACATGATTAAGTTCAGATAAAATTCATATAAATTTTTCATAATGTGGCAGGTTTTCACCAACATAATGCATTGTGTTGGTATTGGAAAATAAGTCTACGAAAGGCACGCGAGGCGTACAGAATCACAATTTTCTCCAGCTAGAGGAGTGCTAGAAACTATGAAGGTCAATGAACAGAAATATGTACTCGTACACATTAATGTGTACGAAACATTTGCTGTCAATCGAATAAATAACGAAGAGTTGTAGGGAAATGTCACATGGCAGATAAATTGGAAACTCCAATAAATATATTGACTGATTCCTAAGATAGTCTTTTTCGATTTTCACATATTTAACAGAGGTCTGTTATCCGGCAATTGGTTTGTGTCTAGGCTTTAAATTTCAAAATGTTACTTCACACAGGTCGAAAATTAATTCCGATTTTATTTAAAATTTTATAATTTTTTTTTAATTTAATAAAAAGTTTGCATTTCGTTTAATCGTTTAATATTTGTGTTTGCAGGTCAGCCAAAAAGGCTTCCTAGTTTGTATATTTAAATTAATAAAAACAAAAAACTATATTAAAAGAAATTATGAAAAATTGTATGAAATGAAATAAAATCGATTTAATATTATTAAACTTAATTTGAAAAACAGAAAATTCAATTATACCATTCTCAATAATGCAGGGTTTGGCACTTGAAGTGTTAACAATTTCAAATATCGTAATTTTTATTTAAAAATATATACACATTTATTTAATGGAATATTTCCATTTAAAGAAAAATTTATTATTACCAGTCTCCATTCGCAAAGACTTCATGTGCTGCTTGAAACTGATACGAATCCATTTCGGACGGAAAAGCATTTTTTCAATTGTTCATTGTGTTTTAATTTTTAAGTAGAAAATAACGCTGTCGTAAAAAAATTATGCATTCAGAATTTTTATGGTTTTGAAAGACGTGGCAAGTCTTGTTCTATTAATTGGAGCGATTTGCTGTCTCGCAAAAGGTAAGAGAACAGTATACAAAATATTTATTGATTTTCCTGTGATACGCTGTTCAATGGAAACTACTACGGCGTGGCGATATAATGCCAGCATTATTGATTAGGCATCTTAAGAGCCTGAGCGTGTAATATCTCTCAAAAATTGTGAAACACTTGGGGCGCTAACCCCTGCAGGGGGCAACGTCAATAACAAAATGTTATGAAAAATGTAAAAATTAAATATTTTTATTGGCACCAACTACAGGAAAAAAATTATATGCATGAAAAGAATATCACAGCACATTTAACAGCCTCCTAAAAAAAAAAGAATATCTGCTCAAACTGCACTAAAATAACTGCAATGCAAAAAAAAGAACTGTCTATAAACTCCGGGCACCTAAAAGTATACTGCCCCATTTTAAGTTTTTTTTTCTTGGTTTTAAAAAAAGATACACATGCAACGCGCCCATATATGCATGTAAAATTCATAACTTTTTGCTCGGTAACATTTTAGTTGATTGCCAAAAGAAAAAAAGTATTTTACTTTTCTATACATGAAATTTAAATCAGTTCTGGGAAATGCGTGAATATGTATTTCAGTTGTGTTTTCTTTTTGTCAATTTTGTTGTTTGCCAGTTTTATTATCAGAACAATTTACTTACTGTGTGTCTTATAAAAAAACAAAAAAATAAAACCAACGCATCCATGCCGGCATTTCAATTACACTAAAATCCTGAATGCAGTCATAAGTGTGGCGCCATTTATGAATGTCATAAATGGCATAGGCCAAAAATTATGTTTAAGACTGCATATTTTTTAACATTTTTACGGCAGCAAACAAATTTTTAGTAAGAAAAAGAATTAAAACTGTAGCGTTTTTTTCTTTTAAGAGAAGAAATCGGAATAGATTTTTCGCGAGATTAATTTACCGCTCATAACACTGAAAATCAAAGACAATTGACAAATTGTCTCGTGTAAGATTTCTGTGTTCCACATTTCGTCAGTGGAGTGACATAAAACTAATCACGTGACTTGTCCGAGTTTTTTAAACTTTGTACGCAGCAAATGAAACGGAGTTAACAAACAGCTTATGTATTATATTTCTTCGCCGACGTTTCAAATACCATGCTCAAATACCGACGAAGGAGGGCATTGTTAGCCTGGACACATCAGAAAAAATGTTTGTTCCTAAGGTGAATTGAACCGAGATTTTTCTGGTTTGACAATCAGTGTTCTATTTTTTCAGCCAACAGCACCCCCGTCCTATGTTCGCGAATATCGTAGATAGTAATGCCATTTTTAAAGACTTAATATGAAGAGCAAATTACGGCTTGTTATTAAATGGACTCAAATGGGACTATTCAAAAAGTGTGTAATGAGTACCACAGTCAACGTGCACGTGCATGTCTAATGCCTGGTACTACAAGTAGCCTAAGTGCTGGTTTGAAAGAACTTTTCGCAGGCCGTAATTCATTTTGACAGCTCACGGAATCACAGAGTGTTTGCAATAATTGATGCACATTTTTTCGCTGAAAATTCACGGGAAAAAATTCACTGGAAAATTTAATTTTGGAAGGGAAACGTATTACTTCTGTTCATTAAAATACATTAACCTTCTTTACAAAATTTTTGGTATTTTATTTTCTCATATTTAAAGAAGTTTTTTTTATTCTGAAGGAAGAAAAAAGCTGTTCAAAGTTTTACAAATTGCCCCCTGCAGCAACTGATTTTGACTTTGCAAAATTTTCTCTATTATACATTTTATGCCACTGTGCAATGTGGAATTTATTTAATAATAATTGCAATTGTTTCAGCTGAAGGACTACATATTTACATATGCATACACATATGCACATATCCAAGTCCATACGTATTGTATTACATGGTTTATTATGTGAACATTTGTTGCATATTTTGTGGGGGTTTTTCAACATGACTGATGGCTTAAGCTTCAGCAACTTCGTAAGAAAAAAGTAAAAATAAATATCTCAATCATAACAACTCACATCGAGTCACTCCGACATTTTGTTGTGCATATCTTCTCGGCCAGTTTCTTTATAAAATGAAATTCGTAACGTCACAGTTCCGTAATACAAAGTGACATACAGAGTATTTATTTGGACAAGGAATTTTTCAATTATAATTCGCATGTAGAGTAACAGACTTTTTTTAAATTTAATAAAATTTATAAGAAAACGGAATTTATAAGTTTTTCTGCTTCTCTTGAGAAAAGTATTTGATGTGTTTGAATGAAAAATATTAAAATAATTTAAAGCCCACATGAAACGAAATGTTGAATTGCTATGAACTGCATAAAGAGGGAAAACTGTACTACCGAACAGCTGCATTAAGACGACAGCTGCCATAGGCTGACAAAATTTCACAATGCGCCTAAGTGGAGCGTTCTACTTCTGAGGCTTCGTATTGTGTGGTATCCCAACGATTCTTTATGTGTTCTCAAGTGTGCTTCGGCTCTGCGAAACTGCCATTCCCTCATCACCTCACCTACAAGACGATATAAATTAACAAATTCAGAGAAATGAGAGTAAAAACTAAATTGTTATTCAAACGAAAGAAGTATTGGAAAAAGCGTGCAAGTTTCCAAAGACATGTTGCCATTTTGATGCATCAATAATTGAATTGATTAAAGATGGAAAAATATGTTGCTGCGTGCGAGTCTGCAAACTAGATACATGCCTGCGTGTATGCATGTATGTGTGCATAGAGTAAAATTTAACTTAAATAAATCTATAAATATGTTGGTGCATATGTATGTGTGAACATGCGAAAGCTAGACTAGAAAGCAATAAATCCTTTAAAAATACTGACACGACATGACATGCCGGATTAAACGAAAAACAAGGGATTATTTAGTATAGTACCAGTTACAGTGGGACGCTTGGAGGTTTTGTCCTTCTTATCTAAATACTTTTGAGAATTAAGGGAATAAAATTGCAAAAAAAAAACAAATCTTAATTCTTTTACTAATTAAACTTCCGCCACAAAAGTTGGTTCAAAACTAATTTTTGGCGGCTGTAATTTTCATTATGTTCTTTGGAATGAGCAGACCTATAGTTTAGCCTGCAGAGACATCCGTCGAAGGATCTTTGGCCTGGGGCTCGAACGGATAAAGAAAAAAACCAATTTGAGTTTTCATTTGTTCTGTTTCGAGAATGAGAATATTTAACATCCTCCACACTGTGCACTGTGCCTAACAAAAAATATACAGTTTATGCTCTACGCACTTTCAGTGCGATATGAACTTTTTTTAATACACAAAAACCAATGAGGGTTACTATGAAAAGAATAAACCCAGCTAAGCCGTTCGCTGTAAGCAGAGCGCTGTACAAGTAACTGGAAATTAAAAATATTCTTATGAAGCATCACGCTTTAAATACTAACAATCTTCCTATTAAATAATTGCCAATATTCCCAACAAATCTATGTGACAAACTGAATAAAATAACGCACACACTTGTACGATTTGCAGTGAACAAAAGTAAATACAACCCAACAAATGAAAAACGTGTAGATTTCCATGCTTTAACTGAATGCTTAAGCAGTTAATTCAGCGAAAGCACACACTTTCTAATACAAAGTCATCCTTTAGGTGGAAAACTTAAAGATAATATTTCACAAGGATATGCATGTTTTACTTTCAGTACGATTGTGTTTGAACATTTTCATTTTTAATAATGTGTAGTGTTCACGTATTGTGAGTTGTGTGAGTACGTTTGTTCGAATGATAAATTACCTTGTTTCTGTGCTGCCTGCCTGTTGTTTGTATAGTCTGTTCACAATCATATTGATACCAGTAAAAACATACACACCCGGTCTGATTTCCAAATAGATATTTGCAGAGACAGAAAGTGGTTTATTAAATATTCTTGTTAATCTTCAAAGATTTATATTGAAATGTCTTGATATGAACACCTTGTATCTACACGAAAGGAATTACAGCATTTCAAACTAAATTGAAAAACGATATAAGTAAGTGGTTTAGGAATACATGCATTTGTATCTTTAATTTAAGGTTGGCTAAATAAAGTAAGGCCTTAAAAAAAAGGAAGTTTGTACAAAAAGTTCCTTAAAAAAACAGATATAAGAATTTACCTGTAAAAAGCAAATTTTAAGAAAGAATCTTTGAAAAAAAAAACTTTTAATAACTCAGCAGTTTGCTTGGTGTAAAAGCAAAGAAAGTTCCCAGCCCACTTGGGTATTTTTTTAATTAACTACCTTTTAATAAGATACCTGAAGGTATTAAATTCAATATGTGTCGGTTAGGTTAGGGAGTGATCCCTCACCGGAGGAGAACGCAGCCCCCCGCCCTCCCGGCCAAAGCTTAGGCTCAGTGTGCTACCGGAAGAAAAAAGACGCATGGTCTAAGCGGGAATCGAACCCGCACCTCCAGATTGATAAGACTAATGTTTAGTAGGCTACATTGGCACTCCTGTAACTCTGGAAAAATATTTTCTAAAAGTACCTGTTTCAAAAAAGTACCTCTTAAAAAACCACTTTTTTTCTTTCTTATCTTGAACCACCACTCAGGAGATGACCCCTACACATGCGATGCATTTTGCTGGAACTATAGGAATGGGATAGTTAGAGAAACGGCAAGAGGTGAAGCTTAATTAATTATTTTACAGCTCTGCTTTTGCACCTTCTTTGTTTATAGCAGTGCTGGAGCTTCGGTTTAGCAGTCTTTTTTTATTAATATGTTACTTCGCCGGTGCTACATAATACCGACGAAGGAGGAAGTTCTGATGTGGATTGCTATGACTTCGGCACAGATACCTTCCGACAACAACTGACACCCAAAGACACACTAATGCACACAGGAAAAATGCGAGATGTTTTTTTTTATAATTTTAGTCTGAAACTGGGGTTGAACCCATATCTGTTTTTGATTTGCAGACTACTTCAGCCATCGCCACCCTCAAAAACTACCATTAATAAAAGTATTTTTTAAAGCAGTTCCGTTTAGAAAAAAGTACTTTTAAAAAAGTACGTTTTTAGGGAAGTACCATTTTCTTTTAAAACTGTTCTAGTGAAAAATTTCTTTTAAGAAAGTACCTTCGAATAAAGTACCTTTTAAGAAAGTACCCCCGAATAAAGTACCTTTTTTTAGAAATTTACCTTCCTTAAGAAAGTACCTTTTAAGATATTTATTTAAAAAAATTAATTTTTAACAAATTTCATTTTGAAAGACTGAGTTTCAAGAATACCTGTTAAAGAGGCAGCTTTTAAAAAAAGTAAAAATTTAACTTTGAGAAAGTACCTTTTAAAAAATTTAATTAAAAAAAAGTTTCTTAAAAAAGTTTTATTTAAAAAAGTACTTGAAAGAAATTTTTGTTTAAAAGTACCTCCTCAAAACAGTAACAAAATGTGTTTTTAGAAAAGTAATTTACAATCTTTATTGATAACCAAGTGGCAAATCGGGCCTCAAATTCAAAAACTTCATGCTAGAAGGTAGTCACGCCGTGCAGAGAAACTCTGCTGCTAACTGCCTCTGTCTCTGAAGAAAATTAAATATTTGACAGACGGCTTTATGTCGTCTACAATATGCAGATGTCGAAAAGCCAATACGTCGCATCAATTTGGCAAATTTGATATTAGAGACATGGGGATACCTGTTCTATTGCGAGACTTAGTTGGCAGCCTATAGCAGACAGAGGAGCAACAACCTTATAAAGCTTTTCAAGGAAAAATATTTCCCTCGTTGTGGTACTTTGTACTGGACACTGGCCTTTGGGAAAATACGCCTACCGCTGTGGCATAGAGATGGAATCACAGTATGCAGAAGGTGTTATGAGGACGATAGCAAAATTTTTCAACTATTGTGCAAGTGGCCGGCACAGTGCAGTGGCAGGCTTACAACGCCGGGGTCTTCCGACTTCGCGGAGCTCTGCAGTGAAGCGATCATAATGGCCATTAGTAGCGGGCCTACTAGGGACCCATTACCACAGTTGACGTCATTTTTTATTATTACTTTTTAGTTTTATGGGTTTTGTGACATCAAAACAGGTACCACTCCAAACAATCGCCCAACCAAACTTTAAAAAATTCTTTTAATATTTGTTTAAATCACATTTTCTTTCAGCAGTTAAATGTGTCAAATAAATAACAGCTAATAAAAATTATAAAAATACTGGGGCACTAAATATTTTCGCAAACTCAAGCAAATACTACATGTAAAAAAAACCAACACACGAATGTGCTGGGGAGAGAGAGAGCGCGAGTCCTTTTAACTTGCAGTTTTTGCAATATTTTATTTTATTTTATTTTATTTTTTCGTAAAACATTAAACTGTATTTACCTTTGACTGCTCAACTATCACTTCTTGCACTTGAAATGCTTTGGCAAGGGAAGCGGTGGAGTGCACCAAATCACTTAAGCTCTGGCAGAGGGTTGAAACCAACTTTGTAATTTTTATTTCTATGCGCTGAAACATTTGAGGCTTAAAAGTGCAAAACTAGAGAAAAGTGAAAAACTTTCTTCTTACACACACAGCAAAGGCGCAAAAGTATTTAATGTTCCATAAAAAAATTATTAACAGTTCAAAATAAAAATTGTGTTTTTTTGTTTCAAACATAAAATTTCCTATTCTTTCAATGACCTTGTTTGTGTCGAGAAAAAGTTAATAATAAAATTAATATTGTTTCGCTTCCATTTGCGGCTAAAAAGAACCATGTACTTTGAAGAGGGATTTCTTGCCATAATTTATGGCACGTAAAAGTTAAAGCTTTTTGATAAAAAAAGAAATTGTTTCCGAAAATGAAATTTATTTAAAAATGAAATTGGTTTTAACTTGTCATCATGCTTTTAGATGTTTTAAAACCATTCAGAATACTTCTTTTAACAAGAATTTTGACAAAAGTGTAATAAATTAAAAAATTTTCAAATTCACTTTAAGATTTAAAAAAAAAAAATTATTTATAAATCTGGTCCACGGTGGCACGAACTATGTCCGCAATAGTTCATTGGGGACTTATATTTTGTTTATACAAAAACAACATAGTTTTTTGGGAACTACTTGGGGACCATCAGTTACATTTTTGAGGTCATAGTTAATTTTTAAATTTGTTGAACAGACACGAATGGGCAAGTTCCTGTATTATTTTGAAAAAATCAATGCCTCCATGATATTAAAAATACATTTCATGCATTTCCACCGTGATACATTTTTGGTATAATTACCTCCGGAATCGAACGAAGAAGGCAAGATGTTCCATCAGGAGACCATGCCAGCGATTCAAAGGCAAAAAATTAGTTGTTTTGTTCGCGGAGGTTTGTTGGTGGAGTTCCAAAACTATGCAGTTTGTAGAAGAAAATGACACTGAAAGTGGTGGACACACTGAAGAAAATATGCCCTTGAATATTTTGTCTAATGATCCAGACACAGAACATGAAGATGAACAACATACGAAGAAAACAAGATCATCACAACCACAAGCGTCAACTTTAACGAGAAAGGAAATTGACAATAAATGATGATGAGCTAAATAAGCATTAGCGAAATAGTACTATATGGATATGCTTTCCTCCTCAGTTATTGAGTTTGCTTTTGTAAAAAATACTTTACGAGAATATCATAAAGTATGTAATAATACATTTGACATGTATTTTTTTCGGGAAAAAGCATAATTTTATAATTAGAATCATAAATAAATGAAAATTTTGCTTCCCTGCATAGACAACAAATAAAAATCACATATTTTCTGTGTAAGAATAGCTGTAATATGTGTGGCCTTATTACTACTACTTTGCAAACTGTCAAATTTCTACGTTATAGAGAAAATTCGTTATAGAGAAACTGCAGAAAATTTTGACTACATTTTTTTATGTAGAAAATATATTTATTAAGACAAAAAAAATTGTTTTTACATGAACACATTAATTTTTTTTTTATTAATATATACATACATATGTGACTAAATTGATGCAAAAAATCGATTGCTAAAAACTTCGCAATAGAGAGATTATTTAGTGTGAAAAATTCTATTTAGGTCTTAAAAAATTTTACGTTACAGAGAGAACTTCGCTATAGGGAAGTTCGTTATAGGGAGATCAAAATGTATGAAAATAGTCACAAAAATGTTGTGTTCACGAATTTTATTTGTTATAGAGAAGATTTCGTTATAGAGAAGTTCGCTATAGAGAAGTTCGACTGTACTTTAAATTCAAGTAATTTTTTTTAACATAGTTGGCCGGATTTTTATATCAATGATCGCTCTTATACTCGGAAAGACATTCGTTTTCCAAATTCCCAATAAAAGTAGCCCCATACTAACCCCCACTCAGGGTCAGTCAAGCCTGGTTAAAGATAAATAAAAATAAAAACAACTACAACTACAACTGCTACAACAAAATTGAGTCATTTGTAAAAAATTAATTTTATTTTGAAAAATATTTCTTTTTATTTTAACTACTCTGTTTCGTTTTATTACGAAACATTGATGTCTACATAAAAACGATTTAATGCTCATATACACCAAAAACATCGCAAATACAATATAACTGAAGTGTCTATACGCCATTTCCGTTTCCGTTATTCAAATTCTTATACTCTGCATGGAATTTTCCCTACTCCCCTTTGTTTGCATATGCTACAAAGGCCAGACCATTTGCCAGGCAATAATACAGTAACGAAAAAATATTGTAAAAAACAAAATACTGTCGCAATAAATATTGTGGCATAATAGTGTAACCCAGAGTCCTAACTCTCTTCCTCTTAAAAATTTGCTGCGCTATAACTTTTATTGACAAAATATATTGTACAAGAGGAAAAATGTGAAAAAGTACATGTGCAATATATTCGATAATTTTTTTGTCGGTCTATAGCTAAAGGGTGCTTTTTTTTTGCTGTGAGTGATAAAGGTTTCTCAATAATTGCTGTCGGTGGGATTTTTAGAATTGGAAAAGCATCAAATGTGTTAAAAATTAGCGAACTTTTGTCAAATAATATTTCTAGTGACTGATCTGAAGGCTTCAGTTAATGCAGCAGGTGCTTGAAAATGAAAGAATTGAGAAAAAAATTCAACATGTGGCAGAATATTCTGAGAAGTACGTAAACAATATGTGAGCCTAATATTCGCGAATTTTTGAACAATTGCTCCACAATTCGTAGCGGCCTAGTAACGTCATCGATGTAAACAAGCACAAAGTCCAATTCTCTTTAAACTCCATCGATGAAGCGCTGAAAACTTTGAGCATCATTACATATTTAACTCAAATGGCATTCTCAAAAATTCGAATAAACCAAATGGGGTTGTAACTGAAGTTTATTGCATATCATCCGGATGCACCGGAATTTGATAAAGCGCCTTAAGTAAATTCAATTTAGAAGAAAATGTAGCATCATGAAGATTCAGTTGAAAATCAGTAAGGTAGGCCACGGCATATTTATCCGAAACAGTGATCCTATTAAGAGCTTTATAGTCACCAGATGGCTGCTATTCTCCATTGGTTTTTCTTTGCCTTATGAAGTGGAATTGTTCAATTACTGCTGGATGGTCTATTACTTCTCTTGTCCAACATGTATAGGAATTCATTTGTAGCTGTTTTTAACTTTTCTGCTTCAAGTCGCCTTGGTCTGCATGAAAGACTTGGTGCTTTAGTAACGATATGATGATACTGTTACTCAAAAGTGCCAAACGGTGTAAAAACGGAGATTATTTTAAAAGTTTATGACATTTACTTTTACCAGAATCCATTTTTATAGCAGCAAAGGAGTCATTAATAGTATTGCTACTAATTTTAAGTTTACTTTTACCACCAACTAACGATATATCTTTTAGATCTGGAAGAAGATTATAATGGCGAAGGAAATCGCCTCCAATGATTGGACATGAAATATCCGCAAGTATAAAATTTCATCTAAAATTATTATTAAAAAAAAAGCATCTCGCAATTTTCTGCTGTGCATTAGTGTGTCTTTGTGTGTCAGTTGTTGTCGGAAGGTTTCAGTGGCGAAGGCATAGTCACTGGTCACTGAACAATACCGACTTCAGCTGGTAGCAATCCACAATCACATCGGAACCCCCTCCTTCGTCGGTATTACTAAACCAAAGCTTCAGCACTGCTACGAGTATAAAAAAACAAATAACATGCAAAAAAAGCAGTATTGTTTCCCCTACTATCCATTTCCTATAGTTCCAGCACAATGCAACGCATGTGTAGGGGTCTTCTCCTGAGTGCTGGTGCCAGATACAAAAAAAAAAGTACCCACAATAGCACTTTTGAAATTGCCGAAAAGTCCATGGACACTATTTTAAACTAGAATTATCGACATTGAGTCACTGTTTAGTGTGGCCTTAAGTCCTCAAAGATTTATTGCATAAGCCAACATATGGGCGGGTTTAGGGATTTTTTCCTCTATGGTATTTCCCTTAACGAAGTTACTTATTAAAGATGTTTAGCATTTCAAAGCGATGCTCGAGCTAAATTGAATTCAGTATAACAAATGACAAAGCGTCTTTTATTGATGTGTCAACATCTTGGAAAACTGATTCTATTGGAAAACCAAGTTTTTTTTTAACAAGAACCCCATTATGCAACAACAAAAAAAAACCTCTTTGACTAGAAAACAATTGTCAAGGTTTAAAAGGACAACAGGAAGTGCTGGAGTAGCTGGTGTTTCCAGCTATTTAATACTTGAAGTTCTTTCGTTTTTCAAATTAAAAAATAAATAAAAAACGTGAAGAAAAAATATGCAAATTTTGCTGCTTTCCCTTAGTCTGGGTAAAGGAAAAGGGACATTGCATTTTGGTAAGTGGGTGTGGATTTCACTTTTTTCTCTCCACTTTTATTCCTTTTTCGCCGCAATATATCTTTGTGGAATTATTGTTTTTTCAATGTTTCTTCGTATTTTGATTAGTTATTTCCATTACAAAGTTTTTCTATTTCTTTCTTTGCCTGTGGAATTGAAGTAGCAGTTGCTGGCGTTTGGCTGAGTTGAGTTTATTTAAAAAAAATTTTGTTATTAACATTTACGAAACAAGCAAAAGATGTTTTCGTTTATTGCTGAGAGACATAAAGCATTTGCTTAGGAATAGTCAATAGTTGTAATGTGTTTGTAAAGTAATTGAAATCGTTATAGTAACATATGGTTCCATTGGCTTTGTTGCTGATTGCAAACAGCACCCCGCCCTCCAAAAACAATTCTGCTACAACATTTGTTTTTGTTTGAAAAGGGGCTGTATTTTGAGTCAGTCGTTGGCGGTAGGAGGCAGAAAAATGTAAATTAAATCAATAAAACATTATTTTTGATTGACTACCAACAAGGAATTGCACCCTTTTAAGTATCATCACGGCAATTGAAACGAAGTTATGGATGCAAATTGGCAGCATTTGTATGTGTGAATAAGACAATTTTAAGGTGTAATTTATGCCTAAAAGTGTGAATAGCAGTTGTTTCAGTTGTGAAATGTGACAATCAAAGAAGCCAATTGTGTGAAAATTAGCTACAACAAAGCCAAAAAAAAAACACAAACAAATAATTTCCATTTTATTTCACGAAAAGTTTATCAAAAAAAAATATGGTCTGATTTCCCCTATACAAAACGTCATGTTGTCTAGAAAATTTACAAGACAAATACGCAAATGATTTCCGCTTGAATCGGGGAGACTTCATATAAATTCGAATAACATTTTGTTATTGTGAAAAGTTATGACATTCAGCCAATTGGCTTTTAAAACCTTTAAATTATCCGCAAACAAAGAACTCCTGACGAAGAGATTTTTATAACGCATCATGCTTGTTCTAAATATTGCATATGTGATTTTCCTACAGCAATAGATGAAGCGGTCATATTTTGCATGTTGCATTTAAACGCTCTTCTTTTTATTTCAATGATATTCAGATAATTGAGCATAAAGTCAATTTTTTATTTTTGAGTTAATTTGAAAAATTAGAAATTTATTTGTCCCGCTTCTCATTGCAACAAATTGCTTTATTTATTATTGAAATCCTGCTCAATCAGGCACGGTGTTATTATTTATATGTGCCACGTTATATTAATTATAATAATAAATTTAAAAAAATTAAAAGCGGAAGTAAAATAAAATGAATGGGAATTGTGAAGGAAATTCCAGCACAATGCATCGCATGTGAATGCCGGTTCAAGAAAAAAAAAATCATTTTATTGTTTTTGTATATGAAAAAAAAACAATTAAAAATGCTTTTAAGTGGCGACAAAATTTATGTTTTAATTTAATTGAATAATTTTTTTTTAAATTTAGTTTATGCTATTCGCCGTAAAAGTTTCTTCTGCACTTTCTTGTGTGTGGCTTTAAGCAGCTTAAAAGCATACATTGTGTTTAACATCTCAACACACATATACGTGTACATACACACACACACACACATTAAACGTTTGACAATTTTCGTTTCATTATCCTGATGTATTTGCTAAAAAAAAACAGAAAAATTTGCACTCCACATTTGTGGTTTTAGTTGCACCTTGTCATTGTTCTTGTTGTTTTTCCCCTCCGTACAACCCAACAAAAATGTGTGGATTAATGAGTTTATGTATGTGGCAATTAAAATTGGCAAATGATATTATGGCTTCTTTGCTGGTACCGGTCGGTGCTGCTGCAACAACACGTGCTAATGATTTCTCATTTTTTTCACATACGCATGATATTTCGTAACGACCATTAAAATCATTTTCTTATTAGAAAACTTACTTTGACTCTTGAAAGTAAAATTGCCAACAATTTTCATTATTTGATGGCAATAAACGTGGTGCATCTGTGAGGGATTCTAATACGAGCCAACTAAGTTTTAGGTGGAAAATTCTTAGAGATCATATTACAAGAAAAACAGCAAGACCGAATTGTCTGAATTCTATATGCCAGAGGTGGGGAACCTGCAAGCTCTTCGAATTTCTTGTGCGGCCCCTCCCCTGATAAAGAATTCAAAATGGAGACAACTAATTTGGAATAAAGAAAAACTGAATTTTAAATTTAATTTCTACAAATGCAATGCATTGTGTTGGTACTAGAACGATGCTCAAGAGAGTTAATAGAGTTGGCTACCCTACCATCCCCAATGAGTTTCTTCTCCATCTCCTGTGCACGGTCGAATAACTTCAAAATAATCTTTAAAGCACCGGTGCATGCATAAGAGTTGTATTGGTTTTTCGGTAGGCGGTATAAATATTAAGGAGATCAGATGGGGTGAAGTATGTTTTGCAGCGTCTGAAAAAGGCGAGGACTTGAATGTTTCCTTTGAGACCTGAAAAATGTGTGCAATGCCTCGAACAGAATACTAAATCTTCACGACAAGAACATCAAGAGCTTCTGATTTGACACCATTTGTATCACCCATTCTTATAGGTGAAGCAGCTTGGTGGAGGCATGCGTCGGTATATAAGCGTGCAGCATTGGGTCTTTTGAGCGTTGAAATCGACCCTGTTCGCATGACCCTATTGCGATATTTTGGTGAGGCCACTATTCAATGAATCACTCATATTCCCCCTCCGTGCCGCGATTATAGTCGATATTGGTCGACGACCAAATGAGTATGAATGGCAAATGCCTCTGTCATCTGCAAAAGAGTTACGGCCTCCTTTGTTACAGATATTTTAAATGCGGCATGCAGGGGTAAAAATGTTTTAGTGTAAATTTCATTGAAAGAATTTGTTCTTACATTATTAGGCGTAAAACAAGTTCTAGAGGTAAACTTCTCTAACGGAAAAAGTCGTATATTTTCTATAGTCCTGCCTACTAGAATTAGTTGACAGAACCTTGTTATTTTTTTTTTTCGTGTGTTGCAGAGTTTTATTTCCAATTCTTGTTTTCTCACGGCGTAAGGGACACACCTTACGAAATTAAAACTTCATTTTTTGCTTTATTTTTTTTTTAATAAAAAAAGAACTTAAATGTTTATTCAAGAAATTATTTACAGTTTTCCAGTTTTTATAATTAAAGTATTTTCTAGATTTATTTTATTTACAAAAGATAATTTATAATTATTTCGCAAAAAGTATTATTACTTTTCATATTTTTATTTAATATTGTCATTTTATTTTAATTCTGTTTATAGTTTTAACCTGAAATTAAACAAAACATTAAAAGAAAACTTTTTTAAAATCTTTAAATAAAATAAACAATTTATGGATTGTTATCAACAAAAGGGAAAAGAGATAAGAAAAGAGACTACAAGAACAAACAAAAAAAAATTAATTATTTTTAGTACAATAGAATTTTAACAGAGATATTGTTTAAGTTTGTTTTTTAGAAATAAAAAAAAAAGCAGAGGAACTATAGTTGAAAATTTATTTTTAATTTTTTTTTATTCGTTTCATTTGTTTTTTATATAAAAATAAATTGTTATTATATTGTAAAAAAATATTTCTTTAAATGGAAAGCAATTTGAAATCTTTAAGGGATTTTTAACAATTTAGTTTAGGTGGTGTATATTTTATAGAGTTGTGGAAAATATTTGAGCTCTTCCTAAAAAAAATAAAGAAAATAAATACTATTTATTAGCACTTTTAATAAAAAACTTCTTTCCTTTTAACAGTTTTTGCCGACTGAAAACTTTCCAATTAAATATTCACTATTAAAAATTTCTCGAGAAAAAAAAACTAAAGAAACACGAGATAAATATTTGTGAAAATTTAAATGCTATAAAAAGGTGCCTCGTTAATATCTTCATAATTCTTGATATCGAAAAATTTTCTCTAAGGAAAATTCTTGATATCGAAAAATTTTCTCTAAGGAAAATTCTTGATATCGAAAAATTTTCTCTAAGGAAAATTCTTGATATCGAAAAATTTTCTCTCAAGAAAATTCTTGATATCGAAAAATTTTCTCTGAAGAAAATTCTTGATATCGAAAAATTTTCTCTAAGGAAAATTCTTGATATCAAAGAATTTTCTAAAGGAAAATTCTTAATAATTTTCTAAAGAAAATTTGTCATATTGAAAACTATGAAGTGAACTGAACTGTTCAAAATTATTGATAAATTATACAAATTCTTTTGATTTAGTACGGTTTTTTAGTATTTAAATATAACTTTCGGTTTAAGTTATAATTATCTTTTTGGCTATTTACAATTTAATAAATTCTAATAATTTCTTTTAGCAAAAAAAGTAACACTTTAATACAGTATATTGGCCTTAAATTGCTAAATAAATATGTTTTTTGTTGTTGTTGTTGTTTTGTTGTCCATTCAGTTTGGTATTTATTTGTTGTTAATTTTTTAATATTTTCCTCTTTTTTTCTTTAAGTTTTACTTTTTGCCATTTAATTTGCTGGTATATAATATTACTTTGCTTTAGTTGTTGTAGATTTATCTAACTTCTAACTTCTTTTTGTAAAATTTTTTTTATTTGTACCTTCAGAAATATCTTTTACTTTCGCCACTGTTTAACTAAGTTAAAATACCTTATTTGGTAGGCAGCTTAATTACTCTCCTTCAAAAAAACAAAAGCTTTTTCTGACTTCTACAAACCTTTCTTTTAAGATAAGATAAAAGCTCACTTAAGTGACTACAATTTTCGAGTATTTGACTTTTTCTCTATCAATTTATATTTTTCAAATTTTTTTTTTTTGTCAGAAAAAAATGATTTTATTATTTAAATAAAAAGTTTTGACTTTCTGCGTGCATGGAAAAAATTTTAAGTTTTCCGTATTAAGTGCCCTGGAGACGATTAAATAAACACGCCAGACAGTACACATGTGTTGGTGTCAGCCATCAACTTAAAAAATCAAAAGCTTGTGATTTTTCATCAAACAAAGTCGACAAGACGTATGTATGTGTAGCCGAAAATCCACGCTTACATGCACACACATAAGCTTTTTGATGTGCTTATTTGATTGGCTACAGGACATTTAGGGCTAATAAATCAGCGCAGTATGTCTAAGCTAATAAACAATAAATCAGCAAACATTTAAACCTTTGTTAAACGTGCAAAAGTGGTCGTTTAAACTACGTTTATTGGCCATATGATTTTCACAACTGTGAGCTTTATAAAGCTTTAAAAGCATCTTTGCTCATGTGAAAACAATTGCTTCGTCGCTGCAACAATTTTTTTTTGTTCCACGACGATAAAGTGTTGCCTTACCGTGCTTTACTGCTTCTAAGTTCAAACCACATATAAATTTTAGTTTAGTTTAACTAAACTTGAGTTTAAACTTTAACTGATTATTAGCCTTTAAGGCATGTGCTCTGTCTGATGTGATGTGTTGAATGTCTCCAGACCAGTTTTCAAATATTTAAATATAATTTTTGTTTATTTCTGGTGACTAAACTCTTAAAATATCATGAACATTTTTTTAAATAGTGCAAACAAAATTAGTTGGAGAGATCACTTAAAAATTGATGAAAAGCTTATTCACTTGTTAGTGTGTTACCATGAAGAAAGCTCAAAAGTTTTTTGGGGCTTCGGAAGCTGTATTAGTAAAAAGCTTTTCTTTTCAAAGTTATTCTAAATACTCGTCTTTAATTTGAAATTAACTTTTTTATACAAAAATAAACAGTTCATGGGATTGAGAAAGTTTTGACCTTAGAGGTGACTAATATTTTCAAAAAGTCTCTTAATTTATCCACAATGCAAACATCCAGGAAAGTTTTTAAAAGTAGTTCGCTTGGAAAATTTTCTTTCATAAGAAAACTTTGTGCTGTGCTTACAAATTCTTTTTAACTGTTCCTCTTCACCGCCTCTTATTCTGTTAAAATTTTCCTTCAATGCTAAAAAGAAAGTCCTCCTCTATACTTTGTTTTTGCTTTTAGTGAATTTGTTCCACGGTTTGTTCTCTGTATGTCTGTGTTTGTATGTGTTTGTTTTTTTACTACAAAGTTCTTGTTTTCATGCTAAATAAGTTCCCTGTTTTTGCCAAGTTAATTAATGTTAAATTATTTATGTACTTTTTATTTATGTAATTTTTTGCATTTGTGTTACTTATAATTTGTTATTTTGCTGTTAAGAAACTGTAAGATTTTTGTTTGTTTTTGTAACTTTTAAATAAAGTGGCCGTTTCAAATTACGATTATTTTCATAATATTTCGCTTTAAACCAAAGTGAATAACATAATCGCTTAAATGGTTTGGGAGGGGGGTCAGGGGTTCGTTTTTTTAAACTAATTTTATATAACTACACATTGTATTATAATTATTATTTAAACAATTGCTTAATGCCACAGTATCACTAGAAGATCCATCATCAATGATCAACTTTTCTCTACCATTATATCATACATAGACTATGTGCGGTTTATTAAGAGTACCACCACCACCAGCACTACCACCACCAACAATACTACTACCCATACTAACACCAATAGAACCATTCATGCCACCACCACTAGTTGAACCAGTCGAGGAATGGTTGTTTTGTGAATGAATTTTATGTTTACCATTTGTTGTTTTTGTCATTGTGTGGGCATCCGGATAATCGTAATGATCGAATTTTTCATACAAATGTTCCGGTTCATCCGTGTAGGTATTTGAGTCCTTCAGAGGGGGCAGTTCCCAGGGCTTGAGTGCCCTATATTCATTCGCTATAGCCTGCGCTGTTAGATAACGCTCCAACTCCAACTTGTCCACCTGGGGCACTGTCTGATGATAGTCCTGATGATGCAAGGGATGCATATTGTGATGGGGTAGGGTTGATCTTTGGCCTTGCAAAGTATGATGTGGATAGGCACCATTCATTAGGGTACCTGGTATGCCACCGTTCGCTTGGGCACTCAATGGCTGATGAGGCAGTATACGATCGTGCACATTCACTATCGATTTGCCAGAACGTAAACTGCGATCATGCATTAACTTCCTGCGTCGTTTGACAAAGCGTAAGTAGAAAACTATACTGGCTCCCGTCATCACCACCAGTAGACAGGTGAGTATGGCACAGACAATTGTTACCACATGGGCGGGGCAGGTGATTTCTCCCTCCGTCATAGCTGCCATATGTTTGCGCGTTCTCCTATTATCATGCCAAATTTCGCAGCCTATGCGTTCCGAGTCCATTTTTAAATAGCCACTATTTATGGTTGTAGTCGGATTCGTATATTGAAATTTCGAACTGACATCTTTTTTGCGTTCGGCCACGTAGGCTGCCACTTTTACTAAATTATCGTCGGTGTCAGCAGGCGTCATTTGTGCTCCCAAGGCAGCCACAGAAGCTGCATCATGAGACATCATCATATTTTCCGGTTTCATATCGCCACCCTGGGGGCCGTTATCAAAATTACCCGTCACCAAACGCCACAGCCAGAATAGTGTACAGTTGCATTGTAGAGGATTGTCACCTAAATAAAGCCGCTCCAATTGATCGATGGGAAATTGTGCCGCATAAAGGGTTTGCAAACTGTTTGCCTGCATATAGACCTCCACAATATTGGGATTGCCCTGGAACATGCGCATAGGTATATCGCCGAGCAAGGGATTGCGATTTAAATGCAATATTTGCAAGTGGGTGTTATCGACAAAAGCTCTGAAAGAATAGAAATAAAAGTGAAATTAGTTCAAAGTTTTCATTTGTAAAAAAGCTACACTCTCAATAACCTTCGCTCTATACGTCCTCGTCTTTGAAAGTTTTTCCATGAAATTTTGAATCATATCTATTTTGATTTATCTTTATCATAAAGACTTCAGATTATTGATTGATGACTTGGCACTTTAGCACAATTAAAGTGCGGGATATAATAATGCATTTGAAATTGTGATTGAAAAGTTTTCTTAGCGTGAGCAAACTGCTTCGTTGTGCATGAATTAATCTCTATCATTCTCCTCATCACTTCACCACCTCTGACTTCTCTACACTATCCGATTTCATTTTGTTCCGGTGAAGTGCATTACATACGTAGGAACTTTCTTGCGAAACTATCCGAGGTGGACTTTGGGAATCTATGCTCTTTGCTGAGGGGAAGTTCTGACATTTAAGTTCGTCACGACGTTTGCTGGCTTTGTAACTTTTCTTCGTCTAACTAAACACGGTTCAGAATTTTTTCTTTCCTCCTTTCTCTTGCTCTTCTATATGTATGCACATCTCTAATAGGCAACACAAAGGGAAAACCCATGTGGGCCGAACGCATAAGATTTCTTATTTCTCATACTTTCACCAATCAGTATATAAAACATATTCATTACTTTTACACTACATTCTAAGCATCTATAACTATATATTTTCGACTTCTCAGGTTCTCAAGTTATTTATTACAGAAACCAATTAATCACTTTGAAAGTTGTTTCTCTTCTACAATATAACAAGTCCTTTGTAGTGTTTGCATATCATCATCTATCCACAAGAAGCGACTTTCTATAACTCCGCAGAAGTAAAAAACTAGACACGTCCAAGAAAGTAAATTTACTCGTCATCACTAGCATTATTTCGCATTCAATGTATGTGGTCATCAAAAAAGACTACTCCAAACAATGATGACAAGCGTATGTAATGAGAATTTGAAATAATCCTATTTTTGCAATACTTTCGGATCACAAGTTCAATATTTCATTGACTGTTTTGAAAGATTTCTTTCGCTGGGACTTTACATCTCAAAAGCTTTTTACTAAAAATTTTTAATAAAAATGCTTAAAATTCAATAAATTGAACAAGGCAACTTTCAAAGTTGTACAATTTTAAAGCTTGTTAATCAAATATTAAGCTCTGCTGAAAGCTTTAAGCTATGTTTTGATTAAAGCTTTAAGATTTAAGCTTAAAATTTATTAAACCTAATAATTCTACTGCATTTTGGAAGAGATCTGAGCTCTAAAAGTAACATTTTGCTTTGAAAAAGAAACAAATGTTTTTCACATTATTTCTTTCCTGTTTTTCTTTTGTATTATTTGAATCTTCATAAACCTTCTTTGTTTTTGAATCAGTATAAAGTAAATGAAATCTAATTATTATTTAATTAATAAGACCCAGTAATCCCCTTAAAAAAGTAATAAAAATACAGGGTGGCTGATGAAAGCCGATACCAAAAGAAAACTTGGTAACTTTTTTCTATCTAAGAAATCTGGAGTTCTTTGTTTTGGTTTTTGTAGATTGATCCTTAGATTTAATGAAAATGAGAAGTGGGACGCTGGAAAAAGAATGCCACTATCACGCACTGAAGTCTGTAGTTTTGGTTCAACTAACTAACAGATTAATTTCAAGAAAATCAACCTTCCGTTGTGCTCCTAGAGCGCCTGACCTGACTCCACCGGACTTTTTCTTGTATGGTTATTGTAAACAGGAAGTTGTAGAAATCGCAACAGATAAATTTGGAGGAACTAAGACAATCAATTCGAGCGACAATAGCTACAGTTCCAGCGTTAACTTTGCGGGCAGTAATGAACAATTTTTTGCCAAGATGCCGCACCTGCATCCATGAGCAGGGCTGGCATTTAAATTCGATTATCTTTAAGACTAATTCGATGTGCTTTCAATTGAAAAGAAATTGAAAATATTCCATGCATTACAAAAGAAGTCGTTCCAGTTTCTTAATGTAACAAAATTCATCAGCATCCCCCCGAAATTATTATCTCCAAAAATTTGTTAATCAAATCAAATCAAATTTGTATTTATTTAATTTGTACAGATATATTTTTGTTTTTTTTTTTTTGTTCTTTTGCAAGAAGGTTTCATTCTCAGTCAAGCAATGCAAGACTACCCATTTTGAAAACACTTACATAGAAAGCAATGAATTAATTGTTTTTTAATGTAAACTAAGGTACTATTTAAAAAACATAGATTTTTTTTTACCACTAAATAAACAAAAACTACGTATTTCCTAACCTTTCCCACACTCAGTACCAACCCTATAGCTACCTCAATGTTATTCCAAAACTAAAGCCCTTTTCCATAGGTATAATGAAATACTGTTAAAACAAATACCCTAAGCCTCCCCTGTTCAACAACGTAATTGTTATTTAACACTAGAATGCTGAAAGAATAGTAGAAAGCAACAAAAAAAAGAGGAAAAGAATTTCATAGATTCCCCTGCATGTGCAAAAGTATACAATTTCGTGCAATATAACTTGTTAAGTCACATAAAAACAAACAAGCAATTTATCGACATACACACACACACATACTACCGCCACTCGTAGCAAGTTAAGCATTTTTGTTCGAAATAAACCAGGCATTCATATTAAAAGGTTCAAAGGATATTGATAACATTAATTACATATTACGAACCCTTAAAGTATGCTACAACAAAATTTGAATAACACACAAGCAACCCATTGTGTATTTGAATGGGAATTGTAGTTTCTGCTTTCACGTCGACAATTTAAAGTAAAATATCTATGCGAGGGTAGTTTATGAACTACTAAAAAACCGGGCTCGCGGTTTTCAAGACGACTATGCTTCAATTAACCGTATATAAGTGAGACTTATGAGAAAAATAGAAAATTGCATCATAAAATTAACACATGAATATTGCTGCTACCCTCGTATTTGAAAAATGGTAATAAGATTCCTATCTTTGTTTGCAATTTACACCCAACATATTTGTTATTTAATTACTATAGTTTCTCTTCACGTGTCTTACGGTTGTGTTTCGTTTCGCAAAAGGGGCCATTTATTGTTTAATTAATTCTAAAGCTTATTAAGCAATAGAGCAACCATAAAGCCTACCATTGCTAAAATTTTAAAGGCCCAGCACATGGTGGGAGGCAAACATTTTAACTGCTTGTTCAGCTCTTCACTACCAAACTCTTTTTCAACCCATAATTTTCCATTTCAACATATTATAATTTATGTGACATTTTTTCTAAATATTTTTTTTTTGCCACTTTGCTTAGGTGACATATTTTTGCACAATAAACTGTATTTGTTTCCTATTTTTTTTTTTCTCAAACATTTTTGTGTTTATATTTCTTAATAAACTTTTTATGCTTTGCTTTCATAAACCTGTCAACGGAAAATAACATGAGCTGTTTATTAGTTTAACATGAATGTCTGGATATAAAAATTAAATGAAAAATAGAAACATAAAAGAAGCAATGATAAACTGTGTATCAAAATTTTGGGACAAAAAGAAGAAATTTGTGCTTTATTATATAAATGGATTGTTTTTTTTTTTGCTACAGTTTTAAGAATCTTAAATTTATAATGGAATGGATGATTATCATTTGGCAAGAATTGTTATTTAAAGGGCTTTATTTTAATTCTTTAAGCATAAAGCACAAATTAAAGCTTTAATAAATAAATCTAAAACATGAAATTAGTAACAAGAAGCAGAAATTATAAAATTTTAAATTGTTACAATAATAATAATCATAAGAACACATAAGTGCAGAAAAATATTAAAGAAAATTACATCAAGTTAAAGGCAACTGGATTAAAGAGTCTAACAAGATTGTCACATAAAAAGCTGTTAAATGAAATCTTTCTTTAAATTAAATTAAATACTATAGAATCCGGATAGATCGTAAAGTCAAGGTATTATCGGTAAATGCAAGTTTACTTCCTACTTTACTTATAAAGGGGGTTTTTTTTTAGCAGCATGCAATGTTAAAATTAAAATGTCAGGGAATTTTCTGAAGATGTTAACCGAAGGTTAACATAGTATCGAGATTATATAAAAATAAAAAAACCTTAAAGCTTAATTAAATAGATTGTTCAAATAATAAAAAAGGTTAAAAAACAAGTCAGTGCCAGTTCGCTAATCCGAATTAATGATTGCAGACCGTGATTCGGATTAACGAGATATTCGGATTACTGGATGTGCTGTTATTATGTAATATAATTCACTATATTCGCAAATACAAGACAAGCCAGGATTTCAAAACAAATTTATTTTATTTTTATTAAACCAGAATGAAAAAATTAAAGCTTTCTTTAAATATTATGATTTTTTAACATAATTTGTGATGTAGTTTTGATGCTCTTTCAGTGCAATTCCTTCAGCAGCAATATGTAATCTGTTCCTTTGCGTAATCTATTGAAGTATTTAAGGCCTACACAGCTGCACGATTTTTAACGTATTTCATAATTATAGGCTCTGATTCTACATTTTATGAGTCTGATTCCGAACTATTATACGAAGTATTGTCAGAGTTAATAATCCAGCTAAGAATTTCATCTTAAGAAATTCGCACGTCATTATTGCGGTGAAATCAATTGGTTATTGTGCGAAATTCTTCTGTTTCTTTAACACAATCATTCTCAGGCAATTCTTGCTGTAACAATGATAGTGGGATGTACTCCTCTGAAGCCCACCACCTCTGAGAATGAATATGCGACTAATACCATTCAATAACTAAACTATTTGCAACAAAACATAAAACATACTTATGTACTTATAAATATTATATATGTATGTATGTACAATATCAATCATAGACATCTGAATGATGTCCTGTTAGTTTTAAAAAAACATACACAATAATAAAAAACCAGAGACTAAAAAAAAATAAAAATTCGGTTTAGCAAGCTTGCAACCAATGCGGACTATAGAGTATGTAATATGTCATATTCGGATTACACACCTTCGGATTTGCGAGCTGGCACTGTAATTAGAAAAATAATCTGGTACTCGTAGATAATTTCATGGGATTTATTTCTTTAAGTATGACTGCCGCGACTACAAGTTACATGATCCATTGTGTCCAATTTTTAATGAGTTAAAAAACATGGTATGATTTTTATACCACCGCGATTATTGGGCAACTTTATTTAGAAAATTCAGGATGTCGTTTCAACAAAGTAGAACATCGTAAGTAGAGTACATCCACTGAGTACTTTTCTGCTGTCCCATCTTGCTACAGTGCTCGCATCTTTGTGTCGTAGGGTCTTACTGGTGGGTGGAATGGCTCGTATGCTTGCATCTACAAAATGCTTTATTATTTTTAGCCGAATAGTGATTTTTTTTTTATTTGGCTTTGCAGAAGTCACTGATGAATATGAACTTGAGTGACAGCAACTTGAAATTATATACCGCTTAAAATCATTTCGTGTTACCTTATGCCCAGTATTTTAAGCAATTATGTGAGCATTGACGACTGCCACATGGAGAAAATGAAAAAAAATTGCAATATTTTCGATAACTTCTGTAAGTCCCTGTTTCATGCCTGTAAATGTAATTGGCATGTCTATTGCATTTTGCTTACTCCAATTTGGTGGAGTGAATACAACGTGGCTTTTTAAATTAAATATAGGAATATTGTCAACACTATCAAATTGTTCCACTGAATTAAGAACCCCGCTATATGTCGCTTTTTCAACTTCGCTGTCACTGGATGTGATCAAAAAGTTGCTGGATTTGGTTCTGAGCGTTGAGGTTCTCAATGTCATCGACAATTCAACTAATGTCTGATGGAATCTTTGCCAAAAAAAAGATTCATCATCGATTGTTTCCAATATGTAGAAAAATCACAGTCCTTGACTTTATAGTTTTTCTCCATGGATACAATGCGCGGTGGTATTATTTTTATACCAACAAGAAACTATAGATGTTTTGTTACGGTATTTATATACAAACAAATTTATTTTACATACCTTTGGTTTATTTTTAAATAAAAATTAAAAAAAAAAACAATAAAAAAATTCTGAAATTAATAACTAAAAATAGAGGCAGTTTCTGGGGAAATCCTGGGAAATTCGACAACTGGTTGTTTTATTTATTTGTTATTTTTCTTGATTTTTGCCCTGTTGCCATAAGCGAGCATAAAAAGTTTTCAATGTAAATAAAACACAATTTACATATGAATGTATGTATGTACATATGGATGTATATACCTAAGAACAGTAAGCATTGTTACAAAAAATGTAGCATATTTTAGGGAACACAATTTTTTATTTTTTTATAAGCAGACTTTGTGAAAGCTTTGTGGCCTTTTTGAGAAGTACTTTTAATTGCCTCTTAATGTGTTTCTAAAATGTGTGTATGTACGTACATTGAACTTGCACTGCCGGAAATTGAATTGTATGGCATTTGAGAAAAGTGTAAGAGTATGTGTGGGAGAGAGAGACAGAAAAATGCCTATGAACGTTGAAGGAAATTAATGTTAATGATACAAATAAATAATGTAATAATGCGTACTTGTATGATATTTATTGTTGGATAACAACGATTTAAGCTTATGCGGTGGGAGCTTTGAAAAGTTTTCATAACGTCAAGAATAAAGCAAAGTTTTATTTAACTATTCTTTCACGTGAGTACCAAAATTAATTATGACAGTTTAGCTGGTCTATATGCAGATTTCATTTGGTGTTAATACCAAAATCGTCTGTAGACATTTAACAAAATTCTTGAGAAAGAGCTAAGAACTTCTATGTGTTTATGCAAGAACTCCTAAAAAATCTTTGAGAATTGCGAAATATACACAGAAAATAAAGCTCGAAATAGAAGCTTTAATTTTTTTTAAAACAAAAGCCAACAAAAGTCAATGAAAATAAACGAAATAAAAAGGCTCTTTCGAATGTTTTGTAATAACCACAATTTTAAAGTTTATCGTATTGTAGAAGGCAATGCATGATAGGGGACATCCCCAGAGCACTGCTACCACACGAAAGAAAAAAACCTCGTGCGAGACAATTTATCTATCTATATATATAAAACAGGATATGTGTATGTATGTAACGTATGGACTCCAGGTCAGGGTCAGATAGTGTTTTATAAAACCAGAAATTAGAAATTTTTAATTTTTAGTCGAACTTTTGATACAAGAATATGTTATTCCAATATACTTCTAGAAACACCCTCGCTTATAAGTATGTACGTATGTATGTACATTAATAAATAATGCAAGTTAAATGAAAACTTGGGGAAATTAGCATAATTTCATCGAAAAATTACTCTGCGTTTAAATGACACACTTACAAAGCCATTACCAAGCAACACAAATGGATACTTAAGCATGTATTGGTATCAATTACATAGAAATCACATAAAACGTGCATGTCATTTTACAAATAATGCCCGTTATTTTAATGACATGGTAATTTGCCGATTTTTTCTTTCTCAATAGATAATGAAACTACAGGATCATTAACGTTCAATGTTTAGCTTTCAGTAAAAAAAATAAAAAATAAAAAATAAAAAAATTCGTATACACAGCGCTGAGAAAAAACATGATTGTAAACGTTATATAATTATTTTCATTTCCACATTAATTTTTTAAAGCGTATTCGAAGTGCAAATACGATATTATAATGACAAGTGAAATAGTGCTGCCCCAACAGCTTAAAGCTGTTTAAGTTACAACGATTGGAAAAGCCTCACAAAATATGGTACTTCGAATTAGTGGCATATTTTAGGGCATATACATGGTAGCCCAAAAGGAGCGAAGGTGTTTGAATACCTTATGACTTTTTATGATAATTTTAATTATAATATTTTTCAAGCTTAACGGCCATTTTCGCAATGTGTAATTATTTTACTTTTAACAGAAAATTAACTAATTGGCGGTTTGCTTAACAGTCACTATTTAATCGACGGTTAATGATTTCAGTTTCACCATCCTTCAGTTACTTAACAAAAGAATTCGCTAAAAAGTATGGCAATATTGTTTGTGTTTGTTTACGAAAAATACTATAATGACAGAAAATAGAAAAAAATCTTAATGTTTGTGAAAAAAAAACATTGAAGTATACTGAAAGGAAATGGCGGAATATTCATAAGCAACAAATTGTTCCAGCTTGGAACATTCAAAAAAACTTTTTGTGTGGCTTCTTTATATATTTTATATAATGTAGCATATATTTTTATGATAATTTTTTTTTTGCTTTCGGTATTTTGTAAAGAAGACTTCTTGGGATTTAAATTGGAACAGTACACAATTGAACAACGTGACAAAATCGTTGAACTTTATTTCAGAAGAAAATCATGATTTTATTTATAATTTAATTATGAGCGACGAAGACCATCATTCCCAATTGAATGGGTTCGTTAATAGGCAAAAAAGGGCTACGGAAAATTCAAGAGTAGTTCACCGTTTGGTGCGGTGTTTCGTCGGAAAGGATGGTTGGTCCATATTTTTTTGAAAATGAACACGCTGTCGCAATGGAAACGGTATTAGATATCGAATAATGTGGGAATATTTTTTAAGACCAGCCGTTGAAAACCATTCGCAAGTATGGTTCCAATAGGATGGAGCCACAGCGCACACTGCGAGTGACATAATAGCTCTTTGAACTCAAATCCTGTCGGTCATTCTGGGCCACCATGTATTAACAATTATGACGACCAAGAACTGTAAGGGGTTTTAAGGAAAACGCTTAATATTGGCGTTTGAGCAATTGTGCATATTTGCGAGACTTGCGAGAAGCCCCATTTTAAACTTGCCAGAAAATTACTGGAATTTAAACTACTGGAGATAAAGCAGGGTTGATCTGCATTGCCATTTTAGCGAACGTCAATATAAAATAAAATTAATTACAAAAAAAAAAACTTTTTACAAAAAAGAGGAGGAAATTTTTTATTTATTATTTTTATATAATCTCGATATTTCGTTAACCTTCGGTTAACATCTTCGAGAAATTTTTATTTTTAAAAGTATATATAAAAAGATATTTTAAATGTATATTTAAATGTAAATATTGTAAAATATTTTTGAATTTTATACATTTTGTTAATATTGTAAAAAAATTTTAAAATATTTTGAATCATATTCTTTTCACAATTTTTATGAGACATGTTATGTTAGAAAAATTTTTATATATATAAACTTCAAAAAAGGGTTAACGAAATATCGAAAATAAATATAAAAATAATAAATAAAAAGAGAAAAAACCTTAAAGCTTAAAAAAATAGATTGTTAAAATAATAAAAAAGGTTAAAAAAAGTATTAAGAAAAAAAGTATTAAGAAAAATATAATAAAAAAGGTAAAAAAAACAAGTATTAAGAGAAAGAGGAGGAAATATAATTTAAAAAATTAAATACAATACGGAAAATTAAATTTCTCTACAAAAATTGTAATTTGCTTTTAAAAATGCCTTAAGATAGTCGAAGGATTTAATTGCCCAGATTATTTGCATCAGTTGCTATTTGTGATAAGTTAACACTAGAATTTTTTTTTGGGAAAAAAAAGAACGACATATTGCATTACTAAATGCATAATTTAACAGCGCAAGTTTACGACTCACAATTGTTGGGCAAATTTACAAAGTTTGTGCAAATGAAATCCTATACAATTTTTTACAGTTCAATTGGTAGAAATTAAAAATGCACAGTTTGCACAGTTTGTGAGAGTTCTAAGCGTTTTCAAGAGGTCTCTTAATAACGGAAATCAGCCATTGTATATTAAACTACAACTACAATCTTAACGTTATCCACAATATGTGCGCCCAGCTGAAGAAAAAACATCTGATTGTCCGGCCAAAAACTACAGGGAGTTTGGTTTTACAGTTACAGGACTTTAAATTTAAATAAAGCTAAACTCTATTAAGCTGGCTTAATTAAATGATAATCAAATTACTCGTATTTGCTAAATTTTACATTTAGCTTTCTTTAAGCGTTTCAATAACGTCTCTAATTCAGCTGATTAATTAATTGCATTAATATCATTACGATCATATAAAAAATACTATTAATTAACTGGTAGTCACACTTACAGCCTTTTTTTCGCATGCAATATCACGAACGTACAATCATATAATGTGCAGCAAAAACGTATGAACAAATTTTAAATTGCATGGCTTGTTAACTTACCTGGAGTCAATGCGTTGCAGAAAATCCAAGCGATTCAAATGCAATTCTCTTAAATGGAAGAGATTTAAGAATCCGACTGCCGGCAAATACGTAAAGCGATTGCCGCTTAGAGTTAAGTGCGTTAGATTTGATAACTTTGCGAGCTGTTGCGTAGGCACCATCTAAAATGAGAAAACAAAATCTATTTAATAAAAGTTGAGACAATAAGTCTTTTATGTGGCTAAATTACAGTTTTGCCTATAAAATTATTTAAAGAAAACAAGCATACAAGAATTATATTTATTATATGACAGTGACAGTATATGATATACAACCAGCGTTAAATTTTTTTAGTTGCCAGTTGCTAAAAATGGTAGTGTAGGTAATGCAGATCGAAGCGGCATTATCTCTATCTGTTAGTGGTTTTCTGGCAACGCAACTGCAGTTTGGTTGCCCCTCATAATCGAGCCATTATTTTAAAAACAATATGCGTGGCACGAGAAGGTTTTATTTGTTTAACAAACAAATCAAAACAAATTGCGGCCATTCAGACTCGATTGGCTCGATTATGGAAGGCAACCGAACTCCAGTTGTAACGGGCAGCTGAGAATTCCAATTTTCACTTGAGTTTTAGTGATTTTTTGGCGAAGCTGGCAACGCAACTGAAGTTCGGTTGCCGTCCCTAATCGAGCCATTAGTCTGAATGGCCGAAATGATTGTCGTTTAGATCAATTTGCTCTTACTGCACGTTCTAAATTTAAACAAGCAAAATTAAACAAAATAAAATTTGTTGGCTCTTAAAAACATAAAAAATAAAAATTTTAAATAAAAAAAAAAACTGTAAAGGAAACGGAAACGTATGTTTAGTGCTTCCTGTTAGCAAAGCTGGAACACTATTTCTTTTTAGTTTCTTATAAATGTACCATAAATACGTATGTATATGTGCATATATATGTATGTAAGTATGTATATCCCATATATACATATTAGTGACCATAATACCCGAAACGTTTTAGCGAAATTTTGTTTTCCTTGTCTCTTTTTGTTTCAGTTCAACTCACTTTTGCTGGTCTGGCTAAAGAAAGTCTACAGCTCATCTACCCCTCGAAAAATATAATAATAATAATAAATTTCATATGCCGCCCGCCACCCGCTATTATAAATTTTATAAAAATGTTGAACCATTACACTTTATGGCCAGAGACAGAGTCTACAATAACAAAAAAAAAAAAAAAGCATAGTTTTTACTTGCAGCATGTTTCTTTTGTTGCATGTTTAGCTGGTTGGCATTCTTTGCCACTCTGCCAAAACAGCCACCTGAGGGAGCTCACAATTTGTTTGCTTTTCCCAGTTATTAATCCCACCAAAAATAAGACCTGATTTACAGCGAAAATAAAACAAGGCAACTGGAGTATTAAACAAGAAAAAAAATTAATAGAAAAAATTGGAGCTAAAAAACGTGCCATAAGATCGCGATAACGCTTTAAACAATACGTGCTGTTGAATAATGCCACATAAAAATGTAACAGTAAGAAAAATAAAAATGTTATTTTCTTACCTTTGGGGTGAAAGTGAAAAATATTCATTTAAATCTAATATAAATATCACACAGATTAACTGGGGATGAGTTCCTAATCAACTTCAATTTGACAAAAATAAACAAAAATAATTAAAGAATTTAAATTTTTTTTAGCACTGGCAGACAAATAAGAAGACGAAAATACTTTCGTAGTGCCTGAGACATTTGGAAAGTATGCACAGATCAGAGATCAGTTACCCCGGTGCACGCTACGTTAGTTTAGCTTACAAGGATCCGTCAATTAAGACGATAGTGAATGAGAATCATGCCGCTTCCTCGTTTAACCACCCATATTCCTTTTAGAAAATCGAAAATCCTGTTCAGCTCCATCCAACATATCCAAGGTATAGAAGCCAAAGTGCATGCTGCGAGCATCAACCAGTGCAGAACGTTGGCGAGTGGTGAGTTCTCTTCCCCTTCAAGACCATCTCAATAATTTATGATGGTTGTTATCCTTTAAACTCAGAAACATTCTCGCAGCAAGACTTCCTACACCGCCACAATTAATCGAATCCGAGCTTTACTGAACCCCAGTTGGCTTCTCTATTGCACTTCCCTGTACACGTTCGAGTAACTTCAAATACTTAAGGGCCTTCAGTCATTCGTCATAATGGCGGAAATGACACGTGAGTGCCTGGACCTTCTCAATGAATTGGGGAACTTTAACGCCGCTGCATTGGGCTGGCTTCGTGGAGATGAGGGCAATGAAATTGCCTGCAAAATGAGTGGAAAATTTGGAAATTCTGTGGATTTATGAAATCCACATAAATGAAATTCTTAGAAACTGGGGGGAAAGAAGGGAATTCGCTGCTCACAGACATGACTCTGCCGCCCAACGTCAGCACATACTATTCCTGATCCCAGCTTCTTTCGCTGAATAGAGCGGATTTCAGCCTTTTAACGGGGTGTTCCACACGCAATTGTGAGCTGAGGTACCACCAGAACAAAATTGCTCCAATTTCTGTCGATTTTCTGAAAGTGACACTCAAAGTTCTGAACACGTTATTTGCGACTGTCCTGCACTCGGCAGACTGAGCCATCTGGAACAACAACCATAATTAGGGATGAAGCATCGTGATCAGCCCAGTACACGTGACCACATACCGATATTTTAATTTTTATTTTTAACTTGGACCAGTGCTTTGGGGAAATCCCTTGCATATGCAATGAATGCACTGAAACTAGATAGAGAGGGGGAGAGATTGGAGAAAGTAGAGACAGTGCGTAATTCTAGCATAACTCTTTAGCTGCTTGTTCATTTTAAAGCAAAATTGCGGCGTCCCTGAGGTGAATATGGACGCATTATTTTTAAGCCAAGGGAGCTATTTTAATTATAGTTTTACTTAGACGACATTTTATTGTTCAAAAACCGAAGAGGAGGCTGCTGTCCACCACAAAAAAACGCGGAAAACTTTTTTTTGCCCTGAACGGTCTAGGAATCGAACCCGGCTTCTTATGCTTGCATACCCAACACCGTAACTAATTGCCATCCGCGCAATATTTGCCATAACTATGACCCGTTTTAATTAATTAAGCTGCTCATATCTCCTAATTTGGTCAAGCCAAAGCCAGCAAACTTTGTACGATTTGCGAAATGCTATGGAAAAAAGGAACTTATTCTGGTTTTAATGTATTAAAATTAAATTAAATTATTCCAATTAACAGCATTTAAATTTGTATTATTTTTTTTTTTAACAAATAAATACTTAAATCAATTTTAATTTTAATTTAAATTTTTTATATAAATTTTCTCTTTGTCTTTTGCAATTTATTAAAATATCTATTCCAGGAAATTCAAAATATTTCGTTTTGTGAGTTATTAAAATCCACAAAGTAGAAAGAAATTTGAGAGAAAAAAAAAATGGGAAATTATTCGGAAATACCTACAACTCAACAAATAAAATACCAAAAAATATCCTTTTAAAACTCAATAGACAGACACATACATAACTGCTCGAAACAATAAGCAGGTACGAGAATTACACTAAACATCTACAATCTCATCAGGAAACACATAAACTAACGCACACACCAGCATACACAAACTCATATCCATACATATGTATGTATGTATGTATGTATGTATGCATGAAAATCTAAAGAATTTTCGAGAAAAATTTTAGTAGTTTCCTGTTAAAATACGTATGCCAGGAGTATGTATCCTTGTTAAGAGCTTAAGGCAATACGACTTTATACCAGCAAACAATGACAATAAATTTTATAATGTAGCTTTAACCAAGTCCTGCATTTTGTTATAGAATTATTTATATACATACATACATACATATATATAAATGAGTATGTGGGTAAATGTATTTGTATTAATGCAGGTCCTGCTGTTTTATAACTCCAGTAAAAGCCAAAGAGCCATAATACTTGTATGCCATTGCGGTTATAAGAAGAGCAAAAATGTAAGCAGCATGTTTAAGCAAGTATTTCGTTATCAGAATAAATTTTTTGTTGCTATTTGGCAACAATAATATTTTTAAATTTACCCCAGGTTTGCATGTGTTAGAATTTGTGGTTTCTGTTGGGGTTTGGGTGGGGGGTTGGGCTACAAAAAAAAATTCCAATTGATAAAACTATTTTTTATTAATTTGCTCTACTACTTGAATTTCTTGTTCGTTTTTTTTTTTAATTTTTGGCAGGAAATAAGAAATTTTTAAGTAACAATTTTAGCACTTGAACATATTTTAGTACAATTTAATGGGATAATCAATCACAAAATGCAGAGCAATTTTAAACCAGACTAAAAACACTTTCAAGTAGTCGTAGTACAAAGATTTTAATGATAAAAAAGAAATCATTAATGCAATCAATTAAATTAGACTAAACAGAAATTTTTCTATTAAGTCTTTGTTCAGTAAATCTTTTCTTACTCAATTAATATTTTAAATGAATCCACGTTTAGACATTCCAATTGATTTTTATTCTCTCAAAGCAAAGCTATCAACTGATTTCGGGCAAAAATTATTGCATATATATGTATATATCTATATAGAGGGTGACCCAAAATGAGCGAAGGCGTTCGTATTCCTTATAACTTTTTATTATAACTTTTTTTTCAGTATTTTGTAAAGAAGACTTGGGGAATTTAATATCACACAATTGAACAACGTCCCAAAATCGTTGAAGCTTATTTCTCAAATCAACGATCCATTGTTTTGCCTCAGTGTGCATATCGTCGTTATTTTAATGTGCGGGTTGGACCCTCAGCGTCAACAATAAACAATCTGGTTGCAAATTTTCGTCAACAACGTGCAGTAAGGAACCTTCTTGGTGCCGGCAGACGTCGAACGGTGTACACGGATGCCAATATTGAATGGATCAAGGAGAGTATTCGGAAAGATGGAAAAACATCAATCAGGAGACCCTCTAACGAGGGTCGCTGCAGAGAATTTTTCATGCAATAAGAATGTTTCCATACAAAATTCACACTCTGCGAGGGACACAAGGGCTCTTTTACGCGACATCTTTGATGAATGTGAATGTATTGGTAGTCGATACAAATCAGCAGTCGAAAAGCGGCAGTTATTGAGCATGCCTATGCATGCCTGCTTATGCATATGCAAAACAAATAATTCGCGCTTAAGTATTCCAAATACTTCGTTTTCAACTCCTTATTAGATATTTTACACTCGTCACGTATGAATGTAAAAGTCTTCCGTAAGTTTAATTTCTTAAAAGCGGGACATAATTTTAATTTTTTTTCTTCTAAGACCAGTGCACGTGACATATTCCAGAACATTTGGTGTGGCTACGAAGGAATACCACTGAATTTTTACTGAGAATTAGACGCATTAATCTTTAAGGTAAATTAGAGGCCGACCTTTTTCGCTCAGACATTGACATTGGAGGGCACATCGGAGAAACTTTTAGCTTGACGGGGAATTGAACCTAAGATACTTTGGTTGTAGAGCAACTCGCCAAATACTTAACCAACAGCAATCTCAACTTTATTTTACACAAACCAATTTAAATTTTTAAACTATATAAAATTCCGGTTGCGAGAAATATATTTTGCTACGCTGAAAATTACTTTGAAATAAATACTTTGGAAGGACTATTAAAAAAAAGCTTTAAAAGAGACCTGAATGTCCTTAAAAAAACTATAATTTTGTAGAAATACAATTTTAAAAAACAACACAAAAATATCTCTTTCTAAGTATTTATAATTTCTTAAGCACAGAAATTAAAAATGTACTTTAGAAAAATACTCTACAATAATTCAAATGGTTTATTTTAAGCGGAATGACTTTGGATTATTTATTTATTATTATATATTTTTTCAATAAAAAAAGAGCAAAGAACTGCGTTAAAAATGCGGTAAAAAAAAGTACTTTCAATGTGCTGTGAAACAACTAGAGAAAAATAAAATTTCCTTAAGTACTTTGAAAATATGCGTTCAAGAAGTACTTAAAAAAAATACGCCCTTTAAATAACACTTTAAAAGTATTTAATATGTTGTGTTTAATAAGGATTTTCAAAATTTATGGTACTTTACAAGAGTCGTTTAAAAAAAAACAAACGATTTAAAAAAGCAGCTTCAAGAAATACAAGACTTTAAAAGAATTTAAAAAAAAAAGTACCGGTATTTACTTAAAATAGTTTTCTCACTTACCGTTAAATTATTATCCGCCAAATCCAAATGTTTCAAAGTTATCAAACCTTCAAATGCACTCAAATCCAATTCACTGATAACATTTCCCCGCACCGTTAGCGTAGCCAGTTCTCTAAGGCCTTCGAAACTATCATTTCGCACATATTCCACCAGATTATCGGACAAATCTAGCGATTTCAAAGAATGCAAATGTTGCAAATTATTCGCGGGCACATCCAACAATTGATTATTTTTAAAAATCAAAATTTCCAAAGACACCAAATTCCGAAATGTATTGTCCTCCAAACTGACAATGTTATTATTGGTCAAATCCAATTCTATCAATGACGACAAATCGTTCATGGCCGAAGGATGTGTCATATCAATGCGATTGAAACTCAAATCCAATACCAGCAAATTGGTCAAGCCGCGAAAGGCATCCTTTTGCAGTGAACTCACCGAGTTGTGACTTAAATTTAATGTCCTCATTTCCGTTTGATATTCGAAATTCTTCGAGCCCAAAGTCTCAATGATATTGCGCGACAAGTCCAATATTTCCAATTTCATATAAAAGGGCAAAGTGAATTCTATATTGCGTATTTTATTTAAAGTTAAATTAATATATTTGGTCTCTGGATTCAATTGTATTGGCACATCTTCTAATGCGGCATCTACACAATACGCCTTCGTATTCGCATCACTTCCCAAGCACTGACATTTCGAGGGACAAAATGCCTGTATGTATTGCGTTCGATAGATGAGCAGGATTAGCAATAAGGAGCTTAAGTGTAACCAAGCTATGCGACATGATAACGACGTTAAACGCCATCTGACATGGCTGCTTCTGTGTAAATGTTTCATTTTAATTGTCAAGGACATGAAGATGTGGCTGGTTGGTATTTTTTGATTTTTCGTTGGACGTACGTTTCGTACGTTTGGTGCAAGAGGAAATTATTGAAAAATAAAAACACAAAAATCGTTAAAAAGATTTTCAATTACGAAAAGTACGTAAACGATTCATGGAATTGGATGCCAATTTCGGTAGTTATTCTTTTGTTGCGAACTTTTTTTTTTTTTTAGTTTTTAACACACGAGCATTTTTGTGCCAGTAGTTCTAAAAAGAGAGAAAGTAAACAAGAAAGAAAATTTAATAGTATTGGGAATTTTAAATGATTACAATGCATGAATATAGCTCGCATTATTAGCTGCTTCCAAGGCCAATTAATTTTTTACATGATGTCAATTCTATGACAATTGCAACATTGCAACAGCACAAACTGACATTATGGCCATTATGTAGACATATAGAAATTTTGACATAACGTCCTCGAGTTACAAAGAACCTAATGAAGGAAAATAAATAAATAATACAAGTATACCTCCTAAAAATACTAAAAATAAAATATAAGAAAATCAAAATATTTTATTTGAAAATCCTAAAAATAAAGATACAAGTAAAGTTTGAACTAATAAAATTAAACCTATTGCTAATGGATGTTTTATATTTAAGAAAATAAAATTAAATATAAATATTATTGATAAAAAAAGAAAGTTATAAAATCAATTCGCCTTGGCTGCTCCTAATAATTTTATTAACCCTAGAACCATAACGAATTTTTATAATACGTTAACACCAACGGTACGTAAATTTAACGTACGAGTATAATATATACATTTCGTTTGATAAATTTCTATAAATGACAAACCTTCGGTAGGATTTCAATTCAATTGTTTATTTTAATTCATTAAATATACAGGGTGGCACAAAAGGAGTTATATAGTTTAAATGGTTTATAACTTTTTTATTTATTCGATTATTATAATTTTTTTTTTTTTTTAATACAGTATATTATTGGGGAATTTTTTGCAATTAGCTTTGAAAAATGATATACTGTAAGTGATATCCATTTTCTGCTTCGCACATACGTGCTCTTTTTAGCATATTTTCCATAACTTTTCCCAAAATTTCGGGTGTAATGGACATGATTTCATTTCGAATGTTTCATAATTAATTCCTCAAGTCTTCTTCACAAAATGCTGAAAACCGAGTAGTTCGGGAGGTATTTCAGCCTTGTTCTTTCATAGTGTGCCAACGTTACGAAAAAAAATTACGTGCAAGAATTTAATCTTTATTACCAACGATACGAAAGTTTTACGTGCAGTCTCTAGGTGTGCATGCGCCTATAAAACGTTAAATATGTTGGGCTTTAACACTTGTAAGCATAGCAGCACAATTGATGAGACCATAGCTAAAAGGAATTGCCGTTAGAATTCAGAATACTTCTTTTATATACATGTGAAAAAAAACCTGTACGTAAAATTTACGTACATTATGGTTCTAGGGTTAAATTAGACGTGAAGTACAGTTTAGAGCAGGGGTCCCCAGACACATACATTCACATTTTATGCTTGTTTTTGAACGTAATTATTTTTTTTGTTCATTTTAGTAATGCTGCCATTATGTAAAATATTTACTGGTGGCCTGAAACATGTGTAAAAAAAAATTCCCAAAAAATTCCCACTTTTTATATATAGAAATTATAATTGTTATTAAAACCCGTATGACACTACAGTTATTTTTCATTGATTAATATAATATATATATAATATAATATAATTGCTAGAAAGAGATAGCAGGACCAGAAAGAAACAAATACAATATAATATTTAAATTTTTTAAGTGTTGACTCATTATTTTGATTTAAAAAAAAACGCTAAACAAAAATATACATTCAAAAACTAAGTTCAGAATCAAATTTTTGAATAACGTTGTTAAAATTTATTTCATTGTATGACATAAACGATAGTGTCTGTCTATGAAATATTTATAATTACGCATCACTGTGCGTTGGCATACTAAGCACTCCGCTTTGCCCAAGTAATTTTTCGGCAAATAAAAAAATCGTTCTCGTATTCATTCAACATTGCAGGGTCTAATAAAAAAACTACTACACAACATATGCTCATATCAATAATTAACAGTGAGGTGGCCGCCTTGGTTTTCAAATAACGTGCGAATTCACAACTTGCTTGCTTGAATAATCACACAATAATCACTAAAGTTTTTATTCAACAAAAATAAAAATTACCTCCGCTGATGGGTGCTGATGGCGGGTAGTCAGCGTGTTGGCTCTGCAACCAAAAAGACCCAGGTTCGATTCCCAGCCGGGTCAAATCAGAAAAAAGTTTTTTCTGAGTTTTCTGTGCTACGGCACCCTCCTTCGTCGGTATTTAAGCAATAAAACGTCGGCGAAGTAAAATAACAAATAAAATGGCTCCATTAGCTTAAAAATAATGCGTCAAAAAACATCAGACGCGCCACAACTTTGCTTTATAATTTACACGCAACTGCAGAGTTGTGCAAGAATTAAGCTCTATCTTTCTACCACTATCACCACCTGTCTGTTTCTTCCCTATACTTCTTTCTAGTTCCAGTGCAATGCATTGCATATATAGGGGATAGCCCCTGAGCACTGGTCCAAGATAAAAAAAAAAAAAAAAAAAAAAAAAATTACCTCCGCATGATATTTTTTTTAGGGTGAGAGCATTCGCACATGTGCACTGTTTTGCGGATCAATGGTTTAAGGCCAAGGAACATAGAATCCTTCATACTTTGCCTTTTTCAACTGACAAGTAAGTTGAAATACACGTTTTCTTATGAGGGTTGTCACATTCAGCACGTCTCCGCCAAAGCAAGGTACCACAGTTGGCCAACTTTCAGCACTCAGGAGATGACTTCTGCACATGCGAAGCATTGTGCTGGAACTACAGGAAAGGGATAGTAGGAGAAACGACAGTAGGTGAAGCTTAATTAATTAATTTACAGCTCTACTTTTTGCACGTTCTTTGTTTATACTAGTAGCAGTGCTGAAGCTTAGGTTTAGTAGCCTTTTTTTTATTATTATTTTACTTCGCCGGTGTTACACAATACCGACGAAGGAGGGTGTTCTGATCTGATTGTGGACTGCTATCAGCTGAAACCGGTATTGTTCAGTGACCAGTGACTATGCCTTCGCCACTGAAACCTTCCGACAACAACTGACACACAAAGACACACTAATGAACATCAGAAAAATGCGAGATGTATTTTTTTTTTTAATTTTAGCCTGAAACTGGAGTTGAACCCAGCTCTGTTTTTGGTTTTGTAGTCAACGTGCAGACTACCATCCATCGTGCCATATACACTTATGAACAGCCTTGCCGTTGTAGATTACTTTAAATCAAAATTGGTTGATTTTTTTTTTAATGTGGAGATGTGAATATTTTTTGCATTTTGTTAACTTTTCCCAGCCTAAGTTATACTCAATACGTAAATTTTACTTGTAAGTTTTAAAATCAGGTTTTATATTGCAAAACGTTGTGAACACCCTTTTGTTTTATTAAAAATCGTTTCTGTTGTAACAAATAATTCAAAACTGCTGCAACAAAATCAAAAATAAGAGAACAAAGTATTTAAATTCAAAATCGATAGGAAATTGAAAATGGTGTATGTACATAATGTTTTTATACAATTTTTCTTTTAAATTTCTGGCTAGTATTAAAGAAATTGCAGACTTATTTTTATAAAGTAAAACATATTCTTGTATCTTTTTTTTATTTCGTAACGTAGTAACGCTGGCTATGAGTTGATATCCATCAACAAAGTACTCAATGTGCCAATCTCTTGCGTCGGTACGTTAATGTCATTTGAGAAAGTCAAAGTATGCCGGATGACGGATTCTATGTGCCCCGGCCTTTAAGCTGAATTCACCCACTGTTTCGGAACGGAATTTTTGTTCTGAAACATTTTCTTTTATATGTAGTTTGACGTTTATCTTTTTGAGAGAGAGAGAACGAAAGAGCGTTAACATGTTTCAGAACCTGAATTGGTTTAATTTAAATTTTTGTTCTGAAACATTTGAACTGTGCTGCCAGCTTCTTAAATTTCTTATGCAAAGTTGAACTGAGCTGCCATATCTTATTAAATCTACATAGTATGTATTTATAATAAAATACAAAGCAAAACAAAAAACAAACAAATAACAACAAGTAATAACTAACGGTTATTGTTAAAAAAAAGGAAAATAAATTCGGCTCGCAAAAAAGTGGAGAATTTAAAAAAAAAGCAAATGAAAAAAATTAATAAATAATTTAACAAATAAAATTAAATTAATTTTCCAATGGATTTTAATGAAACGGTCGCACTGAATCTCATCATAAAAAAGAAACCAAATCCATTCACACAAATAAAAAATATGAATGTGATGCCAAAAAAAAAACAAGCAAATTGCAATTATCTGCTAGTGTGCTGCCTAATTGTTAAACTAACACGCCTCGTTTCGAAAAATATTTCATATGGCAGCTTCGTTCTTCCAGAACAATTGTTCGAAGTGGGTGAATGACTTCAGAACAATCTCTCAAAAGAGTAAAAATGTTTCAGAACAAAATTTTCATTCCGAAACAGTGGGTGCATTCAGCTTTAGAGTTACACATATTTTTTCAATGTTCTGAATAAAGTTTACTCGTTGGCGTATAATTAATTTCGTAATGTGAATAATTCCATATTAAATATACGTAATTTATTATTACTAATATATCTGAACAAAAGGTCGTAACTAGGATTCCCTGTTCACTAAATGCATTACAATATCCAATTGGCGCTTTTAATTGAAGGCACTACTCAGCCTACTTGGAAAATTCCAGTTTAATACTAGAAATACAGTACGAAGATCTCAAAATAGATATGTAGATAGGGATAGAGGGAGTAGGGTTTATGAACACTCGATTGGAATCCTCTCTCGTCAAAAGTCACAGGAAAGACCCCAGCAGGTAGTTTGTTCCACATACCTGCTGTTCGGTCAAAAAACGAGCCTTCTTTATAATGCGTAGTGCGATTTGCTGCCAAATCAACCACACATGGATGCGCTCTAAATGATGAAACAAGTTATTCACACGCACGGGTTTCGGGAACAAGTTCCCTGATTTCATTTAAAATAATTCAATTATAGTGTTACATGTGATTATAAAAAAATTTAACTGAAAATAAGTACCATGAATTCAAATATAAAAATTTAATTGGTTTTAAAAATTTCACTGAATTTAACCATTGCGAAATACCTTTAACCTACACCATTCAAAAGCTTAAAATCTCTTAACAACTTGAAACATTTTACATCTTTTTTTCTACTGTAAGTTGGCCAATTAAACATCAACATTAACGAGCAAATAACATTTCTCTGCCATAAACTGCAATAAATTGCTTGCAATTGAAACATATTTCTTTTTTTTTTCTCTTTCTATTTATTTTTCGCTAAATCACTGAAAACATTTTTCCAAACTTTATAGTTTATTTTTCGTTTGTCTATTAAAAAGAAATTTTACAAACACAAAACAAATAAAAGGAAAAACTTTTGCGAAATTTTCTCTTTATTTCTCAATTATTATCGCTATTAAATTATTGATTTTCAGCTACAAAAACAAAACAAAAAGCAAAGCAAATGTATGCAGGCTTGCTGGCATGTACTGGGGTCGATGCTGGGAGGGTTAGCAAGGAAAAATGGTGAAATTATCAGCACAGAAGCATTTGAAAATTAAAGAAAATTTTATTACCGCCCGATATCGCCATCGCCATGTCACCAGATGATCAGAGTGGGTCTAAGGTAAGACCCTTGATTCTTGGCGAATAGCATTTGTTAGACATTGAGGTCGATATTACTTTGAGAACGACGTAGGCCAAGGCATCATCATTAACGACAGTTACATTGCGAAAAGTAAGGATGATATGGACACCAGCGACATGGTTCCCCAGAACAGTGCTACAGCCAAATGCCTCACTTGACATTTTGCAGTTTTGCTTCCTTGTGAGGCCAGGAAGTTGCCAGCACTTCGAGCACCGACCCCCTATAACAGTTAAAACAGAAAAAGTAAACTGCTTGCAAAAATGAAATTTTTTCCACAATTTTTGGCTGTTCAGCTTTTAAAAAATTGTTTTCTATTTGTTTTCATGTGATTTTTACAAACACAAAATGAAAAGAAATTGAAAATTTGTTACAAATTAAAAGTTTTTGTACCCAAAAAAAGTTTCACTATAAAAAAAACAACAGTCAATTGCAAGAGGAAATGTTTTATGAGAAATCAATAAAAACAAAAGTTTGCAAAAGCGAAAAATGTTTTGAGCAGCATAAAACTGAATGGTTTTCAACAGCAAAATAATGATAGAATTGCAAGTTTTGAAGAACTGAGGATTATTTAAAAAAAAAATCATGAACTTTATTAAAAATTAAAAAACATTTAGAAATAAATCAGAGCCCAAATTACGGTTGTCCATATCAACAGGAATTGTAAAACGTTTTAATAAAATTTTCTGAATGTGAAGCCAAGTGAAAAGGCTCGTTCGGTCAATTATTTTAAAAACAAAAATGAAAAAACTCAAATGGCTTTTCGAACGAGTATTTTCACTCAGAACAGGCAGGCAGGTCTAGAAAAAATTCAAAAAACAAAAATAAATAATTAAAGTTTGCTTCTACATTTCCTCTTTGAATGAAAAATGGCCTTGAATACAACTAAAGTTGGTTTAAAAACTAAATGCTTGTATTTTTGCTCAAAATTTGTTTGATGATGTAAATCGAGGCATAGGTGTGTTAACAAGAACACTGTATTACATTTTAAAATTATATGCCTTTGAAAACGTAACCTTAATCAAAATATGAATTGAGTTCACACTATTCGAGTGCTTCAAAAGAGAATTAAAAACCGATTTAATGCTTCTTATTTCTTTATGGAAGTGAAAGTGAAAGAAAACAAAAACTGTTCATTTGCATGTGTCATTGAAATATTCTCAACCTGTAATAATCAGTTTCGTGACAAAGTTGAGATTTTCAAATGAAGTTGTTTTTTTCTTGCCTTTTCTTTTTAGTTTTAATTTTACTTTCTATTCGTTTATTGTTGCCACTACAATTCAATGTGCAATTGTTACGTTTTCTTAAGAGAAGCACACAAAAAAAAAAACGTTCAACTATTGTTGAAATTGCAACTCATGCTGCATGCAACTATAAACTATTTGCTAAAGCTGCTTGCAATTGAAAATGAAATTGAGATCTCGGTATATATTGAATAACAAAGTTTTGTTTTGTTTCACTTTTATTTCAATTTGTTTTATTTCTATTTATTTAATTTAACTATGCTGCCACAAGCAGTTCACTTTACGAAAAAATCATAGACACAATGCAAGACAAAAATACACTGCGCTTTAAACTGTTACGGTAAATGTTTGTGCCGATGAAAATTTTTCCAATGAATAAAATTGATTTACTGAAACAGGGTCATAATGGAAAAACGTAATTTTTGAAGAGTAACCATGAGAAGAGAAGAATAAAAAACTATATTTTCCTATGGGCGGCAGAAAAATTTTATTACAAACAGCGGCTGGTTGACGCCTTAGCACGCCGTCGAACCATCCGTCGCTTTGTTTTTACTGGGTTGTTTCCAATCTATCGCATTTCCCGTCTAACGATACATTTCTTCTTTAACTTAAATCTATTCTGAAATACTTTGGGGTTTTGTATTTAAAATCGCCTTTAGTTGGTAGGGTTGGGTGGATAAATGCAAAGCCAATAATTATACTTACTTCGAGATTGAGTACTTATAATTATTAGGGTTGAGTCTTCTAGTTATGGTTTTTGTTGATAGAAACACAATGTAATTTCAAATTATCTGATGTTTGTTCTCCAATTTGGGGTGACAAAGCGAGTATAGGTTTGATGTTGATTCCACAAATTCAAAATGTAACATGGTAAAGTAAAGTTTCCTGCACGACTTTGTCTTTTAACTTAACTGGCAACCGAAATGGAAACGGTTTGACATTTGGAACTTCCAATTGTCAGTGTGGGCAAATTTATAGTTTTATGATGCAAATGATAAGATTTGATTTGTATAAATTCAAAATTAAAGAAAAATATTAATTTAGAAATTTAATTATTGTGTGCTATTGCACACAATGGACATATTCTTTTCTATACCACTCCTTTCTTCTCTTTACAGGTATCATCGCAACGGTACCATGATGAATTTGACCCAAGTGGGCTGGGCTCTTTATATTCACCGGCGAATTGCCTACCTAACCTAATCTAACTGAAATCAATGATTTCTTATACAAGCTTCAATAATAATAATAACAACAATAATAATAATCATCATTAGCATAATTCCTTGACTTCATATTCCTTCCTGTCAGAGGAAAACCTTCCCTATCACTTTAGCGCTCACCACCAACAGTTGCTAAATTGCAACTTTTTTATTATTTTGTATTTCGAATTTTGTTTTTTTTTGCTCATTGTGGCAAATAAAGGAAACGTGTTAACGACACTATTGCAGCAGCAGCACAACAATTCAATTTCTTTTCAATAAAATTTGTCACAAACAAACGTTCATTGAAGAAAAATTATAAAAACAAAACAATAATAACTTTTGTTTCTCTACTTTCAGTTTCATTCAACAAGGTAAAGAAATTCAATTCAATGGTTACAATTGCGATGGTTCCTTCTTTTTTTTTTTCTTTTTTTTTTGTAACGACAGCAGTTCATTATATTGCAACAAAGACAATGTGTTACCTGGTTTTGAGAGGTTCATTAAAAAGTTAAATGAAGAAAAGGGAATACTTAACAATCAGCGATAGATAAATGGTCTCAACAATAGCGATGCTTCAGTCTAGACATTAAGTAAAGACTGAAAATTCGGTTTAAGTTGTTTGAGTATATTTTTAAAGAAAGTTTAAGTAAAAAGAAAATTAGATTGTTTACGAGCAAACGAGTAAACTTCTGTCCCTTAAAGCACCGACGGTATTATACGTGTGTGTGTGTCCGTCTCTAAGCATATCCGCCGATTAATCGAAAGCCACATTTGAGACCGACCATTAAATTGATAGTGTAGTGACTACCTTTATATCAACATTTAAATTGAATTTTTTTTCCAATATTTCGTTTTCACAATGTAAAACTTCTACAAGGAAAATATTTTATAATAATTGACAAAATAAATTTTTAGAAAAAAAATTATAAAAATTTTTTTAAAATTTTTAAATTGAATTTTTTTTCAATATTTTGTTTTCACAGTGAAACATTTCTTAAGGGAAAATATTTTATAATAATTGAAAAAATTAATTTTTATAAAAAAAAAAAAAAAAAATTTATAAAAATTAATTTTAAAAAAAAAGTAACATTGTGAAAACGAAATATTGGAAGAAAAAAAATTTCAATTTAAAAATACAAAATAATATAAGATCTCAAGATCAATTAAATAAACTATAATTATTTGGACTTAATACAAAAACTAAAATAAACATGCATCATATAATTTCATAAAAACTGGTATTATTTTGAGTTGAGCTTCAAGTTAAAAATAATAAAATTGTTTTATTTAAATTTTGATGTTTTTTTAGCTGATACTCTTTAGTTGATAAAATTTGTTTTATTTTATGATTTTACTTCGAAATGTGACTCTTTTTAAGAAGAAATTTTTCACATTTTTTTTTAGTTGTTACGATCTTCATGCAATAATTCAATAATTCTTCAGTTATAACCATTTTGCTGATATCGTCTTTATAGTAAATTTATTTTACCATAAATACATGCTGATAACGAAATCGATTGGTCATTGCATTGCATAATGAAAATAATTAAATATAAAAAGTTATTGTATTTTATATTATACGAATAAACAATAGTTAATTAAAATGAACTATGACGTATTCAAAAATAGGATATATATAGTGTGCTCTGCAGATCCATTCTCCGATGATTCAAATGACGATTTCAATCGGCTGTTGAAAACGAACTAATTATAGAACACAAAACCAGATACATAAAAGTGAACAAAATTTGGGAAACTCAGGATATTCATATATTGCGCTATCTGATCCTACACGAAAAATAAAATAAAAGTGATTGCGAACAGTTTGTGGAAAAAACTGGCGTTTTCTGTTCAACAAAAAAATAAGAGAAACTTTACATTTTCAAATCTTTAAAGGATATTGCGATACAAGTGACTTACAAAGCCAGAAAGAAATCATTTCTAATCACATCAAATAGATAAACCCCAAATATAGATATGCAAGCACTCAAAATTACAAAAAAAAATTTTAATTATTTCGAGTTAATACACTTTTGTTGTTATTTCACGTTGTGCCGACCAGTTTTAATTTAATTTTATTTCAAAAGTTCTCTTATGCTTGTGATGTCCAGTTAAACAAAAATATATATAAAAAAATTTTTTAATTTACCGATGTAAAAATTAAATAATTTAATTTAATAAAGAAAGCTCCTGAAGAAGTTGGAAAAAAACCAACGAAACGTTGAGCAAATAGATTTAATAACATCCAAATAATTTGTTTTTATTAACAACACAAAAACAATAATTTACCAAAAAATCAGCCTAGGGAAACACCCAATTATAGATACTAACACGCTTTTGTTGGAGAAAAAATTTGGAAACTTTATTAAAGTCACAGATAAGTTTCAGAAAAATGGTATTAATCAAAAAAGATATTATTTTTTCCAATAATTAAAAAAATTTTAAAGAAAAAAATAACAGAAATCTCCACTCAAAATTAAAATATTTTTAAAATTAGTGCAGGGATTAGTTGCTGGAGCGGAAAATTCTGTCGGCCATAAAAGATAATGTAACGAGTGGTAATGCTATCGAGCTGAATTCAATAAATATAATCAATATATATATGCATTATTTGACCATTAGCATAACAACCAGTACCAAATCATAATAGAGTTGTCAAATTTCGAGGCCGTATGACGATTACGTACCTGCCGCAACACAGAATTTTTAAAAACCGTTCACAAGCTGAATTTAAGAATTTATTCGAAGTTTTTTTTTTAATATTTAGCTCATACCTGAAAATTAGTTACTTTTTTAACCAGCTCCAAAAAGTATGCTTACTTTCATTATCGTAATAGCGCCTATAAGCTCACCTCACTAATTTAATTTCAAAATATTTTCCTTAGCAAACAGCAAATTGAATAGTTTCTTACTTTGCATTTCATTGCGTAAGCAATTAACAATCAGTTCTTACAGAGAACATAATATGGTTATCGCGATCATGCTACTACTCAGTCCTTTCCATGCCTTCAAGTTTTGCTTACAATTTCTTTATCATAAAATTGCACTAATACGCAATTCTTATCTGCAAAACAACCAATCCGATTTGAACCACTACAACGTCATGTTCATTTGAAAAATTCATGATTTTATTTGCTCATAATTGTATTTGACAGTTAAAAAAAATTGTCACAATTTAAAGTGTTTTCACGAGATAAAATAAAACAAAAACAAAAAAAGAAATGCTACATTAAGAAAAAGCGCCACACCACTTTTTAGTGGCGGAAACAAAAATGCAATGAAAAAAAAAAACTTTTCAGACATGTTTCATTAACAGAAAATTTTGTTTTATAAAATGCATTTTTGCCAAATGCATTCAGGCGAAAGAGCAACAATCAAAGAAAGACATACACATGCAAACACAAGAACGCGCAGCAATTTTTACAATTGTATTTTTAAATTCAAACGGACAGAGAGACAGACAACCAGACAGCACTGGCTTGTACAATGACGCCACACAAACAACAACCAGAGTTTTGAGTGCAATGTAATTTTTTTTCGTGAATTTTTTTTTTTGCACATTCCTGCTACAATATGGCCAGAGACAGACAATTGCCACCACTACACTGCAACATGCAGCACAGAATGAGAAAGACCAACAAAACAAACACAAATTAAAACAAAATTCGTGTTTTGAAAAATCGCTTACAATTCTATTCTTATAAAAAAAAAACAAAAAAGATGCAGCACAGTTTTCCTTTTAATTTTTGCTGTGAGACACTGCGTCTAAAATTTCTAAAAAAAAATTATATAAATAAAGTTATCATCATGTGCGAGTACATCACACATACACACCAGCATACTAAACAATAATTCTTAGACAGAAGCTGTAGCAACAAGAACAAACATGAAGAACAAAAAAATAAATAACAAATAAAAAGTGTATACATTTTTTTTAAATATAAAATAATATCAGATTTTTTTTAAATAATAATAAAGCATACATGGCAGGGAAACAGGGAGCCATAGAGAGGAGACGACAATTGGTTTGTTATCGTTAAGAAGTTGTACTGCAGAGGTTAAACTACTTTTAAGTTCAAATTTTTTTAAATAAAAATGAAAAATTCCTACCACTTGTTTGGAGTTAAAAGCAAATGTGCAAAGTTCAAGTTGTGCATACTTTTAGGAGCCAGTGTAAAAGCATTAAGTAGTAGGTATACTTTTAGGGGCCGTTTGGAGTATAGGTAAACAAAAAATATGCAGTATAAACACAGGCGTGTCGGTTAATGAATGAAAATTAAATCAAATCTTTTTAGAGAAAAATAGAATTTTTGCCAAAACCATTTTTAAAAACCTGTAGCGCAGTTAACGTACATTAAATTTATTATTACTTTATTTGGGTTAATTTTATTTTTTTTTAATTAAATTTATGTACCTTCACAATATTTTTTGTTTGTTTCTAAATTAAATTTTTCTTTTCTATTCATAACCTACTGTTATCAAATCCAACAGCAAATACACAGGCCATATGCTAACCATTTACACAAAACAACAACATAACACAACACAACGGTACATGACACACCAACTATCCATATATCAGTACCAATATACACACCAGAATGGTAGAATTCTCGTTCGATTTATGATTGAATCCCTATGAGTAATCAGGTTTGGGATACGAGAACCGATTTTCTGTGGCCAAAGATTATCCCAACAGTAGAACTCTGGGGAATCATAGTTGGTCTGTGAAAGATAATAGAGGCGATTGGTTTCTCCGTACCGGAACGTCCGATCACAAAAACCTGCCGCAATAACGGCTCTCGGCCTCGGCGAGATTGCCCCTGATAAATTTTACACAGCGGCTTCGACTGACTGTTTATCACAACGGATTCGGTAGCCTACTTATCACAGCGGCTTCAGCTGAATGTTTATCACAGTTTGATCTCCGGTAATGGAGTTTTTTTTGTGATAAAAGCATTGTTTCATGAGCGATTATTCAGTCCATGTGTTCTACGTTTACATACCCAATACTGCACATCAGAAGAATTTACTAGTGTAAGTTTGGAACGCAAGACGTTGGCTGGTTTGAGAGTATAGAGTGCCACTTATTAATTAATCATTTTCCTTATTTATTTAAAATGTGTGCCATATCAAAATCAAAGCAACTCTTCTTTCATTATTGTTTTGCTGTGCTTGAGTAAAAACTACTTGGAAAATAATTCGAATTTCTTTAATGTAAAAATGTTGGCTTCCAATACCAAATCATGTTGCGCTTCTAAATAAATCTTTTTTGTTTCTTTTTTATTTTTTTTTTTTTTTTGGTTTAATATTCATTCCAACAGCTTTCAAAAATGTAACTAAAGTAACAAAATTTATGGGATTTTATTTTTTTGCCAAAATCTATTTCGTTTGGGCAATGCAGCATATGTTTTGGCACTCACTCCCTACCAGTCAACTGCTGTAGTTTATTTTTTTTTAATGACTCTTTTTACAAAATATTATGTTTTATGAACTCGCAACAAAAATTCTTAAGCAAAATAACAACACATATCTTTTGTGTGTTTTTAAATTTATGACAACATAATTAAGTTCCAGGCATTAACATAAAACGCATTAAACTCAAATTTATTAATTGGCATTTAAAAAATTTACACATTCATTAATTGAACACATTTTCGTATTCAGGAATCTTGCTACACCCCTCATCCTCATCCTCATCCTCATCATCATACTAATAAAAAACACATATTTTTGAAAAGGCTAATAAATTAATAAATAATTTGGAAGCAGAGAAGACAAGAAATACATTTTTATGATTGGAATTACATATTTTTCATTTAGAAATGTATTCGAGAAGTTTCATGGGCCCATAATTTTCATTTCATTTCAGCTCAACCACCCACGCGCTCGTTTGATATGTAAAATTTAATTTAGTCATTCATTTAGCAGGTCTTTTATTTGTACAATAGTTGAGGTGTTCTTTTGTTGTTGTTGTTGTTGTTGAACATTTCATTTAGTTGTAACGTTGGAAAATATTAAGTGGCAGCAAGAATGTCTGTTGCAATAAAAAGAAAATATTTTTAAAATGATTTCTGTTGCTTTTGGCGGCTGGAATCATATTTCTACAGTCCAAATTGTTACAGTGTTTGGTGCCAGCTGTTGAAATTTAAAAATAAATTAAAATAAAACAGAAAACAGCAGTTATTTATTGGCAAAAAAAAGGTTAGATTGATAAAAATAAAACAGAATACAAAGGCAGGAAAGTTTAAGAACTCGTTTCATATCTCAAATGGCCAACTTTGTCAAACTTAATATAATATAGGGAATACTGAAAATTTCTCTAACAATTGCAACAGCAACACAATTAAATGAAGGCTGGTTTTTTTCTCAAATAAAAACATTTATAAATTCTCAATTTTATCTCAAGTATTTTTCTCAAGTGCTTTTCTTTGTGGCCCAATTTTTATTACACTGTTTACTTCTCAAAAAGCACTAAAACTATTTAAATATTTTATATAGATTGAGGAATACAAAATATTTTTTGAAATATATTCTTTCAACTATAGACGAATTTTTTAAGACTGTTTATGAACCACAAGTGGCCATACAGACGTACAGACGGAACGATGGAAAGACGTAACGGCAGACATCGCCAGTAAAATATCTTCTGCAGCTAAAATTTATTTTAAACATTAGTAATAATTATAAATTAAAGTAGGGCATGGCAAGTAGGCCTTGGGCTCATCAAACTGAAAAGAATTTCTAAATCGATTTATTACATGACAGACGGGCGGACAGACATATGTGCGGACAGAGAGACAGACGGACGGAATATTTAAAGCAGATTAGCAGCACGTCTAGTTGATTATACAGTATTGACCATGGAAATATTTTTTTTCTGACTGATATGGGGTTTAAAAATACTACTTTCGGTTCAATGCGTTCAGTAATGCTCTCGACACAAGTGCTACGTCTTTTTTGGTATGGTGCCGAATGAGTTATGTTCGAATCAGATACGTAACGCAAGATAACCATGAACATTCTTCAATATCTTGTCTGGGTGATTTTATAATTTTTACTTACGCCTCATTCAATGAAAATGAGTGGTAAACTCGTGTATTTTTAAGTCTCTTTAAACTGCTCTTGGTAAAATGAAAATAATAATAACTCTTCCTCCATGCCTACCAAAACCCTCTGAGCTTTCCTATCAAATGGCATTTTTCGCCAACGGCTTCAGCAGCCTGATACTACAAAATGCGCACTTCAGTTTGAAGCTCGAGGGCAGCAAATTTTTTAAAAATTTAAAAATAAATAAATAAAAAGCTTTATTTCCCCTTGTTTTTGTTTTCTTTTCTTTGTAGTTAAAAACACTCAGCGAATGTTTAACATGACAAAAGAAAAGAAGGAAAAAACAACAACAACTACGTGTAAACTTGAATAACAGCATTCAATTATAAAACATGCCTTCAAACGTTCTTCAAACATTTCTCTCCTCCTCTCTGATGCTTCACATTAGTTTTTTGCTTGAGCTAAAAGAGATTTTTGTGGCAGGTAAAAAAGAAAATTCGTTGTGAGTGTAGAATGTCTTGCCTTTTTATTTATTAAAATTTTTTTTTTCATTTTATTTGGCTTTTCTTTAGAGAGCTGAACCATAATCATTTGATAAATGTCTGTTCAAAAAGAAATAATTTTCTCTAGCGGAAGCTGTTGTACTTTGATGAAGGTAGAGGACATTAAACCTTTTTTTTCCTAATGAAATAAGTTGTAAAAATCGTTAAAGAGAAGTTTAATTAAGTTTTAAGCTTCATAAGCTCTTGAAAAAAAAATACAAACAAACAGCAGTCGTAACAATTGGGCACAATGGAGCACGATGTGACAATGAGTATATAGAATTAAAAAATTTTTAAGAAAAAAATTTTTTATTTTTAACTTTTATTTCAGCAAATAACAAATACCAGCGTTTTAGAAAAAATTCAAATATTTTTTAGAAATGCCAGCTCTGGTTTCTGTAATATAAGTGACAAAATTTTGAATCGGACAAATTATTCTCATTCTGTGTAACACAGGATGAGTAAGAAAAAAAACTTAAATGTTCATGTTTTTGTAAGATTATTTTATTTTTTATATGAATTGCCCTGTGAAATAGAGCATAATCATTATAATTGTTGTATTTTTCACGATGCGATACAGAAACGAGGCACAATTTAACAAAAGACCTCAACAGAAGGTGTCTCATAGAAATAATGGAAAAAATATAGTGCAGAGGCGAGGCTTAACTGGAACCCAACTCTGTGGTAGCGCGTCTTCACTCATCAAAACTACAAAAGAAAAGTCCCTGTGTGAGAAAAAAAAACGACTTCCTTCGTGCATTTTAACGAAAATATCCGCCATTAAGCAGTCACACCAAATTTAAGTACTCGTTTAGAAAGAGTCTTGGCAAAGATACTTAATAATTTTTTAATTAAATTTTTATAATTTTTTTTTTTTTTTAATAATAAAAAATTAATTAATAAAATATTAAATATATAAATAAAAAAAAACCTACAGCTTGAATAATTAGTGTTATTAATATTTTTAATTAAATCACTAAATATAAATTTTCTTTTGAGACACCCTGTAAAAATAAGCACAGCACACATAAATAAAAAAAAATTCTACCAACCACACGCAAATTTTCTTTGATGGTCTACAAAAATTAAATAAAAACAACAGAATAATAAAAAATAGAGAAAAAAAAACGCCAGGCATTCAAATCATTGTACAGTGGACGCTCGATAATTCCAAATCGAAGGGAGTAGAGAAAAACTACAAATAATCAAGAGTTGAAATTAATAAGAGGGATAAATAAAAATTAAATTGATTTGATTAAAAGCAAACAAAAAAAGGAAAAGCTCGCATTTTCAGCAACGAAATATCGTTCCACATGTCAAATTCACTGCATAGAAACTAAAGAAAGCAATTTAATTTTTTGTATGTTTCAAAAACTCAAACGCATCCCCATTAGCAGTTCAAATTAATTCAGGGGTATTTACCACAATGCCCCATTCTTTCTTCTACCCTATTTCTTATTTTTCTTAATTAATTTCTATGTCAAAATTCCAACAATATCCACTCTTTCGCAGATGACAGCAGTGTATGCTATTCATATTCATTTAATCGTAGGCCTACGTCGAATATGATCGCGCCAACGAGGCAGAATATGAATAATTCGCTAAATGGTGACCTCACAAGAATATCGGAATGGGGTCACGCAAACAGGGTCGATTTCAATGCTCAAAAGACCCAATACTGCATGCTTACGCATCGACGCATACCCGACTGCGCTGCCTCATCTGTAATTATGGGCGGTATAAACATCCAGGAATCAGAAGCTCTTGACGTTCTTGGCATGAAAATTCAATGTGATGTCCGATGGACTGAGCACATTTTTCAGGTCTCAAAGGAAGCATTCAAGTGCCTCGGCTTTTTAAGACGGTGTAAGACATACTTCACCCCATCTGATCTCCTCACTATTTATACCGCTTACATCCGACCGAAAATGGAATACAACTCTCATGTATGGGAAGGTGCTTCAAAGACTATTTTGAAGTTACTCGACCGTGTACAAGAAAGGGCGAAGAAACTCATAGGAGACAGTAGGGTAGCCAACTCTATTGACTCTCCTGAGCATCGTCGCAACGTGGGGTCCGTTTCGTTGTTCTATCGTTACTATAATGGGATGTGTTCTGATGAAATCAGGGAACTTGTTCCCGAAATCCGGTCATTCACGCGTATGACGCGTTCATCATTAAGAGCGCATCCATTTATGGTTAACTTGGCAGCGAACCGCACTACGCATTACAGAGAGAATTCATTTGTTGGCCGAACAGCACTTATGTGGAATGGACTACCCGCAAAGGTCTTTCCTGTCACTTTTAACGTGGAAAAATTTAAATCTAATGTCAATAAACACTACTCCCTCTATTCTCCTTCCCATAACATAATTTCCTAGTTCCAGCACAATGCATCGCATGTGTAGGGGTCATCCCCTGAGTGAGAGTCTTAGAAAAAAAAAATTATGGACTTCCTAGACACAGAACGTGACTAAAATAAGACGATATTAGTTGTATTTTTTTTAATAAAACACAGCACCTTAAACTACTTACAATTTTTGTAGCAGAGACAACAAATTCAAATTACTTTTTTTTAAGCAACACACATTCTGCGAAGTTCTCAGCTTGTCAGCAGAAACAGCCAAGGCTTAGGCGGGAATCGAAACCACAACCTCCAGATAGATAGGCTAATGCTTCTGTTGTCAGACACTCATAACAAAAACTACCAAAGCTGTCAACACATTTGCAATTTAATTGTGCAATTTTTCTTTCGTATTGTGCAATAATATCGCAAACCTCCATAATGCTCATACACTAGGCTACGGAGGCACCCGTATCGTGTGTGTGTATCGTCGACTCGTCAGATAATATTCCAGTGATTGCAAACTGCCGAAAGTCACAAATCACACATATTTTTTTCCTTCTATTTATCGAAAGTTTTTCCAGACATTTTTGGTAAACAGATGCAATTAACGTAAAATTCATAGATATCAGTTTCAATTTATTGACAGTCTACTGTGTTTCTTTTAATGTATTTTTTATTCTATAAAAACATTTTTGTGACATTTTTAAAAGCTCTTAAAGAGGAAAACAATGATTTCATTTTTATGATTAGGAAATACTTTTATTGTTGTGACTATATTAACTGAATGGTAGGGCTCTAAAAAAAAACCAGCAAAAAAGCGAGGGATAATAATAAAGCCTTAAGAGTTTATTAAAGGCTATAAAAAAATTTATAGCCTAACACGGCATACTAAACACATTTTATGACAATTCTAAATTTGTCAAAAAAAAGGACGTTAGTAAAATTATTCTAAAAAAAGCACAAAGTTGGTTAATAAAGAGTTAAAGGAAAAATGCTTTTTAAAATCAAAAATTAGAAAATTAAATACCTGCCATCCTAAAGTAGAGATAAACATGTGGAAAATTTATGATTTTTGCGGTAATTCTCGGTTCGAGGTAAATTTAAACGCAAGTGGCATAAAGCTACCTTTAAAATACAGTCAATTTCTTAGTTGTATTTTAATTAAAATGCTTAAAATCTCTCTTCAGTTTTATCTCGATTCAAATAAGAATTCGAATTGTGTTTCCCTTCTTCATTATTCTTTGTTTACAATTTGAAAACCGCAATAATTGCCTGCGTATTAGATTCTTTTCTTCTTTTTTTTTAGACTTTGGAACCACTAATAACTTTTCAAATCCTTGTTACTTTGTTTGTTTGTTTGTTTTTTCCCTTTGGATGTTGAAACAAAAGCCCGTATATTTTTTAATGGCAAACAGTAAAACAAACTTTAATTCCTGTATATCAAAGAACAGACCGGAAGAAAGTATTGTACGAGTATATGAAAAATACTCTTTCCCGCAATGTCTGCAAACAGCAAAACCCCACTGTATTGGTTACGAAGGAATAGACTGTCAAATCAACATTCACGGCGCATAACCAGAGAGCCAAACAAATCAGCCAAGCAATAAACCAGGCTACCAAACACACACTATGCATACATATATAAATATGTATATATCCACACAACCAAACAAATCAACTAAACCGCCAATGGACAGACAGACAGTGAGGCAGACGGAAACAAATCTCAAAATGCTAAAATCAAAACCACAACATTTCGTTTTTCGTTTTTCTTTTTCTAACTTTCATTTAATACGACTGTTAAATACATTGAATTGTTTTATTGACTTTGAAAACAGAAAACAGCCACAACATTTAGCAAGAAAATGGCATGGTAAAGCGGGGCTGTAACAACGGAAGGTACAAACAAATGCACTGGGTATTCTTCAGACGAGTAAAAAACCATGCTGAACGTGCAAAAATCACTTTCAAAACTATTTCAGCCGTCAAAAGAGTGTCAGTTTGTTCCACTTTGTGCTGCCTCAACCGCTTATAGCGAAAACAAAATTTTAAATTCTACTTCTTCTTAAACTCTTTTAAAGGATATTTACAGAGTGTTGTAAATTTTGAATTTCTGCTTGTGAAAGTGAAAAGTTTTACATGACAATTACAAGAAAACATTTCTTGTGCTTACTTTTCGTCGGACGAATTGACTGTTGCCAGGTAGAGGAAGTGCTTTTATTTTGTTTACTTATTGAAAATGCCAGACAGTCATTATTGAACGAACATCTTTTAAGGACAACTTTTCGCTGAAAGACAAAAGCAGTTGTCATTGTGGCAATATCAACAACAATAAAAAGGATTTCGTTTTGCTTTTGTCATGGCTTGTTGACGATATTTACTTTTGCCTAGCCAAAAGGATTTGGTAAATTATTCTGGCGTATACTGAGGTGGAATGGGTTTAATAAAGTGGAAGTTACTTTAAAAGAAAACATCGATTTAAGAATTAGAAATTCACAGCTAGAAAATAAATATTAAATATTAACTGGCGTTGTTTATAAATCATTTCTTATATTTATGGAAGTTATATTGATAGAATTTTGCATGGAAATTTGTGTAATAGAGTTTTTTCTAATAAAAAAAAAAAACTTTTTATGAATATGGCAGAAAATATTTCAATTGACAGGGAAACAGTGAAAAATATTAATTGGAGAATGCAACTCACACAAAAGCAGTGTCTAAGTTCCTATAGAGTAGCAACCTACAACCTGAAAGTCATGGGTTCAAACCACATAACCACATTTGAATAGCTACAGAGTTACTTTGAACAACGTTGGCAGAATGCTGATTCAGCTTTCGTAACCGCAGGCGGATTACATTATTAGCCGTTGTGCGATTTATATATGGCAAAGCCAAGCTGCAATTTGATTCCCCTGGATTGCTTATTATTTATGTGAAGCGTATAACGTTCTCAAAATTAAATTGAAGCAGGCAGCATCCATCAGTCCATATAATCGAATATATCCTAAAAAAATTCTGTTTATCGCATCAGCTTGAAAAGTATATTAGTTTCCCGCATTTGTAGAGGTCATCCGCTCAGCGAAGGTCCAAGAAAAAAAAAAATCCTCCCAAAAAAGTAGTCCATTAAAAACCGACACGAAAGCGAAACCGGGTTTAAAACCGGTTATACTCTACAGCTTGAAAAGTATATTAGTTTCCCGCATTTGTAGAGGTCATCCCCTCAGCGACGTTCCAAGAAAAAAATCCTCAAAAAAAGTAGTCCATTAAAAACCGATACGAAACCGAAACCGGGTTTAAAACCGGTTATACTATACTTTTTATTTATTGATTTTTGTTATAGTGGGATTGTTGCCGTTCTAATGAAATTTTCATTATGCCTTATAATTACAGGGTGTCTGGTGGCAAATTTATATTTTTAAATACGATTATTTCAAAAAGTAATAAACGGTGCGGAGGGAGGATGGTGCCGTTGGAATTATTCAGTGTGCGGGTTTGTCAGTCACGATGTCGCAGTGGTCGGGTGAGCATCGCGCGTTCTCTGTGGTGACATTTTATAAGAATAATGATTCTTACGTAATTGGTCGCCGACAATTTTGTTCAAAGTTCGGTATTCGGCCAATGACTGATGTACCGAGTGTGAATTTTATTCGCTCGTGGGTGCAGCGATTCCGCGCAACTGGTTCGGCTATGAATGTCCCACGGCCAGGGCCCAGTCGATCCGAAAACATTGAACTGGTTCAAAGCAGTTTACATGAAAATCCGCGACTTTCAATACGGAAAAAAGCAGCCTCACTGGGACTTCCCAGAGCGATTATTCATGAAATTTTGAGAAAGGAGCGGAAGGATCTGAAAGAAATACTCTTTAAAAAATAAAATCCACATTTCCATTCCATCGTTCAATGCTCTTAATAAAACTTTGTGTCAATTATTAAGTTTTTTATTTAAGTTTGAAAATATAAATCTGCTACCAGACACTTTTTATATGAATTACAAATTGCAAAGGATTTTATCAGGAATATTCATAATTTTGTTGCCTTGTTTTTGCGCCTTAAAACTGTTTAAAATACGTGGTTCTTTTTTACTATTTTTTTTCTTCTATAATATAAAATAAATAAAATAAACGACTTTATGTATTTATAAGCAATTCATTTAAATAAATTGCATTTTTTAAATATGAATCAATAACTTTGAATTATTACTTGGTATTAAATTCGATAGCTGTACCATATTTCATGTTTATTCCTCTACACTTTATAAGCCAACTCTAAAAATGTCAAAAATAAAGTGTTATAATTTGTTAAAAGAAACACACACACACACACGCGAAAATAAAATATTGAAAATAAACTTGCTGCTTATGATCTCTTTTAAAGCTGCACAAATGGATTTTAGGATGGATACAAGAAACGACAAAAAAGAAAAAACATTTCCAACATGAAATAGAGTTTTAGTCGTATTACTCCCCGTTATAGAAGTCAAATGTTGTCACATTTATATTTTATGCAACGACGGGAACTTCGACAACGTTACACATACATTTTTTTTTTTTTTTTTTTTTTTCAATTTAGTCTATAAGGCAGTTTATATGCTGCTGACAGTTGCACACAAAAGTAAAGCTGTAATTGTAATGCTCGTATATCTTTGAAAATGTTAAATGAGTGAACCAAATTTTTAAATGAAATATAAAATTCTCGTATTTTTTTTTTTGTTTAAAAAGAAAAAACAAGTCTAAAGCACTGGTGTTCAAAAATTAAATGAGCGGGTTTTGGTGAGAGAATTTGCCCTGCAAACATAATGTCAAACGTTTCAAATAAGAAAGAAAATGCCAGCTATATACAACTTATTAAATGAATGTAATTTAAGTTTTAAGAAAAAGATAAATAGCAGTTATCAATTTCAATAAATAATTTTAGAAAATAAATTCATATAAAACAGTTTTTTTGGGTTTAAATATTAGACTAAAAAGTTTAACCATCTGTCATTCCTTATTATAATTTTTAAAATCGCTTTGAAAATTTTAAATTAAACATTCCATGTTAATATTTGCATGGAAATTGCGAATTAGTAAAATATTTTTTAAATTCAACGAGGTCATTTTATTTCGCTGCTTGGAACAAACGTTTTTCATGTCTGAAAATATTTGTTCGCATAAGTAAGTAGTGGAAAAAAATGATAAATATTTTAAATACATGTTTTTGAGCTGGGGACATATCGCAACATCTAAATTTTTCCAAAACTCTAGAGTTCTAATTTTATCGAAATCTTTTACCTCAGATCTAAGTATTACTAGCTCTGATTGAAACGTGTTCATTAGCTGCTTTTAATGTTTTGTAACATAAAAGGCATTGAATGTTTTGAAAAGCATCGTTTACCATAAAATACTTTTCACAATTTCATTTCGTGGACTTTTATTATTTTTTAATTTTTTTCGTATTCAATTCTAATTGAATCGCGTGTGTTTATTGTGCTACGTCCAATAAGAAACAACAACAATGCTTAATAAATTTCTGAAAAAAATGACAACAACCATCCGCATGTGTATTCATCGCTTGCTCAACGACGACTGAATGAAAGTTTTTAAAAGAGAATAACTACTGTCTGTGTAAATTTTTCAACAAATGTTGTATGGGACGAACATCACTGGTCTAAAGCCATCTTTAGAGTTGCGCTCAGCTGTGGCGTTAATTTTATAACTCACTATTTGTATATGTGCTAAGAAATATATTGCATACAAAATGCTTGACAGCTAAACGTATTTATTGCTTTAGTGTGAAACTAAACACTCTTTTTGAAAGAACAGCACAAATATCCATGACTGTTGCATTTCAATTTGTGGGTGGAAAGTCACTTACATGAAGACACACACATACACATCTACAATTTCAGACCAGAAGTTTCCAATAAACTTTTTCAATTTTATACTCGTTTATATATTTTTCTTTTTTGCCTTTTTTTAAGCACTTCTTTGGCTGTTTAGCAACTCGGTGTAGTGTATGTGTGTGGGAAAAATGGTATTGAATTTCACTAGCATAAATACAATATTTATTGCTTGTTAAAATTGTATAGTACGTGTATAATAGGAAAGAGTGCAGCAAAAATTGCACTACAAATTGTATTCAGCTGAGTTTGACAAAAAAAAAATTAAAGCAAATATGAAAAATTTACTATCGTTTTAACAAGCCAACATGAGAAGGAAATGAACATCAGAAGTAAAACGACAAACTAATTTATTTAAATAAATATTAAATAAACTCAATAAATTCTAGGGAAATTACTAACAAATTTTTGGTGTTGTTATCACAATTGCTGCTACAGATTTATTGCAAATGAAATCAAGAAAAACGCTGTGACATCACAACATTTTTCGTCACTAATTAGCTTCTAGTAGCCATTAGGAAATCAACAGCTGGTTACAAGTTAGCCACTAGCTAATCATCAGTTGTTTTCTAGTTGACCAACAGATAGTCATCAGTTGGGCATTATGAAGCCACAAGTCGGCCACTATGTCATTAGCTATCTGGTCGGCTAGGCGGCTTGTTATCGGAAGTCAGCAAGAAGTTGGTCTGTAGTACGCCCGTAGTTGTCTACTAGTTAGCCATTACTTACACTGCGCAACAAATGAGAAGAAAGCAATTTCTTTTTGGCAAAAAGTGTAAAAAAAAATTTATTCGTCGGACTATTAGCACTCTTCACAAAAGGCTTGTAAAGGGTAGTCAAATTTCAAGGGCCGATATTGATTTTTAATAAAACACAAATTATTTAGGAAATTATTGTCATTTCTTTTCCTTATGATAATATTGGTATGGTTCAATTATGTATGGAACAAAATATCGGCCAAATGGACGCCGCGATTCGGCGGCACACTTCCATCCGATGCTCCAAATTTTCGATGACGCTGAGGCATAATTGATGTTATATGCCGTTAATGTGCCAAATTATCTCATCCTTTAGCTCTTGAATTGTTTGCTGGCTCATCGACGTACACCTTTTCTTTCAAATAACTCCAAAGAAGGAAGTCCAACGGAGTCAAATCACATGATCTTGGAGGCCAATTGACATCGCCACCACGTGAGATAACATGGCCATTGAATTTGTCGCGCAAAAGAGCCATTGTTTCGTTAGCTGTGCGGCAAATGGCACCGTCCTGTTGAAACCACATATCGTCCATATCCATATTGGAAGTACTCAAAAAGTTGGGAGTTGACGAAATTTTCGCTTCGCGTTGCGTTGAGAGTGCTTTATGTGGCATATTTCATATAAATATGTACATTTTATCTTAGATGTCAAAGCGAAGCTGTAACGCAACGCGAAGCAAAAGTTTTATCTGACATTGCCTTAATGCGCATCTTCCGCACGAAAACAATGCACGAACGACTTTTTCACTTCATCTCCACAATGAAGAAGGTAACACATAATACCATTGTTGCCGGTAGGCATGTTAATAAAACAAATCATAAACTTACTTGCCTGATAAAAACAAAATTAACTTAACTTACCTGAAATGCGCCTAAGGTGGCACCAGCGGTCCAAGGTGCGTCCACATACCAAAAGGTTGCAAGACGTGATCAGTGAGCCAGAAGAATTCACAATTAAAAACAAAAAACACGGCAACACTCTTCACTGTGCACTAACTACATGGTGTGGTGCTGCATTATATTTATACTATTCCCCCCTGTGAAAGATGAGAAGTGCGTAGTAGACACTAACTATTTTAAAGCTCATAAAACGCTCTAACTCGTTAACGGCTGAAGGGATTTTAATGATTCTTTCACTATTAGATAGATCGTAAGGTGGGCTATGCGATGGTCCCCTAGATGCCTTATTATATATAAATTGTTGGGACAGATAGTTTGTAGATATAATATTAATTTTTCATTTAGTAAGAGTAAAAGTAATATGGGCAACGACTCTTCATCTTGGAGTGAATTTTTAGATGGTGGAAAAATCACTGAAACTGGTTAAGGGGTTGAGAAGTTACAGATCTAAAAACTATTGCGAAAACTACCACAAAATTAAAAAATCCTGGGTTCGAGCCCAGTTTTGGACTAATTCATAAAAAAAACTTTTCGAATTTTTGTTGATGTGCATTAGTGTGTTGTTGTGCCAGTTGTTGTCGGAAGGTTTCAGTGGCGAGAAATAGTCACTGGTCAATAAGCTAAAAATGATTACTAAAAATGGCCACAAAGTTTCAAAATTAAATACATCTCCTTGACATCAGAGGCGCTACAACGCTGCTATAAACAAAAACGTGTAAAAGCAGAGTTGTATGAAAGTGAAGCTTCACCATCTGCTATTTTTCATACTGTTCCTTTCCTCTAGTTCTAGCACAATGCATTGCATGTGTAGAGGTCAGCTCCTGAGTGCTGGTCCAAGTTAAAAATATAATAATAATAATAATAATAATTGGCCACTAGTGCAATAATATTATACCACCAGATGGCTGGACTCTTTAAATGCTTTTCAATAAAAGCACATCTTCCTTAGTTGTTGTAATAACTTTGAAAATAAAACAATTTCTACCTTAATTTAAAAGTAAAAATTAGCTTTGCCTTAATATTCATTAAATCTCACCCATCGTATTTGCAAGTAATTGAAAACTTATTAAAATTTACCCTGCTGATAGGTGGAGCAAAACAAAATAACGAAGAAAAATCACAAAAGTTTTCAGTGGATGTTGGCGGAAACTAAACTCAGCAAATTAAACTTTAAAATTAGCTCGTCTTCTTTTTTGTAGGTGTTTTTTTTTTTTTTAATTTTAATGAAAGCTCTTAACCGACGTTGCTGAAGACAAACTGAAGGCAAAAACTATCACTTAAAATGCTAATGACACTGCCATTAGCGTTTCGCAACTTTTTTTCTTCATTAATCGTTGCTTACTTTTTAGTGGAATATCCTTTATTGAAGGCACTTCATGCCAACCAAGTCGTAATCGTTATCAACAAACCGAAAATCTCTTTTCATTTCTGGTTACTCAAAGAAAAACTTTAATAAAATCCCTCGCAGAAAGAGTTTTGCGAAGGGAAACAGAAAACAAAAAAAAAAATTATTAAATAAAAACAAAAACGCAAGATAAATTTGATGATTATGATTTTGATAAGTTTTTGTTAAAAAGGTAGAAAACAGCTTAAGGTAGCAAAAAGCGAAAAAAAAAGAAAGAAACTTTTCAATACCTACATCTAGGGTGTGTTGTTTTAAATGGGAATAAAAGGTGTAGCAGGAAATTAAATTTTATTCAGAAATTTCAATTTAAAATTCCAAAGAAATTGATTGTAACTTTAAGAACTTTATGAAGGTATTACAGAAATTAAACAAATGTAACGAAAAACTGTTAGTAAAGTTTTCTAAGTTTTATATGGGAACAAAATTAACATGCAAATCAGTCTACTTTCTTTAAGAGAATTTGAATCAAATGCTTAAATTCCTCGTAATTAAGATTTGTTTTCAACAGTGAATAACTTAAGGAGTTGTTGCTTTTAACATTTTAAAGCATAATTTATATGTGTTTTATAAAACTCGGCATACTTTAAGGCGTGTTAGTTACACTTAAAGTGGAATTAATTTTAGTTTCCAATGCAAATTTATTTTTCCTTTGGAATTCGTTTTTGAAGAAAAGTTATTCGCGTTTTGTAACAATTCTAACTAAAAGAGCGAAGGTGTTTGAATTTTTTATAACTTTTTTTTTAAATTTTTTTTTCTTTCACTAATTTGTAAAGAAGATTTTGGGAATTTAAAATGGAACAGTACACAATTGAGCAACGACCCAAAATCATAGAACTTTATTTCTCAAATGAAAGATTCGTTGTTTGGACTCAGCATGCCCTTCGTCGTTTATTTAATGTGCGGGATGGACCCTCAGGGTTAACAATAAACCGTCTGGTTGCATATTTGCGACAACAAGGGGCAGTAGGAATCCTTCCTGGTGCCGGCACACGACGAACTGTGCACACGGATGACAATATTGAACGGGTACAGGAGAATATTCGGAAGAATGGACATCAACTAGGAGAGAACTAGGCATCTCACGTGGATCGCTGTAGACAAAATACACACTGCGAGGGACACAATGGCTCTTTTACGTGATATATTTGATGAAGAAATTATTTCCCGTACAAGCGATTTTAATTAGCCTCCGCGTTCACCGGATTTAACCGCTACAAAATTGTTCCTTTGGAGTTATTTTAAAGGAAAAGTCTATAGTAATAAGCCTAGAAGCATACTGCAATTAAAAAATAATATACGCAACGAAATCAACAACATAACACCTGAAGTTTTACGAAAGGTTATGGAAAATGTTCTCGGCAAGAGCATGAACCGTCCACCCCTTGTGAGCTATAATTTTTTAAATTAAATTTAAATTAAAATAAAAATAAAAATATTCTCCATTAATATACAGTATTTAAAATAAAAAGAAATTAATAATAATGTGCTAAATAAGAAGCTATAAAGAACTCAAACCCCTTCGGTAATTTTGGGCCGCCCTGTCCATTCACCAGCTGTATTCATTACCAGCATTATCCCTTTCCAATGGAAATGCAATTGATTTATTTACTTTGCAATTGACTTATTTACTTCACTCAGTTTACTGCACTTAATAAAATTTATATGCCAAATATTTAGTTTTTTTTAACAATTTATAAATCTCATTTATTCTCTACGAAAAATTTTTAAAATTAAATTACGAAATTATGTAATTCTTTTTTTAATGTTTCGTTTATCTTAACCTTAATTTCAAGACGGTATTACTGGTGGTTTATTTGCATAATTTTCCATTCATTAAGGAATATGCAACTTTCGTAAGGGAAACAATATTTTTAAAATTATTTTCTACTGTCTCAAATGAGTTTCCTTTCACAAGATTTTTAATTTAAATTTTTAACTAATATTTATTTATTACAAAAGTTTATAGGGCGTAAAATTACTTCAACAAGAAGAAAATTGATAAATAAAAAACACAAAACCAGCATGAGGCCAAGTTTTGCCAATAAAGGCAGGTTGCTGTTGTTTGAAACAGCTATTTATAGAATAATTTCTTTATGACTTATTCACTGAATCCATTTCATTATGAAGCATGGCCTAGGCATCTTTTTCATCAACACTCTTGAGCACTTTAAAGTAGATTTTATAAAAATTGTTGACTAAATTCCAGACGATCGGTTCGCTAGAGAATTTTCAGTACAACCTTGTTGCCCCTAAATTACAGCGATGTGAACGCGGAACGTGCTACACATAAATAACATGCTACTAAAACTATTTCAATAACAGCGGTATTTATAATGCAGTTGAATTTGTTGGAAGTCGGCAGGAGTTTTACCTGTGAATATCGTCAAGCTTCACTTCGCAAATCTCTACAAATAAATCGTAATCGGCTGATAACTCAAGATCAGATAAACCAGTGCTTTACTGAAATTTATTTCAATAGAAATCACAGTGAAAACTAGATTTGTGAGAGGCTTTAAATCCTGCAAAAACATCGATTATATTTCATTCACAGAAATTGGCATTACGTTTGCCAAGTTTCAATAACTACAGTTCTTTATTAGCAAACATGAAAAATGTCTATATACACATACAGTTACAAATTCACACACACACACACACGCACTCGCTCTTACAATTAAACTGAAATGTTAGAAAAAAGTCAACAGCCCGAATAGAGAGACCTTAAACGTGTAATCACAATAAACAACAATATAAGCAACAAAAACAACAGCAATAACAATAACAACAAATGGCAAGAACCATAGCAAAATATTAAAGATTATCCAAGAAATAAAAAACACACATACAAACAACACATGTTCAGCATTAACAAGGAAAAACTTATCTAAAGAAAATTCTTAAAGAAAATCTTCTTTCACATGCTTAACCACAGCAATAGATTGCATTGCATTGATATCAGCAACAACAAATACACTTCTTTAACACACACATAATTTCATTTATATCTATTGAATTTGACATAGATACAGTTAAGGCGAAGAGTATGGCTCAGAACACACATGCACATACATGTGCTTAGGGCGAATATTATTATTTTGAGTATGAACAGCAGGCAAATACAGCCATTCACACTCCCATGTATACACACACGCACACACACAATAACTTAAATAGAATTACACACTATCTCTGGTCATGTTCAATACGAGGGGTTCTAAATACCCATAGAGATAATTGTTGTAATGAATAAGAGGGCAGGTTCAATAAGATGCCCGACTTATTTTAAAATTTACATCACCTCAGTATAATCCCCACATTACATTACACATTACATATAATTACATGATAGGAATGTGTATCAGTATTGCCAGGAGCTGTAAAAAAAAGTTAAAGCGACTTTTTAAAAAGGTCGGAAAAAGCTAAATTGCCCAATGAAAAAAGCTAAAAAATGCTAAAACTTTTTTTATTCTTAATTCAACGTTTTACGCGTTAAACATGTTAAAAGTTGTATAATTTTTTTAAGTAGTGATTACCAGTGCTGCCAGAAAAAGCTAGAAAAAGCTAAAAAAAAAATCCAACAATTTTATTATTCATCATTCAACTAATAAAAAAATAATAAATTCTTAAAACTTGTTAAAAATTATTTTACAAAAAAGCACTCCAAGTGCAGAAACAAAAAGGAAAACAAAGCTACAATATTTTTAAATACATATAAATCAATATACATACTCGTATAAACTAAAAGTAAGGTATTTCTTTTGATTTCAATTCAGAACAAGATCAAAAATATAACAGAATATTTGTATTTAAACATGATTTTTTTTTTTTTTTTTATCTAGGACCAGCACTCAGGAGATGACTCCTACACATGCGAAGCATTGTGCTGGGAACAATAGGAAAGGGATAGTAGGAGAAACGACAGGAGGTGAAGCTTAATTAATTATTTTGCAGCTCTGCTTTCGCACGTTCTTTTGTTTTTTTTATACTCGTAGCAGTGCTGACTGAAGAGCTTCGGTTTAGTAGCCATTTTTATTATTATTTTACTTCGCCGGTGCTACACAATACCGACGAAGGAGGGCGTTCTGATGAGATTGTGGATTGCTATCAGCTGAAGCCGGTATTGTTCAGTGACCAGTGACTATGCATTCGCCACTGAAACCTTCCGACAACAACTGCCACACAAATACACACTAATGCACATCAGAAAAATGCGAGATGTTTATTTTTATTTAAAAATTTTTTTGTCTGAAACTGGGGTTCAACCCAGGTCTGTTTTTTGGTTGTGTAGTCAACGTGCAGACTACCATCTATCGTGCCATCGCCACCTGATACAAAATTTTCATTGTATAATTTTTCAGGTATATACAAGTTGTATACCAGTATACTAGAGAAGGTAAATTTTTTTTTGTTCAACAGGCGTATAGCAAAATCAAAATTCTAAGAAAACTACAAGAAGAAAGTATGGTTGTAAAATGAAAACATAGTTCGCGGCAAGAGAGATAAAAGTTCACATTTGGCTAATTCCAAGCCAAATTAATAATGTATTTTCTAGTCTGCCTCTGATGTCAATCAAATTTGGTACACGAATACCCAGGGTCTAGGTCGAAATCGCTAGGCTACGGAAGTATTTAATTTTTTGAAATATATTTATTAAGCTTAAGGTCTTTTTTTTATTATATTTTGCTTTATTATTCGATATTTCCTTAATAGCTTGTTAACAACATCACGAATAATAGGAAATTATAATTTTTTTTTTCGATAAACTGATTTTAAATAGAACACAACAGTCATATTTTTTTTGCATTCTTATACATATTTAAATCCTCCCATTGACAATTAAATTTTGTTGCCCCACTCAAAATAAAAATTGTAATAAAATATTAACAGCATTAAAGAGAATAAAACGAAAAGAGTAAAAAGATAAAATAACGATGCTAATCAAAATTTCCATAAAATAAATTACCAACTATTGTTAAATTTAAAAAACAATCAGGGTTTTTTGAATTCCGCCAACCAATCAGAATCATCTCACAAACGTGTTGCTGTTTACTTAACGCACCAGAAAGTTAAGCAGCCAGCCAGTGAGAAAAGAAAAAAGAGATCCATCTTTTTTTTTACTTTTTTTCTTTTTAAATTATTCCTACAACATCAGCCAAAGGTGTGCGGCGTAGGTTATTTAATTTAAAGCGTGACTTAAGGTTACATTTATTACCCCAGACGATCATCATCTTGAACATCAGCAGGCACACAAATGCGTCGTTACTCTTGTGGTTGCCAACAAATGAAATTATGAGAATGCTGGTGGCTTGCTTGGTTGCAGTTTGTTTTGCAACCAAAAAAAAAAATAAATAAATAAAATTATATTGAAATGGGTGTGTTTCATAAAGTGTTTAAATTATAGGATTTTAAAAAACAATTTAAATTGTTGGAAATAAGAACGAGCAAAAAAGCTCAACAGCAAATTATTATTAAATAATTGGTCAATTGTTTACTTTTTATGGAGAACAGTGTAAAGGCACAGTCACATGAGGCAAATATTTAAGTTAACAAGCGTACACTGTTGCCAACTTTTTTTCAGCAGTTTGCCACTAGATCACACACTGAAAACCGGCACGAAAATTAATATAAAAAATGGTCTTTATTCAAGTGCAACTGACCGTGGCATTTGTCCAATTTCTCCCAAATTTTTACTGAAGTCGCTCGTTGATCTATTTTTACCCTGAACGAAAATCAAAAACTCTAACTCCACTACTTACCGAGATATTAATTTTGTCTAGGTAGCTTGGCCAAATCTTACACTGTGCTTTGGCTGTTTATTTTCACCGATTAAATGCGCTCCGCCTGGCCGTTTTATACTTCAGAAACTGAACTTTTGATCACAACTTAATTTTTTAACCCCCAACTTAGCGGAAAATAAACGCAGAGCTGAAAAATAACACTTTTGCAAATTACGTTTGCATAAGACGGATTATTTGGGGACTTTTCTTTTTATCGGATTTGCAAACGAATATGGGTTTCATTTGACGTCATGAAATTGTTTTGCTGTCACTTTTTTCGAATAGTAACCATTAATAAATGTTCGAATCACCTGTTTTGTGCTTTTGTTTATTTATATTTTTTTAATTCCGTCAGCTGTCAGCTGTTTGGATCATTTCCAACAACAAAACCCATAACATTGCCTTCTGTCACATTTAAACCCAACATTAATTCTAGTTCGAAGCCGACAACGTTGGATATCATGACAACAACATGATTTGTTGTCCGCTTCAAATGCAATTCTAATAACACATTGCATTCAATGACAGCTCCGATTATATTGAGAATTGATGAGATTGATAAACTTTTCGTTTCTTACCGCTGAGTTCTGTTTGAAAATCACTAGATTTCCCGCTAACCGTTAAAAGGGTGGCGATGGCACGATGTATGGTAGTCTGCACGTTGACTACTAAACCAAAAACAGACGTGGGTTCAACACCAGTTTCAGACTAAAATTTTAAAATAAAAATAAACATCTCGCATTTTTCTGATGTGCATTAGTGTGTCTTTGTGTGTCAGTTGTTGTCGGAAGGTTTCCTATAGTTTCAGCACAATGCTCCGCATGTGTAGGAGTTATCTCCTGAGTCCTGGTACCAGATGAAAAAAAAATGTGTTTTCCCCAGCGCTCTTGTATTCAAAAAAGCTGACTTTAGCAGCAAAATCTCTAAATCTGCAACAGTGCAAGCGTATCACATGGAATTTTTTTCTCTTATTAAAAATATATATATAAGGAAAAGTTTTTAAAGGAAATGTTTTTGCGTAACAGTCGCCACGCCTCTTAATTTAATTAGTTTAGATCTCGGAAATGTGAGAATAGGCATCCAACATCTGCTCCGTTTTTGATGGAATATTACATTTGGGAAATAGTCTAACAATTTTTAACCCAAGTCCGTAATTAATTACACAGAAAAAAGTAAATTCAAGGTTCAATTAAAAAATACGAAGATTCTATTAAAATAACAATTAGATTTCAACCTGTCACGAAAAATGCATAATCAATTAACAGTTTTAATTAAAAGAAAATTTAAAAATTTTACCATTTTGATTCAATTAAATTATTAATTGAGAAAACAAATTTTCTGAGCAAAAACTTAATTATTATTTTTTCTGTATACGAGTATATATAAGCATTTGATGCCAAATTAATACGAAAAATAAATATTAATTATTATTATGATCACATGTAAGACTTGCAATGAAATAAAAAATATCGAATTAAATAAGTTCGCTCTTCCCATTTCCCCATTTACTTGACCATATTTTGCTTAGAGAAATGACTTCGAGTGATATAATCTTTTTAATCATAAACGTGCCATGAATAAGTGCAAAATTTTTACCACTCAACATCAACAGTTCTTTAGTTTTTGGAAGTAATTCACACACACACACACAACTACGCACACTCATATCCGAACTATCAAGTACGAGTAAAAATATAGAAAGTTTTTTTTTGTTTAATTTGCAATTCTATAACAGTGTGTGAGAATTTTAGAACGGGCAAAGAACAAAAAAAAACCAATTCTAATAGAAGCTGGATGCACACACAACTTATTATTTCGTTTTATTTCATCTAAAAAGATCCGGAAGAAAAAAGATTTCTTTTATATACTCTTAATAAAAATTCCTTTTTGGGTATATTTTCTTTTGTCATGGCTCATTTTTTATTTACAACGATTTGCAATGGTCAGAGTCAGTTAGTCAGTCAGTCAGTCAGTCATCCGTACACTTCGTAATGTCCGTTATTATAGATTGGTTGGTTGCTTGGTTGGTCTCTCCTTCCTTTGTGTTGATTTTATTATTTTCATTTCATTTTATAGTTTAACTATGGTCATACTTTAACAATGATTATCGAAACTACTTTAAAATTACTAAATGTAAATAGTTAAAGGGTAAGCCGAAAACAACTATACGTTTACATGATTATCAGCTTTTTCGTTTAAACTGATGTCTGCTACCTACGCAATGCATGCAACGGAACTAGGGAAAGAGATAGTGCTACAGATGACACATGGAGAAAATCTTCATTACAACTCTGTTTCTTGTGCAGGTTTGTTTTTTGTTTTTGTGCTTTTATATCAGAGTTGCAGCGTATCTGTTACATGGTGCGGCTACTAGTTCCATTATTTTCACAACTCTGCTTTTTTTGCTGGTTTGTTTTTAGTTTTAGTGGTTTTTTATATCAGGGTTGCGGCTTATCAGGTACAGGGTACGGCTACAGTAACTTAATGATTTAAAAAAAATTATAACTTTTTTGCTTGTGAATATTTCATATTTTTTTTTCTATTTCAGGAATTAAACTTGCTAGAATATATGAAAATTGAAGGCTATGCAATGGCTCTGTAAGAACTGAGACTGTTTTTCTATTCCTTAAAAATAATCGTTTGAGAATTATAACTCAAAGCGCATACAGAAGAATTTATGGTGAAAGAACTTCTCCAATAGGTCCCACCATTCGTTCGTTGGTGGATAATTTTGCTGAATTTGGGACTATCGGAGATTCAAGACTGACTGATTTGTCGGATTGGCTAAAAATATTGCTGCTGTGCGACAGAGCGTCGCAAAAAATTCGTAGTTATCAACGAGTAGATGATCTGACCGCACTCTTCGGCGACTTTTGAAACACCATTTGCAGCTCTTCCCTTACAAAAGCCAACTAGTCCAAAAATTAAATTCTGAGAACTTCGTAAAGAGCTTGGAATATGCTAGAGCAGTATTTAATCTTTGATTTGAGAACGCCTCATTTGACTGCACCAGATTTTTTCTTGTGGGGATATCGCAAATACAAAGTTTATGTGTATAAGGCCCAAACATTGCAGCACCGAAAGCACACAATACCGACGATTGGATGTAATAATTGTTTTCTTTTAATTTCATTTCCCAATGGGATTTTGCTGTTTACCCTACATTCTACATTCGATATGCACTGCCCCCCCAAAAGACGACGACCATTATCAATTTAAAATAAACGTAGTTATACTTGTACGTAACTAAAAACATAATGACCTTTAAAAAATATAAAATACGTGTTACTACTCTGTTCTGGTCATAGCGAAGTATCTGTGTAGATCTCACTCAGCCTGTCCGTCCCTTCGTTTTGCAATTATATATTTGTGTTTCTTTTTTTCATCTTTTTGTTTTTTTTTTGTTTTTGGCGTAAAGATAACTCTTTTTTATCCCAGCGATTATATTCCTAGTTTTAGAGCAAGACCATGTTGCAGGAAATAAAAAAAAAAACAACCTCAAAAGAAGATAAAATATCTACAAAATGTATTGTAAAATATTAAAAGCTTTTACTGAGATGGATTTTTGTGCTGGCAACTAAAAGAAACTACTTGCATTATAAGTAACATTTGATGTAAATTTTCTGTTTTTAGTGCATTTTTCTTCTTCTTCTTCTTTTTATTTTTCTTAGAAAATAGAATAAAAACCGTAACACGAAAATATATGTACGTATATTATGCACATGTAAAATATTGAGGAATTTTGAATAAGAAAAACCATGTACAAATACAAATGGGGTATTCACAAGGTAGTTATTAAGTCATATGTTTTAAAATAATAACACGAAGCACGATTGCAATGAACAGCCCGTCATCATTTTGTGAGCTATTTCGAATTCATTCAGCTGATAAGAAGAAACCTCATTTATATTGTTTGGTATCAAAATGCGAAGAACAAGTGGAAAAACTAAAATAATTCGGTTTTCACTTTTGTTTTTATTTGACATTTATTTAATATTTTTTTTTTTTTTTAATTATATTTTTCTCTTTAGCGATAATTTTTTTTATAAATAACTAGCGGCCCGGTACGTGCGTCGCTACGTATAAAGTGAAATAATAATAAAATTTAATTGGAACATGAATTAATTTATTGAAACAAAAAAATATTTTATTAATTTCTAGCTATTTTAAAAATTAATCCAAAACATTTGTATAAACAATATTTTTTGTTTTTCCATTTTGAGCATGAATAAACAAACGTCTGGGTCGTACCGTCTCTGGAACAGGCAACATAAAGTTGGCCATGCGAAAAACATGATTCCTACAAAATCACACCACAAACGTAAAGTGTTAGCCCTTGGGACTTGTTGATGGACATCGCAGATGATAAACGCACAGGATATTGTAATCGTTTGAATACAAATGGCATATCAGTTGGAATCATAGGGATACGCGGTGTGAAACAAACTTCTCCTTTTGATTTACCAGTTAAGATCGTAGCTTCAATCAAATTTGGCAATAACTTTTTCACTGCCAATCTGGTGCCATTACACAGTTTTGGCAGATTAATATTTCGCAATAATATAATCAAAGAACCAACCTACAGATTCAAGCAATGCGGTGGCATACCAGCCGGTTTCAATGAATTTAAAAATTCAATTGGATAATTCATTGCCTCATCTTGATTCATGACACTGTCAATTGATTTATATGTCGTGACTACACCTGGCAGTTTCGCTTGAATTTCAAAATTAATGTCATCGATATGAATGTTCTTTCGTGCTAAAATGGCGCGTTCTCTCAACCAATCATGATTTCTGTAATTTAGAAGAATATTCGGAAAAACACATTCCATCAATTCATCTATCGATTGCGTAATTGTACAAAAATTGTTCGGTACAGCGATCAATCCGTTGGTACTGTCGATTTGTATTTTGCCATCACCAATTTCTAACAATTGTTTTGACTTTGCTTGCAAAAAACATTTTAAGCATCAAAAAATTAAACAGCAAAAAAACGTGAACATTTTACTTTGCGCGTCTGCTTCGGCTGCAACTGCCGTAATTTTTCAGAAGCAAAAGCACAGCAAAAAGCAATAAATTGAATATGATCTCAGTTTTTTCAACACTGATATGAAACACCGACGTCTCGCTAAAAAAGTGAGAAAAGTGCACGCACGCATATACATAGTAAATTTTAACAATTCAAGACTCACCGTTTGTATGAATGCACTCAACAATATGTTTAAAAATATAAACACAAAGCAATAATTATCGCTGACAATTTGCTTTAATCGAAGTACGTTGTTACAAAAAATATAATAAATGAAGAACCGCTCGAAGAACCATCTACTAAATAGTTCGAAGAAAGCCTAAACATTTGGTTTGGATAGGTGAGCCCGTTCTTGATTTATAAAATTACAACGAAAAGTGGCATTGATTTTCATATATGTATATAGATTGGAAAAAAAATAAATAATTAAAAAAATATATAATTTAAAAAAAAATAAATACATAATTAAATATATAATTAACAAACTTTTTATAAAAAAGAAAATAAATAATTAAAAAACTTTTTATAAAAAAGAAAACAAATAATTAAAAATCTTTTTATAAAAAAGACCATCGCTCAAGAAACAATTATAATTATATAATTAAAAAAAAAAAATAAATAATTCGGTTTTTTAATATAGTTGTTCCGTTTTACTTTTCAAAACCCATATGCTTTTATTTACTAGAATTTACAATTTGGTTTGTTAAGTTTATTAATTATTTGTCCTTGTATTTAATAATTGTTTCACAATGCTACTTTAATTGAATAATGTTCACAATCTGCAGTTTACTTCCAAGCACGTAATTTAAACGTTCGCTGCAAGAGTATTTTTACAACTGCAACACGATTGCTCCCAATCACCCTTATTTATACTCCAAAGACTTTCGCCACTAGAGTCTGTTAGAACATTCTAGTAGTGCTTTTCGTAAGTTTGGCATGTGAGTTGTGTGTTGTCAGTAGAAAAAAAAACCGAAAATGTCAAAAAAAAATACGTTTATACGAGGGTAGTGCGCAAATTTCTGTTAATAAATGTATTTCCGTAATATACTAAATAAGAACTTACACATAAATCTTTAGTTCCAGCACAATGCAACGCATGTGTAGGGGTCGTCCCTTGAGTGCTGCTCCAAGATAGAAAAAAAATAAAAATCTTGTAATAATTCCATTTTTAATTAACCCATTACCGCCCACTGTCCACATATGAGTACACCTTTTCAAAGGCTGGCAACTCTATATTATACCATTATATTTCTTCAAATAGACACACGTGTCACATCTTTATTCTCAAATGAGTTTATATTCGGAGATACGTGTTACTAAATATAAAAAAAGTGGAATTTTTACCGTTTTTAATTTCGAATTTCGATTGACTTTACTTTGTTTGATCTATTTTAGTATTGTTTTCAATAGAAGTGTTTTACAATTACTAAATCTCTATAAAATATTTCGTTAAGGAAGCAAAGAAGCCTACAACACCATTTGTTACATTAAAAGTAAAAAAGTTTATAAGAAGTTAAGGTTTTATTAGACTGTCCCCAATTGGGGACAATGGGCGATACTAGTAATGATTTTTAACAATTTTACAAGGTTTTATCGTCTTTATTATGGCGCATGGAAATATATTTAGAGGTCGAAAAGACTTTTTGAGACTTCAAGAATCTGTTAATTAGATAATGGAAAGCGATGACGACGATGCATATGATTATTAGTTCTGCCACCAGATCCGGCCTATGTAAGTAATACCGACGAATGCAATGAGGACGATTTATTATGTGTGCGAACTGAACAGAATTACAATTCTAAAAAATTCTACAAAATTGTTGAAGCAAATATAATCGAAAACAGTTATTGTCAGCGATATAAACTGAATAACTTTTCGGGTTGCGGCTAGTGGATAGAGTTTAAGTGGCTGGTAGCCAGATAAGTAATAGTGTTTTCATACCAAAAGTTAAAACCTGATTTTAACGTTAAAACCACAAACAGCTGATTTTGCGTTCTCACTTGAAGTTTAATTAAATCAGCTTTTAACGCAAAGTGCATGTAATAAAATTTATTTTATTTTTGTTATTTTTTTAGCGTCATTTAAATTGCCAGCTGTTTTCAAAATTTTTAACTTGGTATCACTGCCTTTACTATAGGACAATCAAGGTTGTATTTCTATAAACTTAAAACCAATTCAAGAAATGTTTTATTTTTTTTATTTATTTATTTATTTTTTTTTATTTTTATATTCTAAAAGCAGTTTCTATTAGTTGCTTTAAAACCAGTCAGTGTAAAAAGTACTATTGCACAAAAGTTGCTCACTTGTATATCATTAGATATAGTGGTTTTTTCTTTCGTACTTATAAAAATGTAATTTAATGTAAAGGTATTAAAATAGAAACAATTTTTGAATCTTATATTATTTATAAGTAGCGGCGGCTTGTAAAGATTATCGCCGGCTCGACTTAGATTTCCACTGTTTTTCTATGAAAAAACAACAAACATTGCTGGAATAGTTTTATAACTTTAAGACTTTTTTGCTTGAAGCACAACAACATTTAAATTAAACAATTTTAAAACATTAAGACATTATGACAACATGACTTAATAGCAAACCTTGTGAATACCCCAAAAGTTTCGTGTGAAAGTTAAATAAATTTAATTATTTTAATTGAATTTAAATTTTCCATTACAAGTGAATTACGACCCGCAAAACTATAAAATGAACAAATTATTTACACCTAATTATTTTCGAAAATTACAAAATTTATGCATTTTAATGATTTCTAAACACCCTCATCAAAAACTTAACCAACCATAAAAATGTATCAATGTTTAATAAAGCGAAGCTGACGAGCGAAAAAAAAACAAAACCAAAATTATTTCATAATATTTTCAATATGTACGTGTGTAGTATGTATGTCTAGCAAATAAGCAAAACAGTTTTAAATTTTGTTAAACAAATTTTTGTACTTTTTTTTTAAGACTTGACTGTGAGGCACGAAAATTATGTTTAAATTAATTGAGTGCTAAAAAGTTGCTTGTTTTGTATAATTCAAACTGTTTTTATACAACTAAAACAATTATTGTTAAGTTGCGTAGGGAACTAGACAATAATAAGCTTTTCTGGCTGTCAATCTGTTTGACTGTCTGTTTGTTTTACAGCCCAAGTGGCACTGGCACTGGCACTCTGTTATTCTAAAAGTGTTTATTTCACAAATGACACATTTAATTTGTATTCGGATTTTCTATATTTTCTTTTTTCCGCCACTCATTATTTATGTGTTTGGTTTTGTTATATTTTTTTGCCAAAACCAGCTGCGAGCCCAGCCATAAAAGTTTTCAACACCATGTGGTAATATTGGGGAGCTTTTTCGCTTTGTTTATGAAATTTTTAATTAAATTTTATTTTTTTTTTCTTCTTGCATTGTTGTTGTTGCTCTAGTGGCTCCCGTAATAAATTAATTATGACTATTTGTAAAATAAAAAGTGTTTAATTTATTTTAAAAGCATAGAAAAGTTTATACGAAAATGGCATCTCACAGCATTTTATGTGGCTTTTTTTATCCACCACAATGTTTTGCTGTCAGACTTTGGGAGCCAGCAAAGTAAACTTTATAAATTATAAAAAAAGAGAAACTGAAATACTTTAAAATTAATGCAAATGAAAATTAAATAAAACTAATTTATTTGCAGCCACAAAATAAAATTCATGCACATTCTAATGGGTGGCTCAAAATTAGCAAACGATTTTAAAACTTCTTACAGGTGATTGTTATGCCTTGTGCACACTTGGCGTTTCTTTTATTGTCATTTAGTGACGGCATTATGGAAATGTGTGCAATGCGTGAAAAGATAACATAAAATGTGTGGCCGTCAATGTCATCAGAAATTCATCAAAATCAAAAAAAAAAGCGGCAAAAGTGTTGACATGGAGACACTTGGGCCCGGGCTTTCTACAGAGCCTAATTTTCTATCAAATAAAACGAATCGTTTATATACCTGTGGACCACTATGCCAACAATGCAAATTCATGTCAAGCTTTTTTTTTAAATTGCAACACCCTGTATTTGTATTAAACGAGAAATATATCATTATTAAAATTTAATCAAGCTAAAAGTCTAAAACAAAAGCTTTGAACACAACCAAATTGGAAACATTAATATTTCATAAAACAAAATTTCAATTATGTATTTCAATGAAAGATTTCTTAAAATAAAATTAATTCAACGGAAATCAGTGACAAAAAATTTTGCCAACTTCAAATCGAAATATGTAAATGTTTCTAAACGGTTCCAAGGATAACTCTAATAATAAAGTTATATCCAATTGAAAACAATTTTAACCTTGTCAATGCAATAAAGTGACTATGGACCATTTTATTTCCAAAAACCGAAAGAATTTTGACGTTTTTGTGGCATCACTATTTTTCCATTGCGCAATATGTACGCAAAAAGAAGATGGTTTGAAGTCAACTTGAAAAACTTTCATTATTGTAACATACTCAAGATAGAAAGCGACAAAAGGGTATTTATGATCAGTTACAGCATACATTTACCAACAATTAAGAGCCACACAACCGCTGTAGATAACATGAGGATGGGCAAATGTGAAGTTAGAAAGTATATTGACTCAAAAACATACAGTTTTTTTTTTACCAATGTTTTATTAGTACCAATGTTTTATTAGTACCAATGTAAAGTTGAAATATAAGACAAGAATGAGGCGGCCAATTGACATCGCCAAGTCGATAAATTACGCGAGCGAGAAAATTTCTCTTGCAATAACTGAAGTGTTCCAAGACTGTTTGTGGATTTTGTAAGCCTCATATGGAAAAAAATTTTGTGTGTTTACATAACCGCCTAATTGAATATGGGCCTCATCACTAAAAATGATTTTGTTGATAAATGCGTTGATTTCGTTCTGTTTTTCAAACAACCAATTCACAAACGTTCGACGCAAACAATGGTTGGCCGGCGGGCTTTAATTCTTGAACGAGTTGAATTTTATAAGCGTGAAGATGAAGATCTTTATGCAAACTGTTGCGCAAAGTGCCTCTGGTAATGCCCAATTGTTGCGAACATCGACGACTTTATGTTTCAGTCTGATTGTCAACACTTTGCTGTACAGCGGCTATGTTTGCATCACTACGGCCACTATTGTTTTAGTCAATTGTCAGCAACAGTACCGCGAGCCCCATATTTAGCGATTAAATTACTCACAGTAGTCTCAGAAGGAACCTGATTACGAGGAACAGTTGCTCGTAGTGATACAGTAAAATGTTCACCATTTTCATAGTAAATTTTCACAATTAAAATCCTTTGCTCAAGAGTGTCGCGTTCCACGGTTAAAATTTCCCAACTTCTTAGTAAATAAATGTGAAAGGATGACAGCTCAATTCTTGACATTTCATCAGTGGTCAGCCAATTTACTTCCTAACCTTAAATTTTCCCACCCTGTACAAGTAAGAAAAAGACAGCAGTTTGGTTAGTTAACTACTTATAACTCAACCATGGCTGTACCGATTTTGATGAAATTTAGGTTAACAAATATAGTACTTTTTATAGGGTAAAAAGGGGATGAAAGTAGTACGTTTGGTAATTTTTTGCATTTCTGCGTTAACTAGATTACAATGAATATACATACATACAGTTAGGTATAGTCCAGATAGATAGTCCGAATTAACATATGGAATACTTTTTAGGGGAAAAAGGGGCTGATTGGTACTTTTGCGCAAATCTGGTATGTTTGATACTTTCTAGCATATCTGATTTTATGTTACAAATATTAACTACTTTTACCTTTTCTGCGAAATCTTTGGAGGTGTTGATGGCTGAGGTTCTATTCCAAGACTAACAAGTCAAACATTTTTTCAGTTTTTTATCTGTTATAGCACCCTCCTTCGTCGGTATTTCAGCAATATTTTATTAAATTTTTTTTTTTATTATTTAATTATTTTTTTTTTTTTAATCTCGAACCAGCAAGCATTGTGCTGTAACTATAGGAAAGTGATAGTAGGAGAAACGACAGAAGGTGAAGCTTAGTTCATTCTTTTTGCAGCTCTGCTTTCGCAAGTTCTTTGTTTATACTCGCAGCAGTGCTGAAGCTTCGGTTTTTTTATTATTGTTTTACTTCGCCGGTGCTACACAATACCGACGAAGGAGGGCGTTCTGATGTAATTGTGGATTGCTACCAGCTGAAGTCGGTATTGTTCAGTGACCAGTGACTATGCCTTCGCCACTGAAACCTTCCAACAACAGCTGACACACAAAGCCACACTAATGCACATCATAAAAATGCGAGATGTTTTTTTTTTTGTTATAATTATTGTCTGAAACTGGGGTTGAACCCAGGTCTGTTTTTGGTTTTTTAGTCAACGTGCAGACTACCATCCACCACCCTCATTATAACTGTAAGTACCTTGGCATTTTTATTTGATATTCAAAACACTTTCCAGTAAAGGTTCAATATATTTAATTATATATATATTTATTTAATTTAGTTCATTGTGGGCGGGGCACCGCGCAGTTTCGTATCATTGAAAGATCAAAATGAAATGAAAAATCTAGAAGATAATTAAAAAAACCTAGACAGCCAGTCAACCTTCGTAAAAATATTAATTTGGCAATGCAGAATTTAATACGTAACATATCGTTCTTACCAACAGGACATTAGTTTAAGCTGTTGTTGTATGATTTACCTGTAAAAGAAAGAAAAAAAATAAGTTAAAATTTATAAAAAAAAAACACTTGAAGCTTTAACACTTGTATTTTGAGAAAAGTCTTTAGTCTATACCAACAAATCAGTAACTTTCGACGATCTCAGAGACAAAATGAGGGAAAATTGTTTAAAAAAACAATGATCACCGTACACGGGCTCGGGGTGATCGTATACAATCGAATTTTATATTGATCGCCCGTATCTGTATTCAATCTGAATTTTCTTGATACCAGATGAAGCAAAATCTCTATCTCTCTATGTGTGTGTGTGTGCCTGTGTTGCCCTATATTAATTCTTGTTGAAAAAAAGTCATCGTGCAAATGAAACCTCGCAGCAAACTTTTTAAAATCACCCACAACACAAAAGGAAAAGCTTTTCATGTGCCATTAAACTATTTCATTTGAAACTTTTACAAATTTATTTACCTGATTTTATGCAAATAGTTTTTCTTTTTCTGCTTTTTTATTTTTGCCTTTCGCAACTCAAGTTTCAGTTCAAGCTTTTAGTCTTCTCTTCAGGTAGTGCTCACTATCGTTTTAACTTCTTCTACAGAATTTTAATGCGGTTTTAAATTAAACAGTTTGTAAATTTATTGAGAAAAAAAATGCATATTCCTGTCGATTTCTATTGAAAAGCAACTGATAAAATAAAGTGGAAAATAATTCCAGTACTTTTTCGCATTTGTTGGCTGCTTTTTCTTTTCGTTTCGTATCCACTCAATTGATATGCATTTCCCCCTTTTTTTATTCCTTTTTAATTTTTTTTAGCATCGTGCTTGTTGGGTTTTGAATATAAATGGCGTTTTTATTTGTTTGTCAAAGTTTATAATTAAATTTCATTAAAAAGTTTATTCTTCTTGGCCGTTGTTATTTTTTTTCTTTTTCATTTTTGAGTGTGTATGTGTGTGTGTATGTGTGTGTGTATGTGTGTGTGTATGTGTGTGCATGTGCGTGTGTGTGTGTGTGAGTGTCGTTAGTGCTTTTTCTAGCAGAGTTCTAGCAAAGCAATTTGTTTGTTCATAAACATTTTTCAGCATTATTTTTGCGTTTAGTTTTCTTTAAGCTTTTTTTCCAAGTTCTTTTCGTTTTTTCCAACTTCTTGAGAGTTGTTATAAATGATTAAAGTTCACTTATAGTTTTGTTGGTACAAAATGATTTTCTTCTTTTGCATAAATCGCATTTTTTAATTTAGTTTCTTCGTGTCTTTTCTTATTTTATTTTGCAGTGAATTATTGCTGCTGAAGATTTTTGCATTCTAACAAGTTGAGCAAATAAAATTTTTGTTATTAAAAATTTTCTGCTTTTCTTTGTTCAGTTATCGCTGGAAAATTGCTGAAAAGTTTTTTGATAGTTTCTTGCAAAAGAAAATTATTATTTTTGGCGGAGAATTTACTGTGCAGCAATAAATAGAGAAGAAATTAGTTGGTAAATTTTAAAAAGTTTCCAGACCAATCAATCGAATTTGTTAAATAAGAAATTAAGAAAGAAACTCTTGAGCTGTATTGTTTAATTAGTGATTTAATATTAATTTTATTTAGATAAATGTAGCTAGATAAATAACCGTAATTACTTTTGACTCGCTTACGATAAAAAAAAAATTATTTTGAAAGCTCTTTTTAGTAAAACTTTATAGCTTTATATAGTATAGACAAATTATCAGCAACATTTCCCTCCCATAATTTAAACAACTATTGCGATATTCTGCGGTAATTGCACAAGTAGGTATGCTGCAAAAGGCAAGTTGCTTATGGACCACGGCCTTTAAAAAATAAAAAAGCAAAAGCTGAGTGATGAGGTAACATTTGCTTCTAAAATCAATATGGAGTTATGAAATTTATTAATGGGAAACTCCCTCAGCTTCACCTATACGTGTACAAAGATAAAATTCAAAGGCGACAGTACCATATTTTGAGATTCATTAATAACGCGAACATTAGCAATTTTAAGGGATTTTTACAAGAAATGCCATTTAAGAAATAAAGAAAAATCCTCAATACAAAATGTTGTTTTCTTGCAGGCCAGTTAGGGTTTAGGTTTTGAGAACACTTATTTTCCCGTAAATTTCCTCATGTGCATACTTTTTTTAAATTTATTTATTTTGCTACAGCTTTTGGTTATTATTTCCCAAGCGAAGCCATTAAATTTCATATTTTGCGTAAATCACTGCCAGCAATATCGTTTTCCTCAATATACATATAATCGCACTTACACTCTTCGTAATTTGAATAAGACTTGCTATCTTTTTTTGATAATTAGTAAAGCCGATTTGTAGCATCTCTAGTGTTTAATATATGCCTTAATTTTTAAGCTAATGGGCAGCTATTTTCTTCACTATTTTAGCATGACGACTGAAATAGGGTTTGAACCCATGACTTTGAACTTTCGATTTCAGTCAACAGCGCTCACAAACCAATTTTAAATTTAGCATCAACATTTTGAGGACTGATTAGGGTTTGAACCCAACACTTTTGTCTTTCGATTTCAGAGAAAAGCACTCACAAATCAACTTTAAAGCTGAAGGAGAGCTATTTTGTTCACTATTTTAGCAGGAACTTTTTACCACTGGAATAGGGTTTGAACCCAAGACTTTTGGCTTTTGTTGTCAGCCAACCCTACTCACAAAACAAATTTAAAGTTCAAACAGAGCTTTTTTGTTCACTATTTTAGCATGAACATTTTGACGATAGAAATAGGGTTTGAACCCAAGACTTTTGGCATATATAGCCAACGCTATAACGAGTTTACTAAACTGCACTCTCAAACTAACTTTAAAATTTTTTGATTTTTTTACTTTTCCTTCGACCCAGATCCACATCGGGAATGGTTTAATGATTGAAATAGGTTTCGAACCCAAGACTTTTGGCATATGCAGCCGCAACTATAACGAGTTTAGTAAACTGCACTCTCAAACTAACTTTAGGTGTGAAGAACATTTTCTGGTGAAATTCAATTTAACAACCTAAAAATTAATGTCCTAATCGAGTGTCTGGCACTGTATATACCTTTTTTATTTAAATGTTCCCTTATTTATGCTTTATTTCATTCTCAACCGTATAGATTTTCAGACAATATAAAACATTGCTTTGGTTATAAGACTTCAATGAGATTTTTTTTTCTTTTCATAAAATTATTTTTTCTTCCAATAAATTTAACAATAATTCAAAAAAGTCGACAACTATAAATCAACACATTGTAAAATCCCCCCTTCAATGAACTACAAAAATAAAAATAAAAATAAAAAAAAAACAAATAAAGTATGCAAGTTTGAACAAAAAAATAATCATTTATTTTTAACAAGGCAGTGTCGGTAGCTTTTTTGCTTTTCTTGTCATAATATTTGCTTCCTTAACTTAACACAATCATACACAGCGTGATACAAGTAGCACATACACATACACATCCATATGTAGAGAAGAATTTCATGTGTCGCCAGAGAATATTTTTTTTTCTTCTTCTTTATTTTCCGAAGTCTCAAACATTTTGCCATAATACGAGTATAAGAGAATTTCGGTAGTGGCAGCAGTCTTTCATTCTGAAGAAAACAAATTTTTTTTTCAATCATTTTTTTTCCATATTTTCTGAATGGAGTATTAAGTTACAGAGAATTATACCGTGTGGCGCTTTTTATGTTGCCATGAAATTTGAAATGTTGAGAAGAAGAAAAAAAAACCTGCATGTGTTGCTGTCCTTCTACATACTTATTTATTTGAGTATTCCCCAGTTTCTTTGGCGGTGGCATTTAACTGAAGTGTTTGACAAGCAGAAGCCGCTTAAGAGTGGTACAGAAAAAGAAAATTCATAAAAAAGAAACAATAACTGCAGATCAAATTATAACTGAAGTCGAGGCGGTAGGTGGCTTATGTCAGAATTTGACAAACAAGACAATCAGTTGATTGTTTTTCTAGTTGCTCTAGCGGGCGGCTTCATTGACGACAATTCTTTTTTGCTACCAATGAATAATGAAGGATGACTTCCAGATTTTCAAATGCTTAAAGGAATTGCTGCTGAAAAATCTAATAAATGAATTTCTCAAACATATAATACAAATTGATGAAGTCATGCTTAGAGTGTGCAATAAGTACAATGTTGTATATTCCTATGACAATCAAAAATGTTTTAACATTGAATAAATTAATCAAATCTTGAGCAAAATGGTGAAATTATGGCTTGGGAGCAGTCAGCAGTCAGCAATCAGCGTACATGATGGAATCGTTTCGCAATTAAAGTGCTGCTGATACTAAACATAAATTTCCAAACAACTTTGCAAAATATTTATTAGCACAAGGTGTGGGTCCACTCACGAGCAAGCTTGTCGGCCATTTCGTTTCCGTCAATACCACAGTGACTTGATGCCCAAAGTAGAGTCAATTGACCATTGCCTGGGAGCCATGTCTAGGTTTCCCTGCACCATGTGACCAGTTTAGACGCCGATGTTCTGGAGTTTAAGGCCAGAATTGCAGCTTGGTTGTCACTGAGAATCTTAATATTAGCTACGGTGGTCATCCCCGCCACAACCTCAACGGCCACAAAGCATTCGTATAAAAATGAATTCCTCCACTACCGTCAGTCCTGAAATTCCTTCTCCACCATTTCCTCGAAGAAACGATGGCATTGCAAATTGATCTAAAGTCAAGAATCGGCATCCTATAGTCGGTGGCTGCTGGGATCTCCTTCGCCGTTACACGAAGTATGCTGCCATGACCATACGGCCTCTGATGCTGCTGCTTCTTCTCTCTCAGTTACTGTCTTAAGTTACAAAAATAAGTGTTTCTTTAATTTTTCAAGTCGGGAGAACATATAAAATTCAAACATAAAATATTGAACATTTGATAAAGCAACAGTATCACTCAATTTGTTTTCTTAAATCAGCATTACAAAATCCAATAACGTACTTTCAGTTTGATCTGCATTGATTTGGCCAACACTACGATATTTATTGAGCCAACGTCAAAATACTGCACTTATTTCCCATATTTTTTCACCCGTTTAAATTTTCATAGAAGACACTACAACATTTCCTATTTAATCGTTTCACCATAAAAAAAAAAATCGTTAAAATTTCGCTTTAAACAATTTTAACCACAACAGACAGTTTTCAGCAACCCACAAAAATAATTATTTAAATTTACGATCCTAAATGCAATAGAGATTATTTAACCCTGAAACCGACCACTGGTCCAATTTTTGCTGAAAAAAGTGCAAGTGATCCAAATTTGAATAAGTGTACAGAAGATAAAATAATTGTATCGCGCCCATTTTCTCCCATAAATAAAAGTACGGATCTTCCGTCGTGTTCAAATTTTTCAAGCCATAAAATACCTACTGGAATGGACCGCTACATCACGATCACTAAGCGTAAATCCAGTCCTAGGGCCGCCAATACTGAACCCGACCCTAAAATGCCACGAACCAATGAGGGTCAAAATAGGTTTGCCATTCTTGGCAAAATGGCCAATAACAATACGGAAAAGCCAGAGCAAAGAGCAATAAAACCGCCACCAATATATTTGCGAGAAGTGTGTACTAATTCTTTGGTGAGTAAATTGTCAAAGTTGATAGGTAAAGATCACTTTTACGTGGTCTCTATTCGCAAAGGTAACGTGCTGGAGACAAAGATTCAGGCCGACAGCGAGAAAGGCTATAGGGCCATAGTGAACAATTTTGATGCGGAAAAAAAAGGTTACTACACTTACCAATTGAAGAGTGCAAAGGGCTTAGTGGTGGTCATTAAAGGTATTGACAATTCTGTGCCGACTGAGGATATTAAAGATGCCCTGAAGAATGCGGGGTTCGATGCTAAATCAATTTTCAATATAATTAACCGAGAGAAAATTCCTCAGCCAATGTTTAAAGTTGAAGTTGCTTTCGACTCAACTAAATTGAAAAAAAATGAAACTCACCCCATTTACAATTTAAAATTCTTATTGAACCGAAGAATTGTCGTAGAGGAACCAATTAAGCGTAAGGGTCCGCCTCAGTGCCAAAATTGTCAGGAGTTTGGACATACAAAATCTTTTTGTAAATTACCATCCGTATGTGTGAGATGTGGAGACATTCACAAATCTTTGGAATGCCCACACCCGAAATCTGACACGAATGTGAGAAAGTGCGGTAATTGTGGTGAAAAACACACCGCCAATTATCGTGGTTGCAAAGTGTTTTTGCAACTAAAAAATTCAAACAAGGCAAGAAGATCAGTGCCAGTACCACTCGAGTATAAGGAAACTAATTTTCCTAATTTGCCAACAACTTCTGCCCGTGCAACTCAAAGAGCTCAGGGTACAAATGTGCAACACGTTAGTTTCGCTGAAACGTTGAAGAAAGGTAATACATCGCAAGAAAGTCATCGAGTTAACTCGTATGCAAACGTTTTGAAGGAAGGTGAGCACAAACCACTGCCCGACACTCAAAGTGCCATCGAGAAATTGATAGACACTATGAACAGTTTTATGTCCAACATGCAGGGTATGTTCCAGCAAATGCTGCAAAACCAGAGCATGCTGATGCAAATTTTGTTGAACAAAAAATAATGGATACGCTGAAAATTTGTTTTTGGAATGCTAATGGCCTGAGCCAGCACAAGTATGAAGTGCAACAGTTCCTACAATCACAACAAGTTGATGTACTTCTCGTATCCGAAACACATTTTACTCAAAAGAACTGTTTCAAAATAAAAAATTATTATAATTATGACACAAAGCATCCAAGTGGCAGAGCTTGTGGAGGGACAGCAATACTGGTTCACAGAGATGTTGCCCATTTTCCCCTACCAGAATTTTCGACGGATCACATACAAGCCACCACCATAAGGTTACCACGTTGTGGTACATCGATTTCTGCCGTTTATTGTCCACCCAGACACTCCATTACTACGGATCAATTTTGGAACTTTTTTCAAACGTTAGGAACAAAGTTTATTGCAGCGGGTGATTTTAATGCAAAACACACCTTTTGGGGTTCTAGACTTATTTCACCAAGAGGAAGGCAACTTTTCGATGCGATATCCCTTCACAATTTGGACGCAATATCTGCAGGTCAACCCACATACTGGCCTACAGACATTAATAAAATTCCAGATGTGATCGACTTTGCGGTCACTCGCAGCATAAGAAGAGAACTATTTCATTTGGTTCCGTCTTTGGATCTTTCGTCGGATCATTCACCTACTTTTTTGAATTTTTTTCGCGCTTCTGAAAATGCAGAGCAGAATAAGTGTTATCATAAAAAACATATAAATTGGCTAAAGTACAAAATGTACATTAGTACCCACTTGCCACAACACTTGTCTTTGAAATCGGAGTCTGAAGTAGAGGATGCTGTAATCCTCACAACAAACATCCTGAAAGAAGCGACAGCAGTTTCCGCATCAAACGTTTTGATAAGAAGCAGGCGTCATTACAACAGTAATGCTACCGTTGAGTCCCTGATAAGGCATAAAAGACAGTTGAGGCGTCAGTGGCAGGAGCTCCGTTCACCTGGCTTAAAGGCACAACTAAATAAATGCCAACGGAAACTGCGTGTTTTGCTGAAAGAGGACAAAGAATTTCAACTGAATGAATATCTGCAAAGGTTGGACACAACAGAGCAAACAGATTATAGTTTGTGGAGAGCTACAAAAAAAATGAAACAACCTACTTCCTACGAGGCCCCAATAAGGTTACATAATGGTGAATTTGCACAGAGTACAGAGGAGAAAATTGAGGAATTCGCCAACCACCTGGAAAACGTATTTACACCAAATGTAACCGCTTCCCGTATTGCGCCGATTGTCATAAACGAAAGAGTACAACGTCCACTGAAATTACGATTTGCTGAAGTCGAATCTGCTATAAAAACGTTAAAAGCCAGAAAAGCTCCAGGCAGTGACAAAATCACAGGAGCAATGATAACTAATCTGCCACAATCAGCATTGAGGCTGATTCTCTTTATTTTCAATTCTATGTTGAGGTTGGGTACGTTTCCGAAAGCATGGAAACACTCAGAAATCGTAATGATTCCTAAGCCAGGTAAAGATGTTACGCAAGTATCTTCTTATCGTCCAATAAGCTTATTGCCGATACTGTCCAAACTTTTTGAAAAATTGATTCTCGAGAAACTACGGCACCACGTTGACACTAATTCTGTTATCCCACATCACCAATTTGGATTCCGGAAAATGCACAGCACTGTGGCACAAGTACACAGAATAACAAACCTTGTCCGATCGGCTTTCGAGAATAAAGAATACTGTTCGGCACTTTTTATTGATATATCTCAAGCGTTCGACAAAGTCTGGCACGACGGTCTGATGCACAAAATTGTAAACTTGCTACCGGAAAACGTTCACAAATTGTTCAAAAATTACATAACTAATAGATCTTTTCATATAAGGTCGAAATCGGTGATATCTTCCATTAAAAATATCCATGCTGGTGTACCACAGGGAAGTATCCTTGGTCCTTTTCTGTACATTTTATTTACTGCGGATATGCCTACAAGTCAATTGACGCATACATCAACTTTCGCGGATGATACTGCTTTTCTAAGCATACACAAGAATGCAGCAGTAGCAAGCCAACATCTTCAAGCGCATTTGAACCGATTGGAAAAATGGTTATCAAAGTGGAAGATAAAAGTAAATGCTTCAAAGTGCGTCCACATTACGTTTACTCTGAGAAGGGACAATTGTCCTCCCATCACGATAAACGGTGTTACAATACCTGAGGGCAACCACGTAAAATATCTTGGTATTCATCTCGATAGACGTCTTACGTGGACTAGTCACATAGCGGCCAAAATCACTCAACTGAAGTTGAAAACTGCGCAGCTTTACTGGCTTATAGGACGACACTCTGCACTAGGCCTAGATATGAAGGTGCTGTTGTATAAGGCGATTTTAAAGCCCATATGGCTATATGGCGTTCAGCTGTGGGGAACTGCTTCCGCATCAAATGTTGCAAAATTACAAAGAAGACAGTCAAAAATTTTACGAATAATCACAGGTGCTCCATGGTACATGAAAAATGTAAATATCCACAGGGATCTAAAAATTCCATCAATTAATGATGAAATTAAAAAAGTCTGTACGAAGTATAGGACGAAGATCACGGTGCATCCCAATCCACTTGCTAGAGAATTGCTGGTCTTTGAGGGTCACAGAAGACTCAAAAGGACCCAAACGTTTGATCTGATTGGATGAAAATTCTGTGTAACCATTGGGTTGAAATTGCAGTGGCAATGGAAACTATTTTTTTTTTTTTTTTTTATAGTATATTTTTAGATTAAGATTTGAACACATTTTGTTAATTCATATTGAAAGATCCAAAATTCAAAAATAACATGGGAAAAAAAAAAAAAAAAAAAAAAAAAATTATTTTCGTAAAAACATTCCTGCAGCCAACCACCCAAAAACTTTTATGTAGAAAAAAAAATAAATAAAGAACAATAATCAATAAAATGATTAGATAACTTCAACATCAAACAAAAACAACAAAGCAGTATAAATAAATTAAGCAGGCTTCAAATTAACCTTCAGACAGAAAATAATTCAATATCAATATGTGTGTGTGGCTGTGTGTGCATCATTGTTTTACCGCTAAACAGTACATGCCAAAGGTTTGGTGAAAAATAAAAACATACATGTTGCCGAAACAATACGCTAAACTTTATTGCATCGATACAATAAATGGCCATAATAATAAAAATAAAACGTTTTAAGTGATATCTCGAGCTAAAAATCTAACAGCAACAACATATGAGCCCATAAAATACAAACATACATACACGCATACATACATAAAAACATACATTAAAGCGATTACAAAAGCGAACAAAAAAAGCACGCCAAAAATACCTGGGCAATTTTTGAACAATCAGTAGCGGCAGGGATAGAAAAGCCCTCATACCCTCTGCCACGACTGCAACACCACAATGAATAAGAAAGGATCCCTCATTGCCCAACAGACATATTAAAGCTTCTGTTAAAGGCCATAGTCATTGTCTATTGGAAGGAGAAAAAACACATACCAAATACCTAAACAAATTAATAAGTATACGTTTAAACAAAAATAGTATTAACCCGTTAAAAGCGGAATAGGGAGAATTAAAAATTTAAAAAATATTAATTAAAAAAAATTAAATTAAGAAACAAAATAAAATTATTTAAAAAAAGTTTAAAGCTGTTATGAAATTAATTAAAACGTTTAAAGTATTTGTTGAATATTCTCTAACAAGTAAACTAAACCTACGTTAAGACTTGGCAAAGCAGAAGTGCGTAACCACTAAATTCTACACACCTTTTTATAATATTTAAAACTACTTTTGATTTGAAATAGGTCTTTCAAACCATGAAACTAGTTCTGTTGGTACGTTTTTTTGGTCAAATATTTGGCAACTCGGAAAATAGTTTAAGCATTTAATAATTTAAATCGAATAACAATATTCATGTCCGTCGAGTGTCAGGCATAAATTTTTTACTTGTGTTTGTTAAAGTGATCACAAAAAAAATTTTCTAATTTCTAATTTTCTTCATATTAAAATCACGAAAGTTTTGAAATTTAACCGTTTTAAATAATTAAACAGAACCTGGAAAGCTTTAAAGCTACTCACTCTAGAAACTTAAAACTTTAAAGCTCAAAAACAAAATATTGCAAATTTTTAAGAATCTTAAATCCTCTGGAAAGTCTAAAATTTAAAACCTTAAAACTGGTCTACTGAAAATTTTGAAGCTTTTAGATTTTAAAGTTTTCTAACTGCGGGGTTGGAAACTTAATAACTTTCCACTTTAAAACTAAGAAACTTTTTAAAAGCTTACAAAAATTTGCAAACATTACAATTTAAGGACGTTAACAATTCAGAGCTTTAAACTTCCTATAAAAAAAAAAATTTCAAAACCGACAAGCTTTAAAGCTTAAAACTGAAAATGTCAACAACAACAATGAAACGCACTATCATTGGTTCTATGGTTACTATAATCGGATATGATCAAGTCAGGGGATTTGTTCCCCAAACACACTCCTTTATACCCACAAGCCATTTCACAAGGAACAAAAAAGTGTAATTATTTTTATAGAATTAAGTGAAAAGTACAATAAGCTTTTTGAGAATCGAAATCACCATTAATCTGCCGGCTCATTATACCCCTGACAGATAATGTTTTTTCTGGCCACAAATTTAAAGCTTCGCATTTACTGGTAGCAAATCTCTTTGTGCTGGTCCTGCAAGACTTAAATATTTCTAAACCGTAGCAGAAGTCTTTCAATAAATTCTCTCCCTTCTGTTCATTAAACATCAAAAGGGGCGTATTGAAAGCCTACTAAAGCAGAAAACAATGCGAAATATTTTAGGCAAGTCTAGGCACCTCTACTAGCTTCAGCTGCTGCAGCTTTTAGCTGAACTTTTTTTTTTTGTTCTTTATCAAAGATTAGCTCAACTGCCACAGACTACTCTTTTTTTGGCGGTAATAATACTCAATTGGTATTAAATTGTTTGTAACTACAAACAACCTCCACAATTTAATGGTAATAATCATGCCTTTTGTATAGGAAGCAATGAAAAAATTAAAAAAAAAAGAAAATAAAAAAGAAAAAAAAAGACAAGAAGATAGCAAAAACGCCTTAAAAGAACTTAAAACGTTTAAAGAAAGACTACAACTGCCTTCAATTTCTACGTGGAAACTCATATATCTTGAGCTGGCTTATACCCCTGTCTTTTTTTCATTTTCTTAAGGAAGCCTTTGGTACAATATGGCAAAAGTTGGTATGCCAAAAAAGTACCTTAATAACTTAACCATTTAATACTCTTTCTATTGTATAGTTACGCCTGTTCGGTTGATACGGCTTTTTTCTCTTTTCAAATCAGCAAATTAATCTTGAGCTTTGAATAAGATAAATAAATATCATATTAACCAGAAGAAAAACAAAGAAAAACAAAAAGAATTTAGCCAAACGTCTTCCTGCTATTCATTACCCTTAAGGTTGTGGCAAATATTAAAGCCAAACCTTAAAAGTATCCAGAAATAGTTTGATAAAAATTCCTGATAAAGTATATTAAAATTGCTGATGGCATTAAATTTGGAGTTGAGGCATAAAATTAGAGATGTGCATTTGGAAGTTGTGGCGGTTTTCTTATTTTTATTCAACTTCTACTTAAATGGAAGCAAGACAGACAAAAGATGCAGCGGGGTCACTACTAAGAACGCATGTTTTTCCAACAAAGAGAATTGTGCCTTAAGATTCATAGATCGTGAAAAGCAAGCTGAGGACTTGAGCTTAAATTGAATATTTCATTATTCTCATTTCTGGAAATACAATTTCAAATATTATTTGCCAAGAATACCATATTCGTATTACGATAAAAAACGTATTCTAAAATATAGTTAGAAGAGTGTGATCTGGTGTGGACACACACTAATGCCAATCGGATATCTGATGCAGGGTTCAAACCCAGGTACTTTCACAGCTCACAAATCAACGCACTGTCATTAGGTGATAAATATTTATTCGAAATAAGGTCAGAAGAGTGCGATCTGGTGTGCACAGAAACTAATGCCAATCGGATGTCTGAAGCAGGATTCGAACCCATGTGCTCTCACAGCTCAAAAATAAACGCAGTGTCATTAGGTGATAAATATTTATTCGCGATAAGGCCAGAAGAGTGCGATCTGGTGTGCGCAGGCACAAATACCACTCGGATGTCTGATGCAGGATTCGAACCCAGGTGCTCTAAGAGCTAACAAATCAACGCACTTAGTAATTAAGTGATAAATATTTATTCGAGATAAGGTCAAAAGAGTGCGATCTGCTGTACACAGTCACTTCTGTCAATCAGATGTCTGATGCAGAATTCGACCCCAGGTACTCTCACAGCTCAAAAATCAACGCACTTAGTAATTAAGTGATAAATATTTAATCAAGATAAGGTCTTCTGAAAAAATTGAACAATTTATCATATGACTTAATAAAAATTCTAAATGCTCTGCATAAAGTTAAAAATACTACGAAATTTAAATACCTTTTACGAATACAAAATTATATTTTTTTCATACCACCCCACTCAGTAACATTTTTATGCTTGAGAAGGAAAATATGTCACGCATATTTCCTATATATCTTAAATAAGCCTTAGCTCTTCATTATGTTTGGGTTTAAAAAAAAAATAACAACAGCTTTCTTTAAAGTCTTTCGCATCAAAAAAAAAAAAAAAAAATAAACGTAAAAAGGAAAAAATGCGAAAATGGTTAAAATTTGTGAACAAACGACAACGTAAAATAAGTATCGTCTTAAAACCGCCACAGAAATTTATGAGTGGAATTTATTTAAATTAGAGGTTCATTACTCTGCATAAGAAAGGCATTCTGCAAAAAGAAATGAAGACACAGCAAAAAACGAAACCCCTGCACAGGTGTCGACGACAAGGAGGAGCACTGAAGGGTACGTGAAACAAGATCAGAAGGAAATGCAAAGACGTATCTATATCTATGTATGTATTTGTTTATAGAATAAAAGGCTTTGTAGTACAGCATTTTTAAGAATTATAAATATTAAGAAAGGAAAAAAAGTAAAATTAACTTTTTTTTAGAAATAATTACAAAGTACGAAGAATAAATAAAGTCGAATACAGCGAAGTTTTACGAACCAAGTGTATTGTGAAAATAAATTGAAAACAAGGACAGCTCAGTAAGAAATAACATTAGAAGTCCATGGAACCCTGTTAACTTAATAAATTTCCTTAAAGGTTAAGCCATACTTCAATTCAAAACTTTCTCAAATTGAAGTTTGAGAAAATCGACAAAATTTCATAAAATCAAAGAAAAAGCTTATTCAGACTTTACGCATCATAGTTAAAAAAAATACTTTTAAAAAATGGAACAAATTTTTATTTTTAATAACAGCTTTAATTAGAATATTTAATTTTACTAATGAAAATTTGGTTGCGTTTCTTAGTTCATAGTAAATTTTATCTCAATAATTTGAAAAATTATTTTTCATTTTAGAATAAAGGAAAAAGACAATTAATCTCATAGAACACGTACAAAATATTTTCTATGCCACTACGCACGTCATCCGTGCACTTTATGTCAACAGGGAGGTCGTTGTACAGTCATTAATATTATTAAGAAATGCCAATTATTATCCACACACCATATCAACAAGAAATAACAATTCCTATATGAGCTACTGAAGAATAAGCAATTAATGATTTTAAATCTGTTTGACGTAAACAAATCAAACTTTCTAAAATTCCCCCAATTATTCTAATTCTTATCCAAATTAAATTAAATTTAATTCAAATAAATTGTAAAAAACAAAAAATTCGTAATAATCCATATCCTCCAAGTTTTAATATAATACCAGCTAAAATTATTGATCCAGAAACAGGAGCTTCAACATGAGCTTTAGGTAATCATAAATGTACTAAAAATAAAGGTATTTTTACTAAAATTGTTTTGATATTTCTACTAGAAATATGCGAAGGCATAGTCACTGGTCACTGAAGAATACCAGCTTTAGCTGATAGCAATCCACAATCACATCAGAACGCCCTCCTTCGTCGGTATTGTGTAGCACCGGCGAAGTAAAATAATAATAAAAATGGCTACTAAACCGAAGCTTCAGCACTGCTACGAGTATAAACAAAGAACGTGCAAAAGCAGAGCTGTAAAATAATTAATTAAGCTTCACCTCCTGTCGTTTCTTCTACTATCCCTTTCCTATAGTTCCAGCACAATGCCTCGCATGTGTAGGAGTCATCTCCTGAGTGCTGGTCCCAGAAAAAAAAAAAAAAAAAAAAATAGCATCACTTGGCAAATTTTTCTACTTCATTAATTTTTGTTGCACAGTGTAATTCATATTTTTGCTATGAAATACACAAAATGACGGCTAATTTTTATTTAAATAAAATTAAATTCGAGTTGAATTCACATATTCCTTTTCTTTTTTTGATATTAAAAATTTGTTTGAAATTTTCAAAATTTTTAATTATAATTATTAAAAATTCCAATGAAAATGAATTTTTTAGTAATTTTACGCACTTCTTTTTTCACAAAATACATTAAAATTGATTAAGGAGTGCTTAATTAATTCAATTAAGTTAAAAAACTTTTCCATAAATTTTTAAAATTTCGCGCGCAGCTTTGAGGTAAAAGCTTTTTTGCAGGACTTTATTATTTATTTATTTATTTGCTAAACTTAGAAATTACAGCTGTACTTGCCTCCAAGAAATCAAATGTTTTACTGTGGTATTTGTTTTTTCGATAAAGACTTTTTTTTTTAATTAATGCAGTATTTGAAATTTACTTAATTTTCTCTATGTAACTAACGTTTGTGCATTTAGCCAAAGAGCTTTACAGCATTTCTGTGGCTTTCAGTTGCTTGTCTTTTGTTGTTTTTAGATTTGAATTTCTCATTGTCTTTTCTCTCCATTAATTGATTATTTATGGTGATCAAATATTGACCTTTTTTCTGTTTCTGACATTAAAAACTTCTTTACTGGAAGCTTCTTTAAAGATTCCAATCATAATTCCAATCCAAAGTTCACCCTCATCAAGCAACAATTGAAAAAAAGAAAAAAAAATAAGAAAAAAGTAAAAGAAAGCCAGAAGACTAAATTTCATATAAAATAAAATCTGTAGTTGCAGTGAATAAAATAATCATATTTATAGGATTTTCTTGTTTGTTCGAAACCTTTAAAAGGAAAAATCATTTTTTTCTTTCTTTCTTTATCGACTTGACAGGCCACAACAAAGCAATAGTCTTTCTTACTTGGCACTACACAAATAATTTTATCTTTGATTTAGTTTTCATGTTTTCATGCTACAATGCAAAGAATTCTTTTCAATTCAAGCTTTTTCTCTTTTCTGATTTGAAAGTTGCCAGCAGATGATGTGTTGCTTTGGATATTTTTTGACTTCATCATTCCTCAAACAATTGTACCATAAATAAAATTCATGACTTTTGTTACTGCTTTTATGAAAAGTGGTTTCTTCTTTTTGTTTTTTTTTTTTCTGTTTGTTCGAAACATGATTTCGAAACTGATGGGAAGAAGATGTTGGTACATTGTGTGCTTTTTTTAGGCCTGTGTGTCTGTCGATCAAAATATTCGCCTGTAATCAATCATCATCATCAGACAATCAAACTCAGAAATAGAGTTGTGTTGCTTTTAATTTTGTGCGTTGTATTATTGCTAATGTTGGTTGCAGATTTTATTACAAACAAAAAAATTATTACTTTTTCTTTCATGTTGCGTACGAATGGCAAAGGGTTACAATGTGATTGTTTGGCATGTATCGTTATTGGTGGAATGAATAAAAAGTCAGCATATTTAATGATACATATTTCTTCGTATAATCCATCTTTGTAGTTATAAACAAAATTCTACATACATATGATTTTGCTAGACGGTGATTTTTTTACAGTTCCTCTGTCGCCCGCGACATGCTCTTCAACTGCCAATTCATCATGTACAGAAATTGTTGGTAAACAAAACATGCACAATCACCTCGGGCTTAACTCACCTTCTTATAAAGTTATCGATAACTCTTCTATCCCATACAAAAGTTATCGGTAAATTTAATCCTCGCCAGAGAACAGTTTAAAGTTTCTGTTGAAAAATTTTAAAAAGAAAATAAAATTTGGAAAAGTTTTCCATATTTTAACTTTATATATATATGTATATGGGGAAACTAACGATAACTTAACTATTCTAAGGAAATGTTATCGATACATTGAACGTTCGTCACTATAAAACTCAACATTACCCGGCACTTCCCAACTTTCTAAATATGTTTCCCGAATATGTTTCCAACTCATCATATACAGTCGAAGAATTCCCCTGCTTTCTTCTATTGAAATCATTTTAGATATTTAAAAAAATAAGCAAAAAAAAATTATAATTAATTAATTAATTAATGAATAATAGAGATTAAGCGAAGCAAGAAATTTAAATCCATGAAAAAACATTTTCTTTTTCGTTCCCGGGTAATTGATGTTGCCAGTTAATGGAATCACGATTAATGAAGGTCAGCCTACGTCACAGCTATCAATTCTCCAGAATTTTTGAAAGACAAAGAAAGAGAGAGAGAGAGAGCACAACTTGGTCATGTTGTTGCGCCGTTAAGCATGAAACACATTCGCTACAGCAAGCTACGAGCTACAGAGACTACAAATGTAGTTGGCTGCATTCGCTCCCTTGTAGCCGCCTACTTAATTATTTTGAAGGCGGCAGCTATGAACAACGGCTCACCACAGAAATCTGTATTTCGTATATTTCAGTGGTGCCACTTTAAAGCATTTCAGTTTCATAAAAAAAAAACTTATTCCAAATATCTTCATTCCACTTAAATATTTGAAAACAGGCCAACTTATCTATGCAAAAATTCTTTGTTGTTAATAATGGGTGATTCAAGTAGAGATACTTTTTTCAATAGCCTTTTTTTTTGACAGATCACGTGTTAGTCGTGTTATGCTGTCATGTTATTTCTGTTTAGTATTGTTTGGCATTTCATAATGGAAAGACTTACGCCTGAACAACGTTTACAATTCGTTCAACTTTATTACGAAAATTCACGTTCTGTAAGGAATATGTTTCGTGGACTTTGCTCAACTTATGGTCAACATAATCGGCCTACTGAGCGTACTATTCGCAACACCATCACCCATTTTGAGACCCAGCATTCATTATTGGATAATGTTCGACCGGTTTGGTGTAGTTTGTGGGCCATATATGGAATCATCGGTTTCTTTAAAAATGATGCCGCTGCGAACGTAACCGTCAATGGCGACCGTTATCGTGCCATGTTAACCGACTATTTGATGCCTGAAATTGAAGCTCTTGATCTCGGCGACATTTGGTTTCAGCAAGACGGCGCCACTTCCCACACATCGCTACAATCAATGGATTTATTGAGAGAACATTTCGGTGAGCACATAATTTCACGTTTTGGGCCGGTCGATTGGCCACCAAGATCGTGTGATATCACACCGTTAGACTTTTTCCTGTGGGGATATGTAAAGTCTAAAGTTTATACGGACAACCCCGCTTCGATTCAGGCCTTGGAGGAAAACATCACGCGTGTCATTCGCCAGTTACCAGTCGAAATGCTCGAACGAGTCATCGAAAATTGGACTCAACGGATGGACCATCTGCGACGTAGCAACGGCCAACATTTGATAGACATAATCTTCAAAAAATAAATGCCAAAGAATGTTCTTTCAAATGATAATAAACATTCTGCATGAAATTTTAATTTTCTGTGTTATTTTCTTTAAAAAAGTAGAGAACCTCGAAATGGAGCACACATAATATATGAGTTAATAATTAATTTTTTCTTTTCAAATAAATTTTTTAAGATCTTTCTCATTACATTGGCAGCACTATAATTAAATATTGTCACTTGTCAAATATGAAGTTCTCCTAAGTTGGCGACAGCTACAAAAGTGATCGTGTAGCCGTGTAGCAGTGCTGTCGTCAAAATAATCGTTGGCATATAAACGTGTGTATTTTAATTTTGACAGATTGTAGCTGGTAGCCTGCTGTGGCGAATGTGTTTCATGCTTTAGACAAACTATCGTTAACCGAAATTCTCAATAGGAAAGTATGTGATATCAAAAATGTATTCTTTCTTTCCATTTTCAATCATGTTGGTCATAAACAAAATTATTCGCCACATTGTATACTGGGTGATTATCTTAACAAGTCAAAGATTCGTTGGTTTAGTACGTGTTTAAAATTATTTACTTGCAATTACCGTACTTGTTGGTATCTCTATTGCCCTCTCTCCGTAGCTTGTCCTGTGCGATTCATTATAATTTTCTTAATCTTTGTGCCTCAATGGTGCTTTTCTCTGGCCCAACCACAAAAGCCAAAAGTCATACAAATATGAAGCACAAACCAAGCATTAAACAAAAACTCCAAAAAAAAGAAAAAAAAATGCAAAAAAATTATAAATACAAATGAAAGCAATGAGGGTCGGACATCCGTGCAGCCTACCAACCGGCTACACATACGAGTGCATTTCAACTTCTAACCAATTCAGGGCAAACAATTGCTGCAATCGAATATTTTTATTTTTTGGGGAAAAGAACAAACGGAGTGAGTGAATAAAGAAAAAAAAAAAAAACAATTGAATTTTATGGTTGCATGGCTGCAAAGCACATTTGCGTTACAAATGTGCATCTTAAATTAGCGTTAAAATGCTTAAACAATTTAAATTGCATGTTCTTTTTCTTGATTTTTTTTTTTTTTTTGCAAGTTTAGTTAGTCATCTCCAGCCGTCGTTGAGTTCTTCAGACATTTATTTATACACTACGACAAAACTTGACCAAGTATGGTATAATAAACTATTGTTTTTTCTTTCTTTTTGCCTGTTGTACAACTAAAGGCTGTGCTTGGAATAGTTGGCTTAAGCATTGAAACATTTGGTGTTGGTTGGAGTAGAACTGTCATGGTCAAAATTCATGATTGATAGTTTGAGGTTTTCTTTTTTTGTTTTTTTTTTGGCTTCATATAAGGCTGTGTGTATGAAGTTTTCTAGAACTGGCGACATGCAATTTGCTTTTTTTTTAGTGTTCAACGATTAAGTAAATGATTTAGAAAAAATATATATAATTTATACAACCAAATTTGATTAGGAATTTATAAGGCAATTCGTAGTCAAAAGGGAAACTAATTTGGAAATAAGTGCAGGTAATGAGGGAAATCATGCATGAATTTTAATAAATTCAACAAATAGAGGATTTAAAATAAAATTGGAAATAAAATCAATAAATAAATTATGTGCATTTTTGCCACAACATTAATTTCGTTTGGAAAGAAGAAAAATTCAATAAATTCTAAATAAATTGAATAAAAAATACGGTGGGACCTCGATTCGTTATGGTCGGTAACGGGGGGCATTCTTGATAATCAATTTTCGTGGTTGATTTAGTACCGATTTGGAGTATTATTTTAATACATATTTTCAATATTGTTTTATGTACATACATATTTATATAATAACAGAATTCTCAATCATTTTATGTACATCAACATAATAATTTAGATAGAAAACAGTGAATAGTTCTTACGGAGAAGGAGGTCATTGTAAAAGTAAACTTTAATACGCACTGCTCATATTTCTATATTAAACAAAGAAGTCAGTCGAGCAAATCCCCTTTTTCGTTTGATGTTTGCAGAAAAAAATTATGCTTATAATTCTAAACAATAGAGATGAACATTTCCATCGATGCAAAAACATTATCTTTTTGTTTCGCGCATGATTGATGTTGCCGGTTAATCCTATCACGGATAATCAAGGTCCCACTGTATATAAAAATTAGAAAAATCGTAAAAATATAATTTCCCACTTACTCTGCGCCTTAAGCGACATTTAAAATATACAAAACTAGAAACTTTCTTTGCAAGACTTCATTACAATGCTTCAACACTTTTCAGTTTTTAGTGCAGATAAACCTAAAGTCGCGAGCAGGACCTGAACTCTCAATATACATGCTGTTCTGTGTATACTTTCGGTACTATACAGGAGCATCTTAGAGATTTCTAGTAACAAATATTTGCTGTTCATGGATGATGTTACTCCATCAATAACTGTTTTGGGGCCACTAAAGTGCAACCAGTGGAATTTTTTCCCCAGATACAACAAATTAAAGATCCATATCGGATGGAATAAAGAGCATTAAAAATGAAAGTAAAGCAAGATTTAAATTGTTAACAATTCGTTTTAGTAAAGTTTAAGATTGAAAAACATGGAAGAGTGTTGCTCAAAATTAATGAAAATTTCTTATAAAATTTAAATGGAATATTTTTCTTAATTTCGTCAACTGTGAAGAGATTGATAGAATAATTTAACTTGAGCAGTTGAAGATATGAAAGTTATTATTCATCCAAAATCACTCCGTTCAAATGTCAAAATCAAAGCAGGGTGTGTGTGCGATTGTGGGTGAAAATTCCAGCACATCAATTCGCCATCGTGAACAACAATTGCAGTGTATACGCACTAAAACTCTATATCTCTCGACTTATAAAATTCCTTTAACACCAAATCGATTATTGAACATCAACACGTGGCCGCTGATTTTTTGAAGGGAAATCAACAACAACAACGACAGCGTACGATATTTCACATGTGTAAAACAAAAACTCGTTTAGAAAATTTCTGTAAAATAACCAAAAACAGAAAACCATCACATCCACAGAGTGGAAAAACAAAATCATTTTTGTTAAAAAAAATAATCGAAAACGGCACCCTTGGCATGTAATTTCACACCAGAGATGCTGTACAGCAGTTTTAGAAATTACCAAGACACGCACCAGCATGCTTGTGCAGGAATTCTGCCTTATTTTAACACTTCAACAACTGTCACCGTCTCTTTGCACCATGCCTTTCGAATAGACGGCAACACACAATCGTACCATTGTTGGCAGACATTTTAATTGCCCGAGTGTCATTTCTTAAAAAAAAAAAAAATGCAATAATTTGTGTACTCCCTTTAAAAGTAACAAAAAATAATGGAATATTTTTCACAAAAAAATCCTATCGATAACAGCAACCAGTAGTTTTTTTAAGGAAGAAAAAGTATAACAAACTTTCTAGACAAAAATGTATTTTGTTTTTCTTTTCTTAATAAAATTTCATGTTATCTTTCCCTGGCAAGTGTGCGTGTGTGTTCGTTTGGGTGTATGTTTGAGTGTTTGAAAGTGTAACATTCATTAGTAACAGTGATAAAATATTTTATAACTTTTATTTTTCATGATGATAAATAATTGTTACCGCAGAGAACGAGTGAGAGTTTGTTTTAACACACTCATACGCACGCACGCTAATATTTATCATAAAACACGACATGATGTCAGTCCACACATCCTCAACTGCTTAACAAGAAAAGAAGACTACAGCAACAAGAACAACAACAGCAACGAAATTTATCATTCAGTAGTCGCATGCGACGGCCGTACAAACAACACATTTCTGTTTAAAATGAGAGCAATGCATCATTTATAACAACAGCAATGACTAAAATAACATCAGCAACAACAATAAGAACAATAATAATAACAACAACAAGAATATTAAATGATACGTACAACAATGTTGTTGCTAACAAAGTTACTGTTGTTTTCCAATCGTGTATGGCAATGAAGGAAGGAATAACAAATGCTTTCAAAAGTAAATGCTGCAAAAGCTGAAGCATATGAACAGTGTTCATTGAACACATATGTAATGCTGGGTACACACTATGTCTGAGTGTAGACGGGCAAACATTTGTTTGGGAAATTTAGTTCGGCGGCATATTACGGCTGGGGCAGAGAGCATTGTTTTTGTGTTCGGTACTCAGCAACCGCTTTGTTTACATTTGAAAAAACCAAATAATAACAACCAATAATAATGATAACTCGGCGGCAATATTTCCGTCGGTGTGAACGCGAATGTAAAAACAAAAGAGAATTCCAGAGGTTTCTCTTCCAAATGTTCGCCTGTGTAAACTCGGACTTAGTACATCGCAAACAAACATTAGCTTATCACAAAATGACAACAAAAGATATGTCAAGTGTCTACGAGGCATGATTATGGATATACATTAGGGTAGCCCGAAAATTTAAAATTTTAATTTCCCAATTTTTTAACTTTACTTGTATAGTAGGAGAGTGCTAAAATTTCAATGCCCTAAGTGGACTAGAAGGCAGTGCTCCACGTCCCCATATTTTTTTTTTTTTTTTAATTTAGATTCTTTCTTATTTTTTAAAAATTTATTTTAGGCTTTTCTCCAGATGCTGTTTTTATGAAAGAAATACAAAGAAAAAAGAGAAACAGTGAAAAAAAGTGTAAAAATTATCAACAAAAAGTGGATTCCGAACGAAACTGCAAAACAGGCAGTTTTTGTAAGCTTAAAGCTGTCAAGTTCAAAGGATTAAGCCATGCTTATTTAATCCACTCACCAGTTTCCTACAAGATGTTTGTATTACTCTTCAATTTTGTACTATAATATAAACTAATTTACTTACGACTTCTCAAGAAGTTGTACTTAATTTAGAACAACCCCAAAAGTACAGATTTTATAAATTTTTTAATGTAGCATTGCCTTTGAGCTCAGCCTTCCAATTGGAATATTTTTTTCAACTTTTTCTAAATACTTTTTTTATTGCTAGTAAAAAAAATTGGTAGTGTCCGGATAAGTAAACCAGGTTTGAGTGTATAACATGGGACCCACTAATTTACATTCTACATATAACAGTCCTATGTATGCGTTCATATAAATAAACAGCACTTTATTTCAGTAGTAGGGGCACACTTATTGGAAAAAAGTCTCTAAAAAACGATAACTTCGAATTAATTTGGCGTACTGATGATGGGAAAAAGTACCCACGCAAAGTGCTCCTTCTAATGCCAGCAAAATATGTTACACTATTTTCATTAAAGCGAACGCCTTTCATTATTATTAACAACAAATTATGTTGTATGAAAAGTTAATCAACTAAAAGCTCCATTAGAAGTTGTCATCAGTGTTGCCGCTTTCTGTGTAATTTCAACTCGAGTGCTTAGACCATGTGCAACTCATTTCATGTGTAATCTGTGTGTAATTTTACTTCTAGTCCTATTTTTTTTTTGTTAATAATTTTTGACAGGGCACTGATTTTCATTTGAGGCTAGAAGCAGGAGGTTTGAAAAAACAAATTGTAATAATTGATGTGATTGCGCTGTCTCATTAACAAAAGAATTCTTCTAAAAGGATGCAGAGACCTACTACATTCCTGTTTGCATTCTGATTTTTTCGAAATTTGAATATGATTTTAAAATTTCACTTACAAGTTTTAATAAAAAAAGCTCTTCGATTGTAAGAAGTGTGAATATGTTAGCAAAAATATCTGCAACTTTGTTTTCCAGGTTTTTTCCACTTTCGTCACATTTTTCTTTACTTTTTTATTCGAGAACATTTTTTGACTCGTTAGCAAGTCGATTTCTAAAACAAATTTAATGCTTGGCCCACGATGTCGGACAATATCGAACTGTCGCTTAATTAGATTCAAAACAAAAACACTAGCCAGACCGCACACAAAAAGAAATTACAATGACGTAAAAGCTGCTTTACGACTGATTCTCTTTATGTGTGTGTTTAGATGCAAGCTTTGGATTAAGCTCAACCAAGGGCCACGGGCCGTTCCATCCTTGATGGGAGTGCAATGGGGGATCATATTCTGGAACGGATATTGGCGATAACTAGGCAGTCAGTGATGAGGTTGGACGGCAGGAAATACCCCACGACTGCCAGAAGTCAAATCTAGAGCAAACGCTGGTATTATTGCTAAAAATACCAGGTGCAATTTTCCTTCAAATGGGACAGTCATGTGTCTAAATTTAAGAATTCGTCAGTGGCAACACTGACGTGAAGTGAAAATGTGAATGGTTTTGTGAAGCCCTACTATTTCCAGCCTCCTTCATGCATATACACACTTATACATACATATGCGCATATGTGTATGTATGTGTATGAAAAGGTTTTGAAGTGTGCCTGTTTTAACTTTAAACAGCTTCGCAAATGCCTACAGCATGTTTTTGAAAGTGTTTGCAGCAGCATTGTTGTACATTTTAATACAAAAACATGGTTAATGACAAAATTTATAATTCAGACTTGCAACTCGTATGGCATAAAACCGGCAACACACATTAACAACAACATTAAAGGCAAAACCACAATGCCAAGAAAATATTATTAACAACAGGCCAATGTTCTGTTTATATTTTACAAGAAGCATAATTTATAAACCCTAAATTCGAATTGCCTAAACAGTTGTTGTATCAAATCAGGAAAATTTGTTGTGTGTAATTAAGAAAAAAAAAAAGATTTAAATGACATGTGTTTTTACTTCTGAAAATTTATATTTTTGAAAAACACTTTCTCCACAAAAGCAGCTGTTCGCAAAGAAATTTTTCAAACAAAATAATTTTTTAAAAAACTAACTTTTGTAAAAAATTCAAATATAACTATTAAAAGTATGTTTTTGAAAAGCAACATTTTTTAAAAGAAGTGTATGTAAAAAAAGTATGGTATTGGAAAAGACCGCTTTTCAATAAAGTATGTTTTGGAAAAAACTAGTAAAAGTAATTTTTAACTTGTTGAAACCTCTATTTTTAAAATATACTTTTTGAAAAAGTCATGTTTATTGAAAACTTAGCATATTTTTATATATATTTAGCGATTAATGTTAACAGAAGCAATGCCTTTATTAATTCAAGTTTGTATTGCTAAAGTTAAACAAAACTTAAATATAAATTATTTTAAAGAAAAAACAAAAGGAATGTATTGACTGCTTAGAAGTGAACGAAGGAATGAATAATTGTTTTTCTTTTTAAAAATCTGACGTCTCGTCATTAATTGAAAAAGGGGTGCCAGACCTTTATGTTACAGAGCTGGTTGATCCGCCACATATACATATATATATTTATCATATTTTAAAAGCATTGTTTTAAAAAATAATCTGTTTGAAACATTTTTTTTATAAAAAGTAAATTTTTGAAATTTTGAAGTAACTCTTATAAAAAAATAAACTTTCGAAAAATTACCATTTTCAAAAAAGGGCTTGATTTAAAAAAAATACGTTTTTTAAAAAGGAACTTTTTGGAAACTGGTAATTTTTTCTAAAATGTACTTTTTGGACAGATGTACTTATTTCAAAAAAGTACTTTTTATAAAAAAAAAATGTTTTAAAAAGATAGTTTTTTGTAATACTTAAAAAGGAACTTTTCTAAACAAGTAACTTTTTATAAAAGTATCTTTTCAAAAAGTACCTTTGAAAAAAATTACCTTTTCAAAGATTTACCATTTGAAAATAAGTACCTTTTCGATAAAGTACCTTTCTGAAATAAGTACGTTTTGGGAAATGTTACATTTAAAAAAATTACTATTTCCAAAAAACAATATCTTTTTGAAAAAAATACATTTTTGGAGAAAGATGCTTTCAACAAATACACTTTTTTGAAAAAGCACTTTTCTAGTGACAAAAGGATGTTTTGCGTGCAAATTTATTATATATATTTTTAAAAGAAGTACTACTGTTCGATTTTAAAAAAAAAATTGATTTTTATAGTACTTCTTTAGAACCGGTGCTATGTTGGATAAATTACTTCTTTGAAATAGAAAAACATGTGGCTCGAAGACGGAAGGCAACCCAACCTTAGTCGAGCTGCCAGATGCCGAATACGGTATTACGGGTGGCAACTGGGAACAAAAAGTGTGCATAAAATATTAAAGAAAATAATAGATAAATATGCAAAATGGATAATTCAAAGGGATTTACTATTTTTTAAATATGTAAAAAATAAAGGGAGATTTAAAATGTTCGTCCAATAAACTTGAAAAAACGACTTAAACTGCGTCAGGATTTTTAGCCATCAGATTCAGTACCATATAACAAAGTACAAGTGATTATATACAATCGCCAATATGTAAGCGCTGTAGTAAAAAAATAGTAATTTTGCCGAAATTAATTAAAAAAAAGCTCTAAAAATATGTAAAAGTATCATATCTGGATAATCAGCAAGAGCAGTTCCAATCGGATTTGAAAAACAGAAAATTTTTGAAAAACTAAACTGAATATTAAAAACAACACAAAAAACAAAATATAACATTTAATTAAATACTCTACTAAAAATAAATCCATCATATTCATAAAAATATTTCTACTTCACAAAAGACTTCAAAAAGAATTCAAAATTTTCTGTGGGAATTTGTTTTGTAAAGCGTTTCGTAAATCAAAAACCATTTTGCATGAATGTGAAAAATTATATTTTTATCTTTTTTTTGGAACATGTATTGTATTGTAAATTTAATGGTCAAATAATTATTATTGCGCTGCCTGTTTTATAAATTGTTTATTTTATTATTTACACATTCGTTTAGGATTTAATTATCACACGTAATTATTTTATTTACAACTAAATGCTGTAAAATTAAATTGAATTTTCTTGTTTAAATTTTAAAATTGTATTGTATGAAATAAAGCAAATACTGCCACCAAAAATTCCAACGAAAAAACAAACACTGACAAATTTCCGTGTCAAGTGTAAATTAAACACTCATACAGCGGTAAATAAATGCTTAGCACAACCGCCCTCAAAGAAGAAAGCAAAAACCCAAAAGCAATTACGATATTTAAGTGAACAACGACCACAACAGCTACAATGCCAACAACAAAAAAACTAAATGAAAATTTATATAAATTATTAAATAACAGTAATTATCACCTTTAGGCATGACCTGTGGGCTGAAAAAAAGGCCTGTTGTTGTACTTTCGCTCGCCCACTGTGTCGCGCTCTTTGTGTGCTGGTGTTTGTTTACCTCTGTGACAAAATGTCAACTAAGAATGAAAATTATTTTTAATGACAAAATTGTTTCTTTTCTTTTTTTTTTGTTTGGTGTTGTTGTTTTTTTGCTTTATGTGTCAAGTGTTTATTTAAAAATGGTTATGGCAACTCTACCGAACAGCTAAAAGGAAATCATTTCCAGCACGATTGTGCAGTCATTTCAAATGAAAAAATTAAAAAAAAAAAAAAAAAAAATGCAAATTACTTGTTCCAAAAAAAAAAAAATTACAGTATTTTTCCTGCGGGACGTTTTTCAAACAGGCAGCCATTAATGTTGACAAAAGCCAGAGTCCTTTGAACCTGCGTTAAATAATAATACGACTACGAAGTGAGTAACCATCTAAACTGTTACACCTACAAGAGCACGAGAGAAGAAAAAGCTAAAGCCTAATGAGATCTGACATGCAAGGACGAACCATCTCATATAAACTTGGCGCATTAAAAAGGACAAATGTGTCGTCTTCCTAGAACTTCTGTACGAGTATACCACAAAACAAAACAAGGAAGAAAAACAAAGAAATATTCGTACATGTGTCTCCGAAAAGAACACATTAATAAACTATGAAACGCATAGAAAAGGAAATTGTCACATTAACGTGGTCATAATTAAATTAAAATTTACTTATTATTTAATGAAAGTAAAAGATAAATAACGGAGCAGGCCAGACCCCACAACACAAAAAAGATACAGCAACATTAAAGAATATGAAATTTTCATTTGGCTGGGTGTGTGTCTGTGTATGTATACGAGAGATGGGGCGAGATGGAAAATAAAAAAAAATTGTTAAACAAACGTTAGAGGTTGATAATGTTAATGACATTTACGCCTTCATGCCACCGCCACATAGTGTCGGGGAGAAAATGACACCGTAATATAAACAATACGAAAACAACTAAAGGGAGGTGGGTGCTGCAATTAAATTTTAATTAAAAAGGACTTTGAAATGCTTGAGTAACATAAATTACAACACTGCACATTGGGGCAAACAAATGCGAAAGTTCTTAATAATAAAAAAGAAGAGTTAGTTTGGAATGTTACTGTCGCGTTATTGAAATAACACAACTAGAAATGATTTAATCACTGCTGCTATAAAAATAACGTGATTTGTATGCAGCAAATTCTTTATAATTTACAAAACTTTAATTATAGAAAATTCTTATCCATGATTAAGCAACAGAAATAAATTTGTCAGCAAACAACTGTTCACATTTCATTTACATTAAATTTCCCACATTTTCCCTTGTTTATAGCTGGCGTGGAAGTAAAATATACACAACAGCTTCTCATGCAGGCTACAGACGATGCAACAAGTTTATGCAACGCGTTTATCATACATGTTGCATATTTTGACACACACATTATGTCTGGCTGCGTACACATATTTTGCATCATTTTGTGCAATCTTGCAAAATGTTGTCTGCGTACTCCAAATCTCTTGCAGCGAGACAGCGAAAAAAAGAATTTTTTGACAGTTGGAAGTTAGAGAACTTGCAGAATGTTGTTGGAGAAATTTCTGCTTGCAAGATTTTGCAACTAGTTTGAACAGCTGTTTTTATTTACTGTTTGAATGAAATAATTTTTGTGAAATGAAAATAAAAATTGAAATTTAACAATGGCTGGCTGGGGGATTCTGCTTATCCATGCAATAAATATTTGATAACTCCATACAAAGATAACGGACATCTGACAAGAGCTCAGATACAGTTTAATATAAAACTAAGCTCTGGTCGTGTCCGTATCGAACATACGTTCGGTATTTTAAAACAGAGGTTTAGGCAGTTGTACTACTGCAAAGTACGAGGAATTAAAAAATTATGCCACTTTATTAGAGCGTGTTGTGTTTTACACAACATTGCAAGTTAAGATGACCTAAACTTTACATCCGAGATATCACCAGATGTTGATGAAGAATTTCTCGTGGAAATGGTGTGCGAGATGAAATTTGCCAAGCAATGCAAATTCTGACAGATAATAATTAAAAATTCATTTCATTATTTTTAAAGAATATTTTATATTTTTAATTTTTAATTCAATATATATTGCTATAATTCTTTTGCTTTGTTATTTCAATTGTTTACCCACCGATCAGCTGTTTTCTTGCAAGATTTCACTGGATGCTGTCTGCGTACTTTTTGAGATATTTTCAGCCGACAGAGTAAAATTGGTCTTACTCTCCCAAAAAAAGTTACTGAGTATTTGCTACTGGAAAAGTACCCAAACAGACCTATTGCAACCAACAAATAAACCATAAACAGAAAACATCAATTCTGAATTGAATTGATACGCTGCAGAAACACGGCTAAAAATATACAACTGCTCAGCTGGCTTGTTTCTACTGAAATGAATCTCTAAAAACACTAAACAACGATTCACACTGTGCAAACAACATCCAAATAATTATGTACTCAGCTGTCAAAATCTATTTATTTGCATATGTATTGCGTAATAGTTCTTCAAACTTATTTTCAAGCAATTATGTTGGAAATGAACTGTCAAATTTAGCTGTCATTGCTCCGAAAGATGCATACAAAGTGGCACAAAATTAATCAATCAATCTTGTTTTTGAATAACTAAATAAAAAAATATAATTTTTTTTTTTTTTTTTTATCTGGGAGCAGCACTCAGGAGAAGACATGCGAAGCATTGTGCTGGAACTATAGGAAAAGGATAGTAGGAGAAACGACAGGAGGTGAAGCTTAATTAATTACTTTACAGCTCTGCTTTTGCATGGTCTTTGTTTATACTCGTAGCAGTGCTGAAGCTTCAGTTTAGTAGCCATTTATATTATTATTTTACTTCGCCGGTGCTACACAATACCGACGAAGGAGGGCGTTCTGATGCGATTGTGAGTGATAGAAATCTTTATTTAGACCTGTACAATTTTTTCTGTTTCGACTTTCCATAACTTTCTGCCATATGATAACTGTTCGCATTCCTGTCGAATATTTCCGTTTAAGGCTGCTATTGTCTGGGGCTTTTTGCCATAAACACGGGACTTCAAGTAACCCCAAAGAAAGAAGTCGGGAATGGTGAAATCAGACGATCTTGCTGGTCATGCCAAATTGCCAAAACGGAAGATACGCGACCACACTAATTCACAGGCGACTGACGGTCAGAAGGCATTAATTGATGCACTGTCTGCTCCATTTTTTTGTCTGATTATATTCTGCAGCTGTCTAGTTTACAAATGTCAAAAATTATTGATATAAAACGCTATTTGAAAAAGCTATTCCCTCTTATGATAGGGTGATTAATTTTGTGGCACCCAGTACATATGTACATAAAACAGTATGTAAGTATATTTAAATATAAATATTAGCATTCGGCAAACTTTAAGTAAGATTTATTATCAATAAATAAAAAATAAATGAAACAAACGCAAAAAACGCCAAAGCGAATGCACTTATTCACAGCGAAATTCTTAGATTTTGTATTTCAATGTCCACTACATGTTCCCTGCCCAAAAACATAAGCTTGGAAATTAACTTATTTGCGACGTCATTCTGCCGACGTTATTTTTGGAAATAATTATTGCTCGTGGCGACATGCACTAAACATGACTACAGACTATGCAACCAAAAACGAAACTTGCGCGGTTGCATAAACATGTTGCATCGTCTGTAGACACCATTATAATTAATACATAATGGGGAACAAACACACACACACACACACACCGACAAACATTTTTATGTAGAAAAAAAATCCAACCATTAACTGAAAAAAAATCTCTTAAACGAAAAAAGGCTCCTCAATACTCCATTAAAACAGCAGTTTTAAATATTTTTCGGTTTTTTTTTTTCTTTCTTTTTTTCCGTAACACCCTACAGAATGTAATCGCCACATTCGCTGAAGGCATAACAAATTCAAATGATATCGTAAAATTTTGTGCGCATAAAAAAATGAATAGAAATTAAAACATTAAAAACATTAATACGAAAATTGCGTTTCTACAGCCAAAGCATTAATTATGCTGTAACCTTAAGCGTAAAATATACAACATTTAATAGCGAAACGGTTTCGAAGCATAAGAACGTAAGAAAAGAAATAAACTAAAAATACACAAACGAGAAAATAAATGAAGTTCGTCAAATACTACTCGTACACTCAAAGCAAAATGTAAATATTCCTTTATTTAATGCAATATTTTTCACTTTTTTCTTTTTGTTGTGAAAAGTATTTTTTAAAGAAGTAACTTTCTAAAAAGTTCTCTCAATACGGCAGTCAATTAAAAATATGCATTTATGTAACTATTTGGTAATTTATTCAATGCAAAAAAGGGCCATACAATCCATTAAATATTTTCTAAATCACCTCAAAGTTAAATCGTTAATCCTATGAAATAAAAAAGTTCACCAATTTTTTTGTATTTCTATAAAATATTAAAAATTATTAAAGAAATTAAATCGTATGTAGAGTTTTGCGACTAAGTGTATATATATAAGTGTGTATATATGTCTGTATGATAATGTAAAAGTTGTTTTATTATTTTCTGCAATAAAAATTAATTAAAAATACGCAAATATTATATATTTTTAATTTATTTTGAAGGATCGGTTTTTTGTTAAAAAAATATTTTTTTTTTTTTTGGAAATTGTCAATTTTTCTAAAAACAAAAATATGGCAGTACTGCATACACAACACAGCAATAGTAGGAGAGAGAAGAAAATGTAAATGAAGATATATAAATTTGTGTCATGGATTGTAATTTCGTGCTACTTAATGTACCACGCACTCTTCTCTACACCGCTCGCTCGTCCACAAACTGATGTAGCAATACTGAAAACGCAGGCCCCAAAATAGTGTAAATACGATATTAGTTTTAAGAAAAGCTTTTGAAATACCTCATAAGAAATCAGAACTATTCAAATATTATCCTGGCGAAAATAAGACAGTCGTCATTTTTCTGAGTGTTTAACAGAATTTGTAACACTTAGTGGGCACACACACACATCCATACATACTCGTATTTTCAGTAATTTTTCTTCACTTTTTTATGGCTTTTCTCTTTCCAAGCGGTTTTCTGGTTTCAGCTTAAGGCATTATGAAGAAACCATGACAGCCAGCTAAAGAAAGGCCAGTGATTTACATAAATGTTTCTCAAGTTGTCCATGAGCGCAATAATATACGTTTTAGAGGATGCCCTTAATATGATAAGAAAATAATGCTGTGTAAGTTTATTTAATCGCCCAAACGACGCTTTCTTACACGTTTAGCTCATTTAATTAATTACTCACTTCATATTCATCGTAACGAGGTTGGCCAAGCAAAGGAATGATTAAAAAGCTTTAAAGCTGCAATTAAATGTGTGTGAGAAATATCTTCTAATATTCATCTAATGCCTGCGGCAAGCTAAATTTCTTACTCGCACTATGATTATTATTTATGAGTCTGGCATGGCACTTGAGAAATTATTAATTAGCTAAATGAGGTATTAATTGCTGAGAAATGGCACAATTTTTATATTTTCACATTTTAATGAGTTTTGAAAATATTAAATAATTATGGGTTTCGTTTGTTTAACTTTCAACTCAATTTGAAAGTTTTTTTTTCTTTCAAGTCTTACCTTCAGTTCCGAAATATAAAACGATGAAAGAAGAGAGAAGAAACCAAAAATTACCTGCAAAGAAATGAAGCAAAAAATTCATTAATGAACTGATATTATTTTCTAAACTGAGAAACTAATTAAGATCAAGCAACCCAAATCAATTATATTTTAGTTTCACAGGAGTTTAGATTTTCAATTATTGATCTCAAAGTATATTAAAGATTTTTGAACCATGACTTTGTCTAAATTAAGAGCCTTTTACACCAGTTGTGTTTATTATGTACAGGGAAACCCAAAAATATATTTCAAAGAAAGTATTCTGTGTATATCCGAGTATGTTTGTATAGGGTGTTTTTTTAGCTGCATGAGAACCATCGGTATCCATAACTTTGGTTTAACAGCTGAGTATGTCAAAAGGTGGAGATGCCTGGACTACAAAACCGAAAAACCCTCGATTCATCCCCAGTTTCGTATTAAATCATAAAACCATTTCACATTTTTTACTGATGTACATTAGTGTTTCTTTGTGTCACTTGTCGTCGGCAGGTCTCAGTGGTTTCAGGCATAGTCGCTGGTCACTGAACAGTATCAGCTGTATTCAGCTGTAACCAATCGACAGGCACCTCAGGGCGCCCTCCTTCGTCGGTATTCTGTAGCACCAGCGAAGTAAAATAATTACTAAAAATGGCTACTAAAAACGAAGCTTCAAAATTTAATACGTCTCCTTAACATCAGAGGCGCTACAAGACCGCTCCAAAGAAAACACGTCAAAAAGCAGAGTTGTATGACAGTGAAGCTTCATCACCTGTCATCTCGCTCACCATCTCTTTCTTCTAGTTTTAGCATAATGCAACGCATGTGGAGGGGTGACTAATGGTCAAAAATAAAAAAACAGACAATGCTGAGATTTCTGTTCAGTAAGATTCGTCTAGCACAATGAATTCGTCGGTAATAATTCGGTGTGTAAATTCACTGTGTAGTGCACAATTACGACGAAAAAATTACAGCTGTCACAATCAGCAAAATTGTATCCTGTCTGTGTTACGGCATAAAAAAAATTAAACATTAACAAAAAACAATTAAAGAGCACTTTCCTGATAAATAATTCTGTATATTTAACTTAAATTATGTATGTTGAATATTAAAGAATTATTAAGATAAAAATTAACTTTATTTATTAATTTATTTTATCGTTTAATTATTAAGCTCGAGGTCGTTATGCTTTTCTAATTGTATTGTTTGTATTTATGTTCGATATTATGTTCGATAAATACAAACAGTACAATTATAGAAGAATAACGACCTCAAGCTTAGTAATTAAATTTTAATTATATTATTAATTGACCTTTTTTAATATATTTTTTGATATATATTCATTAAGCCTGAGGTCTTTTTTTTATTTTATTTTGTTTTTATTATTCGATATTTCGTTAACAGCTTGTTAACATCATCAGGAATAATAGGAAATTATAATTCTTTTATAATTATAATTTTATAATTTATAATTCTTTTTTTTTTAAAAACAAAATAAAATAAAAAAAGACCTCAGGCTTAATAAATATATATCAAAATATTTAGTAATTAAATAATAAAATAAATTATAAAAATGATCAAATAAAATAGAATATAATACAGGGTGTCTGGTAGCAGATTTATATTTACAAACTTAAATAAAAAACGTTATAATTGACACAAAGTTTTATTAAGAGCATTCACCGATGGAATGGAAATGCGGATTTTATTTTTTAAAGAGTATATCACCCAGATCCTTTTTTAAAATTTCATGAATAATCGCTTTGGGAAGTCCCAGTGAGGCTGCTCTTTGCAGTATTGAAAGTCGCGGATTTTCACGTAAACTGCTTTCAACCAGTTCAATGTTTTCGGGAGTCCTTGAAGATCGTTCGTGGGGCATTCATAGCCGAAGCAGTTGCGCGGAATCTCTGCACCTACGAACGAATTAAATTTCCACTCCGTCCCTCACTTATTCACCGAATACTGCAGTTTGAACAAAATTGTCGACGAGCAATTACGTAAGAATCATTACTCTTAAAAAATGTCTCCACAGCGAATGCGCGAAGCTCACTCGACAACTGCGACATCCGCACAATCTATAATTCCAACGGCACCACCCTCCCACCGCACCGTTTATTTCTTTTTGAAATAACCGTATTTAAAAATATAAATTTGCCACCAGACACTATTCTTTCAATTATTCAACGTTAGTCAATATTCATTACGATTATTTATCTATGTTTGTTATATGATTTAGCAGGCCTATGTACGGTAGAGTTGGGTTCAACAGCTCTTTGAAGTGAGCGCTCTTTTTAGTTCAGCTCTTTTTGGTGAGCTGGTTCATTTAGTTCGTTCAGTAGCTCCGTAGTATCAGTTGACTTTTAGATCATTTGATTTTGATGCTCAGTTGAATTTGTTGCTCAGTTTATTTTATTTCTGAACTGATTTTTTAGCTCTTCTGATTCAATCAAATGCAGCACCAAGGCAGCATTGATCAGTAGTAGAAAGAGAAAATATGTTTTTGGTGCTGAAATTTGTTATTTTAAAGAAATTTGTGAAATGTTTTACATAGGCTAATATAAATATTTAAAAAATTTTTATAAAATGTAGATTATTATTATTCAAGTATCGAAACTTAAATCAAATAAATACAAACTACAAGACAGATATTTATTGAGGAAAAAATAGTGTTTGCACTAAATCGCCAATGACGTGAAATATTGGCAAATTTTATTTAAAAAAATTTTTGGTTCTGGTAGCACTGATGAACCAATAAAATGAACGAAAAAAAAAACCTGGCAAGCGCTCTTCACTGAACTAGAATCATCAAAAAAAGTGGGCGCTCACTTCGCTCAGTTTACTGAATCGTTCAATTGAGCTAGCTCAGAGCTGAACGACACAACTCTAATGTACGGCATTTAATTTGCTGCTAATACCAAAATCTGCAGTAGACCTTTAACCAAATTCTTGAAAAAAGCTAAGAAATTTCACATGTTTATTTATTTTTAATTTATAAAAATTTAATAGATTTTAAATCATAGAATAAAATGTTTGTTGTATAAGGAAAATTTGTAAAGAAGCTATTTGATTTGTTTTGTTTGCATATTTCGTAATTCTCAAATATTTTTTGAGAGTTCTTCTATAAAGGAAAAATACGTCGTTCGTCCCAATTGTGTTCCCACCATAAGATATACATAAAAACAATTTATTTTTTTTTTTGCAATTGCAGTCTGCTGTTTTTGCAATCTCCATGATAATAAAAAAAAACGCCTCTTGTTCTTGTTATTCTTATATTGTTGTACAGTTAAGTCTGCTTGATACTTTGGGTCTTGTAGTGCCAAAATAAATTTTTATACTGACAAGAGAAGTGTAATCAACTGCATAATATTGGGGACCTGTACTATATTTTTCTATACCGAATTGACAGCAGTGTGAATAACAGAACACAGCACAGCACACAACAAAATCCAACCACTAACATCTACCCTTCATTATTTATAAAGTTCCCGTATTATAATTTCTCATATTGCAGCATCATTTTGAAAATGTCAGTGAAATTTTTCAAATTAGGCTTTTGCAGAATTTGTTTATGTGCATGTGCGGCTGTGTGTGCCTATAAATTTCAATTACATTTCAATATTGGCAAAATAATTTGCCAAACGGATGGTGTGGTTTTAATTTATATTTCTGTAACAAAAGTTTTAAATAATCAACGAATTTGCGGCACATAATCGCGTTTAAAGTCATTGTATATATGAAAAGGGGTCAACTGAGTGAGAGCTTCTATGGCAAACAAACAAAAGCCATGATAATAATTTAATTAAAAATATACAATATTGCAGAGGATTTTAATTACAAAATATAACTAAATCTAAAAACAAAACAAAAATATACTATAAATGCAATTGACTATAAAAGCTAAAACAAGAAGGAATATGACGAGCAGGGCAACCGAAAAAATTACATTTTATTTAAGCATTTTTGCACTTAAAGAATATGCATATGCTTAAAAGCATATTTTATGTCTTTTTGGAACTGAAAATAATACATTTATCCATTTAAGAACTTTTCATGACCTTGAGCATCGTGTTACTCTCGCATTATTTAACCTCTGTCGCTATTATTTTCCACGTTAGAGTTAGACTTAAATATGTGGAGCATATTTTTTAAGAGTATATTTCATGAATTTTTCAAATGAATAGCGCATATTCAAAGTTTTTAAAAGCATACCTTGATATTTTGTTGAAATTTTTGTCATTTTCATTGGGGTTTTGTCAAGAAAAGCATAATTTTCTTTCAAATATTAAAGAACAGATGGATTTACTGCATGAATTATTTTATCTTTCAAATATGCTACCATTGCACAAGTGGTCCAACCTTAATATCAAGTTTTTTGCCCAACTTAACTGAAATATGGTTTCAGTATTTAACAAATTCAAACATGCAGAGGTACACAATTGAGCAGCGCGTTTAGATTGTTGAAGCTTTTTACCGTAATGTGCGTTCAAATCAAAATGCACTTCGTAAACTTCGTACTTCTCTCGTTCAGCATAATCAATCAAATGTGTCCACAGTTGGGAGAATTGTGCGAAAATTTCCACAACCAGGTCTGTAGAAAATATAAAAACGCCTGTGCATGCTCGCCCAGTTCGTTATGCACAAAATATTACTGGTGTTCGTGTTCGTACAGCAGAAGAGCACTGGATTCATTACCAAACAAAATTGCCACATTTAGGCAAAGTGATGAGTGATTGAAAAGTTTAAGATGGGCTGACGGCGTCATCGAGCCGTACTCCTTCGCAAATGAGGTCAGCCATGCAGTTACCGTGAATCGTGTTTGCTATCGCGAGATGATAACGGACTTTTTGTGGCCAGAAAATGAGAATATGAATCTGTGGTTCCCACAGGATGGTGCTACTTTCCATACAGCCAACGAATCAATGGCACTTTTGCGCGAGAAATTCAATGTTAATTGGCCGTTACGATCATGTCATTTGACAGCGTTTTACTTCTTTCTTAGGGGATATTTAAAAGAAAAACTGTGCGAGTATGCGAGTATGTACGTTAATAAGCCAAGAACAATTCTAGAGCGAAAGGAAGAGATAATTCGGCACATTAACGACATTAAACTTCAATTATGTCTCGAAGTCATTTAATATATGGAACATCGAATAGAGGTATGCCCCCGAATCCGTTGGGAGCATTTGGCCGATATTTTTGGTTGGACCATTTTTTAGTAGACAAAGTTTTTTTTTTTTTTTGGAAGCCTCCAAGCCAGTATATTGTTCTTGATTAACACATCAATTACTAATAAAAATCTTGTATTATTCTTCTAAAAACTTCTGTTTCAATAAAGAGATTTGTTTTGCCTTTCTCGTTGGAAATATTCAATACAAATTTGTAAATCATATTTTCATGGTTTTAGTGCGCGCAAGAGGTATTTTTTCGGTTTCCCTGACGATGATAAATTATTAAAGAATTTGTTAGGAAGAAGATAAATTTAATTTAAATACAATTTTATTGCCTACATATTGAATTTAATAGTAATAAAACAGGAAAATAATAATATTTTAAGCATTTTAATAAAGAAAAACCCTTCTGACTTTCAAATTGATGAACTTCAATATTTTCTTATTTACAAAACATTTATATTTATTGTGAAATGTTTGATATAAAATTTTTACTATTCTATTTATTATAAAGAACTTTAAAATTCCTGTCCGTATCTGGTGTGTGTGTGTTTGTGTGTGCCTGTGTCTTAAATTATAAATTTTTCATTCGCAACATAAAGAAGTTCATGTTAATAAACTGAAATATGTTTGCGGTTACAGCTGACATCTGAGCCGAAATAATAAAACGCCTACTAACCCAATATTTTGTAACAAAAAGGCAAATTAAGCATGAAAATTTCATGTTTCTCAAAAGAAAACCACAAAATGTGTTAAGAAAATGAGAGCGTACACAATTTGAAAGTGTGGTAAATGCTTTATTAGGGACTAATTGGTTGGTTATTCAAGCACATTGTCAAACACAAGGCGGACAGACAAATGGCTTTTGAATGAACTCTTGACTACGAAAAATGCACAAAATAGCTGGAGGGGGAAATTCTTGAAATGACATGTAAGAAACTACGTATGTAAAATTTAAATAAGAAGGAGAAGAAACAGTAACAGAGCAGTGTTGTTTAAGCTGTAATTTTGCTGACTGGCAGTAAAGTGTGAAAAGACTGGCAGATCTGGCAACCCCATACAATTTGCACAAATTTTTAATTGTGTTGTAGAATGAAAATTAAAAATTAGAAATTCTGGTAGCCAGTTTGCGGTAACTATATTCTGATATCAGCAACAATGTATTTTTTATCTTGGACCAGTGCTCAGGTCTTAAACCCTACGTATACCATGCAGTGCACTAGAACTAGATAGACAAAGCAAAAGTGTAGAGAATAGACAGGTGGTAAGAAAGTGGTAAGAATTAGATCTTGTACAACTCTGCAGTGCATGTTAATTTTAAAGCAAAGTTGGGACCACTCTGGTGTTCATTTTGACGCATTATTTTTAAACCAAGGGACGCCATTTTATTTATTATTTTACTTCGTCGACGTTTTATTGCTCAAATATCAACGTATTTTGAATTTTATATATCGCTTGTACGACCGATTTGGGAATACGGTTGCATTATTTCAGGCCGCACTAAACAATGTCCATAATGACGCTATTGGGGCGGTGCAAAAATAATTTCTTCTTTTTTGTTTAAGAGATGTTTAGAGAAGCTGTTTGGTACGACCATCATACCATGGCGATGGAAGAAGTATTTAGAATGATCACTACATCCTGGTTTCGAGCCCAGTACAGACAGTGAGAAAAACATTTTCACATCCTTCTGAGGTGCATTATTGTGCCTTTGTGACAGTTGCTGTCCGAATGTTTCAGTGACGAAGGCTGATACTAATCCTCAAGTAACATTATAGCGCCCTCCGTCGGCGGTATTGTGCAGCACCAGCGAAGTAAAATAATTACTAAAAAAAGGCTACTAAAACAAAGCTTCAAAATTTAATGCGTCTCCTTGGCATCAGAGGCGCTGAAACTCAGCTATAAACAAAAAGAAATGTGCAAAACCAGAGTTGGAAAAATAATGCAGCTTTTCTTCAATTATCATCTCCATAACTATACCTTTCCTTAGTTCCAGTGCACGCCTTGCATATGTAGGAGACATCTCGTGTGCACTGATCTCAGAAAAAAAAAACCTACTATTGTCAGAACATGTCCTTCAAACTTTGCTACGCCTGATCCACGTAGAAGTTATACATTTCGTTAAAACGGAGTGCATAACTTTAGAGACTTTTCACTCAACACAAATATTAATGAACGGAATTGTTGAATTGCCAACTGGGTATACTTTTTATTACTTGTCTCAATTAGCATTAAAATAATAACAACAAATACATAAATATAATGCAAGTTACTGCTACTCGAGACATTCATTGTAAATCAATGTAGAAAAAATTAAGAATTTAGGACCAAACTTTATAGCTATCAATATTAACCGCTTAATAAGACAATAATTGAAAAACTATGCATAAAAAACGTGAAACTGAGTACCCAACAATACTTAAAATATATTAAGAGTTGAAATGAATTTTTGTTATCATTAAGTAGAGTTCATTTAAAACCTTTGAATAAATAAGTTCTGAACAATTTGTGAAGGAATAATTATTTAACTATAAGTGATTCAAGTTTCCATAGAATTCAATTTTGAAATTTGGTAAGTCATCAAAGGGCAAGAAAAGGCTCTTGTCCGCAACGGGAATGTTATATCATTTTTAAATCAACAATGTTTATATTGATTGAAAATAAATGATATTTTAAAATACATTATTTAAATAGTTCGTAAGGAAATTGTCCATAGATTTAAATTAAATAAAGAAATAAATGAAAAAAAAAGAATAAGGGTCTCTTTCACCAAACATATTTAAACACAATTTAATTTAATTAATGATCTTTATTTAAAGTATGTTTAAAAAAATTTTATTGTCACCAACTGAAATAATGAAGCAAAAGGAAGTATGGTAACGCTCTGATATTTAATATGATAGAGGCAACTTACAGCTTTTTAAAAAACTGTTTAAAGGCTGTTTAAAGCTGTTTCATGCTGATGCAAAATCAATATTTAAACAGTATTTAAATATTCAATGAGTATATCTAGATGAAAATGAAAATCGACATTTAAATATGAATTGATATTTTTTTTTTTTTTTATCTAGGACCAGCACTCAGGAGATGACTCCTATACATGCGAAGCATTGTGCTAGGAACAATAGGAAAGGGATAGTAGGAGAAAGGAGGTGAAGCTTAATTAATTATTTTGCAGCTCTGCTTTCGCACGTTCTTTAGTTTTTTATACTCGTAGCAGTGCTGAAGAGCTTCGGTTTAGTAGTCATTTTTATTATTTTTTTACTTCGCCGGTGCTACACAATAAATATAATTGGTGAAATAGGCTCTAAGAGTTGTTTTTAACAATTATTAAGTGAAGCAGAAATTAAATTTTTCAGTCGTAGATATTCTAAAATGTATGTCATTCTTGGTTAAGTATACTTTTAGGGTCCATTACAAACTGAGCTACAAAGCATACTTTTGGGAAAAATTTTTCTTTAAATTTAAGTCTTTCGCATCAGAGATATATCACTTGGTGTGTGGAAAAGCCAACAGAGAGATCCTGCAGGCATTGCTACCTATACCAAAATCCCTCAGCTTTATATATATTATAAAAGCCTACCTGGCATAAATTAATTATAATTGCAGATAAGAATGTATTTAGTTTATTTTTTTTTTTTTTAATTTTTAAAAAATTTTGTCCTATTTTTTTCCTTTCGTCAAAATCCCATTTATTTAAATTTATCTTTTAAAAGCAAGAGGTTTCCTAGGGATTTACTTACAACAACAACAACAAAAAAAGATGAAAACCCCTTAACATATGCTTTAAAAGAATCATGCATTTTCTACTTGAATACGCATTAAAATTACCCTTCTGCTCTTTACCTTCAAATAGTAATCCCCCCAGACAAGCTCAACTTAGACCCATTAGCTAAACAATCTTTCACCTTTTTGACTTTACATTTCTCTTTACTTTCTATAAAATATATGTGCATATGTATGTATGTATGTATGTATGTATGTACACCCCAACTCCATTTGATATGCAATGACCCACCATTCATTCGTTTGCAAACACAACATAATACTCGTGCACATGGTTTAAGTATTTAATACAGGGGTTCTTTACTCTAATACAGGGGGTAGTCTATTATTTACTATTTCCCTTTTTTTATATGATTTTTTTTTTAGTAGAAATGAGACCAAAACCATATTTTTATGCTCTGGATAAGCCAACATACAGACACACACACATTTATGTTGCTGGAATATTTCATTAACTGGTGTTATTAGACTTGTAGCAGACTATAAAATAGAAATGTTTATTTCCTGCAGCCGTCATCTGCCTCCTTTACAGGGAGTTATTTTTATTTTCAGTTGTTATTTTTTTTTTCGTTTTTCTATTTTTTAAGGCTTTCCTTTTCAGTGTTCTTTTCTGCTTAGTTAAATTTGAATTACCATGACTGGAGGAAATACATTAAATGTATATAAATACATCCATACACATTTCTAGTAAATATATTTCTTTTTTTTGCAAAAAAAAAAACCGTTGTTAGTTGCTTAATTTAATAGAAAAAATTTTTGATTATTTTTTTCCGAGAGGCCAATTTTCAAATAACAAAATTTCAATTTCAAAGGATTTCATGATGGTTTTGCTAAATGCCAACGACTACAAAAGCAAACAGAAAGGAAAAAATGTTTTATTTTTAACAAACAATATTATGAGGGTATTTATAATGTTTAATCAATTACCAGACCAGTATAGTGAAAAATAAAAAATGAAAAGCAGAAGAAACTAACCGCGCCATGAACATTTTAAATGAAATTTTTAATTTTATTGGAGGGAGGAAGACAAAAGAAATTCAACAGCTGAAATCTGGAATAATGGAATTTTGAAAAAATAATGTTGAACTGAAAGAACTTAACCCTCTGATGAGCGAGTGGATTTGATCACCCAATCTGTTCAATTCATTATCCAGAAAGTTCTAAGTGCTGTCAGTTCAAGTCTTCATAGAAAATAGATTACCCCAACGTGATTCGCTTATCGGCCTTTTTTGTTATAAATATTCATTTCTATAAAAGGTACTTTTTCCAATAAATCCCTTTTGAAATAGTAGCTTTTCCACAAAGTACCTTCTTTAAAAAGTTAAATTTTGCAAAGAGTACTTTATTTTAAAAATTGCGTTTAAAAAGTACATTTAAAAAAAATGTTTTTTTTTGTATAAAAAAGTACTTTTTTTTTTTTTTTTTTTTTTTTTATCTAGGACCAGCACTCAGGAGATGACTCCTACACATGCGAAGCATTGCGCTGGGAACTATAGAAAAGGGATAGTAGGAGAAACGACAAGAGGTGAAGCTTGATTAATTATTTTGCAGCTCTGCTTTCGCACGTTCTTTAGTTTTTATACTCGTAGCAGTGCTGAAGCTTGGGTTTAGTAGCCATTTTTATTATTATTTTACTTCGCCGGTGGTACACAATACCGACGAAGGAGGGCGTTCTGATGTGATTGTGGATTGCTATCAGCTGAAGCCGGTATTGTTCAGTGACCAGTGACTATGCCTTCGCATAGACTATTTTTCTGAAAAGTACACCTTCCATTTTACTTTTAGTTTTATTCTCAAAAATACGTTTCATTTAATATTCATATTATGGAAGTCGGTAAAACAAATACCAGTGCGCCATATGTTAATAGTGATTTTATTTGATTTTGAGTTTTTATATCTTTTATTTGATACCCCTCTCATAGTGGCCAATAAAAAATAGTAGTCCACCATTTATGGTCGCCCGAAAAATTTCTTTATATTTTATGCTCCCTTCTGAAGAATAATTTTAAATGGATACCCATATGATGGGGGGTGGATAAATATAGTAAAAGATTTGCGTTTAAATCGGTTAAAAGCACCAAGGTACAATTTTACCCCATATACGTTGAAATTTCGAAAAACCAAGAAAACACATTCGAGATTTTTTCTGGAAGAAACGATTATGAAAAAATGCTTTATTCTAAGTGCAATAATTTTTAAGATATTTGTTGTAAAGAGAGGTACCAAATTCAGTTTTTGTAAAAGTATACATATATATCGAGCCTTTGGTACAATACCGTAGTAACTCAAAATTTGAATTTTTTGAGCTGGGTATGCAGAAATGATCTTTGGGGAAATATATATCTAAAGGAAAAAAGATTATGATTCTATCTCTAACTGTTCAGATTCTACAGCTACAAATGTCTTAATTGCCTCCAGCTATTTCCAACAATATTTATTTGCAATAATGAAATATTTCCTTTATGACAAAAAATTTACAAACTGAAAACATTTCAAAACATGCCTCTTTATTTAAAAACTTGTAAAAAAATAACTTTAGTAAACGAAAATACTATCAAAAAGATGGCTCACAACTTCAAATGTATTTTTCTCAGTTCACGATTTTTTGAATTACTACAGTATTGCACCAGTTTCGATATGAAAAAGTACCAAGCATGTGCCCGCTTTTTTTTTTTTTTTTTTTTTTAAGACAATACAAACTCTACGAAGCTCTTAAGCTTGTCTGTAGAAACACCCAGGGTCTAATCGGGAATCGCACTCGCACCTCCATATTGATAAGACTAATGCTCATGCACTAGACTACGGAGGCACCCCAGCAGCGTTTATCTACTTTTGTTATTTTTATCCGTTCTTAGTGGATCTAAACATCGAAAGAGGAGAAAGACTACATACCGAATTTTCACCTATTATAGCAAATTGCCAAAATAAAAACCGGAAAAAAGTCTGTATCGAAAAATAAAACTTCAATCACAATTGATATTCGAATTTTAAGGACCCTGTACATAACGTGGTTAGTTTTAGCAGCCCCGTTTCATGCATTTAAAACCATGAATTGCTAAAAACCTGTTCATAAGTGTTGAGTATTTATAAATGTAAAAACATCTGGCAACGCATTCTTCTAAAAAATAAAGGCATTGTAAAGTACACATATTGGGTACCCCGGTAGTCTAGTGGGTAGTGTGCTAGTTTATCACTTGGTGGTTCGAGGTTCGATTCCTAGCAGAGACTATGGTCTTGTAGCACTACAATACGTGAAAGTTTTTTCCCAACATCTATCAGAATTGGACCATAATAAATTGGACGCAAGTGGGTTGAGACCTTTCTTTACCTACACATCCAGCAACCTGCCGACCTAACGTTTCCTAACCTAAAATACACATATTTTTTTTTTAAATATATTTATTACGCTTGAGGTCTTTTTTTATTTTATTTGGTTTTTGACTTTTCAAACAAATTTTATAACAAAAAATTTTGTGACATGTTTCAAAAATATTTTTATATTTCAAACAATTACAATTTCCTATTATTACTGATGATGTTAACAAGCTGTTAACGAAATATCGAATAATAAAACCAAATAAAATAAAAAAAGACCTCAAGCTTAATAAATATATTTCAAAAAATATAATAAAAAAGGTCAATTAATAATATAATTAAAACTAAAATACACATGTTAAAAAGAACCTTTCCGTGTCTCTTTCAGTTACAATTGTTATTATTCGGAAAACACGCTACTGGTATCAACAACAGTAGCGCACACGTTCACCATTCATTTGTTTGTATCAATTTATTATTAAATAATAACAATATGGAAATAGAATATTTAAAACGTTGCTCTGAAGAGAAAAATACATTTACATGCGCAAATTCATCTAACATTTCTAAAGTACATTTTTGATATCTACATATGTCAAATATAGCATTGACTTGCATCTTTAATAATTTATATATGTACTTAAGTTGTCTAGTGGCGATGACACAGCAAAACATTCCGTTCCGACTGAATTAATTTCTCGCTCTTTCGCTCTTCATAACAACGATACACCAGCCAGCCCATTTTACGTCTTGGCGCTATTGCGACTGAAATGAATGCTCTTTATTCAAATGTAGATGTTGACTACATAAAAGAAATTTAATTGTAAATAGTGATCATTAATAGAAAATTTAAATAAAAATGTTCTATATGCATCAACAACTTAACGCCGGACCCCTTATTGTTGTTTCTGCGTTATCTGTTTTTGAATAAATATTCAGAAAATTGTACAATAACTGGTGTGCTTTGCCAACAAAATCAGCTGATAAACAAAGCAGAACCCAACAAAGAAAACAATTTAAATAACAATCATTTAACTACTTATAAGATCAGTGATGTTAACAGTATACGGTAAATATGCAGTGTTTTGGGCTGCCGTACTCTATTAAAATGCCCTTGTGACGCTCTTATTTTGTTTATTTCTATAGCAGAGTTGCAACACATCTCATGTTAAGTAGAAGCATTGATTTCAAAGCGAAGGCAGAGGCATTTCGTTTATTATTTCACTTTGATGGCGTTTTCACTCCTAGTGAAGTATAAAATATTTGATAACTGGTTTAAATTGTCTAAATTAACAACTTTCGCGCTAATTACATCAGCCAGCAGCACCATTTTAAAGTCTATATTTAACACAGAAAATTTTAAAGTAACTCCAAAAGAAATCTTCTGCAGCAGAAATTTATATTTTCTAATAAAATAGTTCAAAAATGGATTCAGTAAAAGCTTAAAATCTAATTATCCGGATAATCGAATGAAAATTTAAAAACGTTATTCTTGTATTATAACAACAACATAATGATTTGCTGAAGCTACAATATTCTAAAAATTCCAGTAATAAGAAATGCTCCCCTGATTACCGGATTATCAAGGTTTTACTGTACATCAATATGTATAGACGATGGTAATTTGCTTGAATTTTCGTTTTCTAACAACAAATCTAAAAAAGTTATTCAAGAAGTTTTTTGTAGTAAATAAAAGTCAAAAAACTTCTTTGTAAGAATTTTTTAGTACACCAAGAAAATATAAAGAAATTATTATTATTATTACTCCACCTTCATTGAGGAAACAGAACAGTAAAAAATCAATTTAGTCTGCTAGACGGCAAGAAATTAACAGCACTGCACAAGATCATAAAACTGTACAAACAGAGAGTAACAAAACGTTTATAAATAGATGAGTCAACGTTTTATGTTGAGCGTTGTCAACTATTCAATTTGGAAATGCGGTATTTTTCAAGAAAAATCACTAGATTCCACATTTTTATATAAGAGTTGTATTTATATATTATATTTTAAGCTTCAAAAAAAACAAACAAAAAAATATATAAAAAATTTATAAAAAATAATAAAAATTTCCTGAAGATGTTAACCGATAGTTAACGAAATATCGAAGTAGACCAAATAAACATAAATACAAACCTTTAACTTTAAAACATAATATATAAATTGTTGTTAAAAGAAAACAGGTTGAAAGATAAGTATTAAAAAATCAGAGTTGTATTTTTGATGGCATTAAAAGAAATATATAATTACCAACCAATAAAAAGTACTGATACTAAAAATACGATTCTTCACTATGACAGTTGGTCCTTCGAAAAATCCTTATGCGTTAAGAAAAATATGACAGCTGTCAGCTGTTTCTCGGCAACATTTGTGGGCGAAATAGCCCCCAACATTGTGGTGAAAGTGTAATATTTCTTGCTTCCATTATTTCCGAAATGCCATACCGCTCAGCAAATATAAAAAAAGATTTATTGTCCTTGATTTAAATAAAACTCTCACAAACTCGCACAGTTTTTTACTGAGAAAAAATCTTTAAATAAAATATAATTTTTCTAAAAAAAAAATATATATATTTTTTAGATAAAACAAATGCATAATGGAACTAATTTTATTTGTAAGAAAAATAAATTTTTTAATTAAAAAAAAATAATAAATAGTTGTTTTATAAGATTCTGACGTTTGCTTTCTGCAAACATCTGGCAACCTTGGTTAGTATGTCGTTATACTTCCGTGAGTACACTTGCAATTCATAATCATTAAAATGATTTGCGCTTTCTCTGCTTTGTTTAGTGTAATCAAGTTCATATTCGAACCCACAACTGTATAGAGAAATGCTAGACGAACAGCAATCGACATGGAATTTTTAGAAATCATCTTCTATTTTATACTGGCCTTAATTGTTCCAGTATATTTTATATTGCATCAACATTTTACGTATTGGCAGCGACGTAATGTGGTCTACGAAAGGCCCAATATATTTCTGGGAAACTTGAGCAAAGTGGGCAACACAGAAGCGATAAAACAACCCTTCTATGATTTTTATCAAAAGTTTAAGGGCAAAGCTTTGTTTGGAGGCTTCTACTTGAGCTTTCGCAAAGCTGTGGTGCTATTGGACTTGGATTTAATTAGCCACGTGCTTATAACAGATTTTAACGATTTCGCCGCCCGCGGTAATTACTATAACGAGAAAGATGATCCGCTGTCGGGGCATTTGTTCAATTTGGATGGACCCAAGTGGAAGAAAATGAGAACGAAATTGACACCCACTTTTACATCGGGTAAAATGAGATTTATGTTTCCCTGTGTAGTGGAGGTAGGCGAGAGACTAATAGAGATCCTTAAGGAACTAACAGCGAGTAATAATTATGCAGAAGGTGTGGAAATACGTGAGATATTGGCTTGTTTTACTACTGATGTCATAGGGTCGTGTGCCTTTGGCTTGGAGTGCAATAGTTTGAAAGATCCAAATACCCAGTTCCGTCTCATGGGCAAAAAGGCCTTTGCCGGACGGCGTTATGGTCGTGTAATTGTCTCATTGGCGCAAGCTTATCCAAAATTCTCCCGCTGGTTGGGCATAGCATTAACACATCAAGATGTTGCTGACTTTATGATGAATGTGGTGCGTCAAACAGTGGAATATCGCGAACGTGAAAAGGTGCATAAAAATGATTTTATGAATTTATTAATTGAGTTGAAGAATCGCAATGACACTGAGGGCTTGACGCTGGAGGAAATTGCTGCACAATCTTTTGTTTTCTTCTTGGCCGGTTTTGAAACCAGCTCCAGTACCATGGGTTTTGCTCTGTACGAGATGGCCGTTAATCAGGACATGCAGAAAAAAGCTCGACAGGAAATAAATGAAATGCTCAAGAAATATAATAACGAATTGACCTACGAGGGCATAAAAGAATTGAAATATTTACAACAAGTTGTGTGTGGTAAGTGATTAGTAATTAATAGAAAAAATGTTTCGTTTGACGGTATTCTCTGTTTCTTTTCCACTTCTAGAAACTTTGCGCAAGTATTCTATCGCTTCCATTACCTTACGTAAAGCTCTAAAGGACTACAAAGTACCCAACTCCACGTACATAATCGAAAAAGGAATGAATGTCGTTATACCCATCGATGCCATACATCATGATCCCGATATTTATCCCAACCCGTCCGAATTCAAACCCGAACGTTTTACGCCGGAAGAAATTGCCAAACGCCATTCAATGTCTTGGCTGCCATTTGGAGAAGGGCCGCGTAATTGTATTGGATTAAGATTTGGTAAAATGCAGGCCATGATTGGTTTAGCTTTGTTAATCAAAAATTTCCATTTCACTTTGTCACCGAAGACACCGGTGCCACTGCAATTTGACGAAAAGTCTTTTGTATTAAATGCCAAGGGAGGAATATTCTTGAAGTTAGAAAAGTTCGTGTGAAAATATTTCTAACATTATAAGTAGTTGTAGTAACAAGGAACGATATATTTCATTGGGAGAGGGGTAAATGTAAGAATTTTAATAAAATTTTAAATTAAATATCAATTCGGGAGGGTAATGCTAGGAAGACAATTACGACGAACGACGAATTATTCTTTGCGAACTTTCGCCATCGGAAAGAAAACACATTTCTTCATATGAAAATTAACACAATACCACCGTCGGAAGTCGTGAGTGACGAACTGTATGTTAGATTTATTTCTATTTCATACGCCGACGAACGACGAACAAATTTGTACAGAGTTACCGTTTTTCATTTTAGTTTTCAAAATATATCAGTAAATTAAGTTAATTCTTATTTGAATATTTTATTTGATTTTTCACATATATATTTTGAGTTAAATATACACTATTCTTAACCATAAATTGCTTTATAATTATTTTTCGTTAATTTTTAATTTTTTAAAAAAAATTTTTTTCATACGGTAACACTATCAGCTGTTATATGAAAATTAAATATTAATAAGAAATTAAATAATATGTAAACAAGTGAATGAATAATTGAAGAAGTGCAGAAATATGAATGCCTTACAATCTGGTTTCAGAAGATTAGAAAAATATTGAAAGAAAGACTGAACTGTGGGATCATGACAGCTGTAATATTTGCCACACTGCGAATTTACGCAACGAATTCGTTGCCGTTTACCGACTAATTCGTTGTGCTAGACGAAATTCGTCATTTTTAAATGTTAACAACTTGCCTTCTTAGGCATTAAAAATGAATTCAGATAAGTAAGTGCTTAAGAAGTAATGAAAATTCCCATGCATAGTGAATGCATTCACTTCTTTTTTTTTTGCTGGGATGTTATGTGAATGTCATTCCATTTTTAGTCTTGTAAAAGAAAATTTAATTTTTATAATTACAATTTTATTGAAAAGTTTGAATTTGTCTGCTATAAAATAAATTTTTTTATTTTTTTAAGAATAGATATAGAATAGATTAACTTAGATTAGAAAGAGAATAGTAGATTTGCATTACAAAATTTTCCAGATGCAAAAGTCGGCAAGAAAATTATTCATTCAATCTATTCCATCGATTAGCGCATTTGCTTAAATTTTGTTTTTGTATGTTATTAAAATGTTACCCACAAATGTAACTTTATCATAAAAATATACATATGTATCTATGTATTGTTTCATTAATTACTATACAATGAATTAAATCATTTGTAGACTTTCATTATGTTCATATCAAGCAATAAAAAATAGTCTAGTTTTCGTAGCTGAATAAAACTAAATTAAACAATAAACACAATCAAATTATAAAAAAAAATAATCACTTTATCAAGGGGACAGTGCAATCTTTCATCTAACAACAAAATAAACAAACAAGAAAACAGTTCTAAAAATATTTTATCAGTATTTAAGATATTTAAAAAAAAAAAGAAAAAAATAAATTAAAGCCTAAACATTAATCACTGGGACAATCTTTTACACACACTTTGAAGCCCCCATAAATTATCACTTTTTTTATGGCTTTAATATTGCCAGACACTGTAAATTAACAGAATTCCTAAATGTGTATTTGGAGGCAAGAATTTTAATTGCAAATTCATTACCAGGTAAACTCACTAGCAAATTCGCCCGTCAGCTGATACTAGAATTTGTAACGTATTTTTTGAGCCGAACGTCAAAGTTTGGTTACTTTTGTGAGAAAGTTAAGAAAACTGGTTGAAAATAATGTAATAAATATAATAATAAAATACTATAATAATAAGAATGCAAAATATATTACTTTTTGTAATAATTAATTTAATTTCAACTAATATTACACTCATTTAACACGTTCTTTTTAGGTTATGTTATATTAAACAAAACACATGTATACAAAAAATTTGACGTTTGGACAAAAAGCGAATTAACGAATTCGTCTTGCGACAAACTTTTATTAATAAACCTTGAACAATTGCTGAGTTTTTCAAAAGCAAAATAACTGACTCGAGAATTTTTCGCGTCGAAATTCTTTTCAATGTCAGTGATTGGAAAAATATTAAAGAAATTGATTACTAATGTCAATAGGAACAAGAATCACGTTGAAAGAATTTTTTTGCACAGTAATATTTATATGAAGAAAATAAGAAACAAATTGGGTAGAATTAAGAGTACATTTTGTAAAAATCTGATTATAATAAACAGAATAAAGAATAAAAAGTATAATATGTAAAAATGTATATAGTAAATTTTATTTCTTTATTTTCTTTCAAGATTAAAGGTTTGTTTATATTTTATAATAATATTTATTAAAAGAACTACGGTTAAAGAATAAGGATTAAAAAAAATGTATAAAGTTACTACGAGTATAAAAAATTTGCAAATGTACCTATGTCAATAATTATTTTAACTGCATTTTATTTCAATAAAATATAATAGATAAAGATTTTTCATGAGATTGGTATGTACTATATAACGATTTTATTAAAGAAAAACCTGGCAGCACTGATTGTGATCTACTTAAGTATCTCAAAGAAGCAACAACAATCTCTTATTCAAGGTATATTTAAAAATCTATTATCACATCGCAAACAAGAAATACTCTTTCAACTTTCGCACTCTTAAATAAAGAAAAACTAAATACAAGAACAAATACAAAAACAAAAAAAAAAATGAAATTAATTCTGGGCACACACAGACTCAATAACAAAAACTAAACAAAAAATATACTCATATAAAAAACAACAGAAACAAGCACTTTTTCTGTTTACATGCAATGAAACGAAGAGATAATAAGGAATTCATTTAGGGAAGCATTTTTTGGACTGTCACACTGAATATATTTTTTCGTATTTAAATTTTAAAAGAAAATTCAAAATAACACATTAATTATTGATTTTCTTTATTCATTTTTAATTTAAATTAATTTTAACAACCGCCAACGAATTATAACACAAAATGAACTGCATCAAATAAAAAAACCTAAATATACTTCTTGAATTTCTGGAGTAGCTAAGCTCACAGTTGAGCACAAAAGTTTTAAAATTGTACCAACAGAGCACCAGAAGGCTATCTACTGTTGTAAAAAGAAATTTGTACTATTTAATATTGAATTTGCCATCACTGACTGCAAAAGCCCAAGAAGTCATGTACACCATTCCACACATACATTAATAAATCCCGATACTCACTATTATTTAAAAGTATCACTGGCTCTTAATCACCTAGTACATCAACTTAGTTTTACCTATTAAAAAGCAACTGCCGTCTCTAATAATGTAGCAACCAACACAGATGACCGAACGCCACCAACGCACTAAATATATGTATGTATGTATGTGTAAATATGTATGACATTGAAAGGGAAGAAGATACAAATGATTTACCTTTTATTGAGTCGCTTGCCGCCAAATTCTTTTCGAATACAACACCAACCACAGATTATAACAGAACAACCATTGAATAAAAAAAAGACACTTGAAAAAAAAAAAAATAACACCTGATACTTTTCGTAAAGAACGAACAAAGTCGAAATGAATATGGACATTTTTCTTCTTGGCAAAGCACTTTTTCATTTTTTTTTACTTCTTAGAGATTTTGTTAAACACTTAAAACAAATAAAAGATTTTCTATACTTTTTCAAATTATAAAACTTTTTTTATTTATATAATTTTATTTCTAAAACAGGAATTAATAAAATTTAACACAAACCGAGCCGAACCAAACAAACTCGAACTAAGAACCACTAAAAATTTAAAGCTTCTTAATAAATAACAGATTTTCTGTATAATTTCAAAATATAACACTTTTTATTAATTAATTTTAACGCGGTCCCAACCGCATCAAGTAAAAAGCCGGCAAAAACTGAAATTTAGTTCTTGTATTTCTGCAGTCGCTGAATAGAGAGAGATGATGCACGAAGTTTCAAAATAGTACCAAGCCTTCCTTACAATTGTTGTACTCAATTGTTCCTTAAAAAGGTATTTTTGTTCCAATATGTTTTTGGATTCGACACATTCTAACAAATAAGTACGCTTATCGTCAAGTATAAATTACTTTCCAATAAGTGTATTTTGACTACTTTTCAATTCTGCATACAAACGCCAGTTATCATTACAATAACAATTTATCCTGCAAGAAATCTGAGGCCAAGTGTGTCAAAGTCAGCACTCGCATATTTTCATCACTTTTTGGTGATATTGTCTACGAATCTTTTTCATTTTTTAATTTAGCAAGGTATTTTTAATTGTATTAGCATTAACTAATTAAAAATACTTATAATTATAATTATTTTAAGCATTTTGTGGAAATAATTTGGTACAATTTATAAAATTCCATTTGCCATCACTGTTGCTGCTCAATTTAACTGAAGGAACTTCCCTTAAGTGCATGTCACACGCGGCAATATTCAGCTTCAATATTTGTTAGTAAAAATATTTAAGCTTCTGTCAGACTACGTCAATATTCTTTTAAAAAAATTTTAATTAATCGATAAACAGGGATTCTAAATAAGGTGCTGCATATATATGTTATTATATTAGCCATAAAAATGTTTTTTTTTTGTTTTGTTTTTTTAATTACAGGTTTTTTTTATATTTTTGTGACTATATTGTTTATTTTCCATGTACCATGAAGCGGACATTGAGCGAAATACTTCAATTAGAGTAAAATCCTGTTAATATTGCTAATTAATTCAGACTCTAATCCGGATTATCAAATTATCCTGATTACCGAATAAAAATTTAAAAACCTTGTCCTTGTATTGGAAATGCTTTTGAAACACATATAGATTGATATATTAGCGAAATTCACGGTTCATAGTAAAGACCTTCTAGAAGTTGTAACTGTAGTATAACCGGTCTTCTGAGTGCCGGTCCAATACAAACAAGAGAAACAACAACAAAATGTATTGATTTAATAAAGCTACCACATCTAAAAAGTCCAGTAAATACCACAAAAAATCTGAAAGGTAATTATTTTGCTTGGTAAAATATCCATACACTTTTGGTAGTCGAGAACAGTTCAAACTTTTTTGTGCAGAAAACTTGAGACTAGCGAAATACAATATTTCGCTATTTGCATATTCTCACGAATATGCATATATATCTACAGAAATAGATACATATAAGTACACATTTATAAACTTATTACGTGTTTTATTTTTTTTATATGTATTAAATCACGGACATTTCTAACCAAAATTTTATTCATAAAAATTTCTTTTGAAAAAGATTTACCTAAAATACATGTAGTTAGCTTAATATAGAAAGTCCCTAATGAATAATTTACTTTATAAAAATAGGATACATTTTCATAGATATTAAAGTATTTTAGTTGTGATTATTTTTTAATGTCTGCATGATTTCCTTCTGACCATTTTATTCCTGTACCCAAAGAAGTATTTTCTTTGGAAATGTTTTGCAAAATTATTTGATTTTGCAGCAAAAAGGGAGAAACACCATGTTTCGGCATTACAATTAATATAGATTAACATTACACAACAGAGTATGCAATGGAATGAAAAATGCGGATCGGATTATTGCATAATCCTGATTAGCGATGTCCGGCATATCAGGCTTTTACTGTATTTCGGTTATAAAAATTTTTCCTTCATTTTTAATATCTCGCAACTACGATGATGTTCAATCAAAGTTAGCAGAAAATAAAATTAATATTGACAATAACAATGCCACGTCAAACGTCAGACGTCAAACTACTTCAATTATATGAATATCAAAAGCATTTTGTTATTCGTAAATATTACACAGTAGGTACTTGGGTAACTATTTTGAGTAAAAAAACGGACACAAATCCAAATAATGACGTTGAATATTGATGTGTCTAGCATCTACTTAAGAAATTAACTACGTATTTATCAAGGCGAATTCGCCTTTCTATTACTCATTACGAAATTTTTCTCTTTTATCTTTGATGATTAGAATTTTTGAAATTAATACTTGTAGATTATCTTTAAGAATTTTGAAAACACTACATAAATAGTTGATTAGCAATATTATTGGCACTTTTCTTCCCTTGTTTTATATCATAAAATACAAACTGCAAGAATTATAACAGTAAGCCGAGAGTGAAATTGCAGACCCCATCATTGCGAATTCTAACCAGGTAAACTTCATAGTGCACCAACCACAAAAATTATTGTACGTTGTCAAAATAAAGCATACAATTTTGAGATCAAACACTGGTAAATAGTCGCCAGCTGGGCTAGTAACGTCAACTGTTATGAATTCGATTAGGCCCACAAAAGTTAAAGCAAAAATCAACTTGCACTTTCAAAGAAGATACAAACAGAGATAGTACCAGTAGGGCAACAGATGAAACTAAAGAAACTTTATGGTACCAATGATTTTGTTTGAGTTGTGGGCCATTGTGTAATTATAGGTACAATAATCGATATTTTTATAAGAATAATAAAAAAACTATAATAAAACTAAAGCTTACAAAATTGTTTAAATTAAAAATAATTATAAAAAATAATTCTTCTAGTTTTTTGACCTCTTTTTATATTAATTTTTATATTATATTGTGAAAAAGCTACACAAAGGAGTAGCGAAATATCGAATCAAAATAAATATTACATATATTAAAAAGACCTACAGCTTAAATAATTAGTGTTATTATTATAAAAAATAAATAAAAAAGTTGAATTCTTTAATAAATATGTACGAACGATAAAAAATAATCATATACATTAACTGCTCAGGAATAAATTAATTTTGTTTAAAATTATAGACCTTAATTTAATTACGTAATTACAGACAGCATAAAAATGAAATTATTAAAGGGTTTTCCAGACTATGATACAAGTCTTACGACTTTCGCAAACTTTGTGAGAGATAAATTGAATAAGATTTGGAACGACTGTCAAAAAATCTGAAGTAATAGTACATTTTGCTTTCACAATATCACACTTCAAATAAAATGAAAAGAATAAGAGAAAGAACAATACCGGTTCAGCAGTAAATATTTTTTTTTTAATTTTGTTAATTTCTTTATTTGCTTATAACCCTGATAAAATGAAAAATGTTATCGTTTAGCAAAGATTCTAAAAACGATGAAGTTCACTGTCAAATGTATTATCGTATTATTTATCTTTGTCATAACACATTCAATTCACACTATCACACTTGCATGTAATACTTCAATATTTGACATGTCTTAATACAAAGTGCAATAGTGTGAAATTACCTTAAATAATATATTATATCTATAAAATGCAGACAAATGGAAAAAATATTCTAACCTTGGATAAGCGCCTTATTTTAATCATATTTAATGCGTTATGGTCGCTTAACTGCAAAAACCATCAGTATATCAGATACTAAGGAAAACATTTTTTTTATAATTTTTTGACTATGCCTTCCTCACTGACACCCTCGGACAACAACTGACACAAAGGCGCAATAATATACATCAGAAAAATCCGAAAATGTTTTTACGTGGTAACTACCTTATTTACAGCCACTCTTTCGATTTTGTTACCCTTTTGATTTTGTAACGCAATACGTGCAAAAAATATGAATTTCGACAGATTTAAGTAAATCTAATATAATTTTTTTTACTGCAACCATTATTTTTGAACTTATTGAAAAACAAGAGAGGAACATTTTTTTTTAAATTATGAATTTTTTAATTGCTAAAAATGCATAAAAAGTATAAATTAAATACTTAAGAATTTTATTACATATTCATAAAGCTGCATATTATAGAAATAAAATGCACCGTAGTACATTAAAATCGATGAGTAAATATTTATTTTATTCCAGTTAAAGCGAAAGTACATATGTAGTTTTGACAAAATAATTTTTTTTTGTCATTGCCGATAATTCCAATGATAGTTCATCTGAGTAGCGTATAATAGAGTTTATATAAAAACATATCGCTCATTTACTCAAACAACGTCATAACTCCAAAATACAATTTTTGAATTAATAATGCAGAATAATTTTTCTTATCGCCTTTTATGTTGTGCAAAGAATTCATACAAATAGCTTCAAAGTTCACTTCGGAACAGACGAATTTTTTTTATTGCCCCATTAAGGTGTATATAAATAGGAAACTTTCAGTATGTTTTTTACAAAATTTTTTTTTTTAATTATCAAGTTGTTTTAGTAAATGTGCTATATGTATGTATGTGATTGTTCTAGGAAAACCAAATTTATACTTTTAATTACAAATATTATTAACAAAAGAAGTAAAAACGGTTCAAAAGAATCCCCAAAATTGTTGCGACAATTGTTGGTACCATTTTAATTCGCTCTACCATCACTACAAAAGTTACAAGAACTGAATTTCAGTTTTAGTTGGTCTTTTGTGCGATAGTGTAGTGGTGTAGTGGATGTATAGTCAGTCTGTAGTCATGTTTATGATTTCTCTTCGTGTTGCACTTGAGGTTTCAAAAAACAACAAAATCAAGGCGTTTTTAATTAGGTGGTGGTGAATCGAGTTGTTGTACAACATTCCATGTTTTTTGTCCGCGATATGTCAAAAACATTTGATACAAATATTTCAAATAATATTTTAAAATCATTTGATTTTATGTACAAAGTTTGTTCTCACCAAAAACAGAATTTTTAAATAAGTTTTTGCCGTTTGAATCACAAACGCAGGTACAGCAAAAAATAGCCATCTGTTTTAGCAACCCTACCTAGTTTGATCAAAATGTTTTCATATTTTCTGTTTGCATTTATTTTGGTTTCATGTATTGAATCTTTGTTTAGTGTTTTTACCGATTCATTTCATGCAATAATAAATATGAATAACGTGTTGGATAAACTTGTTGCATCGTCTGTATTCTGCATATGAAATAATACATGGTCCATTTTTGTTTTGTTATTATGCATACCGTTCAGGGATGGACAATTGAATTATGAAATTATACGAGCATCTAAAGGGTTTTTTAAATGTTATTTAATGTACATATTTTGTTAACATTTTTTTGCAACCAATTATTTAATATTTATTTTTTTATATATTTAACTAATTCATGCAGTGAAAGAAGTACATACATACATTTATTTGGTGTAATTAAAAAATTTCCATCCATTTAGGTATTTAATTAAAAAAAAATAAAATGAATAATTTATATGTGCCAATTAAAGTATGTATTAGGGAGATCAGCCCGGTTTGCCAACCGAACAGTTTTTTTCAATGCTGTGGCTGTCGTTTTTTTTAAATGTTATTTTTTTGAATGTGGAATTGTCCGGTTTTTTCTCAATAAAAAACGAATCGGCCAGTCGATTTTTTTCCGATTTGGTTATCTCGACAAAAAAAAACTAACTTTTTTATACTAAATAATATGTTAAGCATGGATAAATATTTATCTTTGTCATGTTTGCATTTAAAAAATTTAACTTTAAAAATAAAATTTTTAAAGAAAATTTCAAAACGCTTAACTCAACAATTTTAAAGTTGAATTCTGCGACATTTACAACAAAGGGTTGATATATTCATACACCCATATATGAATGCATATATCAAAAGTACAAAAAACATACATACATATATGTATGTAAATATAAACATTATGAAACTTAATTTTTTCGGAAGTATGAATATTTTTATTTTATTTATTTAGTTTCATTATTACAATATTTTTTTTCTTGCTATTTATTTGACCGTTTTTAATTTTAAATTAAGTTATAATACTTTTTAAGCTTAAGGTCAGTAATGTTCTTCTAATTTTTATTTGTCCAATACTTCGCCACTTCTTTGTGTAGCTTTTTCAAGAAATTAGTTCCTTTTTAAAATTATTACTATAACTACTATATATATATACTACTTTAATGTGTACTTATTTTGTCATTGTACTTGCTAACTATAAAAAAATTTGTTATATACAGCTCTCCATCCCATCTCTGCATTCAGCTACTACAGAAATACAAGAACTAAATTTCAGTTTCTGTCTTCTTTTGCATCATACGGTTCGGGTCGTGTTAAAAGTTATTAATCTGTTTTAGAAAATAAATTATAACAACAGAAAAGTGTTATAAAAAATATAGAAATATAGAAAACTATAGAAACTCTTTTATTTGTTTTAAAAGTGCTTAAGAAAATCTCTAAGAAGTAGAAAAAATGAAAAAGTGTTCTGCCAAGAAGACCATTTTCCTTATTTATTTTAACTTTGATCGTTCTTTACGAAAACTATCAGGTGTTGTTGTTTTTTTTAAGTGTTCTTTTTTTTTCAATGGTCGTTCTGTTATAATTTGTGGTTGGTGTGTTCGGAATGAATTTGGTGGCAAGCGACTCAATAAAAGGTAATTTATTTGTATGTTCTTCCCTTTTCAATGTCATACATATTTACACATCCAAATATTTATTTTGTTGTTGGCGTTCGGTCATCTGTGTTGGTCGCTACATTATTAGAGACGGCAGTTGCTTTTAATAGGTAAAACTAACTTGATGTAGGTTATTAAGGGTCAGTGATGCTTTTAAATAATATTGAGTATGGGGATTTATTAATGTATGTATGTGTGGAATGGTGTACATGACTTCTTGCGCTTTTGACGGCAAATTCAATTTTAAGTTATCCAAATTTCCTTTTACAACAGTAGAGCGCGCTGTTGGTACAATTTTAAAACGTGTGTACTCAACTGGTAGCTTAGCTTCTCCAGAAATGCTAAAAGTGAATTTTAGTTTTTGATGGCTTTTTATTTGATGATATATTGATAATTCGTTGTTTTTTATATAAAGTGATTTAATTTTAACCTGAATAAAGTAAATCAATAATTAAGGTGTTATTTTTAATCTCGTTTTAAAATTTATTCAGTGTGTCAGTCGAAAAAAATGATTCTCCCTAAATGAATTCCTTAATATCTCTCTTCCTTTCATTGCATGAAAACAGTAACAAGTGCTTGCTTCTGTTGTTATTGTTTTTTTTTGTGTCTAGCTTTGTTTTGTTTTTGTTATTGTTATTGAGTTTTTGCACAAATTGCCTAGCTGTGCAGAAGGTAAATTTTTGTTTTTTTGTTGGATTTGTTATTGTTTGTATTTGGACTTTTTGGTTTAATTTTTATTATGAGTGTGTAGGCTTGAAATAGCTTGGTATGGAAATGAGAAGAGTATTTTGTTGGTTCTTTGCAATAAATTAGCTGATGCAAATAATTTTTAAAGAGCAAGCAGAAGAGTGTGTGTTTTTAAGATTTACATGTTTATTTACGTGCATTTTGTTATGGGAAGAATGTTGTGCTTTGAGGTGACAACAGTTGTGAAGGCGGCAGTTTACATGCAATTAGATTCACATCATTTGATTTATTTATTATGAATTGACATCAGAGATGGGAAATAGAATTGTAAACTAACAATGTACGAACCTACATAACAGTAATTACTGATTTTGGAAACACAATGGGCGGGAGGGAAAGATGAATTTTTCTTTGCGAACTTTCGTCGTCAGAAATAAAACACATTTGTGCATATAACAAATACACAAGTGAAATATGACAACAATAAGAAAAACTTAAAGCAATTCTACACATAAACAAGATAATTTGTTGTCATTTACATCACACTTGTTTTGTTAAGCTCGTAAATTGAAAAAAAAATGTCTGTTTCAAGTTGAGATGCTTTTTAAACTAATTAGCGTAATTTGTTTTTCTTTACACAATCATCGTTATCGTTACACAGTTGCGATAACTTAAGAGGTCAACACATTTCGCTGTTGTTATTGTATTATTCTCGTTGTCGTTGTTTTATTCGTAACTCATTTTTCAACAAAATCAGTTTAAATAATACAATAATAATAACGCTTCCATACACAGTCCATACATACATATGCACATGCATAGATAATGGCATTTGTGTGTTTATTTATACAAATTTTACTGCAATCAAAGAACCTGCAGCAAAGAAATTTTGTTTATAAATTTTATTTTTTTTAATTCAAATAAAAAATAATAAATGCTGTATCAATAATTGAGCCGTTTATTTGGAAAGTGGCATAAGTGGGGCTTTCAAAAACATCAAAATTATGTCACATTGATTACAATTTAACGGTCAGTATCTGCTCTTATTAAAAAAAATTGCAATAAAAATTAAACAAAATTTCAGTTGTTTTTTCTTAATAACTTCAAAAGCCTTCGTCAAACCGAGTTTAGATTCAGTGAGTTTTATAGACTTGAAAAATGCCGCAAATTTGACTAAAATCTGTAAAATGGTTTAAAAGCTACTGATGTCGAAAATATGCCAAATAAAGTTTTGTTTTTAATTATTTCGCAATTTCTCGTCATATCGATTTTAGATACGCGATAATTTTTATGGACAGGAAAAACTGTGTCGAATGCTGCAAAATTGTTTTGAATGTGTGAAACTTAGTGGGGAGTTTCAGAAATGGCCTGTAACCGAATACCGAATTGATTTTTTTTAAATATTTCGTGAACAGCCGAAAACTCAAAGTCGTACTTCTTTGCACTTTAAAAGTCAGTATGTATATAAATTAAAAAAAAAAAAAAGAAATTGCTTATCTGAATTCTTTTAATGAAAAAAATTCATATGAATATTTCATTCTTTGTTTAGAATTTTCCAATTTATTTAAATACTTTTTTTAAGTTAAGTATTTCAATTCATTCGGCTTTAGAAACAAAATACAAATTAACAATTTCCAACTCGAACAATTTCCAACCAACATAATGCGCTAAATGTATTTGAATGAAATTTTAATGACAGTGGGAATGCAAAGAAAAGAAATTTTATTGATATTTTTTGTTTAGAGCTTCTTCTGTATGGCTGTGCTGCTCTCGAACCCTTGAACGAAACTATTTATTTTAATGTGATTTTAAAAACCATCATCAAAATACGCCCTGTTAATAATTATAAGTTACAATTAACAACATGCCTCCGTACACATGCTTGTTTTCGAATACTTACATGTTCATTTACGAATTTATACCACATGCAGACAAAGGCGTAGTGAGGCCAGCATTGGTGAGGCCCTTATACAGCAACGAATTGTATTCAATCTAATTTAGGCCAAGCATACTGACCCCGTGATTAGCAGATAAAATAAAAATCCAGCTACGCCCTTTATTTCAGCCTAAAAAAATCCAAGAAGAAATAATAATGGTTTCTAGAAATGATTATTCTTTTACTGTTGTTGTTGTTGTTGTTGTTGTAGCAGCCATAAGTAGTAAATATTTTTTTCTTTAAAACTACTAAAAACTTTAAATAATTAATAAATTATTTAAATAGAATATGGGCGGCAAGTGCGACATGTGTAAAAATTCCCACACATTCACAAAAAACATTGTAATTAAATTTTGTTTAGACAGACAATCTGCCAGTAGACATAACGACGAAAAGATACACAACAACTAAAGAGCCAACATACTTTAACCAATAGTAAAGGGTATTAGGGGATTCAATTAATTGGAAAAGCCACAACGGTTAAATACGTCGATCTTGGTGTGCAGTTTTATTTTGTTTTTTCGAACTCTCATGACTGCTTGTGAGGAAAAAAATAATTGTCAATATGTGAAGATATCGCAAATGCAATTCTAGCATTTTCTTCACCAAATGAACAAATGGCACTACAAGATCAAAATTTGTATCAACCGCAACGCAGGATGCCTTAATTGGGCAACTTTTTTTTGTTTGTTTTGTTTTGTTTGCTTTTCAAAGAATATTTTGATGTTGCTGAACATTGTTATTGTGCAACTATTGCAACTAGTGAAACCTTTTAAGAAGTAAATTAGCAATGTGATACTTTCAGACAGGTCCATTGTGGTGTGAGCACTACTCATTTCATAAAAATTTAAACTTTTTCAATGCTTTTTCCGACATTGGCGACATTTTCCACTAAACAATCGTTATCAACAAAAATTTATGTTTTTAGCTGCTGTACCACCCAGCAAGTCGAAGCAAATTTTTCTATTAATTTCCATACAGTTTGGCCCAAAAGTAGCAAATGCAGCAACACGTGTCTTATGTTTAATGTTCGACTGCGACAACGACACTCATAATAAGGCCCTATATATTCGCTGTGGCGTACATCTGCAAAGCTGATAATCTCAAATTCAAATAATCGGAATGTCATCGCTATTGACGCAAGTGGGAGATTTTTTTCAACTAAATTTGAAATATCGATTGTCGCTTTTCATTTTAGATTGAATATTCTTACTCGTATTTGTTTGCGGCGCTTTATTTTGAATGTCATTGTCGCAATCGAATGTACGAAAAGTATAAAAACTTACGGGTTATCGAGCGGCCTCTTGAGCCTTTCCCCTGAAAAAGCCGCTATCTGTCCCGGTCAGCGTTGCCAGAATGATATATTTATCATATTTTTGATAATTTTTTAACCAAAATATGATTTGATGATTTTTTTCTTCAAATTATGATTTCTAATTTATAGAAATTCTGATTTTTTCTATCAGTTGTGTACAACTTTTATTGTAAATTTTAAATTTTTTGTCATTTTGTTTACTTTACACTTGTTACTAAATTAGAGTTTTATCGTTGCGCCAGAAGCAGTACTGTTTATTCACTTTGATTAATAAATAGAAATAAGAACTAGAGATAAATCACTAAATTGACCTGAAAACAACTAAATTGTCATTACTTTTGAACAGTTTTATTTTTTTTTCAACTTCACTTCACTTCACGTTGACGCCGAGTTATTTCGGTTGGCTGCATACATTTTGTATCGGTTTGAGAAATTTTGACAACGCTTTGCGTCGTAATTTAGGTTCGTCTGTTCATTATTTGAGAACCTTAAAGAGTATCTCTGCATAGCAGCTACTTTCTTGGGAAGTACAAATTATATTCTGTTGTACAAATGAAAGCCATAAACTTTCTTAAGCAAAATATAAAAAAGTAAAGTACAAGTATTTAGTACGAAAAGGTAAAATTAATATTTCTAATATCAATTTACTTGTATATATAAAATTCTTTTATTTACTTTTACTTTTAGATGGAAATAACAAATGCCGTGAAAAAGATGATTTTTTTCCATAAAATATGATTTTTTTCGGCATATGATGATTTTCTTCTGAAAGCTTCTGGCAACGCTGGTCCCGGTTGCCAGCGGTTACGATTGAGTGAAATAAAAATAAGATTTTCAACACATTTTTTGCTCACATGCTGAGAAGATGGGCATTCCTCTCAATGCTCGCTGCGGAGCTGAGGAGAAAGAGACTACTGCGCACTTTTTCTGTGAATGTCCAAGTATGTCTGGGATACCGATGATGGTTTTTAAGGTGCCTTTTTTGAAAAATTTGCGGTTGTACTCTAAGTTGAATCTGATAGACTAGTTAGATAGATAGAGGCACAGTGTGGTTGTGACGTGCTTTGGTTTCTAGGGGCTCAGGTAACAAAACGGCACCTATAGTGCTACACTTGAGCCGTCTCCCAACTGCCTTTTAATCTAACTTAAGCTAAACAAAAATAATTGCCTCTGCCTCTACATCTGCCTCTTAGTTTCCCAGTTCCTGTGTTCTTTGAGCACTGTTAGTCAACCCAATATTATAAATTTTAAATTAATCGCACAATAATCAATCGCATAGCTGATTATAAGTTAAACCGTGGAACGCCCTAATTGCGCTGTTTTTTTTTGGCCTTTTTATTAAAGTGTAGAAAGGGGGGACCGTGACAGATAGACAGGACAAAGATTTTTAAACAATTTAAAAGGGGTAGACTGTATTTGTTGTTTCAAATAATACGAAAAAAAAACACATAAAAATTCATTAGACAAAGAGCATGAGAGTAAATAAGAATTAGTTGATTAAAGCAATCAGGGATATTTTTGCTAAAAGTCGTTTAAATTTATTGCTGCTACGAATCTAAGGGTAATCCCCCCCCCCCCCCCCCCCCCCACCAACGGCATTTCTCGTTGATTGTTTGTGAAATGTCACTTTTGTTAAGAACACTGTCACTTTTCAAAGTGGCATTTCCATAAACATTGCATTAATGCGTTTCACATTAAAAATATTTATATTTAGTGAAGCAGCGACACAGAGAAATTGAAAGAAGAAAAAAACGCGCAAAATAAACAAACAATGAACAAAACCACGTTAATGGACTCGGCGTAAGGAAACAACAAAGATTGCTCAGTTATAAACAAACACACAAACACTCACACAACTACATACATACATACATACTCACAAACATATGCACTTACTCTTTCACTCGTCTGTTTGTCTGTTTGGGTAACATTAAGTGCATTTAGTTTCATTTACGTATTTCAGTCATACATCAACCCAAACAGTCAATCAAAATCTATCAACCACCACTTGGGTTTTGACTTTATTTATGTTTTTCCTTATTTTTTTTTTTTTTTGATTTTTTTTCATCTTTTCGATTCTGCTCGAAATGATACTCACTCACTCACTCTGTCGCTCTGCGGTAGGTAATAAATTTTAAGCGAAAAATGTCCATTATCTTGTAATGCATTTTTGTATCTTTTTTTTATGCCTTTCGCAATTTGATGTTTTTGCAGCAGTATTTCATTTGTTGGTGTTGCTGTGCGTTTTAACATTAAAGTTCTTGTCGTTAATGCGTTAAAAGTATGAATGATGGAAGGGGGGGGAGTATGCTGTTCAAGAAGATATTAAATCACACTAAGAGTGTCTGGTTGCATGTTTTTTTTTGCCACTAACGAACGGGCTTTCCAAGATAAAATTACTCATGTAGCGACATCTTCGAGAAGAGAAATTAAACATAAAATACATATAAATAAAATTTGTTAATTAAATATTTCCAGGTCATTAGTTTCTTCTTTTTTCAATTTTAAAGTGAAAATCAAGAAGAACAGCAAGAACAAAATGTTTAAAAAAATTACCACTGACCACAGCGCACGTCAAGTGCCACAATTGATTGCATTTATTTTATTTTAGAATTTTTTTTTAATTTTTCAAGCATACTTTGGCAATTGCATATGTGAACGCCAAGGATAATTCGAAGAAGTGCAGGGTAGCCCAAAATGATTGCAAGGGTTTGAGTTCAAAGAGCCATTGTGCCCCTCGCAGTGTGCATTGTGGCTCCATCCAGTTGGAACCATACTTGGCTAGCCTTGAGAAATTTTCCAACATTGTTCGATATCTAACACCAGTGATGGAAACACGGCGACATCGTGTTTATTTTCAAAAAAAAAAATGGTCCAATTATCCTTTACACTTACAGCCATACCTAAACAAGAGCGGAAAGCGGAACGCTTTTTCCGCTTAGCTTTTACGCTGAAATGCCATACCTAAATGAAAGCGGCAACGCTATGTCAAAACGATGAAAACAGGGTTATCAAAAAAATAAATAGAACAACCCTGATTATTTTAACAATAAAGTTTATTGGTGTTTGCGATTTTTAAATAAGCATTTTATAAAAAAAAGTTTAAACAATGAGTTATATGGACGATTTAAAGGATTTTCTTACCTCCATTTTCTAATAACAAATATTTTTTTATGTTTATTTCTTTCACCTTCTTTATTTGCAACTTACTTCACTATTAAACGCACTCTCAAAATCGGATTTTCCAATTGCAAAGCGTTGCCGTTGCGTTGACGCCGCGGTATTTCGGTATGCTACATACAAATTGTATGGGCATGAGAATTTTTGACAGCTAGAAAACGCTTTACGCTCTTGTTTAGTTATGGCTATTAAGTGGGTGTAAATCTCGCTGTTGAACTACTCTTGGATTTTCCGTAGCCCTTTTTGCCTATTAACGAACCCAATCAAAATGGGCTCTGTCGCTCATAATTAAATTATGAATAACATCATGATCTTTTTCTGAAATAAAGTTCAACGATTTTGGCACATTGTTCAATTGTGTACTGTTCCATTTCAAATTCCCCAATTTATTTACACAATACTGAAAACAAATCAAAAATATTAGAGAAGAAAAGTTATAAGGAATTCAAACACCTTCGCTCCTTTTGGGCCACTCCGTGTAAGTCTTATCAATAAGACTTGCATGGTCTAAACGCAAATTTATTTCGTATTTTTTATCTTGTGATATCTTGCCATTTCCACAAAAAAAATGTACCATCGCACAGAATTTTTAAAAAATTTTTACTCATGTATCTTGTCTTTTACCACTTCAAATTCTCCGTTTTCCTTTCACTCGCTTTCAATTCCCATCTCGATGTGCTGCCTGCCGAGTTAGTCGAATCAATATTTGTATACTGTCATAGTGACAAGTGATGTGTGATTGTTTATGTAAATGACTGTCAATACTTGTAGTTGTTGTCCTACAAAAACTTTTAGAAAAAAACAAAAAAATATTTCACGAAAATAACTGATTCATTTTAAAGTGGAAAGATTTTACTTTCTATTCGAATGAAAAAAAAAGAAAAGTAATTAAAAGCAAAAAGGATAACATTTCGCTGACAGAAAAGCAGACATTTAATTTAAAATTATAAAATATTAGCCGACGTAAATATAATTTTTTCGTTTGTAGCCTGAAATACATTCAAGACAGCAGGCTACCAGCTTCATTGACTACAAATGTTGTTCGCTAGATTCATCGGCTACACCGTAACCAGCTGAAAACTGATAGATGTCTGTTTCAATAATGCCACATAGAAATACTTTCCATTTATAAAAATAAAATTATTTAAAATAAATCAAACTGATAGACGTCTATTGTAAAAATACATTTTCAGTATTGCCACATTGAAATACTTTCAATTTAAAAAAATAAAATTATTTAAAATACATCAATTTATTTGTTTAAAACTTGCTAATTATTAATGTATTTACTATCTTTGTTAAATTTGTAGTGGTGTTTTCTCTTTAACAAAATAATATATTTATATGCTCTCATTTCATATTTTCTATCATATTGGCAACACTAAACCTGTTCATCTCGCTCACAAAAAATGAAATTAACCAAAGCCCTTTGACACTTCATTTATTATTTATTTATTTTTCATTAATTAATATATAATTGATAGAAAGGGACAGCAAAGCCAGAAAGAAACATTTTTTAAGTGTTACCTCCTATTCCCATTAAAAAAAACACTAAAGAAAAATACACGGTCAAAAACTAAGCTTAAAATTGCAGAAATTGTGCATAAATCGTTAAGTTGTCAACATATAAAAGATTTTAAGTTCGAAACGTCAATTTTAAGTTGAAATTTTTTAAATTTTTTACAGTTACGCATTTTTTATCGATAACACTAGTGGATGATTTGACGTTTTTTTTTTGCGTTTATTACCCAATTCACACACTGCGCTTTGAGGTAGCGACACGAGTCATGCGACACGAGTTTATTGGCGAGAGGTGAAGAGAAGCTAGAAAGTTAAACAAGGAGTCGTGAAACAAGATTTGAGGGGGCAATTTTGACATTTCTCTTTTGTTTTTTTCTTCACCTCTCATTATTCTCATGTTATTCATAAACGGTGTTGCCGAGTTGCAATATTTTTTATCCATTTCAAATTGATGAGTATTTATATTTACAACACCTCTCAATAAGAAATAACACAACTATAAAAAATGTTTAATAAGAACGTAAACGAATTTCCAGCACAAGGAATAGTTAAACAAAAATGTTAGTTAGTATTTGTTTTTGTTTAAGAACTGTAAACATTTCACTCAAAACAACAGATTAATCAAATATATACATATATGACAACACCGATTAAACATCAGAAAGTCCTCTGATTGTTGCAGCAAAAAGCGCAACGTCTGAATTGTCTATATGTCAATATGGTTGTACCCGATCAATTTTCTCATTACAATATATTTACGCTCTTCACCTAAATTTGAACAATGCACAAAAAATGTCATGTCATAAGGGCTTATGGTCTTTAATTTTGGCCTTCGCTCAATAACGATTCACAGAGAATTATAATTCTCTAATTATTGGCTTAAAAAGGCGAATAATTTCGGTACGGTTGGTTTCTTTTCTATGGAATGGCATTGATGGGTTTCCTTTTTTAAGTTTGAATTTTCTTGAAAATAATTTTATACTGTGCTGCTGCTCTTTCGAATTTTTTTCTATAGAGTTTGGCTTTTTAACAAGGGAAGGGGGCAGCAACTATTATTTTCCAGCAAAAATAGAATTTTTATTTATTCTTCCTCCTTCCTCGTATATTCAGGGTGTAGTAGATATGTGTAGGCAGTTACAAGGAATTCTAAATTAAATTTTATATTTTATATTTCCTTTTCTAATACATATTTCAAATCTATCTACAGCAATCTGCCGGTCTAATAAATAATCCTTTGTTGTCACAAACGATTTACATTTAAAGTAATAATTTCAGTGACGCTCAATACGCCTGAACAAACACAAGATACAGAAGGGTGAAAGCGAAATTTTCGCATAACCTGCTTATCGTTGAAAACGAAATACATAATCAATGAATGTAAATCATCATTTCCAATTTTCTTTAAAGACAGATTTTTTTCTTTCACTTCACAAACTTCACAAAATAATGCAAATAGAGAAATAGTTTTTGTACGTCCCCTTCCCCTCAGAAAAAGAAGCAACAGACCAAAAAAGCATCCTTTTGTCTGGCGGTGTATTAAGCAGCAGTGGACATGAGGTGGTGGGAGGAAGTTTCCATGACAAAGATAACAAAATACGAACTGTAAAAAATACTTGTTAAAACTAAAACCTTTTTTTCTACGCAATTTGATGTTTTGTTTTCAATTCCAACAGAAAAAAAAATAAAACGAAACTTTTCTTTCCTTTTCCGACAAACTTATAAAGATCCATTTCTTTTGAGATGAAGACAAAAAAAAAAAAAGCTGAATAAAAGAAACAGATTACAAAATGGTGTTGACAAAAAGCAAGTAGCAGTAAAACTTCTCATGACCAAAACTGCATGAAAGAAATAAAAATAAGAACGTATTATGATTAAATAGTATTTACGTTAAGTAGAATATACATACATACAATACGGTCGAAAGATAAGCACCAAAAGAAAGGAAAGCTTAACAAAACGCTGTTTTATTTCTTGCTGTAGTTACGAATTTTTTTTCTTTTCTTTTTTTTTGTATTTTTCGTTTTAACAATTTTCACAACATTTATTTCTTAAGGGAACCGCATAAAAGAAGGCATAAAATTAAACAAAATACAAATTCAAAGAACATTTTCTTAAAGAGAATTTTCAAGAATCTTATGAGATGCTGTCATATTTGAAAGACATAAATTTAAATAAGCCTTCAAATGAGGTAAGATTTCTACCAAATGTGGTAGCACACTGAAATAAAATAAAATAGAAAGCTGAAAGATTATGGGCCACATACATTCCTTCCAAAGTAGAAACAAGATCCTTGTCGTGCACAACACAATCCCTAAGAAACCAAAGACCTGTGCCGAACTATTTTGCCGGCGGCTGCGGTGGCGACGCCTAGTGGATAAATTGCTGTCAAACTTCTCACAAATTTAAATTTGTATTAAATTAAAATGTGAATTCAAAAAAGTCTTTAAAATATGGCTGAACCCGTTTCTAAATTAACTTTTACCTTTTTCTCGTTGTAATCAGCCGGCTGGGAAAACCAACACATGCCATCCAAGTATTTTAAAGCACATTTTATTTTTGGTTACTCACCTAAAATAAAAGGAAAGAAAATTAAACGGTTTAATAATGATTACAAAGAAAAAAACATTATTGTTTGTAGTTAAAAAAAAAATAGCCAGGCAGGATATAGGTGGGCTTTTCTTTATACAGGGTGTCTGGTAGCAGTTTTATATTTTCAAACTTAACTAAAAAAAATTAGGAGCATTGAACGATAGAATGGAAATGACGATTTTTTTTTTTAAAGAGTATGTCATCCAGATCTTTTGCTAAAAATTTCATGAATAATCGCTCTTGGAAATGCCAGTGAGACTGCTCTTTTCCGTATTGAAAGTCGCGGATTTTCACGTAAACTGCTTTTGTTTTATCTGGGACCAGCACTCAGGAGATGACCCCTACACATGCGATGCATTGTGCTGGAACTGTAGGCAAGGAATAGTTAGAGAAACGATAGGAGGTGAAGCTTAATTAATTATTTTACAGCTCTGCTTTTTGCACGTTCTTTGTTTATAGCAGTGTTGAAGCTTCGGTTTAGTAGCCATTTTTTTTATTATTATTTTACTTCGCCGGTGCTACACAATACAATTCAACCAGTTCAATGTTTTCGGGAGTCCTGACCGTGGTACATTCAAAGCCGAAACAGTTTCGAGGACTCTCTGCACCCACGAATGAATTAAATTTACACTCGGTCCATCACTTATTCGCCGAATGCCGAACTTTGAACAAAATTGTCGACGAGCAATTACGTAAGAATCATTTTTCTTAAAAAATGTCTCCACAGCGAACTCGCGATGCTCACTCGACCACTGCGACATCGTGACTGACAAATCCGCACAATCGATAATTCCTACGGCGCCACGCTCCCTCCGTACGGTTTAAAACTTTTTGAAATGATCGTGAGGGTGGCGATGGCACGATGGATGGTAGTCTGTACGTTAACTACGAATCCAAAAACAGACCTGGGTTCAACCCCAGTTTCAGACCAAAAATTTTAAAATAAAAATAAACATCTCGCATTTTTCTGATGTTGCATTAGTGTGTCAGTTGTTGTCGGAAGGTTTCAGTGGCGAAGGCATAGTCACTGGTCACTGAACAATATCGGCTTCAGCTGATAGCAATCCACAATCACATCAGAACGCCCTCCTTCGTCGGTATTGTGTACCACCGGCGAAGTAAAATAATAATAAAAATGGCTACTAAAGAAGCTTCAGCACTGCTACGAGTATAAACAAAGAACGTGCGAAAGCAGAGCTGCAAAAATAATTAATTAAGCTTCACCTCCTGTCGTTTCTCCTACTATCCCTTTCTTATAGTTCCAGCACAATGCTTCGCATGTGTAGGAGTCTTCTCCTGAGTGCTGGTCCTAGATAAAAAAAAAAATATATAAATTTACCACCTGACACCCTGTATATATGCATTGCAAAATAATGGAAAATAATGGAAAATCATGTTTTTTAAAATGGCATAACATTAAGAAATTGTTTTCCAATAATTTTTTTTTTTAACTCATAGAGGGTAAAATATACAACAACAATAAATTCCTCGAAATATAAAATCAATGACTGCACAAAAATTAAAGAAAACCACAAAATAACAGCCCGTATATTTGATATGACAATGATTTATTGTTACGGTAAGAAAATTCATTTAAAAATATCTGACTGCAACTAATGAAAATTATTCAACTAACAATTACAAATAATTAATTATTTAAAATTAAAAGTTTGTCACACTGCCAATTTTCTAACTGTCAAAATTATGAAAATACTACGTCAACTACCCTGTTTTTTCATACATATGTTTTTTTTTATCGATTTTTTCTTTCACCCGTACCACCTTTAATTTTCTTAGATTGTTTTTCCGCTGATAAGTCACGTTTCTAGAATTTTTTCTCATAATTTTTTCTTTCATGTTGGTGTTGGTTTGACGTTTATTTAATTTTTCTCTATTAAAACACTGTTGGCATTGAATTGAAAATTGATTTTTATTAAGTTTTCTGTATGAAATTGTTTTTTTTACATAATGCTTTCAGATGACATAGGCAGGGCAATGTCAGAAATTAAAATGAGAGAGAAATGTTTCCCTCGTGGTTTGGTTTTCTTAATTATTTAATGGCAGATTATTAAGATTAAATTTAATAGACACTTGGATGCTGCAGTAGAAGCAGCCGGAAAACAAACAAAAACATCCATGATAAAAATAAATATTTTTCCAGAAAATAAAATGCTTTTTAGTATCAAAAAATTAACCATTATGGTTTATTTATTATTTATTATAGTTTCAAAAAATTCTATTTTACAAAAATATATGTACATATGTACACATTGAGGGGCTTATTCACAATCAAAGCTAATTCTGTAATTAATGACAAACGGTGACAAACGGTGACAATTTTGCTGCAAGTAATTTCCAAGTGATCAAACACGCCTCAACTTAATTACAATTTAGTTAGATTTTATATTATTCAATGCTTAGAACTTAAACCGATAGTATTTTAAATTAAAGCTGATTAAAAAACGGGATAGTGACACACTCAAAAAACCTCGTCATTCATACAACGAATTTTTTACTTGAACACAATGGAATAATGACAAAATGAAAAAAATACATTAAGGTTTTTCATTACTTCTAACAAACTTTTAAAATATTGAACAAATACAACATGTTTCAATATACACTGCGTTTCACATGAATAGGTGCAGTGTTTTAGCAATCAATTAGAGCTTGCTGCTCTCAGGATAATTCATGCAGAGAATTGTGTTGCACTTTTTATTAAAGGTTTAACAATTGAGAAAAAGAGTATACACAAAGAAGACTTGAAAAAGTTCCGTTAAAAATGATATGTACTTCTTTTTATAATTTGCGAAGAAAATTGTGAACTATTTTTGCGTCAGTTGAATAGGTTCATATTATAAAACAATAAAAAATTATAAAAAAAAGCACGAAAACAATTAAGTTTTGTTTATTAATTTAATTTTTTATTCATTTTTAATAATCTGTACTTCCTCCTTTCGATAAAATTACCTCATAAATTCTATTTGGAAGGGAGTTATACAGTTGCGATAAATATTGTAAGGAAATCTGCGACCATGCCGATTTTATTGCAACAATTAGAGATTATCGGTCATCAAATTGCCGCCCAGACTCGTACACTTTCCGAGACACCCATCCCCATACGTTTTCCATTATGTTTAAGTCCGGGGAGTATGGTGGCCATGGCAGCAATTCAACATTTTGTGCGCTAATCCACGTTTTAATAAGCCTTGCCGTGTGAATAGGAGCATTATCCTGCTGGAAAGTCCATGGGATGGGTCCAAACAAATCTTGAAATTTTGGGAACGCTGTTTGCAGAATAGATTGATAGGAATTTGCTGTCATTTTGGTGGTTTTAAATTCCAAGTCTATGACTCAATAGTACGATATTGCACCCCAGACCATAACACCACCTACTCGACTATGGCGACGGGCTAAAAAGCGTTCTTCCTTTCTCAAATCATGGAAATAGTAGTTGTAACCATCGGGTCCATCAAAATTGAACTTTTTTCGTCTGAGAAAACTACTTTATTCCACTCACTCTTCCAAGTCATGTGTTCTTTGCAAAAATTCAACCGTAATTCTTTACGTTGCTGGTTCAATGGTGGTTTTTTCTGCAACTTAATACGTTTTAAGTGTTCTGCTGTATTTAGTATCCTTCTAACTGTGGAAAGGCTAGCACTGGAACCACTTTTTGCTTTGATTTTTGCAGCAGAGTCACTAGAATTGGAGGCAATTCTTAGAATATTACGCCTTCTGTAGCTGTTGTGGCCATTGTTTGCCGTCCCTTCATGTTTTTGCCATAGTTTTCTCTATTTCTTAAATAATTCCACACAACGTTAGCGCTTTTATAATTTTTAAAGCAATTTCTCGGCCGGACAGACCTTGATCATCATAGGCATCAATTTTTGCCTTCTCTTCCAACGTTAAAGATTTACCACGGCCCATTTTCAATTAAAATCGATTAAAAATTATTTTTGTGTTTTGTTTTTAAAAATTGCTGAACTATTTTGTAATTAAATTTGACACAAATGACCATACAAACACATTTTAATCACTGCACCTATTCAACTGACGCAAAAATAGTCCACAATTTTCTTCGCAAATTATAAAAAGAAGTACATATTATTTTTAACGGAACTTTTTCAAGTCTTCTTTGTGTATACTCTTTTACTCAATTGTTAAACATTTAATAAAAAGTGCAACATAATTCTCTGCATGAATTATCCTGAGAGTAGCAAGCTCTAATTGGTTGCTAAAACACTGCACCTATTCATGTGAAACGCAGTGTACAAAAAAAAATTTACTCAGTAAGACACAATGAAAAATATACATGTATTTTCTTTTCCTAAAATATTTTCGAAAACTTGTTACTCTTTTACTAAGAACATATAAAATAGCGCAATGGACTTTCTTAATTAGTATTTACATGTAAGAAATATGACAATGACAGTGACAGTGACAGTGACAATGACATGTATTGGCTTTTCCTGTTATCTTACATAAACTTATTGCAATATTTAATTTTTTTTTTGTTGCAAAATTCTATCATTGAACATATGCTGCTTTTTAATTAAAAAATCCTTTCATCTGCCATATTTTGCTTAACATTCAGCCTTTCTCTTACCAACTGTTGCAAACGTAAAACTAGATTGGCATATGCATTAAAATTAAAATGCAAGGCACAAACCTGCTCAGTAATATACCTTCTACTCAATTTTCCAATCAATTTCATAAATAACTAACAGCGCTAAACGCTAAAAAAAATATTTAACACCTTTAACTTTTATCTCTTGACCAAAGTGTGCACACAAATAATAGAAAAAAAAGAATATCTCACGTTTTTTTTAACGATAAAAAAATTACCAATTTCACCACAAAAATCAAAGAGAATAAAAATAAGAAGAAAAAAAAAATAAATCCAAACTAAAGATAATTCCAAAGCCAACAGATATCAGCAGCATGAAATGTTTTAACGTCTGGCAGACGACGCAACAGCTACAATTATGCTGCACAGATAATCCTGGTACAGCTGCAATTGTCTCTGTGGTTGTACCAGTGTGTACAAGTGTGCATGTGGCAAGCTAATGTGTACACTTGTATCTCGAGTATGTAACCGTTGCATTAATGACATTATTTAATGCCACCGGATAAGTGTCAATATACCGCAATAACAACAAACATGAAAACACTGATTCGACACTTGGCAACTAAAAAAATTATGCATTAAAAAGAGATATATGTACATACATACATATGGAGCCTTTGGTGCAATACCGTAGTAACTCAAAATTTTAATTTTTTGAGCTGGGTATGCAGAGATGATCTTTGGGGAAATATATATCTAAAGGAAAACAGATTATGGTTCTATATCTAACTGTTCAGATTCTACAGCTACAAATGGGTTTATTACCTCCAGCTTTTTCCAACAATATTTATTTGCAGTAATGAAATATTTCCTTAATGACAATAAATTTACAAACAGCAAACATTACAAAACATGCCTCTTTTATTTAAAAATTTAAAAAAAAAAATAACTTTATTAAACGAAAATACTATCAAATAAAATACTATCAAAATTTCAAATGCATTTTTCTCAGTTCACGAGTTTTTGAATTACTACGGTATTGCAGCAAACGCTCGACATGTACATATAAATAAATCTTAAGCTCAAGATTGCAAACGGAAAACTAAATATGTACGAGTGTATGATGTGTAGCAATGCATGGTGTTCTTCAATTAAGTGTTATTTTACCACATAAGCATTTCCATTCAATGTTATCACCCAGCAAAAACTACTGCTTCCAACGAAGCAGGTTTATAAGCGAAAGTTTAGTCGGCTCTTGCTCCGAAATGCGCTTCCAATAGGCATGATTTTTGTTCGCGATGTCCCGCTTGGGAGTTCTCTTTTTTGACATAAAACTGCGCTTTTTTAAAGCATCTAAAACTCACTGAAATCATATCGTTAAATATCGTCGTTGCATATGTGAGATCGTTAAACCATAAAAAGCAAATTGTTCTAATTACTATTATTCTTGCTTCTACGCAATAAGTGAGAGATTGTATTTATTATTTTGTGTTTGAAATTTCTCCCTTCTATTTGCGCATCCTTGGAAGCGCTAAAGAACAGCGCATCTGAAAAACATGCAATTTTTTACTGCTTCCAGAAACTCTTAAGATTTTTTTGCTGGGTAATTAAACCAGAAAGTACTGTTCTTCTCTCCAGTTTTGTTATAAATAAAATGTCACTAAAAGCTGTGACATTTGTCACAAAAAAAAAAAAAAAAAAAAAAAACAGTGACATTTGTCACTTTGTCAAATTGATATAGGCCCCTATTATCAGCTGCATTCGATGTTCGATCTTCGCTGGGTATCGAAGAGCGAACATCGAATGTCTAATTCATAGCATGAGCTGCTGGCAACACTATCGACACTTTCGTTGCGTGTCGAATTTTTTATCTACCACAATTTTGGCTTCGATAGTTCAGTGTAGTTTGAGAAAATTTATCAAAATGTACGAGTATGTATTTTGCAATTATTATTTTCTTTAGAGCATTTAAAATATAATTATAAACTGTTTATGTTATTTTTGTCGGTAGATGTAAGGTTGTGAGCACCAAACAACAAATGGAAAAGCTGGTTGCCGCTAATGAAGGAAAATCCTCAATTTGAAAAGAGAATTTTCACAACAGCTCAGGCGACAAAAATAAATTGGGAAGATTTAGCACTAGAGCTAAATTGTTTGGGACCACCTGTTAGAACGGCAACAAAGTACATGAAGGTTACTTAAGTTATTATATAATATCTGTATAAATAAAATACCAGAAAAAAACCATAACCATAACTCAGTCGTGGTTATATTTTTTATGTTTTGATTAAATTTAAAAACAAAAAGTATTTATTTGTAGTCACAGCTGATAAAATATTTACTACTGTGAATGTACGAAATGAAGGCGAGATTCACAATAGCACTATTCTGTATCGAATACGCGTCGTAATACCAAATGAAAATTCGTTCGATCAGCTCATTCGAGTACAGTCGAAAATCGTATTCAACTCAAAATTGGGGGCCATATTTTTACGTCATATCGACCAAGGTGGATCGACCCAAGTAGCACTATAGGCGCCGTTTTGTCACCTTAACCCCGTAGAAACCACCCACGCTGTGCCGTTCACGTTCCCCAATAAGTTTGTCAGGTTCAAGTTATCTGAAGGCTCAGTTACCCGGCAGTAATGTGCAGAAATGTAGATGTAGTTGCATCGAACCATTATGCATTTCCTACAAATCGATGACGTTACAGTTACATGACATTTCGGTCAGAAATTTCCAGCCTACTATTGTAAGTTGCGTTGTTACTAACAACATGTGTTTATTGGCATTGTGCGCTTTGCCTACGGCAATTGTTATATCAATTGTGGGATATTTGTTAAATTTCTGAAATAGTTCCATGTTAATCTGAAGTCTGAAGAAAATCAACTACTTTTAATGCCTCTTTTAATTTGTCACACTAGACATGAACAATTTTTTTTCAGATAATTTACAAGCGAAAACCCTGTCACCACACATATGACAACTTTAATTATGACATTACTTGCACTGCTTAAGATCCATATTAATAAATTCTGAAGCTCAATGAACAAAGGTTTAATGGTGTGTTTATTTTAAAGTTAAAGAGTTAAAGTTTTAGCTTAAATCGAATTTAAAAAAGAACCTTAGAAAACTGTAAAATATAAAAAAAAGAAAAATTAAATAAAACAATTTTGCTGTCAACCCTAGAATTATGATCCGAATTATGGGACTCTGGCATAAAACTAAATTTAATTAAAAATTAATAAAATTCATTTTACTATTTTCGTATCTCCACCGAAGCAACGAAACTTAATAAGAGGAGCTTCATCAGAATCAATTTTTTTTTTATAAATTGCGAACTGATTCTGATTTCCTGAATGTGCGCCACACAAGAGAACATCCCGCAAGGAAAAGCCTATATAAAATTCATTGGAAATGGTGCCCATTTGCACTTTTTCCTCATCACATTTTCAGGATCTTTTTTACTTCTGTAATTTTTTTTTATTGCAATAAATTTAATTTTTTTTTCAATTCTTTCGAACTTAAAATTCAGACAAGAATTGACTAACACCAGCTACTAAGTTTCAAAACACTAGAAACAACATCTTGTGCTATGACTGAATATAATTCCAAGAGCACTTATCCGTCACTGTGATTGGGCGTAATTATGTTACAATGCCATGACTTGTCATATGTCACGATGACATCAAATAGATAAAACTATTCACATGACATTATCGCTGTTCATACTTCAGCTGTAAATTTTATAACTGATATTTGGCGCTAGAAGTTACAATATCCTGCAATAAAATTATCTATAATTATGCTTCAATGACAAGACATGACATGACATCTGTCATCTTTGGTAATTGTACGAATTACAAACCGAAATCCTTTGGATTAATTTAATGGTTCAGCTAAGAATTGTTTCTGTCATTTTATACCATAAATTCTTTGATGATTAGAAATTTTATAAGAAAGTCTTCATTAACCAGATATTTTTTTTTCGTTTCAATTACAGAAAGTGACAACCCGGGTACGCACCACAACATTTGTTAAGGTAAGTTTTTTTATAATTTCTATTATTTTTTTTTTTTTAATAATTTTGGCGATAAAAGAATATTAAACACAATGAAAGAAAATGGTTGATTTAAAACGTTAATTACAATTTATTGTTTAAAATTATCATTTCAATATTTAGAAGAGGATCTGATATGTGAAAACAGTTTTCTTAGGAAAACCCTGTGCCATCATACTTTTAATGTGCAACCTTTTTTCTTCATGCCACAAACTTTAAAGACTTCTTTAATTTGTTTACTCATTTTGTTATTACTTTTGTATTTCTGTTTTTTTTTAAATAATTCAAACAGAATGAGGTTATAATTAAGAGGAAAAGCAATATATATTTCTCAAGTTATTTTTAAAATAAAAATAAAGCTTATCTTGGTATTGTGCTCATCAAGCACATACATACATACATACATACATACATACATACGAGTACATACATATAAACGGAGGAATACACACTGCATTACTTTAGTTTTACAAAAGAAATATTCTTAATAAAACAAAATAAATAAATAAAATAACATGAGAAGAAGAATATGTTGTGGATAGACTACAGGACAGACGAAATGATGATCCACACATCTACGCGTACATGTAGAATTACATAGGTGTGTGTGTGTGTGTGTTTATACTTTTTATTTTTATATGCAACGTGTTTGCCAATTGCTATAAAATAATCAGCAGTTTTATTTTAGTTTTTTGCTATTTTATATATGTTTTGCTTTGTATTATGGCAGAAAATGTCTTTAGAACGCAGAGTTCAGTATATTGGGGAAGGGAATAAATTATTTTCGTTGTAATAAAAAGACGAGAATATTCATATTGAAGCAGCCATCGACACACATACACAAAAATAATAGTTAATTTTTTTCTAAGTTGTTGTTCAGCAAAATTTGTTCTCTTAATTAATAATTTAATTGAATCGACGTTTTTATGTTAATAGCAAAACACTGCCATATAACAGTGTTGTATAATGTTCAATTGAAAAAACAAAAAGGCGAAAATTTTTCCATTAAAACTGTGAATTGATCCTACAATCTTCGTGATAGGTTGAAATCTAATTATAATTTTAATTGAATACTCGCATTTTATACTTCAGTCTTGATATTGTTTTTAAAGACCAAAAAAAATTTATATTTTAGTCGAAAAACGCGTATGAATGTAGCGTACGTCACGCTAGCGCCTCTATACATAAAAAATTAATAAATGTAATGAAAACATTAATTAAGAAAAGTGAATAACAATCTATTAAATTTTTAGTTATTGGCATTAGCATATATTTCAATGAATTCAATTAAAAAAAGTTAATTGATACAATTAATTTGTTGATCGTTCAAATTTTAAATAATGTTTTAATTGATATCACGAATTTTTTAATTGAAATTAAACTGGTTTGTTTTCTGTACAATGTGCAACTGCACGGCTGATTTCACACAATTCTGATCTCATTTCCATATTATATTTATTTATAAAAACTTTTAAAAAATTTTTTAAGACCTTTTAAAAAGCACTTTTCTCCCCTACACAATAACTATTCTCAGTATGTTCTCAAAGTATTTTGCTTTCTCCATCTACAAAAAAAATAATGCTTTTAGTCGAACAACTCTTTCTTTAGTTTGTTTTTTATTTTTTTATACAGCTGATAAATATATTTCTGTGTTTGTGTTATTTTAATATTTTGCTGTCTATTTTATGGTGGACATTGGGGCGAGATAGAAGGACGTTAGGAAGGCTTTTTTTTGGGCCCAGTGCTTAGAAAATGTTTTCTACGTCTGCAATGCAGGCACCGCAATTAGTTGGAAAGAAATTGTGTAGAGAAGACGTGCAGTTGGTGCAGTGATAGACGGAAAGAGTGTTTAGTCTTCCTAGTACAACCCTGGCAGTTGCGCTTCTGGTGTTATGTTGAACAATTAATTTTTAAGCTAAAGGAACGCAATTTAATTTTTAATTTTACTTCTCCGACATTTTATTGTGCAAATAGCAAGGACGAGGGCGCTGTTAGCGGTGATACAATATAAAAATTGTTGGTCTGATCCGTGATTTGAACCGTGCTCTTCTGTTTGTGAAGTGAACATTCGAAATACTCACCCTCATTTTACAGCATCCTTATTTTGTATTTATTTTATTTGTTGTATTAAATTTGCTAATTTTTCTTCCCACGGTCCCAGTCTACCACTTCTGTTTAAAATTTACGCGTTTTTTGATTGTGTAGTGTAAACACAGCAGTATCTGGCCAGTATCTGATAGACTGACGCACCATTTTCTAAACTACCCGGGCACGCTTCTTTATTTCTCTCACTAAATTGTTTAAACATTATTCACATTACCGCAATAGATTGTAATTTTATTTATATTTGTGCCTTCATTTTAGAGAAACAAAATCGCATTCTAAAATTTTCTATTGCAACATTTCTTCAGGGTGGCACACTGTTTTGCAGATTTTTTTCCAATTGATTTTTGCTTTATTGCTAAAGCATTTATTTAATAAAATATTAATTTTCTTAAAAATGTGTATTGCAATTTTTCAACAAATGGGCCACTGTGCAATTCTGAAGTTAGAAATTTTGGCTTATTTTTTAATTTACAAAAAATTTATTATACATTTTGAACCACTGCATATTTATACTGCTTTAAAAAAATAAAAATAATTAAAAAAAAAAATAACTGCAGCAGCTATAGAACGCTTCTGGTGTTCACACCCAGTAGAATTTTGGATCTTGGCAAATCAAGCTGTACCCGTAAGGCCCGCAATCCTCTCTACTTTGCCAACAATGATTTGTCACATCTAAAACCCAATTACTACTGAGCTCTATAAAGTAGTAACTCATCGGTTGTATCACCGATAACTGCTCCTACTTGTTGCGTTGCCTTCTGTACATACACAGTGCAATCGTTTGAAAGCATGAAGAGCTTGCGAACATTTATTCCCATAATATAGTTTACAGGGCCTCCGCCCACTGCCAACGCCAATCTTATAACCCTAGTAGAGTATTTCTTAATGAACTCAAAACCCCATCAGGTATTACCAATAAGAGTGACTGTGCTATCAAAATACGCCTCTGAATTCTTTAATCATTCAGTCCGCACAGACATATTTTTCGTGTTTGTATGCGTTATGGAGTTACAAAAAAAATCTCTAGTAAATTCCCCTGTCATATGAATTTTGATTTTGGTTTCAGTGTAGTAGCTGATGCAAGGCCAATCCAGCTGATGATTCTTCGTTTCTTATTTTAAGTTTCAGACTTAGGAATGCCCATTCTGTATAAAATTGATTGATTGAATTCAATTCTTCTGCTTCCAAACCCATTGTGCACTCTTAAGTTTATATTCTATTGCAACATATACTGCTGCTGCAGTACGTTTAATATTTATGTTGCAATCTTTTTTTTTTTTTGTTGCTGTTATTTTCAATTGTATTTTGCAGTTGTGTTTTTATTTGTACGTCTGTCTGCTGAATGTGTTGTATTTATGGGTTTAAGTGTTTTTCTAAATGCATTTGTTAAGTTACGATTCTAAGCATGCGTCCGAAAGAGGTTGAGTGTCTGGTTGTTATTGGATTTTATTTAATCACATTCTCAGTGCATTATTATTTATTTAAATAAAAGATTTAATGATAACAGTTTATAAAAATTAGACATATTTTCTTTGTGCAAATAACACTGCTGTTTTTTTTTTTTTTGCATTTTTAAATAGAAAAAATAAACGAATTTTGTAAGTAAAAAAATATTTCCCTTATAAATTTTTAAATAATTAAAAAACGATAAAATATAGAAAAAAATTATGTAGAATTAAATTAAATATAATTTTGTTACGCATCTATAGGTGTTTTGCTTATGAAAATCGGATGAGTCGTTCTCGAGTTAGGCTGAAATATGTCTTCGTACCTGACTAATGTAAGAGACAATTTTGCCACGCCCATCCAAAAAAAACCCTACGTGATGGAGAAAAACCGAAAACGGATTTGAGTTTAGCACATCCAAAACCATATAGTCCACATAGTTTTATTTAAATGGGAGTCAAAAAGTAATTTTTTGCAGAGCAGTGTAATTTTTGGAAAAATTCGCATCGGAACGGAATTAGCACTCTTTACGTTGTGGTCCGTGGAGCGGCCTGAATGTCCATGGAAAGCTACTGTGGCTCGAAGGACCATGCTTACTTCCACATATGCATATTGTAAACATTTTTGTGGTGATTTGAATTTTCTTTTAAACTTTCTCACCATTCTTAATGACATGTACAGTGGATGTTATTACTGTAATTATGACAAATTTTCATAATTTTTTTCATAAATTCTTGAATCTTGGATAAAAATAAAGAAGAATAGAACAAAACAATAACGAAACTATTCAATTTTTCAAAAGCTTAAAATCCCCGGCCGAGCAAACAAATTTCTTGGCAATGAAAAATTAAACTTAAAAGACGCTAATAAGCTTTTGTTCACAATTAGTTCGTTTATGCTCTTCTAAGCTGCCAAAAGACCATGTAAGATATTTGAAAAATCCCCACAAATTTATCATTTTAAGCATGGCATTGGATTAGTGGAGCTAAAATCTTGAAATTTATGACGTGAAATTAACTTACACAATCGATAAACACCCTGCAAGATGTGGTAGAAAAAAAATTTAATAACAACTGAACAAATAAAAACGAAAGACCCAACTGCATTAACATATTTCTTATATTTTTTCGTTCCAATTCATTTCTCTATTACAAAGGCAGTGAATTAATTTATGCATTTTTAGTTTATGCAGCTGTAGAGCCATTTCAAATGGATTTCGTAAAATGGGAAATGAAAACAAACCTACAAAAAGTGAAATTCTCTGTTAAACAAAACAAATCACTAAAAAAAAATCTTTAATTTTAATTGTGTGAATTATGGCAGTCGATTAAAAGAAAAATCTTTTTTAAAACATGATCAGACACTGAAAGAAAGAAAGAAAGAGCAGATATAAAAAGGTGTAGAAACGACTTGTGTGGCAGGTGCTTTTTTGGGTTTGTGCAAGTGTGTGTGGGGTTCATTATGATGCACCATGAAGCCATTGGAAGAAGGTGGTGGTTGATTGAACGCACATCATAAACAAAAAATTTAAAATTCATTTGCTATTGAAATCATAATTTTACCACCACACACTCATGCTGTGTAATGCCGATCAACTTTATATTTCGATTTAATTTCTATCCATTTTACAAATTTTCATGTTGAGCTTTTATTGTAAAAGCAACAACGATGATTTAAACAATATAAAATTCTTATTGACTTGTTGTTTGTTTGTCTTTTTTTTTTAATAAACAATAGCAGCAGGTATTAATAAAATACCTGAAAATATACATATATTTTCATATATATATATCTTTTCGTATGTATACAGTGGCGATCAAATAGCCACTACACTCAGCTGATGGGGTGAGTACTTAGCGTGTTGATTCTGCTACCAGAGGTATCCGGTCCGGTCAAGTAAAATTTTTTTCAGCTTTTTCCGTGATACTGCACCCATCTTTGTTGGTATTTGAGCAATAAAACGTATTCGAAGTAAAATAAAATGGCTGCCAGCTGGAGCCAAACACGCAGCAACTCTGCTTTACAATAAACACGCAACTGCAACTGGTGGATAAGGATTAGACTCAACTGATCAGGTGGCTTTTTTTGCTCATTTATGTTTTACACAACGTAAATTTCAAAATTTGTTTACATTTTATGAGCACCAATATCATTTTTACTCATTTGTTTAATTTGAGAGAGCAGTCCAAACACAATTAATTCATATGTAAACAAATTTTTTGTTGTATTTCTGCTATTGTAGTCCTTTGTTATTGACATTTTCATTGTGATTTATACAAACAAAATGCCTGTTCTTTTGTTGTAGAGTTGCGACTACTTGATAAATATACTTTGAATTAAGATCTAGCTTCCTACCACTTTCAACAACTGTCTCTTCGCTACACTATCCCTATCTCTCTCTCTCTCTCTCTCTCTACTTCTAGTGCAATGCCTTCAGTGATGTTAACCGTACTGTAATTACCTATTGTACGGTAATTTTGACCCTTTTAGTGTCGGAAATGACCTATATTTCTCCGGTAATTTTAAAATATTTTTTTCTCATAATGTGTCTACACATAAGCTACATAATTCTCATAAAAACAAATCATAAAAATATAAGCAAAAGCAAAATTATAAAGCCAACTGTAATGAAATGTTATATGTTTCTGAATAACACGTTTTAGCTAATCTTGAAATATTAAAAAAAATGCATACATTGATTTTGCTGAAAAAACAAATTCTAAATACTTTATATATTTTTTTTTTTTTTTTTTTTTATCTGGGACCAGCACTCAGGAGATGACTCCTATACATGCGAAGCATTGTGCTGGAACTATAGGAAAGCGATAGTAGGAGAAACGACAGGAGGTGAAGCTTAATTAATTTTTTTACAGCTCTGCTTTCGCACGTTCTTTGTTTATTCTTTTTTTTTTAGCAGTGCTGAAGCTTCGGTTCAGTAGCCATTTTTATTATTGTTTTACTTCGCCGGTGCTACACTATACCGACGAAGGAGGGCGTTCTGAGGTGGTTGTGGATTGCTATCAGCTGAAGCCGGTATTGTTCAGTGACCAGTGACTATGCCTTCGCCACTGAAACCTTCCGACAACAACTGACACGCAAAGACACACTAATGCACATCAGAAAAATGCGAGATGTTTATTTTTATTTTAAAAATTTTTAGTCCCAAACTGGGGTTGAACGCATGTCTGTTTTTGGTTTAGTAGTCAACGTGCAGACTACCATCCATCGTGCCATCGCCACCCTCAATGATTCTAATTTTAAAAGTGTGCTTTTTGCCGAAAAAAATATTTGAAATGTATTATTACATACTTTATGATATTCTCATAAAGTATTTTCTATAAAAGCAAACTCAATAAATGAAGAGGAAAGCATATCCATATAGTAATATTTCGCTAATGCTTACTTAGCTCATCAGTGGATTTTTCCTAAATTCTGAATACAAACTTAAGATTCTAATGTTTAAAATTCAACTAATCAATCGAGAATTGATCGCTTTTAAATGAATACAGCATTTTTGAAAAATGATCCAACTTCATGGCCCGCTGATAATAATTTTAAAACTGCTCTTCAAATTGTTAATGACATTAACGTGGTAAACGATACAGCTGATCGAGCGGTGAAATTGATGCAAGACTACAACACAAATTGAAAGTAGTTAAAAAATATCAAAAACAATTTCCTATGAGCACGAAGGACATTTTATCTCAAAAAAGTTTTTATAATTACACCACTTAATAAAACAAATAATCACCAGGCAAAGAATGCGAAGATATGTGAAAATTTCGTTGTTATTTTTTAATTTGGTTTTTTCGGTATTAAATATTAATGTTAAAGAAAACTAATACTGAGCGACATTGTTCATCAGATATAGCCCTAGAATATTTGTGAATAAGGGTTTTCTCTAAAATAAATATTACTGAAGTTATGAACAATTAAAGCGAGCCATAGTGAGAAAAATAGCATTTTGAAAATACGAAAAAAAATTAACGGTCACACTAATATATCAGTGTTGTCAGTTTAAGGCTTTTCGGGTATTTTATGACGCTTTTTTGATCTTGTTACCCTTTTATTTTTTCTGAATACTCTTTTTGCAAAATACCTTTTTCAATCATCATCTCAATTTTTTTTCTGTTGTCTTTTTTGTTAATTTTAGAATACTAAAATTATATATTTTCGATTTTCCGATAGGATCTGACAAGATTCAAACTGGTATACGCGTATTTGCCTGAACTTCATAACAATCTTTACTATTTATTATTCTACTTTGATAACTTTGTGCACATGCTTTCTTTTTTTTTTAATACGAGTTTAATAAGCTTAATTAAGCAAGCAAGTGAGTTATTAAAAAACAAATAAATGAATTTTTTTTATTTGTTTTTTTTCTCTCCACCCATAGTGCAGCACTCAGGTATTTTATATTAAACTGAATTTATAAAATTCATTTTAATATATTCTTTGTATTATAGTATGAAAATTGTCATCTTTTTTTATTGTTGCTGTTGTGTGCACAACATATACACACAAACATATTCATGTTGCCACATACAGAAACAATTAAACCAGTCAGACAATTTCAAATAGACTTCTTGCTGCATGCCACCACCAACCAACCAACCAACCAACGAACCAACCAACGAACCACTTCAATATTAAATTGTTAATATCAGAATGTTTATGTTGCATGCAGCAAAAGCGTAAATTGTTTTAGTAAATATTACGTGACGTTGTTGCTTTTACATTCTCTATTATACATTTTAAATAGTTTATCAACAGCAACATGCTTGTGTCTCTTAGCCGGCAAAGGGATGGCAACTCGTAGTGGACTCGTTAAAAATAGTCGTTATGCCGGGCATGCATTTTGCCATTTTCGTATGAATTTTTATTGATATTTAACTTGTCATTTTTTATTTTCTATTTATTTTTGTTGGTTCAACGGGAATCTAAACAGAAGTTTAAAGTAAAAAAATCATTCGAAGCTGCCATTAAAATCCTAGAAAAAAAAAGTAAGTTGCCGTTGCCCGTGAACTGACAGTGAGTGATCTGTCAAAAATGCAATCGCCAAATGTATCACACAATATTTCAATATAATTTTGATTTTTCGACATTTGAATAACATTTGCTTCTATTTTTGTTTTGGTTTATTGATTGTCATGTTTTAGCATGTCATAACCAAATAAACACTCACACACACACACACACACTTACACATATCGATGATGAAAAAGCACCTATAAAAACGACGCATACATTTTCATTATTTACTCATACATACATATATGTAGATGGCAATTATGTATTTTGATTCCATTAAATTATTATGCAAGCAAGAGAGTAATAAAACTTACAAGTTCAACACACAATCAAGTTACACAAAATCAAAAGTGAAGGTATACATCCATACATATGTGTGTATGTGTGTATGTGTATATGCCAAATATGCACAGAAAAATTATTCTAATATTTCCATATTTATTTTTATTGCGTTTTACATTTTAATTGGCAATAATTAAATTTTACAAATTAATATTTACTTTATGGCCAATGAACAATATTTTCATTGGATTGTGTATGAGTATGTGTGTGATTGTGAATTGTGTATGTGTGTGTGTGTGTGTGTGTGTGTGTGTGTATGAAATAATTTTTATGTGCATTGCTAATAGAATTATAAATTCAATGCAAATTGTATATTCTCCATGATAATTTTAAGGAAAATATTATTTTAAAAATAAATGAAAATAATTTTTTAAAACTAATTTAACAAATGAAAATTTTTCAAGTATTTATTATCGTTAAAAATATGTACAACAGTGGAAAAAATTATAACAAGGGAAATGAAGATAAATTATGGAGAAGTTCCACTAGTTCTTTGCGGTATTGTGGAATTATTTTCAAGTTAAATTCGTAACTTTATGCTGTAGGAACCCAGCAAAAAAATAATTAAAATTTTAGAAGCAATATTTACTGTGGCTGCATTATGAATGCCAGTTACAGTATGCAAATGTATTGTCTTAACAAAAGCAGTAGTGTATAATACGAGCAGTAAATACATATTTGTGAGCTGGCTTTTTTTTAACAACACAAGAAAAATTAAAGTTTTACAGCCGTATTAATAAAAATTTTTAAAACGCATTTTAAAGCATATTTAAGCAAAATTCATTAAAATGGTATTAATAAACGAATTTTAGCTTAAAATGCACATTTCAAACCTTGTGTAAATATGAAAATTTTAAAATTGGTTCGACCCTGTTTTAAAGCTATTTTAAGATGTCATATTGTGCAGTGTTTGTTTTCATTGTGATTGTTAATTGTTAAAAAAAATTCGACACAATTTTCGGAACATTTGCGTTTGCAGTGCTCCTTTTTTTCCATTTTTATTGTTTTTTTTTATATTATTATTAATGTTACACAAATTTCAAATAAAACTAATGTTGATTAAGTAGTGATGTGTAAACAATCAAAACAAATAGTATGAAACGCGTTATTCAAATACTATTTTAACTACAATTAAATAAATCACTAAAATTGCAATCTGACCAAGCGATCTTTTTACTGTTATTAGTTTTTTTTGATTAATATACAACTTATCATACATTTTTTATTCTATAAACAACAATATTCTTATTAAACACGACAATAAAACTATTTAGATACGATTACTCCGTGAATTAATAATCACGGTTTTGCATCATTAGGAGTCAAGTGGTAAATAAAAAATCTAGGGCTGCCATCCTCATTTTCGAAAAACCTTAAAACATATGTTAGTTAAAATACTGATTATTAATATGAATTTTTAAAAAACGTGTTTTAGGATTAAAAAGCGTTTTAACTAATATGTATTTTAAACCTTATTTAAGACTTTTTTTTATTAATACGGCTGTTATTGTTTTATATATTCCCTTACTTTAGTGCATAATAATAAGTACTCCTGTACGATGACAAATTTTACGAAGTGCAATGAACAAAATGAACCCACGGAACGAATTTCAATTAATGCTTTAATATTCCATATTTTCCCTGCGCTGAAAAAAATCATTTTAAATGAAATGCTCCCAAGTGGGACATTGCAAACAAATATCATGTCACACGGAAGCTGGTTTGTAAGCCAATGCTAACTAAATATTCATTTAGAAATCTACTTACGGTGGCTACAGACTTGGCGGACCCAGACGTGGTTGAGTAAGGGACGGTCCTGATTGCAACGCCGCTATGCGGAAGCTCCCCCAGACGAGAAGGGAATGTTTTAGTGGTAACACCACTTGACGCAGATGACGACGGTCTCTGTAAGTGTGAAGGCATTTTTTTTAACACTACCTCACGCGCAAAAAAAACCTACTTACTGGGATGCAGTGGTTTTTGCGGGGAAATTACTGATATTGTCTAAGTTATCGAAAATCGATGCCGACTAATTTCGCGATGATGTCAGTATGTGGCTGTATGTATGTGCGTATGCGTACGTGCTTAAGTGTGTACGTGTGTGTTGGCTGCAGCCAAGTGTCTCCAAGTCTTCATTTTTGTCGACTGGTTTGTTGACTTTTTGATGACATTGTCAACGAATCGTCTACACTTTTTATTATGTAAATGATGGGTAGGGACTCAAGCAGGCAAAATAAAATTTTTCTTAAAAAAATATTTCATTTCTGTATACAGCAGCAAGATCATGTGCTGTGGAAATCTAGTAAAACGTTTCATAGGTCTCACAAGGACTACCTACTACTCCTATTGACCAATCAAGAGCAAGTTCAGTAGTGGATTTTCAATGGCAAGCACATCTCGAACTGGATTGTCTATAAAAAATTACATTAACTGGGGTATAATAAGCCACTAGAACCGGTCAGTATGTCAATTATTATTATCATCTCCTGCACGCTGATGTCGAGCAAAATTGTAAAGGATACATAAGGGTTCGCAATTTGTGAAACAATTTGTTTCTACTAAGACGAGTAAATACTTATCATTTATCTGCCTTAAATTGGCGATATGACTTCAGTCCTTGAATAATACCTTTCTTACACACTCCAAATAATGCATTTATATGGCTGGCTGTCCTTATTGAAAAATCGTTTCCCATCTCCCTCCCCTCTTATTTCTAAGACTAAAAATTTGTACAATAACAAATTAAATTAATTAATTGCTCTACAACGTCCAACCACAGTCATATTTGCTCATCATTTTGTAGAATCGTAATTAAAAACAACCATAAAATCATCGACCGCACCACAAAATATTATCAAACATCCTTTAGAGGGTGTGAATAAATGTTTCAATTTATTTGTTTGTGTGCGTGTACGAGTATATGGCGGTTGATCAGTTTTATTGCTTATTTATATATGTATGTGTGTGTGTGTGCGTACAGCAAAGGGTATGCATTTATATTAAACCATATTTGTGTGTACGCTCGTGGTTGACCTGCACCTAAAAACTAATAGACAAATAAAAGTAATAAATATGGCTCAATCATCTGCTGGCTTTAGTGTGCGTGTCTGCTGCACGAACTGTGTGTGCATGCACCGATGCTCACTCTCCCTCCACGTCTCTCTGGATAATTTTACCGTTAATATTTTAATTTGATTTCCATAACATTATGCCATGCATATGCATGCATACAATTATATGTATATGTATGTATGTATGTTCGTGCTCATTTTAACATCTGCACCAGAGAATGACAATGAGTAATCAAAATTAAAGTCGACTCAAGCTTTTAGTTATTGAGTATAGCCGCTCTTATAATAGAAAAAATACCCATAGCAATGCATATAGTCGCTATACAACGACCACGAGTTTTACTTCTACTCAGATTCGCCAGTAGGCGGTGCAACCAAACCCAAAAAAAAAACTGAAATACATGCTTTTTGCACCCAAGACTACCCTAAGAAAGTAGTCTGGCATCAGTCATATACATACACTTGTGCTCATATAATTAAGTTACTCATGGTCCAGGAACAAAAGTTCTTTCAGAATGTTGTTTTTATTAAATTTTTAAATAAATATATGATGAAATTAAAAGAAATTCAATGTAGTTTAAAATTAACCTATTACTTTTTGTTGAAAGTACACTTTAAGAAATTTATTTGTATTAACATCTTTATAGCTAGTACATGTTGTGCTCATATAATTAAGTCACTGGAAAAAAAAGACATTTATGAGAAGAAATGGATTCTCAAATCATTTCTACCTTACATGGGACTAATATTTAGTTGGAAAACCTCTATTTCTGAGTACTTCAGCACATCGCTTTGGCATTGTGTGAACCAACGCAGCACATTGAGCAGGACTAATTTTACTCCATTCCTCCTGTATTATTTGCCACAAAAAAATTTTATTTTTGGGTTTTCTTGCAGCAACCGCCCTTTTTATAATCCCCCATAGATTTTCAATGGGATTTAAATCGGGACTTTGTGCAGGCCAATGCAGGGTTTTAATATTTTTGGAAGCAATCCACGTCTTGACCACGCGCGAGCAATGCTTGGGGTCATTGTCCTGCTGAAATATCCAAGCTAAGGGTAAGCAGTCCGCGTAATCACCGTCCAAATTGCTTTCGAGTATACTCTTGTACATTTCACCCGTCATTTTGCCATCAATTTTAACAATTGGACCAACTCCTGACGACGTAAAGCAACCCCCAACCATCACTGACGACCCACCATGCTTTACTGTTTTTTTAGTATATTTAGGGTTATTTTCTTGTAGCGGCGGGCGTCTTACATAGGGCTTACCATCGTTACCAAACACATTAAATTTAGATTCATCACTCCAAACAACAAGTTTCCAGAATTTGGAGTCTTTCCACAAATGCTCCCTTGCAAACGCTTTTCTTTGCTTGACATTTTTTTTCGACACATTCGGTTTTCTTCTAGCAATGCGACCATTCAACAAATTCTCTTGCAAACGACGACGGACAGTTTGCGCAGATATTTTAATGTCGTAATATTGCTCTAATTGCGCCCTAATTTCAGTGGAGGTCAAAAATGGATCCGACTTGCTCAATCTAACCAAGTGCCTGTCGTCTTTAGGGGTAGTTTTGCGTGGCTTCTCGCGTGCTAACGTTTCAAAAGTTTAATTTTTTTTATAATATTGGATGGCATTATTGACCCTTCCACCGGAAAAGCCCAAAATATTTGAAACTTTTGCAATATTTTCATATTTTAGAAATGTTTCCCAAATTATTTTTCTTTCAGCTGAAGTAGACGTTTTGCCTTTTCCCATTGCTAAAATCTTCACTAATGACGTTGAAAATAACCTGAATTTCCTTAAATATAACTTTACTTTCAAGGCGTAATATATAAAATAATACATTTACCTTTTCAAAACGAAGTGACTTAATTATGTGAGCAGAACTACAATGCCGTTAACAGATATTTATAAAAAATTTTGCAGAAAGTTTTTTGTTTTTATTATATAAAAAATAAAAGTAGTAGAAAAAGTAACGGCACTTTATGATGACAAAATTTCAGGGATGTAAAAGAAAGTACATAAGTGCTATTTAAATAATAACACCAGGCTTCAGCAATGACTTAATTATATGAGCACAAGTGTACATATGTATATAAAATATACCTGGATAAGAGGATATACTCTAAGTACTTTACGTAATTTTTCCACTGCTGAGTATATTGGCATTTCGATAGAAAGGTCTCCCAGAATCGAAAATTAATATGTCAAGCAACTATTTTGTCATTTATTCAACACGATTATTTATCTATGTTTGATAATATTGTTTGATAATGGTTCATAACAAGCTTAAGCCGTGTGTCCACTACCAAGTTTTCTTGCGGAAGTTGCTTCCAGAAGTGACTTCCAGAAGTTTTTGTCGTGTAAACACGTATTAGAAGTCACGGCTTACAGAAGTTACTTGCAGCAATTATGTGGAAACACGTGTTTGTTGCTTGCTCGAAGTAACTTGAACGACTTGCTGTGAACTACAAGTGTTTTGAAGACTTGCAGAAGAAGTCGGGTATGCGTGAGTAAACGGTTTGTGGTATTCTCTTCTGTTTTCAGTTTTGTTTTGTGTTTTTTTTGAGTTCTTTTCAAAATTTATAAAAATGGACAAAAATAAATTCGTTTGGAGTAGTGAAAAACACATTTGCTAATTGAAAAACAAGAAAGTTATCCTGAATTATGGGACACGTCCTCAAAGACTCAAGTAATGTATTTTGGAAACTTAAATCTACGCGCCGCAGCACCCAATTTCTCACACAACACTTCTTTTTATTTTTTTTTTTTATTTGTTTCTTTTTAATTAAATATTCTGCGATGGCAGCTGCCAATCTTATTTTGCCACAAGACATTTTTATACTGTCATTCGTAAAAAAAGCAAACTACTGCAAGCTGCACTCACATTGTGTGGAAACACGTCTGCAATTTCTTGCAGCAAGTTCGTCGTGATAACTTCTACAAACTACTTCTGGAAGCAGACTTCCGCAAGTTTTGGTTTGAGTGGAAACACTTCAGCAAATACTTGCAGAAGTTCTTCCGCAAGTGACTTGCTAGTGGACACACGGCTTTAGAAATCGAAATGTAAAATAAGCTTATGGTAATAAAATTTTATAAAAAAAAACTCTTTTTGGTCTGCCAACTATGTTCACACTCATTGGACCCAGTGACGATATAGCTGATGCTAATACTAGCAAATTTAAAGTTTAAACTAGCTTTTTAGTGGATAAACAATTTCGCATTTTCTTTTCCAAATCTATATAGACTAAAATAATCGAATGGATGAGAATGCGTCCTCCCGCGGTACATTTTTTGCAAGAAACTTGTGAAAAAAGAGGACATTCGCTGTCTCAAATGATAAGAATGTATATTTATCTACGCTTTCTTAGTGATCCTGATTTTTAATGAGACTTGGGAAATAAAAACTGCTTTTGGAAGTTGAGCAACAGTGACCCCTTGCCTGAACTACCGCATATAGTTCGACCGTCAGAAACAATTTGCTTCTGCCTTCGCTGTTTTTATTGAAGGCAGCCGGTATAGTAAATATATAGTAAATATTTAGCAGGAAGGTATAGTAAATATTTCTATATTCTCTTTCAAGCTTAAAGGTTTCTTTATATATTTTTTTATATAGACTAATATTTTATTTTAATTTTAATAAAAATTTCCCGAAGATGTTAAACCGAAGGTTGACGAAATATCGAAAAAGGAAAATATATAAACAAACCTTTAAGCTTGAAAGAGAATATAGAAATATTTATTAAAAGAAAACAAGGTTAAAGAATAAACATTAAAAATGTATAGTTTTTTAAAATTTCACAAAAAAAAGACCGCACTGCCTTTATCAGCCATCGAAAAAGAATAAACAACACTGCATAATGTTGCCACTATGTTTTGTTGTGATTTACCCCGCAAACAAAGAATAAGCCACAGAAAACCCATCTTTTTTATCGTATTTCCATAGATATAAAGTTTCTCTTTGTTTAATTAATTTAAAAAATAAAAATTTTTTAATTCTATAAACGTTGTAACTCAGCATAATTTTATTGCTTTTTTTTAAGTTGTTCGCAATAAATTAAATAAAGTATGATTGCTTTATGAGTGTTAAGTGATTTTATTTCCTTTGCAGCTGCATATATAAAGGGTGGTTAAATTTCAAGGGCCGATGTTGATTTTGAATAAAACACAAACTATTTAGGAAATTATTGTAATTTTATTTTATTATGATATATTGGTATTACTCAATTATGTATGGAACAAAATATCGGCCAAATGGGCGCCGCGACCACGGCGGCACACCTCCATCCGATGGTCCAAATTTTCGATGACCCTGAGGCATAATGGAGGTTCTATGCCGTTAATGTGCCGAATTATCTCATCCTTTAGCTCTTCAATTGTTGCTGGCTTATCGACGTACACCTTTTCTTTCAAATAACCCCAAAGAGAAAAGTCCAACGGTGTCAAATCACATGATCTTGGCGGCCAATTGACATCGCCATTACGTGAGATAACACGGCCATTGAATTTGTTGCGCAAAAGAGCCATTGTTTCGTTAGCTGTGTGGCAAGTGGCACCGTCCTGCTGAAACCACATATCGTCCACATCCATATCTTCCAATTCGGGCCATAAAAAGTTCGTTATCATCTCACGATAGCGAACACCATTCACAGTAACTGCCTGACCGGCCTCATTTTGGAAAAAAATACGGCCCGATGATGCCGCCAGCCCATAAACCGCACCAAACAGTCACTCTTTGTGGGTGCATTGGTTTTTCGACAATCACTCTTGGATTCTCATTCGCCCAAATGCGGCAATTCTGTTTATTGACGACTCCACTGAGGTGAAAATGTGCCTCATCACTGAAGATGATTTTCTTCGAAAATTGATCATCCACTGTTGCCGTGGTCGCGGCGCCCATTTGGCCGATATTTTGTTCCATACATAATTGAGTAATACCAATATATCATAATAAAATAAAATTACAATAATTTCCTAAATAGTTTGTGTTTTATTCAAAATCAACATCGGCCCTTGAAATTTAACCACCCTTTACTAGTATGTAACTTTCTTTTTTTCTTTGCATAAATAAATATAAAATAAAAAACTCAAATGTAAAATTTCGCAGTAATGTATACCGCTTTTCCAGTGTAAAAATATGTCAACTTTTAAACGAATTTAGCCAGCTGATTTACAGGTGAAGTGTTTCCAGCTTTTGTAGTACTATCAAAGAGTTAGTCACACTGTTTGTAGCTTAAGCTTTTCCACATAACTAGTGCTAAAAAGCTAAAGCTATAGCATTAACTGCCTTTTTATTCACTCGCCCCATTGGCTACTTATACAAGGTGGGTCAAAAGAAGTCACCCAATTGGAAGATGCTCTTATTTTTGCAAATGGCGGCCAATGTCAAATCTTTTGTGACATTTGTGAACTAGACAGATATAGAATACAAGTGAACAAGCGCGTAACCTACGCCCAAGCCATCCTCAATCTCGAGGACGAAGTGGACGATTTTGCGACGAAAATCATAATGAGCGATGAGGCTCATTTCCACCTCAGCGGGTACGTGAACAAGCAAAACTATCGCTTCTGGGGCTCCGAAAATCTACGAGTGATGCACGAGGAGTTATTACACCCGCTCAAAGTGACTGCATGGTGCACTGTTCACGCTGGAGGAGTCATCGGTCCATTTTTTCGAAGACGCCGCTGATCAAACGACAACAGTGGACGGTGCGTGTTATAGGGCCATGTTAACCGAGTTTTTTCTGCCGCAATTGAATGAATTAGGGCTGGAGGACATGTGATTCCAACAGAACGGAGCAACGGCACACACTGCGCGAGCCACAACCGATATTCTGAAGGCGACGTTCCTCTCGTTTTGGCGATTTGCACTGGCTCGCAAGATCGGCCGATTTAACCGTTCCAAAGTTTTTTTTGTTGGATTTTTTGAAGTCCCGTGTTTAACAAGCCCGAGACCCTGGAAGACCTCAAGAACATCATTCGACACGAGCGCGAGAATCTGTCGCCCGAAGTTCTCGCCGAAGTGATGAAAAATGCCATAAACCGAACCCGTATAGCAATCAATTGTGACGGCGCCCATTTGGCCGATATCATCTTCTCGACTTGACCAAGCAAATTCTAAAGGTTCAGATAAATATAATGAAAAAACAGAATCAAAGTTTTTCATTTAGAAAAAAAAAATGGGAGCCAAACAACTTCGGATGACTTCTTTTGGCCCACCCTGTACAAACTTTTGTACGGATATGTTGAGTATGAGTATGGTTTGATTTTTATTCATAAATACTCTTACATGTCTGGCCACAAGCACTTAAAATGATACTCTTGCCATTCTCTGATCTGCACTCTCATCGTCATATAGTCGTCGTCATACTCATCGGCTTCGTCATCGTCATCGTTCGCGTTCCTCATAATTTCCATACTCACATCCCTTTTATATTGAGTCGTCTAATGACTTTCAATATTTATTTACTTTTTAATACATGAAGTAATTTTTGTTTGTTGATTTTAATTTCGTTAGCGTTTCTGTTGTTTGTTATTGTTGTTTGTACGAGTGGCTGTGTGTGTGCCTGAGTGTTTTTTCCCCGTCTTTTGGTGCTAAACATTTGAACATTAACTAACCTGCCCGCCCGCAGAGCGCCTAGAAAGCCTGCAGTACGTGACTAATTATACGGCGTGAAATGCAATTCATGTTCGCATGTTTATTGTACAATTTATACGAGTATGACTTGCTTGTTGTTGTTGTTGTTGTTGTTGTTGTTGTTGTTCAGTATTTGTTTTACAACTCTTACCCCAGTATTGTGTTTATTGAGGTGTAGTTTGTTTGTTTTATTCGTTTTAAATGGAAATGCATTGCTATTGTACATGTTTATTTGTACATGTGTTTTAAATATTTTCTTCAGTATAATTTACATGTTGTGAGATATTAATAACAAAAAAAAAAGTAAAAGGAAAAGGAAAAGCGATAACATTTCAAATAAATTATAAATAATAATTATTATTTTATATTTAATGCCCGATACCTTTACGAAATTTTAAATTTCGGTAAAAGTGAAAAGCAAAAATTATGATTGTACGATATTGATGGCATATTAAAAAGAAATTGTTAAAACATAAAACGCCAATATAAATCTGGATAGTTGCTGAGGGGTTCTTTCCTGTTTCCGTTTTTTTTTTGTCTATTTCTCTTCAAGTACTAATCATAAATCCACTTACATTGAATTATTATCGCAATTAAGTTTTGCGTATTTGAAATATTCCGACATTTAGATAAACAAGAAAAAAACATAAAAACATTTCTTAATTCTATTGCATTTTACAGGGTGTTTAGAAATTTCTTTAAGTGCTTTTGCCGCAATCAATATTTATGGCTGAAACGTGAAAATTTCCAAATGCTTAATAAATTCGTTTTAGAGGCAAATTCTGGAGAACTTCTTACGTTCAATGGTTTTTGTTCAAACAGTTTTTTCTTTTTTAAAGAAATGGAGCCAAAATAAAAAATCGATCATTATGATCTCATATGGTTAAAAATATTGGTAATAGATCAGTATATCGTCACTTAAAATGCAAAATAACGTAAATTTACAGGAGAAGCAAGAAACTATATAATATGGAAACGGTTTGAAGTATTGAAAAAAAAATTTTAAAACTTGATTGACATTAAACAAGAAATATATTTTGGATAAAATGAATGAATTTTATATTTTCGCATTACATTTGAGATGTTTCAGTTAACATTTCATCACAGCTGACGTATTGTGACGCTAAAAAATTTCACCTCTTTATACACAGAAAGTAATTGAAAATGAGCTTCAATTAAAAATTTATCATATCAATCAATTAACATTTTTATTTATTTATTTATTTAAATTAAGTTTTGCAAACAATTTGCAGTTAAGAATTTGTATATTAATTTAATATTTTTATCACACATGTGTCTAAGGAGATCAGTTGGCGTATTGCATCCGAAAATGCGTGTTCTGGATGAATTGTAATTAGGGCAATCATCACGTATATGAGCTACATTGAGGTGAGTGGTACAGGTGGGACAAACAGCTGCCTAAATTCTATTAAGAAGATGTTGATGGGTTAGTTTGCAGTGACCGATTCTAAGGCGAACAAATATATTAATTTCACTCCTGGAACAGTTTATAGGGTATAATGGGTTGATGCGTTTGTAATCGGACCATTTTTGGACTTTTGTGGACGTGAGAGAGATATCAACAATATTAAGTACAGTGTAAATTCGATAATCCGGACCCCACTAATCCGGAATATTCGGTAATCCGGACATAATTTTGCAGCTCATTGCGTATTCTATAATCCGGATTGATTGCAACTCTATAGTCCGGATTGAATAAAACCCGTTTTTATTAATTTTTTTTTATTCAAATCACAGCATGCTTTGAAAAATACAGTTAGAATAGTGTGATATGAGTATGTTTTAGAACGTTGCACATGCGTTTTTAGTTTAGTATTGACGCAAGATGCCTTCAGTTAAGAGAGCACACAGAAGACTTTATCTATTTTAGATAAGGTAAAAATTGTTGAAGAACTTAGTAAAGGTATGAGTGGAAGGGTGTTGGCTGACAAATATGGGGTTGGTACTTCCACTATTTCAGATATAAAAAAAAGTGATAGCTTCAAAAGGTGAGTTAATTTTTTTACATGATTTTTAATTAAATAAATATGTATGTATTCACAAAAAAATATTTTACATTCAGGTTTGCGAAGACATCTAATCGAAAACTATTGAAAAAGCGCAAACCTTTAAAAGATGGTGAATATAAAGAGTTTGAACAATCATTATATTCGTGGTTTGAGAAACAACGTGAATTTTGCTGTGAATTCTTATAATTTTTAATAAATACATACATGCGTAGTAATCTGGATAATTCGCTACTCCGGATTGGGGTCTGCAATCAATAATCCAGATTATCGAATTTTTACTGTATTAACATATTTGTATTCATAAGGTTTTTATTTTTGCACATAAAAATTCAAATTTTTTGCACAATTAAACAATTTAACAGGCACAATTAAAAGATTGTTTGAAATGATAATTGAAAATAAATTCCTTTAATTGAATTCATTCACTCGGAAATTTTTTTCTGTATCTGTATACGCGCAACTGTTGGATGCCTTCTGCCCACCCTTCAGTTCGAAGCTCCTCTTCTTTTTCCGATCATGGCTTTCGTTTTTTCTTTATTTTTTCCATATTCACTTCAAAATATCACTTTTTACTTTTTCATCAATTTTTTATAGCAAATGGCGTTTTTTCCAGCACTTTTGTTTTCATGGGGCATGCTCAATCGCGTTTTTAATGAGATTTTTTAAAAATAACACATGTCAATTTAAAGTGTGTAAGAAATGAAGTCAATATGAGGTAAAACACGAGTGAGATGTTAATCCAGAAAAGTTATCGCTTTTCAGCCAGCAACAAAAAATTTCTAGTTTCACTAAATTGAATTATTCAATGACCAGTTGCCATTTATCAGCTGGAATAACATATTCGGCATGTATAACAAATTTCTCAATACCTTTAAAATTCATAAAAATTTGTTCTTCAATGGAAAAAAAAAATCATTTAATTACAATAAAATATATCGAGCCTTTGATGCAATACTGTCGTAATTCAAAAAATCGTGTACTGAGAAAAATGTATTTGAAGTTTTGAGCCATCTTTTTTATAGTATTTTCGTTTACTAAAGTTATTTTTTGACAAGTTTTTAAATAGAGAGGCATGTTTTGTAATGTTTTCTGTTTGTAAATTTCTTGTCAGGAAAGGAAATATTTCATTATTGCAAATAAATATTGTTGGAAATAGCTGGAGGCAATAAAAACATTTATAGCTGTAGAATCGGAACAGTTAGAGATAGAACCATAATCTTTTTTCCTTTAGATATATATTTCCCCAAAAATCATTTCTGCATACCCAGCTCAAAAATTAAAATTTTGAGTTACTACGGTATTGCACCAAAGGCTCGATATGTATTCTGTATTGAAATATTTGTCTTCCTTTTTTTTCTAAATACATTGCTTTTTTGTGGAAAACTAAGGGTAGGCATTATTAAATTAAAATTGTATACACAGTTTTTACTGGGTAATTTAATATTCTGGTTAAAACTTTTCAATTCCCCGAGGTTAAAATGAATGAAATTGCAATTAAAATTTTTTATTACAAGAACTTTTTTTAACTTGAAATTTTTTTAAACTTATTTTCTTTTAACTTCTGCAAATGTGTTTAAATTGTTCAGTGCTTTTCGAATCTATAAACATTTTAAGTGGAACAATTTTCTTGGGTAATAAATTCTTATAAGAAGAATTATTACTTTGAACAATTTTGTACTTTTTTTTTTCTTAAGAAATGAAATTAAAAAAAAATCCTTAAAGGGACAATTATTTTGAGGCATCTTTCGCGTAGTTTTTGAAGGGCAAGTGTTGTTTATGTATCAAAATCTGTCATGCCAATGGAATGTATTTGAAACAAAAACAAAATAAGACGGTGGCAACATTGTGCGCTTGATAAATTCCATATTGAAACCCACCGCCTTAACAACTGAAGTTGGTTGTAGAACGTGAAAGAGAAACATATGAATTTATCATCGTTGATACATTGTTGTTTAGAGCTGGTTGATATAGAAAGCAACGCTCAGCGCTCTTGTTTAGGTCATATCGTCACCTGAAATGCAAAAGAGCGTAACTAACAAAAAATTCTAAATTGAGTTCTTAAAGGATATTGTTGCAGCGCATTAAGGCACACGTCTTCATAAATTTTTAGCTTTCTATTTTTAAAAAATAACGACTTTATTAAAGAAATTCAAAAGGCCAGTTTTTGCTAAGCTTTCATAATCAATGTATTTCTTGCTGTTGGGAAATAATGAAACAATGGAAAAATTTTACCAGTTTACTGTTTTTGAGACATAATTTCTAAAGTTGTAAATAAGCTCATCATTTTATTTTTATGATATTGCGAAAAAATTATATTTGTAACCACAACACTTTTTCTTTTTATTAAGTTTTTTGTGTCTCCTGTATAATTTTTATTGGTGATAAAAGGCGCTTTTGCATTTTAGCTGACGAGATGCATATCACTATGTGTATATCATTTCATGAAGTAAAGCTTTACACTTAAAACATTTTTTATGAACGAAAATCTATTTGAAAACTTGTACATCTTGCCAATCAAATGCCTCCTGATTGTCCTGAATTGTTAAAAATAATCTATTGTTTTCGTTTCAGTTTTAGTTTTGATTTTAATTTCTTATATTTTTTTGTAATGTTTTTTAAGTTTTTTTTTCCATTCAAAAATTTTTGACTAAAAATTCTTCAGCATTTAAGTGAAAGTCAATTCTTTTACATTCGTTTCCTTGTAATGAAGAAGAAACATATGTTAAGCCTTTATTTGAAATGTTTTAAGTGAAATTTTTAAAATAACCATTTAAATGCCAGTCAAGGTCTCCAAGACTTCGCTAAATGACTGACTGACTTTATGCGCCAACTATATTAATAGACCAACGTAACTGCAGTAACGTACATGGAAAAAAAAACACAACAATATTTACATTTATGTACCTACTAAAGTGCCATTTCAGAATTCCACCCACATTAAGGACTTTTCATAGTGTAACCATAAAACAAAATACAAGCACTCATCCTAGCAAAACTCTTGATGCCATGAGGGTTCAACATTTATGCGTTTTTTTTTTCTTTATTTCATATTAAAAAAAAAGTAAAAAAAAATAATAACAGTGTAGGAAAAAAATTTGTTTTAACTGCAAAAAAGCTACATCAAATAAGCCTCAGACCCCAAGTGGTTGTAGAGAGAGGGTAGCAGCAACCTTTTTAGAAAAAAAAAACAGACACACACATGCACACACACATAACATAGAAGCAACAGAGAGCAAAAGAAAAACTTAATACTGCTGTAGTTTTGTAGTTCATAAATAAAACTAGTACAAGTGTTTTATTCACGTACGAGTTAAACAACTGGCAAATAATTAGTATCAGGTACTAAAGCATTGAAAAGTGAAAATCATCTACATACATATGTGAAGTCTACGTAGCATATGAAAAGATGGAACAAAAAAAAAAAAAGAAAATGCAATCAAGAAATGAACAAACATGTACTCGTATGTATGCGAGGGTGGCTCACGAATTGTCTGAAATGATGGTGCAATGCAGAAGGCTAATAATTTATTTACAACCTCTGAGGCCATTATGTTGCGCCCAAGCCCATCAGCCAAATTTCATCAGACCAGGGCAGCAGGGGGGTTTTTTTTGGGTTGCCAGCTTTCCATTTTAGCGGTACCAGAGAAGGTCAGTCATTCAAGGGATTGCGTTTATATTTTTTAAAAGACAATATTGTCTGCTCTTAGGCGTCTGATTATATTCAGACACTCCTGGCAGCCACACACACGTCTATTTACTAAAGTGGTGGCGATGGTGGAAGTGGTCTGAACATTGACTACAAATCGAAAAATTTCCTGGGTTCAATCCCAGTTTCAGAGTCACAAGAACATATCGCATTTTTTCTGATGTGCTTTGTCTGGCTTTGTGTCAGTTGTTGTCGGAAGGTTTCAGTGGCGAAGGCATAGTCACTGGTCACTGACCCAATCGACAGGCACATCAGAACGGACTCCTTCGTCGGCATTGTGTAGCACCGGCGAAGTAAAATAATTCCTAAAAATGGTTACTAAAAACGTAGCTTCAAAATTTAATAGGTATCCTTGACCTCAGAGACTCTAAAACACTGCTATAAAAACAAATAACATGCAAAAAGCAGTGTTGTAAGATAGTGAAGCTTCACCTCGTATCATTTCTCCTACAATACCTTTCCTTTAGTTCTATCACAATGCACCGCATATGTAGGTGTCTTACCCTGTTGAGGTGGTCCAAGTTAAAAAAAAGCAATGTGCACACGATTGTCATTTAGTACAATATTGACAGCACAAAATGTTCAACAACCTTGTGAACTCACAATTTTGTGTGGCAACATTGTCACAAAATGTATTGTCCGTTTATTGTATGACAATTCTGACAATCGTGAGAACACCCTTCATTTCCATTGACACGTCATTGCCACACATTTTGCAGTCATTTGTTGTTGTCACATGTGCTTAATTTAGTGCACCGTACAATAACATCATTGGCAGATACAGTCGAGCTTCTCTATAGCGAACTTCTCTATAACGAAATCTTCTCTATAACAAATAAAATTCGTGAACACAACATTTTTGTGAGTATTTTCATACATTTTGATCTCCCTATAACGAACTTCCCTATAGCGAAGTTCTCTCTGTAACGTACAATTTTTTAAGACCTAAATAGAATTTTTCACACTAAATAATTTCTCTATTGCGAAGTTTTTAGCAATCGATTTTTTGCATCAATTTAGTCATATACATATGTATGTACAGTTGAACTTCTCTATAACGTAGCAGTTGGGGACCGTCAAATTTCTACGTTATAGAGAAAATTCGAAAAAATTTGACTACATTTTTTTTATGTAGAAAATATATTTATTAAGACAAAAAAAATTGTTTTTACATGAACACATTAATTTTTTTTTGTGAATACATACATATTTGACTAAATTGATGCAAAAAAGTCTGAACACACAATTTACCCTTCGGTGAAACCTTCCGACAACAACTGACACACTAATGCACATCAGAAAAATGCGAAATGTTATTTTTTTTTCTTATAATTTTTAGACTGAAACTGGAGTTGAACCCATGTCTGTTTTTGGTTTTGTAGTCAATGTGCAGACGGTAATCCATCGTACCATCGCCATCGCAATATTGTAAAATCTGACAATCGTGTGTACGTAGCTTAACAACGCAAAGAAAAATTAATAATAAAAAAACAACACTGCACACTGCAATACAGTTTTTCTTTTAAAAAGAAAAAATTCTAGAAAAAAAAGCAACAAACACACATATGTACCTTCTGAAAGAAAAATAAGGCAAAAAGCACTTGAAATGTAGAAATTTATGTACTGAGTTTATTAAAGGTTAATTAGAGCACCCACAGATTTTTCACATACAATAGGACTGTCTAACAATTTCCTTTTGAAATTATTTTGTTTATTTTCTATTTTCTTGTTGTTGATGATGAGGAATATGTAAATGTGTAAATCTATCACACATACATAAATACACTCACACATACATACATACGTTCATGCCCATTTCCTTACACTGAATGGTTTCAAGTGTCTCATCTTAAGGTAACGAAGAAGACGACTTGAAATCACTTGACTTAAAATTACTGCCTGAGCCGCTCATTAAGAAGACGTTTGTATTAATGGCAGGGGCAAATATGAAAACAGTAATTTTTCGAATTCAATTGATACATGAAATTGTAACATCTATAGATTGAGATGTTTGCCAAAACATGTTTAAGCATGTTCACATTAAATTACTTCACAATGTTGCCTACAAATTTGTTTCTGGAAGTTTATCCACATTGGATAAAATTCTATATGAAACAATATGAGAGACGTTGGAAAAAATGAAGCACAATTACAAATTTTTGAAAAGGCTGGAAAGTGTGATTTTAGTTTTTTCGATTTTTCGCAATTTTTTTTTTTTGAACACGACCGAACACTACCAAAAATGGCGATGACAAAATCAAAGAAGCCGTAGTCTAGTGCATGAGCATTAGTCTTGTCACTATGGAAGTGCGGGTTCGATTACTGCCTAGACCCTGGGTGTTTCTACAGACAAGCTTAAGAGCTTCGTAGAATGTGTGTTGTTTCAAAAAAAAAAAAAAATTAAAGGCAAGATCAACGTCACATGTTCTTACAGAATACCAAACATACATTGCCAGTCATCAAGAAATGGCAATATCGACAACTGGAATACCGATATGCAGTAAAAGATAAAAAAATAGTGTTGTCTTGTATTACCGACGACAAGTAGAGTGAGAATGAATATGTCAGCCACTGATTTTGCGACCTTTGCACTATGTGTCCAAAATATTTTAAATTTTTATTTTCATGGCACTTTCTCCACAAACAAAGAAAAATCACGTTGTAAAAGCCATCAAAATCATGTAAATTTAGCATTTTGGGTTATCGATTTTGTTTCATACGTGTATCATGTTAAATCAACTAGATTTCACTTTAACGGGCATTTTCACAATGTCTGATTATTTTACTTCTAAGAGAAAATTAACTAACTGGCGGTTTGCTTAACAGGCACTATTAAATCGACGGTAAGTTTCACCATCCATCAGTTACTTAACAAAATAATTCGCCAAAAAGTATGGCAATATTGTTTGTGTTTGTTTACGAAAAATACTATAATGACAGAAAATAGAAAAAATCTTAATGTTTGTGAAAAAACATTGAAATATGTATAAGAAAGGAAATGTTGGAATTTTCATCAGCAACAAATTGTTCCAGTTGGGAACATCGAAAAGAACAAGTGAGATAATAAAATATTGGTCTATAAAAAATATTAAGACACTCGTATACACATGTTAAAAAGTTTTTTGTACAGCCCTTTAATTTTACAGTAAAGATTTCTTTTTTTTTGTTTCTAGGTTTTAAAATTATAAACATTGAAAAAGGATAAGTGTTGCTCTCCATTTATTAAAATCATTTTTACATGCGTACATTTGTCCTATTTATCAATTACAATTATGTATGCATAGGTGTCGATTATATTGCTAACCGCCACATTTTGTTGGGTTAATTTAACAGATAAAACGGCAGAGTTGGGTTTGGTTACCAGATCTTCGATGGTAGCACAGTTTAACGCTGGAACGGCAGTAAAAGACATTGCAAAAGGTTTCAATGTGTCGCGTCAAACTGTGCACTATCAAATTAATAAGTTTAAAAAGCAGAACGACCTAAAAACTTAACGAGATCAGGTGCAAAACGTGAAACAACGCACACACAAGACCGAGTCCTTCTACGAGAATTTAAAAAAAATTGTTTTCTGAAATCTCTATCTGCTGCAGAGAAATAGAATTTGACGGCCAAGAACCCAGTCAGTGAGCGCACTGTTAGACGACGTTTAAAGGAAGGAGATTTTAAGACAATTAAAGCTAAGGACGTGCTGTACATAACAAAGTCAAAAAAGCTTAAAAGACTGGCCTTCGCAAAGGAAAATCTGCACAAGCCAAGAGAGTTCTGGAGAAGCGTTCTATGGACATATGAAAGCTCCTTTGAGTATAACTCTTCCAAAAACACATTTTTTGTAAGATTGACAAACGTAGTACGTCAAAAGAAACGACCAGCATGTCAAAAAGTGAGCCATGGTGGAGGCTCTATCATTTCTGGGGATGTGTTGCGTATAATGGGCTGGGTCTTTTGGTTCCTGTCACCGGCTCGATGAACCAAAATCAATATTTGATTACGCTAAATGAAAATACCTTTCCTTCTAAGTTTTTGAAGGATGTTGGTGTTAATACTTTAGACTGGCCACCTCAAAGTCCAGAGTTAAATATTATAGATAACGTCTGGTCTCTTTTGAAACGGAAAAGAGAAGTTTCGTTAAATAAAACCGGAGAGGAGACAATTTCTGAGGTACTTCCCTATGGGAAGAGATATCTCCAGAGATTCTTAAAAATTTAGTGGATTCAGTACCAAGCCGCCTTCAAAAAGTTATTGAAGCCAAAGGAGGATATATATTTTACTATCTTCTTCTTCTTTTCTTTACTTTTGTTAAGTTTAAACACTGTTTTCTTAGTATTACATTCTTGTCAAAATACTTATGCCAACACATGAAATTACAAATTAATTTACATCTTTTTAAGTTTCTATGAAATAATATTTGTTTGCTTATTTTTAAGTTTGTATAATTTATAAATAAAAAGGAAAAAATAAACAAGAATTTTTAACAAAGCCGTTTAAAAATCAAACGTAAAAATGCACGATATGCATTTCGTCAAAATACTTATGCCGACTAGTGTACATTGTGAAATAGATTTTTACCTAAACGACTGTTAAAGTTCCAATTAAGTTTTAATCAGACAATGGGAAAATGGCCGTAAGTCACATATAAAAACTGGTCGATTTAACTTTAGATTAAGTTCGAAACAACGTCACACATCCTGTTGAATCAAACTTGTATGAAAACAATACAAAATAATTTTCATATTGAATCAATATGATTTCAGTGTTATTTTAACAGCAAATTGATATTCAATGTAACGCGATTCAGAATGAATTACTATTATTTACTTATGTTTGCATAAAAATCGCTCAAATTACAAGAAAAAACGTATTTTAGGAATCAAAATAAGAAACTTTGCAAAGAAAAGCGAGACTGTGCTATAAAGAAAATTCTACGCTATCGAACCGATGTTGAAGACCCAACGGAAGTTAGAGTTTATAAAAAACCAGATATAAATTTTAATTGCACAAGTTACATGAAAATGATCAATTTGAATGATATAAATAACGTAATTGAACCACCATTCACGCGAAGCATTCCGTAATATTTAAATCAAGATGATCCACCGTTTTTTGATCCAAAAATTCCATTACACATACAAGGAACGGAACGACACGTTCAATTGCTAGCTAGCGTCTTCAAACGAGTCATTCCGGGAAATATAGTAGCTGTTATGGCGACGACATTAGAGAGCCGTGCGAAATTTCCCAGACTCGACAGCAAAAAAGACTTCAAACAATAATTTTTTTTTTAATTTTCTTTTCTATTACTATTTTTCATTTCATTCTGACTAAATAAACTTCTAAAGAGAAAAATAAACTCCAAAAATAAAAAAACATAGCCATTTCGCTGATTTCTTCTTGTAAAGTGCCAAAAATGGTGATTTTTTGAAATGTTTGTATGGGGAACCCCACAGGGATGGTTCCAGGGGGTGTGCCACTGGCATAGGTGGGTCGGCCCTCCAAAGTTAGTGGGTGTCGGTCATACATTTTGACTCGATTGAAGCACTCTAAATGGGTCAAAATGAGATTTTTCAAAATTTGACCCTTCGCGTCAAAAGTCGGGACATCAAAATACATTGTAGAGGTATGGTTCCTTCGGCAAAGTTTTTTATTTTGATCCCTAGAATACGATTTTCCTTGTAATTTGAGCGATTCTTTTGCCTCCATACAAATCGACCCGCCCTAATATACATATACATATATTATATGTACCTTTCGTTGATGCAAATTCTCCAAAAAGTTAACACACATTTTTATATAAAAAGTGGCATAAAAATCTTTGAGAATTACTCAGTATACAAGTGAAAACTATTGAATGCAAGTTTTTTTAAAAAAAAAATAATAAAATGGATAAAAGAATGTGTAAAGGCAACAACTTTTTAGAAATTCATTACACGCTCAATAGAATCTACCGTCACAGAAAGTACAAGAAGCCCTATCGAACATTTTAAAAATTGTACAGCCGAAGCAAAAAAAAACCTGTATAAATGAAAAATAATATCGACAATTACCACAAACTTTTGCAACATTAGTAAAAAAGGATCTATAAATTTATTTAGGAATTTTCTGTGGCACATTTTTACTGTTGGCCAAATTTAACTTGGGTTGAAAATAAAAACATCATTTCATAATCGTGATATTGACATGTTGGGAATTTTGTTAACGAAACTTTTGTGAACGCGTGAAGAAAGCGTCGATAAACATCAAACAATCTTGTATTTTAATTATGTTGTTGCATAAATTATATATTGTGTAAATAATTTATAGTATACAAATGACTTGATGGTTTAAGCCACGACTTTTCAGAAAAAACGTTTCATTATTAATTGGTATGGCCTTATAATTTAACATTAACAAAATCCATAATTTGAATACAATTAAATTTAAATAATAATAGAGTTCTGTGAATAAAATAGTATAAATCTAATAAGCAGTTATACATTTTAAATTATTATTAAAGACTAAACTGAGTTGTTGCATGTTGTATGGGAAATATTTATAAGTTTGTAATTTATGAGAATTTTAAGCTGCTTTTGTTTTGTTGGTCGTATTTTTAATGGGTTTTAACTCAATAAATAAGTAAGTGAAAGAAACATTAAGCAAAGCAATAGAAAGAAAGTTTTCTTATTGAAAGTATTGAATATTGAATTGGGAAAATTATTGGTTTGGAGAGTTAAACGTACATATAAAATAAAAAGAAAATTAATAATTAAATTATTCTTTTCGTATACTCGAAAATATTCTGTACACAAAATTAAATGAAATTGCAATTTAAAAGAAATGAAACTTCATTTAAAACCAGTCTACTTATTTTTCACTTAGATTAGGTTATGTGGCGAATCCTCCCCGCAGGAGAATGCCCCTCTTAGGCTTATGATACCACAGAGCTTAGGTCTATGATACCACAAGAAACGGCCAGGCTCTAGGCGAGAATCGAATCCGCAACTCATGTACCCATTTTTCATTTAAATTGAACGAAAATTTCATTTAATTTCTAATGGTAAAATTTTCTCTATTTTGTTTATTTTTTCTTACCAATAAACTAACAACGACTTCCGCAAAAAACTAAACTTTTTTCCCTTGTTTCTGCCATTCTTGCTACCAAATAATCAACCCCAAATACCGTAAAAACAACTGGGTTCTAATAATAACCGCATACGATATCGAACAAAATGCATGGACATTTCTTAGTCGTCTGGCATCATGGCATTCGATATCGAATAAATTGTATCGTAATTTGAGCTCACAACATGCGATATCGAGTAGCAACACACGTTACATCATACGCTCTGCTATTCGATACTTCAGTATCTAACGTATGGAGAAAAACAATTAATTTTCTTTTGGACCAGCACTCAGGAGATGGCCCCTACACATGTGGTGCTTTGTGCTGGAACTAGAGGAAAGGAATAGCAGGAGAAATTATAGGAGGTGAAGCTGCTCTATCTTACACCACTGCTTTTTGCACGTTATTTGTTTTTACAGCAGTGTTGTAACGTCTCTGATGTCAAGGAGACCTATTAAATTTTGAAGCTTCGTTTTTAGTAATTATTTTACTTCGCCGGTGCTACACAATACCGACGAAGAAGGGCGTTCTGATGTGCCTGTGGATTAGATACAGCTGAAGCCGTTACTATTCTTGTGACCAGTGATTATCGCTTCGCCACTGAGACCTTACGACAACAACTGCCATAAAGACACACAAGTGCACAACAGAAAAATTGCGAGATGTTTTTATAAGTCTGAAATTGGGTTTGAATCCAGGGAAAATGTTTCGTTTTGTAGTCAACGTGCAGACTACTGCGACCATCGCCACCGAAGTTGTTTTTTATTTTGCAAAATTTAAAGAACAACTTAAAAAACAGCAAATATTTCGAAAACGGAAAAAAAATCAAGTTACTTTCAAACATTTTACCAAATTGCTGCTGTCGGCAATTGAAAATCATATCTTTTATATCTTATTTGTTTTCTTATATGTATGTAGAGGGTGGCCCAAAAGTAGCGAAGGTATTTAAATTCCTTATAACTTTTTCATTACAATTTTTTTTTTGTTTTCAGTGTTTTGTAAGGACGACTTGGGGAATTTAAAATGGAACATTACACAATTGATCAACGTGCCAAAATCGTTGAACTTTATTTCAAAAGAAAATCATGATTTTATTCATAACGAGCGCCGAAGCCCATTTCCAATTGAATGGGTTGAATGGGCTAATAGCCAGAAAGGGCTACGGTTCAGAGTAGTTCAACAGCGAGAATAACGCTTTCTACAGAAAGATTAATTGGCCCATCTTTTTTTTTTGAAAATGAACATGGTGTCGCCGTTTTCATCACTGGCGTTAGATATCAGACAATGTTGGAAATATTTTAAGATCAGTCGTGGTTGCAGTAGGATGGAGCCATGCAACCGAAAATCCTTATTAATGTGCACTTTGTTTTTTAAATGAGTGTCAGAATCAGTTAAAAATAAAATTGGTTATAATTTTAAATGTTTATTTGTTTAAAAATGAGTGAACGGAATACTTGCTGAATAAACCGCGAAGTAAAATAATTACTAAAAATGGCTACTAAAGCAAAGATTCAAAACTGAATAAGTGTTCTTGACATCAGAGGCGCCCTGAAGCACTGCAATAAACCGAAAATAAAAACGTGCAAAAGCAAAGTTATATGATATTGAACTTTCATCACGAATTATCGCGATTCTACACAGTAGAAGAGTTCTAAAACTAGTTTTTTCCGTGCATATTTCTTTTAAGTAATAAAATTTTGCCACTCATACCTTTTTGTCTGATGCAAAATAATCCCGCACAATTCTGATTTTGAAAGTCAATGGAATGCTGTCCCGCCAGACGTTGCTATTTTGATGCTGGGAGTATTTAAATCCTTAATTAAATGTTTTCATTGATAAGATGTATCCAATAATAGATGAAGATTAATCACTAGAATTTCAGCATTTTTTTTTTTTAAGAAAAATTTATATTTCTTTTATATATATATATTTTTTGATTTATTTTTTAGTGATAATAATGCGCTGTTATTTTGATTGTATGACAAATTTTTAATTTGTATAGATTTTCTTTTCGCAATTATTTTCAACAATCAATCATGGTGAAAGGAAATTGTGCTTCGAAGCTGGTGCATTTATTAATTCCCATTCATTTTTGCTTATTTCTTTTACGTTACGTTGCTAAAAATATTAAAATATTTCAGCTGAAGAAAAATATTTCGTTAAGTTGTTTTCTCTGGAATTTATTTATTTATTTTTTTTATCAATCACTTTTTAAATGGCATGAAACAAGAAGAAATTACAATAAATTATCATCATCTGTTTGATGAGTTGTGGCTGATGGCTGGTGATGATAATGATGATGATGATGGTGCTGCTGATGCTGTAGATCCTTATTTGTGTGATAACAATGATAGAGCAGCGTACAAATTAATCTCATTCCATGCTGTTAACACGCTATTTAGAGCATTGACGTTATTTGCTGTAGAAGCCGGTGTGCTGTTGTGACGTCTGACAAATAATTTGACAAGTTTTACGAGATTCTTTCTAAATGCTGATTTCTATTTCCAAATATTGTAATTCTTTAACACGATTACAATCTTTAAGGATTTTTATGACTGTTCGTCTTTTATTAGTTGTTTCCCCTTGGTAACATTAGCAGGGTGGCTGCTGTATTTGATTTTAATCTTAAATTGTGACACAGCAACTGGTTTGCACCCAACAAGCAGGGAGGATGGTTTAAATGTTTTTTATTTGTATTATTTATTTCTTCAAGTATAGCTGTCATATGGTGAGGTTATTTGTGCCCTTAATTTCCTCTTTAGTGTTCTAAAATGACACACCTTCTATTGTAGTTGTTGGATATCAGACGACGGTACAATGCAACAAAATAAAACTTATTGACCTTTTTGCTTTTGGGATCTCTTAACAAGAGTTTTACACGTATTTTCCTATTTGTAAAAACTCAGCCAAACAATATTATTCCTTTTTAACTTTAAAATAAAAAATTAAAGGGAATTAATTTGCATGAGAAAACTTTTTTCATTTGCACTTAAATTTTTATTCATTTGGAAAACAGAAAAGCAATAATTTCTTCTTCTTTTAATAAACAAACATTTTTTTTTTCTCAAATACCAACAACGTACACACACATACACGCGCATATACAATTTATTAAATTTCAAAATACCAACGCGCCGTTATTTAATGCGTGTTTCACATCCTCTTGCATAAACGAACGTTTTACAACTGTTTCTTGCTTTAGCAGCATAATTTCCAATACGATTCACCGCTTTTCAAATGTTATTAAATCAACTTGTTAACACTGCTCTGTTAAATAACATTTCAGGCAACTATTCAAAACTCAAGCAAGGGAATTTCTGTTAACACACACAAACACATACACACACACACTGCAATTTAAACATTCAACAGAATGAATTTAACAGTAAATTTTGAAATACAGTGAAAGAGGGCAACACAACAGAACAGAAGCCATGTTGTTAATGCAAGAAACAAAACACCGACCGGTATTGGAATGCGAGGAAAAGTAATCATGTATAAAAATTTTTATATCATGCTATAAAAAAGTTTAAATTTTTCTGCTGTTAAAAAAATAAATACTTGACGAAACAAAACAAACAGTTTGCTTCAAATAGAACATGAAAACAAACATGTGTGCCAAAAATACCAAGGACAAGTGTAAGTTGTAGATGGTAAAATTTAGAGCTCCCATTATGGGAAACATGACGGAGACCCAATTCTCGCATTCTCATTAATAAAAAATAATAAATATGTAAAACTAATGATTTACATCTACTGATAAGCACACACAGCGGACAAAGCACGAGGAACGCTAAAGATGAAGATGTAGCAGCCTTCGAACACAGCATGTTGTTGCGTTCTGCCACTCTTTGTCAAGTGTGACTTCCAATTTTTGTCTTTGATTTAGTTTGTTTCTTAGCAATTATCAATTGTAATTTTGATTACCTCTATGTTTTCGATCATTAGCCCATTTTAATTAATTACATGTGTTAAAATGAGGGTCGAATTAAGGCAATATATTAAAAAGTAAATGTTTGTATGATGAGGAATCAATGCAGTTGCAGAAAACAGCAATTTTGATAGGAATGAATAAGAAAAGTCAAAAAAGCAAAAAGTAAAGCATTTATTATTATTTATGAACATACATAAAGCAAGTCTAGAGTCTCATTCGCGATGTCTGAAGTAGTCTGTACGTTGATTGCAAAATCATAAAGTTCGAGCGTGTTCGAGCCCAGTTATAAAGAAATTTCGCATTTTTTCTAATGTGCATTAGTGTGCCTTAGTTACAGTAGTTCTCGGAAGGTTTCAGTGGCAATCAACAGACACATCAGTGTGCCCTGCTTAGACGGTACTGTGTAGCATCATCGGCGAAGTAAAATAATTATTAAAAATGGCTACTAAAACGAAGCTTCAAAATTAAATACGTCTCTTTGACATCAGAGGGGCTGTAGCACAGCTACAAACAGAAAAAAGTGCAAAACCATCGCACTTGTAGGGGTCATCTCCTAAGCGCTGGTCCAAAATAAGAGGAAAAAAACACATACATACAAGAAAATGCATATGCAACAGGGAAATCCCCTTCTTTGTCAGTTTCATTTTGCATGATAAGAATTTTTTTTTTAAATGAGCTTGAGATTTTTTTTGTGTTTTAAATTTAATACAAATAAATTATTTCCAATATTTCGTTTTCACAATGTAAAACTGCTTCAGGGAAAATAAATAAAAGATCGAGGAAATTAGGAAAATTTTTAGGAAAAATTAATTGAAAAACTTTTTTAGTTTAGATTTTTAATTATTTCTCTTTGATATTCCCACACTAAATAAAGCTGACAGTTATGAACATCATGCAACATCCAGCTGAGGATCTTTAAAAGCCTCAATGCACGTTCCTACAATTCAATTGAATTTAACATTTTCAACTTCAAACAATTTCAGCTCTTTCCAAACAACTGATACTCTAAAATATAAAATTAAAAGATATTTATCAGTTAATCTTGACATTTTCGTTCCACCTCGCTCTAAAAGCCAAAAAATTCACTTCAAATAAATTTATTCCAAGATGTTGTACAAAAAAGACGAACCAAAAACCCAAAAACAAAAAAACAAAAAAAAAACAAAATTGTTATTATCTTCATTTGAACATCAATAAGTCTTTAGTATTTGTTGTCAAAACCATTAATAATCATTTGTTTTTTGACTTTGGCAACAGAACAGACCCACCGACTCAACGTCTGGACGGACATAACTATGACGAACCAGCTTTTAACAAAAAGTCAACGACGTCGTTGTTATTGCCCGTATTATTTGAACAATAGAACGAGCGAATGGCAGGCAAAAAAAATAAAAATAACGCGTCAAAAATTAAATTAATGCAAGTTTTGCATGTTAAAATCATCAAGACATGCCAAAATGGGTTACGACAAAAATTAAATACTTCTCAAGTCAAAGTGAAAAAATGCCACAAAGAAATATAAAAAAAAAAACATAACGATGTATATAACGAACTCCAGCTAACCCTAACAGAAGGATTTGCCACAATCCAAATAGCAATAGAAGAAAATAAAATCTATAGTGCGTGAAAAGGAAAGGGAAGCTTAAGGCGTAACCGACTTATTCATACCAAAGAGATTTAAGAATTTCTATAGAAGAAATATTTTAGCGGCCCCAACTATTTTAAAGAAACGCAGAATGGCACTAGATTCACTACTAGATCTATTTCAACAAACAAATTCACTTCTATTAGAAGAAGTCACAGTGGTACGAAACTAAAATATCTTGGAATTAAATTCGTATATTTATTCCCCACGTGCTAAACCGATGGCAAAGTATTTTAAATGCCCAAGGAAGCACATAATTGGATTTTAAATTTTGAGTCCGATTTTATTTTAATAAAAAATTAATGTTTTTTTTTACAAAATTTATATTTTTTACAAACATTTTTTACGAACGTTTTTCAACAAAAATATATTTTCTCCCAAAAGAACACCATTTTTTTTTAAAGATATTTGTTTTTTGCACAAAAAGTACCTAAATTGTTTCTCAAAAGTACCTCAAAGTTCCTCAAAGAGAAGACAACAGTTCTTTTTAATTTTTTCTTAAAAAGTAAATTTTTTTCCCAGAGCAAGTTTTTCTACAAAACGGATTGTGTATTTGTAAGTTTGTTTGTTTGTTTGATCGCAATTGGCTCAAATCATTCATACTTTAAAGTAGAAAGTGTCTAAAAACAGCTTAAGCGCGAAGACAAGTACTTAAACTATTTCGTGTTATCAATTTTTAATAATTCTATGGCTGTATACAATATCCGGACGGAAAGATAACTTCTACGAATTTCTATTCGCCTGCTATATCACGTGCAATTTTTCTTGTTCAATAATCATGTTCAGTCACCAAACAATTTGATATATTTTTTAAAACACTGTAACTCATCAACACCTGAAGCAATTTGAGTGATTTTTTCACCATTCGATAGACCTGGATATCGAGCAGCAGATTGTCAGCCTTTGGCCGAGCTGCTTTTAGTATTACTAAGTTTAGGTAATTTTGTGCCTGCAATCCTTCTGTCTCAACAATTAGTAACATTAGGACAGCCAAAGATGCCACTCTGAAACTAACTACCCGATGTTAATGAAATTAAAAACATAGATAGGCCTCAGTCCAGAAGGACACTTGGACTATATATATTTTTTTATTTAAGATCTCTAAGGGACTTAGGAGGTAATATATGCCTCTCTGAAACGATCTAACAGTTGCAGATAAAACATTAGCTAAGGCGTGGGGTTATATGGGTTATTTTTTTTTGCACAGCGAAACATGCAGGGGTCCGCTAAATATCTTATTTCATTTCTTTTTTCTTTCATTCATTATTTCTTTAAAATTCATATTATAACGTAATAATTTTTAAAGCTGTTTTAAAAGTTACAGCAGCCCGTGGCCGGGCCAGCTAGTCTTCATGAAAAGAAATTTTTTTATAAAATGGAAAATTTTCATAAAATGTAATTTTTCCATAAAATAGAAATTTTTCATAAAATAGAAATTTTTCATAAAAAGTACTTTGTACAAAAAAGGTTAAATGTTGAAATGTTAAATTTTTATAAAACGTAAAATATTCATAAAATGTAAATTTGAGCTTAAAAAGTGAAGTTTCATAAATTGTAAATTTTTTACAAAATGTAAATTTTGCAAAAAAGTACTTCTTACATACAAGGTACCTTTCTTAAAATGTAAATTTTTCATAAAAATTATCTCTAACGTAAAATATAAAGCTTTCATACTATATAAAATTTTCATAAAATATAAATGTTTCATAAAATGTAAATTTTTCATAGAATTAAATTTTTTTTCATAAAAATGAAATTTTTCATAAATAGTAAATTATTCTTAGAATGGAAATTTTTCTTGTAATAAAAGGTACTTTTTCATAAAATGTAAATTTTTCATAACTTTTTCATAAAAAGTTAATTTGTCATAAATATTTATTTATTCATAAATGGTATCTTTTTCATGGAAAATAGATTTTTCTTAAAAACTCCCATTTCCATAAAAACTAAATTATTCATAAAATTAAAATTTTCAATAAAAACTAAATTATTCATAAAATTCAAATTTTTCATAAAAAGTAAATTTTTGATGAAAATTTCGTTTTTGCCTCCATAGTCTAGTGCATGAGCATTAGTCCATCAATTTGGAGGATTCCCAAAAAAAATATAAAGACACACCTTTTAAGATGTTTTAATGGTACATTTTAATGTAGTACCTCGTCGATAGGAAGTACCTTTTTCTAAAAAACCAAATTTTTCATATTAAGTAAAAAAGAAAAGTTAACTACCATTTTGATAAAAAGTATCTTTATAATTTAAATTCGCTTTTTTCTACAAACCACCTATGCCAGAAAAACTCCCTTTTTTACAAAAAGTGCCCTATCTGCTCAAAAGTAAATTTTTACTAAAAATTACTTTTGTCAGAAAGAGTTGCAGTTTTTTTTTGGTTAATGTGTTCTACATTTACAAAAAGTACCTTTTCAAAAAAGTACCTTTCCAAAAAAGTACCTTTTCAAAAAAGTACCTTTTTAAAAAGTACTTTTTTTTAGATGGCACTTATTTTACTAAAACAGATTTTTTTAAACAAAGTGTCTTTTATACAAATAAGCCTGTATAGGACTGTATAGAAAATAGTGCCTTCATTTGAACATTTCAGCCATATATTGCCTGTTTTTTTTAACTAAATATTTTGCTTTCATGAAACTATATTGACCGCCGCATTGATATACGTTATGTTATCCTTTAAGCCTTTTAAGGAGATTAAAATAAATGGAAAATGTCAGCCAGACCAGGCGGTATGAGATCATAATTAATTTCACTTAACAAAAATTTCATATTTTTAACACACTTTCAACGAAAACTGTACTTAACTTTCTGCTCAAATGACAACATACATACTCCATTCCATAACCATGCTACATGATTGATGAGTTGTCTTTTTTTTAAGGCCTTTTCTGCGAAATGTTCTAAAAAAATTTTTAAAATGAAATACTTTCCCTGACTGCTGCGCGGTAGATTAAGTGAATATGATTAAAAAAATTTTAGAACAATAACATTATTAACGTAAAGGATTCTACTTGCTTGCTTTTCTTTCCAAAGCAGACACAATTAGTAATTAAAGCAGAAGAGATTATCGCTAATGACTCATAATATTTTCATTACAACAAATAGCCAAATCATTTATCACTTGTCAGAAATGAGTAGACATTTAATAGATGATTACGTGCGCATTGTATTCGATACAATGGCACAGCCAGCCAATACAATTCACAACATGACGATTTCATTCTCTAGTGGGTCAACAATCCATCAAAAAAAAAAAAGGAGACAACAAGGGACGGACGGCTGACTGATTCATGTGTGTGTAAACATGTTTGACAAAAGAATTTTTTTTTGAAGAAAGTATAACAAGTGAGACCAGGGCTTGGAATTGATGTGCTCGTGCTAAATAGAGCTAAGCTACACTTTGCAAGGAGTGTTGTGGATTTATTTATTTATTTTTTTTTGCATAAGAAATTGCTGTGTAATGTGGTACTGATGGTAACAGAGGCCGGAGAAATGGCGCCACAGATTCCCAAAGTTATTCTTGTTTTTTTGGAGAAATTGAAAGATGCCATCTTCCTGGAAATTTTAATAAAACTGTAAATTTTTTGATTTGATGGTTAATGGTGAGTAGTCATGCCTGAGCACGATTGAACATGCACGATCTTCATGATCTTATATGAACTACATACCATGTGCCGCCATTTTGCTTCTTTCTTTTTTTTTTGTATAAAAAACGTTTCAGAATTTCTTCGTTTGTGCAGCCGTCATTCCCTTTTTGTCATTGACTAATGATTCAAAAGTCGCCAAGAATGATTATTGTATTGAATTATATTTTATTTTATATTGTATGTATCAGACGGTTGTAGCTGTTTTTAACAGAGTTTCATATCATTAATTATCCATATCACTTTTTAACATCAGGACTAAAAGCAAGATTAAACATAAGAACATCATTGAAATGTCACAAATTGAAAAAAAGTCATCCCACTGTCTATACGGAACAGAACAGAAGCCAGCAGACCTTTTGAAGCATTTTAAATTTAAAAAATGTAACGAATATTTATTATTCAAATATACTTTTTGTAAATTCTCCTTGCTTAAACATTTACATATCGCTTTGCTACGGTTTAATAATCTTCTTTTATCGCTTTAATGATCTATTAAAATAATAAAATTAAATTAAAAGTATATAAATATAACCACTTGACATGCATATTAATTATGATTATTCATTTCAATTTGAAATTGTTTCTACATAATTTTTTACATTCATATGGCTGTATGTGTGTGTATATGTGTGTATGTATGTGAGTATATATTTTGTGTTAACTCTTACACATTTCGAAAAGGTTGTTGGGGGTCGTGTAAATAACACAATGAATACATCAAACGATTGTGTGGCTTTTTCAAGCCATTGTGCAGTGAAACAATAGACAGTAGTAGTGTGTAGCGCACGCAGTTGTTTGCGGTGGCAATTTGGTTAAATATTTCACAGTGTGAGTTGAGAAAGTGCTGTGCGGATTTACTTGCCGCAAGAACAGAAACACTTTCATTTGTTTGTCTACTTTAATTGTTTTTTTTTTTTTTTTTCGTTAATATTTTTATTACAATTATTTTTTTATGACTTTCATAGTGTTGAAAATTGTTTAAAAAATTTTATGCGTTACTAATGCGGTTGGAAATATTTTTCATAGTTTCTTTTATACTGCCAGTAAGTAGTCGGTCGTATCGTTTTAAGGTCAAGTTTAAAACAACCACTAAAAGCGTCCACCACTTATTTAAAGTCAATCTGATTGTTATTAATAACAATAATTTTATGAGTTTTTCTATCTCTATTTCAATTCTTTTACACACTTTAAGCTATCTTTGCGCTTTGATAACGATTAATGAAATGTGAGACGTTTATTTGGGGAACCACAGAAAAAAAAAACACAATATGAAATAAAAATGAAAACAGTATCACAAGAAACTTTTCAAAATACACCAGTCTATGACTCTTACAACAATATACAGAAGCATTTGAATGACATTTCACAAAGTTCTGATAAAAACGGAACCACGATAAATTTATTACTTTAATAAAGCTGATGCGTACGTAATTCCCTCGCGATAAAATTAATGAATTATGAAAAAGAAAAAAAAATTAAAATTATTTCCAGAAAACTTCATCCATATTCGACAATAAAAATAAATAAAAATAAATGAATTATGCAAAATCAATTAACATGGTGATATAAGCGATTCTGTGCGCAAATTGAATAACTCTACTTTTCGAAAGATCAAAGCTCAGGGTATAGTCATGGCTTTTATTTTTATTTATAAAACCTTTCGTGAGTAATAAAGATTAAAGCAATTAAACGACAATAAATAATAAGTAATTTATGCCGAAGGGCATTTTGTTTAACGCCTGACACACTAACTTCAACAAAAGCAGCAAGCGTTTTATTTGTCAAAAATTCTCATGCGAATACAATTTACCTATACATACGACTATGAAGTAAGCCACATTTAGGAGGCGGCGTCACTTTGCAGTCGCAACATCGGATCTGTCAGAGTATAGAAAGGGCGTTAACGCTTGAAGTTGGTTGCAAAAAGTGAAATAAAGAAACCAAATACAGTCTCCTCTGAATAATTTGAAACTTCAAGTTACCAAAGGAAAAGTCCAAATTATCGAGATTTCACATTAACACGAGTTTAACGGTCATGGTAAAAGCATTGCGATACTGAACGAGTTTCAGACTCATACAAAAACATCTCGCATTTTTTCTGATGTGCATTTGTGTGGCTTTGTGTATCAGTTGTTGTCGCAAGGTGTCAGTGGCGAAGGCATAGTCACTGGTCACTGAACAGTAACGGCTTCAGCTCTATCCAATCCACAAGCACATCAGAACGACCTCCTACGTCGGTATTGTGTAGCACCGGCGAAGTAAAATAATCACTAAAAAATGGCTACTAAAAACGAAGCTTCAACATTTAATATGTCTCCTTGACATCAGAGACGCTACAACACTGCTGTAAAAACAAATAACGTGCAAAAAAAAGCAGTGTTGTAAGACAGTGAAGCTTCACCTCCTATTATTTCTACTACTATCCCTTTCCTCTAGTTCGAGTACAATACACCGCAAAAAAAAAAAAAAAATTTGGTTAGATTGACAAACTTTATATTATAGAACGTCAGTGACATTTTCATATATGGAACAATTCATATAAAATAAAAAAAGTTATTATTTTTTTTTATTTTATATTTAGCATAAAACACAGCACATTTAAATAATTCAAATTGTAGAGCGTAGAGCTGAAAAACAATTGAAATTATCGCGAGGTTCAAATTAACGAGGTTTCAAATTATCAAGAGTCGACTGTACATATATGAGTGTTTATAATCGTTAACGTAGGGCTAGACGTTTAGGGCTCTTGTTTAAGTTGAAATGAAAAAGTTAAAATAAAACAATCAAAATTCAGTAGCAGTTTTAAATTGAAATAAATTTAAAATATGTTTATTTATAAATTAAACACATCAAATCGCTAAAATATCATATAGTAGCAAATTTGCGGCCTTGGAAATAAGTAGTCTTTTTATTTCATGTATCTTTAATTGACCGACACTACTCTCACATGACAACTTCTGCAGAAATTAGCTGGGGAAGAAACAACCCAGGCCTGCATCCGCTGTCTGCTGCATGGAAAAATATATATGTACATATAGAGCACATGGAAGAGCTACTGGACTGCATAATAATCGTCGCATGTGTAGGAGTCATCTCCTTTTTTTAATATTTTATTTTATATTTATTTATATTTTTTTTAATATTTTAATAATCTAACTTTTAAACCTATTTTAATATTCTTTTGCCCAGATGAGGGCTTTTGTTATTACAAAATTCTGCAATAAATAATTAAATAAATAAAATAAATAAATAAATATTTTGTTAATCCCAAGTTTCCCGCTCTCTGTACGGTTTCCTAAAAATAGTTGTAGGAGTTTTTTTTTTTTGTCAATAATTAAAATTTGTATATCTTTCTTATCGCTTGTTGTTGCTGTTGTTGTTTGTAGAAAAAATAACTATTTGTTTATATTAATATTTCTTTTTGTAACCCAGCTTTTCGTTAATTTTTCCTTTCAAACTCTGAAATCCTTTGATTGTGGTTGCTCTTTGTTCATTTCCGACATAAATATTTCGTCTATGTTGTTGTTGTTGTTGTTTTAAAATCCGTTTTACTTTAATGTGGCCATGTGGTACGTATTCAAATCACGCTTAAGCGAATCATCATCAAAAATTTAAAGAGGCAGCTAAAAGGAAAATATAAACACACAAAAAAGTAAATAAAGAAAACAACAACTGAATGAGTTTTATCACAAAAACAGAACAGAAAGAAAATCCGCCGAAAATAAACACAACCGACAAAATAAAAAGAAAACTCGAACAACAACTTCATTTTCATTTTTGTGTGAAACAAGCGTTGTGTCAAAGCCCGTAAGGTAATTAATCAAAAATCACGGGGCGTGTGCTTTTTAAATAAAATCGTGTTTCTTTGCTGTGTTTTTTGATGGCCGGGTTTACATATAATGCGGGTTATATGCGAGTGAGTGGCACAGCGAGGCAGTCAGTTCATTTAGGAATATTCAAAGTGCTGGTGTTTGTGTTTGTAGGCATGAGTATGTGTATTTAAATTTAAATCTAAAGGAATGCTTAAATAGTATGTATTTTTATTAACGTACATATGCTTTAAAATTTACTTCAACTTCGGCAGAAACTCAGACACAAACATGCACATGCAAACGTATGTTTGCATACTTGTCAAGACTTGACAAGTCTTGTTCTTGCGCCTTCCCCCGCTAAAAAAAAATCCAAAAAAAAAAAGGAAAAATTCAAGGAAATAAATTATGAATATGATTCGGTTTCGCAGGGCACAAAATATTTATGAAGCTCGTATTGTTAATATTAACAAGCCGTAATTAATAAGTTTTAATGGAGATGATGCATAATTCCTACACATCATTGTGAGCGATATTCGTGACGCTGATGCCACAGTTTCTTTGGTTTGCTGTTGTTTGTCTTTTTGTTTGTGCTTCATTTCAGGGATTAAAAGTAAATGATACGATCATGGAGATATGCTAACCAGGATTCTTTAGCGATTAACGTCAAAAGTTGTGTATGGAAGAATTTAATTTAAATGAAAAGAAGCCGTGATAAAAATGTGTCTTTATAAATCACCGATTTGAGTGAATGTGATTTAATTGGCAGATGCATATCGAAAAAGCAGAAAGTGGAGGGCAACAAATAGCAGTAGAGCGAAAAGCATAGCGAAAGACATGAATAGCGAAAGGAGAAAGGCGTGCTGATTAAAGTTAATATTTCAATAAAGTGTGAAATTAAAGTTAAAAACTAAGAAACACCAAAATAAAATAGAGTTTGCTGTAGGCAGCAGTAGTTATCGCATTCCCTTAAAAAGCTTGTGGCCATTTTAATTCATCCGTATTTTAGAACCCCCTGCCGGTTAAATTAAAATTTCTTCTAAAGTCTACTGCTTCCCATTTAAACAAAAAAAAAGATATCAGTAATTTATACACACAAAAAAGAATCAAGTTAAAAACGTAAAAAACAAGGTGTATTTTATATTTTTCGGTGATGATTTTGTTTCATACGATTTCCATGTCAGTTCAACACGATTTTATGATAATCTGAAAACATAATTTTTTTTTGCTGTTGAACCAACTTGTAATTGCTGCTTTTTCAATTAAATATGAAATTAATTTAAAATTAATATAACGATTATGTTAAAGCAATTTTGGTTCAATATGATTACAATGTTATTTTAATAAATATAAATTTTTTTTTAAAATTACATTTCCAGTTAAGTTGAACTAACGTGTAATGTGCGTCAGTAGACATTCAACCGAATTCCTGAAAAAGCCCAGAAATCGCACATGTTTATATAAAAACTATCAAAAAGTATTTGAGAATTCCGAGTATACAAACAGAAAATATTTTTGAAGTAGCTTGAATATGATTTTAGTTTGATTTAAAATTTAAAATTTTTTTTATCTGGGACCAGCACTTAGTGCTGCAACTATAGGAAAGGGATAGTTAGAGAAACGACAGGAGGTGAAGCTTAATTAATTTTTTTTAGAGCTTTGCTTTTTACACGTTCTTTATTTATAGCAGTGCTGAAGCTTCGGTTTAGTAGCCATTTTTATTATTATTTTACTTCACCGGTGCTGCACAATACCGCCGAAGGAGGGCGTGCTGATGTGATTGTGGATTGCTATCAGCTGAAGCCGGTATTGTTCAGTGACCAGTGACTATGCCTTCGCCACTGAAACCTTCCGACAGCAACTGACACACAAAGGCACACTATTGCATAGCAGAAAAATGTGAGATGGTTTTTTTTTTTATAATTTTAGTCTGAAACTGTCTGTTTTTGTTTTGTAATCAACATGCAGACTACTTCATCCATCGCCACCCTCATGATGTTTATTTAACATCGCTCAATCTTCATTTTACCTGATTCAATGTTAATTTTACATTAGCCGGCCTTTTTACGAAAATCTTGTGTTTTGCTGTTCATGATATATTTTTAATTTTCATACAAGACAGGTTTTTATGTATTTAACATTATGCAACGTTCTTTTTATTACGAAAAATATTGAATCAATTGGTTTTAAGATAATTTTTAAATTTTTTCGTTTCAAACCAGTGTGAATCGATGCTTAATTTAAATTAAGTCATTATTTTTTGGGAGAAATATTACATGATTTTACTCAGCATTTAATCATGTTAATTTTATATTGGAATTTTTTTTCTGTGTGTAGATATTTTAGCACGACACGGGTGCGTTATACCTTTTTAGGCACTTAAATATCATCGCAATTTTTCATGCCTACGCTATGCCATGTCAAAGAAGTGAATGCAATCAATAAAATATAATTTGAAATTAAAAAAAAGGTAAATTAAAATAAATTACAAAACTAAAGCGGGATTGGCAGCAGATGGTGTATCTATTACACATGATTGGTGTCTAAAAAAAACTTGTATGACATTTTGGAAGGTAAACAATTGACATGTAATCCAGCGTACGGATTGGCATACTTTTATGCCGCACTGGTCTTGCGCACTCTCTCGGAAATCCGTACTCTACTCTATTCTCACTTAAGCATCCAATCAAATAGTGACAACAACAAAGTTTTTGCTGTTTGGGGCCAACTGTACAACATTTGCGGGAAGTTCTTCAAATTGAAACTCTTCGATTTCTCACTGAACTGTATTCTAAATAGGATCAGTCGATATAAATTCCCTCCAAACAGCCAAATTAACGCTAAAATCGAATATGCTGACAGCCGGTATTTTGGCGAAACAACAAACTTTTGCAGTCGATCTTTACGAAATACAATTGGCGAGTGTAAAGAAAATATTAGACGAAAGAGGAAACAAGATGATGAAGCTGTAACATTCTACCAAGACAATGTTCATTTTCCAGTTAAAAACTATTTTGAAAATATTATCTGGGAAGTTTTGCCTCACCTGCCTTATTCATTGCCCAGATTGCAATTTTTATTGTAGCAATTCGTGTATTTTTTTTTTTTTTTTTTTTTTTTTTATGGGAGGGCTAAGAAGCCGGTGTATGGGCACATATACTTTGCAATTGCTTTGCAATTCTCACGATTTAATTTGAATTTGCTCGTAGATGGTGTATTGTTTTTGTAGGTGAAAAAAGGCGTAAGAAACATATAAATTGCAAAACTAGAATTTTCAAATGTGAACAGAAATGCAAATTCAAAGCAGGATTTTTAAAACGTGCAGCGACAAAAATTGTAAGTCTGGACAGGGGCTTATACTTTGACCACCATTTGGAGAACGCATTCCCTGGAATACGTTTAACTTCAGCGTGTCCAAAATTTGATTAATTCCTTCTTGGTTTCGAATAATGGCTCAAAGCAAATTTAGTATTAAAAAGATGGAAAAGGCTAAGGCCTTTATTATGCTGACAATGTACAAAACTTACAAAAAAGAATCCACATTTTAAGGTTAAATTTATTTAACTTGAAATAAAATTAAAGAAAATAAATACGCAATATTAATTTATCTTCATTATTCGGTTAAGCTGGTCCGTATGCTGTATTTCATAGGTGGAAAAGTTAACGCTTCACTAAACCTTCAAGCAAATTCTTTTTAGAAAATTCAAAAACTTCACATGTTCTTATAAAAAAAACTCCGACAAACTAATTGAGAATTACTAAATCTACAAAGTGAAATAAAGCTTAAAAATTCAGAAATTTTGCATGCTTATATAAAAAATCCCACAAAGTAATTGAGAATTACTGACTATATAAAAAAAAAGTTAAGTAAAATAAAAATAAATAAAATGTAAAAAAATACTAAAATTAATTACAGTAATTATTTAAGCTGTAGGTCCTTTTTATATATATAATATTTATTTTTATTTATTTTATTTTTATTTTTATTTATTTCATTTTTATTTATTTTATGTTTAATTATTTTATTCGATTATAAATTATAAACAAAAACCAATTTTTCTGAAGAAGTTTGTGTAGAAGTTGTGTAGTTGGAGTAGCGAAATATCGAATAATAATAAATATTAAATATATAAAAAGGACCTACAGCTTAAATAATTATTGTAATTAATATAAAAAAAGAGGTAAAAAAAAACTAGAAGAACTATCAAAATACTAAAATGAACGAACGTAACGCCAGAAGTTAGAAATTTATAGGCTTAAAAAATAATCTCCCTTTTATTATTTTTAATTTTATTTATGTCTAAAATATGTTTCATTAATATTTCACATTCAACTTCATTTCACCTTCAAGCTGACATGCATTTCAACTGAGACTGATTTAATTTCAAGCTCTCAACAAAGTTTCGTTTAACCTGACAGTTTCTTCTTTTTGTGTTTTTGTTAATTATTTCCGCTTTATAAAATTGTCACTCTATGGCTTTTAATAATAAAAAATATATATATACATATATGTATATAATTTACTACAACTTTTAATTAATCCTCTTTTGTTTATGCCAATTATTGTAGCAACATGTGGGTGCTGCTTATAATCGCTTCTCCAGAAAAAAAGACCCTTTTCTGCGTAGCTATAAAAAGAGTTACTTGGTAAACTTTTGAAACCAGCAAGTTCTGAAGAAATCTGACACTTTGAATTGCTGTGAATGCAGAAAAATTTATATAATACATGGTAGATAATTCACACCTACAATTACAAATTTTATGACCTTAATAACATTGAATAACAAATACGAGGCTTTAAATAAACTAAAAAAAAACAACAACGAATTTATTTTCATAAAGAATTAAATGAAAACAATGTAAGCTTTAAGCCCAAGACACTCAACGAATATTAAGACCGAAAATTGTGGCAGACTAATAAACTACAAACTAAAGGCAGAGTGGAAATAAATGAAATCATTTTCGACTGAAATAGCAAATGATTGTTATTTCTTTTAATTTCATTAGAAAATGTTATTGAGTTTTGAAACTTGCTTTTTTCCTTTAACTTGCTGCGTATGCCACGCATTGCAAAGGAACTAGTAAAATTGGTTTTGTGGAAGGAAGATCAGGTGGAAGTGGATGAGGTGAATGAGGAGGAAGAGGAGGGGCAGGAGGAGGTGGATGAGGAGAAGGAAGAGAAGGAGGAAGGATGCAGTAGTATTAGGGAAGATTTTACCTGAATTTTCCAACACTGCATGGAGCCTGCGAAAACCACCGCTTAGTGTAGCTTTCGCAAGATCACGCAAAAAATTTCATTTTTTTTTATTTTTAATTAACACCTTTAATAAGAATAATATATTTTTTTCAATTAAAAGTTTACACAATTCAATTTAATTTTTGAGCTCAAAATCTAAAAAAATGAATTATTTTTGGTAAGAAATATACAAAATGACGACTTATTCTTATAATTCTTTCATATATGCAGCACTGTTGATGCAAATAGAAATTAATAACCAAAAGACATTCCAATTGAATTTAAATATTTTTTTGCTATTAAAAAATTTTTTGAAATTTTCAAAATATTTAATTAAATTTGTAATTATTATGATTATAAATTTTAGTGAAAATTCATTAAGTCAACAAAAATAATTTAATTGATATTATCAATTTCTTTACAGGCGAAATTGTAATTAATTTTTTAATTGATGAAAATTTAAAGTAAATTTTGTTTTATTTTTTCTGCTCCCATTACGTTGGAAAGTGTGGTACATATTGTATTTATCGGGAAATATCTAGCGAAACTAGTTTCTCAATGTTTTGCACATATTTACCATGTTTTTCTTTTTTTTTGATGATCTATTATTTTCTTCATTATTTAATAGCTTTACAGCTCTGCTGCCATTAGCTGTACAACACATTTCAAGCCATATTTCCATTTGTGAATTCTTTAGCGCATTGCATACTCGTTTTGTATAAAAGCGATGAACATGAAATGATTTTTATCGCTTTTAATTTGATTTTTATTTGGTATCATATTTCATTTCACTTAAACGAATGAAGAAAAACCGAATAATAAAAAAGGGAAACTAAAGAAGAAATAAAAAAAGAACAACATTGAACAACAAGCAACAAATAAAGCAGCAATAATGCAACAGCATCAAAAATCTCTCTGTTAATACCACGTAACATAAAGTTGTCTGATGGGTCCACCATGAAGTACGATTAAATTTAACAAAACCTAAATAAAAAGAAGAATAAGCCAACAAAAAAAAAAATTCATCTTGTAACATTTATTCATGATTTTTAACCTTTAGAAGTTATAAAAGGCTTGTCACAACGCTTGTAACATTGCGTCTTCTTATATCAAACCGCCCCTTCTTGCCACATGTATTTTGTGGTATTATTGCTTATAATATTGGTGAATTATTTTCAGTGTTTTTGTATTCAGCAACATAATTCTAGGAGGTACACGTGCACAGTGGGAGATTACTGCTCTTTAAAGATGTTTGCGGAAACTACTTTTCTTTACTGTACTCTACAGCTGCAGAGTGTGAAAATCAGCTGTTCCAACTTCTTACAGTCAATGTCTTTTGAAATTTTCTGCAGCCTCCTGAGTAGCATATAAAGAAAAGTTCCAGACCAATAACGGCACATAGGCCTACCCCTTTTTTGTAGGCTTTTTTTTCAACAAATTCATGAATTGAATCTAATAATTCCGCACTATGAGTGAGGTCTCGTTAAATGGACTCATCAGTATTTTGGTTTTCAATATTTTTTTATTCAAGAAATAAGAATATTAAGGTGTTCTAAAACACGGAAGATACCAAACTGCTATTTCTTTTTTCTAGACTAGGGATGTCGCTACGTTTGCAATGCTTTGCAACAGATCTATTTGGAAAGGAAATAGAGTATAGATGAAACAGTTTCTGTATTGATAGCAGGGTATAATGATTAATTCTTGCCCAAAACTGTAGTTGCGCACTTTTATTAATTTGTGAAAAGGAGTTTCTGCTACTCTGACGTTAGGACGGAGGAGGAAGCTGTTATCATACAGAATATTTTTACAGTGTGGTAAATTAAACCCACAATCTTGTGGTTGCAAGGTCAATTACTCATACAGCAGTAGTATAAACTGATCCCTGACTTTAGGAATGGTAAAGAAGTCACTGAAGCCTTAACAAATGGAAAGCTGCGATCTCGAAGTGTTCTTCGTTGCAAAAACTAGATAGACTTATACCTGAATTGTGGATTGTCTTGATAATCTAAATTCTAGAACATCAAGATACATATGGCTGGAAACGAATAGGCGGATAAGTCAATTCACACAGAATCTTCACTGGATAACATCGCACTCCAAAATTTAAATTTTAATTTTTAAAACTTCAAAAACGACTTTAACCAGGAACTGCACATAAGTGATTTGCATAACTGCACGGTTGGAAGAGTATCCGAAATTCTTTGGCAAAATGCAAATCAGAAGGAAACGAAAGAGATTCTGAGATGAAAGAGATTCTGAGACGAAAGTGGCCAACAAAATAACCGAATCGCATGCGTCTTATTGATCATATAACATTACGAACATGGCAGGAGTAGTTGTGCTACTGTCCGGCGCTCAGTCAAATCAAACCACAATATTACGGATGCTTTTGACGATTTTTCTTGCGGATAGGAAATTTAGGACCTTCCCAATATATTCCGTAAGCGGAGCACACAACATACCTTTGAACCATCCCGCAATGGCTTTGCGACGACTTTGGAAGCACTTCCATTTTCCAACAACCAAACTCTATTGCCGGTTGAATGCATGCGAAAGCGCCTGCATCATTCCGTAGAGAAGCGACAAAAAGCGATTGTAGTTTGTTTGCAAGAATTTCTACACTAAAAATTGTGCACAATGGGCACGATGCTGTTCAGGGACCAGATAAACATAAATTTGTATATTGACCATGTAGGTCATTCGCAATTCGTTTAATTATTTTTCCATACAAATAATTTTAATTTTCTGTTCAATAAGAAGCAACGAAAACCCCAACAGAAAATACCACAACAAAATACAAACGTCAAAATGTCATAAAAATGTCACATTTTGTGCATAACTTTATGATGGTTATAAAATATAAAATGCTCATTTTTTTGTCATTTGTTGGTGTTTTTTTTTCTCTTAATTCTTCTTTGTTATTTTACTGCTACGAAGAAAATAAGCACAATCCCTCTATCTCCCCCCCAATGGAACAACAGTGGCATTAGTGAGGGTTTTCAGAAAATCTTCGCGGCATAAGCACTTGTTATACCAGAGTTTCAACCTCGTCTCTCTGATTTCAATATAAACAAATATGCATTGCTTTTTTAAGTTTTTGATTTCATTGTGATTTCTTTTTTATTAACAATTTTGAAGAAGAAAAAATCGAGTCGAGAAACTTACTAAAATTATTTGTTTGCTTGAAAGTGTATTTTATACTTGAAGCCACTTTGGCTGGCTTGTCTTGTATTATTTGTCATCATAAATTCAGTTTGATTCCTTACAGTTTGTTATTCTTATTTCTTTTTAAAAGAATTTTGAATGCAGCGATTTGTTAGCGTTTTGTTATATTCCACGTTTTATTACTTTATTTGAATATTAATTATTTTTCATGTAATTGATACATTTTAATGTACGACGGCATGTCAATGCCTTTATTTCTTTGGAAATTAATTCGAATTGGAACAAAAAAGTGCTCTTGTAGAAGTGCAATGAACTGAACAACAATTATTTTTACACCAAAAGGTTATTTCAAATTAAATAAACATTTCCAGGAAATGTTTTAGGAATATGTTATTTCAATTACTTCCTTCGATATAAACGGTGTTATAAAATTATTTCATTATTTTATTTGAACTTATCTGGTTTAGGTTAACTTTGGTTCTAAGCGCAGTCCCTCCACAGGGGTGGCATAGAAACCACCAATCAATCAATTGTTAAAAAGAGCAATTAAAAAAAAAATTATTTTAAAATTCGTGTTGCTATATTTTTATAACAAAAAAACGTCTTCAAGCTTTAGAAGTTAATTGGTGATGTTGTTTACTAAGGTTACGCAGCGACAAGTTCTTCCGGTTTATTTGAAGACTCCAAAATATACGGACAATGTATATATATATAAACTATAAATTGTGGACGGGGGAATTCGACGAGTTTTTTTTTTTAGCAATAGTCGTTCTCGAATGTTTTATCGGAGAAACGTATGCTAATCGCTTGACGCCGTATTCGTCTGCTTGGCTCAATCGGGATATGCCTTCTTCTTATTTGATTCGGTTGAGTGCTTCACATTGAGGGTGGCGATGGCACGAAGGATGGTAGTCTGCACGTTGACTAGCAAACCAAAAACAGACCTGGGTTCAACCCCAGTTGCATTATTTTTTTGTAGATGGAGAAAGCAAAATACTTTGAGAACATACTGAGAATAGTTATTGTGTAGGGGAAAAAAGTGCATTTTAAAAGGTCTTAAAAAATTAAAAAAAAAAATAAATCTAATAAAAAAATATAATATGGAAATGAGATCAAAATTGTGTGAAATCAGCCGTGCAGTTGCACATTGCACAGAAAACAAACCAGTTTAATTTCAATTAAAAAATTCGTGATATCAATTAAAACATTATTTAAAATTTTAACGATCGACAAATTAATTGTATAAATTAACTTTTTTTATTTAAATTCATTAAAATATATGTTAATGCCAATAACAAAAATTTATTAGATTATTATTGACTTTTCTTAATTAACGTTTTCATTATATTTATTAATTGTAATTAATTTATTAATTGAGCGATTTGAAAAAATATATATAGCGCCGCTAGCTTGACGAACGCTACATTCGTGAGGGTTTTTCGATTCAGATATAAATTTTTTTTGGTCTTTAAAACCACAGCAAAAAGTAAAATAGAGACTCAGGTATAAAATTTAAGGATTCAATTAAATAATAATAATAAGTAGATTTCAACCTATCACGAAGATTGTGGGATGAATTAACAGTTTTAATGGAAACATTTTCACGTTTTGTTTTTTTATTTCAACATTATACAGTAATTTGAAGGCACTGTTTTGCAATTAAAACAAACGTGAATTTAATTAATTAAGGGTGGCTCCGTAGTCTAGTGCATGAGCATTAGTCTTGTCTTGAGGGTGGCGATGGCACGATGGTCACTGAACAATACCGGCTTCAGCTGATAGCAATCTACAATCACATCAGGACGCCCTACTTCGTGGTATTGTGTAGCACCGTCGGAGTAAAATAATAATAAAAATGGCTACTTAGCCGAAGCTTCAGCACTGCCAAGAGTATAAAAACAAAGAACGTGCAAAAGCAAAGCTGTAAAATAATTAATTAAGCTTCACCTCCTGTCCTTTCTCCTACTATACCTTTCTTATAGTTCCAGCACAATGGATCGCATGTGTAGGAGTCATCTCCTGAGTGCTGGTTCCAGATAAAAAAAAAATTTCATATTAAATAAATGTCTATAGGAGTGGCACTGTCCGCTCTTCATATCACTTTAGACCAAAAAGCCTGTTACCAACAATGTCTAAATTATTCGAAAAATATTTATGAGTAAATTGATACAAATGGTAAATGATTTTCAACTCATACCAGATCATCAGTTCGGCTTTAGAAAGCAACATAGTCCTATAGAGCAAACTCATAGACTTGTGAATGTTGTTAGAAAAACTTTCGAGGAAAAGAAATATTGCTCGGCACTTTTCATAGACGTCTCACAAGCTTTCGACAAAGTCTGGCATTAAGGCTTAATATACAAAATAAAATAAAAATTTACCACCAAATACACATAAACTTTTGGAAACATACATAACCGGAAGAAATTTTATTATAAAAGAAGATGATTTCTTGAGCTCTCCACAACTTATACAAGCTGGAGTTCCCCAAGGCAGTATCCTGGGCCCTCTGTTATACCTGATATTTACCTCTGATATGTCTACGAGGAATGAAATCCACACGTCAACATTTGCCGACGATACAGCCTTTTTAAGTGGAGAATTAAAGTGTACGAACGGAAGTGTGAGCATATTACGTTCACCTTGCGGCAGTACACGTGTCCACCTGTTCAAATCAATGACCGATATATCAACACAACACTCTGAAGTAAAATACCTCAGTATTCACCTTGATCGTCGTTTGACTTGGAAGACCCATATCGAAGCTAAGCTGACACAAATGAAATTGAAGGCAATTCAACTAAACTGGCGAAACTCTACTCTAAGCCTTGACTGCAAATTATTACTGTACAACTCAATCTTAAAACCAATATTGTATTATGGCATACAATTAGGGGCTACTGCCTCCCGTACAAAAATGGAAAAAATCCAAAGGCAACAAAATAAAATCCTCCGTACAATTACAGCGGCCCCCTGGTACATTAAAAATTCTCGACTACACGGGGATCTTAATGTTCCGTTGGTAAATACCGTATTTTCCAAACTCACCACAACTTATGTTGAAAATCTTGATCTCCACCCGAATCCTCTGGCTAGAAATATCAAAAATTTCTTTAGTTCTCTACCGATCTCAACTCACATAAATAATAATCTGAAACCTCTGTAGAAACGCTTCTTTTGGCCTGGCGCTAGGTGGGTTGAATTTATTCTTGTTTTATTATTTAAGATTTGATTACTTATTGTTAGTTCAATATACATTGAAGATTCAAGAAATGGAAGAATGAGAAAAAAAATATATCACTTCATTGTTTCCCAGAAGGAATTTAATATGCAGAATTTCACAGCACATAGTTGGATTAAAGTACTTGCATGTAATTTCAGACTAAACTAAAGGAAGTAATAGGTGCCACTGCCGCTTTAATTATCATGAAACTAAATGGGAAGTATTGGAGGAATGCAATAAAAAAAATCAGAATTTTCGAAATCAGTTAAGAAACATACAAAATTCAACTGAATGAAGAACATGGCAATTATTTTCCAATTGTATATAAAATTCTTTTGGGCTAAGGAAAACTCAATTTTATATTTTAACACTCTTGAAATGAATATACATTTGCTTCCTCTTCATAATATTAAAGAAACATTTTAATTTGTTTTGTTATTAAAAATATCTGAATTAAATTTCATTTGAACATTTTATGGCGCTCCCATTACTAAAAATATTTTACCACATATTGAGGAAAATGCATCATACCCCTACACGTATATGTGCACGGACATAAATCTTTAATGATTTTCTAAATTATGAAAGTATTTTTGTTTTTTGTTTTGAATCTCCATACAAAAACCAACGAAGGCACTACAGTCATTAAAAGAGGCTCTTGAGCAATTTGTCGGCCATAAAGCACACGAAACATTTTATACATTTTCCCAGAAACTATTGTTCGTACGGAGGCATAAAGTTCAGGTATTATTATCAAAAACACATTGATTCAAAACATTTTAAATAGAAAGAATGAAGAAGAATAAATTTATAACCGATAAGGACTTGAATGCATTTAACAGATGACACATTTACGATCAAGTGAAGAACTTCATATTTCACACTAGAATTTGTTAAATTGAAATGGGAAAGGAAAAAGAAAGAGATGTACTGGGATGTTTGTTGGTACTCTTGTGTTTGTTTGAAGTTGAAAAGTGCAGGAACAAACCCATAATAAACACACAATTATTGTTGAAAACCGTAAATAAAATTCAATTGAAATAAAAGTTCTCGGTAAGCGTGACATGTGCGTGAGTGTGTTAATGGCTTGCATTTGTAATAGCAACAAGCGAAGCACAACAAGTCATGAAGAAGTGCTTAGTTTTTTTTTTTGTTTTTTTGAGATTTTAAGAGTGTTAAAAATAGGAGGAGGTATTTGTGAAAAACGCCTTCAAGTGACACCCATAAAAATGAATGCTACAACAGCAGAGGAACTAGCTGACAGTGTAAGGAGACGCACGTAAATAGAGATACTTGGATACACACTCGAGTGGACGGATGGGCTGAGAATTCTGCTTAAAGTTTTTCCCTTCTTTAATGTTTTTTTTTTCTTACTGTACATAATTTTCATACGCGTGTCGGTAAATGACACGAGAAAAATTATTATTAGTTTTGCTTATTGTTTTTATTTTTTCGAAAAGCCATCAAACTTATGAAATATGAAATACGTAAAATATAAACAAAAGTACTATAGAACTATGCTACACCCTACTCTATGGCGAGGAAGACAAAATAACAAGAGCAAATATGACTTTAAACGTTCGTCATGCATTACTTGGCATCATACCGGAGTTTGCTCTGTAATTCTAAACTAAAAGCAATTTAAATGCCATCTGCCATATTAATAAAAAGAATTTGCATTTTTAGAAGGTATATTAATTGAATTTTGTATGGACAATAGTCTAACAAACCTTTTATAAATAAAAAAAAATGTTTATGAATACCAATACAAGTAGTTTTTCTTTCGTTGCACTTTAACGGCCCTTTTCACAATGTCCGATTAAAAGTTAAAGTGGACTTTAACTGCAGATTTGATATATAAAACTTGCTGTTTAAATTCAGGTTAAGTTTTAATTGTACATTGTAAAAAGAGCCCTAAGACTGGCAAGTCTTAATAATTACGCTGCAATTGCTGTCAACCTACACAGAAAGAAATAAACCAAAATTTTTTTCCAAAATCCGTGTTGTTGAATATGGCAGAAAAAGTCAACAACACTAAGGGCCATTATTACAACTAAGCAATAAAGTTACTGATAGCTAAAATTAACTTTAGGTAAAATGAATAATAAAGTGAACTTTAACTTGTTTTCATTATTACAACTGTTCGAAAAAATAAAATTAATATTTTTAAAAATATGGTAGTACCAGAGTAAATACCGATTACTTTTGACAAACAAAAAAAGCTACTGGCAACGACAAGGTTTTATTTTATTCTTTATTTAAAGCGTATTTTTGATACTCTACGTTTTTGCTGTGTGTTTTGAAAAATATCCTCTAGCTCGTTTATATAAAACAATCGCGTTCTGCTTTCCATTTTAGCTTTAAAAATTAATTTGTATGCATTTATACTTTCCATGTTGCCATATTTAAAGCGCATAAAATATGGCAGCTTCAAATGCTTAAGTCCACTTTGAAAGTTACAGGTAGGATGAACTTTCCGTTAACTTAAAGTCAACTTGTAATAACGAAAAACTAATTATTTGTCCAATAGCATCCCAACTTTAGCTATCGGCAAGTTATAATAATGGGCATTAGTATTTTATTCAAGCACAATGTTTATCAAAATTGCAACTTAAAAAAGGCAGAACATAGAATTCATTCCTCGTTGAATCAATAAAAGTTTTGATCGATTTCCACACAACTTTTAATTAAAAAAGTTTACAAAACAACAAAAAATCAATTTTTTTCATTGGTTTAAAATATTTCTTTATTGAATTAAAATGGAAATATTTTCAATAAACGACCCTGCAATTTTGTTTATTAAATATGCAAAATCGTCATCACAGAAAATTCAAGAAAATTTTTTATTGAATCAATGATTTTCGTATTTAAATATCAGAAACGTTTTTTTCTGTGTACATAGAAAAGTGTTTGTTGCTGTGAAATGTTTCCAGAAATAATGTTGCGAGAGTAGTACGCTGTTCTTATAACAACGAACATGTAAAATATATCTGGCAGCACGTTTGTACTTTCAAAGTGTTTCTGTTATAATTTTTTTTTCAGCTGCGAAACATGGTGTTTTCAGTACTTTTTTCTCGGGGAATTTTAACAAACAGCTGATCACAGTTTCTGTTTGAATTTGCTGTTATGAATATGAATACATACATACAGATATGTTAATATTATTAATATGTACAGTGGAGTTTGGTTATAACGAAGCAATTTTCTAGTCCCAACAGATTTGCATTAATATTTCATACAAATTAGTACGGTTATTCGTTTATAACAAACTGTTTTTTCAGTTCCATAAAGAAAAATGCATGGAAAATTATACGGTTGGAACGAACAAGAAAATATTTAAAAAATTTTTGTCTGGCGTATTTTGAAACGTTCAATTATTTATGACAAAGTGGTAACACTACCAGTTGTTCTCTTACTGAAAAAATAAATAATAAATTTTAATTCACAGCAGCTAAAAATGCCAAAGACACAAAAATATAATAGAAATTCTCTAAATACAGTTTTGAAAAAAATTTAAAAAAACTGATATACATAGTACGAGGTCTGTTCAAAATAAAAGGTGAATTTTGAATTTTTTTGAAAAGTATTTCAATATCAATATTCATTTTGTCCCATTCAAAGCAAACTCCCCTCAGATGCACTTATGCCAGCGCATCTTTCAATCCTCGAGGTACTTTTGAAATCCGCTTTTCGGTATGGCCATCAGCTCGGTCTTCGATTTTGACTTTATCTCATCAATTGTGGCAAAACGCTTCTCTTTCATTCGTCTCTTCAGTTTTGGGAATACGAAAAAGTCGCGGGAGCCAAATCTAGTGATCAAGGTGGTTCAGGCATGATTAATAATCATTGATTATGGTGTTGTTTTTGGCCAAAAAATCACGAACAAACATTAATGAACTGGTGCATTATCGGTATACAGAATCCATGATTTTTTTCCACAATTGCGATCGTATGAGCGATCACGCTCCTTGTAGTACGACCTGTTGGAAAGAACTCATAATGCAGCACGCCATAATGCATTCCCAAAAACAAAATTCACCTTTTCTTTTGAACAGACCTCGTATGTGAAATTCCTAAGTCTACATTGGCAACAATTTTAAAAAAATAATGAAAAGATTAAAATATTAAAATTAAAATCATAAAAAAAAATTCAAAAGAGCTGAGTTTTGTAAGAAATAAAACCTATTTCCCTCTCTACCCTATACCTTTCCCATAAGAAGTGTCACCATCTATATAATAATACCTTTGGATAACTCATGCACTTCTTAAGCTTCAAGTTAAGTTCAATGTTTTTTTTTTTTTGTAAATCCCTTTATTTAAACAAACCAGAAAAAAACACTCAAACAAAATCTTCTTTTTTGCGGTTAAGTATATTCTGTTTCGTCTTTTAGTTTTCTTAAATGCTTTTCGAAAAATCTAAGTTAATGAGTGTAATTTGCTCCACTTTCATAAGACAACCGCAACAGTACGTACATTTGCGATGTAGTTCGAAGTAATAAAAGACTTTACTTGAAGTACAATATTCGCCATTCGTGTTGTTCATGCAGTCAGCATCTCGAATATGCGTTTCCCTTAAGACACATAAAAGAAAAACGTTGAAAAACGAATGATGAGTTTTTGTCATCTTTTTAAAGCGCCTCTTATGATCTGCCACGCCATTAAAAGTAGACAAAATGTGCAACAAATATTCCGTTTATAATATTTATTTTTACGTATGACTACTACACATGTATTATGAGTTGGTATTGTAGAAATATATGAATGCATGTGTGTAATGCCAGTGTCATACAATAAATACATTGGAATTGTTTTTATTACCAAAAATAATAAGTTTCCATTTCGAAATTTTTTTAGTCTTCTTGCTAAGAGTACTTGATAGGGTGTTGTAATAAGTGATGTTCTTAAATTTCGTCATAAGTGCTTTTACGTTTCAAGATCATGAATTTTTTAAATATTCTTTATTCGCTTGTAAGCATTTAATGATTTAAGCATGTTTAAGTATGTTCTAAAGAAATTTCAAGCTTTGCGAAAAAATAATTTAAAAAAATTGATTATTCGAAGAACATTATTCGATTAATTTTTACTCGAATAAAGTTAAGGTAATGATTTTTATTAGAGAAAATTTAAACGTATAAAGTGTAGAGAAAAATTTTTATTCGAATAAATTTATTCGGGTAAATTGCCATCGAACTTGTAATTAAGAATATATTTAAAAAATGTCTATATATAAAAAGAATGAGAAATATTATAGAAATTTAAAATATAATTGCTTTTATGAAATCCCTGTAAAACAAAAAAGAAACCTCAACAGACATTCAGCTGAAAAGATTCCCATCTCCCGTCCTAAAGAAATTTCAAACATTTACTTTCCAGCAAATGAGTAGGTTGGGAAAAAACATTTAACAAAATTCATTATTCGAAGAACATTATTCGATTAATTTTTACTCGAATAAAGTTAAGGTAATGATTTTTATTCGAGAAAATTTAAACGTATAAAGTGCAGAGAAAAATTTTTATTCGAATAAATTTATTCGGGTAAATTGCCATCGAACTTGTAATTAAGAATATATTTAAAAAATGTCTATATATAAAAAGAATGAGAAATATTATAGAAATTTAAAATATAATTGCTTTTATGAAATCCCTGTAAAACAAAAAAGAAACCTCAACAGACATTCAGCTGAAAAGCTTCCTCCCATCTCCCGTTCTGAAATACATTGTTTTTGCGCTGATATTCGAAATGTACATTTTGTGCAGATAATAAAAATGTTGATAGTTTTGGGCCACAAAGCACAAAAGAAATATCATGACACAAATTGGGTGTTCGCCAGCCAGCGTCTATTGTGCATATGCTAGTGTGCGTGTGCCTCTTCTATAGTGCGGTAAAGAAGATGCTTTGCTCAAGAATTTATATTTTGCCTTAAACGTATTTGGTATATCGCGGTACATTTCTATTAAAATTTATGTATTTATGTGGGTTCATAAAAAAAACCACATTTAAACTACAGAAATTAACTGCAATTTTTCACAGTAAATTTTCATTTCTTTAGGTCTTCAGGTCTAGATGCAACATATGTATGTACATACAACCACACACAATCGTTAATGTTGCACAAAATGAAAAACTATATTTAATACAAATATACACGGTAGGCAATGGATGACGGTGTGGCGCAGCGTATAGAAAAATTGTTTGTACGTACCATGTGAGATCACGTGACTAAATGCGAGTGGAGATGCCCGTGTGAGTGTGGTATTTTGTTCCCTTTTTGTATGCAGCAGCCTTTAAGTATGACGAATTTGAGGCCTAAACTGGCGACACTGTGAGCAACAATTGATAATGATGAAAAGCAGCGGCTTTTCTTTATGGCGTGAACTACAATCGTCATTAATGGAACATATTCTTTTATGTTTTTGTTGGAAGGGGGGTTTCTTAGTGCATTGCTGTCTAAAATGGTTTTTAATTTATTTTTGATTTAGTGGAAAAATTAACTGAAACGTAGCTGAGGACAGATGAGTTCAAGAGGGCAATTAAACAATTTCTACATTGTTTAGAGCAAACAAAATGGGTAAATTTGAACGAACTAGGAAAAGGATATGAAAAGGTTAATGTTCTTCAAGATACGAGTAAATTTTAAATTGTAAACAAAAAGTTAAAATGAAGGGTACATGTACAGAGGCCCGGAGAAGTTATGGAATATTCTCAAGTCGAAGATTATAATTTTATAAGTTGCTTCACAATATAACGAAAAGCATTATTTTGTTATAGAAACGATTTGTTATTTTATTTATAGAGCTTTTTAAGATTGCAAAATTCTTATTAAATATTAAACTTATTTTCGTACATTTTGAGATGTGCAGTTTTGAAAAATAATGCTTATTTAAATTATAGATATAATTCCTTAATTTGTTATCATACAGTATTTACCGATGATATTTTGGTTGTGCTAAACATCCTTGCAAAAATGTTTCCACATTCCCATATTGACTCGTTCATCAGTAAAGAGCTCATGAAAAAAAAAAGAAAACAAATTAACACGCACACTAACGGCCACATAAAATTAACCAAAAATTGTGTTTAAAAAGAGGAAAAACTCCCAAATGGCACATTTACGGTACATTTAACCACAATTTAACATCAGGTGCCTGCCTGCTATGCACATCATTGTCTAAATAAACATAAAGAAGAGAAGAAAAATAAAAAAAGATTTCCAAATTGTCCCTAAAAAAAAAGAACAAGAACAGAAACACACAATTGTCAACAAAAGGTTGTTTAAAAAAAAAACAAAATAAAATAAACCAACCCATCGATTGGAAAAATTCCATTTTGGTCTTTTTGATAATATTTTTTTTTCCTGACTGAAAATGTAATAAAAATCAATAGAAAAGGTAAAATTAAACAACAACAACGCTAAAATTAAAGAGATAATGGTTTAGTTTTGTAATGACCCTTTTTCGAAACGCATATAAATTTTGTATTTGTGTTTTTTAGGATCATTGTCTTTCACTGTCCCCAAAATATACATATAAACATATGTAAATATATATATATTTATATATGTGTATATACTTACATATCCAGAATATATATTGTGCCACATGCCGCACGATAAATGAAAATAAACATCAATACGGTGATGTAAATTGTTTTGTGAATGTTTATTTAACACACAGAGGAATAAAAAGCAACAGTATAAAGACAGGCCGCCAGACGGACGGACGACGAAAGTTAAAAGAGTTTTTTCACAATCAAATAACAGCAAGAAATTTACTTTAAATTAGTTTGTTCAAGAGTTGATGTATTGAGAGCTGAGTTGAGCAGAGGTCAGAGGTTAAATGAAAAATTTTATGTCAAGACGATTAAACAGGTGAAGAAAAATTTTCAAAAGGCTTTCGTAAGAGTATTTGTGGTCTTTAACACGACAGTGTGACTCTTGCCAATGTCGTTATGAATTCTGATACTAAAAAAAGTAAACCAAGTATTATTTTGCAGTTGTTTGAGTTGAAAGTATAGTTTAGTTCACTGCGTTAAGGGAAAGAATCTGATAGTGATTGTGTGGGAATTGACGATGAACTACGAATTATATTTGCAAGAGTTGTACAAACACACCAAATCAATGACTGTAACGCGAGGTAGATTATTAAAAGTTTTTATCACTGAAATGATATGAAAATATATCTTCATTCCAAAAACCAAATTTAAAAATCGGTTCGACGAAGATCTTCTGGAAAGGCTTTGAAATTATTAATCAATCAATTGGACACAAAGGCATCCATAAAAAATATAATTATTAATATTTATTAAAATGTTATTTAACTTTGTATTGCTGAATCTGTTGATTTATTAATGATAATATTGTATTAATATATATATATATATATATATTGTAATAATATATATAGAGGCAATACATTATTAACATTAATAATTATTAATATTCAAACGAAGCTAATCAGAGGCTTTACTTCTTAAAACTGATCTCCAGAAGACATGCTACAATTCCGGATTTGACCGCCGAAGATTTTTTCCTCTGGCATAACATAAACTCTAATTTTTATTTCTTAGCGCTCTAAAAAATATATATAAATCGCAAGATGACAGCTATCACGGTGCCGTCAATTGTGCGACCTGGTAATTCATATGGGCGATTCGACTGTTGGTCTACTTCTCGATGTATGTAATACATTTTTCAGTTCGCTTACATACCTCTTCTGTTATTGAATATTATTCGCTTTACTTTCGTTGCTTCGCTTGGCGATTCATATTCTTTTTTTATTTATTTTTTATCTGGGACCAGCACTCAGGAAACAACCTCTACACATGCGATGCATTGTGCTGGAACTACAGGAAAGGGATAGTTAGAGAAACGGCAGAAGGTGAAGCTTAATTAATTATTTTACAGCTCCGCTTTTTGCACGTTATTTGTTTATAGCAGTGTTGAAGCTTCTGTAGCCATTTTTATTATTATTTTACTTCGCCGATGCTACACAATACCGACGAAGGAGGGCGTTGTGATGCGATTGTGGATTGCTGTCAGCTGAAGCCGGTATTGTTTAGTGACGAGTGACTATGCCTTCGCCACTGAAACCTTCCGACAACAACTGACACAAAGGCAACGTGCAGACTACTTCAGCCATCGTCACCCTCACTTTATCACTCCACCACGTATCTCTTCTTTCCTTTCCAAAATAACGTAATACTGAATGTCACAATTGTCGGTAAACTTCAGGAATGACCGAGTATTACTGCTCATAAAAAAGTAATATAAAAATGATGATTTCTTATTTAAATGCAAGTGACAATGATATAATGACAAAACTTATGAAAAACCCAAAATTTTTTTCAATCATGTTTATAATCGAAAAGATTCACCGTGACATAATGCCAAAGTATAGATAATTTACCATATCCGAATTTTGAAATTAATTATAATACAAATATGTATACATATTCAACACATATTATATAAAGAATATGACAATGTGACAAATCAAGCAAAGTTACACTTTTGCTGGTAGAAATATTGTGACAAGTGACAATGGAATAATGACAAAATAAAAAAAATACATTAAAATTTTTTATTACTTCTAACAAACTTTTAAACTATTGAACAAATTGATCAAATACAACATGTTTCAATATACACACAAAAACACACAAAAACACACTAATGCACATCAGAAAAATGTGAGATGTTTTTTTTTTGATTTTAGTCTGAAATTTTGGTTGAACCCAGGTCTGTTTTAGTTTTGTAGTCAACTACTTCAGCCATCGCCCCCAACATATTGAAAACTTTTGTATTCTTTTCCGCTGTCAATAACGTTTATCGGCACTGTGCGGTGAATAGATATAGCACGCAGAAGTTCTTTGCAATTGCCCTTCTCTTCACCTTCATTTTCTAATTCGCTTATACCATTAAAATAGTATACTGTGGCATTTCGGTATTAAGAATATCATCGTAATTTGATGCTGCCTAGATCCAGTCCTAAAATCGATCACTGGTTATCGTCTGACATCACTTGCATCCTCTGCTGACTTTCTGTATTGTACGAGTATTGCATGTAAGTTCACTCTTCGCTTCAGGTGGTCCCTTATGACTATTGTTGGCGAAGTCCGCCATCTGGTGCTCCTAGCCAATAAAGACTGCATCTTTTGTGGTTCACACAGACACATTTAGTGCCACCTCATCTTTAAAATAATTTGAAAAATAAAAAAAAATTTACAAAAAAGGTAAAATTTTCCTAAAGTGAGAAGAATTTTATTGGCCTCAATTAAAACTCATTAGGAAACATTAAACTTTAAACATTTATAAATAGAAGACAATATTTTCTTGAACATTTTTATTACGAAAATCCATAAATTTTCGGTTTGTAACATGAGATACTAAAGGTTTCAAAGCAGTGTATGTTTATAAAACATGCTTCATTATGAAGTAGATACGTTCGAACTAATTAAATCGATAAAACAAAGAACGGCTGGCTGGTATTTCAATTACGCATTTTAATGCGTATTTCCCACAAGTCCATAACTCAAGTCGTGTAGAATATTTTGAAGAAAAGCGCAAAGGTTTCTATATGTGGGCCCTCTGTATCATGAAAGCTTCTTAGGCTTGGGAATAACAGAGTAACAACTGTTCATGCATTTATAAAGAGAGAAGCTTCTTACCTTAGCCCGGATATAGAGGGAGCATTTGAAAACGACAGATGGAAAGCTTCTCGGGTTTGAAGTTCTATTTATGGTAGGCCAACGCTCCCCTCTGATATGTGGTTTTCGAGGCACAACTCAAGTGGAACAAAACTGGGAGAGGTGTCTTCGCTTTACCATTGTCATATCATCGCTAGTTGGCAATTTTCGAGGTGCTATCGCCATTCAACAGACACTGTTTGCAGGTGTCATTAATGGTTTGCGTTGAGTGCTTTTTTTTTAATCCAAATTTTACTTTTATTATTATTACTTTTCACAATGGTTTGTGCCTTAGCGTCCATGGGACATTATTGAGACGAGTTGGCAATAAAAGAGAAAAAAAAATATATAAATTAGATTTTGCTCCTGCATGATTCTCTATCTTAAGATAGAGATGATTTTATCCTACATACCATCGGCCTTCGCGATTTTCAATAGTGAGAGAAACATTGTTCCTACTGGGATGGCAAAGTTCTTAGATCTGGCTGGTTCCTACGGAGTGCTGACTACTACAGTGTACGTTAACTAATTCCTTTCTTTCTTGTTGGGTGTCCCGGGTGGATTTAGAATCAAAACGCCACTAAGTGCACTCAAAACATATTTAGTATGAGATTTTCAATACTTTTGGAATATTGTTCAATAAAGGAATATCTCTAGTTTCGGTACTTTCCCGAACAGTCAGCTGTCAAATTGTTGCCGTTTTTAGTGTTGCCAAACACTTTACTACACAACTGATGATGGTAAATGAAAATATCGCCTTAATTTTTCAGCACCCTTTACATGCAGTGAGATTTGTTATTAAAAATACTGTTCTAAGTAATTCAGTCCTCTGGGACTAATGGGTTGCATGTGCGAGTGTCTTGTATTCCATTATTAAAATAATTTCTTGCTTTCAATTGTTTGCTTTCTATTTCTCTAACAGAAATCAATTTGATGTAAATGTTTCTTACTGACAGCTATTTAGACAAATGAACTACGGCAAACAACAGATGCGTTTAGATTCCATTTGGAAAAAAAAAATATGTGGAATTCAAGAGAAACGGTTACGGTCTGTGGCAAATGAGTTTCGAATTACAACTTCAGTTTAAAGTTGCTGCTGCATTATTGTCACGACTTTATTGACATTTCAAGTGTATTGAATAAACAATATTTCATTAAAATAAGTACGCAATAACACAAACAGCAGGCATCAGCTCTAATAAACACACATATTTTACTTACTTTGTTGGAATATTTCCAAAGTTACACAAATTGATTTTTCGAAAAAGCCGAACACCGACATACACACGATAAACAGTTGTTAAATGTCAAGAGATATTTTGTATGACATATATGACAAGCAACTCACTCGATGGCATTAAATATTTCATTCAAGCATTGGCAAGTAAACGAAGCAATGGAGGTGTTTGAACTGGAGACGAGAAAATGGGAGAACAATAAACCGGAAATTAAGAATCTCTTTCAAAAGTGGACAGTCGACTTTTTTCCACAAATACAATTAATTCCCTAAAAGCGATGGTAGTACAATGAGAATTTTTGGGACTACAATTCTTCTTTTATCATTGAAAGATCAATAACGACTTCATAAATTTGAATACTCGTACGAGTATCAAGAAAAAAGAATCTATAAAATTGATTAGTAACGGTAGAATGTCAATAAGATTTTTCATAAAAAACAAAAATTATAATAAAACTATTTTAAATAAATTAGTTGAAAAACAAGCAGGTGTTTTTTAGAAAGACGTTTCAATGGATTGTGGGCATGAAACACAATTAAATTTTTTTTTCCCTTCACATCTTAATGAATGACAGCTGTCAAACTATTTGAAAATTATATTTTATTTCTTGTAAATATTTTAATGTCACTTGTTGGCTTAACATGTTATGTCTTTCTTCAACAGTCACAAAACGTTTTATTTGTTTCTCTGCATTCCACGTTACTCTATTGAAATTTAAAAACGTTCGTCATTACGGCGAATGAATGGATTTGTTATGGGAAAAATAAATTTTCAAATTTGGAATTTTATCTCGTTAAAGTTTTTATTGGTTTTCTTTGCATGTGCTTGAATTGAATTGCGTCTGCTTAATTTCTTGTTGCACTACAACAATTCAAGTGAACTTGTGACTTTTTATTGTCATTAATTTTTTATTTATAGTTTGTTTTGTGTTTGAAAGTCTGAGTTAATTTGCAATTTATAAACAGGGAAATCACAGATATGCAATTGCATGTTTTCTTCTTGTGCAACATAAGAAAACGAGCATGCCATATTTATGCGCTGTAGAAATTTTCATGATTTTTGTTATCGATTTTTTAGTGCATATTTCTGCATATTTTACCCTTTATTTGGGCATATCTGATGCATATTGTATGTTTTTGGGTCATATTTTTGACATTTTGTTTTAAAAAAGAATTGTTTTTATTAATTTAATACAGTTATACATATTAGGATAGTTCAGTTTGAAATAAAAAAAAAATTAAAAAAAGCAATAAATATTTTATTTATTTTTCAAAAAAAAAAAAAAAAAAAAAAAAAATTTAAAAATAAAAACTTCCTGAAGATGTTAACCGAAGGTTAACGAAATATCGAAAATAAATATAAAAATAATAAATAAAAAGAGAAAAAACCTTAAAGCTTAAAAAAATAGATTGTTAAAATAACAAAAAAGGTTAAAAAAAGTATTAAGAAAAAAAAAGCAATAAATATTTAATTTTTTAAAAAATTTTAAATAAAAAAAAAAAAAAATAAATAAATATTTAAATTTTGAATAAATTTTAAATAAATATTTACTTTTTAAAAATTTTAAATAAAATAAATAAATAATTAATTTTTTTTTTAAATTTTAACTAAAAAAAAAAAAATAAAAACAAATAAATATTTAATTTTTGAATAAATTTTAAATAAAATACATAAATATTTAATATTTTTAAAAATTTTAAATAAAATAAATAATTAATTTTTTTTTAAAATTTTAACTAAAAAAAAAAATAAAAAAAAAGAATTAATATTTAATGTTTTAACAAATTTTAAGGGAAAAAAATAGAAAATAGAAGAATAAATATTGAAATTTTTAAAAATTTTAAAAATTTTAAATAAAACATTAAAAATAAAAAAATAAAAAATATTTAATTTTTGAAAAAATTGTAATTAAGCCTGTTTATCTTAATATAATAAATATTAAAACAGATTTCGAATAAAAAAAAATTTTAAAATAATATTAATTTGATTTGAAACAAATCAATAATTTTAAAATAATTTTTAATTCGTACTTTTTCGGAATGGTAGGCCGACTTCCTAAACGCAAAGTTCAATGCATATTCGTACGAAAACTACTACGAAAAATTATTGGCAAAGCCTAATTAATCGGTTGGCAACTCAGATTGATGGGTAATATTTGGTGTGAAAAGAAAACATTCATGGCATATCTTTTGTGAATGAGTCGCATAGTGGCGTTGGTAAACGCTGCTTATTTGTAAAAGATTTCTCTGCAAAGCGTAGTACGACCTGTCTGATATTGTATACGCAGTTTTTCCAATAATGTTTTGCAGCATGCGTTTATGAAGTCGGTTGTAATTTTAAAAATACAAATATATTTTTACAAAAAATACTTCCTCCAGAAGAAAATTAGTAACTTGATGTGCAGCCATCAAAAGTGCACTGATCATCAGGTAGAAGAACGATCGTTTTAACATTTTATTGCGGTCTTTTGATTTCATACAACAAATAATATTCCATATCGGTTTTCATATCAATTTAACTTCAAAGTAGACGGCCGCAATGCACAAATATAAACATGCATGTTAGTTTCATGCCAGTAATTTTAATTTAATTCTATCAGCAGTTCCAATGGTGGTAATACCAAAATTTTCTGTCAGTTCCTATCAGTCTCGTATAATAAATTATTATAAAGTATAATTTGAAGCTCTTCATAAAAGCCAACCAAAGCGCCACACAAACAACAACAACATTAAAGACATTTATAACTTCTCCATGAATGGATTCTTTATTGTTGGTCATAAATCATGTACGACGACATTTGTGACAACAACCCTTTTTTTATTACAACAAAAAAAGAAAGCAAAAGATGAATTTTTATGAAAATCTGTTACCAAAAAATAACGGCCGCTTGGACCCTCCTGCTGGAACCAAATATGTAGTCAATAACAAACAAGTTAAAAAATAAATAAAACAACTACAGCAAACAGCACAAACAACCGTTTAGAAATTACAAACAGCAAAAGCCGCAAAAAGCGCACGTGTCAAACTGTCGAAAAAATCAAAAATTCACATTTTGAGGTTTTTATAAATCGAACAAATTTATTAAAACAAAAAAAAAACGTATGAAATTCAAACACACATACTAACAGTAGTCAATACGAATTTACTTCCTTCCATACCAACAACAGACGAATTTGTGGGCCGGTTTAAAAAACAATTGCCTTACGAAGGCACAAGACCGACAGACAGACGGACAGACACACGAATAGACAGACAGTTGTTTCCGATTGTTTTAAAAAAACGAAAAAAAAATTACGTTGCAATATAATCATGTTTAAATATGACATTTACATGAATATTTAATTTACATCCTTTAATCATGTTAATAAAATTGTTAAATTTTATTATTTCATTCTTTTTTTTTGTTGTTGTTGTTGGTCTTTCACTCCGTAAAATTGATTGTGTTGTTGTTGCCGCTTTTGATAGACTTTTAAGTGCACATTTTTTGATGGCTGATGGCTGTTGTTGGGTAGTAAATCAAATTTGTATTCTGGTGATAAACACAGAAACACACACATAAAAATACCACATGATTTCGAAACGTAAAAGGAAATAAAATTAAAGATGTATTGCACACCCAGTTACAAACATGACTCCGTACGGTTATTATGGGTATTCATTTCGTGTCATATTTGTGATTTGCTGATAGTAATTGAAACGTTAACGATTACACTTCGTAAACAAAAGTAAAGGATGATTTGAAATTTTAATTATGAAAACTTTTATTCATTCTTAAGCTTAAAGACAGCAATTTTCTATTTATGATTCTACTTCGCTGTCGTTTTATTGCTCGAATAAGATGCACGAGGGCGCATAGCCACATAAGAAAAATGTTTGGCCTGAAAGGGGGATTGAAGCCACACGATCTTCTGGTTGTACAGTAACTGCTCAGCCAACAGTACGCCCAATAAAACGTCAAATATAACTTTTTTAGGGATTCGGGCATCTAATTATATTGTAAGTGTTAAATTTGAAATTGAAACATCTTTAAGCCAAGGCACATTAACTACGTATATGCAAGAAATACTGCAGCAAGTGAAATTTTTTGAACAAATGTTTAAAAAAGTTTTTTGTTATTAATTTTTTTTAAACAACAACACACATGCAGAAACAGCCAGAGCGTAGGCGGGAATCGTACCCGCAATCTTCAGATTGATAGGCTAATGCTCATGTTGTCAGGGACTCATTAAAAACTGCCAACACATTTGCAATATAATTGTGCAATTTCCGAAAGTGGCACCATACGAGGGCTGTTTGATAACTCCTTGACTGTTTGAATTTCCGCCGCAGTAACTCTAAATGCAACACTGCTGCTGTCAACCACCATCTATTCATAGACTACAGTCAGATATTGAGCCACCTGCAGCATTTAGTTTGTGATGGACAGCCAGACAACCACGTGAATTTTAACAAAAATGGAAAAAAATTAATTTTGTGTGTTTTAAGCCTAAAAAACCATCACTTTAACTAGACAAAGACTTTTTAAATATTATGAGAACTCGGCACCATTAATTTCAATGCTTAAGAAGTGGTTTACTGAGTTCCGTTGTGGTCGTACCAGCAGCATAAGGGATGCCGTCGCCGACAGGTCGCTGGTCATCACGCCAGAAATCGTCGATAAAATTGATGGAATACCTAGAAAGGGACGAGCGATCACCGCCCAATATTATTCAGAGATTTTAGACAGATTCGATATTGATGGCGAATAGAAAGTGCTGTTCCATCAAGACAATGCACAAGTGCACACGTGTGCAGTCATTATTTTTTTTCTTTGGCCAGCACTCAGCATATGACTGCTGCACATGCGATACATTGTTCTGAAACTAGGGGAAACGGATAGTTGTAGAGAGATGACAAGAGGGGAAGCTTCAATGTCATACAACTCTGCTTTTGCACGTTTTTTCTTTAATTTTTTGCAGTCTTGTAGCGCCTCTGGAGACGTCAAAGAGACATATTAAATTTTGAAGCTTCGTTTTTAGTAGACATTTGTCGTAATTATTTTACTTGCCGCGGATCACTTTACTTTTACTTAAGCATCAGCTGTTATTGTTGGATGCGACTTTTGATTTCTTCAACAAATTGAAATGGTTTAATTAATTTCTGCCCCCAAACAATTTATCACTCACCTTCAGTGTTATAAATCTTTTATTCTGACAAATTCTATCAACAATTTGTTGAAGCCTATGAAATTAAATAAACAAAGAGTTGGTAATTCAATATATTTTTCGTTTTGTTAAGTTTTGTCGAAATGTTGTTTGAAGGGACAAAAAAAAAGAAGTAAAAAAACTAGCAACAAGAAATGAGGAATCACCCCAATTGTTTGAGAAACAAAATTGAAATTTAAGACGTTGTAAGTTTTAAGAGGGCGATATATTTTTAATGCATTTCAACTAAATGAGGTGGAAAATTCGGAAAGTAAAATAGAAATGAAAAGAAAAAAAAAACAAATACTTTTGTGTGGCAATTTCCAAGAAACATCTGAAAATTCTGTATGTGAATGTTCGTTATGGAATCTAATTTGGATTTTCCAAACTCCCTGCAAGTATTTCCATAAAGTGTTGTAGTTTGTTTCTTATTCAACTTTCTAGTGTTTCATTAGCGAACACTGCACTGTTTTAGCAGCGTAATTTCATATTTTCAATAACTTTTTCAAAATATTTGCTTTTCAGTGCACGCGTAGTGTGTTTTTCTATTATTAACTGAACCACATGTGGCATTTCTCTTTACGACTACGAGTACTATTTTTATATGAACGTTTATTTTGTAAACCCCACCCTTTTTAAAATACACACATATACGAGCATTGTTCCCTTTGTTCAAACAATCAAGGCTTAAGTGCTTCTGAACGCTGACAACATTTAACAGTTTATTAACTCAATATATCTGATAATAATATTAGTTTCGTATCAATCAATGGCGGTATTTTAGAACAATTTCAAGGCAAATATATCGCAAGGCACCCCACGAAATATTTTTTCAATTTGAGATGAAGTTATTAATAACGTTCCTCTGGGTACATTATGGCTGGCTACCAAAATGTGTCTATACAGTGTTTATACACATTTCTGCTGCTTCATTACGATAATGTAGCTGATGCAAAGTGGCTAAACATTGCAACAATGTTTTTTCTTTTTAAAATACTTTTTTTTCTAATTTTAATTTTTTCCAATTTCAAATAAATAAGCATGTGATTGCTAAGGTTAGCAGTGGAAGTATGGGTTCAGAGGAAATTTTGGAAGTTAATTATTTCCTAAGTACCTGTAGCGCACGGGCAGGGCGAATGGTCACGATTGCATTTACTGCAGTATGACGTATAATGATGTAGAAGGCACTATTTCTGCAACAGCATCAGATGGCATGCTGAGAGGAATGCAGTGGCACAGCGCGGTGGCAGATTCACTCCTAGCAGCGTGATAGGCAAGATGCTCGATTGTGAAGACAATTGGAACAGTGTGACGCAATACGCACGGTACGTCTTACGAAAAAAAGAAGAAGAAGGCCCTCTCCCACTTCAAAAAAAAAAAAGGTCAGCAATAAAGTTTCGAAGCATTAAACGTGAAACTGCTGTGCTAAAGCTGAATTCACCAATTTGTTCAGAACAAAAATTTTGTCTGGACATATTTTTTTTTACTGAGAGTTTACTGCAGCACGATTCACTCATTTCGAAAAATTTGTCGGGTTAATCGAAGCTGCCATATTAAACCAAAATTTATTAATTTTACAAGCTGGTTATTTTTCGTTTAGATTTGTTTTCTTCCGTCAATTTATATTTTGAAAAGATGAAAATTGCTCACAATTTAATTTTCCAAACACCAAGTGTGAATGCAAATAGTATATGGGGGGCCAATTGTCAGTGCAGTTCCAGTATGTCCAGACAAAATATAAATTGAACCAGAGGTGTTCATTTCTGAATTTGTTTTAGACGACCCGGAAATGCAGAGTTACGAATTTCGGCAGTGGGTGGTGCAGTATGCGCCGTTGATCCATTCTCTTGTAACCACATGCTCTCCACAGATCCAATTGGTCTAGTTGAGAAATAAGAAAATCGTTGAGCGGCTCTCTGTAGCGCTCGCCGTTCGCAGTAGTCGTATCGCAGAAAATGAGGCCCGTTCACTCCTCCAGCGTAAACAGCACACCATACAGTAACTAAGAGTGCGTGTAATGGCTCTTCTTGTGTTGTACGCCGATTTTCACTGACCCAGCCTCGTCATCCTTGTGGTAGGAATTTTTGAGGAGTACAACCATTCATTTTTTTTTTTTTTATCTTGGACCAGCACTCAGGAGATGACTCCTACACATGCGAATCATTTTGCTGGAACTATAGGAAAGGGATAGTAGGAGAAACGACAGGAGGTGAAGCTTAATTAATTATTTTTGCAGCTCTTCTTTCGCACGTTCTTTGTTTTTATAATCGTAGCAGTGCTGTAGTAGCCATTTTTATTATTATTTTACTTCGCCGGTGCTACACAATACCGACGAAAGAGGGCGTTCTGATGCGATTGTGGATTGCTATCAGCTGAAGCCGGTATTGTTCAGTGACCAGTGACTATGCCTTCGCCACTGAAACCTTCCGACAATAACTGACACACAAAGACTTACTAATGCACATCAGAAAAATGCGAGATGTTTTTTTTTATAATTTTAGTCTGAAACTGGAGTTGAACCCAGGTCTGTTTTTGGATTCGTGCAGACTACCATCATGTGTTATTGACGTTATTTTGTTATTTTGTATCAGTTTACTTCACAAAAGTCGCAGCAGAACGGACATTTGTAAAAATTAGAGCATGTTCGGATGTGGTGATGACTTTTGCGCCACCAAATACCTGTCGATAACGTTTTACAACACTATATACTTTTTTGCGAATACTAAGCAATTTTGACTACCAAAATTCAGTCCATGCTAATGGGAACTCCAACTGCATGATTATTATTAAGCAGACATGATGACTTATAATTTCATAATAAAGTGACTTTGGCCGTGTGTTCAAATGCTATAAATTTTTCGTTCCGCACGCCAAGTCCATATTTCATTTCTCACACACCAGACTAATTAAAGTTTAAATTCCTCATTAGGTTGCATTTAATTTTCAATTTCACAAAAAAAAAAAACACGTCACAGAGATAAGAGAGCTGCTCATTTTTCATAAATTTTTATTTTTCATGCACTTGCTGCAACAAATCTATAGATAAAGCCAAAACCTACTGATATTTACGAAACTCGAAATAAAAAAGAAGAAAAAAAAGACCGTTTTTAAGTCGGTCGTTCGATATGTTGAAATTACTTTGAGAGCCTTTTTTCAGTTAAAATTTTTTAAATTATCAAAAAAAAAAAAAAAAAGACAACATTAATTGGCAGTTAACTACTTTGACACAAGTAGAAATGTGCGTGTTGAAATGTTGATGTATGTTGCATGTACGCTTGTATAAATATCCTTCTTGTTTTTGTAGTTGTTGATAAAATATACTGAACTGGCAACAACAGCCAACATGTGTGTATTCGAGCGTGGCGAAAACGCCTGTTGTTTGTAGACGCTGCCGCCAATACGTATTTACGCACTTTACTTTCGTTTTAAATGCTGGTTGGGTTGATTAGTAATTCTGGTGATGATGGCTTGCAATAAAATAAAATGTTGCTGCACAGTGGGTTGAAAGATTTGACTGGCCTATCGGAAGCGAACAAAGAAATTTACGACTATTTTTGTTTTACGTTAAAATGAATTCGATCAAATAAAATTTAATCGAGTCTATAAGTGCAACTTTAAGTTTTTAATTTTTTTTTTGTTTATCTGGAACCAGCACTCAGGAGATGACCCCTACACATGCCATGCATTGTGCTGGAAATAAAGGAAGGGATAATAGAAGAAATGACAGAAGATGAAGCTTCACTATCTTACAATACTGCTTTTTGCACGTCAATTGTTTTTATAGCAGCGTTGAAGCGTCTCTGATGTCAGGGAGACGTATTAAATTTTGAAGCTTCGTTTTTAGTAATTATTTTACTTCGCCGATGCTACACAATACCGACGAAGGAGGGCGTTCTGATGTGCTTGTGCATTGGATACAGCTGAAGCTGTTACTGTTCAGTGACCAGTAACTATGCCTTCGCCACTGAAACCTTCCGACAACAACTGATACAAAGACACACAAATACACAACATAAAAATGCGAAATATTTTTATAAGTCTGAAACTGCGGTTGAACCCATGAAAATCTTTCGTTTTGTAGTCACTTTCGACCATCACCACCCTCAATTTACAAAGAAAATTACATTTGCCACAAATAAAAACATAATTCGGGGAGATCAAACAATAAAGTGACATGTATGTTTTCAATCAAATAAAATTTTAAACAATTTGACTGTTCTGTTCAAATCAGCTCATAACAAAACCATTAAAAACATAAATTTACACAACAAATATTGTTATCGAAATGTCAAAAATAATTTAAGAAACAGCAACAATCAACAGTTTGTTCTGGTGATAATTTGCCACGGCCTATTGCCTGTGGTGTTATGGCCGTTTATCAAAGATGTATCGTTTTTGTACATTTTGAAATGAAAATAGTAACGACACTCATATATTTTTTCCCTGTCGGTCTTATGAAGAGCACCCAAGTTGAAAGCACTTTTGGAAGAGTGTGAAGAAAGTGAATAAATTAATAACACTAATTACACAGTGTTACAAAAATGAATGAAGTAGAAAAACCTGGGACCGGATATTATTTTTCTTGTAGGTCTTGTCGAGTTAAAGAAGAATCCAATAGTGAAATATGCCGGACACCTCTAAAATCCGGATTTACGGTTAAAAAACCGGTTTTTGTACCTTTGCGCACTTATAAGCCTGTAATTTTGTTGATAATAATCCGATAATCAATTTCTTACTAGATTTGGAAAGAAGTAACTGATATCTTTCGAATGATATATAATTTATCTAAGAAAACTTGAGAAATTTGGGTTTTATTGTCGAGCAAACACAAATTTTGTAGATTTTTCAAAAATTTTTCAACTTTGGTGACGTTTTTATACATTATAATGTAATAAACTATAATACTATTGAATTTATTTAAAAAGTACGTTTATTAACGATTACAACGCATATTTGGGGTTAAAAATAGATAAATAATTGACTGAGTTATTAAACTTTTCATGAAAATAAACTTTTAAACATTTTATACAAATTTCATTTTTGGTCATTTAACTCAAAAGTGTTTGCTTGACCGTTTTTTTTTAAATCAGCATCATCAGTTTCTCGTTTAAGTGACCAGCAATATTCTGAAATCATTTTTATTATATTTTTTCCTTCAAAGCGTTTTTCAATAGTTGCCATTTCCTGGTGAAAATGTTCGCCTTGTTCATCACTGAACTGGCCCAGGTTATCTGGGAAAAAGTCCAAATGCGAATGCAGAAAATGAATTTTTATGGGCATGTTGCAGCCTATTTCACCGTACGCACTTAAAAACTCATTGACAACTGTGACATAGTCGTCGCTTCTGTGATTTCCAAGGAAATTATCGCATAGCGCAACAAAACTCTTCCATCCACGTCTTTCAACGGAACTTAGCTTGTTAATGAAATCTGCATCTCTCATAATTTTTCGAATTTGAGGTCCAATAAAAATACCTAAAAGTTATCAAAACAGATAAAAACGTACTATATATGTAAACAAATTAATTAATACCTCCTTTTATTTTGGCTTCACTTAGTTTTGGGAACACCGCTTTGAGATGACAAAAAGCGTCAAGCTGTAAGTCTTTTTTAATATATTTAATATTTATTCTGATTCAATATTTTGCTACTCCTTTGTGTAGCTTCTTCAAGAAAATTGGTTTTAGTTTATAATGAAAAAATATTTTTTTAAAATTCACAATATATATAGGAAAAGTTCTTGTCAATGATAATTCAAAATAAAAATATTAACAGCCATATTCATAAAAATATATTCTGGATTTGAAATAGGTATAAATATTAGATTTTGTATTGAAATTTGTTTTTGAACCAAATCCAAAATACATTTTTACGAATATGTTACATATAATGAAATATTTAAAAACAATAATTACAATAATAATAATGATAATAATAATAATAATAATAAAAATCTTTTTTCTATATCTTTTTAATAATGAACTATATGTTTATAGTTCTAACAATTTTTGTTCTGTCTCTAAATGTAATTCTATGTATAAGAATAAAAACTACAAATACAATTATAATATATTCAATCTCTTATTAACTAAATGTCTATAATTTTGAACAACATTTGCTGTATCTGCCTTAAAATTAATTCTGTTGGTAATTGGTGTATTAATTATATGTAACATTTCTAACATATATCTACGTTTATAATTATTTTCTGTGCCCAAAATTGATACATTTTCAAAATTTCTATAGTGATTTAATCTAGAACAGTGCGAAGATAATGCTGTTTTTTAAGAATTTATATCCCTATATTTTTGATCAGACTTGTGTCCTGCAATCCTAGTCTTTAATTTATTTTTAGTTGTACCTATATATATCTTATCACAATAAACAATGAGGATTGACAATAAACAATGCTGAAGATCTTCAGCTTTACTGGGACAATTGGGCAGTAATGAGGTCGCCGGCGGGCGTCACTTGAACGGCGTGGGAAACTGGTTGCCCATTGCTCGTACCATCACAGACAAAAACACACGTAAAATGTATTTTTGTTTCCAAAATTTTGTTCATTGCAAAGAAAATATATGGAAATATATATGGAAATTCATTATTCGGAGATCAAAATGAGTTGAAAATGGAACGAAAAAGCTGTGTTCTTGATTTTAGTTCATAATAAGGACAACTTCATTGTATAGAAGTTCACTATAAGGAAGTTCGACAGTACTATAAAAAAAAATTTTAAAATCACTGTGGTAGCCACTGTACCAGTTATTGAAAAATTGTTAAAAAAATCTAAATTTTTCTAGCCCATAGTGCACAGCCTTATCAGCTTTAACTATCGCCGTTTCTTTTAAGTACTTGTTTACATGCTGTTTATTTGTTGCGTTGCATTGCGTTGATTTGTTGACGGTGTACGGTGATTACGTTGCATGTTTGAACATACACATGCATGTTTCAAAGTGCAATAAGTATTTGTTTGTTTGTTTGTTTGTTTGTTTGTATGTGTGCGTTGTGTGTTGTGATAAGCTGTTGTTGATAAACTTATCAATTTTAAAGACGCTGACAGACAGACAGACAGACAGACAGACCGTGCAGTTCAGTTGATTTGTTTATCATTTGACACATGTGTGTTTAGTGTTTCTTTCAATCCTTTTTGGAATTTTTCATTTTATTCATTAAATTTAATTCTTTTTCATTGTAAATTTTTTTTTTTAATTTTTAATTTGTGAAAAACTCATTTTTATGGCTGTTGCCATTGCAGCTGCTACCCGTACTGTAGTTTGTTGCGAATGTATGTGTGTGTGTGTGTGTGTGTGTGTGTGCGTTTAGCATGTGTTAATTAGTGTTTTTGCAGATTAAATGCATGTCTGATGGCGGTTGATTTGTTGTTGTGAAAAAGAAGAAAAACTATAAAATAAATGTAGAAAAACGTTAACATTAAGCAGGCAGACTTCAACCGAGCAAGATAATCTTTTAAAAGATCCTACACAAAGTTGATTAGGCGGCTTTAAAATGTTTCTTGACACATTTTTTTTTCGTTTTCGCAAGATTGCAAAATGTTTATGGCAAACATGTTTTAATGCAATAGTAATTATTGGAAGAAAAATGCAAATACGTTTAAGGGAAATTAGATTCTCTTATGCAAAAACGATTGTTAAAGTTAAAGTGCACCTTAAAACCGCTGCCCCCATACGAAATGCCTACTTCAAGTAGATTTTCATTGTAACAACCGTTTTAGCTCTGCTTAGAGATGTAATTTTCTAAATTATTATAACAAATTTCCAATATCGCGCGGAAAGAAAATTCGGCGGATGAAATTTTACAACCCCAGGGCCTGAATGTTTTTCTTTTTGGCCGGTGCTCTGTTGCATATTGCAAATTTGTTGACAACATTTCTAATGGGCGTTAAGTTAAAAGTAAACCTTTACACTTCAGCTAAAATTGTCCTGACAAGAAATCATAACGTAGGCACGCCAAAGCAAAAAGGACATTGCATGCACATTATATGCAACATGAACATGTTGCATTTGCCACATGCATGCTTATGACTGATGATGAGTACTCTTGTTTGTTACCATGTTTATTTCTTCTCTTTATTTTTTTTTTCATTTTTCCTCTATTGTTGTTCGGATTTTATTTGTATTGCCTTTTGGCGAGCAGTTACGAGTTTTATGAGTTTAAGTTGTTAAAATATTTGCGTGTTTGCAGCACGCATATTTTAAAAACATGCAACTTGTAGGTTCAACAATAATGCCCGTATAGCAGACTAGCAATTCGCCAAACTATTTAATTTGCAGATGGTTATGGAAATTTTATAATTCCTACTTTTTTCGCAATTTTGTATTTTTTTTTTTGGTTTTATTTCTTGCTTGTGGTTGTAGTTTTTATTTATGGCGTGTTTATGCAACATGCGAAACTATTGTCGCTTGTTATGTTTCATCAACAACAGCAACTATAAAAACAGCAACAGCAACAGCAACAGCCAGAGGATCACATGCATTGTACATCAACGGCAATAATTGCTTTAACAGAAGCCACGACATGTACAACAACAACAGCAACAACAACAACAATGCCATTGTTAGTCACTTTTTTTTCAACAACAAAATCATAAGCTGCTGGCCAAAATAATGCCATCGGCAGCAACAATATGTGGCAATTATAGCATAATTTTGAACTATGTATTTATGTATATGTTGGTGCCCCTCTATTAGATCCTTGTTATTTATAACAACTTTTCTATTACATTGTGGAAATAATCATTTCAAATGTTGCTTCAACATCATGAAGAGCCACAGATAATTGCAATTGTTAATGTTGAACGAACAGTATGCGACGAACATTTGCAACGTAACAACAATTGTGTCAGTTGGCATTTTTGCTATGTAATTGTGTCATTAACATTGCTAAATTGCTTTAGAACACTTAACATTAATTATCGATTTAACGAGTTCCCAAAGATGTGAAATAAAGTGGAGTTATTTTGAAGAAATTTCAGGAATTTCAAGAGGAATAAAAAGAGCACCAAAAAGAAAATACGCCAATAAAACAATTTTCATGCTAAAGTATTTTATGATTTAAAGTTGTTGTATTATGATGTAGAAAATTTATAAAAAAAACATTACCCACCTCCAGTAGCAAAGCAAAGCAAAATATTAAATTGTCTAAATGGTCTTATATTTTGTGGCAAGCAATAAATATGTGTTTTAAAATATTTGCAAACAATATAAAACAACTTTCTTCAATATTTTCTAAATTCTAATAAATCTACTGGGCCAAATGACATTCAGGCACATCGTCAGGATGTGCATTAATTTGAAATATTTTAGCCAATAATTAAAATTAGTATACAAATACGTATTGTTAAGTTGAAATTTTGAAACTTAAATTTAAGTAATTAAAAAAAAATTTTTTTTTTTTTTTTTACAAAATTTAGTTGAAAGGAATTTTTTTTTGTTTGTAAATTGTTTTTTTAATAATACTATTTGAGTAATAAAAGTGTATAATCAAATATAGTTGCGAAAGAAAATAACAAAATAACTGTGCTGATCTTGGCGTAACAAAACAGCAAGGAGGAAGGACATTCGGGCACATCGTTAAGACATGAATAAATTATAAAAATTTTAGACAATAATTAAATATTGTATACGAACACATGTTGTATAGTTAAAATTTCGAAAATAAAATTTGAGTAATTTAAGAAATTATTTTTTATAAAATTTATTCGAATTAAAAAAATAGTTTTTTAGCAAATTGACTCGCTAATATATGATTTGAATTATCAGAATGAAAAATAGTTGCTAGAAATTAAAATAGCTCCGTTCGATATTTGTTTAGCAGAGTCTCGTGGAAAAAGGATATTCAGGCACATCGTAAAAATATGAATTAATTATAAACATTTTAGCAAATAATTAAAATTCGTGTAAAAACACGTATTGTAAAGTTAAAATTTCGTAAATTGAAAAAAAATTTTTATCAAATGTAATTGAATTGAAAAAATTTTTTTTTAACACTTAATTCATGTAAAACATTTTTTTTTAAAATTGCCTATTTATATGTGATTATAAAAATAAGTCATTAGTTTTGTGATTTCTGATTTGTGTTGTAGGCATAACTGAAATTGTAATTAATTTGTTGAATTTTTTTTTAGCTGCGCAAAAACTTTCAATAATATTATTGCTTATTATTATAATTGTTTTATTAATTTATTTTATAAATAAATTAAAATAATCCCTCAATTATCTTTATCAAATCAGTTATATGGTGTGTACTATTTTGTAGTATCTGCAACAAAAGGACATTCGTGGAAGTAGTCAGAATTACACTTAAATTAATAATTTTTCTAAATAATTGAAAATTGATATAAAAACACGTATGGTGAAGGGAAAATTAAAATTCAAATAAATAATTTAAATATATTTCTGTTGTACTTCAAATCATAAATAATTAAAATGAAGTTTGCGACAAACTTTCAAAAATCCTAAAAATGCTGGTAATCTGCTACTGCATTAACTAATTAAATTTATTGAAAAGAACATTCAAAATGTTTTCATAAGAAGTCACAAGTTGTTTTTAACGGGCTTTTCTAGCATGGACTCAAAATAATTGCTTATAAAATAAGTCTACCAATTTATACATACAAATAGATCTTCAAAATTTGTACATGCTATATGCATTAAAAACTGTTTTTAGTATTTAAAGTCATAAATATTTCATTTAACAACAAGAAAAGAACACATAAATTCTATTTTAAATACCTTGTCAATAACTCACACCGTGGCAACACCCACCAATTGTTAGATTTTCCGTCCATTAATAAAATAAATGGCCAACAAGCACAAAATCAATGAAGAAGAAAATACCAGGCAACATCTGTTAACAAATGTTTTAGTGAGAAACAACAAAAAAAAAAACAAACGAAAATTTATTTTTAGAATTTAAACAGCCAAAAATAAAAGAGCCAATTTATCAATTTTTAATTGATTTAAAGCATACGAAAGAGCATTCCTCTATACAGGCGTTTTTTTTTTCTGTATAGAAAACTTTTATTAAGCTGCTTTTTATTGATATAGAGAAAACAAAAGAAGCGAATTAAAATAAAATCAATAATTTAGCTTTTAATGTTTGAATTGTTAGTTGTCAATTAGTCAGTTTGTCAGTTTGGCCGTTTGCCATTCATTCAATCTTTCACATGGTTCGAGAAGCAAAACGTCTCAATGCTTGATTACCAGAGTCCAGGCATTAACACAAGATAAGAAATAAATTCTTGTGCGTTAAAAAGGCTGGTCGGACGGACAGACGGAATGTTACAAACTAAACTGCCAACAATTATTAAATTACACCCTAAAATTGGCGTTGAAGTGGAAATGAGCTGCTTGTGAGTTTCGTTTTCATTAAAAAAAAAAAAAACAAAAAAAGCAACAACTGCGGCGTTAAACTTTATTTTTTATTTGTTGTTTTTTTGTGAAAAAGAAAAACAAAGAAACAGGCGCATGCTGTGACACATTTTATGCATGATCAAGTTTGTCGTTTTTTTTTATTCTAACATGGACTTAGAAATTTTTTTGTTTTAGGAAAAATTTGATTATTGTTCAGTAAAGGAAATGAAATTTAGTTTTTAATTGAAATTTATTGCATTCAGTAATTGAATTTGAATATTTATTGCCGTGTCACCTCAAATTTAAAAAACAATTTTAAATTATATTTCATGTTTATGTGGATGTTAACGAGTTTGGTTGCAAATGGAAAACATATTTTGACCTGGTTGGTTTATTGAGCTGAAACAAAAAACTTTAATTAGTGTCATTTCAATAAAGATTTATGAAAATAGTTGAAATGCAAAACAATTTGAGCGAGAATTAGGGGAAAATTCGGGTATGGAAATCATTTTGTCAGATTGTAGTTGGTGTAAGAAAATATTAAATTGCGAGTAGGAAATAGAATTTTTGAAGGCTTAATACTCACTACTTCTATAGATTCAAATAAAACATTGGTAGCTCATTGCTCTCGCCCCAACTTGGCAGCATTGTTTGTACTTTTAAACTTGGGAGCATCAGTGTCAGCTTAAAGGCAGAAAAAATATTACAAGTACAATAAGAAATAAGAAAAAAAAACAGCCGATCAAGAGCTCTATGACATTTGTTAATTGAGCCCGATTTGGTTTATAGAGGCTGTGAAATGAGGAAAATTGTACACCTGCTTATGCATCTGTGTACCTTTAACTTCAACGGCAAAACGACTAATTAAGCCAGTGCTAATTCCGTGGCCTGAATTCATTATTAAAAAAAAAAATAAAATAAAACCTCTATTAGTTGTCATACAGAAAAAAGTAAAATCAAAGTTCAATTATACGAAAAATACGAGAATTCAATTAAAATAATAATTAGATTTCAACGTATCACAAAAAACGCTGAACCAATTAACAGTTTTAATTGAAAAATTTTAAAATTTGACAATTTTGATTGCATTTTCTAGAGAGAACATCAAAATCAATTAAAGTAAACGTGGATTCAATTAAATTATTAATTGAGAAAAATTTAATTATTATTTTTTCTGTGCAGTAACGACTGACTGGCGTTACCACTGGACATTAAAGCACGGAAACAATTTGCTATTTACACTTCTCACCTGCCTGCATACACTCACGGTGAATACGAGGGCATACAAGTAGTGTGGCTTCAATTCCTTTTAAACTGAACACCAAAAGCTTTGAATGTCTTCACAATTAATTGAAACAATTTAAAGTTACGTACGAGTGCCACCGTAGCCTAGTGCATTACCATTAGTCATATCAATCTGGGTGCTTCTACTTCTGGTATAAGAATGGGCCTAAGCTCTGCCTTAATGGGGGCGTTTTCCTTCAGGGAAGGTGCTCTACCTAACGTACTTCTAAAGTACAGCTTTCGCATTTAATTCATTTTCATTTAATTACGAATTACATTTTTCTTGCAGTGTACCAGTGAAGAAAAAAAATATTTAATTGGTTATTATTTTTCATATGTTCAATGAAGTGTTACATACACACACACACACAGACATACACACACATACATTTCATATTTCAACTGGCGTTCGTTATGAAAAGTGACTTGGAGTTATAAAAATGCACTGCATAGAAGTAGTGGGTATCGTTAACAATGCATTAACATTTTAGTAGTCGTTACGTGCTTCACAATCATTTATATTAAAATGTTAATTTGAAATGTTAAAAGAAAATAAAATGAGAAAAACAATACAACAACAACAACAACACAAATTCTTACTTTCAGCATCATTAATTGACTTTGACATGTTTAACAAATTTTAATTAATTAAAAAGTGCCCACTGAAAATTAAGCCGAAGAAAAAGAGCATTTAAATGCATTTTATTAATAGATTTTTTTCCCATTTGATTTGAATTCATTTATTTATTTATTGAGTTTTCACAATTTCTAAACAACAAAAACCAACAAAAAATAAGTAAAGAGTTTTCTATTCTATTCTATTTTTAATTTGTTGTTAATTTAAATTTATGACGCTAAAACTCACTGTTCTGTGTGTGTAAAACAAATGTGGAGGAGCATTATTTTTTCAAGGAGGAAAGGGAAGAAACAGCTTTGCTGTGCTACAACTTGTTACTAATTGCATTATTTTAATTAATTAATATTTTGTGGTATACTTTGTATTGTTAACGATTAAAAATTAATAATAATCATTAACAACAGCTTTTGTTATTAATTAAATGGCGTTTAATTAATAATTCTTATAGAAAAGGGTATTATTGTGATTATTACTGGGTCCAGAAAACACCGCGACGTAAGAAGATCTCTAGCGGAAGGTTCATTACAGTGGATGCCCATCCTAAGGCTGCTAAGGGATCTAAGCGGCGGTTGGTGAAATAAGAACCAGGGAAAAAATTAAATAATACGCAAAAAATTTTCATACAAATGTGGGAGTTATTTCCCTATGAAAATGGGATTTATTTCATTTTCGATTTGGATACCATTTCATTTCCTTTGAGATTTACTTCATTTCTTCAGTGTGGGACTGGCTTCATTTATGTTGGAATTTATTTTATTGCGCGTTATTGGATTGGAATTTAATTATTTGTTCTGAACTATTTCACACAGCCATCTAAGCACTATTTGGGTCTGGTGTCCCACAACTTTTGTGGAGGCACAACAATGCCACACAGATGGAGAAACCTCTGTCTGGTGAGTCGCAAAGAATGTGTTACGATATCGCAGTGTCACTCTCACAAAATCAGCAGACATTTTGTTCAAGTGGTAAAAAAGGAAATTTCCATAAGATCCTTTAACCACTTCATCATCTCCTTATATTCATTATGTATCTAATTGTGCTTGCACTGTACTTAGCCCTTCATCCGATTCCCTTAAACGTAGCCACTGTATTATTGTAGTAGATTTCTAAATCTACTGGATATTTATTTACGAGTTTGAGATGGCTTCTAGCGGGGGCCAGCTCGTGGGAGCAGATGCAGAGGGAACCCAGAACCCACAAATATATCTCAAAAAACAGAGATACTTCCAGGCTGAGGAGCTCTCCGCTATATTGGAGGCGGTTAGTGTCATATCAAACAGACATCACAATGGCGTCAGAATCGTAGTAAAGTCAGACAAAAAACCTGTTCTCAAGTATTTGTTAGCTTTTTTAGGAGTGTGATCGTGAGGTCACATCGGACTCTCATTGCGAATGGTTTATTATTTCTGGTTATTAGTTAATTTTTATTAAATCCAAATCAGTCAAAAATAATTAGACATGCGACAGCATTCCAAAGCAATAGGGGAAATGGCAGTCAAATCAGTACCAAATGTTGACACGGATTTCAGGAGCAAGAAGTATGACATCAGTATTTTCCCTCATGGCTCACACTGATGAATGGTAGTGCGGAAGCGGGTATCTTCTCTGATGAGATTTCACTCTCTTGCTTACTAATCGTGGTGGTACGTCTCTATGTACCTGGTAGAGATGTTCGGAGTTATGCACGCATTGAGTTAGTTGACTTGAGGCTCAGGTGTAGGGGAAGAGGATTCTCATTACACTTGACAATGTGTCTGTGATGAGATGCATACAGAGGACGAACGTATACTCTGAATTGGACCTGGATTCATTAGGTGTGGCTCAGTCAACGAGCTTACATTGAAGGGGGCACTCCGGCATTAGGTGAGGGAGGCGACAGATTAACTCCAAAGTAGGGATCTGCGATGGGGTTCTGTGAATCAGATCCCAGATATCCGATGGATAGATTTTATGCTCAGGGCTGGGGTCATGCAAAGACTTAGCGAACAAATGATCGCCTTAAGAAATTTATTAGCAGCGCTTTAGTGGCTGCTCATTTCTTCACTCTCATGCTCGCAACCAGTTTTGTTTCTTCTCCGCTACACTTCCTGTTGCATAAACAACCTTTAACTTCTTCAAACAATTGTTATTATTTTATCACAGCACTTACTCAAAGGCAATTTATAGAGCAAGTTATTCATATTTTCTCTAACATTCTTGATAAATAAATAAAAATATGAAAATAAAAAATATTGCCTGCAGCTAAAGCGAGCAAAGAAAAGAAATTTTTTTTAGAATAAAGAATTCTTGAAGGAGAGAAGAAAATCTGTAATCGTTTTAATAAAACAATGAATAACTTGGAATTTTTAAAGCAGCCACATGAACAAAAAAATAAAACAAAGAAAAAACAAAAGTTGAAAATTTGTGTTGTTACATTGTGACTCTTTCTTTCTGCCATTAAGAACGAAAATAAAAACTTTGCGCATAAATTTTCTAACATTATACTGGTGCGAGCGATATTGTAAGTGTGTATCGAGCTTGAGCTTTTTAACACTTTTGCTACACAATATTGCAGTTTGTGTGGAAACTAATGAGAAGGAAGTACTTGTGTGGAGTACTGAATACCCTGCAGCAAAACATGCGATTTTTTGTTAAAAATTTTTTTTTGGGGCAAATTACGGCATTTCATATCATTAGCAATTGAAGCAATGCAGGACGCGTGAATCTTTTTCAACATGGAATGATTGTAAATGTATTCTCGTACAAACAGCTGCGATGTAGGGTATTCGAAGTGTGTCCTAATTCTGCTTATGTTACCTTAAGACCATTGGAAATAAAAGCAATCACTAAATAGTGATACGTTTTACAGGGCAAACTGCAAACACTGGAAGAAATTTTTGGCTGTGTTCATTCTAATAGATCGAGATTATCGATCCGCCCATCCATCAGTGAAACCTATAATTTTTTTTTCTATTGTTTCTAAAAATAAAATGGGAAAAATTTAATGAGACTTAAGTTATGGGCAGATGGGATAAATATTTGGCTTATTTTTTTGCAAAAAGATATTAAATACTTCGCAAAGCATACAATACCAAGTCGATATTTGTAAAGTAAGGTAAGGTAAGGTAAGGTAAGGAAGGCTGCTGCCCCGTCACCGGATCACCTCCAGCCTGAGATCCATAGAGTCCATTGTGAATCGCATCGAGAAAAAGAAAAAATAAGTCGAGAGAAGTAAAGACAAAGATACGAATAGAGAAGAGAAGAGGAAGTCAGACCGCCAACAGTCAACATCCCGTCTCATAGTCAAACTCTCCCCACAATGAAGGTCCTGATATCAGCGATGTCACGTCCCTCAATATCGGCTTGCCCTATCAGGAATCTACTGTACAGCCACCTCAGCCTGCTGCCTTGCAAATCGGAGCAGTGACAAAAGACGTGTTCCTTAGTCTGCTTCAGTTCCTCGCAAAGCGTGCAAAGATCGGAGTCTTCCCCTTGCCATCTGCTGATCTTCACCCCGATCGAGTTGTGCTTATTGAGAACCCTCAAATTCGTCCTGCATATTCCCAGAAGATATTCTGGACCTTGCAATATTCAATTCGGTTCATAAGGCCCTCAAAACCCCGCAATTGTAAACATTCTTCTAGGAAGGCTCCGCCTATATTTGCAATACACGGGCAGTACATTTTTTTTTCACTCAAAAATCAATCTTAAAAGTTTTTTTTTATCTTGGAGCAGCACTCAGAACTTAACCCCTACACACTATCTTTCAACGAAACCGGGGTCGAACCCAGGACTTTTTGGTTTTGTAGTAAATATGCAGTTGCTTTTTTTTTTGCAAATATTTTTCTATGTCAGAAAACCTCCTGCTACTTTAGTCGAGGTGCTGCAATATCAATTTGTTGCGAATATGCAGAGCCCACTGTAGACCATAAATTCAAGTGTTATAGTGAAATATTTATGTTGTTTTTTTTTGTGAGTGTAGCAAGTTTTTTCTTGTTTCACGAAAATTTTGCTAACAAAAAATATTTATCTTTCTTTATGTGGTTTATGTTCAAGTAGCTGAGTTAAAGTGACAGCAAACACTTATTCAAATAGCTATAAAAAAGAAAAATATTTGCAAACTTCTTAAGGATATATTTTCCTTTTTTGTTTTAAGTTTAATTTTTTTTTCTTTCTTTTCAAACTTCAGTCAATAACTTTAAAAAATTTGCTTTAAGGTGCTGATAAAAACCTGTCAGCGCTTACAATGGAGCACTGCTTTTAGCTCCCTTTTTATGTGGAAAGAAAACAGATAATAAAATAGTTGCTAAAACTATGATCGTAGGAGAAGTAATTTTTAATTACAAAAATTCTCAATTTTTTTTTTTTACATCAAGTTTGGAGTTGAATTATTTTGTTTTTGCGAAAACTTTTTGGGCGGATAAAACAATTTTCTCTCCTGATAGAATCAAAGGAAAACTATCAATCTTATAAGAGACAATATATGTAGATGTTTTTTGTTTTAATTTATAGCTTCTGAAATGATGAAGTTAACGTGAGGGTGGCCGGGGAAAATATGTTTCTTTTATAATAAATTTTTAGAGGAAAACTGGGAAAAATTTAATCAGCAATAAATGACACAATCGATGATGGTATAGTCAAATAAAAATATCGATCCATAGCTAATGTTGATATAAATGGATATTCATTTATTGATTAATTAAATAAAATTATATTGTTATTTAATTTGATGGTAATACCGTGTTCAGACATGCACGTTTATAGAGATTTGCGCAATAAATTCAATTATTGAGCTCAATATTCCATTCAAAATGTAAATTACCTTAATGAGCACTAAGTACGAAATAGTTATTGAGTAAGACGTGAAATGCAACCCTTCTCACAAAGTATTTTCACTGGGAAGTGTGTTCAGTGAAGATAAAAAAATCTGTACAATGGCAAGCCAAATATCAGAACAGTTAATTAAAACAGCAAAAAGGAAAAGGAGATGTCCTGCGAATTATACCTCCAGAGCTTGTTCTTTTTCCAGCTGTGATATGCTACATGTGTCAGCTGTATTGACTAATTTAATTATATGTGTGAACACTAAATTAGATTGCTTAAATTATCTCAATTAAGTATGCAGGTCTGAATACAATCTGAATCGAAACTAAAGTTTTTGATATTTTTATTTTTTTTTTTAAGAAAACTTCAAATCTTCCGGTAAGCGGAAGAGCCAGTAAAAAATAATTTATTATTTTTTTGATAATCCTTATGAACTGTGAGAGTCGTTGGTTCAATTCTTGCTGGCGATTTTTTTATTAAATAATAACTGAACTAGAAAAAAGTGTATTATTTTATTTCGTTATTTTAGCAAATGTAAATCATTATCAGAAGAAAAATAAAAAATAAATTCATAAGTATAGCTAATGGATTGACATGAATGTGAAAATATCCTTATTAATATTATTCCTAATAAAACCGAATTCGTCTTAGCTGTACATAAATTGTTTTGTTAGTCTTATCTTTGAGAGTCTAATAAATGTTTGATTAAAGAAAAAAAGATTTATTGCTTTGGGTAGCAAACAGAAAAAGTAGCAGAGAAGAAGATAGCACGACTTACAGCCATCCACAGCATATCGCCAGCTTATTATTGGTTCGGCGTATATGCCACAAACTGTGAATGGAGAAAAACGGTAAAGAAGGTTTATTTAAATAGTGCTTTCTCAAAATACACCCGATAGAATGTTTTTTTTTTATTTTCACCACTCTTTCTGGCACATGTTCTCAGGAAAATGTAAATTTTTATGAAATTTCTTGCATTTAATAAAAAGTGAAAACCCTGCATATCAAAATTTTTTTTTTCCAAAATTTGCTTCTTCTGGCGCCATATCCATGGAAACAGAAGGTAAATTTTTAAATTTATGAACTGATTTGAAAAATATTAGTTTTTAATTCGACTGGGTTTGATTCTAATTTGGTTAAATTTTGGGGAAATGGGCAGTGCCACACCCCTAAAAGTCATTTAAAAGTTTATCATCGGTTTTTTTTTAATTTTTATATATTTGCAAATACAATAGATCCCCTTGACACTACCGCAAAACAAAACTAAAACAATTTTTCTCATATTTTGTACGAACAATTTTTTGCATGGACGATAAATTTGTGGTTATAAAGCAAAGTCGATGGTTGATATTTTAAAAACTCATGCATAATTTCGTCAAACGGATTTTGGATTCAGAAAGAGGACATCTAAAATATATATACAGTCAGAGACTAAAGTTTAAATACGGTCATTTTGAGTTTTAAGAAAAGTAAACATCTTACAAAAATTTTTGGATGCAGTTTTATTGGACAGCATGTAAGACTAATAAGTCTAATAAGACTAATAAGACTTAAAAGTCTGGTGAGAATCTAACCCTGCCCTTCATTCAAAATTCTGATTCCAATTGTAAAGCAGGCTATTGTGGTGTGTATTTAAAATTTTGTCCAGTTCATTTATTGTTTTAGTAAGAATTACCGCCATGTTTGAAATGAAATGTTGATTTTGTTTGCTGTTAAAATATTAATGAAAATAAATAAAAGTGCATGTATAAAATTTTGAAAAAACGTTTGGGCATTTTTAAACTCGATATTTTGTGGCTGTTTTTAAATTTTAGTCTGAAACTTATCCCAAAATTACTAATTTTTGTTTTGAAATGATCGTTAAGCCAAATCACTACTAAGCTGACGATATGGCATTAAGAAAATAACGAAATATTCAGTATTATTTACAATATATCAACTGAAGTATAGATTAAAAAACAACGCCAAAAAAATCCATAAACTCCCACTGCTCTGCAAAGGCCTTAAAATATGAAATGAAAATCTAGGAATTTTTTTCTTTGGCTTCTATGTTTTGTTGGTTTTTACTCTTTAATAAACCAAACACATCATTTACACTAAATCATCGTCAAAATAAACAACATCAACAACAATAACAAAAAGGCAAGAATTATAATCACCGTCATCATGATCATCATAATGTTAGACATTCAAACAATTTATTGTCGCTGCCTAAGAACAAAATCCAAGAAATATGTATAAAAAGACAAACCAAAAACAATCATAAAGTCAGTCAGTTAGCTTTTATTGTCTATGATCCTTCCAGTTTATTTGTAGTAATTTTGGTTTTTTTTTGCTTGTGTTTGTTTATATGAATTTTGTTTCCTTATATGAATTTTGTTGTTGTTGTTTTTGTCGTCGTTGCTATTGTACGTATTGAAAATTAATTTATCAACCTGAGGGCAAAATAATTTTATGGTGATTGTTTATTTACTCACAAAAAAAAAATCAAAGAAAAAACCAACAACAAGAACACTATGCATTCATACCAAATACACACTCAACGCACTCGCTCACGCAAAACAATGAAAACAAAAAAAAAACAAATCAAAAATAAGTAAAATCAAACTGTAAATGCAATACATATATACATACATACATGCATAAATTCAATCATGTAATTGGTGTTGTATGAGTAATATATTGTAATATTACAAAATATCTGAGCATTAAATCAACTAACGGTGTGTGAGAGAGTGATGGGTGGGCGGTTGTTATTGATGAAGGAATGGCGAGATTGAGAGTATGCATATCAATAACTACTCTTGGAAATTGATTGTTATTATTGCGCATATTATTGGGTGGTTGGTTGAATGATTCGCTGGTAAAAGTGTGTCTGGCATTAAAATCTTACACACAGTGATGTCGATTAATAAAAATAAATGCCAGTAGTAGTAACACAACATGGTTTGATATGGTAGTTTCCTTTTTTTGCTATTCATTTTTAAATAAATACTTGTTTAAAAAATATATACATATTTTATATATGAAATGTATTATTATATGAGTATATCATAAAGTATGTATTTAAAAAAAATAAACTCAATAAAATTGATTGTGGAGAAGGAAAACATATCCATATAGTACAATTTCGCTAATGCTTAGTTCGCTCATCAAACGAACATTTTTATTTTATTTACAAAACAGCTAGTTAAATTATTGAAACGTCTTCAATATACTTAAATATTAAATTGAATTATACATCAGTAGACTCGTCGTATGTGCCGTAGCTTGCAAACGGGTGGCTTGATTTTTTTATATAGTTTTAAATATCGCTTTTTTAATCATACACCAGCACTCAGAGGATGACCCTACACATGGGATGCATTGTGCTGGAACTAGTGTAAAGGGAAAAGTGAGAAAGATGGCAGGTGTTGAAGCTTCACTATCATACAACTTAGCCAACTAGACGTATTATATTTTAAACTTTCTTTTAGTGGCCATTCTTAGTAATTATTTTACTTCGCTGGTGTTACACAATACCCACGAAGGAAAGGGCTCTCTTGACGTACTAAGTAACGCCAGGTTGGTAGCTTGCTGCAGGTAAAGATAAAGAAAGGTGCCAGTCCACTTGGGTATTATGGTCCCATTGTGATACCTGTTGTGAAAACACTTTCACGTGTTGTAGTGATACAGACCAGAGTCTCTGCTAGGAATCGAACTTAGAACCTGAAACAGATAAACTAGTACACTACGCACTAGACTATCGGGGCCATCCTAAAGACACACTAATGCGAAATGTTTTTCTGACTTATGCTGCTTTCTTTGCAACCAAAAGTGCATTGCATTTCTTGCCCGATTTTGTTCTATTTATTTAAAATATTTGCACTTACAATATTTGAGCACTTGAAAAGATTACAATAAAGTGCAAATATTGATAATAAATAAAGTGACAAGTGCAATGCACTTTTTGGGAAAATAAATCACCCATGGCCTTTTGCTTTGCTTTTGTAGTCAACGTGCAGCCTATTTCAGCCTGCAGCATCCTCCTTAAAAACTATTTAATCTTTCGAGATGCATTGTATCAAAAATAAAAAATTAATAAAAATTTCTTACTTATTTTTTATTTTTCTACCAGTTTGCTCCACTGTCCACTGTTGATTTATTGAATAATTTTTTTGTTTAAATATTTTCTTAGAGGTTTTGTAAAGAGTTTTCTTTTAGCGTTCATAATCAGAACTAACAAATACAAATACTCGCTCGTACAATATGAACGTACATAAATACATGTATGTGTATACATACATACACAAACATATGTACATTACTCTCAATCATTTGCAGACTATAATAAGTTTTTCTATCTTTTCTTTCAGATTTTGTAATTTCACGAATCCTCCTTGTAAAGCTATACCAGGCTGGATAAGTAAATGATGATTTAAGCACCCTCCTAAATAGAACATTTAAACAATGGTGTATTAGGAATGTTTGTTTGTTGTGTTTGTGTTTGAGATAAGAGAAATGCGTTTTAATAAAACGGAGGAAATTTAATGGGGTACAAGGACCATACACGTATCTCAATTAAACACACTTTTATACTAATAAATTGATTAAATTTCTAATTGATTACCGGCAATAAGTGATTGAATACAACAGATATTTAATTATTAAAAGAGGCAAAGGGCCGAGGCCTACCGTTCGCACTACATTATTTTCTCTGATGCCAGTGCAACTGTTTCAGTTATAATTCAATGATTATCTACAGGTAAAATCGATTAAAAATCATGCTGAAAACCTAAAATTATTCAGAAATTATTAACCGCTTTTAATTCGCTTTATAAATACTTTCTAAAAAAATTCAAATTACAAATCAGCCTGTTTTAAATGTCAAATTTCATTTTTTCATGCCCTTGTCATTCTGCTTTACTTGGCCTTCTCAAGTGCAATTTAACAACTCAATTAACTTGCAACAATCTGCAACTAATCACTTGTAAAATGCTACAGAAAAAAGGAACTAGAAAACGAGGGAACTAATGGAAAATCCGCATACAAGCAACATTTCAATGCAGTAATTTACACATGCTGATCCGATGCTCCGAGAGATGACTCTGGCAATGGGTTTTCTTTTATTGTATAAATAAGGATTTTTCATGTCAGACTTTTATAACTACTCATGTTTTAACAACCTCATACTGTTCATAATGTTGATGTTAGTTACTCTGTTGCTTTACATTTCCACTGGCTTTTTCTTTATTTCAAACAAGAGCTCAACATGTCTAAATGTTGTAGTCTCAAGTACGGGAACGAGTATTTGGCGTGCACTAGTAGTTTTATTTCCATTTCCATTTCCATGCATTTTGCTGGGATTATTGTCTTAGACTGCAGTTAAGCATGTTAAATCTTCATAAATTTTAAAAGTTAAAACATGTGTTGGCACGGCCACATGGGGTTTATTGTGTCTTTTTTTTTGTTTTTTTGGTTTTTTTTTGTCGGGGTTCACATACTGCCAGTCAGTAGAAAAAAAAATATATAATTTATGCGATCTTGTTAGGCCTACATGATTTTTAAAAATTGTTTTCTTTTTTTTTTTCAATCTCAATCTCTTAAATATACATTTTAATGTTTTATTTACTAGACTAATTGGTAGCAATTTTTAATAAAGATTTACAGGGTCTATGTTTTGTTAGTTTTTTGGTTTGCTGGTCGCCGTACTATTTTTTAAAAATTCTTTAAACAAATTAAATAATATTTTTTTTGTGCCTTCTTGTAGGCTTCTGCTTTTTATAATGAGACCAAACCAAATAAAAGTTGATGTTAAATTAAAGTGTTTAGGCTGTTGAAAGCTTTACTTAAGCACAAGTTTATTAAGTGTTTGTGGTGGAAGTAATTGAAAGTTTGCTAAACAATGGCTAACAAGAAGTAAATATTAAATACAGTGAGAGACAAAAGTGTTTGATGGAAATAACATTTGCCATTTGAATAGTTGAAAAAAATTTTAGTTTTGAATAAAATAAATAAACAGGTAAGAAATAACAATTTTAAATAACGAGCAAAATAACGAAATTAAAAAAAACTCAAGTACAATCACTCCGAAATTGTAATAAAATATCTTGCGCAATTTTTCTACAGTCTCAAGTAAAAAAGAAATATTTACATTCAAATATTTGTATTTGAAGCAATTCTTCGAATAAGCAGCTGATTTGAAGAAATTTTAATCTGCGTGATGTTTATTGGCTCCGTAGCCTAGTGCATGAGGTATGGATTCGATTCTCGCCTAGATCCTGGGTGTTTCTTGTGCATCACAAGGGGCCTAAACTTTGGCGTAAGTGTGGTATTCTCCTTCGGGGAGGGTCCACCACCTAACCTAACCTAATGTTTATATTATAACATTTTTAGTTGCATTTTCGTTTTGAAATTCAAAAATTTTTTTAATATCAAAAACATTTTCTTTTGAGCAGTTTCTTTGGAAAGAAAAATATTATTAATAATAAATAATAGCGCCTTACGATTAGATTTCTTTTGGGAAAACTGTGTTTCGTTTAATACAAATTCCATTAACAATTAACATTTTCGGAGTAAAACTTTATATAGTGTTAGCTTTACAAATTAACTGCTTAGTTGAAGTTTACAATAACAGAATATCGTAATTAGTTATCGGCGTAACTCCATTTAGCTACTTTTCGGAGTACTAGTAATAATTTATTGTAATTTCGGAGTAGAAAATTTTGCCATCGTTTTTATATCATTCTTGATACAAATTTAAAGTAGCAAATTTTTTAGGCATTTTCGGAGTAACTCCGAATTCGGAATGATTCCGAATTTAAATATTTTGACATTTTTGTGTCTAAATATAAGTTATACACTACTTCAACAAAATTTCATTTGTTTTCGGAGTTAAAGATTTATTTAAAATATACCGCCGTATGTATTTCTATGTTCAAAAAAATATTTTAAAAAATTGCAGTCTGTTATATTGACAATTATGCATTTTGTAGATAATTTTTGTAGTTCTTGCAAAATATTCCGCCACTGGTTATCCATCACTCCATGAACGCTATCATAGTATTGCCACTACAATTACTAAAATATACGACATTAATGTATGTAAATAGAGCTCTTAAGAAAATTTTTGGTAGACAACAGTACAAATTGTTACTGATGTCCTTAAGGAATTGCATTAATGAGCTCATTTTACACACGTTTCTTACAAGAACGACAAGAACCTTCTCAACGAATTGTAAAATTTCCATACAAATTTTTTTAAACGCCATGAAGTCAATAAGAAAGTTTCTTGTCACTTAAAAAAAATTAAGGAAAAAAAAAGTATTAAGTTGCATATAATAAAAGCCTTTGGAAGAATTAATATTTTGAAAAACGTTTCCTTTACTATTTAAAATTGAAATTTCTAATGCAATTAAGTATCCTTTGGTCCATGTCCTTTCAAAAGCGAATTAGAACAATGTGAGCTAAAAAGCCATTAGAAAAGAATCTCTTTTTTTCTGTTTGGGGGTTTTTTTTTAATAACAATTAATAGAGGCAAAGAAATAATAATAGGAAGTTGTTGAATTATTGTTGAAACACAACAAAGCCAGTGAATAAACAAGAAATAAAAGGATTTTTTTTCTGGCAATTCAACTCTTTGTTCCTTGAAATTTATTTATTTTTCTTTTTTTTATCATTTCCTGAATAATTCGAATATGATTTCAGAATTTATGTGGTGTAAATGCTTTGACAATTAGTTTGCTTTGCTTTTCCCAAGAGCTGAATTATGAAAAATAAGGGGTTTGCATTATTTATTCGACAGTAAGAGGCAGGTTTGGGAATTACAAAAATTGTTTTAGCAAGAACTTAAAGAACTTTTTCTTTAACTTCTTTGTTTTTTGTAAGAAAAATTTTCATTGTTTTCTGGTTGCTGAAAATATCGTGGTTTCTCGACTGCCCTCGTATAGGAATTGAAATATTTTATTTCTGATTTCCTTTCCTATCTGCATCTTGCCAAAAAATCGTTTTGTCTTTAACCCATTTTCTTTGGGAAATTATCATTTGGTTGGCTGCTTTCCACTTTTTTTCTCTTTTGTTTTCTGTATGCTTCTCCCAGTTCGCTGTGACTTCTTTCAAGTTTGTTTTATTAACCAAGTCAAGTGTGCTGACAATTGACGCCACATTGTCTTAAGAGGATTGTTAAAATAAATATTAAGCGTGGCATTATAAATGAATGAAAATCGGTTTCGTAAGTCATAAAAACTTATAGCGCGTTATGTTGCTCTTAACAAAAAACAAAAACAAAAAAAATAAAAATCGAAAAAATTAAGAAAATCTGAAACTACAACTATTTGCAAACTATTAGTAAAGGATTTCAATTTTATGGCATTATTTTCTTATTTACTTGTTTTTCTTATCGAATTTGCTTTTAAATTGAAACATAAAATCATGATTTTTATTGCAAATATTTGTCAACTGTAATCGCAAGGCTTGAATAGAAAATATTTTACAAAAAATTATTTCCCTCATCCGGTGTATTTTGGAAAATATCTGTGAATTTCCATCATCCATATTTTTATGAATAAAAATTCAATTAAATATGCAGTACAACTGACGTACACCGCACTATGTTTTTACACAGTTCGTATGATTTTTTTTTTAAGAGAAGTAACACGCAGTCAATTCAGATGCCTACCAACAATGGTAACAGTGAGTGTGTAGTACATTTATTTTATGGAAAGTGATATGAAAGTAGTGAGCAGAGACAGTTGGTGAAATGACAAAATACAGCTCTGCTGTTTCACGCTTTGTTAATTTATAAAACAGAGCTGCAACGTTCTGGAAATACTATTTGTTTATTATTTGAATTTGCCGATGTCTTTCATTGCTACCCATACCGATGCAGGAGGACGCTCAAACGGAGATGAGGTCTCATATCGCTCGCATGCAGCTGGTGGAGGATATCACATGTGGGGCATGCGGGGAAGATGACAAGACCCTAAAACACTATTTATGTAACTGAGCAGCATTTGCTCAGATTGGGGGAAAGGTTGTTCGGCGGCCGAAGATGGGGGACCTGGGGGCACTTGGGGGGTGGGATTGTAGGGACATTAGGGAATACATGGTGCGGAGTGGTTTGATATAGTGACCGGTTTTGTGAAGGGCCTTTAGCGGAAAGGACGCACAACATGACGCGTGGGCATATGTGTTATTTTGCAAATCGCAAGGAATTAAGCATGTTGGAGCGCTTGTTTTATATTGTGAATTCGACTGGTTCACTGATCAAGTCTTGGACCGTTTCCAAAAAGGCATACGCACCTTAGGGAGAAAGTGCCCCAATAGGAGAAGTAAGAAATTAGTACTTAGGAACCACTGCACTGCACACCAGATGAATAAGTTGTTAGATTCACGATTTTCTGGCAAGAACTCCCTCAACGGCATTGTTAATTAAAGAGCCCACAATATACATCGGAAAACAATTCATTTGAGGTCTCTCGCAGTATTTGTCTAAGTCCTAGGCTCTAGGGTTAAGCGTCCACGCGGTAACTGCTTCAACCGCCATTAGTAGCCCGCATAGCTCATCTATCAATTCCTCACTAAAGGAATTGTGCAAGTTCCGGTACAAAACACGCTGAGATGAACGATAGTGCAGTGTTGCCATACGTGCAATAGTTTCAACAACAACAGAGTGGTTCACATTAGAGGCATATCAGACTGCTAAAAAAACGCGTTAAAACAGGTTTAGTTGTAAATGAATTGTTTTTTCTGCGTTTTCTTTTCACGATAAAAACCATAAAAACTAAAAATCTACTTGCATTCGCTGTTTCAAAATCAAGGCAATTACTGTTTTCTAACTGCAGTCGTTTTAGTATTTGAACATTAGAAATGCAAAAAGTTTCAACAGTCGTTAAGTGAAATTATTGGCTGAATTTTGTGCATCTTTTATGGTTGTAATTTCTTGTCTCAAGTTTTTCTGCTGGTTAATGGTATTTTTTCTTTTTCGCTACAAGAAAATTTTTCTTTCGAGCTTTCCGGCCATTATAAAAGCGAATTGTTTGCACAAGTTATTAAAACTAAAACGGCAAGGGCTCATAGAATATTGTGAATTTGTGTAATAAAACTATTCATTTATTCGTAATACGTTAAAAAAATTTTAGGAAATTTTGAAAAATTTTCGTTGATAACTGAATGAATTTTAGAAAGAAATTTATGCAGCTGCTAATTTAAGTTATGAGGTGGCTCAATTGCTATACATATATATTAGTTTGGAAATACGAGTCAGCTTTTAAATGAATTTGTTTTGAAATTTAATACTGCTGCTGAATATATCTGTGGTGACACCGGGCACCGTGGATTGCCATCAGCTGAAGCCGGTACTATTCATGTGACCACTGACACAAAGACACCCTAATGCGCATCAGATAAAATGCGAGATGTGTTTATGATTTAGTCTGAAACTGGGCTCCGTGACCGTGACTTTTTGGTTTTCCAGTCAACGTGCAGACTACTTGAGAGAAAAAGCGTAAAGTTTTTGTTTTATTTTTTTATTTTTTTTTTTATTTGAACTTTATTTAGTTTCTATCAATTAAAGATAATAAGTAAATTTTATCAAGTCGCTAATAACAATTAACAATTACTGCTGAACTCCTTTGAGAACAACAATATATTCATAAATATAGTAAAGGATATACAAAAAATATAAAATTTCTATATACTATGTATTTACATATATACAATTGAACAATACAAATTTCTACACATATGTATATGTACATACATACATATATGCATATACATATATAGTAATTTCCGAAATGGCAAATCTAGTACGTGATTTCTCTTCAGTCTACGAACTTCATTGGTGGTATCATCTAGCAAAGTAATTGCCAATACGTTGCTGTGATTACTTAACCTCTCCAAGTAATTTCTGGTAAAATTCCGAATTTCGTCTTTGACCGTCAAATTTGATAAGTCATCTTGGAGCATTAATGATACAACGCAATGTTTTAGATTGAAACCTTTGTAATATTTCTATATTGGGGTTACTGGCTGTGCCCCAGAGTTGTATACCGTAGGTCCAAACTGGTTTTCAAATTGCTTTATGTATCATTATTTTACATTCAAGACTAAGTTTTGATCTTTGTCCCAGTAACAAAAAAAGGCGTTTAGTTTTTAAATTCAATTGTTGTCTTTTAGCTTTTATATGATTTTTCCCTGTAAGTCTACGATCAATGTGTAGTCCTTAATATTTGAACGAGTCATGCTGTTATTAAGAAAAACATTTGGACAATTTCCGCGACGTAATGTAAAGGTAACATGTGTAGACTTTTTTGTGTTTACTTTAATTTTCCATTTATTTAACCAACTTCCAATTTCATTGATTTCTTCCTCAAGGAGTATTCAAGAAGCATTCGGATTTGTATTGGCTGCAAGAATTGCAGTGTCATCAGCATATGTTGCTACCGAGACATTATTTATAACTGGCGTATCCGATGTGAAAATTGTATACAAAATAGGACCTAATAGACTACCTTGAGGTACATCAGCTTTAATACTATATATGTATCTCCGAAAAGTTGCCATTCACGTAACCATAGAAACATCTGACATCGAGATATTATTTTAGTATGAGATAGAAATGTGTGGGAAGTAATATTTTAAGTTTATATAACAATCCATTATGCCAGACTTTATCAAAGGCTTGCTCTACATCCAAAAATACACCTGAACAATATTTTTTGTTTTCCAAAGAGTCTCGTATATAATTTACTATACGATGGCATTGTTCGGGGGTGCCATGGTTTCGTCTGAATCCAAATTGGTATTCTGGAATAATACAAAATTTTTCGAGCAAAGTAACATTTTTCTCAGAAAAATTTTTTAAAATATTTTGGAGAATGTGATTAGCAAACTTATTGGCCGATATTATGTTACAACATTTTCAGGCTTCTTCGGCGTAAAGTGAAAATATTTTTAATAAATAAAGTGGTCGGTGCTATGCATTTTTCGTCAATCGAAATCACTATTAGATTTACTTAAGTAATGCTGGGAACACAATTGCTACCAACGGCGAATTTTTCCTTGCAAACTTTCCTTGCTGGGATCGTACGAACTTCGTCGTGCGTGACAAAAAATTTTTTTTCTATTTCATACGGCGCCGAATAAATTAGTACAGTGTGACCGTTTTTCATTTTAGTTTTCAAATATATTAATGAATAAAGTTAATTTTAAAATAAATCATTCAACTTAATTACATACAATTAATTATTTATCATAAAGTTGCTTTTTAATTGTTTTTTTGTTAATGTTTAATTTTTGGTAGTAAGTTTTTTTATACGGTAACACTATCAGCTGTTAGAAATTAGTAGAAATTCGTTGCAATTGTGTTCCAAGCATAAGGAACGTAAGTTACTCTTCTCCTAACATTTACTAAATAGTTCTGAAATGTTGAAATGTTATTTGTTGTTGTGATAGAAAAAGACAGTTGCTGAACATTTGAATATATATATTTTTTGTGTAGAATTAAGGACACTGCTGGATATATTTTTCTTTAGTAAGACGAGGTGTGTTCAGAAAGTAACGGATTTTTAAATGTGGTGCGTTTGGAGGGGCCGATGGTCATATACTTATGTGCTCCTGAGTTATGATAAAATGTTCTTTCCTTGTTTATTTTATCTGTGTCAGCTGATAAGGTTATACGTTTTTATTTGAGTCCGACGATAGAGAACATATTATCTCACTCGCACTCTCGCTAGGGTTATGCTCTGTTACATTTCAGTTTGCAAATATGCAGAGTTATTCAGACACTATTTTACAAAAATTGAACCACTTGCAAAACAAATTTCCTTTCGATACATTTACGCGTACCATCGCGTAGCCAAATATTTTATTAAATTCTATTACTTTGTAACGCCATTTCAAAAAAATATTTACACATAACTAGAGTTGTAATTTATTTCAAAGATAGCATGTTGACAGTTCCTTTTTGGGGCAATAAATTATGTTAAAGTTACTTTACCTTTAGTTACTGCTAACAACACCAACACCTCCACTACTACCGCAAACAACTAATCCCACTTGACCAGAGATTCGCGTTTAAGCGAAGTTTCCTATTTTGCAAAAAGTTCGGTACTGAATTATCGCTTGTATTATCAAAAAAAAAACTAATGTTTATATGTGGGTGATTCGGTAGCTTACTGCGTGAGCATTAGTCTATTAGTATTATGGAGGGTGGGGGTTCAATTCCCGCCCAGACCCCAGGGTGTTTCTGCAAACTTTATTAAGAGCTTCGCATATTGTGTCTTGATTAAAAAAATATATAAAAAACTAAACAGTTAAAAATATCTTTAGCGAATGTTTAGCGATTTTGGTAACAATATTCGCTTTCGATGTGGCTAAAGCATCGCTATTGATCTTATAATCGAACCTTTGAAATCGAAAGATTTGCTGCCACAAACTGAGCGAAGGTTGAGCTGTAGGAGTTCATTTTCGTCGTCGTTCTCCTATATTTTCTTAACATTTAAAAGCATAATTATTATCGAATGTGGTGGTCAAGTGGGACATCATTCAACACACTCAGTTATTAACCTGGTAAGTGATACATGTGTGTTGATATAAATTGCTATTAGCCAGGATACGGCTGATGAGGATGCTGCCACTGATTATTATTTACTTTTATCTCTCGTGGTCAATAGAGTATGACGCTCTTAAGGCCACCCACCCTTGTTACTTCTATGGCATAATTTTATTTCTTAAGCTGCCGTCCTTTACATCCTTGAGTTAATGTCCTGTTTTACTTGCAACATAAATTTCACAAATTATCTGGCGTTTTGTAAACATTTTCTTGAGGCTTTAGGAAAATAAGTTAATCACATTATTTTTTTTTCTGTTGAATAAAATAAATATGGTCTTATCAAGTCGTCTTTATAATAAATCCAATAAAACACGATAAGCATTCATTGACATTTGCAGCAGCCGCGAGCGAGTTTCTAAAAACAAAACAATTTAATCAGCCAAATGAAGACGAGTGTACAAATGCTGCAAGGCAGTATGAATAGGATTTTCTAGGGTTTAAATATGCCTTTGGCTTTCAAAGAAACGAATACGTTAAGCCTTTATTTGTTTCTTTTCAGATTTAACTTTTCTTTTTCTGCATTTGCTAAATAATTATGTCACAACATATGAATTGAGTTCTTTCTGTCTTTGTCTTTTTGCCATTGGAAATATTTTCAGTTATTTAAAATAATAGAAAGATACATACATATATAATTGTATTAATTTGGAAGGTGGGCTGACTGCCTAAACGCTTGCTGCTTTTCTGAAATATATTGTGCAGTGTGTTCGTAAATGCAACCCTGCAAATTTTGACAATGTATTTTGTTCCCGCCCATTTGCAACACTGAAAAAGCAAGACAGGCATCCAAATAAATTTACAAGCAAAATAAATACAACACGCAGCACAATGGCGACGCAGCAAGTTCAAATTTCTTAAACACTCAAAAATATTGCTCCAAAATATTTAATTGTTTTATGAAAAATTCGCTTTCTTTAGAAAATTTTAAATTTATAAAAATAATGATTTCACTTCATATACTAAAAGTGATTTGATTTAGACAAAATTTTTCGTATTTAATTTTTTGAATCAGCAATTTGGGGATCTTAAGCCACTATCGATCGTATGTGAAATATGCTGGGTGCAGCAGTTTTAAAATTTAAGATTTAGCCAGTCATTGTTACTTCCGGAACACTTCTGAGGAACACTTGTGAGGACACACTGTATAAAATATGGAATAACGTTATTATCAATTGCTGGTCATAATGGTAATTTTGTCCACAAGTATGGCCAATTATTGGTCAAGTTGCAGTTGGAAAATATGTCTGAAAGCTGCTACAAATACGATAAATTTCTGGCTATATATTCCGACGGAAATATTTCATGCAATTGCTTTCTATCACTTCATCAAGAAGTCGGTGCCGATATGTCGCTGCAAAATAATGCCAGATTTTTTACGTAAAAATATGTTTTCTGCAAGTACTTGAGATGAAGTGTCTATACCTGCTACAAACATCAGTAGCACCTTTACTTTGCATAAGTAGCTTTGTAAGCGAGAGGTGCTGACTGTTGTTGTTCTTCCTGCTGCGAAAATCGCTTCGCAAAGGCATGATTTTTGTATGCGATGTCGCAGTTGCCATCTCTTGTTTTTCAAATAAAACACCGTTTATCTCGAAGCATGAAAATTTTAATTATTAATTATTTTAATGTTCGTGTTATATAAATGTAAATAGCCGTTTAATTTGCACAAACTTCAAAATAAATTGAGACACTGCTCTGCCTTCTTTTTGGGCCTACTTGGAAGCATTTAAAAACAGCGCATCTGCAGAGCATGAAAATTTTCTACTGCTACCAGAAGTCTATATAAATATTGTTAATTTTATTTTACAAATTTTTTTTAGTAGTCAACTAAACTACTCGTATTTGGTTTATTTTGTTTCTATATTTCGCAATTCTCAAAGACTTTTTGGCAGTTCTTGTATAAACATATGAACTTTTTTAGCTTTTTTCAGGAATTTGGTCAAATGTATACTGACGATTTTAGTATTTAGCAACAAATGAAATGTACATATCGAGACCTGAAATGCAAAAGGGCGTAAAAACCAAAAAACTTAAAATTGAGTTTTTAATGGATATTGGTATAGCGCATCAAGGCACACGTTCTCACAAATTTTTGGCTTTCTATTTTTGAAAATAACGATTTTATTCATCAAAATTCAAAAGGCACGATTTACTAAGCTCTCAAATCCAATGTATTTGTTGTTGTTGAGAAATAATGAAACAATGGCTCACTCTGTTTTTGTAAGACATAATTTAAAAAAAAATCATATTTGTAACCACAACACTTTTCATTTTATTAAGATTTTTGTGTCCCCTGTAAAATTTTTAAAATTTGAGATAGACCCTTTTGCATTTTAAGTGACGATATAGACCTGCCAAACTATATGACACATACGGATAAATTATTTTTTGAATTTTATTTCATGAAATTTGTTATAATGTTTTCATAATTTTATTAACTCTCTCGGTCGCTGCATTGAAGACACTTCAATTAAAACAAAATGAGGCTGTAAAATATTTGCTGGCATAAAGTAATTATGAATTTTTAATTACAATATATAAAATGAAAATTATAAATTATATTGCTTTAAATGAAATAGCATATCATACATTAAACAAGTCTATTTTAATTTAATGGCACATAAAATTTGATGCCCTTGGAAAACTGTTGCAATTTGTTGGCAATTATGATTTTCCTCGTGCACTTAATTTTTGCTGATTAAAAACATTTCATTTAGATATTTAAGACAACTAAATATTTATTATCACAACTAATGAAACACATTGAAATGAAGAGACGCCGCCGGTAATGGCAAAACTTCTTGAATATAAAATTTTGCAAACTTCATGCTGCAACCCATGTAAATATGTAACCGTCAAATTGTCACTTCTATAACTGGGGTGGCGGTTTGTTTAAAATCTCTTTAGAAATCTTCATATACTACAAGTACAATTTCTATTTAAATAAAAACTTCAAAGATGCTTGAGGTGAGAAGAAATAATGTTTCACAAGTTTTGTTTTTTTTTTTAATTTTTATTTAGTTGGTTTGCGTGCAGTGCGAAGGACCAGCTACGGCATATCGGTGGACAACATTTGCATGAAATAATCTTTAAAAAATAAGTAAACATTTCATTCACTTTTACAAATTTTCTATGGCAGGCATTCATTTATCGCCAAAAAATAAATAATTTATTCACTTTTGCACATTTTCTGTTTTTTGTTTTTAATTTTCAAAAGCCAAACGGTTAAAAAATCAGCCTTTATTATTTAATAGAAAATTTCTAGCTTTAGAAGCACATGACTAAAAATCCATCTCGCCATTTTCCACAATTTCTGCTCCCATCAATTTACTTTAAAATTAGAATGTATTTTGTATTTTGTGGCTGTTAACCTACTTTCCAATAAAACTTTACACATCCTGTCTTTGCCATGGACACACACACACACACATACAAATGTATATAGTAGATACGCAAATAAAGCATTTTAATACACTCTTTATAAATATAAATTTTTTTTCGAAGTAACACAGTTAATAAATGTTTTAGTTTAAAATATTTCACTATCGACTTTCCACAGCAGAATGTGAGAGAACTTGTGCTTGACTGGGGATGGGTGTGTACGTGTTCGTGTGTGTGTGCGTATCGCTTGAATATACTACGTGATCTGATTGTTTAATTATATATCCTGGCTTTAAAGGACATACTGAGTTAAGTATCCTATTGGCACATAATGCTGCAACGTTAAAGTTAACTTGGTTTTTCATCATTAAAAAATAAAAAAGGCGAATAGAACGACAAAATTAATGTGCAAGAAAATACAATTTATATTGTTGCCGCCACTGACAGCCAACAGCACAACATACTCATTAACATTGTTGCAGGTCTTTAGAGAATTTTTCTGTTTGGTTAGTTTGTAATTTAATGTCCTTCAGAGACTGGCAAAATTAATTTTAAATTGATTTTGCTTTGGGTTTCCTTGCGTGTTGGTTGTGCGCATTTCATAATGTGTTGCTGGCAAAGTTAAATGAATTTTTATTTTGAATGGCAAGAAAATGTAATAAATTGCAAATGAAATATTAAAGAGTTGCAATGCCCAAATATTGAAGCTGGGTTTGAGCATAGAAATAAAATCACTGACGACATAGTCATAACTGTGATAACTTTTCATGGCAGAAATATGGCGAATTACAAAACATATATTCACTTGTATTCATATACTAGCCGACCCGGCCACGCATTGCTGTGACTGTTATAAAAGCTTTAAAAAATATTAAGCTGAAATTTGAATTTCAAAGAAATAATGAATGAAAGAAAAAATTAAATGAAATAAGATATTTAGCGGACCCCTGCATGTTTCGCTGTGCAAAAAAAAATAACCCATATAAGCCCACGCCTTAGCTAATATTTTATCTGCAACGATTAGATGGTTTCAGCGAGGCATACATATTTCCCCCTAAGTCCCCTCGTGATCCTATTTAAAGAAAAAAATATTGTCTATGTGTCCTTCTAGGCTTGGAGCTATTTATGTTTTAAATTTCATTAAACTAACTAATAGTTTGGCAGATGCGGAAATTTTAGATAGCTGTATAGTATCGTAGAGCCATCTTTGACCCGTACATGACCTTCCCGAATATCGCAGTCATTAATCGAAATAAAATATAGTCTATATTTTAAGCTGGACAACGTTACATATCTGTACGATATTACATTAAAATCAATCTCTTAGCCGGGACAAACATCGTGACACGAGTTTTTTATATATATTGAATATAAATACATGCAAACTGACCTGAAACTTCCCTATAGAGGCACGCTCTCCCTAAAGTGATTCCACGTACCAAAAAAGTTGCAAAACGTGTTCAGTGAGTTAGAAGAATTCGCAATTAAAAACAAAAAGCACGGCAACACTCTTCATCGACCCGCACTCTTTATTAACATGGTGTTTTTTTTTTGGCGTGTGCGGTAGAGTTGAAAATGCCTTCGCACTTACAGAGACCGTTGTCATCTGCGTCGAGTGGTGTTACCACTAAAAAATTCCCTCCTCCTCCTCTGGGTAGATTCCTTCCCAAAGACCGCTTTCCGCATTACTTCGGGAAGGCCTAGAGCGACGTCCCAATCAGTACCACCCTTACTCACCCACGTCTGGGTCCGCCAAGTTTGCAGCCGGCAGCCGGCACCATGGCCCCGGCCCGTATCTCTTGGTCCCTTTTCTTTCTCCGTAGAACGTACCCTTCGTATTCCAACACAGCATCCCAATTGTCCTCGCAATCGAGCATCCTCCCCATCACGCTGGCAGTAGTGAACCTGCCAAGCCGCTACTAACATGGTGTGGTACTGCACTATATTTATACTATTACCTCCCGTAACAGCTGGAGAGATTTGAGTGATTCTTTCACTATTCGATAGATTGTGAAGTTGGCTATACGATGGGCCCGACGAGACAGAAGGGTTGCAGGCACCAAAATTAAAAAAATACTAAAAGCAGCTCGGTCAAAGGCTGACCATCTGTTGCTCGATAACCAGGAATATTGAATGGTTAAAAAAATCACTTAAATTGCTACAGGGCTTGAGGAGTTACAATGCTTTACAAAAATATATCAAAATTGTTCGGTGACTGACTTTGATTATTGAACAAGAAAAATTGCACGTGCAATAGCAGTCCAAGAGAACTTCGCGGAAGGTAGGATACCTTCGTACGCATATTGTATACAGCCATAGAATTATTAAATATTGGTAACTGGAAATATTTTATGTATTCGTCTTGAGCTGCTTTTGTAAAGTGTGAATGTCAAATTTTCAACTGCAACATGCAAACATGGTGTTTAAGAGCGAAAAAAATTTGCTTCTGTAAAAGTCTGCTTGTAAGTAAAGCTGTGTAAATGTTTTCAATTAGAGTGTCTTCTATTTTGAACTGAAAAAACATCTGACATGAGCTGTTGTACAAGTCAATTGCGTTTGTCGTTCGCCAAATATACATATACTAGATTAACCCTATGCGCTTCGCTACCCCCCAAATTATCGGCTTTTTGTTTGACCTCGGTCCAGAGGTCAGTTGACATGTGTAGTGGCAGAGAAAATATTTATATACGTATTCTACTCAATTGCTGTTCAAGATTAATTAATCTTTTTCCTTTATTCTAAAATCAAAAGTAGTTTTTAATATTATTGTGATAAATTAACTATGAACGAAATTTTTCTTCATTCATTTGTAATATCCAGATATTTAATATTTTATTAAATACAAAATTCTTTGAACTTTCCTTCTTCTAAGCAACATTTCTCTTTTCGTCTTCAAGAAAATTTTAAACTTTCGTAAAAACTCTCTAGACTACAACGTTTTATTTTTTTTTTCTTTTGCTTGAATACTTTTCCATGATTTTTTGATGCTGTTAGTTTAAGTAGTGGTTTTATGCTGATGATTTTATGAATTATTAACCAGCCAGGAAAGAAGAAAATAATTTTTAAACTAAAATGTCGAAATAAAAAAGGGAAAGAATGTAAAGAAAAGGTCCACGTTCAACGTCATTGTACTGAAATATTTAAAAGAAAATATAAATGAAATACACAAGTTAGAGACGACTGTCTACTGAGATGACTGCAGGCAAATGAGAAAAGAAGTTTACGCTGCCACTTCAATGGTGTTTCTTTTTCCTCTTGCAAGCAGTTCTTAAGCAATGAACCTGTGTAGGATCAGACAAAATGCAAAACGTCGCAGTTATGGACACGTTAAGGATTATGGTTAAAGCGCATTACATTTAAAGGAAATAGCGGCAACAATTTTATAGCTGTGAATTTGGTTTTCACATATAAAACCTGGCGAAAGAAGGAATTGAGTTTTGGATTTGGTAGACAATGAAGGCTCCCTCCCAGTTCGGTAAAATCAGTAGAGGCCAGTAATATTCTATTTCTAAAGTTTTATCTAAAGTTTACATGAATATTGTTGATAAATAAATATATGTATTACTAGAAAGCTGGGTCCCGAACTATCTGGCTAATCGACTGTTTCAACTGTGCGACAGAAATATTGCATAATACAGGATGACCCAAAATGACTAAAGGGGTTTGAGTTCATTATAACTTCTTATTTAAGGCATTATTATTAAATTTTTTTTAATTTTAAATACAGTATATTAATTAATACAGAAATTAATTTAATTATGAGAAATTATATCTCGCAAGTGGTGACAAGTTCCTGTTGCGCATATTCATGCTCTTGCAGAGAACATTTTCCATAACCTTTCGCAAAACTTCAGGTGTTATGTTGTTGATTTCGTCGCGTATATTATTATTTAATTGCTGTATGATTCTAGACTTATTACTATAGACTTTTCCTTAACCCCAAAAAGAAACAGTCTGGAGCGTTTGAAGCCCGGTGAACGTGGAGAACAATTAAAATCGCTAGTACGGGAAATAATTCGTTCACCAAACATGTCGCGTAAAATTGCCATTGTGTCCCTCGCAATGTGAAATTTGTAAAGAAACATTCTTATTGTATGAAAAATTCTTGGCAGCGACCCTCGTGAGTGGCCAAGTTGTGTCGAACGTTTCGTAGTTGATATTTTTCCATCTTCCCGAATACTCTTCTGTACCCGTTCAATATTGCCATTCGTGAGCACCGTTCGTCGTCTGCCTGCCCCAGGAAAGTTCCTTACTGCCCCTTGTTGTCGAAAATTTGTAACCTGACGGATTATTGTTGATTTTTAGGGTAGAACGACGATATGGACTCTGAGTCAAAACAACGGGAGTCAAATAGCCGCATTCGCGATCGAATGAGCTTTCCTATTGAATAACATTGCGTGACGTATCGAATAGTCAGATCGAGGCATTCGATAGCGTTCGCATCGAAATTTGTTTTAAAATTTAAACGATTTTTGTGCTTTGTCATAGAATAAAAACATATGGTAACAATCTTTCTATATGAAAATGACATGTATTTATGTGTGTTTCTTGAAATTTTCACAGTATCCCTGATATGTGGAAGGAACTATAGGCTATATAAAATTCAAAAATTCCAACTGAACGTTGCAACGGCCATAAAAAGAAAATATTTGTTTTTGTATATCTTGCGAACGGTGGGAGTCTAAGTTTCTGAATATGATCCAAATGATTTTGTACTTAAAACAAATCATCAGTAAAAAACTGGGAGGGATTGGAGAAGTAGGCGTGGTAGCTCCTATTGAAAATCTACTTTTCGAATGAATGTGATATATTTTGGTTAATTTGTCCTAATGAAATTTTTGGATGTTAGTAGCATTTTTTTTATTTATTTATTTATCTTACGAACAGAGTTCAGTGCGTATTATTTAAAAATATGAAGTCCAAATATATTTCTGTTCCATCTGGAGTTCCTCAAGGTAGCCACCTAGGTCCGCTTTTATTTTTACTATTCATCAATGATTTACCATCTTAATCTTAATCTCCCATCATATGCAAGTCTCCTTGCACTTATTAAGCTTCCTACTTTGAAAAGTAGGAGAATATACATGAATGTATCATTTGTAATGAATCTAATAAATGGCGTTATTGACTCAGCGCTCTTACTCCGTCACATTGAATTGACAATATCAAATCGTCCAACAAGATATTATGTTCCTATAAAACTTCAATATTTCCGCTCCAACTATGCCAATTTTGATGCATTCCGTAGAATGTGCGCTGAATTTAATGATCTATATTCTTCCATTGATTTTTCGATTGATTCTAAAACAATATTTTAAGGCACTTAAATGCATTTTATTAATAATTGCATACGTATCTTTTATTTTAATGTTATATTTTTATATTTATATTTATAATTTAATATTATTACTATTGTTATATTTATTATTAATATTTTGGAATTTAATTTATGCTTAAGCCTGGAAGAAATTAGTTCATAGGCTGAAAATTGAATAAAGAATAATGAATAAAGAATGTATGTACTAACATGTTTTCTTTCTTAAATAGCAAACAAAAAACTAGTTTACGAAAGCTTTTAGTCTATCGAATGACATTTCGAGAGAATGTACTCGTTCGACTACTCGTTATCGAATGCCCTGACCTGAAATTTCGATACGTCTTATTCGATAACGGATATGCCGATCTCAAAAAGTAAAATTTCGATCAACTTCATTCGATCACGAATACGACGTGATCTGGGCCCGGATTGTTGATTTGAGAAATAAAGTTCAACGATTTTCGCACGTTGTTCAATTGTGTACTGTTCCAAGTCTTCTTTAAAAAAACTCTGAAAACAAAAAAGAATTGTAATAAAAAAGTTATAAGGAATTCAAACACCTTCGAACATTTTGTGCTACCCTGTATAAAGTGATTTACCCGAATGGTTTGCCGAATTGCAATTCTCACGGAAAAAAATATTGCTGTTTTTTTTTTTATTTAGATTGATTAATTGATTGATTTTTTTTATTTCAATTAAATTGTTTAATTGTTACAATTATTAATTAATTTCTATTTCTATTTCAATTAAATAATTTAATTATAAGTAATTATATTTATAATTACTTAAAAACATCAATAATATAAAATCGATTTTTTTTTTAAAGAGCATCGTTTTTAATTCGCTCTATTAAAAAATTAAGTAAAAGTTTTTAATTTTTTTTTGATTTAGTTGTTAATAAATATAATCAAAAACAATTAATTACAGCAATACAATAACAACCTACTAAATTTTCAATTGTTGCAATTAACAATTAATCAAATATTATTTCAATTACTAAATTTCAACATTTTTTCTAATTGATTCATTACAAATTTTTTAATTTAAATTAATGTTAATATTTTTCGCTCACTGTTCCTCATGCAGATGCAAACAGTCCCACTACTACGTTGACGACAAAAAACGGCTGACATGGTTTTTTATTTAATTTAAATCGTTTAAATTGCCAACTTTGTGTTCGGTTTTCAATTTTCCTTTGAAAGCAGATATTGTCTTGATTATTAATTATTAAATGTAATTACTATTGGAAAACAAATTGCCTCGTTTTATCTACTGAAATCTTAATAGTTTTTGCAAAAGCTCTTGTTGCAGTATTGTTAAGTCCGGTCCATTAAAATGAAGTCATCTATTGGCCACATGTTCGCAAACGGAAAAACTTTATTTAACATTTTTAATAACTTATTTTAGTTAAACATACAGCATTATAAATCATCGGCAGTCATATGGGAGACTCATGAATGCAGAAAAAAAGCAGCCCAGGCTGCTTATGATGATTGCAATCTTAATGGAAATGTGTGTGTGTGTGTGTATGTGTGTGTGTATGTGTGTGTGTGCTTGTTAGCTGGTTTAACCAAATTGACCAATTCCAGCCAGTTAGTCAGTCACTTCATCAAAACAAATACTCTTTATTTTTAACTCGCATTCAAAAACTCCCATTTGCCCATTTCGCCTGGATAAAGTCTTGTCTTATTTTCTGTCCAAAATAAATAGGCGTACTTTTGTTTGAATAAATTTCAGTTGGAGAGCAGAAAAAAGAAAATAAAACTAAATCTAGATAAAATCTGAATTTAAACTTGACTCTTAACGGCTTAAAACTATTGCTGGATCTGTCAGGTGCATGGCAGCAGAAAAATGTTCATTTAACGACTGTTTCTTCGGTCTTTGTTTTTTTTTTTGCCCCCCCGTTTCCAGTCATATTTTTGTACAACAAAGTTTATTTAACGCCCGTGTTGATTAGTTTCGCTTTTGTGTGAATGTTTGTGAATGTTTCGTTCGCTGTTAATTATGATGAGGGACTGCTGCTGCTGCTGCTGCTGATGATGACGATGTTGTTGATTTTAGAGATTTAATTATAATTTTTTTTAACAATCATTTGATTTTGTAATTTCAAACAAGTTTTCTGTACAATATTTTTCTGCTTGCCTTCATTATCTGGCAGCAATCATGGGAGGATTTGCCGGTAGAAGCAGTAGTGGAGATCTGTCAATTAAATTGAATTTTATGGTTTGCAGTATTTGGTACAGTGCGAGAAAAAATATTGAACTGAACATTTTTATTTACTTGTAATCGTGAGTGGAATGATGTAAATAAAGCTTATGACACAATAAAAATGCATGTGGGTACTGTGGCGTCATAACAATGTCTGTTCTTATTGGCTAATAATTTTTGCTCGCAAACTGCTGGCGACTCTGGATTATATGAAATTCAAGGGAGCGGAGAAAAAGTCGAAATAATCGAGATTTCAAATTAACAAGAGTTTGATTTAGAGCTAAGCGGCTGGTAAAAGCATTAACTGCCAAACCAAAAGTCCTGGGTTCGAGCCCGATTTCGGATTAAGTAATAAAAACATTTCGAATTTTTTCTGATGTTCATTAGTGTGTCTTTGTGTCAGTTGTTGTCGGAAGATTGCAGTGGCGATGGCGCTACACACACAGAGGCGCTACAGCTCTGCTATAAACAAAAAAACATGCAAAAGCAGAGTTGTAAGATAGTGAAGGTTTCCTCTGTCGATCCCTTGACTAGTTGTTATCTCTCTCTCTCTCTCTCTCTCTATATGTATTTTCTCTAGTTGCAGCACAATACATCGCATGTGTAGGAGTCATCCCCTCAGTGCTGGTCAAAAAAAAAAAAAAAATTGCACTAGACGTAGGAACTATATTTTATAAATTCGCATAAAAAGGCAACTGGAGAGTTGCCCTCTATGATTATAACACTTCGCCACCTGTCTCTTGTCTATACGATCGCTATCCCAGTAAGTGAGTAGGCGGCGCCTTGCCGAAAGAGAACGTCCCACTTTGGGCAGAGCTTAGGACCATTGTGATACCACAAGTACAGGGTGTCTGGTGGGAAATTTATATTTTTAAATACGGATATTTCAAAAAGTAATAAACGGTGCGGAGGGAGGGTGGCACCATTGGAATTATCGATTGTGCGGATTTATCAGTCACGATGTCGCAGTGGTCGAGTGAGCATCGCGCGTTCGCAGTGGAGACATTTTTTAAGAGCTATGATTCTTACGTAGTTGCTCGTCGACAATTTTGTTCAAAGTTCGGCATTCGGCGAATAAGTAATGGACCGAGTGTAAATTTAATTCATTCGTGGGTGCAGAGATTCCTCGAAACTGTTTCGGCTTTGAATGTACCACGGTCAGGGCCCAGTCGATCCGAAAACATTGAAGTGGTTGCAAGCAGTTTACGTGAAAATCCGTGATTTTCAATACGGGAAAGAGCAGCCTGACTGGCACTTCCAACAGCGATTATTCATGAAATTTTAAAAAAGGATCTGAGGGATCTGGATCACATGCTCTTAATAAAACTTTTTTTCATTTAAGTTTGAAAATATAAATCTGCTACCAGACACCCTTTAGTAATCGCACCTCCAAATTGATAAGACTGTTGCTCATGCAGAGGCCATGGAGGCATCCCCATTACTTTCGCTGAAATCTATTGCATTTGTATGCAGAGGACATTTCCAAGACACTGGTCTGTTAATATTTTTGGTGTCATATTTGACAGATTTTGAGGGACTTGAAAAACCGTTTTATGTAGTTCACTTAACGATAACCCTTTAAGGCCCTAATGAAAATTACTTCTAATGTTCGCTGTACATTTAAAACTCTTAAAAATCTGAAAAGCGGAAATGTATTTTTTTTTTTGGAATGAAATTTATGCCACATTTTTATGAGCTGGACATGCAGACAAAACGTACGACATATTAAACATGGCCAGGATTTAAATTTGACTAGCAACCAACAAACTAAGAAAAAAGAAGTTTAAAAATAATAAAGAGAAGAAAAGTTATTCAAGTCCACACATGTCCGCACAGTAAGAAACCAATAAATTACTTTTGGAACAAATGTTAATTTGATCGTGAATGGTTTCTAATTTAAATGCCCAAATGAATATGAGCGAACGCATTGTGGTTACTTTATTAAACTGGCTACGAATGTGAGTGAATACTCTTTCGTTTAAATCTATTAGTTATGCTGCCTTCGCAGCCCAATGGTTTTATTTTTATTTAAATTGAAATTTTTATTTTGAATTTCGATTTGTTGTTTCCTTTTTGACCCCTCTACTGTGCTGTTGTTCTTGTTGTTTCATCGTTATTAATGTTTATGGGAACCAAAAGACACGTCCGTTTGTTTTTCCTCTCCAAAGATACCATTACCATTGTCTACGGTACCTTTGTATGTGTGCCTGCATCAATGATGTTAACCGTACGTTAATTAACGTATTGTACGATAATTTAGACGCTACAACGGTAGACAATTAATTTCTATATTTGAATGGAAGTTTTAAATATAAAAATTTTTATACAACAAAATTTTAATCCAACCAAAATGTGCTGCAGAGGTACATATAATCCCATTGCATATTATATTTGGGAATTTATATCTTATATTTGCATTTTTTTCTTTCAAAGCAGTACTTGTTTCATATTGTAGAATAAAATCCGCATCCTCCGAAAATTTACTAGCGTAATCTTTATCTTGGTTTATAGTTTCTTCAAAATCAATCTCTTCAATAATTGCCTCGATTTCTACATATAAATATATTTTAGACATTGTGGAAAAAAGTATCGTCTTTACAACTTTCTCTTTGAAAATTAGTTAACAATTGTATAAACTGTGTAAGTTTACATTGAATGATAAAAATTGAATGGGAATTCCCCGTAATTTAATTTGTTGGTTCAAAATGTTGCCGTATGTTCCTGATAGGCACATTATGACAGGATTAAGCACATTTGTGGTTTCATATAAATAAATAAATTAATAGAAATTAAAGAAGAGCTACATTTTTTTTAAAGAAATAAAATAATTCAAAGTACGAATTCAAGAAGCACCAAGAACCATGACTTCAATTTAAAGAAGTTAGAACACTTCAAAGTGAAAGATGTGTCTGAAAGGCACATGTTAATTGGATTAGGGTTATATAAAAAAATGTTTAATGCAAATACTACACATAACCTATATATTTCTTATAAACAGAAAAATCATATAAAAGTATAAGCAAAATAATGCCAATTGTAGCGAAATTCTGTATGTTGTTGTTCCTCAGCGCTATTGTTGTTTTGAAATGACTATATTGCATTGGGGCTGCTGGTGGCTGAGGATTTACAGTGCTGGCTCTGCAACCAAAAGAACCGGGTTCGTTACCCAATGAGGTAAAAATAAATTTTTTTTTTAATTTTCTGTGCTGTACCATCCCCCTTCGTTGGTATTCGAGCAATAAAAGGTCGGGGAAGTGAAACAGTAAATATAATGGCTTCCTTTGGTTTCAAAATAATGCGTCAAAATTAACATCAGAGATGCCGCAACTTTACAACAGAGTTGTGCAAGAATTAAGCTTTCACCATCTGTCTATTCTCTATACCTCTCTCTATCTACTTCCAGTGCAATCGAATGCATATGTTGGGGATTTCCCTAAAAAAATATACAGTATAACCTCGTTTAGCGCAACCTTCGATAAGCGCAACTCTTCGATAATCGCAACACCCAAATTTGGAAACAAAGTTAAGCTTTATTTTTAAATTTAGTTTTTTATAAATAAAAAAATATGTCATCTAAAAAAAACCAGTCGACAGTTGGCGAACTCGATAACAACCTTCTGTACAAATATAAATATAATGTGTATTTCTCATGTATTCTAAATATATTATTGTTTTTTTTTTGTTATTTATTTTAATTAATTAAATTTTATTTAAAAATTTTTGACTCGGTTTTCGCAACAACTCAGTTTTTTCAAGACCCCAAAATTTCTATTGGTTGCGTTAATCGATGTTAATACACTGTATATATAAATGTGTTTTTACAAGGAAATATTATATCTTGCGTACGCTAATTTTTCCTAAGAAACAGATATTTTTTTTGGGGCTGTACGGAAATGGAAATTAAACAGTTAACATCACTGGCCGGTATTTAAATATTATGTTAAATGTTTGATGCGAGTGTGTAGTCTCCGTTTTTGTTGCTTCAACTACCTACAACCACTTAAATGATCAATGATCCACATTGTCTGCATATTTAAATTTGTCCATCAACATTTATTGTAGAGTCCTCAAAGGAAAAAAAAACCCCAGCCACACACACACACACACACACATATGCTTATGTTTTTTTGGCATTTGGTCGCCTACATTACGGAGCATGTGCCTAACACAAGCACATTCATACCTCATCATTCTTGCCACATTAATGTTGAATAATTTCTGTCCCTTGTTATTGAGTTGATTGTGTGCCAAAGTCTCATGCTGTGAAAAATTTCAAACCGGCCGATTGCTGGTTGCTTTAGTTGCAAATAAATGCCTACGTTGCTGGGCCTTTTGTGAGCCAAGTTAATTTATGCAATATTCGACATTTTTTTTTTGTTGCCTTAGAGAAATGTTTTAAAATGTTGTTTGTGAATAAGAGGCTTCGCGGACGTCACAATGGGTTGAAAACTATCGGGTTTTGTTTTTTGCAAAAGAAATTTCATTGACAAATGGCTGAAAAATTTTTTATTTAAAAATGCCTTTGCAAAAATTTTATAAAGAAATTACCATTGTGCAACAACTAAATAATACGTCGCACTTTTTATATTAAGGCCTGGTTTTTGTTTGTTTTTCAGCCAATATTTGCAACTAAAAAAACCCATTTTCATACAGTTTTCAGTTGTTGTTTTATGCCCGAAAAATATTCTTCATTGTCGCTGTGAAATGGAAAGAAAAACTGTATCACGCGGCTGCCTCCACATCATTAGACTCGTACATCAACAGCAGAAACAATTCAGTGTATAAACGATAACACAACAAAGCAACGCAAAGCAAAGCAAACAATAGCAAGTAAAACAGCAACAATAATGTTGATTTTTAGTGTTAAGCCCTTAATTAAAATTCTTGTACAACACAAACACTTTAATGCCTTTTTGCATTTGCGCAAATGATGTTTAACAGGAGGCTTAAAATATCAACAACGACAACAGCAACAAACACAGCAATAGCATCAGCAATAATAACAACAGAAATAACGTTAAAACGGTCAAAATAAAAAGGCATTATGGAGATGCATTGCACAACAGCTGCATGCACGCGTATGACAGTATTTGTGTGTGTGTGTATGTGTGTCTGCTTATGTGCATTTACTGTTGTTTCTATTGCCAAACTACAATGTGATGTAAATTGATAATTTTTCAAAAATGTTGTAAAAATGTTTATCTTTTCGTTTTTACGCTGTTTGTTTTGGGCTGTTTTCTGTTTTGTTAATAAAATTGCATTTTTAGGAAGATTACGGGCGCAAGTTTGATAACAGTTAAAACGAATAATTTTGTTATTGGAATGTACATTTTTAGAAATACGGAGAAACAAGTTCATGCCGATATTCAAATGGTTGGAATTTTAATTATTGAATACAAACAAAATTGATTCCAAACCATGTACACAGAAAAAAATCAACTAAAATTTTAATTCAAAGTATTGCAATATCAATTAAAAAATTAATTAGATTTTCAGCTGTAAAGAAATTAATAGTATCAATTAAATTTTTAATAAGATTAATTACATTTTTAATAATCTTAATTAAATATTTAATTAAATATATATTTTAAAAAATTTTTAATGGAAAAAATATCTGCTTTCAATTCGAATTCCGTACTAATTTCTGTTTGTATAAATAATAATGAAAAATTTAATTAATTTGGAAATTTGAAAAAAAAATTTAATTTAATTAAAAAAATGTAAATTTATGCTGTTCTATAGAGGAAGCCATCTATTCTATAATTATTATATTAATGATTATACTCTGGAAGAAGTTGAAACATTCCTTGATCTTGGTGTCCTAGTCGACAGAAAATTAAGTTTTAATTTACACATTTCCCAATCAGTGAATAAAGCTAAAAAACGTTGGGGTGAGGAATTTAATGATCCCTACGTTATAAAGCTTTTGTTTACGTCGCTGGTGAGACAGACCCATTCTTGAATACGCCTGTATTATTTTGGATCCGCAGTATGATATCCACATAAAGAAAATTGAATAAGTTCAAAAACAATTTCCTTTATTTTGTCTGCTTGGACTTCCTTGGAATCGTGATCTTAATCTCCCATCATATGAAAGTCGCCTTGCACTTATTAAGCTTTCTACTTTGAAAAGTATGAGAATATACATGAATGTATCATTTGTAATGAATCTAATAAATGGAGTTATTGACTCAGCGCTCTTACTCCGTCACATTGAATTGATAATACCAATTATGTTCCCATAAAACTTCAATATTTCCGCTCCAACTATGCCAATTTTGATGCATTCCATATAATGTGCGTTGAATTTAATGATCTACATATATTTCATTGAATTTTCGATTGATTCTAATACTCTAAAAAACAATATTTTAAGGCACTTAAATGCATTTTATTAATAATTGCATACGTATCTTTTATTTTAATGTTATATTTTTATATATATATTTATAATTTAATATTATTACTATTGTTAGATTTATTATTAATATTTTGGAATTTAATTTATGCTTAAGCTAGTAAGAAATTAGTTCATAGGCTCAAAATTGAATAAAGAAATAAAGAAAAAAAAATATTTAGTTCCTATTCGCATGCCTATTGGGTATTAATATCTATTGGTATAAATACTAATTAACAATTTAATTAAATATTTTGGAAATCTCAAACATATTTTTAATTGAAAAAATAATATTTAGTTTCAATTTGCATACTTATTGAATGTTAATTTCTATTTGTGTAAAGGTTGTCTTTTGTCTATTTCATTGGAAAAAAAATTAATTATTTATTATATATTTTAGTATTTTACATAATGAAAAATTTAATTTTATTGATTAAACTTTTAATTGACAAAATATACTATTCTAATTAATTAATTTAATTAAACTAATAAAAGTGAAATTAATTTTTTCTGTATACTGAGATTAAGTACACAGAAAAAAATTAAAAAATTTTTGACATCAATTAAAAAATTTATTAATATTTCACCAGTAAACAAATTAGTATTATCAATTAAATTTTTATACTTATATTAATTGAAATAACATTTGAATAAATATTAGTTGCAACAATTAAAAATTTAATAGATTGTTATTGTATTTTTTTAAATAAATTTTTTTTTAATAAATAAACTTTTAATTAATTTTTTAATTGCTTAAATTAAAATCCATTCTTTTTCTGTCTTCAAAAAGTCGTTTTATATTATTGATGGCATTTAAGTGATTAAAAATTTAATTGTATCAATTAAACTATTTAATTGAAATAAAAATAAAAATTCTTTAACTGTCTTAATTAATAAAAAACAAGTAATAATTTTTTCTGTGTAGTTTGAAATTTGGTTTTCTATTTTAACACACAAAAAGTTTTCCGTGAATTTTTGTGATGCCATATCAACTCTTCCATAACGTTTGGACTCGTCATCAATCATTAATAAACTTCGCTGCATAACAAAAATTGTTTCCCCCGTAACTGTGAATATTATTTTGAGAAATTGCAAAGAATAAAACCCTCCAGAGTTTTTAATCACTATACTGAAAATTTAATAAAACGAAATTAAAAATATGCAAATACGAGCAATGGCTTTATTTGGTTTATGGTTAAATTATGCAGTATTTTAAATAATTAAATTGCTTACAATTATTGCAAAAAAATTAAAATAAAAATGCAACAACAACTACGATAAAATGCCACAGCTAGTGGCACAAACACTTTTATTGTCGCAGTATCAAATCTGCGTAATACAGAAATCCCACTACTGCTGTTTGTGATGGCAGTGATGAAAATGACGAAGAGATTATTTTATTAAACAGAAAATTTAAAAAAAAAACATGTTCGTCATGCTAAGCAGTGCTTTAAAATTATAATTTCATTGTGTAATAGCGGAAATGTGACAAGGTTAACGATGCGTAGTAATTCCGATGCCACCACACAATGCATTTCGCTTTGCACCCACTAAACTGAGGAAAACGAGCTTCTCTATTCGATTGTGTGTTTTTTTTTATTCTCGTTATTCAAACGCAACTGCATTACTGAACCGATTTAGAAATTAAGTTTTTTTTTTGTTTCTGAGGGTATATCGTCATATGATTTCAAAAAAACCTTAAGTTACAAAAAATTTAAAATTGAAAATCGACTTTTTGATTGATTATGATTCACAGTATCAAAATGCATGTTTCTGCAAAACTTTACACGCCTACAATTATAAATAAAGTTCTTATCAACAAAATTCTAAAACGGTCAAGTTCAAGCGTAAAATATAGTTAGAATGTGTTTTGCTTCTGCTGTAAAAATTTTTTCAATGCAACTAAGGGCTTTTGTGAATTCATATGATGATATGTATCTCCAGGTTGGTTCCATGGCAAAGAAAGACCAGTACTCGTTCCTATGCGGAATAAATTTCTTTCGGCGCAATCTTCCCTGGCAACTGCGATGTTAGAAAGCTCAAGTCTAATGTCCACGAACAATAATTTATAAATTTTTCAAAAAGCAATTGGCTTGGCACTGGGCTGAGAAAAAAAATTTATGCGGAATGTTTCAGTTTCAAGCGATACATGGCCATAAAACTTTATTTTATTCATTGTGAAATTAATATTCATAATTTGCTGTTGTAATTTTTATAAATATTAATTGGTTTGCAGATTTAAAAGTCACATTAATGAAAACTATTAATTCCTTTGAAACTCTCCTCATTACTTTGCCCATTACGATGCAAATTTATTAACTGACACTGCTCATTAAAGCCGTGTGTCCAACTGCACTGATTGCTCAATCCCATTTGTTAGCACATCCATATACACATTGTACATACATATGAATATACAGTTGCGTTAGCGGGTGTAAGTGTGTTTGCGTTTGATTATAAAAAAAAATATTTATTTTAATAATAAATAAATTAAAAAGAAATATGCATTTTTTACAAACGTTACTGTGATACTTTGGTTGGTTTTTATTTTGATTTTCCTTTAAAAAAAACACACGCACACACACATTAAAATGCAATTGCAATCACACACTTTTTAAATTAATTGCGGTTTGCACATGTATCGTTTGTGGTCTACTTTGAAATGAAATTAATTTTCATTTTTTATTTTCTTTTTTTTTTTTTTTAATTTTCCCTTCGTATTTCGCTGTTACTTTTTTTTAATATTTAATTAAGAAATAACTGTTGGCGATATAAAACGGAGAATGATTTTTAAAAAAAAAAATATACACACATACATATTGCTTCTTATTTACTTAATTATAATATACAACGTGTTTTTTTTGTTCTGTTGAACAATTACGAGTGAGTACACATTTTCCTGCTGGGAGTGTTGTGGCTTTAAATGCCAGTTTTCATTATAAAAATAATAAAATTCACTTAAATTTTTAATTACGATCTAACAGTTCAAGGAATGTAAAATATTTATTTACGCTCGACAAAAAAAAAAAAGAATAAAAAATGTTTTCTTAAATGCTTAAATAATATCCTCTAATGGGGCTTTTTACGCGTCAACTTTACCATTAACTAAGCAATTAATAATTAAGAAAAAAGGGGTAAAAAATGGGATTTTCGTAAATCGGGAAACAAAATCTGGCAACACTGTCAAATGTCAATACCGCCTTTGTCATCACTAGATAGATATTGTTATCACTACAAAATCCGTATCAAGTTACAGTTTGCGCGAACTTATCCTAAATGAAAATTAAACTGCTGATACCACGTCACTATGGACCACGGAGTTGGGCATGCCGATGTCATTGTAGTGTCATTATATATGATAGAGAAGGTTAAGTTCGTTTCAAACTATAATACAAGTCCTACGACTGTCATAAGTTTTTGTGAGAGAGAAATCTAATGAGATTTACTAATACGCGTACGTTTGCGAAACAAAATGGAATGGACTGGATATTTATGTCACTCTGTCATCGTTTGTCATTATGAATCATTATGACACTCTACACGAGGATTACTCAGAAAAACAAAATAAAACTTCTTTTTTGTTGCATAAAGTTGTTCTATTGTTGTTTACTAATTTGAGTGCGCCGATTTCAAATCTACCCTCGGATTTTTTGTAGCAGCTCTAGTTAGTGAGATGCAGGTACCGTCTTAAATTTACATAAGTAGTCGATAGTTTCTATCAATAGCGGTGTAACTTAACTAGTTCTTTGTAAATTTCAGTATGTCTTCCTCAGGAAGGACGTGTTTAAATAATCCTGATTGTTTTTGTGTTATTTGTGGAGAATATATGTTTCAAAAATTTCGTTTAAATGTGTCGGACTTTGTGAAAAAGGCATACTTGGACTACTTTGGGTTTCCGTTGCCATCAAACGCTAAACCTGGGATACCAAGTTTGGTATGTAAAACATGTGTTGAATCTTTGCGACTGTGGGCAAACAAAAAATACCCACTTTTAAGTACAAAGCTCCTATGATTTGGCGTGAACCATCCAACCATCATGACGACTGTTATTTCTGTGTAACGAAAATCATAGGAATAAACCATAAAAATTGCTCTAAGTGGATATATCCAAACTTAAAATCTGCCATAAGACCAGTCTGGAGTATTAGTGACACATTAACACCACAGCACCCATGTACATCTTCGCAAAATGCAGACCAGTGCAGCGGACAAACCGAAAACGACGACAGTGGTAGCGATAGTGATTTTGATTGCTACGGTAGTCCCCGACCACTAAATCAAGATGATCTAAATGACTTGATCAGGGACCTTGGACTTTCTAAAACGGCATCAGAAATTTTAGCTTACCGATTGAAAGAAAGAAATTTGTTGACCAGAGGAACGATGATATCGTACTACCGTAACAGGGAAAAGGATTTACTTCCTTTCTTTACTCAAAAAGATAATTTTGTGTTTTGTACTGATATTCCATCTAGACAATTTTCCTGAAAATCTCGGTGACCTAAGCGAGGAACAAGAAGAGCGCTTTCACCAGGATATTCGCACTATGGAGTAGAGGTATCAGGGGCACTGGAATGAACATATGATGGCTGATTATTGTTGGAGCATTCAAAATAGTACTCATATAACATTTCACTCTAGAAAATCCAAAAAAAGGAAATTTCATTCAGAATAAATATTTTAATTAATAAATTTAATTAATAAATTTAATTAATAAATTTAATTAATAAATTTTTTAAACTTAAACTATGTGCATTTTCAATGAAAAATCCTGTCACTTCATAACTCCAAAACTACTACATGAAAACGGCATATATTTTTGAAATCAGCGTGGAAAAACTATTCAGATTCATGTAAAAAATCTCATGCAACAGACGTGCTGTTTTCCAGTGTTATGTATAACAGCACGTTGACGTATTTTAGAAGAATTATCATTCTGACATTTGTATCGATTGCAATTGGTGTGACATTGCATTGAAAGGATATTTCATTGATGAGAAGGACGCAAATAAAGTCATTTATGCTTGACAAGGTCATTCCATTGGCAGCAGACTTAAGAAAGATGAAACTTAGCGCCATTCTCTGTTATGAGACGATAACAAGTGTTAACGCTGCAGTGCTATGTCTGGTACGCGAGCTCGTTAGAGTATCTTCGGTGGGGACACATAATCTAAAAATTTCCTAGTGAATCGTAATAATGCGCGGGCACCTTCTGTCATCTATGAAATTTTTATTACTTGCTTTAAATATGACACCATAATGGCAATTGTCAGCATTTATAAACGATGAATAATTATGACATTCGCCATCTCCAGTAGATGCTGCGTAAAGCTACACATTGATTGGTTAAAATTTCAGGAAATATAGTGGATAAGAAGCCTTTCCCTTAATCCGCAATTCTGTACAGGAGATAGCAGGGAGGCTTATAGGCATACAGTGCTAAAACAAATAATGTATTGAACGTTGCTGGTAAAATTTTAATTGAATTTCAAATATTTCAAGCTGATATAGTTTTGCTTTTCAACTTATTAATATTTGCGCTAATATTTCTGGAAAAATGTTATGACACAACTTTGACATTTTAACATGATTTCTTTAGTTTTTAATTTCATTCTTTAATCATAATAAAAATTATTTTCGTTATTTTGACTACACGATTGACTACCTGTGTGCTTGTCATTTTAAGTTGTATCGCTGCTGGTGGAACAAAGCAGCCCACGCTAGTTCAATATTTTTTTTATTCAACGTTTGTATTGCTGTGATTTTAAATAAAATTTGAAAAAAAAATAGTTTTCAGCAGCAAAACCACCATGATTTCAATATATGAATCATCATCATCGTCGTCGTCGTCATCATCATTGGCAACGTCATCTACTCAAGTTTATTTCAACATTTTAAGCTTGTAGTTTATAATGGTCGTTTTGATAACTGACAGATCGACAATGCTCATAAATTGATTAAATACAAAAACAACATAAAAACACACTGTCCCACACATAGGCACACACACACACACACACACACACTAACTCACTCTTCTCAGTTTATTTTTATTCGAAAGCAAATCCTGGCAACTTGGTGTTCGGTTAACAATAAAATAAGATTATTTTGTTGGCTGTTTGGTTTTATTTATTGTCTGAAATATGACTGTAATCAGTGGAAAAAATTTGTATTTAAGCACTGTGCAACAAATTGGTGTCATGCCTGCAAAATTTTTAATATAAATTTGTTTGAAGTTTTATTTGCATTTTTATTCAAGATCTATTTGAGCCCCCCCAAAAACAACAGTGCTACAAATATTACGAGCGATAAGTTGCCGTTGTTGGCAAAGTACGAATTCAATGGGCGATATTTCGAAATGGCGTGTGCAAAGCAACACGGTAATAAAATGCGAATATATTGAATAAATATTCATGAAAAACTATGAAATTAAAGAAAAGGAAAAAAAACCTTTGACCATTTTATGTTTCCTCTGCAGATGCATGAAAATTAAAAATATTTCACTTCTTTTAAATTTATCGCATCCATGTCTGCTTTTTGGGGCGCAGTATTTATAAAATAAATTCACTCTCAACTTTATATTGAAATATTCGGTGTTGGAAAAAGAAATTTATTGATTTCAATTCAAATCGTTATCAATAACGTTAAACACTACTCCTAATAAAAAAAAATATTGTCTAGTTCCAGCCCAATGCATGGCATGTGTAGTGGGATCCAATTCTATTCGATCCAAGAAAAAAAAATTATTTTTCTTTTGTTACATGACTTGTTGCAAGTCACAGTGACAGTTGAAATTAATTTAGCTGTCATTACAAACCTCTTCCGTATTGGCAGAATTTTCGAATATTCGTTCTGCTGCCGGCGCCACTTTCGAGTAAATGAGTGCATAAAACACGAAGAACGCTGAAGATGAAGTTGTAGCAGCCTTCGAAAGCAGCATGTTGTTCTGTTTTGCTAGTGTTTGTAAATGTGATTTGCAATTTTGTCTTTGATTTAGTTTATTTCTTAGTACCCTATCGCATGTAATTTTGAGTGCCAGTATTGTATTGATCAATTTGAAAAATTTTAAATAATGCATAAACAGGGTTTCGTAATAAGGCCCACAAAGGCACAAGGCGTACATATGTATGTATTTAAAAATTAAAATGCATATTTTTTAACGCGCAGCCACAAAAGCATTAGAGAAGTCTTTTTCTCTACGACGAAGTTCATCTAGCCCGATCGCATTTACACATGGTACATCATAAGTTGGAAAAATAATGAATTTCTTTTTATAACATCTCATGCTTTAAGCCCAAAATTTACTCACATGCAAATATTTAAACACTGACTTTATTAGGAAAAAAATGAGTTTTTATAAATTGGTTTTCATGTTCTTTGTTTGGTGAATGAAAAACACAAAAAACCTCCATTGTACGGCAGAAGCATGAATTGTGGTCAATAGTGGTGCGTGTGAAAAACAAAAATGTTCCCAGTACGTGACTTTTATTTTAAAATATCGAAGTTATTATTCTCCACCTTCTTTTTTGTGTTTTTTTTTGTTTTTCTTGGTTATTCGTTACAGCAGTTTTGTTTTTGTTGTTTTTAATTCTGTCTTTTTTGCCAGGATTATTTTGAGTTTAATAACAATGAAGGACTGATGTTAAAGGACTAAGCGATATCAATTACTTAAATAAATATGCAAATAAAAAATATGAAAAGAGATTTCTATTTAATGTGTGTTATTGAAAAACAATACAGATATGATGATAATTTCTAGCGGAAATAACTGATTTTAGTAATCAATTTATTTACTACGAAAATGTTTAGCTTTTTTTTAGGGTATTGGGATATGGAAGATTTCGGTAATCAAATTGAAGTGCATTGAAAAGAATTAAACAAAATTTTTATTAATAAATGAAATTTAATTAAATTCATTTAATTATTTAATTAAATTTTTATTGTTGACTTAATCAAATAAATTTTCAATTGAATTTTTAATAATTTTTTTTTTTTTTGGCGTGTGACGTAGGGTTGAAAATGCCTTCGCACTTACAGAGACCGTCGTCATCTGCGTCGAGTGGTGCTGCCACTAAAAAATTCCCTCCTCCTCCTCTGGGTAGATTATAATTTTTAATAATAAAAATTAAAAATTTAATTAAATAATTATGTAATATTTTGCCAATTATTCAACGATTTAAATATATTTAAATCGAGTAATAAAATGTTTGTTGTATGAAGAACATTTTTGAACAAGCTTTTTCAGTTTATTTTATTTGTATATTTCGGAATTCTCAAAGATTTTTTGGGAGTTCTTGTATAAACATATGGAATTTATGAGCTTTTTTCTCAAGAATTTGGTATTAGCAACAAATGATATGTACATATAGATCAGTTAAAACATATAACAAACATCGATAAATAATCTTAATTAAATAATTTAAAATAAATTTTTAATAGCAAAAGAAAATCTTTGAATTCAATTGGAATGCCTGTTGGGTACTGCAAGTGAATATTTCATAATAAAAAAATAAAGAATTTATTTTTATTAATTATTGACCCCACAAGTAAATTGAAATTAAAAGTTTAATCGATTCAATTAAATTTTTAATTTTAATTAACTTTTGGGCTCAATACTTAAATAACTTAATTAATTTGATTAAACTTTTAATTGAAATAATATATTATAGCAATTAAAGATAAAAATGTAAAAAAAATTTTCTGTGTGGGGAGTTTTATTAAATTTGAGTGCTCGGCATGATAGAAAGTCCTGAGTTCAAACCCGCCTCCAACGATGTAATACTGATAGCTAAGTGCAATAACACATTTTTTTTTCTTGGGCCAGTGCTCAGGTGATGTCCTCTCCGTATGCAATACATTGCTCCGGAACTAGTTGGGAAGAGAGCAGACTAGTTGGTAGAGAAGAGACAGGTGGTGAAGTGAAGTTGCGAGGTTTTTGGGAATTTAAAAAAGCAGAGTTGTGTTTCTTATGTTATTTTTGGCGCACCATTTTTAAGCTGAAGGGAGCCTTTTTGTTTATTATTTTACTTCGCCAATATTTTATTGCTTAAATACCGACGATGAAGGTCACCGATTCCGTACCCCAGCTGCAAAAGAAAATTAATGTCATGCTTAGAGAATGATATATGACAGCATTTAAAGCATCCATATGTGAATAATTTTCACTGCTCTAGATCCATATTAATAAATTCTGAGGCACAACGGAGAAAGTATAAATAGCCCATACATTTTAAAGAAGAGTTGAGGCTTTAGCTTAAATTGAGTTTAAAAAAGAACCCTAGAAAACTGGAGAAAAAAGAAAAATTAAAGAATAAAAAGTAGAGGTCATTCTTTCATTTCGAGTTATGGGCCTCTGAACAAGACATAAAACTAAATTTAATTGAAAATTAATCGATTTCATTTTATTATTTTCATCATGCTTCATCAGAATGAAATTTTTTGTTCCGATCCACTGAATGGGCATCAAGCCCATACAAATTTTTTTTTAAATGTTCCACATCTGGACTACTTCTTCATCACAATAATAGGAGCTTCTGTGTTTCTTTGGAAATATTATTTTTTTGCTGGGTCTAGTCCTTCCGTTTAGTGCCATTTATAAGAAAATCAGGAGTGGTATATCCCACTTCAATTAGTCTAGCGGTTGACAACTACAGAAACAAAGTTCCTTATAACTTATTTTCTATCTGAGAGTTTTAAGAAAAGCTGAAAACAAATGCTCAAACATTCTTGCTTGTTCATACGTAAACAATTTTAAAGCGACAATAAACTGTTCCCTCCTTAAAGTTGTTTCTTAAATTTTTAAATTATTTATTAGTCAACAGTATGTGTGTATGTAAGGGATTTCTGGAAAATGAAAAGTTACCCGTACCTTCAGAAAATACCTTGGGGTATACATTTCTTCTAATAAGGGTCGCATTACAATCACGGTTGATGTTACATGTTTCTTAAATAGACTTCGAAATGCTAAAACACTAAAAAATTAGTCAAATGTAAAATTTTCCTTTCCATTATTATCCCTGCCTGGCATATTTTGTTTCAGCGAGACAAAAAGGTCCTGCTGTCTTTATAAAATATGCTAATTTAAATAACCTGATACCTCTATAGAGAGGGAAAAATGCCAAGAAAAAAATTAAAATAATAATACTGTAATATAAAATGCTAAATAATTCAAATAAACAAGAGAAAAAAAATGTTTAACAACAAATTTTAAGAGAAAAAAAAAGTGAAATAAATTCGAATGTCAAATAAAAAATTAAATGGTTACAAGTTGTTTGTTTCAGGTCTTTTGCATTTAATGGAAATGTTTTTTGAATTAAATTTTTATTAATTTAAAGGTATTATTATTTGGGCTGCCATTTACTTATTATTATTATTATTATTATTATTTTAATTTTTTATTTTTTGGTAAAGTTGAACTCTATAAATTATTAATGAAAGTAACCCCTGATTCCTCCTTCTTTCTCTCTGTCAAATAAATATGTTTCTGAGTTATATGTAGCAAAAGGAATTGTGTTCTGTTAAAAAGGTCATGCAGGGCAGGCATGATGTTTGTTGTCAACTTTTACATCTGTTAATTAAAATTTTAAAATAGTTTTTCACACGTCTTAAATTAAGATGGTATGCATATTTCAAATAATTGAAGGGTTAGAGACAATTAATGAATGACATTTTTTAAGGGTTTTTCTGGAGATCCGATAAACAGCAATATAAATGCAAGCGGAAGTTCAATATGCAGTAGAAAGTGACACAACAATATTTTTCAGAGGAAACCACAAAAACAGAACTTTTTTAAATAAATTTCGTCATGGTAACGTTCAAAAGTGCATGCATTACGTCACGCTCCGGTGATAGAAGACATTTCCATCAAATTATTTAATGCGGGTGTATTTTCTAATTTAAGAAAAGAAAATAAACTAAATTTTTACAAAAAATCAATTAAAACATTAATTACATTTTCAACTGTAAAAAATTAACAGTATCATTTATTATTAATTTTTTTTTTTTTTTTTTTTTTTTTTTTTATCTAGGACCAGCACTCAGGAGATGACTCCTACACATGCGAAGCATTGTGCTGGAACTATAGAAAAGCGATAGTAGGAGAAACGACAGGAGGTGAAGCTTAATTAATTATTTTTGCAGCTCTGCTTTCGCACGTTCTTTGTTTATACTCGTAGCAGTGCTGAAGCTTCTTTAGTAGCCATTTTTATTATTATTTTACTTCGCCGGTGGTACACAATACCGACGAAGGAGGGCGTTCTGATGTGATTGTGGATTGCTATCAGCTGAAGCCGGTATTGTTCAGTGACCAGTGACTATGCCTTCGCCACTGAAACCTTCCGACAACAACTGACACACAAAGACACACTAATGCAACATCAGAAAAATGCGAGATGTTTATTTTTATTTTAAAATTTTAGGTCTGAAACTGGGGTTGAACCCAGGTCTGTTTTTGGATTCGTAGTTAACGTGCAGACTACCATCCATCGTGCCATCGCCACCACATTTAATTAAATAATTTGAAAATTTTAAGCAAATTTTTAGTAGTAACAATTAAAATTTTAACTGAATTTTTGTAAAATTTTTAATTAATTTTTTTTTATTGCAAAAATTAAAAAATAAATTGATTTCATATAAAGTATACCTTAGTTTTTAATTAATTTTTACTTTTTTTCTTATTCACTGTATCAATTAAATATCAAAATAATTTTCAATAAATTTTTTATTCTTAATAAGTAAAAATTTAAATAAATATTTTCAAAATTTCAAGGAAATTTTTAGTAGCAACAATTAAAATTTTAATTGAAATTTTCCTAAATTTTTAATTAATTTTTTTTTTAATGCAATAATTAATAGTTAAACTAATTTTTTTAAATTTAATTAATTTTTTAATTCAATTTTACTTTTGTTCATTCAATATATCAATGAAATTTGTATTATTGAATTAATTCAATTAATTCCCCAGAAATGTTAATTAAAAATTAATTAAATTTTTGTTAAATTTCAATTAAATTTTTAATTGCAAGAATTCAAATTTTAATTGAATTTTTGTTAAATTTTTAATTAATTTTTTTATTGTAATAATTAATAGTTAAACTGATTTTTTTAAGTCTAATTAATATTTTAATTTCATTTTACTTTTGTTTTCGTTCACTGATCAATAAAATTATTATAGTTGACTTAATTGACTTAATTTTTAATAAACTTTTTGATGATAATATTTTAAAATTTAAAAAAAAAATTTTAATAGAAAAAAATATTTGATTTCAGTAGGAATGCTTGTTGGGTATTAATTTCTATTAGTAGAGAAATAAAATAAACGGAGAAGCATTAAAATAAAAATACGTCCACATTTGAGCCTCAAAAATTAACAAAAAATTTAATTGAATTGAGTAAACTTTTAATTGCAAAACATATTCTAATTAAATGTGTTAATCTAAAAAAAAATTGTCCCCTTTTTGACTGGAAGGAGCTACAAATGTTTATCAACGAACATTTCATAAACTTTATTCGAGTTTATTTACGATACTTAGATGGCTTAACAGCAGCTGAAACTCGAAACACACATTGAACAATAAAAAAAATTTATTTTTTAATAATTTTACGGAAAAAAATTGGCTGTTCATTTATGACCTGTGTGAAGATAAATTTCGAAATTTAAACCCTAGACACAAACCAACTTCCTTAACAGAGCTCTGTTAACGTGCTAACAGAAGAATTTCTAGAGAAATTCCAAATTTGAAATTTCAGTAAAAATGAATTTTTTTTATGAAAACACCTAATATTAAAGGTTTTTGGCCATTGGATATCATAAAGGGCAACAACAGCTATAAATTCCAACAATTTCCATCTGCCCATCTTTCTCCAGTTTCATGAAATATGATGCATCTTCTAAAGAAATAGGCATTTTTTATTTGCAAAATAAACAAGATTCCTTGACATATTGGGGATACAAGTTTATATTTTTGTGAAGGGGATTGGAGAAACTACTTGCTCCTTTAATTTGTATCCATTTGGTCCAAAAATGTAAGCACAGTTCCATTTGGAATAGGTACATCTCGATTTTTCATGTTTAACAGAGGCCTGTTAACTTATTAACAGAGCTCTGTTTAGGCAGTTGGTTTGTGTCTAGGGTTTAAATGTCGAAATTTATCTTCACACAGGTTCATTTATGCACCTACAATTACCGTTTAATATATTTTTAAAATTCCTCCAATCACGATTGATTCGTGATCTCTTCCAAGGTTATTTTTGCAGAAGTAACGTCCAATGTATATTGCATCAATTTATATTTATATATTATATTTGTTATGAACAAGTTTCGTTGAGTTAGAACAAAAGCCCTTTAAGGCACATAATGGATTTGAACAAACAACTTTGAGTAACGTTCAATACACAGGTTCATAAAGCCGTTTCTAACTAAAATAATACCAACAAAAGTGTCTTGAATTTTTTTCCAAAGTAACGTTTTAATATATTTGTGTGGGACCTTACGATACATTTTATTATCCTATTAAATGAATAATTCAACCTTCATATTTTCCACATTTTTCATACTGATGTACAAGTTTAAGGTGTTTAATACAAATATAAGCTTCAATAATTGACAGTATATGTATTTAATATCCGTTGGGTATTTTTCGGAATACATCTCTTGAGCTTTTAACAGATTTAAAAAGTAATATTTTTTTTACTCGTTTTTGCTGCTGCGGTTTTGTTGTTTCAATAAAAAAAAAAAACAAAAAACATAGAAAATACACGACATGAAATTGCAACATTTTTGCACGTTATTCAACTAATCTCTGCTAACTTATTTGTTTTTAAGCCATAATCTGATATCTGTCAAAAATGCACAATGCATAAAAATTAAACGGGTATTTAATATTTTTCTTGGCATTACAGAGACAAACCAGGTAATAATTTCGTATTTGACACACACACACACACACGTACACAAATACAGCGACAAATTACCTTTGCACTTGTTAGTTTCAACAAAATCTGCATTTGCTAGTTGCAGATAAGCGCATGCATTTGTTAGTTACAATATACGGAGAGCATGAGAGAGAGAGAGAGAGAGAGAACGAGTGAGAGGGAGACAACTTGAAAAATGCCAAACATTTCAAATAAATCTTCATGATGACCGATAGAAACGTTAATACTCCGCCAAAGAAAAACACAAAATAAAACTATTTAATAAATTTGCTAATCGCACAGTATAAAAACGTTTTTAAACGCACCACGGTACGCATTTGGTAACCGCAAATTTATGGCACCGATTTTTATGGTTGTTTGTATAAGAGGCAAATAACTACAAGTCTAAGACACTTGTTGCTATTTATTTATTATTTTGCTGGTTATTTTCAAAGCAATTAATTAAACTTCAGCATGCCCAGAGTTTTGTCAATTACATTTTATTGCTCGTATCTGTAAAACGGCATTTAAACACTGTTGTGCAGAAAAAAAAAGAAAAACAAAAAACGAAATTGCAAAAAATAAATAATTTGTCGAAAAATCTAACAGAGAAAAATTATACCCAGAAAATGTAAATGTAATTAAAAATTAATTCATTGTATGTTGCCATACAAGGAGGCCTTTAGTTGTTGCTAAATGAATTTTACATTATTCAGTCATGTATGCAGGCCGGAATTTTTTCATCAGTTCTGTGGTCTCAAACTTCCTTTTCTCATACGAGTACGAGTTCTGTTGTTTTTAATGGAAAATTGCGTGCTGAGGCAGAGTACTTTTGTTGCTTTTTGTTTTCGTTATATTTTTTTTTTTTGTGTGTAAATTTGATTGCATTTTATTGGGCTTTGTCCTCGTTTTCTTCCACTCATCAAACCCAGCATGAGACTGTATGTCGTAAACTCTTTTACTACTTCACTTTAAGCTCATGCTAACTTTAAAAGCATTTTTGTCTGCCTGTGTCCTTTTGTGTCTTTGTTCGCATTTGTAGTCAATTTTGTCTGCCTCAATTTGGATACATAGATACCTGTGATGTAGCCAAAAACGGATTGTAAGATTGTTAAAACATGAATAATCTACAGATATTTACACTTGTTCCAAAAATACAAAATCTAACTGATGGTTCAAGATACAATTGGACTTTTTGCCGTATAGAAAATATTGCTTTCAATAGAAATGTATGTATTCATTTCATAGACTGGTATTATACCTGGGCAAGGGCGACATACATGTAAAGAAATTTGTCGACATCTGGAATTTTTCTGTAATAAATAAAATACAGGGTGGCGATGGTACGAGGGATGGTAGTCTGCACGTTGACTAATAAACCAAAAACAGACCTCAGTTCAACCCCAGTTTCAGACCAAAATTATAAAAAAAAAAAAAAATCTCGCATTTTTCTGATGTGCATTAGTGTGTCTTTGTGTGTCAGTTGTTGTCGGAAGGTTTCAGTGGCGAAGGCATAGTCACTGGTCACTGAACAATACCGGCTTCAGCTGATAGCAATCCACAATCACATCAGAACTCTCTCCTTCGTCGGTATTGTGTAGCACCGGCGTAGTAAAATAATAATAAAAATGACTACTAAACCGAAGCTTCAGCATTGCTACGAGTATAAACAAAGAACGTGCAAAAGCAGAGCTGTAAATTAAAGAATTAAGCTTCACTTCCTGTTGTTTCTCCTACTATCCCTTTCCTATAGTTCCAGCACAATGCTTCGCATGTGTAGGAGCCATCTCCTGAGTGCTGGTCACAGATTAAAAAAAAAAAAAATGCTCTTTCTTGCTATGGCAAATAGTGCAAGGTGGTGCAAAAATTGTCACACGACAACCTTCGCATTCCTGACGGATGGATATTCTCTTTGAGGGCTTTAAAAAAAGTCTGAGGCCTGTGTAGAAGCATGAAACACATTCGCCACAACCGGCTTCGAGCTACAGAGACTACAAATGTAGTTGGCTGCATTCATTCCCTTGTAGCCGGCGACTTAATTATTTTGAAGACGGCAGCTATGAACAACTGCTCACCACAGAAATGTGTATTTCGTATATTTCAGTGGTGCCACTTTAAAGCATTTCAGTTTCATAAAAAGTAACACTTGTTTCAAATATCCTCATTCCACTTAAATATTTAAAAACAGGTCAACTTATCTATGCAAAACTTCTTTGTTGTTAATATATGAGTTAATTATTAATTTTTTTGTGCTCTTTCTTTTTTAAGCTCTTTCTCATTACATTGGCAGCACTATAATTGCATATTGTCGCTTGTCAAAATAGAAATTCTCCTAAGTTGGCGACAACTACAAAAGTGGTCGTGTAGCCGTGTAGCAGTGATGTCGTCATAATAATCGTTTCCATATAAACGTATGTATTTTAATTTTGACAGATTGTAGCTGGTAGCCTGCTGTGGCGAATGTGTTTCTTGCTTGACATAGGCTGGTAACTGAAAAAAACCCCGTAAAAGAATTTCATAACACTTAAATCAGGTGATCCTGCCGGCAAATCACCGAAACGAGGAATAAGGCATTCCGAAAATCCAGATCGCAGAATTATGGTTGCTCCATACTGTTTGTAATCACATGTTCTCCAGTCTCAATTTGTCTAGTTGATCAAGAAGTGTATCGTTGAGCATGGGTCTGTAGCGGTCGCGGTTCAAAATAGTCGTTCCGCCCGTTGATGCCTCCATCGTAAACAGCACATCATACAGCAACTTTGTAATGGATATTCGTGTATTATACGCGAATTTTTGGTGCCCCAGAACCGACAATTTTGCTCATTCATCAAACATTAAAACAAAACAACATTTTAATTATAAAATTTTGTAATATAAATGAATAAATTTATCAAATTTTTATGTGTAATGAAATTAATAGTATCAATTAAAATTTTATTGTCAACTTAGTTGAATTAAATTTTTAATAAGAATAATTAAAAATCTAATTCAATACATTTGAAACTTTACGCAAATTTTTAATAGGAGAATAAGCCTTCATTTTGCGTGTTTCATAGCAAAGAACAATAATTAATTATTTTCTTTAATAGCTATTAACATTTTTTTTGTATTAATTAATTAAAAATTTAATTGAATTTCTTACATTTCATAATAATAAAGTAATATTTTTTCCGTGTAGTCTAGTACGTAGTTTGCTTTTCTATCAGTGAAAGGCTCGTAAGTTCTTTTCCTAGCGGATACTCTGGTATGTTTCACTACAACGTTAAAAGAACTCTGTAATGTGGTTGGATATCGAGAATTACCACCCGTCTACCAGAGCTACAAAGAGTCTAGATCAAATGTTAAAATAAACAAAATTTTGTAATCTCAATTACAAAAGAAAAGAAAGCTTTAAAAAAAGCAACAACAACAAGAATATTCTTTTAATAAAGAAAACCGTAATTCTGGTGTTTACGTAACGAAAGGTACAAAATGAGTTACGTAGTGTTTAACGTTACATCTTTGGTAGCACTACAAAAATTCATTTGCCAATATTTTTAATTTAACGCAAATCCCCTGAAGGACTTATGTAACTACATGGGAAAAAATAAAACAACATTTCAATTAAAAATTTTGTATTATCAATTGAAAAATTAATTTATATTTTCAGCTGTAAAGAAATTAATAGTAACAATTAAATTGTTGTTGTTGTTGGCTTAATTCAATTAATTTTTATTTCAATTATTATTTAAAAAAAAATAATTGAAAAATTCATCAAATATTTTGGAAATTCCGAGCAAATTTTTCAAAGCAACAAAAAAAACTTTTTGAATTCAATTCGACTGCTTGTTGGGTATTAATTTCTATTTGTATGACAAATATTGCTGTACATAATATTTTTATAGAAAAGTACGCCGCGTTTTCACTATTTTTCGAAGAAAATTTTGCTCTGGAAAATATTTTCTACAAAACATAGTTTTGCTATTAAATTGTTGGATAGAATATTTGGTCTGTAGTCATTATTTTTCTAAATGTGAAGTTGCCATTTTCTTGTAAAGAAAATTATACTATTCGTTATTTTGGCTTCTTTTTATTCGTAGAGATGTTTTGTTAAGAAAAATATTTACCTGCAGCCATTTAGAGAGTGTTCTTTTATATAGCGTTTCCCTGAGGGAAACAGTGTAGTCGTTTTGCATGCCCTTTTTTTGCATATATTTTCTTTTGTTCTCTAAATATGTTGTTAAACATCATGTGGTTATTTTGAAATGCTTAAAAATATTCTTTATGAGCCTGTTGTCTCTATGCCTACAGCAATAATTGCTTAACTGGAGCTAAAAAGTTATTGCAGACTTAGTTCTCTTCTGTACTTTGGCCAAGTCAAAACTCACCTTGAGGCCAATTAACAGTTTCAGCAGATTTTGTTCTCCAATAGCCTTCGACTATGAGTTTTCTAGTGAATAAAATCAGTAAAAGCAAGTGTTGCATAATTGGGCAAAAAAAAAAAAAAAGAAAGAAAACAAAAATGTTGAAGTTCATTGAGAAGTTTAAGCGAGGGGGAGGATAACAACGAAGTTTCTAATCGAATTATTGAAGTTTTTATAAAACAATTTTCTTTAAAGAAAACATAATATTTGTAGTAATTTTTTTAATTTTAATAATATTTATACCGCTGTAAATTTCGACTCCACTCCTTGAAAGTTTGTCTTTAAAGTTCATTAAATATTCATGATTGTTTTAACATAAATAATAATTGTTAATTAACTCGGAAATGCCTACATGCCTGTCATACCCTCAATGACAACGATGATGACTATTAAAATGAAAAGGTAAAACTTCTTGCCCCAAGTACGTACACTTTTCGCAGCACTTGAGCTTTCGAGGCAGCAACAAATTACAATAACGTTAATAATGAATAACTGAAGACGAAACAGAAGAAGGACAAAAAAAAAATAAAAAAATTAAATTCAATTTGCATGGGGCCTAGAATATTTTGTTACATTCAAAACAAGTGTAATATTCACATTTACTCACATGCTTGCCTCTCGCCGCGCCGCGCCACGCCACGCCACACACAACTTTCAAGTCAGTCTTTCACTCATAAGTTAAAGGCTTGCAGAAGTATTATCGAACGACTGGTATGCACACACACACACACACACACACACACACACACACACACACTCACATTATAGCAAACAATAATTATGCATTTATGTGCATACACTGAGGTATGAGCTAAATTATGTTTGAACATCAAGTGTGGATGGGTGAAGTTGCATGGAAGTTCCCATTTGCCTGCCACCAGGAGCCGCAGCCAATGTTTTCAACAAAGAACCATGACCATACACACACGTCTTGGCAAGAGCCATCAACATTTTCAACGCCACCATGTCATCTATACATCATTAAGTATTATTATTTTTACTGTAAACCGTTCGTTTGACCACCAACGTTGCCGGTACGCATATACGAACGTGTATTTGGATTGGAAGGAGGAAAAAAAGAAGAAAAACCGATAAGAAAAACAAATACAAAAGACTCAGCTAGAATATATTTAAAAGCGAAGCAAAAAAACAATTCATATTATACAGAAAGTTACTGGCAGAAGGAATAGAGATTAAAATAACAATAATAATAATAATAATAATAATATTAAGAAAAATATGTTTTCATGGCACTATGGGACAAATAAAAATATGTTACTGAGGGAATTTTTTGGGCGGCAGTAATATTATTAATTTTTAACATCAACAGATTTCAAATTTCTACAAAAATTTGAAAATAGTGAAAGTATGAGTAGTGGAAACGTCAGTTTTAGCAAGTAAAGACCTTTTTCAGTTTGTTTTCGATTGGCATTTATATAATTTTGACACATGTGCTGCACACTTTCTCGCAAATCCGTACCCTGGTTTGGTGTTTTTTTGAAAGAAAATTAAACTTCCGCATGTTGCCGTCCTCGTTTTTTTTTTGTAATCTTGTACTGAGTGGTGCAAAAATAATCACCCTATCGAAAGATGTAATAGCTTTTTGCCAAAGACGTTTTACGTCAATCATATTTGACATTTGGGAACTAGACCGCTGCAGAACACAAACAGACAAATAATGGAGCGCTATACTCCGCAAGAGCGTGGAATTATTGTGTGGATTTTTGCACCAAATAATCGGTAGGTGGTGTTAGCTCAGCGTGAACTTCGTCGTGCGAACTGCACAAACATTACGCCGATTAGCTGCTCGATTTGAACCGAGTGGATAGATCTTTTAGGGCATGGCCGGAATGGTCGTTCTGTCTAGAATATCGCGGCTGTGGCTGTTGATGTTGCTGAGAACACAGAAACATCAACCAGACGAACGTGCCACGCATTTGGGCGTCACCAGGCGAATTTTAGTGAAAAGCTTACACTTGTTTCCATAAAAAAGTGCAAACAGTGCATTAGTTAATGCCTGCTGACGGTCAGTCGCGTGTGAATTATTATATAGCCGATTTAGCGACTTGACAAAGCCAGCAAGATCGTCTGATTTAATCATCGCAGACTTCTTTCTGCCAATATGGCGATGTCCGTGCAAGGAAAAACGGACATCCGCAATAGATTTAGAATTTTGTGATAATTTACAGACAAAAATCAATAATCAATCATCTTTACTCGTTCTTCATAATAATTTACCTGCTATTTCAAATGAACTGGGGTTTAGGTCAATTCATCCAATGCAGCGACCTTATAACATTCATTTGGAAGAATATAATCGCGTAAAGAATAGAATTTTTAATACACCGGATAATTTTTGTAAACCGACGAACGCGCCAGCGTAACCAATAAATTGTTACGAATAAATTGCTCGAACTCGATCTTGGGAATGGCGAAAGAGGAGGAGTAATATTTGTGGATATTTGACTTCAACTTCCTAAGGAAGCCTTTTTATTCATTCTTCATTCATACGACCATTCTGTTGACATACTCTCAAAAGAGAAAGGTGTTTTATATGTACACCTTTCTAGAACAAATAAAATATACTTTGAAATCCTTGTATTTTATTTCATTATTTATTTATTTTGTTTTCCAACATTCTCGATACCACAAAAAAAAAAAGAAAATAGTGAATTTCTTTTAGCATTTCCCTCTCATATCTTGTTATTGTAATCTTAATCACTTTGCTCAATGGTCATTCATCCAAATCATCAATTTCCTCTTCGTGCAACTATTTAAGTTTGTAACGTTTGATGCAGCTTGCGTTGCTGGTGTTCAAGGCTGCTCTAGCAGATACTGCTAAAAAGTTTAGCGTACTTATGCATGAACATATGTTTGCAACGTTGTTGGTCCAGTTGGTTGCTGTACCAGTTCACTATTCAACAATATCATCATGCATCGGATACATTTAGATACACCGAGAATTCTTTAATTTTATTATCAGATTTTGTGTAAGAAATAAAAATGAAAATGGTGGAGTAAAAATAAGAAAGCAAAAGGATTTCTGTTCAATGATTTTCCTGCTACGCTGAACTTGTTGGCATTGTTGTAGAGAGAAGGGGTAGGAGGGGCAGCTTAGTAGCAAGGAAATCTTTTAGTTGGCATTTATTTAAGAACTTCTGTTACACTGACGATAACTGCTGATACCAAGAACAGCTTTTACTCGTACAAACTGTAGAAGTACTTAAACAAAATTGGCCAGTTAATGTTTAGTGGTGCTGCCCTGCTACTGTTGTGTCTCAGCTACTTATGGAAGGAATTGCAAACAAAAAAAAAGGAAAGATAAATGAATAGATGGATGGATATTCGATCCATCGTATGCATGAAGTATTAAAGGAAAATCTATCTTTTATTGGCAATAGCAGCAAATAAATATAAAAAGAATTATAGAAATACAGAAATACAGAAAATTGTAAAATAAATAATTCGATATTTACTTTGTTATCTTTTTACTTTCGTTTGTTTTTTTATTGTGTCTTTCTTCATTTAGTGATTTTTTTCTTTCTTTCTTTCTTTATTTCTGTTTTGAGAAGCTAAAAGGTCTTTTTAGTAATAGATTTTAATAACAGATTACGTTTGTGAACTTCTTTCGTTCCCTGTTTTTCTTGCATTCTGCTTAAATGTGTTCATGTGGAAATTATTGAATATCTAAACAGTTTTTCTTTTACCCTGGGCATTTTTGCTAGTTGTGATGATGGTCGTGATAAGAGTTTATGATCAAAATAAAAATGTTAATGATTATTGGAGAAAATTAAATTGCTTTATTTTAACTGGGAAAGGGATTGGCAATTGAAGGGAAAATAATTATTGAAATGGGGAATTGAAATCGTTGATTTTTGCAATTATTTTAATATGTTGTTTAATATGTAATGTTTTTGCACCAAATGCAAGTGAAGTGATTAGGTGTTCAATTGCGTGAATGAAATGACCCGATTCTTGTAACGATCCCTTTTAGTTCTGCAGTTCAATTCTATGCAGTTTCAATTGACCTGAAATTAATTTTCTTTATTTCCAAATTTATGATTTTTTATTTATTAAGCGCGAGTCTTTTTTTTTTTGGTGAGACCGTCGTCATCTGCGTCGAGTTACCACTAAAAATTCCCTCCTCCTCCTGTGGGTAGATTCCTTCCCGGGACCGCTTTCCGCTTTCCGCTTTACTTCGGGAAGGCCCAGAGCAACGTCCCAATCAGGACCACTCTTACTCACCCACGTCTGAGTCCGCCAACTCCGCAGCCGGCACCATGGGCCCGGCCCGTATTGCCTGGTCCCCGTCAGAGGAGGCCCCGCTATGCAGCAACGCATCAACGCACAGCGTCCCAATTGTCCTCGCAATCGAGCATCCTCCCCATCACGCTGGCAGGAGTGAACCCGCCAAGACGCTGCGCCATTGCATTTCTTTCAGTATGCCATCTGATGCAGTCGAAGAAAGTGTGTTCTGCATGATCATCCGTCATACCACAGTAAACGCAGTCGGGACCATCTGCCCTGCCCATCCGGTACAGGTACTTTCGGAAGTATCCGTTGCCCGAGAGGAATTGTGTCGGGAAGTAGTTAACTTCGCCAAATTTCCTCCGAATCCATACTTCCACGCAGGGAATGAGCCCCGCCGTCCATCTGCCGACCATTTCCGCGGTCCATCTGTCCTGCCACCGCCGGACAGTTTGGGGTCTCAGACCAATAGCACCAACACCAGGGCTCTCCCCCCTCGAGTTCCACACCTCCCACCGCTCGCGCGACAAGAGGTCTATGGGTATTTCCCCACATATCACCAGGACCGCAGCGCCCGATACCGTGCGGTAAGCCAAAGCAACCCTAAGGGCCGCCGTCTGCTGTACCGCCTCGAGCACCCTGCGTTTGGTTCTGTCATCCAGTACATCACCCTAAATCTCCCTCCCATGCAGCAAGATCGAATTCGTGACTGCCATAATCAGCCTCCTCTTGCTCTGTTTCGGGCCGCCGACATTCGCCATGAGTCTGCTCAATATGCCAGTCATCCTTGCCGCCTTAGTCGCCACATGCCGTATCACGCCCAAATACCTCACCGCACTCTGGGTAACCAGAGACACATCCCCTATCCGCATGCAGACGCCGAGTGGTATGTGACCCCGCGTCATCAACATCACCTTGGTCTTCTCCCCGGCGCGAGTCATAATGAATTAGGATTATTTATGTATATACTCATTTACTAGTTTTTTTTTTTGCAATTCTCGAACATTTTTTGGGAGTTTTTGTATAACCATGTGAGAGAGGTAAAAATAAATATTATATATACAGGGTGGCGCAGAATGAGCTATATGGTTTGAATTCTTTACAACTTTTTTAATTATTATTTTTTCTTTGTTTTTTTCAGCATTTTGTGAAGAAGACTTGGGGAATTAGTTATGAATCATTACATCATCGAACAACGTACAAAGATAATTGAATTTAATTTTTCAAATCAACAGTCTATTGTGTTGTGGATTTAACAGCTCCGGCCGGTTTTCTTTGGGGATATTAGAAAGAAAGAGTGGACGTTAACAAACCAAGAACCATACTCCAACTAAAAACCAATATTCGAAACAAAATCATGGCCATTACAACCGAAATGTTGCGAAAAGTTATGGAAAATATGTTAAAAAGAGCACGTATGTGCGAAGCAGAAAATGAACATCACTTACAGTGTAAGATTTTTCAAAGCTAATTGCAAAAAATTCCCCAATAACATACTGTATTTAAAGAAACAAAAAAAAATTATAATAATCGCATAAATAAAAAAGTTATAAACCATTTAAACCATGCTCATTCTGCGCCAGAAGAACTGCAGCTTAAATAATTAATTCAATTATTTTTTTAAATTACTGCCTTCGATTGGAATTGAAATTATATTAAAATGTCTTGGAATTTCATTTGATATTAAATTTTGGGTTTTGATTTCAATATTAATATTCCGTATAATTGCTTTACTAAGAAAAATATAATTTCAACTTACCAGCCTTCTAATTATTTGTATTCTCGCCACGTTTTGGAATTTAAAAAATATATTTTTGGAATTTTGAAACTCTTTAAAAAAAAATCAGCAGCAGCAGCATCATCATTATCATTGTCGTTACACTTTTTATGCCCATTACATTTCATTAAATTAACGAAAGAACAAAAACTTATGTAAAAAAAAAAACTGAAAAGAGCAGACAGAATTTGCACAAAAATTCATAATTTATTAAAAAGGAAAATGTTTGCACTAAATGCATTCCAGTTAAATATTTCATATATAAATTTTTTTTCCTCGGCCAGCAAATGCTCTAAAAATGGGAATTTATTATGCGTACGTGCCTGAAATTCAAGTTGTTTTAAAAGCAAAATCAAGGTCAATAGCAGAACTTTAACAAATAAAAACCATAACAAAATCTTTGACAAGAACTTGACTGCTCAAAGAACACACAAAGTAAAAAAAATAAAGACTGTTGGAAAAATAAGTCAATCTGAAGCCAAAATTATAATTTTTTTCGCTTTCTTTTGCCCGCTTAAAGTATGTCTCTTTAAAAAGTTATCTGTCATACCTGTTGACAATGATTGATGGCCACGACAAAGCGACATCACAAAGTTGATGTTTTTCTTTTCACTGGCATTAAGTGAAAAAAAAACCGCTGCAGCCACAATGAACTTATGAATTATTTTGCTATAATTTAAACAAAAAAGGACTAGGTTTTCGCTGAAAAAGGAAACTTTGTTTAAAAGCAGTGAAAAGCTCGTTAAGGATGGAAAGAGTGCAACAAAATAAAGAATTTAATATATCACTAAATCACTGAAGAACAAAAAAAATATAGCTAATAATAATACAGGCGAACTTCTCTATAGTGAACGTGTGCAGCATATGAATAGCTTTTAAATTTCACTGTATTTTCATTTCATTACAGAAAATTTCCATACAGTAAGTTTTTCTATAAATTTGACAAATTTTTTGGACTCCATATGAATTTTTTAAAATTAATTATTTAAAAAATTTTCTGCTACGCGTCCTAAAGCTCTTGTGTGACGAGAGAAAGTATGACTTAATTAGGAATTTCCCAATAGCTGCAAGACGCATTAATTTTTGAGCCAATTAATATATCCCCGCCATTTTTAGTGCTCAAATACTGCGTATCGCAGTTTTATTTTGCAGCTGAGTATAAGCTTAGTCTATCCGGACTTATTGAAAATTTGCTTCCTTTGAACTGTGTCCACCGTGGCGTTGGCACGATGGATGGTAGTCTGCACGTTGACAACAAATCCAAAACCAGACCTATGTTCAACCCCAGTTTCAGACTAAAATTTTAAAATAAAAATAAACATCTCGCATTTTTCTGATGTGCATTAGTGTGTCTTTGTGTGTTAGATGTTTTCGGAAGGTTTCAGTGGCGAAGGCATAGTCACTGGTCACTGAACAATACCGGCTTCGCATCAGAAGGCCCTCCTTTGTCGGTATTGTGTAGCACCGGCGAAGTAAAATAATAATAAAAATGGCTACTGAACCGAAGCTTCAGCACTGCTACGAGTATAAACAAAGAACGTGAAAAAGCAGAGCTGCAAAATAATTAATTAAGCTTCACCTCTTGTCGTTTCTCCTACTATCCCTTTCCTATAGTTCCAGCACAATGCTTAGCATGTGTAGGAGTCATCTCCTGAGTGCTGGTCCTAGATAAAGAAATTATCCACGCACTTAGTTCGTTATCGCTCTAAGTGAGACACCGATATACCCGACGCAATTAATACTTCACTTTCGGGTCAGTTTAATTAATATTCTTAACAGACAAACCTAAAGCAACTCGTCAAGCGTCCTTGTAAAAAATGTATGAACGAAATCAATTAGCGCGACGTCAATGCTTTTCAATTAGAAGGTTCGTTTTTGACAACGCATTAGGCGGTAATAAAATGAAAACGTATTTCAGTCTTAAAACATATCTCTGAAAAGTATACATACAGCTTATATTAGACTTTGATTTGCTAGATTTTAATGAAAATAACTATAAATTAATATTTTGTCGGATCAACTTTAGCATCTAGAAATGCTCGTATGCATCCAGGCATTGATGAAACCAATTTTTCTATTATATCTGATTAAATTTTTTGCCACTCGTCTGTTAGTGCTTTTTTTAGGTCATCTTTGTTAGATATTTTCATTTTTCGAACGCGTCTGTCCAATTCATCCCATAAATTTTCAATTGGATTCATATCCGGGGATTGAGGAGGAGAATGTAACTGTTTGGGGACTTTATAGCGAAGCCATTACCTTACAACGAGAGATGTGTGTTTAGGATCGTTATCATGCCGGAATATCCATTTGCCAAAAAGACCCATGTTGCTAATGGACGTATTCAAATTTGCTTTCAGAATATTCAAATAAACGGGACAGTACATTGTAGTGTCCATAAGTACCAAATATTTCCTACACCAGCAAAGTACATACACCCCCAAACCATTACAGATCCTCGTTTTTATTTTATTACTTTATTTTAATCCAAAAAAATAAATGAATATTTGTTGTTTTTATGTATGTTTTATTTGGAAAATAAAACTATTTGTTTAGCTTAAATTTAAATAGTTCTTCTTAAATAAAAAGAAAACTTAAATATTAGCGCTGTATATAGACTTTTTTGGACAACTGAACATAAAAATAGTAATCGCTGAGAAAAAAAAAAACGCCAATGATCATGATTGTGCATGTTCGTAGAGAATATAATGAAAAAAAGCTGGGCATGCAGAATCATGATTTCCACTTAGCAATCATTAATAAGTACGTACAAGCGTTAGAAATATTTACATGTACATCCACAAACTAAAGCAGGTTTTTGCATGCAGAATCATGTTAAACTCTATTGTATACACATTATCTATGTGTAAGTAAGCAAACACGATTATGCATGTTTAATCATGATAGTTGTTAATTAAAACAAAATTCATGGCTTAGCAACTGAGTTAAAGTTTTAATATAATCAAAGAGAGATTGGAATCATAATCGAAAGTCATATATATACAGCTGTGCTTTATTATATTTTAATAAAAAAAAATCTTAACTTATATACTCGGTGGGGGTATTAGTACGTTTACACAAGTGAATGTATATGATATGTAAATATTTCGTTGTGGTCACAGTAACGTAGGGCATACATTTCAACGGACGATTTTTTGGGTGCAGAATAAACGAGTCAACTACTCAGTCAAAAGCTGAGCAGAGAGGGGAAAAAATTAAATATTTTATTATTTTAAATAAAAGCGGAATTAATATGATTTCTGTATAGACAGAAAGGTCTCCTGAGTGCAAATTCAAAATATATCATTACGTGCATTTCGGTGTTCCAACGTTACTATAATGGAATGTGTTCTGACGAAATCAGGGAATTTGTTCCCGAAACCAGGTCATTCACGCGCACCACGCGTTCTACATTAATATCATATCCAATTTGTGATCGATTTGGCAGCGAATTGTACTACGCATGACACATAGAAAATTTGTTTTTTTTACCGGACCGCACGTATGTGGTATAGACTACACGTAGAGTTTTTTCCTTTCACTTTTGACGTGGGAAAATTCTAATCGAATGTCAATAAATACTACTCCCTCTACCCTTGCTCCCAAAATCTTATTTCCTGAATCCTCCGGCATAATGTAGCGCATGTGTAGGAGTCATTACCTGAGTGCCGGTTCAAAAAAATAAAATCTAGCAACATTGTTTGAGTTTTAATTCACTATTGAAAGCAGCGTTTTTATTATTTGGCAGCTGAGCAATGACAGAAGACGGAATTGAAAAGGTCGTTGCAGGTTGTTCGTCAGCACGCCCCCTTCCCAAATTAATTTTCATAAAAACCAATTAAACAAAATTTCAACATCAAAAAACTTTCATTCGTAAAATTAAAATGTTTCTTTTCATTTTACTACAAATTTTTCATACCTTTTTTTTGTCTTTTCATTCAGCCTCCATTTAAAAAGTTTTAAAAACCTTTTTCTTGTGCCAGACAATGAAAGCATTTTTATATGAAAAGAAAATAAGGAGATGTTTAAGCCTTAAATGTCTTGTTAATACGAGTACCAACTAGTTCAGGTCGTTTATTTATCACAAGAACACCCGGCGTTGTTGCTGTTTTCTGAAGGCGTCTAACAAAAGCTGTTGGTGTGCTTTGCATATTCATATTTTAATGCTTGAAAAATTATGAAGTGTTAAGTTCGTTTTCCTTTTCAATTTAATTAAAAAAAAAGACATCACCATTAAGTGCAGCAGTAAAATTTAATAAAAAAAAAGAAATGGGTGCAGCGCAACCTTTGTGTCAGCATAACGCGAATTTCGAAAGCACTACAATAACATTGTCAAGCAGATATTTTCTTATATGCTAAAAAATGCTTCTCAAAAATTAAATCTTAAGAAAAGTTTAGAAAAATTAAATATTTACATTTAAATCAAATAATAAAATGTTTGTTGTATAAAGAATATATTCAAAGACGCTTTTTTGTTTGTTTTGTTTGTATATTCTGTAATTCTCAAATATTATTTGGCAGTGCTTGAAATTTTTTAACTCTTTTCCAAAATATGGTTAAAGGTCTACTGAAGATTGTGGTATTAGCACAAATGATATGCCGCATATAGTCCAGCTAAACCACATAATAAACAAAGATAATTAATCATAATAAAACTATTAAACAATTTTGTTTAAATAGGAAAACAAATTTGCCTGTAGCAAAGCTGTTTGTTAAGGTCACTGCAAGCGGCCAGATGACGAACAGCTGCTCGCTGTCAAATTTTTTATTTGCCTTTTATATTTTTTATGCCGTTTGTGAGTGTGTATATTTTGTAGTTATAAAATATGAGTTTGATGTTGTAAATTTGCCTGCTTAATGTGTCCACTTTCTGTAGGGTAGACACATGTTATGATAAAAATAATTTCAATGTTTTTAATAACAATTTAATGTAATTTTTTCTCTTTCTTTTTTCAATTGCAGACTTCAACTCCAGGTTTCATTTCGGTAAGTCTAGAAAAGTTATATATCATCATAAAGACACAACCCAGACGCGGCTAATGTTTTAACGTGTTTTATCTATTTTTTTTTTAATTTCTTTCTTTTCATTTTAAAAGTTCATGCTCATTTGCACATATGCATTTCACAAGATACACTCACAGAAAAAATATGTTGTCTTCTGCAGAAAATTATAATTTAGGAATTGCATATACGAAACGAAAATATATTAAACTAGCTGACTCGGCCACGCGTTGCTGTGACTGTTATAACAGCTTTAAAAAATATTAAGTTAAAATTTTAATTTTAAAGAAACAATGAATGAATGATAAAAAAAAAAGATTTAAATATATATTTGATTTTGCAGTTTACATAGCGAATCCCTCCCTGCACGTATCACTCGGCAAAAAAAAACCCATATAACCCAGCGCTTTAACTCATATTTTATCTCCAACGGTTAGATGGAGAGATTCCCCTCGTGATCCTATTTTAAAAAAAAAATTATTCTGGATTAAAATTTCATTAAACTCGGTTAGTTGGTTTCGTTTAATTTTTTTGTAGACAGCTGTGTAGTTTCCGAGAGGCAATTGTGGCTCCTACATGCCCTTCCCGAATATCGCGGTCATTAATCGAAATAAAATATAGTCTATATTTTAAGTCGGGCAAAGTTACATATCTGTGCGAAATTTCATTAAAATCAATCTTTTAATCCAGACGAACATCGTAACACAAGATTTATATATATATATAGAATACATGTAAACTTACCTGAAACTCCCCTATTGAGGCAGCATCGCCCCAAAGTGCGTCCACGTACCAAAAAGGTGCAAGACGTGTGCAGTGAGCTAGAAGAATTCGCAATTAAAAACAAAAAACACGGAAACACTCTTCATTGACCCGTACTTTTCACTAACATGGTGTGGTACTGCATTATATTTATACTATTTCCTCCTGTACAAGATGAGAAGTGCGTAGTAATCACTAACTACTTTAAAGCACATAAAACGCATTAACTTGTTGACGACATGAGGGATTTGAATGATTCTTTCACAATTAGATAGATTGTAAAGTTGGCTATACGACGGGCCCACCTATGCCCCTAGGTGGCAGATGTGTTCAAGATTTGCGTGGACACCTACGCATAGCGTCTTATTCCACGGTGTTCTCAACACTGAGTGAAATTAAGACGACCACTACCGCCCCCATGGCACTAGGAGATACAAAATCTGCCAAATCAAATTATAGTTATCCCTGGTCTATTAATTGCACCTTGCTAAGGTGTTTCGAGCTGTCCAAACTCTGTGTCACATCAGAATGTATTTGAGTCAAGAACGCTTAAGTAATACTGTTTGTTCGAGACACATTCCGGTAACTACTGTTGAATGGCAACAGCATCTACTTAGTAAAAGTCGTATCAGAATATATGTGCCTTACCCACATATATCACGAACAGATCAAAAACTTAACTTCCAGCGTCACTTTTGGTGACAACCACATCCACTACGAATCCTTTCCCAAACTAGCACACTAACTCCAACTTTTCAGGCTGGACACGAAGTACTCACTTAAGAGTACATCAGTCATTAAACCCTTACTGAGCGTTAGAGCTGTGGGGCTTCGCTGTCCCCGTAGTACTAGATTAGAATTGAACTGTATTTCTACAGTCACACGGAAATGCAAGCATAACCTCCTCAATCCCTAGTAAGATTTCGAAGAGTCGATTCTTCTGTCATATTCAAACTTCAAGGAAGTTTAAGGTAATTCTAGACTTTTAGCTAGGTACTGCGGGATTGCTAAACACCCGTATGTTTGAAAACTTGTCCCAAACCCCCCCGCGGTTAGTGAGCACAGCAATATTATTTATTAATTGTTGAGACAAAAGGGTTGCAGGCACAAAATTACCTAAACTTAGTAATACTAAAAGCAGCTCGGCCAAAGGCTGACCATCTGGTGCTCGATATCCAGGTCTATCGAATGGTGAAAAAATCACTCAAATTGCTTCAGGGCTTGATAAGTTACAGTGTTTTAAAAAATATATCAAAACTGTTCGCTGACTAACGGTCCTTTTCACAATGTACGTTTAAAACTTAACGTGAACTTTAACGGCATGTTTTGCATGCCAAAGTTACTGTTAAATTCCATGCTAACTTTTAATCGGATATCGAGAAAAGGGCCGTTAACCATGATTTTTTAACAAGAAAACTTGCACGTTTTTTGTGAAATTTTTTCTATTGAAAATTTTTATCCGGTGAATGTTTCTGGAAAAAATTTTACTCTAGAAATTTATGTTCGTTTAAATTTTTATATATACATATATATATTTTTTTTTTATATATATGTACATATAAAATTCTCATGTCGCGGTGTTTGTAGTTAAACTCCTCCGCAACGGCTTGACCGATTCTCATGAAATTTTGTTTGCATATTAGGTAGGTCTGAGAATCGGACAACATCTATTTTTTATCCCCTAAAATTATCCACGCCAACTCTACTCCCGCTTTTTTTTACATACTTTTTCGTTTTTTGCAATATGGGTATCAAATCAAAGGGTATGATGAAAAGATTTTGAAAAGTTTATCATCAACGTAAATCCAATAGGGCGACGGACCCTAAAGGGATGAGAATGAAGCCGGTCTCCTATCTTACTCACTATACAGTCGATAGTAAAATTTTTAATAATTATTTTTAATGTTTAGATAGATTCGTAGATAGAATTGTAATTTAAGATATATTTGTTACTTTGATAAAGATTAATTTATTAACCTAAATAAAGCATACTTTCATAGTAGATAGTTATTTTTATTGAACTAAAAAAATGTTTCCTAGAAATAATATACATGGAAAAAAAACGTTTGCCGGGTCAGCTAAAAACAGTAAAACTTATTTTTTTTCTAATTAGTAAACAGATTCCGTGCGAAGCCGAGACGGTCATCTAGTTTTTCTATAAAAATTATTATATTTTAAAATTTTTTTTATAGAAAAAGTTTTCATGCAGGATTTGTATAGAAAATTCACTGTTTGTCTATAGTTTGGAAATTTTCTAAAAATAATAAATAATAGATTTTAAAGTGCTAATTATTCAAGCTAAATTGCCTTATGGAAATATTTCTTTTTTCAACAAATTCTTCAATAAAAAACTTCTTCCTTGGAAAGTTTAAAAAAAAAAAAATGTTTAAGCTAAAGAACTTTTAACATCTAATTTTTCCCCGTCTGCTTTTTCATAGAAAATTCTTTTATGTATACATATATATATACATATTTATACATATTTTCCATCCCACTACACAATTCATTAATAGACTTTGTGTCACCAAAGTGTAAAGTCGTCAATATCATCTATTTAACCTGACAAGGTTTATTAAAGGAATACGAGAAGTACCCAATATTATGCACATACCTTGTTGTGAAAAGCTCAAACCTTTGTTATATCTGTTTAGTATAGGCGAGAACCCACTTAATCAGAAGAGCTCAAAGATTTGCTTAGTAAAGGAGAGAGCGAAATTGAACTAACAAGTTCTCTAACTGATTTTGCTTGTATTAAATTTCTTGGTTTATCAGCCCTCAACCGGATGTCTTTGACAAAACACTTGGATATTTTCCTGATAGTTATTTTCTCCTTCATTTAAAACTTAATACACAACTAATTAAATATTCATTGTATTAATATTGTAGTAATAATAATTGTAATTTTAGTTCAAATAAAATCGCCAATTCGGAATTAATATTTTTTTTATAAAATTTTTTATGCCAATTTTTGGTTTTACAACTCTCGTTTTCTTTAAAGCTTTTCTATTAAAATCTTTATCATTCCAATTTCCTCTAACAAAAATTTTTTATGGCACATTTTCATATTGAAGAAAAATTCAGCCGTAATTCTGGTTTAAGAAAATTTGTTAAGAGTGGTTTTTCTATGTAAAATTTTGACTAAAATATTTTTTCGGTGAATTAAAAAAATAATCATTGGAATAAACTTGAGGAATATTTTCCTTTTTAAATACATTATTTTACCGACATAATTGACATGTAAATAATTTTTTTTGCAAAATTATCCAACGAGAAGTATAATTTGTGTTTAGAAAATTTCTGCTACAATCTCCGTAAAGTAGGTTTTTTAAAGTAATGAAAGTAACATGGAGTAAATTAACGGATTTTTTTTTTGCTGAGACGTTAACGCGTTAAATCAAAAGTCTGGGGTTCAAACCCAGCGCTCTGTTTAGGCGGTATTAGAGCAATGAACATTTCTGTTTTAATACAAACGTTTTTCTTTTAATTTGAAAAAATATCTTCTTTTTAAAAAAAATTTCATTTAAAAATTACTTTTTTTTCGAGTGTAGTTTTTAATATGCGCTGCTAGAAATTATTACATTTTTAATTGCTGTGGGTAAAACGAAACTCTGAATGATAATTTCAAGGTGTGCTTAAGCACAAAACAGCTCTTAAGTGCCCATGCATTGTTTAATTTATAACAAGGTCTTTGCCATCTTCGCTACAAATATTTCAAATTTACGATACAAACACGAATATAAATTCCAGAAAAACCATAACGAGCTTATTATCTTTATTTGTTTTTCGTTTTTTTGTTTTTGGTAAATTTAAATGTTTAATATTTAAAATAAAATTTAACACCTTTAGCGAATCTAAATGAAAGAGTTTCTAATGCATTTGATACGATTATAATTTTCAAAATACTTGAATTTTAAAACTGATACTCAATTGCCATCTTCCACAGCCATTTACACGTATTTTGTTTTTTTTTTCTGTTTGTGCGTGCGTTTCTATTTCTTCGTTTTGTTGAACTTAACGAAGGGTTTCCTAATGATTATTGACGTTATTTTGGGGTTCTATTGACACTCTCTTATTGATAAATGGCTGATAAGTCACGTTATTGGTTCAAATACATTTCGTAAAAGTAATAAACTGGAAAAGAAAAAACTAAAGTGGAAGTGGCGTAAAGGAATTTATACGCTCATGAAAAGGTAGAAATACATTGAAAGTAACAGAAAGAGTATAAAATTCAAACATTCATTCCTTCTTCTTTCATTCGGCATACTTTGTGTGTGGCTTTTATACTCAAATATAAATTATAACAAGCAAAAAAAAATTTGTCAACCATTTAAAGTCCCATTCAATATTTTTAATGTGTCTTAAATGTTACGGATGCTTGTTTAACTGTGTCGACAATCTATGAATTTATGAGCATTTTTTTAAACAGACTCATTTATTATTTTCTCGCATTCAAATATTGATTTTCCCATAATGAAATGGAAATATTCATAAATTATGTTAAAATATAAATGAAATTTTTACGAATTTTTCATTATTGAAGTGTTAATGTGTTTGTAATAATCATTTTTTTCGGCATCCCTCTAAATCATTTTGGTAGAAAGAACAAAATCTTTGCAATGGAATCCTTTGAGAAAAGCAAAACACAAAAAAAAAAACACACACATGTGCTGCAGCAATTTTAAAACGTTGTTTGCAAAGCGTAGTTTGGTATACACTGTTAGAAAAAATTACTCGAAATCTCCTTGAGGTAACATTTCTGTATGTAATTTTTTCCTAATTTCTTCCAGTGACAATTTCTTGATTGGAATTTATGTCTCTTATTGACAATATTTTCGTAAGGGAATTTTACTTTATAACGTTTTCATAGAGAGAAATCTCAGTGCGCATTAAAAAATAACTTTTATCAGAAATTAATGTCATCAGTAACATAAATTTATGTCATCTTTCCATAACCTTCTTACGAAATTTAGGTCGCTGCCACATAATTGAATGCATTTCAATAAATGTTCTTCTGGACAAAAGTTTTTCGTAAGCAATTTAGCTGATTATTGTCTGCGAATACGGTCTCAATTACGGTAAATTTTTATGAAATTTTATGACTCCTTGACATATGTTTATTAAAGTAATTTTATCTCCGCATTGAAGTAATGTCTTTGCGTTTATTAAAATAATTTTTTCAAGAGAAATGATATTGACAGTTACGATGACAATGACAGTGACAGTGACGATGACAATGACAGTGACGATGACGATGACAATGACTGTTATAAAGAATTTTTGCAATAACAATGATGATTACACTGACAATGATAATGACAATCACCATGACAATAAGAATAATAATGACAATGGCAATTAGAATGACAAATTTATGTTGTATATGTGTTTTATATATTTAATGACTCCTTGGCAATTATTAAATGAATTTCATGTCAACATTGAAGTGATGTCTTTTCATTTATTAACATAAATTGCGTGTAGAATATTCATGACTAGAATAGTGGGATGCATTATGGCCTATTAGGCTAGGTGTTTTTGAAAAGAATTAATAAATGAAAAATGAAATGAAATAATTTTCTTAAGAAAATTGATAATGACAGTGACAATGGTAATTAGAATGACAATGACAGTAATAATGGCAAAGACAATGTCAATGACAATTTCAATAAAAATGACAGTGACAATAATAGTGACATGACAGTGACAATGACAAAATTTTTTTAATGAAAATATAGTTGTCTGTCTTCTTAAAAATTTTTTCCTTTTTGACAACAAATATTACCAGCAATTTTGTAATATCAATGACTTGCATTCGATAATTGAAATTTCTGTTAGATTTACCTGTCCTCATAATTACTTACTACTAGAGTAACTTATGTCATTGTAATATAATTTCCCTTATAGAAATGTAAAAATGTACAAAATTTTACTATGAGAAACTTTAATGCCTTTGGGTATCAATTTGCTTAACAGAAATTAATGTCATCGTTGACATGATTTTGTCATGTCATGTCATTGACATTGAGGATATCAGTTTTCTTAGTTTTGCTTTTCCATTATTTTGTAAAGAGTTTCTGTAAAGTTTTTTGTTATATTTTACAGTGTTTATTCACTGTCTTTTTATTTCTTGTTTTTTTTTCGATTTGATTTGCTCCAAAAATTCTTCATAAAAATGTGATATATTTATGCCTGTTTGAAAATTCTTCAATTAATCATATTTGTTTTTGCAAGCGGTTACAGCAGAAATAACAACAACAAATTCAAAAAGAAGAAAACATAGTAATGGATTTTTAAAAACCAGTCATTCATTAAGTTAATGAGAATTTTTCATTTGAATATTTTTCCTTTTCATATTGAATTATTCTTTTTTTCTTTGAACTGCAACGTAATTAAAATAATTCAGCCAACATGTGGGAAGAAATGTTATTTTATTTGATTTAATTTTGAGTTTTAGGACATACAAACATGTGTGTGGATTTAAATTGTTGAGCTCATGAGCTCAAGTGCATGTGTAGCAAAATATGCAAAATAAATCCTTATACCTGAATAAATACAAAAGTATAATTAAAAAATGTTTGCTGGAGAAGTGCTAACAGGATTTATTACAATTTGGCACACAAATGTTTCGAATCAAACAACAATTTCAGAAATGAAAACGTTGCCGTTTAATTTTTGCAACAACAATTTCTTAAAGGAAAATGTTTACGACAATTTTCTCAGTACTTTTTTTTAATATTTTCCACGGCATGTTATGTGGTCATTTATTGGTTATAATTGTTTTTAACTCGTGCAATTTAAGATTTGCATTAAAATTATTTAAAAAAAAATATATTTAAATTCGCATAATTATTTCTGACTATTTTTACTTGTCATGTTAATATGGTTTTTTTTTTTTCAAAATAATTTGCTGTTTTATTTAAGCCATAGAAACAAAACCACAACAATTTATAAAACCACGGGTGGTCCTTTGGCTTTGCAGAAAGTTGTAAAACAATTAAAAAAAAAACATCTCAGTCAGCTTAATACTGGTGTATGAATATTTTGTAGCTGAAAGTAAATAAAGTTCGACTCTGCGGTTGGCTTTTGGTTTTGGGATCACTAAAATATTAAAATGCGTAAAATTCATAAACTGGATTAAATCGTTACATGTAACTTAAAATAATATTTTGTGACTACTGCTGTTTTATCTTTTCTGTTTTTCAATTCTTTTTTTGCAATTAGAAACTTGCATGAAACCAAATTATCATGTATTTATTTTAATAAATGGTGTTTCAAAATATGAAAAACCGCGAATATTTAGGATTTGTTAGTAAATCAAATATAATTCAATTAAATATATTTGGAAATTACACATTAAAGGATTTTTGAAATATGCAATTACCATTAACAGATATTTTGAAAGCACGACATACAATAAAAAAAGTACACTTAAATTTTTTTTATACATTTTTCAAATCCACTATCCACTCTTTCGCAGATGACAGCAGCATCTGCCATTCATATTCATTCGATCGTAGGCCGACATCAACTATGATCGCGGTGACGCGGCAGAATATGAATGATTCGCTAACAGGTGACCTCACGAGAATATTGGAATGGGGTCACGCGAACAGGGTCGATTTCAATTCCCAAAAGACCCAATGCTGCATGCTAACACACCGCCGTATGCACGATCACGCTGCCTCATCTGTAAAAATGGGTGGCATAAACATTGAGGAATCAGAAGCTCTTGATGGTCTTGGCATGAAAATTCAGTGTGATGTCCGATGGACTGAGCACATTTTTCAGGTCTCAAAGGAAGCATTCAAGTGCCTAGGCTTTTTAAGGCGGTGTAAGACATACTTCACCCCATCTGATCTCCTCACTATTTATACCGCCTACATCCGACCGAAAATGGAATACAACTCTCATGTGTGGGCCGGTGCTCCAAAGACTATTTTGAAGTTACTCGACCGTGTACAAGAAAGGGCGAAGAAACTCATAGGAGACAGTAGGGTAGCCAACTCTATTGACTCTCTTGAGCATCGTCGCAACGTGGGGTGCGTTTCGTTGTTCTATCGTTACTATAATGGGATGTGTTCTAATGAAATCAGGGAACTTGTTCCCGAAACCCGGTTATTCGCGCGCACGACGCGATCATCATTAAGAGCGCATCCATTTGTGGTCGATTTGAGGGCGACTCGCACTACGCATTACAGGGAAAATTCGTTTTTTGGCCGAACGGCACGTATGTGGAATAGACTACCCGCAGAGGTGTTTCCTGTCACTTTTAGCATGGGAAGATTTAAATCAAATGTCAATAAATACTACTCCCTCTATCCTCCTTCCCATAAAAAAAAAAAAAAATTAAATTAAAAAAATGCCATAATTGATATTAAAAAAAAAATTAAAAAATTAAAAAATATTTAAATGAAGAAAATACTTTGCTCACAAAATATTAAATAAAACTTTTTTTACAAAAAATTTGCATCAAACTTTAAAATAAATTCCGCTAAATAGTTTTGTTTTCTTTAAACAAATTTGCCGTGAAAACATTTTTGGAAAAAAAATTTCGCTTGAAGAAATTGTCTCTAGAAAGTTTTGATTATAAAAAAATATCTATAGACATATTTTTAAAGAAATAATTTCTGTAAAAAACAAATTTTTACAAATTTTAGTTAAAAAAAAATTTACTTGCAACAACTTTCTGAAGTAAAATTTTAATAAAAAAAATGTTTATTTTATACCGAACTTATACTGTAGATAAGTTTAGCTTAAAAAATTAGTTGTCTCTTAAATATCTTGTATCTCGTGTGATTTAAAAACTTATAAGGATTTTCGCATTATCCGCGTCATTTTTATTTTCAATTTTGATGTGCCTGGTCGTACCCTTTGCCTCTTATTCTTTCTACTAGACATCGGCTTATCAGGGGTTTACAGTTTCACTACACCAACGTTTTAAATAGCAAATAATCCCAACATTTACGCAACTAATACCTTGTAATAGTCTTCCTTCGCATTCCTGCATTTGTGTTATGCACAATAGAATAAAGGACCTGCAAGACAAAATCTTCTCCCTTTTTTTGTAAAGGTGGAGAATATCCGACATAAATTCAAAGATTGTTTCTGAGTTTTTCTATTTTGTTTGCTGTGTTCATAAACAAATCGCAATTTTTAGTAGAGTACGAGTATTTTGTTTATTCATTTCCATTTCCAGCATTTTTTTCTATGCTGTGTAGCAAATTGTTTATATTTATTGCCGATAGTTGAATATGGATTGAAATTGTTGTCTTCCATTTTGTCAAAGATTAAACCAGAACGATAGACTCTTTAGCCTCTGCTGGAAAATACACATAAATAATGTTTGACTCCAACATATTTGAATAATTTATACAAACATTTACATTTCGGCTTGATAAAATTTATGAAACTTTTATTGAGGATTACGAAAAATTTATGAAAATCTTAAAAGTTGATTTTTATTTACAGAAAAAGAAATAAAATAATAATGAAATGCAATGCAATATCTGTATAATAACACACATACATATGTATATTGTCAGATTTAAGGCGCAAATACAATATTCTTTTTACATATGTTATTTTAAGTACATTTACTTAATTCTCTAAATTGTATTAATGAGTACAAGAAGAAAGAACTTCGCACATTTCAGATTTTTCATATAAATTGAACCCACAACCCCACATTGGCACAACGGTACATTACTGAGTAGTACGTGTAATGATTTCTAGGAAAAATTTATTTTTCTTCAATTAAAATCCACATACCGATCCATTACTGACAATCGTGGGGCTTATATGAATATCAATTTTTTTTTATTTATAAAAATCGATAGTTCTCTATCAGTCGCCTCATCTCCCAAAATATCGAAGCTTTGAAATGTGCTGTCACGATTTTGCAGCGAAAACAATTTGTAAAGAATATGTATGTATGTATGTATGTATGTATAGCTTGAAAGAAAAACTTTACCCTGAAAGATTTAATTTTTTATGGCTGGATACAATAAATTATTTTATCAATATATTTACACAATGTGCTAATTACCATTAGAGCATTATTCTAATTAATTTATAGTGAAGTTTTCAAAACTATGAGCAAATATTTGCTTTTGTCTTATATTGTTAATGCATTATAATAACATATTCAATAATAATTTAATGCACATATTTCATACATAATTGATTTAATAAATGAAATTCTAAAATCAACGAAGGTCGCTTAAGGTTCACCAAGAATCTTGAACACAATTAATTTCTAAAAAAATTTCAATAAAAATTTCAATAAAAATATTATCTATAAAAATATTTCCTATAAAAATATTTTCTATAAAAAAATTTTTTTTAGTGTATAAAAAAATTTTATATAAAAAAATTTACTATAAAAAAATTTTCTATGAAAAATAATCAATAAAAAAATTTGCTAAAAAAAAATCTATAAAAAAATATTCTATAAAATAATATTCTCTAAAAAAATTTTTTAAAAACAATATTCTATAAAAACATATTCTATAAAAAAATTTTCTATAAAAACATATGCTATAAAAATATTATCTATAAAAATATTTCCTATAAAAATATTATCTATAAAAAAATTTTCTATAAAAAAATTTTATATAAAAAAATTTACTATAAAAAAATTTTCTAAAAAAAATTTATAAAAAAATATTCTATAAAATAATATTCTCTAAAAAAATTTTTTAAAAACAATATTCTATAAAAAAATATTCTATAAAAACATATGCTATAAAAATATTATTTATAAATATATATATTATATAAAAAGATTTAATATAAAAAAATTATCTATAAAAAATAATCAATAAAAAAAATTTCTAAAAAAAAAAATCTATAAAATAATTTTCTATAAAAAAATTATCTAAAAAATAAATAAATAAAAAAAAAGAAATAAATAAATTTTCTTCGATGAAAAATTTTTTATAAAAAAACTCTTCGGTGAAAAATTATCTATAAAAAAAGTTTTTTCATTGCGAAATTTTCTATAAAACTATCTATAAAAAAATTTTCTTCGATGAAAAATTATCGTTAAAAAATTTTCTTCGATGAAAAATTATCGTTAAAAAATTTTTTTTCGATGAAAAATTTTCTATAAATAAAGTTTTTTCGATGAAAATTTGTCTATAAAAAAACTTTCTTTGATGAAAAATTATCTATAAAAAAATTTTCTTTTCTGCAAAAAACGTTTTTGTGTAATACTTTCTAAAAACTTTCTGGGAAAAATCAATTCTCTACCATCGTATGTGATTGCTGTAATAATTATTTATAGAATTATGTAATTATTTACAATTTAATGTCTATAAATGTATGTTAATTATATACAAATAGTCAATAGCAAAAAAAAAAAATAATAATTATCTAATAACAGTTTTTATGCATAAAATGTTTTAAATATTTATTGATTTACAAAGCCCACAACAATGAAACGATTTTGGGAAAAAAATTGAGATTTTTGAACGTGTCGAAGGATTAAATTACATTAAAAACTTATTGAATTAAATCAATTATAAATGTGTTCAATGGTAATTATCACAAACGAGCAGTCAGGGCCGACAAAAGTATTTGTCAGTTACAGATGCCCTCTTCAAAGAACGGGAGAGGAAAACAAAAGAATAGAATTTAAATCATAAAAATGTGCTGTTTTAAATTAAATATTGACATCTGACATTCGATCGAGTCTGCTTCCATATTGCTGAATTATAAAATTATTATATTATTAATAATTTAATAACGCAATGCTAAAACCTTGATTTTTATTAAAACTTTTGCTGCTCTTATAAGTATTTGTGCACTGCTATTGTAAAGCCATCTTCGAGATTGTTGTGCCAGCTGTTCAGGAAAAACTTTAAATATTTTTGTCTATATTTTAAATCTACTATTTGTTTAAGATTTACAGAATTTTATTCTTATTTGCCTTTTGTTTAACAACATGATCCTAGAAAAAACTATTTTTGTCGAAAACTTTATGTCTTTTTTGTGGATTTATATTTTCCGTGACGTTATTTTTTTTTTAGTAATTTTTCCGCTGTAACTACTCCTGATGGATGATGACGCAGATGATTTTTTTTTAATATACTTATGTGTTTCTACTTACGCTAGTTTTCTGCCAATATTTGTTATACATTTAATTTTTATTGTTTAACTTTTGATTTTTGTTTTGATTTGCTGAGCTGAAAGTTTTGACTTGGAATGTGGTATAGTTTCTATGAATTTGCAGAGATGCGCTATACGATTTAAACTATCTACAATGTAATATGTAAAATTACAATACTATCAGGTGTGTCATATAATTTGCACGAAAGTGAAAATTTAGAAATTTTGTTTCTTTAGCTTTCTGACATCGGCATAAATGCAAAAACATTATTTTTCTGTTGGTAAATATGGCATCTCTATTGAACAGCTGTTTTGAAAACAAGAGAAAAAACATTGAAATATTTGTGAGTATTTTGAAAATTAATTAAAAAAAAATACTTAAATCTGAAGTATCAGTAGCCGGCTCGCTTCCCTTTGGCTTCTGCTGAACTAGTTGCAAAGGTTTAGTATGGAGAAGAGACAGATGCTGAACTGTTAAAAACGTTATGGAGCTTAATGCTTGAACTCTGCAATTGCGCGTTTTACAAAATTTGTAATGCAGAATTGCTGCAATAATTTTTTTTTTATTTATTATTTTACTTCTCCGTTATTTTCTTGCTGTAATACCGATCAAGGTGGGCACTTTTAGTACAGACATTATATAGAGAATTTTTTGGTCTTGCCAGATCCTGAACCGAGGATCTTCTGGTTGCACATTTGAACACTTTGTGTAAGATCCATAGAGGAGTTTTTCAGGGTTGCAGGCTCAGGAGAGGTGGCGGCCTATCTCCAGCTTCGCCCTAGCGAAGGCTTTGTGGCCGCGTTATGATTTACATAGAACTCAGCAGGGATTTTCCCGATTGTTTTTTCACGGCCGTCTGCACAGGTCTAAATATCTAATCGCAGCCCTGTTGTCAGTAAAGCTCTGGAAATCCCCAGCATATACTCGTTTTTCATAGTACCACATCCAGTCCGCTGTCCTTTGCATGGCCGATATCTCCGCCTGCTTCGTTCATGCAACCCAAACTTCATTCACTTCTCATACCAGGGAATGAAGACGCCGCGCTCTACTCCACAAAATGATCGGTGTAGCTCTCGATGATACAGAGGATGTGTTCGAGATCGTTACCATGAATTCCCTGTCAGGTACGAGTAAGGGTGAGTAGTAGCCGATGTTGACAGGAATCTGCAGTAGAAGCTCCAAGATCGCGCCGTGTCCATCCTTATCAGCTGCCTCAAGAGTTGATTAAACTGGATTAATAGACGGTATTGTTCGTATTGTGTAGCCTATTTTTACAGCCGAATATCGCCTACCAGCCGATTTAAATTTTTTTTTTTTAATATCCACCCTGTCGAAGGTTTCGTATACCATGATGAACCTTTCATATTGATTCTGTAGCACTGCACACAATCCCACACACATATATATGTATATATGGAATATTTTGACAATGCCTGATGATGATTATTACAATTTTTATTTCAGTTATAAGAATTGTTTGATTTTGCGATTGTTTTTCTTTCGCATACTTTTGGCTTTATTGTCTTCTTTCTTATTTGCCATTATTATTGAGATTGTATTTGAGTTTGCCTAAGAGGAGGAATTTAAGCATACAATCCGTAATGGATGAAGAAGTCTTCTTATCTAGAGGGAAAATATTTTACGATGAGTTGGAAAAATATTAAAACCTTTGTTTTTCTAGGTAAAAAAAAAAACTTATTAACAAAATAATTTCTTGTGATGTTTGCAAAAGAAATGTTTTAATTAGTTGGGGAATTTAAAATATATATTTAGAGGAATAGAATAGAATAGAATAGAATATCTTTTACATTATTTATTAGTATAGGGATTTACAACGCAAATATTTTTCCAATATTTAAGGGTTATGCAAGAAATTGAAGACAATTTTTCAAACTTTTTAAGAATTTAATTATTTATGAATATTTTATTTTGCTGTAATTGAGATTATTATTATCATTATTATTATTTGCTTTAAGAGTACAAGGACAGGACGACATGGCCACATGGACAGTATGCAAAGTATTAGAAATCAAAAGCAATAACCGCTTTAATAATTCTACTTTCATAATCTGCCTCTTCCCACTGATAATTATTTTCCAAGTAGACATGGTGTATGTGTGTGTGTGTGTGTGGCAGTACATACTGAAATTATTATTTGAAATAGAATGTGGCATGCAGCAACTCGGCGGCGGTGGCAAGTAAATTATAGAAATGTAGACAACAAGCATACATATTTTGACCTCATTATTATTATTATTATTGTCTTTGTTGCTCGCCTTCGGGTTTTAATAACAGTCAAGACAATTCACACAGATATTGTACATAATAAGTACGTTATTAAGCGAAAAAGGAAGTGACACAACTGTGCAAATCCTTAAGATTTTTGTTATGCAAGTATGTACAAGTATGTGTTTAAAACCCTTCTACAATAATTACGAGGTCATGACAACAATAATTATGTTGCAGGGAATGAGAGAAATATAAAAGAGGAAAGAGAAAATCTCAGAAAGAAAACTATAAAGAAATGGCTAAAATTAAAATCCAGCAGCTCATTAGTCTAAGAAGAGGGACATGAGAAAAAAAAACTATCGTTGCAACCACTAAAGACAGCAGATTTTCAATTGCTGACAGTCATAATCACTCTTAAATTTGCAGCTCTTTAGTCATATCGGGCCTTTGGTGCAATACTGTAATAATTCAAAAAATCGTGAACTGAGAAAAATGCATTTGAAGTTTTGAGCCATCTTTTTGATAGTATTTTCGTTTAATAAAGTTATTTTTTTTACAAGTTTTTAAATAAAGAGGCATGTTTTGTAATGTTTTCTGTTTGTAAATTTCTTGTCAGGAAAGGAAATATTTCATTATTGCAAATAAATATTGTGGGAAATAACTGGAGGCAATAAAAACATTTGTAGCTGTAGAATCTGAACAGTTAGAGATAGAACCATAATCTTTTTTTCCTTTAGATATATATTTCCCCAAAGATCATTTCTGCATACCCAGCTCAAAAAATTCAAATTTTGAGTTACTGCGGTATTGCAACAAAGGCTCGATATGGAAAAATGTATATTTTAAAGCGTGGCAGAGCAGTAAGTTTAACTACTGATAGAGAGCACAAGCACGTGGTTGTGCATGTTGTTTCACTTACACAGCTGTTTAAAGAACAAATGGGTATCTTTATTTAAATTGAAACAATTTTCTATGAAAAATAAGTATGTCAGCATTTAATCAAGGCAAAAGTTGTGTTCATTTACTAAAAATTTTTACAAATTTGTAACAATTGTTTCTAGAAAGCGTTCATTAACCCAAAAAATTTGCAACGAGAGAGCGTCAAAAGAGCGTAAAAAATTGAGAGGCACAAAAATTTTTTCAAGGTTTTACAAGTAAAATTTTTACTTGCAATAATTATTCAAACAGCTGTTTTGCGTTTGTGTTTACAAAACAATATTTCTAAATTAAGGTAAAAATAAAAATATTTTGGAAAATTTAAGAAATTGTAAGTAAATGTAAACTTTTAAAACGATAAAAAGTATTAAAAAGATAACAAATTTTTTTTCGTGTAACTTAGGAACAACAGCAGCAAAATAAGATGTCTAATGGAATTAAACTAAGCATCTGGGACATCAGTGGCAAAGGTTGTTCCGGCAAACAGACCAGCTGTTATTTTTAGTATTGTAAATATTATGAGTACCTAGCTACTCGGTATTTTACACTAAGCAGGCAAATAATTCAATTAGTTCAGATATATGTATATTTGCAAATAAATTTAAATTAACACATACTTTATTAAATTACTTTTTTTTACTGCTTTTGGGGTTTAATGCTGGCAGCAACATGAAGTTTTATTTTGGATAAAGCTTTTTATTACAATGAAAATGATAATTGCTTAAATTTGTCTCCTTTTATCCATTTTTCGGCGGCTGTTTATTATTTTATTTATTAAATCAATTAATAGAAGGATTTTTTTTATTGAATATTCGCTTTAAATACTTTAGGAGCAGATTGCTATAAATTTGTGAATATGCTACAAAAAGTAATAAGGCAATTTTATTTGCAAAAACTGAAATATCTTACAAATTCGTGTGTAAAAATCATTGCTATATGTAGGCAGGCTGTTATAACGTATAAACTAATTAAAAATAGATATTTTATTCATAGAGATTTTATTCAAAAGTAGCTAATCACCCTTATCGTGTTTAGCGTATTTCGACTACGCCTAGTATTACCTTAAATAAAATTGCAAAACTTTTCATTATTCTATTACAAGCCGTACTCGAAAAACTCCAGTCACGACAATGCTGAATATAAATTACCATAACCACAATATTTTTATAATAATAAGTATATAATAATATACATAACATACAATTTGTCCCAAAAATATAGGGCTACTTATTAAGTACTTATATATACCTATACATTACAACACTACTTTAACTTGCAAATTTTAGCAAGTAAAGCGTTCATTTACTTTTTCACATTTTTGAGAGTAATTTTGGAAAATTTCTTGTTACTCTCTCGTTGCTAATTTTTACTAGTAAAGTAAATGAACATACCTAAATTGAATGCGGCTGCCAGCATTAACTAAAATTCTCATCAGTGATAACAAATTTCGATCACTTGAACAATAAAAATCTATGGGTTTAAACAGCAAAACTCGAAAGGTTTAGATTCCGTAAGTTTTATTTTGTCGCAATCACCAGGAAAATAATACACAAAGAAATACAGTAACAGTCGCTATAACGAAATTGGATTGTACATACATTCTCGTACAGTTAAATTTTTTTATTGGTCGTCGAAATATAACGTGGGAAATACCCGCGAAATTTGAAAATTTGAAACCGTAACCTTAACCGGAACGAACTTCCATTTCGGTTTGTTATCGTTTACTAAGCAAAGAAAAAATGAAATTAATAATAATTTTTATACGTTTTAGCTGGTATGTGTACATTTCTTACGGTACTAATATCAAAATCAATCGTCGTTCTTGTATAAACATATGGAAATCCAACTCGGAAAAAACTTTGAATCAAAAAAAAATCTGTTTCGCACCGAAAAAAATTGACAACTGAAACGTAACCCGTAACGATAAAAGTTTATGAACAAACCCGAAAACCGGAACAAATTGAGGCTGGCGATGGCTGAAGTAGTCTGCACATTGACTACAAAACGAAAAATTTTTCCTGGGTTCAACCCCAGTTTCAGACTCATAAAAACATATCGTATTGTTTCTGATGTGCTTTGTTGTCGGAAAGTTTCGGTCGCGAAGGCATAGTCACTGCTCACTGAACAGTAACGCCTTCAGCTGTATCCAATCCACAGGCACATCAGATCGCCCTCCTTCGTCGGTATTGTGTAGCACCAGCGTAGTAAATAATTACTCAAAATCGCTACTAAAACGTAGCTTCTAAAATTGAGTACGTATCCTTGCGCAGAGGCGTTACAACACTGTTACAAACAAAAAAAGAACGTGCAAAAGCATAGTTGTAAAAATAATGAAGCTGCACTAGCTGTCAATTCTCTCTCTATCCCTTCCTCTAGTTCCAGCGTAATGTTTCGCATATGTAGGGCTCATCCCCTGAGTGCTGGGCCAACATTAAAAAAAGTTAAAGCGAAATCGAACATTTTATAATTTGATAGTATTGGGTCCAATTCCTATCAAAGGATACAAATATTTCCAAGATGGCTAAGAAAAGATGTACAACAAGTTAAGGCGTTTATTTTATTACGCCGTTTATTGTGTATGTAAACTGATAGTGCTGGGTGCAATTCCTATCACAAACCACAAACAAGTTTCAAAGCCCAACTCAAAATGGCATCACAGTTTATGCGCTGCTCTATTCCTCGTTTCTTTATTTTAATGAATATCCCAGCTAAAAAAATCATAAACTGCTCACACGTCCACTGGTATTAATGCCTGCCAAATGCTGGTGATAAGTTTTTTTCTCCTTCATCTCATTATCTCCCTGCTTGACAGACTTTCAGACATTAATATTATTATGACAAGCAGCGATGATAAATGAAAAATGCTTAATAATTTATTTAAGACTTTTTCTCATACGATAGCGCTTGCTTGGGTGGGGGATAAAAGCCAGCTCACAATGCCATAATCTAATGAAATTGTTCTGAAATTTTCTCTTGCACAAAGTTTTGCCATTTTAAATTTGTTAAGTATGTAGTTGGGAAAAAAGAAAACAAATTTAGATTTTCCTACTTTTTCTTTATAAACAAAATCTGATTTAAAATCGCATATCTGTCAGCTTTAAAAAAAGCTCATGTGAATTTGAAATCAATTTATATCAACATTTTTTTAACTCTAATTTCCAAGATAAGTTTTTATTTATTTATTTCTAGTCTTCCAACTGTCATTTACTTCTTTTTTTATACCAGTAGCATTTGTCATTAGGCTTTTCATTGAATTTCAAGTTTTATGGTTTTCTTTTTGCTTGTCATCTTGCTTTGTTGCGTGTTGCCATCATCATTATTTAACTCTTATAAATTAAGCTTAACAATTAGTTTAAGCATCAGTAAAAATGTTCATTTAATTTTTCGAGGCTTTTTTTTTCTGCCACAGTTTGAGGAAAAAAAAAATAAAACTCCACTAAGAAGCCCACACATTTTTTTTTATATTCCAATGCTGGTACTCGTACTTAGGCCAAGTGGTGTTTAAAAAATTGTTAGCATAATGAAGAGTTTTTAAGCTAAAAAGGTCTTAACAGCCAATAGTGTTTGTAGAGCAAAACTTTATAGGTTGGGTTAGCTTAAAAAGCAGTCGATCCGAGTAGCATCATACGTGCTGTTTTGTCACCTTAACGCCGTAGAAAGCAGTGGACATCACAGCCACTCTGTGCCCTTCAAGTACCACAATGACTCCCTCAGGTCCCACCGAGAACATAATCCCAAGTTGTCTAAGAAAGATGACCCTGGACCTAACCAGAGCCGGGCACTCACAAAGAAAGTGCACAACTGTATCCTTCACCGAAGCGTTCTTACAGATCGTACACCGTGCATTGAACGGAACGCCCATCTTCTAAGAGGGTATGCCGATTTATTTTTTTTACCCATAAGGACTATTCCCTTTTCCAGTCCTTTTTACTAGGAATGGAAGACAAATCTTGGAGTGAAGCTATGCAACGGGAAGCCCGCAATGAAGCGTGATAAAGTTCTGAGAATGCTGTTACGACCAGACCGGGATTGTCTAAAGAACACAGCTCTCTTTTAAATCCACCAGCACTCTGAGCCGAAGCAGAGAAAATATAAAGATCAATCGGTAAGAGTTTCAGAATCGTGTCAAAGTCTGCTCCTCTTCTTAAACGGTTTGGTGGTTTGCCATACCTCAGCAAATAATATTTTTAGTAACTTTGGGTACAACAGTCACTTTCATTGTTGACAGTTCAGCAGTTTTTATTGTAATTTCTGTCCTTTGAAGTACTTTTAAATTTTATGAAATTGAATTGTTGGCTGAAATTTCTCTAAAAAGTTAATTTGAACAAAATATTTGAATACCAACGGTTCCAATAAATCACAGGCATTCATCATTTATGTGGAAAAAACTGTGGAAAAAATTGCTAATATTGCTATTATTTTCAGCAGCATTTCTTAATTCTCAGCTAAATTCTACTGCAAGTAGAGCTGAACAAAATTTTATTGAAGTTAAATCATTTCCTCTGTATGTCACGCGCTTTTCGTTTTAGTAAAAATTACTAAAAATAGTATGTTGAGGCCTTATTTACTATTTCAATGTCTGGCATACACTGTTACACTTTATTGTTAAAAAAAAAGCTCTAGTTTTATTCACATACAACACACACTGAGAATTCTCTGCACAATTTGAAATGCTCATCGCCTGTAAGAAGTAAAAAATTTAAAAGAAAAAGAACTGAAATACTCGTGCTTAACACCCACTACCATCGTCATCGTCATCAACTTAACAAGTACGACAACCATGACAAGTTTAAAGCAACAAACAATACGAAAAAAAAAAGAAACAACAGCAAGAGATACTTCAACAGCAACACATAAATGCAACGACAAGAATAACAGCGGCAATACTAATAGCAACAACAACAACAACAACTACAACAATAAAAACAAATAAAGCCACAAGTTTTTAATAGTAAATATTTCAGTTTCTGTTTTTGCTACTTTCCTTCCTCTCCGTCGGTCCAGACATCTTCAAGGCATCCCTTTTCTGGTTGATTGTATGAATGTATAAGTGGAAGCCATGAAAATATCTGCTACATATATACGTAAGTACGTTGCGTTGCGTTGCGCCGCTCTATGCATGTTTAAACATGTTAAACCTCTTGATATTGGTAAAACTTATTAAACTGTTGCAAATCAAATAAAACTGGGGGAAAAAAAGAAACACTATTAATGGAAAATATGAAACATTCCCAACTAACTGCAGCAGGCGAGTTACAAATCAACGACAGAAAATTAAGTACACTGAGTAAAACGAAAAATAGACGTATGAATTTGATATGGAAATATAAAAATATTGTTTCTTAAATAAGACCGCAAGGCAAATTGTTAACAAAGTAGTTTTCAACTTGCCCACTTCTCAAATACTTGGACACTTGAATTTAAAATTTTTATAAAAGCGCAGTTAAACTCTTAGCAAGCTGAAGGTTAAAATTATAAACGAAAGTAATCAGTATAATTTTTGTGTTTTGTATCGTTAGTTCTTCATGAATTGTCCCAATTTCTCTGAGTGTTGTTGTGGGTGTGTATTTTATTTTAGGTTTTCCTGCAAGGTAACACCAAACAAAAAAAAATTTGTTATAAGCGCTCTGTATGTGTGCCTACGAGGTTTGTTTGACAACTCCGTGACTTTTTAAATTTCTCTCGCAGTAACTTTAAATGCAACACTGCTGCCGTCAAATAAATTTTGAGCAAGCTGCGTCATTTAGTTTGGGTTTGACAGCCTTTTAAAGCTGGTAATCCCGTGAATTTTAAAAAAAATTGGTAAAACTAAATTTCGTGTGTTCATTGAGCATTATTTTTTGCGTAAAAACACCAGCACTGAAACCAAGGAAAGACTTGTTAGATACTATGCAAACTCTGCGCCATTAATTTAAATGGTTAAGAAGTGATTTCACCGGGTGACCAAGTTAGGGTCTGTCAGCGAACAATTTTTTTGGGAGTCATACGGTGTAATTCACAGAGAGTACCTGGAGCAGGCTAGAACGACCACCGGTCAATATTATTTAGAGCTTTCAGATAGAATTCAAAGCACGCATTACCATATTTGGCAATAAAAAGTGCTGTTTCAGCAAGATAATGCACAAGTGCGCCCGTTTTTTTTTCTTTTTTATCTGGGACCAGCACTCAGGAGATGACCCTTCACATGCGGCACATTGTGCTGGAACTATAGGAAAGGGATAGTTAGAGAAACGACAGGAAGTGAAGCTTAATTAATTATTTTACAGCTCTGCTTTTGCACGTTCTTTGTTTATAGCAGTGCTGAAGCTTCGGTTTAGTAGCCATTTTTATTATTATTTTACTACGCCGGTACTACACTACTGCGACTATTTTCTGTTTTACAAAACTGAAGAAATGTCTGGGTGGTAAGAGATTTGGGTCGAATGAACCGAAATGAACGCCTATTTTGAGGTCCTTGAGAAAATTTTTATTTGAAAGGAATGAAAAAATTTGAAAAACACTGCACTAAATTTATTGATCTAAAAGCAGATTATGTTGAAAAATAAAACGCTTATTTGCCCAAAAAAAACATTTCTTTTTCATTCAAATAGTCCCGTAGTCACAACCCTCGTAATATTTGTACGTTGAACAAATCCATGTGCATGTTTTTTTAATTTTCTTTTCACAAAATTTTTGAATCGCAATTATTTTGCCATAAATTTTAAAACGTTTTATTTATGTATTTATTTATTTGTTCTTCTCTGCTCCCCGGCAATGTAATTAATATATTTTAGGGCGGTAATTATGTTATAAAAAATACCTGACATTTATAGTAATAATAATTTTTTTTTATTGCAAACAAGCCAAGCAATGATTTATGGTTTGTAGAAAATAAAATAAATTCAAACAACTCGAAATGTCTGCTCTCAAACAGGAACTTTGTTTTAAAAAAAATCTTTGTAGACTCAAAGTGAATAAGAAACTTAACTGAAAGCGACTTTCAATAAAAATTATTTGCCAACAGCATCACGAGGTGTGTTGATTTGTTTGCTCACATGATTCATAAACAGCATTTGCAGAGAGGCAAAATAAACGTGTGTTCTAGTCGAGCTCTTTATTAAGGATGTGCTATAAAATGTCCTTAATATGTGGTGTTGGAAATTTCTAAAGGCCTATAGAAATTAATGCAAACATTTTTGCAATGGCTTTATAAACTGAAGACAGCAACATGAAGAAACAGAACAGAACAGAACACAACAGAACCGTTACTCCAAAGCCAACGGGTTAAGTGTGTTTGTGTTCGTTTGACATGCAAACTCATTGAATGGATAATAAAGTACGTAACCTGGAATATACTCGTATGCATGTATGCATGATTGTATTAAAAGTAGAGATGTAGTAGAATATGTTTGTTTGCAGCAGCTTATTTAGCGAAATTCTTCACGAAATTTTATTGATAAGCGTTTTTTTTTAAATTAAAAGTGGAAAACAACGTAAAGTTGAATTGTTGCTGAAGTGAAATGATTAATAAAATGGAGTTAAAAAAAATTATTAATCAACGCAAGGCAAGTGACGCTCCAATTACGCTTCAGAAAAAGAACAAAGTCCGCAATAGCAGAGTTGATTTTATATTCAGGAGAACTGCCTTCATCACTACAATATACATACCTTTCCAAAAAAAAAGCTAACGCAATTCAATTCCATTATTGGCTTGAACTACGGAAACTAAATTAAATTTAACCAAGTTATGTTAGTAATTTAGGTAGCTGCTCTAGAGAGAGAGAGAGAGAGAGAGATAGATAGAGAGACAAAAGAAAATGTTCCCTTTTGGGTAAACTGTCTTCCTCAGGAGATGTCTCCTACAAATGTAATGCATGCAGCGTAATTATTCGGAAAGGGTTAGTGATTAGAAGGGAGAGCTGGTGAAGTGATAAGAAGGATAGATGGCATAATTTTTGCTCACAATTCTGCTTTTACACGTCTTTGAGAAGTCCTTGTACCCGATAGAGCCGTATTTAACTGTTCACACTGGCTTCTAAAATAACAAACGACATTATTAGCCGAGTGGTGGGGAGAGACATAGAAGGAATGTCGGCGACTCCTCTTCCAGCTCATCATTACAGTATACGGCAGTACTTATACGTGCATAGACACCTCCATGCCCCGCAATCGTGACTACAAGGCCAAACCGCAGGAGAAATTCCTATCGCTATGTCCCCATTTAAGTCGAGTTTAAATCTCTTTACCCTCTTCTAAAGCCAGCACAAATTTTTAGAGCGTTTTTTGCTGTATAAAAGAGTATTGTGTTGTCAACACTGGATACTGATTTCGAATACACAAATGTTGCGTGTATTGGTGCTGTGCATTTTTACATGCCTGAATAAAAAACTTCTGCATGTATGTAAAACCTTAAAACAACACATCGCTGTGTTAATGTTTGTTTAAGCATGCTAGTGCATGTCTATGGATGTTTAATTTTCATGTATAGTGTGGTGTTGATGTGTGATGCTAATTTGCATATTTCTGCATATGCAGGAAAAATTAAATTGAAAAAGAAGAATGTTTGTTTGATTTTGATTAACAGGAGTAGGCACGAGAGGATTATTTGTTTTTCAAATGTGTTTGCTTTTCGAGCCTTTGTACGGAAATCGCCTTTCAAAGAAAAGCACTAAAATTAACTTTCCTAAGGTATTGCAAGAGAATATGCTTTATGCAGGATGCTTTTAAAAAAATATAGTTCAAACTACAAGCATTTGCCGAGAACACAGTTCAAAATTTAAAATTGAAATATTGCAAAGAAAATATTTCTGTATTGAATATTGAAATAAAATTTTTTTTTAATGTTGAGATCTTTTTTAACAAGTCATTTGAAATACAATTTATTTAATTAACACCCATAAAATTCCTAGAAATTTTTTTATTAATAAAATGTACATACAATTGAATTTTGTATGGACATTTTTTTTAAAGCTGTTATAAATCAAAAAAACAATTTAATTATGAAACGGCAATAAAATTTTAAATATTTTATTTATTTAAATTTCAACAGAAAAGAAAATTAATTAAAAATTTTGTCATATCAATTAAAAAATAAATTGGATTTTTATCAATAACGATATTCTTAGTATCAATTAAATTATTATTGTTGGCTTAATTGAATTAATTTACGGCGAAATTTTTATTAATAATAATTAAAGATTTCATTGAATATTTTGGACATTTCTAACAAATTTTTAATAGCAAAAAAAACATTTTTTTTTAATCTGCGACCAGCTCTCAGGAGATGACCCCTACACATGAGATGCATTGTACTGAAACTATAGGAAAGGGATAGTTAGAGAAACGACAGGAGGTGAAGCTTAAATAATTATTTTACAGCTCAGCTTTTGCACGTTCTTTGTTTATAGCAGTGTTGAAGCTTCGGTTTAGTAGCCATTTTTATTATTATTTTACTTCGCCGTTGCTACACAATACCGACGATGAGGGCGTTCTGTGTGATTGTGGATTGCTATCAGCTGAAGTGGTATTATTCAGTGACCAGTGACTATGCCTTCGCCACTGAGACCTTGCGACAACAACTGACACACAAAGACACTCTAATGCACATCAGAAAAATGCGAGATGTTTTTTTTTTTTTTTTTTATAATTTCTTTAAGTATTGAACCCAAATATTAATTAAAAATTTAAGTGAATTGATTAAACTTTTGATTAAAAAAATTTATTGTTCTAATTGAAGGTGCCAATTAAAAATTTGATTTCTTTCTGTGTTGGCAGCTTGTTTTTATTTCGTTTTTCAAATAGACGAGTTGAAACTTTATTCTTGTAACAAAATTAAAAACATTTCAATTTTATTTAAATTCTTTTTACTTTATTTCCCTGTATAGTATTTTCTTTTTCGTTGATTACAGTGGTGGCCACAATTTTGCCACGTTATACACAAAATAATAAACAAAAAAAAAACAAATTTAATTAATGTACTAAACAGCCGTTTAAATTAATTAATTAATTTATTTATTTACTTACTTTATTTTATGTCTAATTGAACATACATTTTCTTAATTATTTAAAAAACAAACAAAAGTTTTGCGAACACAGTTGCATTATTTGTCACATTGCAAGGATTTTCATTTGAAAACTATACAGTTTTCACAAAAGATAATGAAATATGTACTGGGAATTTCATTTTATCAATCAGAATACACAAAAAAAAAGTAAAAAGTAGAAAGTGAAGCTGAAAAGAAACTTGCACAAACGACCGAAATTCAATATGTTTCACTCGTATTAATGAAGCAACAATTTCCATAAGTTTTCTTTTTTTTAATTTGATTAATAAAATATAAAACCTTGAAGTACGTCTGTGTCAGAAAATTGTTGTCATTTTCATGAACACCATGAACCTCTATGGCTTTTCAAAAGACAAGCAAAATGGAGCACAAGCAATTAAAATCCTCCAAAAACCAATAAATGAAATTAAAAAAGAGTAGAAGAAACTTTAAGACAAACAGCTGAGACGAATATTTTATACACTTCGCTGAAATTAACATGACGACAACTGTTTTCGCTTTGCAGTCGTCTATTTATTTATTCTCATAAGAATATTTTTCTTATATATTTTTTATTTTTGTTTTTTTTTAACAATACTCATTCTGAGCAGCTCTTACCTTGTCTGCAGAAACAGTCAGGGTCTAGGCGGGAATCGAACCCGCAATCTACAGATTGATAGGCTAATGCTCATATCTTAGGCTACAGCGGCACTCCGGAAAATAGTCCAAAAAAGAGAATTCATTTAGACAATGTAAAGATTTTCAGAAATACAATGAAAATGTAGAATTTGAGAAAAGTGTAAATTGAGTGGAGTCGTGTATGCAATGAAATCTTTTATTGTATTAATGAAAATCTTTGTTAATATAATGCAGAACGTTTAATTAGTCCTTTTCGCTGGCCTGAATGAACGACGAACAGCTACAGCTGAGTGTTCGTTACATTAATTTTCGATGACTGGAGTAGGTTTTGACCTCGCGATTTTCGAGCCATAGAGTCATCCCTCTAAGACTGACTACTGGTCGCATTCCGTTTGTTGTTGGCAACTGTAGCATTACGAGAAATATTTCATAATAAAACCGATGCTGAAAAAAAAAAAATAAAATCTGAATCAGATCTGAAGACATATACATCTTGAAATTCCTTATGTTCTTTTGTAAGGTGTACAAGTTACACGCAATCGAATAATTATAATTCAGAATTTTTCTTGGCATTTATGTTGAACTCCTTCGATTGCCAGTGAGTGTCAATAAATGAAAATGAGATGGACTGTGGCAAGTACATCTTTATATATATATGTGAGTGTGTGTGTGTGTGTGTTTAAATGTTTCTCTCAACATTCAGAGGCATATTTCTTTTTCGCCCAAGTCTACCTTCTTTTTTTTATACCGGGCATATATCTTTTGTTGTTGGCAACAACATGCAATTAATGTGTGTCCTTCATTTAAGTGTTGATTGTTGTAACGAAAAATTAACTTAAACGAACCAACTGGAAAGAAGAATAAATAAATGAACGTGCAAAAAGAGAAATACAATCATTTAGACGGACGGGCGGACGGACAGATGAATGAATAATTGTTATAAAAATTAAAAGGCTTTTATTGTTGCTGTTGCTGTTGCTGGTGAGCAAATATTCAAATCACTGGTTACGGCAAATTAATGCACTTCATGCAAATATTGAATACTAATGAGGGAGATTGATATTAAATACTGGTATTGAAAAGATTTAAATTTTATGTAACAAACGGTCTCACAAACACAAACCCACTTGGATATTCAGCTTAAAAAGAGAAATCCGAACAATTAAGACTGAGTTTAGGCGAGGAAACATTTGGAAGGGCAACAATTTATTTTCGTAGCAAATTACGGGTGAGGAAGAAACCAGCGTTTTTTGTGTTCGGTACTCGGCATCATCATGTTCACATTTTCTTTGCTTACAACAATAACAATAACAATGGAATGTCGCCGGCAACATTTTCATCTGTGTGACCGCGAATGAAAAAACGAAAGAGAATTCCAGATGTTTTTCTTCCAAATGTTTTCTCGTCTAAACTCAGTCTAAACTAAACGAGAGAAAAGGACATTGTGTTTTAAAATTTTTTCGTTTTCTTTTTCTTTTTTTTCTTTAGATGTGGCATGCAGCATTAGAAATTAAGATTTATAAATTGTGTCTGGTTGGCATTAAAGGGAAAATTATAGTGGCCGTGGTGAAATGTAGTTGGCCAATCAAGTAGTTAATTAAATATAAATAAAAGCACTGTTCTTCTTCACTTGTTCTCTTTCGTTTTTTATTATTTTTTTTATATTTTATTTATGGCCGTCCAGTATGAATTGAATTTGCCTCATTAGGGAATGTATATTTTATCTGTATTGCTCAACATGTTGTTTGTGATTTGAATAATTGGAATGGAATTTTCTCGGAAAATTTATTCTTCTTATTGCGGGTGGAGGTTTAAGCATGAGCGGGCAATTTCATTGGCCACATTTTAAGTAGAATAACTTTAAGAACAAACAAGAGACATACGAAATATAAAAAAATTTCAAGTTTTAAAAAATTTATTAGAAAATTAGAATAGTTTGAGAATAATACTGGATTTTTAAGCGAATTTTATAAATAATTTTTTAATGTATTTCTTTTATTTAAAATAATTTTTTTCCGCTTTTTAAAAAATTTTTTTTTTAAGTAAAGAACACTCAGGTATGCTACAAGATGTTAACTTCTGTAGAACAGGGATAGTGGAAGAAGTGACAGGTGAAGAGGGGATATACTGTTATTATTGGTGCCAGGAAGTATCGTGATGAAGAAGATCTATTGTGCCAAGCCCATCATATTAGACCCCCATAATAAGGCTTCTAAGGAATTCAAGCACTATTTGGAGTCTGGTGTTCCACAGGTTGTGTGGAGAAACCACAGTTCCACCGAGGTGCGGAAACAACCAGAGGGCGCCCAATATCTGGAGTTCACCGTTCGAAGACACGCCGTACAAATAACACTTTGTATTACAGATTTTATGGAGTTTTCCTCTCTACATCCGCCATTTTCAGTCGAAAGCAGGGGCACCTCGTGCAGGAGTGGTAATATCCACATTTGGCGATTTCCGCCGCATGCCTTCCTATCTTTCATGAGAAACGCTACGATACTTCACCCCCTTTTGGCATCCTTAATAGAGACCATTATTTTATTTTTAATCCTTTTCATATTTTAATTTATTTCGTTTAAAATTATCTTATTTTCATTTGCTTTATTATGCTTCATGTTGGGTTATTATTTCATTTAATTTTATTTAAATGAATTTTTTTATTTCATTTTGGAATAACCAACTGTTCAAGAAATTTTTAATTCCTCTAAGGAATTTTTCAAAAACTCCATTTTCATGTTGTTATTTTAGAGAAAACATTGCTGCAGCATGTCCAAATCATTTAAATGTTACTCCAATCAAAACTAAACAAATGAAACATTACAGTACAAATTAAAGAGATAAAAAAAGAACAGCAAAGCAACAACAACAAATTAAATCGAATATAAAGTTGTGTATTAAAATTATACGACAGGCAAAGAAGAAAAAAAATAAATCAAAATAAAAAACACACAAATTCTTGTTGGAATTCAGATTTGAAAGACCGAATGTGATGTTCTAGAGACGTTTCGTCTAAAAATGTTCCTCCTTTTTCTTCTACAAAACAAAAGAAAAGAAAAAAAAAAAAACTACAAATTTGACAAAAGCACAACCAGAAAGAAAATTCATGTATCCGAGAGTATGTTGACATGGCAAAAATATAGAAATAGTAATTCAGAACTTTTTTTATATATAGATGAATTTGATTTTATTTTCGGAAAAATTCTCATGTCAATACGAGGGCAGTCACTGAAGTACTTAAATAAATATTTTAGTCTCTCTTCTATTTTTACTTTGACCTTTATTAAATTTTTTAATTATAATTATTTTTGAGCGATTCAATTTGGTAGCGAAATATTGAAAAATAAATAATTGTTAAAAACTTTTCATAAAAAAGACCATCGCTCAAAAATAAATATTATTAATAAAATAAATATTGTTAAATTTCTTAAAGCTAAAATATTCTATTCACTGTCAAGTACTATAATCAGGGTAGCAAGCTCTATTGGCGCAACAGCCGGTTAGCCGCCCAGCCTATTTTTTTTATGTCGGCGCTTCGCCGCCGAAACACGCGGCTGATTGGCAGCTCAATATTAATATTTTTAGGTGTTAATTTAAACTAAAACTAGGTATTCATTAATTTCTTGTTTTATGACTCTGTAAATAATGCAAAAATATTAAATAAATTAGAGAGAAACATAAATTCTTTGATCGGTGTCGGCAACTCTGTGATTTTAATTCAATTTTCAGTGCATTCGCAAGTAGATTTTGTTTGCGAATAAAAACTGAATATGAATATGGTAACAAAGAAATTTTGACAGCAAATTCTTGTCGATATTTAAAAGTACATATGAATTTATTGTTAAAGAAGTGTAAGTGTGTAATCTCCAAGTTAAGCTCTTTAAAAATCGCCAAGTTTTTAATTTGATTACAAAAAAGTTATCATTAGCCATTAATTTTTTTTCATTATTTCCTGTGGCAAAAAGAAATATTCGGACTATATAGAGAAGATTAGATTAAAAAACTCCTATGTTTTATACAAATTTTAAATGTTTTCAAATAAAAAAAAAGAAAAATCTGTGTACAGCCGTTTAGCCGCCGATAATTTTTTACTTCTCCGCCTCCGCTGATATTTGTTTTTCGGCTTGCTTCTATGACTAGAATACGAAGGTGGATCAATAAGTCCGTGACTTTTTGAATTTCTATCTTATTAACTCAAAATGATAACACTGCTTATGTCGGCAGGCATGTGTCAGTTGACTCATGTACTGCAAAAAATTAATTTCGTATTTGAATGATCATTTGGGTATAAGAAATCTCTTGGCAAGCGATTGGCGACTGTGCTCACAATCGATCACAAACACAATCATGTGACACACACAGTAATGTTGGTCATTGTTCAAGCAAAATATTAAATTTTTTTTTGCCATTTTCTAAAGAAAATTTTCTTAAAATCTTGAAGAACAGCGCAAATATATTGTAATAGAAAATTTTACCAAGTGCAGGCTGTCAAAAAAAAAATTTAAAAATTTTCTACTGAAAATTGACGTTTGGAACTTAAAATCGTTAATATGCTGCTCACTTAGCGGATTATGCAAGAATTCTGCGATTTTCAGCTTATTTTCCCATCTTTTTTGCTTGCTTGGCGTTTTTTTGAGAAAGTAGGAATACAACACTTACACGAACTATAAAAGTTTTGTTTACATTTTTTATATTTGTTGCATTTGCTGTTTCTTGTATTCGATTGTAAATAAATAAAGTGGAAAATTAATGAAGTGTCACGAGGGCTTAAAGAAATTTTAAATCATGGGGTAGACCGGCTGTCGGAGACAAACTACATGACGCAGCTGATTTAATTTTTAACAGTGCAGGAAAACGTCAGCGAATTAATTACAATAGTAAAAAAATTGGCGTTCACTCTTCGCTTACAAAGTTGTTGCTTTACTCTGTTTTACAAATTAACAAAACGCCCACCAAGCAGAGTTGTGTGGACTTAACTTAAAACTTCACCATGTGTCTCTTCTTTTACTTTCTAAAAAGAATGCAACACATAAAGATTCTATTATTAGTAGGCGCCTTAATTAAACGAGTGTTACTTTTTAAAAAAAAGAAAATCTCAGCTGTCAACTTGTCAACTGAAATTTGTATAGAAATAATTTACAAAATTTAGTCTTGTTCATATAAAATTGTCCTTTTCTCGAGTACAAATTATATTTTTATGTAGTTAATTTTGTGACCAGCCTCGTTGCAGCACGAGTGTAGATGACTAGTGATTGTAGTGCAGTATTTGTATTTTGCTAATGTGTCACAACCAATAACAAACATTTGCTGCATCTGTTCGCTTAATCAAATAGACAGAGTAATGAAATCTTTTTGATGCTCTGAGTACAACAGCAACAACAACTAAATGATGACGATGATGATGTTGACGTTGCTTTAAGCTGATTCAGATGTTGATTCTTGTGATGTTGCTGAGAAGAAGATGTTTATTAAAACAATTCTTTAAAGGAAACTTAATGTTTTTGTTGCTATTGCTAGTTTAGCTATTGGACGTCGCTTTAATTCCTTTGACTGTGTGTCCGTCCGTCTGTCTGTCTGTCTGTCTGTCTTGTGTTTTGTTGTCTTTAGTTTTATTGCAGTTAGACATACAGCAGCCGCCGTATTATAAAAAAAACACGACGTATTCTGCACTACAGAAATAAAATTTCGAAAAAGGAGTAAAACAGAAATACAACACTATAGAATTTGTCACTTTTTTTTAGCTTTTCTAAAGGGTGGTTAAATTTCAAGGGCCGATGTTGATTTTGAATAAAACACAAACTATTTGGGAAATTATTGTAATTTTATTTTATTATGATATATTGGTATTACTCAATTATGTATGGAACAAAATATCAGCCAAATGGGAGCCGCGACCACGGCGGCACACCTCCATCCGATGGTCCAAATTTTCGATGACCCTGAGGCATAATGGAGGTTCTATGCCGTTAATGTGCCGAATTATCTCATCCTTTAGCTCTTGAATTGTTGCTGGCTTATCGACGTACACCTTTTCTTTCAAATAACCCCAAAGAAAAAAGTCCAACGGTGTCAAATCACATGATCTTGGCGGCCAATTGACATCGCCATTACGTGAGATAACACGGCCATTGAATTTGTTGCGCAAAAGAGCCATTGTTTCGTTAGCTGTGTGGCAAGTGGCACCGTCCTGCTGAAACCACATATCGTCCACATCCATATCTTCCAATTCGGGCCATAAAAAGTTCGTTATCATCTCACGATAGCAAACACCATTCACAGTAACTGCCTGACCGACCTCATTTTGGAAAAAATACGGCCCGATGATGCCTCCAGCCCATAAACCGCACCAAACAGTCACTCTTTGTGGGTGCATTGGTTTTTCGACAATCACTCTTGGATTCTCATTCGCCCAAATGCGGCAATTCTGTTTATTGACGAATCCACTGAGGTGAAAATGTGCCTCATCACTGAAGATGATTTTCTTCGAAAATTGATCATCCACTGTTGCCGTGGTCGCGGCGCCCATTTGGCCGATATTTTGTTCCATACATAATTGAGTAATACCAATATTATAATAAAAAAAGAAAATTACAATAATTTCCTAAATAGTTTGTGTTTTATTCAAAATCAACCTCGGCCCTTGAAATTTAACCACCCTTTATGTATGATGCAGTTGTTGCTTGCTTCTGGGTTCACCCTAAAAATATTTTACTTACCCTACTGTGAGCTTAAAAGGATTGTTGGATATTATAGTTGTTTTTTTTTTTCCTACTTGAATCAGTGTCCAGAAGATGTACTCTATGTATGCAATGCATAGCACCCGAATTCGTTCGTATGTGTAGAGCAGGGACAAGTGCTGGGAAGGAATACGGCTACGGATTTTCTGAAATTGCATAGTATAGTTATTGCTGCACCTCTGATATTATGTTGGGAAATTAATTTCTTTAAGCGGCGACACATTATGGCTCGAATACTGACGAAGGACTCCTTTATTCGCATGTACATATCTTTAGCCAACAGAGCTCCTTTCTTAATGTGATATTAATTATAAATAGTTTCAGCTTCTCCGGCAGTGCGTTCTTACAGCGACCTTAACTTCAAAATTATCACATCAAGCCAAACTTGCACAGCATGTGCTAACGTAATGTAACGTAATGTAATACCCGTTAGGTGACACTCCAAGGAAGTTAAATTTTAAAATATTTTTTCTATGCTCCCCCTATGTCGTCCTACTGTCTGTCTATACATAATTCTGTCCGTCGGACTATCCGTCCCGGTGCCGTGAACTCCTGCATGCTTTACTGTAATTCAGTTAATGAACTCTCAACTAAAACTTTTACGGAATAATTGGCTTGATTTTTTTATTCGCTATAAAAATGATAAATCTTGTCACGGGCTGTTAATTGCATCTCCTTAAAAATGAGTTTTTTGCTAAAAATCAAATTGTAATGGAATAAAATATTCTCCTTTAGTAATCTATACAAATTTCTTTAATATTGCCAGACTTTTCAATATAGCCAGTGAAAAATTATATTTACATCAAACGCAAAATACCATCTTGTGAAAAAACCCCTCTATTTATTTATTTATTTATTTTATTTCTGCGCTTTAAAATACTCATTAAGTTTTTGATTTCCTCAATTTTCTGCAAGGGACATTTCACTGTTTTCTAGTTTCTAATTTTATATATTTATTTTTTTTCCGCACTTTATCATTTATTTTTGTGTTTGCATTCCACGCCATAATACCCAGACAACCCCATGGAGTTTTGTAGTGATTTTCTACCAGACTGTGGTACAAAGTATTTATTAAGGAAAAACTAAAAAAAAAATCACAATGATGTTTTAGTGTAATTGTCATTTGTTTTAGAAGATTTAATAGATATATTTTTGTTTTTACACATCTCTAGTCTTGAGAACAACGTTGCATTTAGGAGCAATTAGTAAAAGTTGGATGAAGTGTCTACGTAAATGGCTGGCTTTGAGTGGCATTTATTGCAATTGTGTATTAAAAGCGATTAACTCTTGTTTTTTTTTTGTTGGTTAAAAGAAATTTAAATATTGGATTTCTCTAATTGACTTTTGAGCAGATTTGACTACCAAAACTAGATAATGATTTTAAGTAGTTAAATTTGAGGCTGTACAACATAAAAATGTGTTTGTTTTGCAAATTTTATCGTTGTATCGTTATGATACATTAATTTTAAATACTGGTCATCGTTCGCGTTGGCCATGACATTTTCATTTTCTCATCTTCCGGAAAACGTGTAGATGCCGCCACAAAACAACGCAAAAAAAATTTAAATTTTTTTACTTTTAATTAAAGCCTTTAGTTATAGTAATATATTTATTCAATTAAAAGTTTAATCAATACAATTAAATTTTTAATTAACTTTTGGGCTCTATACTCAAATAAATTAATAATATTTTTTATTTGCTATGAAGTACACACATATCATTACATTTTTAATTAATATTATTAAAAGTTTAATTGAAAATTAATCGAATTAAGTCTATAATAATAATTTAATTGCTAATATTAATTTCTTTAGGTCAAAATATAATTAATTTTTTACTTGATATTGCAAAAGTATTAATTAAAATTTTGTTTTATTTTTTTCTGCAATCTGTTTAAAAAAAATTTTGTAGGTTTTTTATTGCCAAATCTGTGGTTCGATAAAGTATTTCGTCACAATTCAATTTGGTGGTTTAGAGACAAGTAAGACGCAGTAACAATAATGATACTGCCAGTTGATTTCTTTTTAGAAGAAAATGTTGTAACGGAAATACAAGGAGAACAGGGGCCAAATTGCCGCACTCGTGATCGAACAAACAAACGTATCGAATGAAATTTCGTATCGTATCGAATAACCAGATTGCGGCATTCGATAGCTTTCGTATCGAAATTTGTTTAAAAATCTAAAAGATTTTTTTTATGTGTACTAGAATATAAACATATCGACCCCTGTGCGCGAAATTATCGTATGTTACAAAAACTAAATTTCACAGGAGAGCGTTTTTATTCGTCTTTTTTTTTTTGCCTGTCACATACGATAAAATGTACATAGTTTTATCTCCATAACTATAACAATTATCGCTATAATACTATATCTGCAGATGAATTAATGGATTTAGAACCATTTTGCATAAAAAACTCGATTTCGAAAAAAGTGTAACATACGATAATTTCGCGCACAGGGGTCGATATGTTTGTTATAAAATATAAACAAAACAATAAGAACGCCGTTAATAAAACAAAAGTAAGTAAATGTTAAATTTTTAAATCTTTTTGATATAAACACTGTATATTTTATAGAAATGGATCCCCTACATTTATTTTATTTATCTTCCTCTGACGAAGACGAAGATCACGTTGTTATGCGCACTAGGTAGCAAATGCGTAGCATAAGCGATCCACTAGCGTTGTCGGATACATCGTATTGAAGAAATACATTTCTTATAAATGGTCTGCCAAATGTATTAATGCCAGAGACGCCTTCAACAGCAGCTTCAATACCTGCAGCTTGAATAATTTGTTCTTCTCTGATGGTGATACAAACAGTTCCTCGTATGGTCCACCACCGGTTCTTTTTTTAGATTCCTTGTTAAAGGATAGTTTTTACTTAGCGTTGTGTTTTTGGTCTGCGTACACTTAAATTTTTTTTTTAAATGATTTAAGACATAATTATATTGCATCATACACATACATATGTATGTAGAAATAAACATACTTTTCGTCAAGCTGACGACTTTTTTACAGGTGGCCCACATAGGTTTAATCGGTTTGCAAGTTCGTCCCATAACCGTGTGGAGACTGTCTTATCTTGCCCACAATTCGGAATTAAATTTTTCGCCTAGCTGGGGTGTTCCATCATAAATTGTGCCAAGAGTTCTTTCTGTTTGCATTGATTTTGTTTACATTTGTCCTAAAGAAAAAAAAGGTTTAGTTTTAATATTTTTATTTCTGAAAAAAGTTTAGTACTTACATGTTTAGTTATTTAGTTGAAGAAAACTTTTAATTATTCACAGCAATGGAAAATTTTATTTGCAATTTTTAAAAAAAAAAAACATATGAGTATGTTTACGATAGCACTTTACCTATCGAATGACATTTCGAGAGATGGCATTCGAACGACTACTCGTTATCGACTGTCATAATCTGAAATTTCGATACAGTCTATACGATAACGAATGCGGCGATCTCAAAAAGTAAAATTTCGATCAATGCCATTCGATCACGAGAGCGGCGATTTGGCCCCAGATTAAATATAATTAATTTCTAAATAAATCTGTTGCCTCGCGTTTTGTTAACTTGAAAAGCAGTTGTGGGCAGTTAATTACTGCGACGACGTTTTGCATTGCTCAAATAGCGACTGATGACTAGAGTAGGGTTTGAACCTGCAACCTTCAGGCTGTACTGTCAACGCGCTAATAAGCCAGCCTACAACAGCCTCATAACTTTTCACATAATTGCATAATTCTTTAATCAAATTAATGAAGAATTTTATTCGTTGTATTTTTAGTTGCCTTATAAAACTTTCTTCTTTCATCTTTCAATCTCACAAACATATTTTTTTTTGTCCTTTTTAATATTTGTTGCCGAAATTTAAATATATTTTCCATTAAATTTGTAGCCAATCTACTACCCTTGTAAATATTAACAGCTGGAAAAACAAATAAAAAATATGCCTTAAAAACAATTATTCCTTGAGGCTTTTACGGACAGCCTGCAGCAATGCCCAGCCATAATAAAGATTTAAAGGCAAAAAGGAAAAAATGTAAAAACAACGATTTGACTACAAAAAATAAACACTTTTACTCACAATCACAAGCACCCACACAAACAGCCATCAAACTTGTTAAGAAAAACAAAACCGGCAATTTGTTGCGTTAGAAAATATTACCAAAAACGAATATTTAAATAAGTCACTTTCAAGTTTAATTCGCTTTTATTTACAAATAACAATAACAGCAACAGCAACAGCATCATCATCATCATCACCAAGAACATTATCGTCATCATAATCTTCAGTACATATTTGAATTTAAATTTCTTGCTGTTTCTGTGTCATTATCGCCAGTAACAGCTTCACGGTCAACAACATTACATTTTCCCACTATTCGTCCACCAAAAAAAAAGTATCGAAATTTTTAAATTATTTTTTTTATTTTTTTATCTTTTCATTAACTTTTTACTGCTAATATTCTAGACGAAATATAAAATATACTTTTATAGAGGCTTGAAGGACTCATAAAACCATTTTCTTTATACGGAAACAAAAATTACAAAAAAAAAAAGAAAAAAGGAATCAAAAAATTACTGGCATGAGTAGGAAAAAGAACATGAATATTTAATGGAATAGAAAATGTCTTAAATGTCTTGTTTCGTTTGTTGTTTTAAGGGAGAGTGTGCTTACGTTTCAATGATGACCTGCTTAATAAAACACCCTACAGCACAGTCGGACAGTTATATGCCGTTCACACTACGCAAGTTTTTATAACTCTTAAACCAAAGTGTTCACTTTACAATTATTTTGTTTTACTTGAGTTATTGCCGATTGCTTAAACATCTGATACACAAATCAAACCCAAAAACAATAGATTCTGAATTAAAAATTAAACTATTAAATTATCGGAATATTATTTGCGACACACAAACGTTGCAGTTATAAATATTGATTGATATGGCAAGCAGTTGTGAGGTGTAGTTCTCTTGCGGTTTCGTCTCAGTTTTCCCTTCACATAAATTGACTTGAAATATTTTATTTAAAATCCTTAAAAGACATGAAAATTAATTTCGTAATCAGTGTTGTACTCCAAGTTTTTTTTATTATATTTTCTTTTTTGGCTTAAAATTTTTCAATATTGCAATAACATAGACAGCATGATATGACCGAAAGAAATCCCTCTTTAACAACTTACATTGTTTTAAACATAAAGTTTATGTTTTATTCGGCATTTTTTGGGGGCAATAAAAATAAGTTAAAACAAGGATGAAAAAAAAAAATATACAAAAACTTTGTTGAAAAAGTTGTTAAAAAAGACCTTTTGCCACATGGTTGCTGGTTAAAGTTTAAAATATTTAAAGATTTAAATCCAAAGAAGAGAACGAAAGACAACATTTTGCCGTCTTAATAATACATACATTGTAACATAAATTATTTGTTTGAAAATTTAAGTTTTTTTTTTTTTTTTTTTTTTTTTTTTTGCCCAGAAACCCCAGCATTGTGCGCAAGGAGGACGGCAGGACATTATTTAACCATGCAAACAAACTATTACAATTACAGCCTTTAGTGGTTTACATTGTATTGTAATTTCTTTTCTCTTGGCAGTTGTTGTCTTTTATTTTTTTATCTTTCCATTTTCTATTTTGTATTCTAATGTGAAGCATGAAGCGAAAAATCGAGTTAATAAGTACATGTTTGCGGTTTTGTTGCAAACGAAGGAAAATAGGGTGATCGAGAGGGAGAGGGAGAAAAAAATACAGTGCAGCAGGAAAATCAATACTGTGCCCAGTTAAACATTAAAAATAATTCTCTGCCGTTGCATGCGTTCATTAACCCGGAAACGAAAGGAAATAAACAAAACAGAAGCAGGATACACACAAAATAGACAAGATGATTATTAAAACTTTGCTGTGCATACATGAGCACAATGCGGCCGTTACAGCAACAAAACAATAAAATGTAACAATTTTTGCAACATAGATTCAGGCATATTAAAAAACATAATTACTAGTTTGGTTTCTGCTTCTTCTGCACAGAAATATTTCACTAATAAAAGGGTCATGACATTAGGTTAAGGGGTCAATGAATTACAAAAAGAAAAACGCTAGAAGAAGGATCTTTAGGACAGCAGCAAAATTAAAGTCTGTAGCAACCGTTTAGGAGAACGATTTTATTTCGTTTATTTTTGAGACAATTAAAATGGCCAGCAACAGTTTCTTGTGACGTTTTGTGTTACTTTGTATTTAGCAGGAGTTAGTGTGAAAAGAGAAGGTGAAAAGATTTGTTTTATAAGGACAGCACTGCGCTGTAGTTTGACACACCAATGGACATAAGAAGTATTTCTTATGTGTGTAGTGGGATTTGAAGCCACCACCTTCGAGGATGTAGAGTCAAAGTTTTTTTTCTTTTCTTTTTTTTAAACAACACACAATACACAGAAACAAATTTCAATTCATTTCAATTAAAAAAGTTGTGACATCAATTAAAAAATTGTTGAAAGAAATTGGCAATATCCATTAAATTTGTATACTTAAATTAATTGAAATAATAATTAATGATTAATAGCAACAATTAAACATTTTATAGGTTGTTATTGTATTTTATTGAAATTAATTTTTTAATTATATTTATTAACTTCTAAACTAAAAAAGTTGTTAAAAACGTTCAATTAATTTTTTAATTGAGCGAATTAAAATCGATTCTCCTTCTAGTTCTCAAGGAGGTGTTGCGATAAAATCGGTTTCATATTATTGATGTTTTTTAAGTGCTTAAAAATTAAAATTGTATCAATGAAACTCTTTAATTGAAATAAAAATAAAAATTAATTAAGTGACTAAGTAAATAAAAAACAAGCAATATTTTTTTCTGTTTCTATGATGCTTCTTAGTTTGTTTGCAGGAACACCCAGGGGGCTGTGTGGGAATCGAACCCGCTCCACAATGATAGAATTACTCACGCAAGGGTCTACTGAGGCACATAGTGCTAAATTATACAGCGAATAAAGTTTTATTAATTTAAGTGTTATTCAAACAAATTTTCTTAACAAAGAGTCTCTTTTTCATGATAAAATAAAATACGTGAACGAAAAATTAAATCAGCTTAAGGCAACCCCTTAACCTTCGCACCCATATTTAACACTAAAATTTTGCATTTACACCAATATTTCATGTTAAATGTTTTAACATGTTCTATTAAAACTACGAGAATTAGTCACTGAGTAGAAATCATTTTCAGTTTAAATTAAAATTCAAAAAGTTATCACTGATTGAAAATCGAAAATGCCACCCGGAAGGGTTAAATAGTACAGCATTAAATTCATTTATTAGATTCATCTATGTTCGAATCTCGTGTTACTAATTAATCTCCTACGGCCGCCTGGAATCTCTTGAACCTTACCCTAATTAAAAATGTAAGCGAGATGAGTAAAACAGTTCCTAATAGGAATTCTATTTCATATAACAATCCATGAGAGGCTCCTACTCTTCGTAGTGCCTTACACAATATCAAAAAATAATAGTTTCTGGCAATCTTCTGATTAAAAAAAAACGCGAAAAAATACCATCCCCAAGTACTCCCTTCACATGCTCCACAAGTAACAACTTTATTGAATTTCTGATCAACATAATTGATCAGATTGATTGATTGATGAACATAATTGCGTAAAGAAAATTTAAAAATATCAAGAAACTAATAAAGAAATAATCCCAATATCTTGCCAATGTAAGGGGCTTCATATGGGTCCCAATTTTTAGCCTTATTCTTACTATTCCAGCGAATTAATGTCTTTCGGTTAAACTACAATTTTTTCCACTGAACCCATTAACTATTCCCTAAACCTCTCTTAAGCAATTTTATTATTTGAACAATTACTCTGGGGGAAATCTACCAGCATTAAAAGTTTGTGAAAAAAATGTTCTTTGTTGTACGAATGAATGCATGCAGTTTACCAATGGCACTGACAGTACATGTGTATGGAATTAGGGCCATTCAAAGAATAGCAAATTCATGCTGAATAAAAAATGTTGAAGACCATATTTTCTATAAATTTTTTTGGGCAAAAGATTTTATAGAAAATCAAATGTTTTTGAAAATAGTATTTTTCTTGGGATATTGCAATTTTTATTAAATGATTAATAAGAAAAACTAAAGTTTAAAATGTAATTTTATTAAAAATATCAGTTTTTAGTAAAATTAGCAATAGCAATTTCTGCATACATATATTGTAAAATAGCATTGTTGAAAATACAGGTAAAAAATTCACCAAAAAAAGTTTAAGAAATTAAAATTTAAATCAAAATAGCAATTTTACTAATACATAGACATGCTAATAAAAAAAATTAATTCGCGTTTTAAATTTAAAAGAAAAAATTTAATTTTAGCAACTAAATGATCAAACTTAAAAAGTTTTACTAGAAATAAGAATTTTAGAAAAAAGTTTGAAATTAAATTTTTTTTAAAATAGCAATACTTTAAACAAAAGTTTTAAATAGCAATTACACTTAAACGGCTACTGAGTATGAAAAAACCAATTTTTTTGTGTAAATAAAAGTAATTTTTTAACATTTTTAAATTCAAAATAGCAATTTTAGTAGTTTTTTTTTTTTTTACAAAATTCTTATGCAACTTTATTAGTGTTAGAAAATTGAAGAAAAATTTAAATAGTAAAATTAGCAATTTTTCAAAAACTTTGCTATTTTATCAAAAACTGCTAAAAATAGCAAATTAAGAAAATTCAGGGTAATGAAGAATTTATTTCGAAAATTTTGAGGTATTTAGTATAATTTTGGTTATTATTAAATCCAAAATTTAGCTAAAGTTCGTGACGTTTTTTAGTCAGAAAAACTCGCGTATTCTATTTCGTCAAAGAATTTTTATATATAGTTTCAAAATATATAAAAAATGCAGTGAGATTATAGAAGTTTGGCTATTTCCAAAAACGTTCTCTTCAGCCTGTGCAGGTTGGTATTGATTGACGCTGCTCTTTTCCTTTGGAGCTTGGAATGGTGTCTCATATCTCATATCTGAGTGAAATACGTTACGAATTTTACCTTGAATTTGGATTTTATAGTAATCAAAATAAAACACTTGCTTTTTACTAAAAATTTTAAAATATCGAAGTGCTCAAACAATAGCAAAACCGAAAATTTTTACTAAAAATACCATGTGAATTTTCTGCCAAGTAGCAATTTTTGTAGCAGATTGTAATTCTGCACAAAAATTTGAGTTTCACTGAATATTGATATGAGCATTACTGGAACGTGTCACACCCCTTATAAAATTTCACCGTCACGTTTTTAAAGCCAACAAAGCACATGCCAATAGAGTGCATTTGATTCTGCATTTGTTTAATGTTCGCTTGTTTATTTTTTTATTGCAGCATCTCTCTTTCTTTCTCTCCACTCCTCCATGCACACATTTGTTATATTTGTGGATTGTTCTTTATCATCGCAAGATATATTAACCAACATTTAGTTGAATAGTTGTTTTCCCCCTCCGGTGCTATTACGACCCTATTTCTTGCCACCTAATGTAGCAACTACTCAACGTGAAGTTGAGCTGAAATTGATGTTGATGTTGTGAGTGTGTGTGCCAATTTACCATGGACAAGCCCCAAAGGTTTTTATTGTGTTGCTCTTTAGTTGGAATTTTCGTATTCCATTCAAACTGCAATATTTGTTTGCAGCAAACAAATTACAGCTGTTTTCAGCAGTGTTGGCTGCAAAAACAACAAAAAAACTGAATAATTCGAGAATTGCCAGCATATGAGTGTTAAATAATCATAATGCCCGTCGTAAAGAGGTGGTTGATTTTATTTCTTTTACTAGACTAATCGTGTTCCTTATTGAGCTGGCTGCTTGGCTGTTTGTAAACACTTTTGCCATTGATGGTTTATAGAGTTTTTTTTGCTTTTGCTTTGTACAATTATTATTGTTGTTATTATTTATTTATATTTTGCTTTTGTCTTGAAATCAGGTGGGAATTTCTTTGGCGGAAGGCAAAAACCAACAAAGTATATAAAAAGTTGAAAAGAAAATAAAAGCAGAAAAAAGTCGTGACAATTGACACAAGGGGCCACCATCTAGACAATATTCCGCAAGTCTAACAACTCTATGAGTTCGAAATTGCATTAATGAAAATAACAAAAAAAAAAAAAACAGTAACAATTGTAGCAACCAACAGCAATGAAATCAGTGTCATTAGTCAGAAGTACATAAAAAAAAACAAAAAAAAAATATTGGTGCGGGGAAATTTAAATGTTGCAAGTGAATTCTTAGAAAGTCATTTCGAGATCTAAAATAACAAATTAGTAATTGAAGATAAAACACTAGACTAAGTTCTCTTAGAATCAAATGCTTCTGCAAGTTATGCTAGGAGCACAATTGGGACGAACGACGAACTTTCGTCTTTAGAATTAATATTTCATACACCGACGAACGACAAACAAATCAGTACAGAGTTACCGTTTTTAATTTTAGTTTGCAAATATATTAGTAAATTAAGTTAATTTTTATTTTAATAGTTGTTTAATTTTTAAAATAAATAACTTCAGTTAAATATACACATATATTTACCATCAAATTTCTTTCTATTTTTTTTTTCTGTGACGAGCACTCAGGAGATGACTCCTACACATGCGATGCATTGTGCTGAAATTATAGGAAAGGGATAGTTAGAGAAACGACAGGAGGTGAAGCTGTAATAATTATTTTACAGCTCAGCTTTTGCACGATCTTTGTTTATAGCAGTGTTGAAGCTTCGGTTTAGTAGCCATTTTTATTATTATTTTACTTCGCCGGTGCTACACAATATCGACGAAGGAGGGCGTTCTGTTGCGATTGTGTATTGCTATCAGCTGAAGATAGTATTGTTCAGTGACCAGTGACTATGCCTTCGCCACTGAAACCTTCCGAGAACAACTGACACACAAAGCCACACATCAGAAAAATGCAAGATGGTTATTTTTATTTAAAAATTTTAGTCTGAAACAGGGGTTGAACCCAGGTATGTTTTGGTTTTGTACTAACGTACAGACTACTTCAGCCATAGCCACCATCAATTCTAATTGTTTTCTGTTAATGTTTAATTTTTTCAAGTAATATTTTTTTTTGTACGGTAACGCAGACAGCAAACAACTTTGCTGATTATTACAGCTGCAATTTCTTCGTCGTTATTGTGTGCTACACTAAGAATTTACACAACGAACTGTTACGAAGAGGAATTCGTTGAGCACGACGGAACTAATCAGTCGTTCCAATTGTGTTCCCAGCATTAATCTGGGAAAATTTTTTTCTTTTTTTTTAAGAAATTAGCCTTGTCATTTTGAAATCTGCGAAGACTTGAAGATACTTTTAACTGTCTGAAAATGTGACACTCGTCCTTTCTAAGAATTCATTTCTTTTCCTACCCAATAACTTTATAGTTAATGCTGCAATTTACATTGATTACTATTCGAGATCTCTTTTTTTTATTTATTTAGTTTTTTTTGACTACGTTAATTTGAAATATTTTTTTTTGCTTACAAAAAGCATTTTTAGTGCATTTTTTTTTTAATTTCGTTAAATATTCATGCAAACCCAACCAAATAATACAATAACATTTCAATAAACCCACATAAATTATTCTGCAATTGGAAAAAATCAAAATGTAAATTGACATTTTAATAAACTCAATTGGTTTCAGGGCTCTTTATTTTTACGAACGAAAACTCGTAAATTAAAAATCTGCACATTGGTAAATAAATTTTATTGAAATTGTTTTTTAAACGAAATAACTGCACATACACACCTTTTAAATGCCTCTATTTAAGGGAAAATATTTATTTTTAGCCCACGCTGGAACGCCACTTTAACACATTGCCATAGAAGAATTTTTGTGTTTACAATTTGTGTGTATGTGTATGTGTGTGTGTGTGTTTTTTTTATTAAATAAATAAATGAGCAGTGTACAAGACTTAAATAAATAAAGGAATTTTTTACATTTCATGCAAATTTTAAATTTGCCCAGCGCAAGTTGGAAAGCCATTTCGCTTGGTCGGCAGAAATAGTGCGATTTTTTGGCAGTTATTGAACCCAATATTTCTAAAAAAATATTGAATTAATTAAAATTATTTATATATATTTGATATATGATTTAGCACATTTCATTTTGAGCTAATACCAAAATCTTAAGAATTCTTGAAAAAAGCTTAAATGCTTATACAATAACTCCCAAAAAATTTTTGAGAATAACTAAATATACAAACAAAACAACCCAAATAGCTTCTTTAAAAATGTTCTTTATACAACAAACATTTTATTCGATTTAAATCTATTTAATTCTTGTAAAACTTTTGCAGCCTAAAAATATGCTTTAAATTGGAAAAAAGTTTACCCCTGGCTGAGAAGATTTTTCTACAGCGGTAAGGTAATAAGTATCGATTTCTAGGGGCAGTGTTATTGAGAATTACAAAATGCGTGCGAATCATAAGACTACAAACCTGATATGAAATATTGTAGAAATTTTGGGACCTTTGCGCAATTCAACATAATCTCATTTCTTTCATTTTATAGTCAGTCATTCTATTAAAAATATTTCTTGTTTTTAATGAACCGATTTAGCATTTTCATGGACAAAACATCACAAATCAGACCATCTCTGTTTCGCTTCTTTGTCATTCCTTCCATCATTTCAGGGCGCTTGTGAATTTTGGGAATTTCAAGATTTGAAAATTTAAGTTTTAATAGTTTACGGACTACGTTTAAATTTATACTAGTAAAATATTTTATAGACTAAGTTAAGCTGCAAATCAATATTGAAAATACTTTTTCCATAGAAGCGAAGAAAGTTGTACTAGAAAATCTAGCAATACAATGTTTTTTTAGTCATTGCTCAAGGGACCACTGTAGGGCACGTAAACGATGTATTGCGCCGACATTAAGAAAAATAGTTTTTGAGGAGGGAGTACGGTTTGTGGAAATTTATTCTAAATTTTCCAATATCGCCGTTGCCTCAGACATTTCCGCAACGGAAATAATGATTTTCCAATTATAATTCCAACCAAACATGTCCCCAACGTTAGAGATCATAATGAATACGAAGGCAATAGTATTCCCTTCTTCCTCCGTCTATCGTTCCATATTAATTTAATCACATAATTTACCATCTCAATTTAATTAGATTTCATAAGCCACAAAAACACTAAAAGAAAAACTATAAAAAATTATCTTCATTAATTTAAACATGCAATTGCCTCGATAACTGGCGGTTAGCACAAAAAAAGTATCTGCCAACTTAAAATTAAGAAGGAAAAAAAATACGACTTAAATAAGAGTAGCAATTGCAATGTGCAATAAATAAAATTTATAGTGTAGAAAATTGGTAATTAACTTTCTACACGCAGCAGACTGCAGGCAACCAAGGATGTTGGTTTTTAAGCCAAGTTAACTAAATTGAAACAAGCAGCGAATTGAGAGGATGAGCAAACGACGAAAAAATCTTAAATCGCTTTAACGGTTACCGACAAACTCTGATCAAAAAACATTAAACAAGGAAAATAAAGAAAATTTCAACAGGATAATAAAGGAAAACTTTAAGGGGAAATATCCACAATAAATTATAATGAAATGCTTCTAAAAAATGCAATAACAATGATGATGACTTAACGATATTAAAGGTTGTTCTCTTTATGCTTTTTTTTCCAAGAATGAAGAATAACGAAATTAATATTTAATAATTTTTTTGCCATGTGGGAAAAATTTACAAAAAATTTTTTATAAAAAATTAATGAATAATTTACAGAGAATTTAAAAAACTTTTCTACTGAGAATTTAAGAATTTGTGAATTCAATTTGCTATTGAAAATGTTTACACAATTTCTTTCGATTATTTTTCTGAACAAAATTTTTCACAAATGTTTTTAATGAAAATTTTTCTATGGAAGGTTAAGTTAGCTTTGCAGGTTGCCAATTTTGCAAGAATCAGCTCCCTAAACTCTAAGCTCAGTACCGAAACTCTAGTAATTGTTGCCTTCTCCTAGTCATCCCGACAACTTATGGTGAAGTCGTTATAAAGAAGACTCAGTCTCGTATCACTCAGACCAATATGACAATGCAGTGGTAACTATGCCATTTCAAAACTTTTGCAGAAATCTTTCTAAAAAAAATATGTTTAAAAAAATTTTCTTTAGAATCTTTTTTTACAAATGTTTCGGAAGTGCTAAAGAAAATTTCCACAATTTATTTTTTCCAATTTTTCTTAAGAAATTTTTTAATTGCTTTAAAATTCCCTCGCGTGCTTTTTGAATCAGCAGTGGAGAAGGAACAGTCGGTTGTTTACCTCGTGTTTTAGTCCGCGCTCTTACCATGAAACGGCGGAGGTTCTTCGCCTCTCATTTTCCTGTCATCGGTGACTGAACTCTCCCAGGTGAGGCTTTCCGCAATAGCGGCATTTATTTTGTAATCCGGTTGGTGGCGACTGTTTGTTACACGTGTGTAGTATCGCAATGGGCCTTACCTTGGTAATAAGTATGACGTTCTCCTTCGGGGAGGGTCCGCCACCTAACCTAACTTTGTTCTGAAAATTTTTATTTTAATTTTTCCGGCAAAAATTTTTTGTCACAAATTTTTCAGGAAAAAATTTTTACTTTAAAATTTTTCCGTAGAAACTTTTTTTGTAAATTTTTCCGAAAACAGTTTTTTTTTTAATTTTTTCACAAAATTTTTTGCGAAACTTTTTTTAAATTTTTATAAAGAAAAATTTTTTTTATAATATTTAAGAAGAATTTTTTTTTAATTCTGAAGAAAACTTTTTGCGCAAATTTTCTGAAGTAAATTTTTATGAAAAACATTTTTTTTGCAAATGTTTCTGATGAAAACTTTATTTTGAATTTTTATTATTAAATTGTTTTTGCAAATGTTTCTGAAGAAATATTTTTTTTTTAATTTTTACTATTAAATTTTTTTTTTTATAATTTTTATATAGAATATTTTTTTGCAAATTTTCCTGAAGAAAAATTGTTTTACAAATTTTTCACAAATTTCTCTAAAGAAAATTTTTCACAAGTGTTACTGACGACAACTTTCTTTTTTAATTTTTATGTAGAAATTTTTGCAAATTTTTCACAAATTTCTCTAAAGAAAATTTTTCACATATTTTACTGACGAAAACTTTCTTTTTTCATTTTTATGAAGAATTTTTTTTTTTTAATTTTTATAAGTAAGTTTTTTTTTTTTGGAAATTTTTCTAAAGAAAATTTTACACAATTTTTTAATTTAAAGCTAATTTTTTAAAAAATTTTCTAAAGAAATTTGTTCTCAAGTTTTCCTTGATTGTTGTGAAATTCTTTCTGATTGTTGTAAAAATTCTCTCTGTATAAATATAAAAAGCTGAAGAAAAAATTTAAATTTTATTTTGAAAATGTTTATAATGTAAACACTGCTTAATTTTCTAGGCTTAAGATTAGAAATCTCTAAATAATTTTTCCAGCTTCTTCGAATAGTGATTCTGACTTAAAAAAACTTTCTCATTAGTGAAGTGATTTTGTTGTATCATGCATATTCATTATAGCGAAGTACGACTGTATAGTATGTATTGCTAGAACTGCCCTTAAACATCTGTATTTGGTCACTTGTATATGTATATGTATGTGTTCGTTCTTATACGTAGCAGTATATCCTTTTGGCGATTTCGGTCGTTATTGCTCGAGAAAATGTTTGTTTTCTTTACGTCCTTACAATAACTTATACGAGTATTAAAAGTGTTTAATAATTAAAATCAATTATTGTGAAATGTTTACAACAAGATGGTGGCAATAAACTGTTGTGGGTATAAATGTGTTTGTTTTCCTATGCTAAAGGCCATAATTTAACAAAGCAAGCAAACAACTGAAACTGTAACGCAACTGTAGTCAAATGAAGCAATTCACTCCAAAATCAATTGAATGGCAATATCGCCATCATCGTTTATGGCCTGAAATGTTAATATTCCTTTTACATTTTAAACGAGCAAATAGTTTATTGTTTGTGTAGTCACACACTCGTTCTTTCTTCACACTCCTGCATACAAATAAATGCGAAGCATAATGCGTTCAAACTGTAGTCAAACCTTTAAAATAAACAAATACATTGTGCAACCATTCGACCGGCCATAATGTTGTTTTAAAAAATTTTCAATAATAAACTTGTATTGCAGCAGAGAAGCTGGTGCACAAATGCCAATATATTTTGTGAGCAAAAATTAGCCAATTGATCACATCCTTCAGATACGGTTATTTGTCTTACGACACCTTCACCTTCAAGAAAAGAGAACAAAGTTTTCACGTCAAAAAAAAAAAAACGCGAAATGTTCTCCAAGTAAAATGGCGACTTACATTTCTCACCGTATGCAACGATTTGGTCAATTGGGTGGTAAGTAAATACACAGTACAATACAAACATAATTCATTACGTTTATGATTTTCTATATGTATATGTATGTGCGTGTGTGTGCGTGTGTGTGTGTGTGTTTGAGTATGTAAAATATTTTTAACAATTGCTTTAATTTGCATCATAAATGACAATGACTGTATTATCGAATGGAATATTCAACGAGAAAGACAACAAAAACCACTGAATACAAAAATAATCACAAATTCAACAATAATAAAACTGTATTTATTGTAAAAAAAAACTACTTTTATGAAGACAATAAATTTGTTAATAACAAAAGCAGCGAAAAGCATAGTTAGACTTAAAATTGCTTTTGGGCGAAAATAATTTTCCATAGAATTGTTTTATTTTTCTTTGAATTATTTAATTTCATATTTTTAAATTTGTAATAAAAAAATTTTTTTGGAGTTTTAAAGTTAAAACAAAGCAGCCAAACATATCTTTCATAGCAATTTATCCGAATTTATTGGTATTCATTGAGATAATTTTATGCCATTAATGTTCAAATGTGGTTTGAGCCGTGTCGCCGTGTAAATATGGCGCCAACTGAAACTACACTTTTCGTCCGCATTTCATTTGCTATTACCAAACAGTACGTTTTCCAAAAACTATATTTTCGAAAATTTACAAAGAATGGTTTCCGCAAACATTTTTCTCAGTATATCCACTACAATATAGTGAGTGAGGCTGAAAAAGGGCTGCTACTGGTTCTAGTTTTCTCGAACTAAACAGCATTTTTAATGCTTTTCATGCTTTAGATCTATAAATTTGAATTTCATTGAATTCAAGTGAATAGTTTTAGCAAGACAAAAATATGCTTATTGCAAGCAGTGGTGTTAACTTTTTTATTTGGATTTGCGTACAACTATAAAAAAATTACCGTTTTTAGGTAAAATTACCTTACGCAAAAATAATAATAATGGACTCATGAAAACGCTTAAAATTGCCATATGTGCAATTGGGCAAGTTTGCGAGACCTATTTGATGAAGTCCCTTTTTCAATTGTTGTGCAATTTTAAACAGTTAATCTCAAAGTAAACAAAAGCAGCTGACTTATTCAATGCACAATTAAGCTGTGCAAGTTTACGAGACTAAATTGTTGGGCAAATTTACGAGGTTTGTGTAAATGAATTTTCAAACAAATTTTGACAGTTCATTTACGAGAGCGCAAACTTGCACACTTTGCGCATTTTACGAGACTTTTACACGTTTTCATAGGAACCCTTAATATGTTTCATACCAATTTATAATTAAACATGCTAATTTAATAATAACAAAACATTAAAGAAGCAAGTATGTAGTACAATTTGTAGTTTCAGTAAAACCAATGTATGCATTTTCGTAATATTTAATCTTAGCTAAAATATGTTATTTAGCCATTAATGGCAGAAAAGCATAGAATTAAACTGCAATTGACGTTAATTTGCATAGTTGTAATGAAACCGTACTTTTTAAGAGAAATATATGTATCATGTATAGATATATTATTGAAAAAATACTATTGGATTTTTACACTTAAAAATGGAATTTTTTTTAAATTGCCGTACAAATATAAAAATTATTTGCCTGCCGTTTGGAGGCGTAAAAGGCCTTACAATACGGTAATTACCGTACGGTTAACATCACTGCATACTGCTACATAATCAATTTTATGTCTGAGGCAATAGTCATTTGCGCTGAATGCTGATATTGGACGCAGTCACTCTTAAAAGATATTAAAAAAAAAATTATAATCTTTTCCAGACATTTATTTAAATTATTTATTAATTAAAATTTGAAAAAAAAAATTTTAAAATCATTTCCAAACTTTTTTACAAAAAAACTTCTGCAAATTTTAACAAAAAAATTGGTAAAAAATTCTCACAAGATGTTAGTATAATTTTTTAAATTTAAACAAAATTCTTCGATGTAAAAATTAGTAAAAATTCGCGAATTTTTTTATATAAAAAATAGTGATTTCTTTTGTGGCAACTCATCTGTAGAGTTTCTAAAAATTTTTTTAAAAGTTTTACATACTTTCAGTGCTTATGTAAAAACTATCAAAAACTAATTGAGAATTGCAATTGTGAAAACACAAGAAACAAAGCAGCACTTGCAAAATATACACAACATTTATTTTTAAATTTAATTTTCAATCTATTTATTTTTTTTGTTTCAATGTTTTTTTCATATGTATCGCACTTTATCAGCAAGAATGTATTAATTCAAAATTTTATAATTTTCACTTTTTGTAAGAAATCAACTAACAACAATAATATCTATCCGTAGTAAAAGTTTCACCTTATTCAGTTTGCTTTTTCATATTAAAATACCATTATGTCTTTGGATTTCCAAATACATTTAAAATGTAACGACAAGCAGTTTTTGGCCTTTACAGAAAATTTTCAGATTTTGAGTTAATACATTCTTGTTGATCAAGTGCGATTAATTGTAAAAATTCTTCAAAAATTTTTTTCGATAGAATTATATTTTACATAAAATAAATTGCAAACTTGTTTCAAAAACGAAAAAAATGTCTGACATCCTGCAACAAAATCTGAACTAGCAAAGTATTTCTGAAAACTTCCCACACAATTTATCAGAAAAATTTTAATACGAATAAGAAATTGAATATTTCGCATATTTTTTCCTCTACTTCTACCGGCTTGCACAAGTGCAGCGAGAATGCCAAGAAATATAACACAACAGCAGTAACGATATTACAAAGTAACTCTAGCGTAAAGGATTGACAGTGTTGGTTGCAAGCAGGCTTACTCTACGTGTGAACGTATGTATATACATCCATATATGTGTTTGTTTGGGTGTGTGTGTGCATTAAATGCTTAAAGGAAACTTTCATGTTAAAAACATCTCATTAGTCCAAGCTATCGAACACAGGTAGAGAATATTTTTAAACATAAAAAATAAGCAGATAAACTCTCATCGTCCATGAGCTTCAATAATGGGCATTAACCAATAATTCCATTCCATCTCATCTGTTTTAAGCCCAGCAGGACATCAAGCCGTTGTAGCAAAAGAAACATTTTAAAGCAGCTACATTTACGTACAATTCAATTGCGTTTTCTTGTTGTGCTGCATTTCATTTTTACGATTCTACAATATGTTTTTTTTTTATAATTAAAATGGTATATGTCTGTTGAATATTGAAATGGTGAAAAATATCATCACAGTAAGAAGTAAAATTATTTATTCGCTTTCTGCATCGCAAAGCTTCATTTTAGTCACGTCATCATATTTCTTTGTTAATAATTTTTTTTCTTTTCGGTTTTACTGCCCCTAAAATATCAATAAAAAAATAATCAAATGTACTCGCAAGGTCTGTTTTCTTTTTATGTTTTTTTTTTTTTTTTAGTGTCTGGAATGTATTTTTGCATGCATTTGATTTAAATGATCTGGCCATGAGTAAATTGTGTATTAGAGGACTCACAGCCACGTCCTAACCAATTGCATGTGGTGAAAGCAACCATACAAAAGTATATATGTCGAGACAGTGAAAAGCATTATTTTTTCTTTTGAAATTTTTTTCATTCAAATTTATAGTCGAAGATTGAAAGCAGTTCATGGCTACCGTTATGGTCCTCTTTTTCGTTCACTTTCGTTTTAATGCCTGCTACGAAATGTATTTGGCAACTACAAGAGAGAGTTAAGGACATTATTGGATTACACTCATATAAAAAAATAAAATTTTTGCAGGTTGCGGGTCAAAATTCCAAAAAATTTCGTGCTAAAAACTACAAAAGTAGATTTCTTATTTGAAGAAATTAAATTTTTTTTTAAATATATATTTTTTGGAAACCAATTTTAAAGAGATTTTTTTTAATGCCTTTTAAAGTACAGTTTTCAAAATATACTCTTTTGAAAACAGCTGTTTAAAGGTACTTTTGAAAAAGTGCTTATTTGGAAGTACCTTATTCTTATTATTATCTTTTAAATATATTTTTTTTAAATCAACCCTTTTTAGTATATTTTAGAAAATACCGTTTCTAAAAAGTACTTTTTAGAAAACAGCTGTTTAAATTTACATTTTTAAAGTGGCTTATTCTGAAATACCTTTTGCTACAAAGTACGTTTTTTTGGAAGATAAATTGTCTAAAAAGTCCTTATTATTTTTTAAAATACAAAGATTAAAGTAACGCTTTCAAAAAGTATCTTTTATAAAGTACCTTTTGGAAAGAGTTCTTGTTTTAAAGAAAATTCTTTTAAAACATCTTCTTATTAAAAATTAGCCTGGTTCCAGAAAAAAAAATTTTAAATTTTCAAAGTACCTTTTTAAAGGTACTTTTTTTTACAAAATTATTCTTCTAAATACTCTACCAAAAAAATGCTTTTATTTAACACTGAGTTTTTTGCTTTTTCAAAACTAATTATTTTAACACTAATTTTGTTTGAAAAATATTTGCATAAGTACATTTAATATAATAATTTTTATTAAAAAGTTCCAAATAACGGAAAAGTATTTTTTGGAGAAAGTACAATTTAAAAAAAAAGTAAGCACCATTTTCATGCAACAACTCTTCCTACAACAGCTTTCTTTTTTTCGATATTGCGAAATAATTTTATTTTATTGTTTAATGTTCCCAACATGTTCGTAATATTTTCCAGTTTTGAGTGCCAGTACCTTCTCTGCCATTAACACTGTTTCAGGGGAAAAGTGCTTTTATACGCTTTTATATAAACAGTGCACATAGAAAACCAATAAAAAGAATTTTTTAAGACAATAATAAAAAATTGTGAAATAAATACCTACGAAATATAAAAGAAGGAAATAAAACGAAAATAAGTAATAAAAAAACATACATTAATTCACAGATGTCTTGCTATCAAAAGAAAAATTAAAATAAAAAGCTGCATATGAGAGGAGCTTAAAGAAATTTCACACATACGTGTGTCATTAATATTGACACAAAAATAGAGAAATTTTTTTGCGCACCTATACACACACATATAAGTATGTACATATGTGCATGCATATGCATGCACACAGCAATACGCACATGTTTTTTTATGTGTATTTAAAATTTAAATATTCATAATTCCTGTGATATGTTTTTATTGGCAATTTATTTTACTGAAATAAAATCACTGATTTCAGTTTAAAAGTCGAAAACAATGAAATCCTAGTCTCCGGTTTCCTAGTTTTTTGCTTTTTATTTTTTATGTCCGTTTCCCGTTGGAAGTTTGGGAGCTTAAAATTTATTTTTAATTTTATTTAGATTTTTTTTAAACCAACACCAACACAAAACGATTAATTAAAAATGTACATAGAATCTTTACTATCTCAGAGCAGCACTCCTGGCATTTTGTTTAACAAATAAATTCAATTTACAATTCATATATAAGCAGGCGTAGCCACAAATTTAAATACCCTTCAATTTTGAATTAAAGAAAAAATTATTTTAAAACGGAAATCTTTTGCTATTTATGGAGGAAGGTAAAGTCGGCAGGCTGCTGGAAGTAGGGGTAAGGAGAGGTTCCAGCCAACTTGGGTGTATAATTAATTATGGTCCCATTGTGATAACTGTTAGCAAGCAGTGTGTATAATTTGAATGCGTACGGTTAAGTCTGCAAACAGAGTAGATTTTCGAAAAAACTTTCTCGTGTTGTACTGATATAGACCAGAGCCTCTGCTGGGAATCGAACCTAGAGAACCCTTAACTGATAAACTAGCACACTACTCACTAGACTACCGGGGCACACATTTATGGAGGAATCTACTCTGTGACTTATTTTTTAGGGGGCATGATTCGAACTCATACAAAGGAGTTGGAAACGAACTTAGCAACAACATATTTGGCATCGAATACTTTTGCAGCGAGTTTATTGCGCAGGCAAATTTTCCGAAAAGCCTGTAATCAGAAATCGAAATGAAGACCATAATTTTTGTGAAAAAGAATAGTTTTTGGTAGCGTAGCCCCACATTTCATTGCAGTACGTTGATTTCTAGTGACGATATAATATTGCGACCTAAGTATATTTATCAGGTAAAAACAACTCATCAGGTGCCTTATTTTTTGTTCGTTTATGTTTTCCACTCCTTATAAGTCAAAATTTGTTTACATTTATGCGCACCAATATTACTTTTACTCATTTGTTTAATTTGAGAGTGCGCGCCATTAACAGTTTCACTCATTTCTTAATTTTAAAAGAGAATTACAAAAGCAATTGAGGCATACATAAATGAAATTAATGTTTTTCTTGCTATTGTAGCCTGTGAGTGTTTACTTTTGAGAGAGCCGTGAAAAAACAAGTTTGACAAACGAAATGCCTGTTGTTTTTAGTATTGTTGTTTTGTTGTAGAGATGCGGCTACTTGATAAATATACTTTGATTGAGACATATTTTCAGTAAGTTCCAGTAACTCAATATATTTGGCTTTGCTGTAGGGCTTTCCCATTTCGGTCTTTTTAAACTTTTGAAATATTATATCTTCCTGGTTTTTTTTTTGTTTTTGCATTTTGCATATTTTCAAATGGATTTACTAGTCTAGCCTGTGTGAGACATAAACAATAACGAAACTCTCATAAATAATATTGAACTTAAAATTAAGCCATTGACAATTGAATTAGTTTTCCTCATTGTATAAAATTTCCATTGAAAGTTTTCACATCTGCTGTTGCTGTTGCTGTTGTTATGTACATTGCTTTACTACTCGTATACGGTTTCGATTATGGCCATTGGTTTCGCAGTGTCGTCCACTCCACAGTTTTTATGAATTGGAAAGTAAAGGTTCATTTGGTCAATAAATCAATTGTGTTATTTATAAATGCTTGCATGCCCTCTCCTGATTGTGCATGTGTTAGTTACTGGTTTATTTAAAGTATGTGAAATTTATAATTTGGTTAACATTCTAACTAAATTATAATGGGCAGACATTTTTGGTTTGTGTTAAAAAGAATTTTTTTTTTGAAATCGAAATGTTTGAAACACTTGAATTCCAGGTGAATTATATTCAAATGACGATGTCATATAACGCAGAAAAGAACTGGAACAAAAGAAAGATCTGAATCTAGTGCTGCTTTCTCTACATACCTGGAAGTGGTGTGAGAATTTCTTCAATTTGAGTCGAGTTTGAGTTGAGTATTTTGACGAGGCTAGGGTATGACTGGACTGTGACTAGACTATGACTAGACAATTTTTTTTAAACTTGGACCAGTACTCAGGAGATGACCCCTACACATGCGATACATTGTGCTGGAACTAGAGGAAAAGTATATTTAGAGAAATGACAGGTGAAGAGACTATGACTAGACTATGACTAGACTATGACTAGACTATGACTAGACTATGACTAGACTATGACTAGACTATGACTAGACTATGACTATGACTAGACTATGACTGGACTATGACTAGACTAGACTATGAATATGACTAGAATATGACTAGACTATGACTAAACTATGACTAGACTAGACTATGACTATGACTATGAGTAGACTATGACTAGACTAGACTATGACTATACTATGACTATGACTAGACTATGACTATGACTAGACTATGACTAGGCTAGAATATGACTAGACTATGACTAGACTAAACTATGAATATGACTATGACTAGACTATACTAGACTAGACTATGACTATGACTATGACTATGACTATGACTACACTATGACTAGATTATGGCTATGACTATGACTATGACTAGACTATGACTATGACTAGACTAGACTATGACTAGACTAGACTATGACTATGACTATGACTAGACTATGACTAAACTATGACTAGACTAGACTATGACTATGACTAAGACTAAGACTAGACTATGACTAGACTATGACTACACTGTACCTAACCAATTATGCACAAAATTTAACACAGTATTTCTGAGCCTTCTAATTGTTTAATTAAAAAACACTTATGTTGCAGGACTGCACAATTTGCATTAGTTTGCGGGCCACACACGTTGTTTTCTGCTGTTCTCCATTACAAAAAAGGCCTTCGTTCTGAAAGTATACTTTGCCATTGTAAATTTCTTCTTTATTGTAGTTCAGGTTCGTACTGTCTGTGTGGAGCACGTGAAATAAAAACGATAATAAACATTAGTAGAATCAATGATGTTGACTTAAATGCTGAAAGCAAATCCACTCAAGTTATTGTTAGATCGATGTTAAAAGTTTTCTTGAAATATTTGTATCGTTATTTTTTTGTCCAATGTTTTGTTTATTGAGCAAAAAGCGTAAATATTACATTTCTTTCCGTTGGATGGATACAAAAGACGGTGTGTCATGGCTGTGTTTGTTGCTTTATTGTAAGTTTGCGGAAGAGAGGCTGGTTACATTTTGCTTTTCAAAATTGTAAGCAAAGTGGTGAAAATTTTTACATTTTCAAATGCCACGAGTATGAGTATATGAGAGGGTCAATATATTTAAAAATCAGCTTCATTTTGTTTGATTTGGCAAAATGGAAATCACAAAATCTCCCCACTAGTTTTTATACATTTCATGGTTACGAATCGTGTTGTATGTTAAGTAAAATGCCTAACATTTCGAAAAAAAAAATTAATTTTTTGTTTAAATTTTCTTTTATTTCTGCTTTCGTTTGTATGTGTTCAATATGACAGGAAATACTCCTTGACATTTTAGATTATGTGTGCATAACCCTGTCTCGTTTTGCAAATATTTTATTCAAATTGTATTTCCTGGCGCCCTTTTAAACAAACACTTGCCATCAGCCAGCGTAAACTGAAGCAGTGACTACTTTTTTTAGACATTTTCTTTTTTGTTTTCTACTCTACAAAAGAGAGAAATAAAAATGTGTTAATATAACCAAAGAAAAGAAAATGGCCGGAGTGTGAGAAAATACTTATTTGCATTTCTTTTTCTTCATTTTTATAACTTGCAACGACTGAAATAATATTAAAACACTTAACTGCTGGAAAACATTTGCCGTGCTGTTTGCCCTTTTTTGAGCTTTATTACAGCAAATGAATGTTAAAGATGTTAAGAAAAATGTATATTAAGTTTAATTAAGTATAAAAAGTAGTTGAAAAAAGAGTAAAACCAAACTGCAACGTAGCCAGGCATATCATTAGCATGCCCAAAATCATGTTCACGTACTGTGGTAATAAAGCCATTTTAGAGCTTCACGTTCGGTCATAATTCAATTGAATATTGTATACCTTTTGCTATTTGTAATTTGTTTTTTTCAGTTTTCAATTAATCATTAAAAACTTCATTATAATTGAAATTTTCCACAGCTCTATTGTGGGTTCAGACTTTTTAATAGACCTTTTCTTAACGTGCAACAACCAACTTGTTGACTTGGCCACAAACTCCCTAAATTACATATTCAAACGAAGAAAAAAATTTTTTAATTAAATTCACATGCAAATGCATAGAATAGTTTTTGATCTTTTATTTTTAATCAAACAATTTTCCTCAAAACGTTAACTGAATATTTAATTATTTACGAAAATACTTCTTAGTTCTAGAGAAATTCCAAAACATTGTTTGCGTGGCCCTGTGTGTTTGTCTGGCCGTTAGTCTAATTTTATGGAATAATTTAAATAAATTTTTACCTTAATATTCATTGTAAATATGCATTTTGCATGATGAAAAATCATTTAAATAAATTTTGTTTAATCAATCACGTGCGCTTGGGAGTAGAATATTAATTAGAACATGTGTTTTTTTTTTAAGGGTCTTAATTAAGTGGCATTTTGAATACAATGTGCTTAGAAGATTAACAACGTGCTACATGAAGTTCGAAAGCTGTCAGGAATAATTAAGTGCGTTATGGGACAAGCTGTTACGAAAAAAAATTTGTCAAAAACGAAAGAAAGAAAAAATAGAATTTATTTTGTGGAATAATGAGGAATCGTGTTGATTATTTTTCCATTAGGAATTTATGAATTAAATATTTTGAAGGAAAACAAAAAGAAAATAGTTTTTAAGGAAATTTCAGTCCTTTTAAGGAAAGTGTTTTATTTAGAAGTCACAACATTATTTTGAAGAATTTTCTTTATTAAATGCTGATTTTGCTATTTAAATCAGCAAATTCTTATAATTACGCATTCTTCACAGAAGAAAAAAACCAAACAAAATTTTAATTAAAAATCATTTAAAAATTAATAGCATCAATTATTTTTATTAATAATTATTAATTAATGAAAATTTCTTTGTGTTTAAGTTCATAGTCAATTTATCACAATAATAATAAAAAAAAATACTTTTCATTTTAGAAAAAAGTACAATTAATCTCTAACAGCAGTTGAGTAGAACACGTATTATGCATACATATTTTCTATGCCACAACACTCTTAATCATCTGTACTCTTTGTGTCAACAGACAGGTCGTTGGCATTTTTCATATTATTGTGATAAATTACCTATGAGCGTAAACCCAACCAAATTTTCATTCATTCATTTAAACTATGAATGATATCACAAATTGTAAATAATGAAAAATTTAATTAAATACTTAAAAATTTTCTAAAAAATTTCAATACCAAAAAAAAATTTCAATTCAATTCGAATGCTTGCTGGGTATTAATTAATTTCTATTCGCCAAAATAAAAAAAAACAATCAGTTAAAATGTTAAATAAAACTAAAGCGTGGTTTTTAATATTTTATAGCAAAATAAAAAATAAATTATTTCTTTCTTTTAGTAATTTAATTTAATTAAATTGCTTAAACTTTTAATAGAAAAATATATTATTGTAATTAAAAGTCATAGTGAAAAATGAGAAGTAACATTTTTTTCATAATAAGGGCATATTTTTATCTTGGACCAGAACTTAGGGGATGATCCCTACACAGGTGATGTACTGGATGTGCTGCAACTAGTCTACTTACATAGTATAAATTTTAGTTTCGCTTTCTCTGTAAAAAAATGTCTGTAACTTAGATACATGTTTTCCAGCAAGTGTTTATTTTCAAATGCATTGAAATGGATTTCTAAAAATCTAAGCTGGACATACGGTGAAGTCAGTATTGAAATTGTAAACTCATATAAGTATCTGGGTATGAACCTTTGTTACAATTTATCCTTTCGAGAGCATTTGGAAAACAAACTTTTAGCGTCAAAACTGGTAATTACAGCGTACTGGGGTAAATATGTTAACCATCCGAAAATTTCAAACAAAAATAAGCTGAAAATCTTCGGTGCAGCCGCCCGTTCTATAATGTTTTATGGTGCGCAAATATGGGGTTACAAAAAAATATGATGTTGTCGAAAAATTACTTCGTTTCTTTATAAAAAAGATGCTGTTCTTGCCCAGCAACACCACAACTTACATGCTCTTCCTAGAAACTGGCCTTAACTCGTTATTTGTGGATACGTTAAAACTTCACTTTGACTACATAAATAAAATACTTAACATACCGAATACTAGGCTACCTCGAAAGCTTGCTGAAACTGTAATTGGAAAAAAAATACAAATAAATATAATTAAATAATAATAATATATTAGTATCACTTCTATTTTTATTTTGACCTTTATTAAAATTTTTTAATTATATTTATTTTTGAGCGATCGTCTTTTTTATGAAAAGTTTATCAATTATTATTTATTTCTCAATATTTCGCTACCAAATAGGTAGCATCGTCAGGAAATAATAATTTGTATTAACCTTGTAATTTACTTGTAGGGTCTCTATTTATAATGCTATATTTTGTTGTATCATTTACAATATCATCCATTCTTGAATTATAATCAGTCTTATTCAGAGCTACAGTAACATTTCCCTTATATATATAATAATACTTCTATTAACTTTCAAAAATTTATTAGCTTCTTTAACTTTTTCTAACATAAATTTATCTCTATCTGTCATTTTATTTCCATTAACATATTTATCAATGATTCCTGTTAATTTAATTCTTGCTATTTCCTGTTCTTCTCTTTCATTTAAAGTTTGAATACAATCATCACCTTCTGATATTATTTTTAAAATTGGAAAACCCTTCTTTTCAATTGGTAACGCATGTTTATTTCCTAATGAAAGAATCCATTTTATATCCTCCGGTATATGCTTATGCGATTTATTGACAAACCATTTATCATTAAATTTTATTCCTAATTTTCTTCTGTGTTCATTCAAAAGACTATCATATTGCTTTTTGTGAATTATTTTAACTTTCCGATCAAACGATTCAATAAACTTATCTTCGTGTGCTAAAAATATTTATATTTCATTAATTGTTAAATATCCCTCTAAATTATATATCAACATCTCTATTTCCTTTTTGTAATATTTTAGCAAATTATATTTTTGTTGTAATGCTAGGTTTATTATTTTTCTTTGTAAATTATTAATGTAATTTTGTAGTGTATTGTTAATTTTAAGATTATTATTAATTCCAAATATATTTTGCAAATTTTTTATTGAATTATTAATATATTTTGGTACAATACCTATATTAGGACACTTTATTAGAAATGTTATAGATGATTTTACCTTTACAATTGTCTCACTTATTGTCTTGTATCTGTTTGTTATTCTCCTTACGTCAGTATTCTTTTTTAATTGATTGTAGAACATCTTCATTTACTTCTCGTCTAACTTCCTTTTCATTTCCAAATAATTTTCTATATTATTGCTGCTATGCTTACAAAATTTCCATTTATTTTTCCAAATTTTATAGTCCTTTAATTATTTTTGAAATATGATGAATTCTGCTTTCAATAAAATATTTGACAAATCCTCTATTTATTGTGGTGTATTGCTATTATTGTGTTTTCCTTTATCCTTAACCTTATGTTAAGATTTGCTCGTCTTTTTTATATTAGTATCACTTCTATTTTTATTTTGACCTTTATTAAAATTTTTTAATTATATTTATTTTTGAGCGATGGTCTTTTTTATGAAAAGTATTTCAATTATTATTTATTTCTCAATATTTCGCTACCAAATAGGTAGCATCGTCAGGAAATAATAATTTAATACAAAAAAAATAAAATTATAATTAATAATAATATAATTTTAAATGCATATAATGGCATATTTTGCAATATTGTCATATTTTTACACATTTTTCTTTTCAAGTTCTTAGCAAATGCGTATGTTAAGAGCATATATACATACATATATGGATACACTATGTATATATTCCAATAAGTATGTATTTCGCATACATGAATACTTCGCTAACATCAATAATTTTTGATTAATTTTTCTAAAAAAATATTTTTTCACAGCTAAAGCTCTTTTTATAATGTAAACAATTTTCGAGTACTTCTAATGCTCTGCTTAAAATGGCAATAAAAAGTGGTGCATAGAAACCAAAATGAATTATGGGCATCAATAGAATTACTTTATGGTCCATCGGGTTAAAGAATTTCTCTTGCATTATGCCACCGACCAGCCCCGTCCAGAATATATTTACTACAATTTATTTTTAAACCTTGATACTTCCTGTCCCAGTATTATTTAATATTTCTTATATATGCATATATCTATGTTTATTTGCATATTTTCTTACTCTTATAGAGCATGTTTTAAGATCTTTTTGATTGATTTTTTTTTTCTTTGATTAATCAACCAACCAACCTATTAAATTAACTTCTCATGACCTTTTTCTTCTTCTTCACAAATGCTTTAAAAAATTTTCCGATTCCCTGCGTATTCCAGAGATATTTTAGGACTGAACTTTAAACATATCTCATCAAAATTAAATGCTTTTGTATTCCCTATTTATAAATGGAAGCGATTTCAGAAAGTGTTTCGGATTATCCTTTTGAAAAAGGTTATTAGAGGAACCTTTTTCTTCTTTTCATTTCTGTTTAAATATTCTTTTCACTGTAAAAGTTTATGTCAAGTCAATTACTTTGCTTTTTTCTCACATTTTCCATAAAGTTTTCTTTGTATTACAGCAGTCTTTTGTAGTTATTTTTTTCCCCCGTTTACAATTGACATGGATATAATGGCAACAACTACTTCTATGTGACAACAATAGAATGGAATCTAGAATTCATAAAGGAAGTAAACACTATGTCATCATCATTGTCATTTCACATTAATAGTAGTATTTTAACTCAATCGTAATTGCCGTAGCTGTCACAAGCTTTCAAATATCATCAACAATATTGACATCATGCAGAGAGAAAAAAAAACAGTTTAAAATAAACTAGAAAAAAAACCCGATAAAGCAAAGTAAAAATCACTTAACTAATATTGACGTTCTCATCGTCATTGTCATCATCATCATCATCATCATGGTTTAAATCAGCTTGAGGAAAAGCATGTTGCACATTTGTAGTGCCACAGTTGGTTTCATGAGGCATATGGAAAATATCTGCACGATAGGAAACATTCTCATAATGCTTTGGAACTTGTAACTATTTATTTCACGAACCAGAAGACTTCCAGTACCAGCGAGTACTTACACGCACCGTTTTACATGCAATTTAATGTCATATGACGTACTAGGAGTTTTAAAAGACTGATTGATTATCTACATTATGTTTATTATTAAATGGTACATATTTTATATTAGAAGTTTAGCATATCCGCTCCATCATAATGTCCTAATAATTTATGGTAGCTACACACTTAAAAAAAATTGTTGATGTCCTTCAAACAAAGGGTGGCGATGCCTGAGGTAGTTGGCACGTTGACTACAAAACCAAAAGTCCTGGGTTCGAGCCCCGTATCATACTAAGTCATAAAAACATTTCGATTTTCTGATGTACATTAATCTGACTTTGTGTAAGTTGCTGTCGGAATATTTTCGAGGGGCGAAGGCATCGTCACTGGTCACTGAGCACTACCGACTTCAGCTGATACTAATTCCCAAGCGACCTCAGAGCGCCCTCCGTCGTCGATATTGTGTAGCATCATCGGCGAAGTAAAATAATTATTAAAATCTCTACCTAATACAGTTTAATAAATTTAATGCGTTTCCTTGATATCAGAGGCGCTCCAGCACTGCTATAAAACAAGAACCATGGAAAAGCAGTACAGTAGAGGCTCGTAAAAGTTAAGACGCGCAAAAGTTAAATATACGGAAAAGTTAAGCAGCTTTCAGTCAACACACGGAACTCTAAAAAGTTAAGTTCTTGAATTTTTCGAGTCATTTTTGTTTTATTTTTATATTCCCAACATCATTTTAACTTCTTATATGTCCAATCGGCAATCGGCATTTACCGTTATAAATTCCTTGCGAATACACGCACACGTATTCTTTTTTACATACATAATATATTTGCACACATCAGTTGCTTGTTTAAGAGAACAGTCATCAGTATGACGACGAAGACGATATCCCTTTATCGGTGCTGTTTCCACCGGATCATTTCTACAATCGTCTATTCGATGAGACACAACAGTTGTTGAGAAGACTTGCGCCTGATTGTACTCTCTCAGGTGACGGGATTACTGCATAAAATGCCGATTCGTTTGATGAGAATGAGACGGACACAGGCATTGATGACGATGATGACAATATTTCCGAAGCTCCAGAGTTTGTACCTTACAATGATGCAATATCCGCGGTGAATACCCTGATCAAATGGAATGAGTACAATACGAAGTACTCCAAAAGCATATTTCACGACTTCTCGAACTACGATCGGACATCGTAAAATCGCATTCGGATAAAAGGCTACATCAGAATAAGGTTACTGATTACTTCACCGTAACAAACAGCTTATAAACTTAATCATAGTATGAATGGATTATCTTCTAATACATCTTTACTACATACATATGTAATAAAGTTTACTGTATAACACATATAAATGTTAATACATCTAAAAAAATAAATATATTTATAATTAATTATAAGTATAATATGAACTTAAATATACATTAAAAGATATACTCGTGTATACAATGTATAAATAGCCATATAATCACATGGATTTTTTTTATTACGGAAAAGTTAAGAATTCCAAAATGTTAAGCACCCCCAAAACAAACTACTTAACTTTTACGAGCCTCTACTGTATTACAGAAATGATGAAGCTTTTTTCTATCTATCCGTTCATTACCTGTAATCTCTATCACTATCCATTTCCTAGAAGTTATCGCCTAGTAATAGGCAATCATTCCCTGAGTGTTACTTCTCTTAAAAAAAAACTCCCAAAAACCCTTTGAGAATTACATGAATACAAAATATATTTGTTTTATATATTTAACAATTTTTTACTCATTTCATGAACTTGCAGGATTGGATCTCTCCAGTATTATAATTTTCGGCTTGTTTTATGTACATATGAGTATTATTCGTACTTGAATTTTTAAGAACGACTCGTACTGATATTAAGTAGATAATATTTAAATTTCGTAGGAGCTTTTTCCTTACTGTGTACTGAAGGACAAATATATAGTGTCACATTCGGCAATGCTAAGGGGAATGAGACTATATAGAAGATGACCAGACTGACTTCAATATTAGTTGTGGTAGTGTGCAAAGAGGTGACACAACCGAATGGTTACTCTCCTAGGGAGCTCGGTAGTAATAAGAGTTTATTTGGAACGACTCATTCTTGGCGAAGTATGGAGGTCCTTTTAGCAAAAACATGACTTGTAAAGATCCAAACTGCTACTGGGTATTAAGAAAAGGAGAGTTATAAGGAGCCTACTGATAGGTGGATCGTTGGCTGAACAATGTGAGAGGACACGTACGAGACAGGCTTTTACTGTAAATTTCGCTGGTCACGGAAAGATGAGAAGGAAAGGGCATTACAGACCATATTACCACCGGCCATTGCCTTAGACTACAACCACTCGATTCCGGTTCGTAACTTAATTGTCCATCTACTTCCGATGGAAAATTTTGTAGTGGAAACGGCGGAAAGGTTTTTAGGAGGTTAGACCTGGGGGCAGCAGGTCACATGAAAATTGAAATTAATGAAGATGTCGGGGTCAATGGATAACATGTTGTTCTTTTTATGGCCCTCAGCCTCATTGCAGAGCATGTTGTAATGCCTGATTGAGATTTTGGGCTCCTTAAGATAAACCGTATACCGGAGACATTCACGATCACTTCTTCAAGGCCACACATGCGCATATTTTTCTTTTAGAATAATAAACGCCATTATTTTCTGTATTTGGGTTTGAGTGTTTCTGTTGAATGTCTGCCAACAATTTAGAAATCTCGTTTCAGTTGCTTTTCGCACAGCATGAAATATCCTGCGATTTATTTACTTTATGGCACATTTCATATTCCTTCCCCTTTGCCACTACTGACCACTTTAATTCTTATTTATTTAAATGCTTTTTTTTTATTGTACAATTTCAGTTCAGTTTTTATGGTCAATTTACATGTGTATTTCATTTTAAATTTTTATTCTCGTTATTGTTGTTATTGTTGTTTGTTTCCTCCCGCTGTATCGCTTTATAATTAATTAAGCAACATGTGTTGCAAAAGCCACAATTGCTGGAAATGTAATTAAAAATTAATACTTTCATGCTGAGTTCGAAAGCCTGCAAAGGCAGTTAAACGCATCATCCGAAAGGATCTTTAAAATATTTTTAATAACATTCTGAAAGCTTTTAGTGATAATTAATTAATGCAGTAGAAAAATGCTATATATATGTATGCATGTATACATAATTGCTTAAGCATATTCAGTCTAGTTATTTAGTACCGCTGGTAATTGCGATTGTCAAATATTTTCTGAAGATTCAGTTGAAAACTTTGTGTGATGTATTATTCATATGAAAGAAGTTTAAAAATTAATTTTTTTTCTGTGATAATTACAAACACAATACAAAATTTTTCAGCTCCTTGATTTGGGACTCAATTCTGGAAGTAGAACCAAAAATAAGAACTTCTGCATAAATTCGTTGTGTCAATTTAATAGTCATACCAACTTTTTTTTGATCAAGTTGGATTTTTATCACTTTTTCCAAATTTTATCATGGTTATATCTCGGTATACCGTTCGCAATATCTCTTTTGTGTCGGAAGGCAAGTTTTAGATATTGAGTAGAAGAAAAATAATCACAACAAGGCTATCCGAAAAAGTGCATCCAGTGCCTTATCACCAAAATGCCCATTTTTTTCCCCCATTTTTCAACTTTTTTTGCTCAATAACTGGATGACAAATCCACAAATATGCTGTTATTTTTTTTATAAACTTTATTTTGCATGAAAATAAAAATTTCGATCCATGTTATAGCTGTTCTTACACAGAAAATATGAGATTTTTATTTGTTATCAATGCGGGGAAACAAAATTTAGAATATTTTCATTTATTGTCAATATCCACCCTCGTTGAAGTTGACCTTTGTGGTTCTAAGGATCTTGTTTTCTTCGTATATTGTTCATATTCATGTTCAGAGTCTGCATCATCATCCTAGTTAGACAAAATATTCAAGGGCATGTTTTCTTCAGTGTGTCTGTCCACCAATTTCAGTGTCATCTTCATCTTCAAACTGCATAATTTTTTTTTTTTTTTTTTTTTTTTTTTTTATCTAGGACCAGCACTCAGGAGATGACTCCTACACATGCGAAGCATTGTGCTGGGAACTATAGGAAAGGGATAGTAGGAGAAACGACAGGAGGTGAAGCTTATTTAATTATTTTGGAGCTCTGCTTTCGCACATTCTTTTGTTTTTATATTCGTAGCAGTGCTGAAGCTTCGGTTTAGTAGCCTTTTTTTATTATTATTTTACTTCGCAGGTGCTACACACTACCGACTAAGGAGGGCGTTCTGATGTGGATGTGGATTGCCATCAGCTGAAGCCGGTATTGTTCAGTGACCAGTGACTATGCCTTCGCCACTGAAACCTTCCGACAACAACTGACACACAAAGACACACTAATGCACTAATGCAGAGAAATGCGTGATGTTTTATTTTTATTTTTTAAAATTTTTTTGTCTGAAACTGGGGTTGAAGCCAGGTCTGTTTTTTTTTTGGTTGTGTAGTGAACGTGCAGACTACCATCCATCGTGCCATCGCCACCCTCAAACTCGACCAACAAACCTCCACAAGCAATGTATCTAATTTTTTTTGCCTTTGAATCGCTTTTCCATTGGCATGGTCACCAGCTGGAATCTCGCTCCTTGTTCGTCCGATGGCTGAGGTAATTGTGCCAGAAACGTATCAATGATGCATTGATTTTTTCAATGAAAAACAAAATTATTTCATTCTCCTCCTCATCTTAGGATACTTCGTCATCTTCAGTTTCTGAATCCTTTGATATACAAACAGGCTTACTCGCGCCAACACGTTCTAATTGGCAATAAGAGCTGCTGTTGGCTGAGAAGTTAGTTCGTTGCCGCTACAACCAGCACATCGAAATTTTGCTAATATGTTTGTGATAGTAATAGCCTTTTCCCCTTTTGTCGATATTTGAGCGGGGAATTAAAATAAGAAATTAAATGGATCTGCTTTATCTTTAAAATATTAAAACGTCAACACAACATTTGAAACGCAACTCTCTTTGAAATTTCTCAAAAACACGCAACTGCAGAGTTGTGCAAGAATTAAGCCCTGCTTTATTATTGTAACATTTGTTTTTCCTCTGGACCAAAAGAAGGTAACACACAATGTCTGCCCTGTTGATAGGCATCCAGTTACCTGAATGTCACTTGGCTTCCAAAAAAATAATTTTAATTTTTCCAAATTTTTAATTAAAAAAATTTATCTCAAATTTATCAATTTGAAAATGAATGAATTTTAAGTGAAGCTTTTAGTAAACTTGAATATATTTCCAAACGTATATTTTCATATGGCGAAATAAAAGCCACTTTTAGTTTTTCGCATTTAAAGCACAATCTTTTAGGTGTTGAAAGACAACAAGAAGAGAATTGCTTTGGCTTTCCGGCAACATCTTGTGCTTGTAAGACGACAACACAGTAGCAACAGCGACAGCAGAAGTTTCATATTAACAACAACAACAACATTAGCAACAAAAACAGCAACAGCAAACGATAACAACATTTCCATTTATATTCAAATAAGTAGGTATCAGGCAATTAATCAAAGTCACCAACCATAAAACATACAAACTCACACTGGCACTCACACTCGAACTGAAACTACGAGTACATGCAGAAACTTCGTACGCAAAAGTTTTTGTATCACAATAATGTCATTTTAAAATAAGTGATCTATATGAATAAAGAAAGATAGACAGACCGGGAGACAGAACGACAGACAGACAGACAGACGGAGAGACATCTGGACAGACGAGGAGGAACAGCAGCAGCAACAGTAACAGCGGCAGCAGTTATGAAGACAGACATTTTTAGACAGTCTGAATGACAGACATTGTATTTCATCTTTACGATTGCCAGCATTAATAAAATGTACACATGCACGAGCAAGTCACAACAACAACAATTTCGAATAGAGTCCACATTGAATACGTTGAAGTAGCAACGCACAAACAAACATTTCAAATTTTATACTATTTTATACGAATTGTGAAATATACTGCCATCTCTTTTGCCCAAAAGTAAAGGAAAATACAGACATCAGCCATTCGAAATGCTCAAGGTAGGGGGAAATATTGTGTTGTGCATTCGCTGCTGTTCGTATTTATGAAATCAAATGTTACACAGATTGACAAAGTGGCAAAGTTGCATAAAAGCGGCACAGTGTCTGCGAATGGCTAAATATTTATTCATTTGAGAGTTCGACCAATATTTGTACTGTGCTTGATATAAATATCATGTACAGAGGAAGGCGCCCGAAGTGTAGCCCGTTACAAATTTACCGTTGTTCTCATTTCCAGTAAAATAGCCAGAACAGATTAGAACAAAGATATAGTGAGAGAAATTACAGTTGGTGAAGCGTCACCGTCATCCAACGCTGCTTTCGCACGTTTTTGCTTTTTGTTTTTTTTTTTCGTTTATAGCATCGTTGCAGTGTTGTGAAGAAGATGTATGAAATTTCGGAATATTTCAAAATATTTTTACAAAAAAATGTTGACATCTTATATACTATTTCAGTTACAAACTAAGTGGGAATTACCAGGCAACATAAATGTTAATGAACAATGCAAACAAAACAAGTATGTTGTACCCTACATTAATTGAGTTGGTATGTACACCCCTGAGTCAAAATACAGGGTGGGCCAACTTGGAATGACTGATTTGAAATGCTTATAAATTTTTGTATTTTTAAATTTTTTTATTTAATTTTTTTGCAAATTAAAGTATAAATTATAAGTTTTTTTTAAGCTGAGTATGAAAAATAACATCTTTTAGAAGGCGTCCATTCTCCTGTTGACAGTTCATGACTCTACTCAATACATTTTGCATTACGTTGCACAACGTTTCTGACGGCAATTGAGCAATTTCTGTGCGAATATTCTGCTTTAGCTCCTGAATATTTTGTGGTTTGTTGACGTAAACTCGTTCCTTCAGGAAACCCCACAAAAAAAAATCTGGGGCCGTCAAATCTGGAGAACGAGGTGGCCACGCGAAATCTGCATTTTTAGAAATTATTCGGCAAAATTCCCATTGTGGCTGTTGCGGTATGAGCTGTAGCTCCATCTTGCTGGAACCATATGTTACGATTATTGAAAACTATCGAACGTAAAAAATTTTTCAACATGGTCCGGTATACCACCCCAGAGACGGTTTCTGGCTCATTAATTTCATTTTCGAAGAAATATGGACCAATAACTTTATCAGCCATGATTCCACACCAAAGAGTGCATCTGACAGGGTGTAATTGTCGCTGATGCAATGCTCTCGGATTCTCTGTACCCCAAATTCGGCAGTTCTGCTTATTCACATATCCATTTAAATGAAAATGTGCTTCATCGCTCATAATCAGATTATTCAAAAAATTGGCATTTTCTGTCGCTGGCAAAACCAATCCACTGAGTATGATGACATTATAGAATTTTATAAAATTCTGTATAATCTGCAAAAAAAATAAATAAAAATACAAAAATTATAAGCATTGGAAATCAGTCAGTCCAAGTTGGCCCACCCTGTATATGTTACCCAGTGAAGTCAGTTACAAGGGCTAGTTGATTTTTTTTCTTTTATAGGATATTTGTGAGGTATTAAATAAAAGTAAATGGTTGTATTGGCTTTTGTGATATTTACTGATGAGAGAATAAAGGCACAAGTGTGCTTTTTATAAGAAGAATTAACATATTCGTTCAATTCTTCTGAGGCAAAAAAAAAAATCATCGGTTCAGTTAGCAAAAATTTTCCTCGCTTATTTTTGTAACTCTGAAGATTTTTCCTCACTACAAGAAGAATATGTCATGGCATGTCTGATAATCAATTTTTTGTTCGCTATTTTCAAAATGAAATCTAGTTTCCCGTGAACACTGCAAAAGCTTCTCGGTCTGAAACACTGTCACTCTGCTACATGATCCAATTCACAAGAGCATGATGACACATCTGTTGTATTTGCATATGAATGCTTAAATTATTAATACATTTAAGCGTGTATAAATATTGTACGTTATAAACAATATTCTGTTACAATTCGTTGTTGTTTTGTGTTTTTTTTTTGCTTAAATTCTACTTTAGAGTGCAGCAAAGTTTTCCATATGAATATGAATATTTATTTCGTTTAATTTTCATCATCATCATCGTCGTCATCGTCATCGTCAACGTATTTTTGCTAATTTACCAATTAGTTCAACTGTGAAATGGCGCCAAACAAATGTTCATTTAAAATAAATGAAACCCTTCGCCCTCCACATTCGACCCTAATGTTGCTCTACCTGCTGCTGCTGCTGACAACAAAAACAATATCAGCAACTAGCAACACATGGTATGTCAACTTTGCGCACATTTTTAACTACATTAATAATTTTTTTTGCACCCGGTAAAATTGCATCGAAAACAGAAATATTTTTTTTTTGTTTTTTTCTTGTCTGTTTCTTGCATTCAATTTCCCATTTTGTAGCAATATTTTCATATTCTATTTTATGAATTATACGAATTATGGCATTTACATAATTTTTGTGTAATTTTGTCATTTATTTTCTGTCTGCTATCGCTGCTGTCGTTGCTGCTGTGGCTCTTGCTGTTGCTGATGTGTTGTTCATTATTCATGTTACATTTAACAATCGCAACTAACCGTGATTAATAAGGCAAAAATATGTTTGCAAATAATTTTGTAGCTAATTTAGCAAAAATTTTATAAATAAAAATGTATTTTTTTTGTTTAATTTTTCATCAAATTTTGCATAAAATTTGGTTCAGAAATTTTTTTATTATTATTAAGTATTTTTCTTCAATTGAAAATAAATTGACTACAAACTAATAACATGGAAATGTGTTTGTTAATATTTCCTGTTGCTGAATTATGTCATGCAAAAAATCGATTTCAAATTGCAAGAGAAATTTGCCTCAAAATATCACTTGGAAACTTGTCGTACAGCCAGCCAGGCTGTGCTAAAGGCTCTGGAAGGCCAGGAATTTAAGTGTAAATCAATGGTAGAACATCGATTAATTTTGAACTTCAAGCAGAGAGTTGCCTTATAGACAAACTGATGACCATATAATTTATTACACCGGGCCTTTGTTGCCGGGGTTTGCTAAGCAGCTCCAATGAATGGCTATTCAGCGCATCTGCTAATTACATGCATAATAAAAATGATGGTGCACAGAAAGAAATGTTTTTGATATTTTAATACGAAAATCAGTGATTCAATAAAAAATTTGCTTGAATTTTCTGTGAAGACGATTTTTGCATATTTAATAAAGAAAATTGAATATATTTTTCTATTTTAATTCAATAAAGAAATATTTTAAATCAAAAAAAATTGTTGATTTAAATTTTATTTCAAACAACGATTTTTGTTGTTTTGTAAACTTCTTTAATTAAAAGTTGTGTGGAAATCAAACGAAACTTTTATTGATTCGACGAGGAATGAATTCTATGTTCTGCCTTTTTTAAGTTGCAATTTTGATAAACATCATTGTCTTTGAATGAAATAGTAATTGTTGTTGACTCTTTGTGCCATATTCGACAACACAGATGTTCGAAAAAAATATTGGTATATTTTTTTCTGTGTGAGCATGCCTTCCAGCAAACTAAGCTTCGGCAAAGCACTGCAGCTTCACAGATTTTTTTTTTTTATCTGGGAGTGCTGGACTCAGGAGATGACCCCTACACATGCGAAGCATTGTGCTGGAACTAGAGGAAAAGGATAGTAGGAGAAACGACAGGAGGTGAAGCTAAATTAATTATTTTACAGCTCCGCTTTTGCACGTTCTGTGTAGCAGTGCTGAAGCTTCGGTTCAGTAGCCATATTTATTATTATTTTACTTCGCCGGTGCTACACAATACGGACGAAGGAGGGCGTTCTGATGCGATTGCGTATTGCTATCAGCTGAAGCCGGTATTGTTCAGTGACCAGTGACTATGCCTTCGCCACTGAAACCTTCCGACAACAACTGACACACAAAGACACACTAATGCACATCAGAAAAATGCGAGATGTTTATTTTTATTTTAAAATTTTAGTCTGAAACTGGGGTTGAACCAGGTCTGTTTTTGGATTTGTAGTCAACGTGCAGACTACCATCCATCGTGCCATCGCGAAGTCTATGCGGGGCTGACACTGCACCTCCACAAAATGTGTGTGTGAATGTCAATTCTCCCGTGGGGCTATGACCTTTGAGGCCATCCGCTCATATTTCTTTACTAACGATGAGAATGCACTCTTTATCAACTTCTTATGGCCGGAATTGCCTGAGGATGGCAATTTTAGTTCGTTATAGAATTTCCGAGTTTTTCCCACAAGATTTTAATTGCTCCCATAAGTTTAGCAGCGTACGAGGCATTTCATTTTATTGTTGCCGCCAAATGTAACGCAACAGGTGCACATTTACGACAGCGCTTTTAAAATGGCACCTTATTTCTCATTTTTGAAAAATTTCCCTTCAACTGTAATTATAGTAGTTGTCTTGTGCGCGACCTCATAAATAAATCTGTTTGCTGTTAAATCTGCTACAATAAATCTTGCCTCTAGTCAAAGTTCAAAATATCGTTTTGATTTCATAGCGACCAAAATAAAAAATATTTCCCCGAATGCAAAAAACGAAACCAAAAAAAAAATTCAACAGAAATTGCAAGATGGAATTGTTTGCTGCAAAACAATTGTTGTTGTATATGTTGTAGTTGTTGCAACGTTTTTGTTCATCTATAAATGTTTAATGTGCGATTTCTATTGCACTGGAACATGACACATTTTGCGGTGCATAAATTTTTTTCCCCAAAAAGTTTTCGTTTTTTTTTTTCGCTTCGCCGCTGCCCGTAAAGAAAAACAACGAAATGAAATACATTCAGCAGAAACATTGAAATATTGCAGCAGAAGTTTTTTGGTTGAAATCCATACATCAGTGTATATGAAATTTATTCTTTCTCTCAATTATTTTTTATTTTTATAAATTTTTGCTTAAAACATGCAGACTAACAACAAACTCAAGTGTATGATTGAAGATTTATGGAGGAGCAATGGCCAGGAAACATAATAAAGTAAATTGTTCAAAAGGAATTTTCAGCAAATAAATTAACTAAAATATTTGCGAAGCACAGAAAATATTTAAAATTTTATTGAAAGTAAATTTAGCGTTCCTGCTTCCTGCTTTCTACTTCCTATTTTCTACTTAATTAAATTTGCTAATCCTTTTGTTGCCAGTCAGCCAGTCAGTCAGTCAGTCACCTTTATATTTTCTGGACCAGCAAGTGCAAGTGTTTAACCGGAAATTATCTCATAAAGTCAATTAGAATTTGATTTAATTTATTTCCTTTTATACGCCCGGTGGTTGTAACATTTTACTTGTTTTGCCTTGAACAAGTGTTGCCAGCAAGTTCTGATAGAAGAATGTTAAATTGTTCAAAAGATTGTGATGAAATATTCTATAGAAGAGAATTTTTTTTTGCTTAAAATCGAACATGCTTATCAGTAATCTGCTTATTATTTTTATATAATGAATTAATAAAGGTCCTCGGGCAAAGGCTTAAAATTGCAATTTGCGTAATTGTGCGTATTTGCGAGACTTGCATTGTGATGCGCCCTTTAAAACTTACCAGAAATTCACTAACAGGTGGCGATGGTCGAAGTAGTCTGCACGTTGACTACAAAACGAAAAATTTTTTCTGGGTTCAACCCCACTTTCAGACTCATAAAAACATCTCGCATTTTTTCTGATGTGCATCTGATGTGTGTCTTTGTGTGTCAGTTGTTGTCGTAAGGTTTCGGTGGCGAAGGCATAGTCAGTGGTCACTGAACAAGTAATGGCTTCAGCTGTAACCAATCCACAGGCACATCAGAACGCACTCCTTCATCGGCAATGTGTAGCACCGGCCAAGTAAAATAATTACTAAAAAATGGGTACTAAAAACGAAGCTTCAAAAATTTAATACGTCTCCTTGACACCAGACTCTACAACACTGCTGTAAAAACGAATAATGTGCAAAAAAGCAGTATTGTTAGATTGTGAATCTTCACTTCCTATCATTTCTCCTACTATTCCTTTCCTCTAGTTCAGGCATAATGCACCGCATGTGTAGGGGTCATCTCCTGAGTGCTGGTCCAAGATAAAAAAAACCATGTTTTGTTTTGAATGTAAATAAACAGTCGAACGATATCGCGTATCATTCAATTCGTTCTTCTAAAAAAATCACTTTATTCAAGCTCATTTTTCTAAACTCCCAAAATTATTTGGGTAATACGACCTTTTCTGCTCCTTAGAGGTGTCTTTGAAGTACCATTTACACATAGTGGGATGCATCTGGATGTCACCACATTTCCGGAATAAACAATTATTATCACACTTTCATGGAATGTAGTACCGCTGTTAACTGCTTAACAGTGCTCTGTTAAGTAGAAAAAGAGCTCTGCTAAAATAAATGGTTTGTGTCTTGGGTTTTAAATTTAAATTTATCTTCACACACATGTCTAAATTGTATCTAAATTTCAAAAATCCCTTAAAATACGCGAAGGAATAAATTGTTCAGATTATTTCCAGAAGTTGTTATTTGTGATAAGTTAACACTATACATTTTTTTGTGATGACATACTATTTTACTAAAAGTACAAGGGAACAGCATAAGTTGACGAGTGAAAATTGTTGGGCAAGTTTACAAAGTTTGTGCAATAGAATTTCAATACAAATTTAGACAGTTCATTTGCGAGAATATAAAAATCTACAGTTTGCGAGCCTTTAAAACATTTTCATGGGCACCCTTAATATTTAGTTGTGTATTAAGGTTTCTAGTTAATTTACCACAATAATGTGATAATTATCTTTTATTCGAATAAGAAAAAAAAAGAACAAATAATATAATACACCAGTTAAGTAGATCACTTACATACTTATATACAAATTTTGCCCTTAAACACATCGGCAGTAGTCATTGTGTCACCAGAGAGGTAGTTGTAAAGTCATCAATATCATATATTTAACCTGAAAAAGTTAAAGAAATGTATACGAGAAGTACTCATTATTATGCACATACCTCATTGACATCTAGGCGAGCATCCACCTATACACAAAGCTCAAAGCTTTCTCTAGTGTAGTTGATATACAACTTTTTTAACATAGAAAAAGGTACAATCAAGATTCAATGAAAGAAAACGAAGATTTAATTAAAATAATTATTACATTTAAACCTAAAAAATTAAAAAGTACATTAGAAAAAATTTATATATAAAAATTAGTTTCCCTGTTTTTACCCTGTTACTGTGAGTTCAAACACTTCCTTCGTCGATATTTAAATAACTAAAGAGCTGGCGATGTTGAGAAATAAATAGAGTGGTGGTCGTCGTTAAATATAAAATGAATGTGTGCTACAACTGTGCTTTAGCAATTAACTAAACCTCAACAACACTCTACCCTTTGCAAAGAGAGTAACACACATTGTTGCCTTTGCCTGGCTGTTACTACTCTTAAAAATCCTCAAAGTGGCAACACTGCCCTTAACCCAATATTCATTCATCGTTTGTAATAAAGAAAGTCTCTTTACAAGAGACATGCACGAATATCAAACCCATTATCGAAAACATTTTTTTATTTACCTTTTCTTCCCAGTCTATTTGTAACCTAAATTTTCACTGAATGAAACAAGGAGAATGTAAAGGAAATTAGATTGTGAAATTGTATGATGATGCCGATAATTGAATAAGGATGATGCCAATATTGTTGGATGATGATAAAGTGTTTAAATACTTCCAATTGGTATAGAAAATGTTTAATAAAACAACAACAGGATTATCAAATAAACAATGTGAAAGAGATCTAGTTGTAATTCACCTGGGTATTTTTTTTATTAAATAAAAGTTTTCGTTTTAAATTGAAAGTGCTGGAATTAAATAAGGAAATGCCTTGCCAAAGTCTCTAGTACATTGGGAGAACATCATTTTTCTTTTTCGAATTTTGTATTACAATGTTGAGTGTATGGCTTGGCATACGGTGCGACATAAATTTTTAGGAAAACGCTGGTACCAGAGACGATATATTGATTTTGGATATTTCAGCGAGATATTAGCGAAGCGGGATATTTATTTCATGGTTTGAAAACCGCCGGTCTGACACGGCTGTCAGCTGTTAAATATGCGTCATCGGAAGTATCATTTATTTAGCCATTTACGAATACGGATTTTTTAACAGCCGAAGAACGAATAGAAATAGTTAAAACTTACTTTGCAAATATGGTGGTTCAAATGTGGCCACTTTTCGAGCATTACGCATTGTTATGGTCGTCATAATGGGCCTATTGTAGCAGGAATTGGCAAGATTATAAATAATGAAGAAACTGGAAGCGTTCCCGATGTGGTCAGACCTGTGCATCATCGCAATGTGCGCTCTTCCGAAAATATCGCCCTCAGCTCTTGGTCTGCAATAGACGATTATGAACTGGACGATATGTAGTTTCAACATAACGGTGCCACTAGTTGCATAACATGATTGATTTTAGCTTTATTGCCTGAGAAGAAAATCATGGACTAGACGACCTATCGCCTTTGGATATTGAAGACCTTGTGCGATATATCAGAGCAGAAGAGCGTAAATAATATAACTCTTAATTAAATCCAGCGTTGGCAGCCACGTAGCAAAACCTTTTAACCAACCAAAATGTTGTTTGTCCATTAGACAACATTATCCAGCACGTGTGAGGTTGGCTCTTCGGGACCAAGGTCAGCCAATTAATTTTTTATTTTTTGTGCTAATTATGACCGTAGCCGTTACCATATCCACAACAATATTTTCAGTCTTCGATTTATCGATTATTGCTGTCATATCTATAATCAGCTGTTGTTTTCTGTTTACTATTTCAAAAGTGAGCAACCAATATGAGCGGCTAAGTCAGCTGTTTTCCGTTACGGCTGGAAACTAAAATCATATTTGTATCTAAAGATACACGGTGGGCCAAAAGTAATCACCCGGGGCTTAAGTAATCACCCGATGTCTTTTTGCTGTAATTTGATTTAATAAAAACCTTTGGATCTGCATGTATGGTCATCAACTCTGGCGGCGGTCACTTAGCCCATATCATAAGCAGTGCCAAAATTTGTCTAAAAAAAAAAATTCAGCAAAAGAACATCGGTTGATTACTTATGCTGCGGGTGATTATTTTTGGCCCACCCTGTATAATCACGACTATAATAATATTAATGTAAGTCACGTTTAGTAGAGAATGGTGCTGCTCATAAGATAGTTTCGCACAGCTGTTTTATACGTTTACTATTGCGGGTACGTCTACTTGAGCATTTACTTGCTTTGTTCATTCGAAAAGCAGAGTTGTATTATATCTGGTATTTTTTTTTTGGCGTGTGAGGTAGGGTTGCAAATGCTATCGTACTTACAGAGACCGTCGTCATCTGCGTCGAGTGGTGTTACCATTCAAAAATTCCCTCCTCCTCTTCTGGATAGATTCCCTCCCGCGACCACTTTTCGCATTACTTCGGGAATGCCCAGAGAGACGTCCCAATCAGGACCGCTCTTACTCACCCACGTCTGGCTCCGCCAAGTTTGCAGCCGGCACCATGGCACCGGCCGTATCCCATGTTCCCCGTCAGAGGGGCCCCGCTATGCAGCAACGCATCGAGGTCCCTCTTCTTTCTTCATTTCATTTCTTTCATGCATTTCTTTCAGTATGCCATCTGTGTCAGTCGAAGAAAGTGTGTTCTGCATCATCATCCGTCATACCACAGTAAATGCAGTCGGAACCATCTGCCCTGCCAAGCATATCTGGTATTGAGTAGATGCATTTAAACTGCATTATCCCAATACTAACGAAGGAGGTAAATGTGACGATGTGGATAGTAGTAAATATTAGGATAATTATTGATAATTCTCATAGAGTTTGTATATTCAATTCGTTAAATAATTCAGCCAGCAGCAGAACTTTCAATCTCTGCTTATAATTTTTACAAGTGTAAGTAGTTTAATATAACTCTTTTTTTTTTTGTCATTTGAATTCATAAGGTCCGTTATTAAATTAATTAATAAAAAATTATTTTACCCCAAATAGGTTAGGTTAGGTCAGCAGGTTGGTCCCATTGTGAAAAAACTTTCCGGTCTTGTAATTATACAGGCCAGAGTCTCTGCTAGGGATCGATAACTGATAAACTAGATTACCGGTGCGCTCTACCGCAAATAACTGTGCGGATAATTTTACGATGGCAAAACTGCTTCAGTGGGAGCCATTTTTTGTAACTTTATTAAATGAAGAGAATGGCTTCACCCCACTGATGCCTTAATATAATTTACATGTACGACGTCAGTTTGATGAGTCAAGATTCATGTACGTTTCATTATTTTGTGGCTGCTTTTAGATTTGTCTTACATCCTTCATTCAGCAAACAGCAACTGCTTGCAATTGTGCTTCATATTACTTTCCTCCTCTTCTCTCAGTCTACCTCTCTCTCTCTCTCTCTTTCTCTTCGTTAAAAGTATCCACAACATTTTTCTTTCTAGTTTGTTGTTGCCATCGCATTGGGGTTTTGTGACTTTAAATATGTCGTACGTTTTTGCAGAAGCTCATGTGGAAAAGTGTAGAAGTGGAAGGAAAAAAAACTCGCTTTACTGTTGGCATAAAAACGTGAAATAAAATGAAATTAAAAAAAAAATTAATGTCTTATGTCGTTATAAATATATTTAAGCAAATTTATTAGTTGCTCATTTTAAACATCTAGTCTTCGCATTGCGGTGTGTGTGTGTGTGTGTGTGTGTATTGTAATATATGCGTTCGCTTGTAAACAAATAGATACTTGCAGCAGTTTGTTGAAATTTTTCCATAAAACATAATTCTTTTCCCTCAAACATTGCAGGCAGGCAGGAATCAGGAACAACAATACTTTAAACAGTCAGTCGTACGTATAGCTTGACGGTTGTTTTTATTAAAATTTTTTTTAGATTTTTGTTTTTGTAAATGAATATTTCATTCGTACGTCTTCAGATACAAAAGGCGTTGATATATGCCCCCTTTTTTGTTGGCTTGTGTAACTATTAACAAACATTTTATTAAGATAAATGTCTCAAATATACATTTTTAACCATTTCAAAATATAAATCTTATTTATGTTGCAAGGTTTTTTTACACGCTCTTGTTGTTTTTTTTGTTTTCTTTTGTTTATGTTTTACTTTCAAGAGGGGGCATTTGTTTGTGAAACCTCAAGAAAAGGTATTTTTCAATACAAATTTTTATTACAATTTTTTCCATTTTAATTTAGATCCATTCATGCTTTAGCTGAGGAAAAAGTAGGTGTTTAAATACTTAAATGGCAGTAGCGCTATGAGCTGCTTGGAAATTTAACTCTACTGTATGGTAATGAGTACCAATAATTTGTTACGAAGACGGTAGGGAATGGCAGTGTAATTAGAGGATTTCCATATGCGTTACTTATGACTGGAAACGTGGGCTTTCTAATTCTGTTATGGGCTTCTTTGCTTCTTGTTAAGGCTTTACAAAAATAAAATGAATGCGATTTTTTATGATTTGCGTAGTGCCCATTCGTTGGCATTTTTAAGAAGTTACAAGAAGTATGTATAATGGCTTCAACGGGAATGATGTGAGACGTGAAGGACTGGGAAACATGGTCGGTTTGAGACATTTGAGGATATTTCTGAATTTTGATGTAAAAAGAACCGAAGTGGTTCTTATAGTTTTTTTACACTGACGGGTTTTAAAGCAAAAGTTGGTTGGGACAGGACGATTTTGACAATGGTTAGTAGTCTGCACGTTGACTACAAAACCAAAAATAGACCTGGTTTCAACCCCAGTTTCAGACTAAAATTATTTAAAAAAAAAAAACATCTCGCATTTTTCTGTCCGGCATTAGTGTGCCAGTTGTTGTCGGAAGGTTTCAGTGTCGAAGGCATAGTCACTGGTCACTGAACAATACCGGCTTCAGCTGATAGCAATCCACAATCACATCCTTCGTCGGTATTGTGTAGCACCGGCGAAGTAAAATAATAATAAAAATTGCTACTGAACCGAAGCTTCAGCACTGCTCCGAGTATAAACAGAGAACGTGCAAAAGCAGTGCTGTAAAATAATTAATTAAGCTTCACCTCCTGTCGTTTCTCCTACTATACCTTTCTTATAGTTCCAGCACAATGCTTCGCATTTGTAGGAGTCATCTCCTGAGTGCTGGTTCCAGATAAAAAAAAAAAAAAAAAATGTGTTAACGAGTGAAGTTGGTTGCAGACACTAGGAAAAAAAAAACTAAATACATATGTTTAGTTAGTGTTGCCACTTTTGTTTAACTGTGGCACTTTTTCGTTGCCGTGAAATGCAGCATGAAACGTAACACAGACGTAAGATATGCCGTAATTCGACTACTTACGTAGACCACGTTTAATTGCCTCCAAAAAAAATATTTTTTTATTTTAAATTGTTACAATTTCAAACAAGTACTCGGGGCTTGATATGTAACTAATTCCCTAATTACATAGAAATATAAATACTTTTATTGATTTTGTCATTGGCTCCAGCAACTTACTTTTGTTCCTTGTTAACTTCTGCTATCAAAACGCTAATAAATATCATGATGAACTCACTTATCCTCATAAAAGATAAGATCTGGCTTTAAAAGAAAAAAGAAACAAGCAGAGAAACTCCATGTCTCACATTGGCAACTTGCTAACTGATTACACCGCCTCGTTTATATGCAAAATAGTTTGTTACCTTGAAGCTGTTGAACGTCAAAAAGTTAACTTTTCCTCTGCATTAAATTTTAAATTGTAAGACTGGAGTTTTCTAAATGATTTTTCCTTTTTTTTGTTATATTTCGCATACCAGCATCCACCATTTAACTGGAATTTTCATAACATTCGAAGTTAAGAAGAACATGACACCTGCTCGCCTCAATTCATGATGTTGCATGAAGATTTTCATTGTTTTCGACTTTTACGCGTTTAGCTGAAGGGCATGTCAGAAGAACCAAAAGTTGTTGTTCCAGAAAAAAAAAATAAATCTAATTTAAATTTTGTGGTTAATTTAAAACACAAACGAGAACGAGATATTTGAGGCAAAACAAAAAAAAAATTAATATAATACAGCAACAATGTTGCAACATTCTTTTATTTAAATTAATAGTTTTTAGGTTTTTTTTTGAAAATGCAGCAATTTGGAAAATGAAATGGTCAGCTTTTAGAAGGGTTTAATTTTTATGTTGGTACATGATGTGTTTATTTTCGAAGAAGAGTTTCAAGGCCACCTGTCTGGATCATCAGCAACAGTTTCCTTTTTTCTTTTATAATAATATAGACTGCCATTTAGTAATTATTTTACTTCGCCAACGATTGAACACAGAATAGGTAGGTCTTTGAGCCACCAATATACAGGGTGGCTGACGAATTTTGCTACATTAAGAAACTGGAATAACTTCGTTTGTAATGCATGAAATATTTGTAATCTTTTTTTATTTGAAAGCACATTTAATTAGTCTTAAAGATAATCGAATTTAAATGCCTGCCCTGCTAATCGATGCAGTTGCGGCAGCATCTTAGCAAAAAATTGTTCATTACTGCGCGCAAAGTTAACGCTGAAATTGCAGCTATTGTCACTCGAATTGATTGTTTTAGTTCCTCCACATTTGTCTGTTGTACACTTCCTGTTTATATTACCATGCAAGAAAAGCTGCGGTGGAGTTTGGCCAGGCAATCTGTGGGGACAACGGAAGGTTGAGTTTCTTGAAATGAGCCTGTTAGTTAGTTGAACCAAAACTACAGACTCCAATGCGTGTTAAGGGTGCTTTACATTGTGCCACAAGTCGTACGACATGCCAAATTTTTGTGTAGGAGAGCACAAGTCGGATCGTCTAAACGTAATATGTACCCAGCGAACTTTTTGCTACATACATCTTCGATTTGAGACCAATGAGAATGTAAGCAAGACCCATCCAATGTCTGTATACAATTTCTATTTACATTTACACAGCGATGGCCTAAGCTGTAAGATTTATCCAACACAATATATATTGTAAGCGAAGGTTGGATGGGCTCAACACAATATACATTGTAAGCGAATGTTGGATCGGTCCAACTATTATGGTGAATTCGGAGTGCAATAAGATGTATCTGAATGCCATTGATCTTGGAATGAATTTTAACAATTTCATAATTAAATTAGGAACTTAATTTTTTTTCAATATTTTAATTTTTTATTGTTATATATATTATTAATATATATTAAATTAATTGTTATAATATGAGAAATAAAAAACAACACTTTACTTTTAAAAACACTTATGAACTTGATACAAATTTTACTTTGGAATAATAATAAAAATTAAAAAGAAAGATTAACGGAAAAATTACTTCAGAAAAAAGAACAAAATTCATAATTAAAACGAAATGACAGTATGATACATTACAAAGCCATCCAAATCAGATGGTAATGCGATGCAAAATTTTTATTTGTGTTTGTTTTGATCTTCATTTCTAATAAACATTTAACTTTACAATTGGATGGGAAAAAGACACTTCCGAATCAGATGCGAGTTGTAAGGGCTTAACTATTTTCGTTTTATTTTCCCTATTGACATAATATTATACAATCGGATGGCTTTCAATTTGTAATAAGTAACCGGACTGCTGGGTAATGAAACTATAAGATTTTGAGAGAAAATACGGATGAAAATTTGACAGTCGTATGGCTCTCTTGATTTTTTAAAATTTTTCAAAAACCAACGCACACCATTAGATCAGGGATAGATTTTTATGTAAACAAATGTGAGAAAGCCAGGGAGGGAAAACTGCTTTCATAAATTTATACCCATTATAAAATCAAAATGTACATTTTAGACCACGACCGCACAATTTTATAAAAACATACGTATATTTTCCAATAGTACACTAAAAATTTTGACCAGTATTAAAAATATTTTTCAAGGTTATTAAAAAAAAATCTATTGCACAAGAACTCCATCCCTGGGGAAAACAGCTGTAGTTAAATTAAATTTATATGTTTTCGTCTTACTTGATTTTATTGATTTTTGATGATTTTTACTCTCTTTTTTTTGACATACGGATGAAATTTCATTTTATTTTCTCTGACATTTTACGTACGACAAATCTTATCGTTTAAAGCACCCTTTAGCGGCATTCTTTTTCTAGTGTTACACTTTTCATTTTCATTAAATCTAAAGATCAATCTACAAAAACAAAAACAAAAATTCCATATTACTTAGATAGAAGTAAAGTTATCAAGTTTTCTTTTCGTATCGGCTTTCATCAGCCACCCTTTACATTAGAAAAATTGTTCATTAGTGGTGGAGGGTTCGCAATCGGCCGTCCTGTAATTTCCGTAAGCTTCAGAATTAAAACGATAGGTTGTGTTTTAAGTCAGGTTGCCGCCGAGGTAACGAATCATAGTAACCGCTTCCTGAATGACGAGAAGGGTAGAAATATGGGTATGAGAGAGTGAGAGAGGAGGGCTTAACTTTTATACAACTCTGCTGCTGAGCGTTTTATGCACAGCAGCGTTGCTGCGTCTCTGGTGTTATATTGATTCATTTTCTGATCTCACGAAGAGCCATTTCATTTATTATTTTACTGTGGCGACAGTCAATTACCGATGAAAGAGGGTACTGTGGTACACGTTAGCTTTGATACTCAATCATTAATGATAATAATGCAGTTCCTTTCATAGGCCCTGGATGCCTGAACAGAGAGCTGAACGGGTGCGCACCTTCGCAGTTTGTGCAGTAGTGCCTGGAAGTTAATTTTTATAGAAAGAATTTTAAGACAAAATACACGACAGTGTCAGATTTATAGTAACTGGGACTCAGAAGGCCGGTCACATGGAATTGAGGTCTCATCTCGTTCACTCACATAGCACTGGCGGAGGATATCACATATACGAGGTGTGATCAAAAAATAACCGTTATTTTCAAATTTTGTGAGTTACGTATGTTCGATTATCGCATTTTCTTTTTCTGTTATGTTGCTACACATGTCTGTTATATATGTTGGTAATATCAGCCATTTTGGATTGTCAGTTTGCTTTTGACAGATAAAAAGGTTAGTCGTGTTTTGGTGTGCTCTTCGATTTTTTACTATTCGAAAAACTGGATCAAAGAAACTGTATTAAGTTTTGTGTAAAAAATGAAATTATTATTCCTTATTGACCGTACAACCTTGTGGCAAGAATTCATGGTGCACTACGCCATTGCAGTCGAAGAAAACAGTGAGCAAAACCTTCACATTTGACGGAACTTGACGTGTTTTTTTCGGTCTTGGCTCTTCGCTCTTTGCTGCCGCACGTTTCATGCCTAAAACATCCGTAAAAATTGCTTGGCATGAGCCGAACGATATGCCAACATCATCAGCAACCTCTCTGATAGTGATTCGACGATTATCCAAAATCATTTTCTTCACTGCTTCAATGTTTTCATCGGTTGTTGACGTGGTCGGGCGACCAGGACGAGCATCGTCATTGACATCTTCTCGGGCTTCTTTAAACCGGTTATACCACAATTGAACTTGTGTTCTGCTCATAGTAGACTCGCCAAACGCCACAGTCAACATTTCAAATGTCCTTGCGCATTTAATTTAATAAGTTTTTTTATTTAATAAGTAAAAAATCGAAGAGCACACCAAAACACGACTAACCTTTTTATCTGTCAAAAACAAACTGGCAATCCAAAATGGCTGATATTACCAACATATATAACAGACATGTGTAGCAACATAACAGAAAAAGAAAATGCGATAATGCGACATACGTAACTCACGAAATTTGAAAATAACGGTTATTTTTTGATCACACCTCGTATAGAGCATGCTCCGAGAATGACAAAACACTGGAGCACTATTTGTGTCCAGCATTTGGTGCGATTAGTGTACATTTATGCAACATTTTAAATTCTGTTTTTGTGTTGAATGTAATTAATTCGTCGAACGATATCGAGTGACCTCGTGCCCAGTTAATTTAAATTAAAATTTCAAATTTGTCTACTCTTTAATTATTTACAAAATCCTTGTCTGTGTGTATGTGTGTGTGTGCATATGAATGGCTGCGCCAGGATATACCCATATCCATGTGCAAGTATTCCTCCGGTTTTTTTGTTTCTTTGTTAAATGGCTGGTTCATCTAAACTCAGCCCATTTTGCAATATTAAACTTTTCCTGCTCATGTTTTGTTTTAAGTGGCATTTTGTGTTAAAATATTTTTAATCGCAATTTATTGCCATTGAGTGCTAAAATTAGACCAGCAATTTTGTTCTAATTAAAAAACAGAAAATCCACTTAAAAGCCCGAGGCATTTAAAATCATTCTGCTGCAAATTAATTGATTTTCGATTCATTGAAGTAATTTTTCACAGAATTTATTGCCATAAATTTTATGCCAACAGATTTTGCCAATAACAATTATGCAAAAACTCAAAAGCTGCAAAAACAGCAAGAGAAAACAAAAGCACGTAATAATTCATGTGTTAATAATGCGACAACTCAGATCAAAAAAATACAAAAACTGACAACTTGCCATCGCAGGTACTCACGCACTCACTCACTAACTCGCTCATTTGAAAATAGAACACAGCACAAAAAAGGTAGACAAGAAACTGACAAGTAACGAGAGCGAAAAGTTTTCTTTGATTAAAGAAATTTCACACCTCAAACGTAAAAATATGAATATTTACGAGCATTTTTGTTACACGAATAAAAATAACAAAAATATCACTCTGCCAAAGTAAGTGCAATTTTATGCAAAAACTTTTTTTTTTTTTATAGAAAAACAAAACAAAAAAATAAATCAGCAACAGTACAGACTGAGAAGAAGGCATTATTAATGCCTGCCTGCCAATGGGGAAGAGAATTATTTTTCCAAATGCACTGGTTAGCTTTGGAAGTTGGAAAATGTTAAAAAGTAATCAAGTTCATATTGAGTATGATAATAATTGGGAAATATAAGCCAATGTTACAAACAGGATGCAACTTGTTACGCACACTTTTAAATGGTAGACAATGACAACAGCTACAACAACAACAACAACAACAACAACAACAACAACAACATAAGCAATGCATTAAGTAGAATAAGCAAAAAGGAAAAGAAAAATATTCTTGCCTCACAATGTCACTGCAAGACATCATAAAATGTCTAGTGTGGATGATGACAACAACGATGTGGATGATGATGATGATGATGATGATAAAATCGGTATTTAAAGTTTTTCTCTTTTCTCTTGTTTTTTGCTACTTTTAAGTTTGTTATAAATGAAGCCACTTTTTTATCATATAAATTGAAATAATGAAAAAAAGCAAAATTTCTGCACAATATAACCAGCTATACGAAGTTTACAGTGTAAACATTTTTAATAATTATTTTACTTCGCCGCTGCTACACAATACCGATGAAGGAGGTAACTCTGAGGTGACTGTGAATTGGTTACAGCTAAACCCGGTACTGTTCAGTGAGCAGTGACTATGGCTTCGCGACTGAAGACTTTCGACAACAAGTGACGCAAAGACACACTAATGCACAGCAGAAAAAATGTTGTTATGACTAGATTCGAACCCATGACTTTTATGGTTTTTTTTAGTCAACGTGCAGGCTACTTCAGCTATCGCCAACCTCAACTAATTTATTACAAAAGTGGATTTTGCGAGTATCTTATATTTAATGCCTGCACCACGATATCACGCAAAATTTAAAATGTTTTTTTGTTTTGTTTTCAATACCGAAATATATCGTGACATCGTCGCTTAGGTAGGTTAGAGGCCAGCATGATAAAAAGTGTCAGGTTACGAAGAACGCTGAAGATGAAGGTATAGCAGCCTTCGAAAACAGCATGTCGTTCCGTTCTGTTAGAGTTTGTCAGGGCGATTTATAATATTTGTCTTTGATTTAGTTTGTTTCTTAGCAATTATGATATGTAATTTTATAACTGAGTATATGTTATCGATCATACGCCTATTTAATATTGAAAAATGTTAACGAACGAACACCATTAAAGAAAATTTCTTGAAAAAATTTGAAATTTTTAATTTTCCTATTAAGAACACTAATTATTTCAGCTGTAGGTATTTTTAATATATGTAATATTTATTTTTATTTTTTTTTTATATTTTTATTTTGAATTTTCATTGACAAGAACTTTTTCTGTATTGTGAATTTTAAAAAAAATATTTTTTCATTCTAAACAAAAACCAATTTTCCTGAAGAAGCTACACATAGGAGTAGCGCAATATCGACTAAAAATAAATATTACATATATTAAGAAGACCTACAGCTTAAATAATTAGTGTTATTAATATAAAAAGAGGTCAAAGAGCTAGAAGAATTAATTTTTTTTATTTTAATTTTTTTTTGGCCTTGAGCTGGCTCTCAGTCTAAGTTCCTTCATATTCTGGAATTTGTTTAGTTGGTCATCTTATAATTGCCTGCGTTGAGCCTGTCTAATAAACTCATCTCATTGTCGCAATCACTGACTTTATATGGGTAAAAGTGTTTACATGTAACTAGACTTTAAATGACACTGACATGAAATGAAGTGGTGCGTTCAGTGCATATAAACAGTGTTTAACACATGTACACATGTCCGTACGAATTATAAGCATGTTTTCTCTCGCTTTCTCACTCCCTCTGCCTTCTTTTATGACAAAAGTGGCGCTATAAGTGTGTTTGTTGATGTCTTCCCGTTTTTTATTTTTCATTTTTGACAGGTTGTGGTTTATTAAACAAAATGTTAAAAAAAAAAATTACATTTTACAAGTTTCAGGGAAAAAATATAAAAATCTTTATGAAAAGCACTACAGAGCTAAAGAACAATTTATGATGCCTTAAAATAAAACGAACTCATACATTAAAACACGTATGACTATGCTGGTGATAATGAAGATGAGCTGATCCCCTTTTTTTAATTTTGACTTCAACGTGATGTCATTATAATAATAAAATACAAATTTTTATTATGTTTATAACGTTAAGAATATCATACATTATGACCATTGTCATCAACACCACAAGCTGCACAACTCTATTCGGACTGCTGTAGTAACAGGATAGTTGTGGATGAGGATAATGTTTATTAAGACCAACAGCCAGATAGATAGTGCACACGTCTCTATACACTCGCGAATATATTGCATATATATAAGAGTGTGTGTGTGCGTTTATGAAGTTTATCTGGAGTTAAAATCAAATAAAATATGAAGTGCAAACTAAATGGCCTAAAGTGTCGTAACAATCTTCGTGTTGCTTTTTCTTTCAAATAAAATAAGTGCATCTCATCAATAATTGTAATTGTAGCGACAATAACAACACAAGATCTAAGAAAGGATGGAAAAAAATGTGACATTTTAAATATGCAGACATATAGAAATTTAATAGAATGGAGCTGCAGGTTCTGGCGAGCACAATAAACAACGACCGCAGAGACACCCTACAGAGCAGAATGGTTTAATAAACGAGATTGCTCGATAAATTTAAATTAGCACTACAAAATTATAAATAATTTTAAACACAGCCTGGCAAACGATGAAGTTTAAATTGCCATCATAGTCAGATGGGTTACATGCCAAAAACTATGTGGCCACAAAATCAACCGACTACTTTAAAGGACTGCAATTAGTTGAAATTTTTATATTTTAAATAGGCTAGTGATCGATAATATGCAGGCAATCAAAATTACATGTGAGACTTATAAAAGAAACAAACTAAATCAAAGACAAAATTATAAATCACTACGGAACGACATGCTGTTTTCGAAGGCTGCTACACCTTCATCTTTTTTATTTTGTTTGGACAAAACACGAAGAATGCTGAAGATAATCTTCAATTACAGACGAAAAAAGTCGGTTATCATACGGACGTAGAAAATTTTCGGCAGTGTGGACGTTGCGAAGAAGCAAAGGGCTGACGGCATCCGTAATGCTGCCAGTCTCTTAAAATTTCCCTATGATATTGCCAATTCGCGGCACAGTAGGTCGATTAGGAGACCGTAATGGTCCAAAAGTGAACCACCACATTTGTACAGTAAGTTTTAACTATTTTTACGTGTTCTTCGATTTTTTAACGATCCATATTCGTAAATGGCAAACGTTTCTTTAAATAAATGACACTTTAGGTGACGGATATTTAACAGCTGACAGACTTGCCAGACCGGCGGTTTTGAAACCACTAAATAGACAATGTCATTTGAAAAGGATTACTGGTCATTAAATGTTCACCGAGAAGGCTCTAAAAATCATTAACTCAACCAAAATCTTTTGTGAAAAATTTCGTTTCATTTGGTGCCAGGGCATGCCTCCTTATCCTCCTTAAAATCCTAAATTTTTTACAATCAACATGGTCTAAAAGGTTTCTCTTTCTTCCGCTGTATCACTACTCCATTGCTTTGACTGGCAGTAGCGCACAAAATTTTTATTTTTATTTATTTTTGTTTTAGATTTAAATAAAGAGCAAAAAGAAAAAATATTTTATGCTGATGTCTAGCAACCTGATAGTGTAGGATTAAGTTATATTTACTGACAAGTTTATACGCGGCCATTTATTACATCTCTTTATATCGCCTTCAATGTGTACGTTAACGTTGGCTTTACGCGATCAGGTTGTTGCATTTGACGTGCTGTCATATCAGAAGTATATTTGTACTGGTCTCTCTTGTTAGAGTAAAACAGCTGGGATGTTGTCCGACAATGCGATTAGTAATGAAAATTGTGCGGAATTGTATTTTACAGTCCAGAATATGTTCTTTCAATTCGAATTATAGACTTGTCATTCTTTCGAACAAAGTTACTGACGCTGCAACTGAAATTTTTTTTGTGTTGGATTTACAGAAACAGGCGACATAGTGTACAGCAAAATATTATAAATATCAGCTGTTGCAAACAGGTCATGTAACAGTAGCATGCTGTTCTTTTTAATGTGGCTGCTGATTGGTCGCTCTGCTGCCGCCGTCAACATTCTGTTGGCGTTGTCGTTACGTTTTCCTACCATTTGAGGTGTGACATAAATATCACACTTTACGGCAAATTCATAAATACATTAAATTAAGCCTAGAGGGTCTGAAATTTCAATGCAAACTCTCCTGAAATATTGAGCAGCAAATCATATCTGTTTTGAAAATTTATAATGGACAAGTTTATTAAGCCTTTTGGCTGACTGCAAATTGAACTGAGACATAAAAATGGTTTGATGATGATTAGATAAATATTTATGCTCGTCAATAAATAAAAAGGAAAATGATTTCATTTTGCTTTACGTATTCATATATTTATTTTGATGCAAATTTTTTGCAATCAGAACGAAAGAAAAAAGAAGAAATTTATATGTAAAAAGAAAATTGTAAATATGATTTGGCGGAAGCAGAAAATAATTTCAATGTTGTTTTCGAGAAAAAGACTAAATTTGGTAAAATAAAAATATACGAGGGTGATGCTTGAAGTTTTACAATTTTCGGTTTATAACACTGATGGCCATTTTCACAATGTCTGATTAAAACTTAATTGGAACTCTAACAGTCGTTTAGGTACCAATCTATTTCACAATGTCTGATTACATTTTAAACGATATCATTTAATGAAAAAGTGTCTGTTGAATTTAACCGAACTATTCAAATTGATCAAATTAAAAAAAAATTAAACATAAAAAAATGATTTAAAAAAATGGAAAATCAACATTGATATTTTTTTAGTGTTTATAATTTTAAAACTTTAAAACAGAGTAAAGAAATTTTGCTATGAAATTAGAGGCTCTACAAAGAACTTTTTAACCTGATTATCTCATAATATTTTTATGGACCAGTATATTATTTTTCTCACTTGCTTTTTGGGATTTACAAGCTGGAACAATTTGTTGCTGATGAAAATTCAGTCATTTCATATACCAATATTCAGTATATACCTTCAATGTTTTTTCCTCAAACATTAAGATTTTTTTATTTTTTCTCTCATTATATTTCTTACAGGAATTTTATATATAGTATTTTTCGTAAACCAACACAAACAACATTAATAAAAAATAATAAATATATAAAGCTATCAATTTTCATCTACTGATAACGACATACGAGTACAGTGTACAAAACACGAAGAACGCTGCATATGAAGGTGTAGCAGCCTTCGAAAACAGCATGTCGTTCCGTTCTGCTAGTGTTTTTCAGCGTGATTTACAATTTTATATTTAATGTAGTTTGATTTCTTAGTAACTCTCACTTGTAATTTTGACTGCCTGTATGTTATCGATGACCAGCATTGAAAAATTTTAACTAATTGCAATATTGCCATACTTTTTGCCGAATTCTTTTCATGGTAAAATTAATATCATTAAACGTCGTTTAAATAAAGCATGTTAAGCAAACCGCTAACTAGTTAATTTTCTGTTAAATGTAAAATAATCAGACATTGTGAAATTAGCCGTCGGAATCAAATTTCTTGTTGTTTCATTTAATTTTTTTTTATTTGAATTAAGCGAATAACATTTGTCAATTCTCGCGTAAGAACGGAATGGAAGCCATACTAAAGCACATGGGGAATGAAAAAATATCTGAGAAAATTTTGATAGTAGGACTGCAATGGCACTGGAGTGAAATCCTTAAGGCTCAAGAAACCGTGATCAATCTAAAAAACACACGCTGACGCACTACAATCCAACAGAACTAAGACGAAATTATCTAACATGGCAGGGAGCAAAAATAAATAAAAAAAATAAAATAAAAAAAATAAATAAATAAAAATAGAGGTATTTTGCGCCAGCCATATGTTCCCCAGAGGAGTAATGGGAAAATGTTTCTAATATCCACTGTGCACAAAATAAAGCTGGAAAATAATAATATTAAAAATGACATTTTTACAAAATCTCATTACAAATGCAACTGGCCATTGTAACAATTCTAATACTGACTTCGTTACAATATTAACTGGAATATCAGGATATTCACATTTAAATTGTTTTTTATTTTTTTATTTCAAAACCTGCTGTGTATTTTTGTTTGTCTCTGTTTGAAAACGTTTTTGCAATAACTGCCAAGTTTTACCTTTTGCTTCGTAAAATATTATTCACCCTTTTTATGTTTAACAACTTTTATGTTTCCGTTTATACACTTTAGATGCCTTGTAACTCAAACCAACGGCAACAAATAAAAAACACACACACATACACACAAGAAAAGAATAGAAAAGTTTGAAAAACATTTTCATGTTTCTTAAAACATGAAATTTGTTAAAAAGCGAACGATTTTTCGATTAAATATTAAGTTGAATTTTATGTTCATGTTTATTCCCCAACCCCAGACCACCCTTACCACCCACACAGTGTAGCATGGGCGGCCCAAAATTAAAATGTACTATTTTAATTATAAAAAAAATTTTTTTTCCGCATTTGAGAAAATGCACAAAACCGTTAACATAAAAAAAAATAATTTTTACTGAAATTTTCATATTTCGACTTTCTCCAGAAGATGAATTTCAGTAAAAATAGATATTTTTTTTAAGAAAAATCCTTCTCGTTAAAGATGATAATGGGCCATTAGAGCCATAAATTCCAACAATTTCCATCCACCCATCTTTCTCCGTTTTTCTGAAATTCATCTTTCATTGTATGTCAGGTAGTCGTATTTGTGCATTTTATTCAATGAATTATTCTTCCACAATTTAAAAAATATCCTACTTTAATTGCAGAATATATGGAAAGAACATGAATACTTGCTCCGATTTTGAAAAGACGTGGACAAACCTTTTAATATATAAAATTCAATCAAGTTTCATGAAAATCAAACTCTTTTTTTCTCTACACTTTATGAAATTTTTCATTCCAGGATATATATGGGAAGGATAAGAATCCTTGCACCGAAATTTTCGTAATTTTATATTTTGTAATCTTTCACCAATTAAAACAAAGAGCTGTGCCAAATTCCAGGCTTTTACAACATTTTCTTTTTTTGTTTTTTGCCTCCCGTTATATGAAAACGCCACACTGTGCGTCCCCCTTTTTCGGCTTAAATTTGCTTTTCGTCTGGGGACTATCTAGTGCTCATCATCCATAACCAGCATATAATAATATGTCTGTCTGTCTGGCTGTCTGTTTGTCTGTCTCTCTGTTTGTTGTGGATTACTTTTTGTAGGAATTTTTAAGTTTTCTAAAATATGAAAATTTCGTGAATTTATAATGAGCAAATTTATAACTTTGAAATCATGATGATCATTGATTTTAAGATTTTCTTTCTTTATTTAAATTAACATAAAGAAATGTAACAAGTGCAAGGGTTATATGAGGAAACAAAACAAGAAACAAAAAAACCAATTTCAAAACTTAACTACAACTTGTAGTAAACTTTTTTGAATATGTGAAATATTTATTGAAAATTGTAAAATAATTTGCTTTTATTAATAAATTTATAATCGAAGTATTTCAAGGAGATAATCATTTATAAAATTTCTTTAATGGACATTCCATTATGTAGGGAAATTTTAAATAAATAACACTTTTCATAAGAAATTTAAATTGATTTCTCTAACAACTTTTCCAAGATAAGATGCATTTTTTAATAAAATTTTTTTTTAGGAAATTCTTTAAAATAAATTTTTTCAAAGTCTTTAGCTGCTGGCTAAATTTTTTCAGCTTATTTTCTTAATTAAATTTTAAGTTTTCTCTTTTTGGCCGATGATTTGTATTGAATTTCAAGCAATGTGCACCAAATTCAGAGAATCTTACTGTTAACGTTTTTAAGATATAATGTACATTTTTTATGGGCGTGGCATCTCCCAATGTTAATTTGTGAAATCAATATAGCCTATATTTTAAGTTGGACAAAGTTACGAAATTTGATTAAAATCAATCCAGCAGTTTCGAAAATTAACCCGGACAAACATATTGACAAGAGATTTTTATACACAGTGGCGCATAATGAGCTATATGGTTTAAATGGTTTATAACTTTTTTATTTATGCAATTATTATAATTTATTTTTTTTTTTTAAATACAGTATATTATTGGGGAATTTTTTGCAATTAGCTTTAAAAAATGATATCCTGTAAGTGATGTCCATTTTCTGCTTCGCACATACGTGTTTTTTTAGCCTATTTTCCATAACTTTTCGCAAAATTTCGGGTGTAATGGCCATGATTTCAATTCGAATATTTCATAATTAATTCCCCAAGTCTTCTTCACAAAATGCTGAAAAAAAAACAAAGAAAAAATAATAATTAAAAAAGTTTTTAAGAATTCAAACCTTATAGCTTCTTTTGTGCCACCCTGTACAAATGTTAGTTGTCAAAAAAAACTATAAACGTAAAAGAAGTATGGCCAGTGGATTTCTTACAGTGGGGACGATTAACACTCAAATATTTAGAAAGCGCCTGTTTAAATTTTATATTAATTTTGTTTTTATTCAATCATTTTTTATAATTTTTTTTTACAATTGACTTTTGTTCTCTTACTGTACTCTTACTGTAAATGATTTCCATTTTCTGCTTTCACAAACGTGCTCTTTTTAGCATATTTTCCATAACTTTTCGTAAAATTTCGGATGTAATGCCCATGATTTAATTATGAATGTTGATTTTTATTTGGAGTATGGTTGTTGGTTTGTTAACGTACACTCTTTCTTTCAAATATCCCCAAAGAAAACTGTCAGAAGCTGTTAAATCTGGTGAACGTGGAGGCCAGTTAAAATCGATTGTGCGCGAATTAATGCGGACATAACAAAGCCATCATAATTAATGCCGCAAGTCTTCTTCCCAAAACGCTGAAAAAAAAGAAAAAATAATTAAAAAAGTTATAAAGAATTCAAACCATATAGCTCATTCTGCACCACCCTGTATATATGCATATAGAATATACATTAGGGTAGATAAATTTTATTTTTGGTCAACAGGGGTATAGCAAACTCGGATTCTGCACAAAATTCTAAGAAAATTAGCCGAAGAAAGTATGGATGTAAAATCAAAACTTACCTCCTGGTGAAAGGCTACTTCACTAATATATTTTTCGTTTTAGTTTTTTACCAGGCAGCTCTATAACTTCTAAAAAAAAATTTTTTAGGAACAACCTTTTTTAACTTCTGAAGTTTCTTACTAAGAAGTTTTAAATGTTCTTAAGGCTCTGGCATAACATAAATAAATATTTCGAAGGATATTTTACAGTAACTTAATCAAATTTCTCTATTTTTTTAAAGAAATTATAAATTGAGGATTCTAAGCAAAACGTTTAATAAATGTATGTTAATTTATTTCCTGCCTTTTCACACACAGATGTTTTTAATTTTCAAACAACTTTCTTTAAAAGCTTTCAATAACGATTGTAAAAAATTTTTACGCACTGTGTTTTTTTTTTGTTTCTATTTCTTTTTTTTGTCGTATTTACCAATTTAAGCCTTTATTCTTTGGGTTTACTGTTCGCAAAATATTGAACCGAATGAAGGAACTTCAACATCAGGGGAAAAAGTATGTTTGCTGGTTCTAAGAAACCCCCTGCCGCGGCATAGTCAAATAGTCTTTTAAGTGCACGCACATAAACAAGAAATGTTACGTGCCAAATATGTTTGCCAGTTTAAACTACAAGCACAAGCATGCCAATGCATGCATGTACAGTGGGTGTGAGTGTGTGTTGTAAGACTCATACATCCATAAAATTAAAAAAAAAAAAAAATTTCTTGCTCTTCTTAGTAGATTTTTTCTCTGAACCAGTATAAATTTTGGTGGTCGCTTTTCTTTTCCACCCACGTGATTCACATCCGTTTGTTTTTAAATTGGGTCACGGGGGATTTTCAGGTCTTGTTTTATTTTCGCAAAATTTTAAAATTTTCTTTTCAATATTTTCTACACACATGCACTGAATGACTTTGTAAGAAAAACATGAAAAAGATTTGGTTTTTGTTTCCCAACAACTTTTGTAAAGGTTTCTGAGGAAATATGAAAAGATAGAGATTTTGTTGGAAAAAATGTACGGGGGGGAGCGCTTTGGAAGAACCGTGTCTATTGAAAGAGTTTCATATGAAAAAGGCTGGTGCTGTAAATGGCTGCGAACGTTTTAAAGCAAATATCTGTTAAATGGGAATACCTTTCGAAACTTGGCCCCGAGCAGTGCAGCACATTCTAAATTAAATATTTGTTTAATAACAATGAATATTAATTACAGGCTTTAGTTTGTATAATGATGAGAGCTTCATACAAATAGTGCTTAGGGTCCTATTCCTTTGTTTTATTTTGATCTGAGAGAAATGGCATCGAAATTGCCTGTATATGGAATAGCAAAATTTTAAAAATGTAAAATTCTTTTAAATTTTAATTAATGCAACACTCGCAGAAGAAGAAAAAAATAATATCCCTCGGCTACCGACCGCACATAAAAACTCTCATAATTCGCATACAGTTCTTTAATTTCTTTCACTTTCTGTCCTGTCCTTGTACTCCCCAAAAAATTAACATTTAAATGAGTTTCTTCACAATTATTTTACTGATTTATTTTTTAATTTTTTTTTCCTTTTTTTTATTAAATGGACTACTAAATTGCATTAAAATTAAATCTGCTTAATTGTTTTTACCCTTGAAAAAAATCCTTTTTTTGTTATGGCTTCCTTTTTCTTTTGTTACCTTTAACACTTTATTTTCTCTTAATGACTTCTAGAAATGCAGAGCAAAAGAACACGAGAAAAAAATGTGTTTTTTTTTGTGAAGAAAATAAAACACAAGAATAATTATAATAATTTTTATGTGGCACAAAATTTGTGCAACAGACTTTGGTTAAAAAAAAAAGAAAAATTTATAAAGAAAAAAAACTTGAATACGCAATGAAAGGAATTATCGAATTAATTTGGATGATAGAAAAATCTTTAACGAAAACAAATTGGAAAACAAAGAAAATAGTTTAATTATGACAAATAAAAATGTTAAAAAGAAAAGTCGCAAACAATGGACAAGAGAAAAATCTAATTTTTGTAATACAATCGAGTGAATAGTTTTATAGAAGTACAGTTGAACCTCGATTATGCGCGGCCAGAAACTAAACACTTATTACGAGCATCATTCGATGTTCGATAGTCCCTGGTTATCGAACAACGAATACCGAATGTTAAATTGGTATTATGAGTTCGCCAGTCTGCCGAAATTATCGTTGAGCATGAAATTTTATATCGAACAGAACTTTGCATTCGATGCGTATGGTGATATAGAAAAATTGTATAGAATCTTATATTTTCATAATTATTAGTTAAACATAAATTTTTTATATATTTTTTTGTTGTTAAAAATATTTATAAAAATTGACATCCATCAAATACGTGTCATAATACCAAATGAGAATTTTTTTGTTGATAAACTCATTCGACCACAGTCGAACATCGAATAGCGTTCATAATAACGCCTATAAACTCTACGAAATACTTATAGCTTGTCTGTAGCAACACCCAGGGTCTAGGCGGGAATCAAACCCGGATCTGCAGATTGATAGACTAATGATCATGCACTAGGCTATGTAAGCACCTTCGTTATTTTAACAACTCTGTTCTTGCTTTTATAACAGTTTTGCGGCGGTTCTCTTATCTTTAACAATCGTTAAAGCCCGTATAAAATTAATAAGAGGTTGTTAATGTAGAAAATGTGGATGTTCTTTATAACGGATTTTCCTTAAAGCGAGATTTTTTTATATGTTTAAATTTGCCTTTGCAACAAAAGTTTCCGATTCTGTCGAATATCTGGCTTCGAAACAAAAATAAGATTTTAAGAAAACCTCCATTAACCGTGTTTTGCTATTAGCTTTACTAAGTTCAATATCGTGCCATTTTTATTTTATGCCTGAGTTTAGACGAATATGTCGAAGGGAAAAATTGGAAGGGAAACATTTAGTTGGGTTGAATATTACGGCTGGGGAGGGAGCATCGTTTTTTGTGTTCGATACTCGGCGATACGCTTTGTCCGCATTTTCACATTTGCTTACAAAAAAAGCAAATAATTACAATAATAATTAAAAGGCGTCGGTGACATTTTTGTCAGTGTGAACGAGAATAAAAAAACAAAAGACAATTCCAATGTTTTTCTTCCAAATGTTTGCCTGCCTAAACGCGGACTAGCGAATAAACAAAAGGCAGAAAAATTGCAATTAAATATGTTGCGCTTGGAAAATAGGTTTTAATAAAAAAGAAGTAAAGAAAAGTTTTTTTTCTTTAATAGCAGATCAACTCTTAAGACGTTCGCTCGCTAGGCAATATTAAAATTGCATTTCAGCATTTAACAGCAAGACCACCACTATATGCGGGGGTGTTTTCTGGTCTCCTTTTACATTCGAAATGTTTGAACCAACTGCCGTGAACATTCCAATAATTTCAATGTTATTATTCCTAAGTAAATGGCAATTAACTTAACGATAACTTAAAACTTATAATTCTCACTTAAGAACTCATTTAACACAAGTTAATTACTTGAGAAAACTACACAAAAACATCCAACTATACATAAATACATGCATACATGCATAGCGCACTTCAAATAAATAGCAAAAGCCCTGCAGTTCTGGTATTATTGCGGAACGAAAGTTAGTTCTTTTTTTAATTACCAGGTAATGGCTCCAAGAGACTTAAGAGTTAAGGTGAATTTTATGCAATGTTGAAAAGCACAAGGTGTACTGTAGGCCAACATCGGCTATGTCCGCTGAAGCATGAGTGTTTCATTAAAAAGTAACCTCACAAAAATCTCACAATGGGGTCACGCGAACAGGGTCGATTTTAACGCTCAAAAGACCCAAAGCTTCATGCTTACACACCGATGCATCCCCAAGCGACGATGTTTTGCTACAATATTTTCTCGATGTGTCATGTTTAACAGGCGACAATGACTGACCACATCTGATGCCGCAGGATGTCTTTTTCGAGCGCTGTATACGCCAGCAGAACTCATAACATTCGCCCAAGATAATTACATTATGCTTGAAAACTAGAGCATTTTGCTGTGTCCAATTGACTGATGCAGTCGAAACGTATAAAAATTATTTTAGCCAGTGGAAAAATGAGTGTAAAAAATTACACTCCAATACAATTTTCACAACTGCTGGTTAAGTGTACAAGTGCCCATTGCTTTCATTCTGCACCCTTGTTTATACACCTGCATTTGCACAAAGTTTCTGAGGTTATACTTCCAATAGTATCTTTAACTTCTTAAGGGTAAGAAGTGACATGGAGATATTACTAAAGAATGTATACATATTTTTTTTTAATTTTCCTTCCGCCAAAAAAGGAAAAAAAGCAAATCTTGAGCAATGTTTCCTGTAAATATTTATAAAATACTTCTAACAACATACTCACACACATACCAATTGTTATTCCTTAAGTAATAAAACTATTGCTTAAGTAACTCTGCGCAGCCACCTATTCCACTTTTTCTTTTTACTTTTCTTTCACGTGTGTATCGCATTTCAAAGTGCAGAAAATAAAGTACAAAATTCAGGAATATTTAGAACTCCCCGCAGATATAAAAGTACAAGGTATTATTTACTGGGAAGAAAGAAAATAAATAAAAGCTAAAGACGGATTATATTTCCTTGGAAGTACATTCATATTTGTGTGGTTCGTGTAGAAGTTATTGCGCCCTAAATAATTCAAATAGCAAAAGATAATTAAGAAGAAAAGTAAAGCTCTCCACTTTATTCGCAAAGCACGCGTTTTCTTGTGCTATTAATGAACCCATATTTATTAGTGTGGAGCGTTTTTAAGATTTTTAGCATCTATTTGTCAATGCATATTTTTGCATATTTTACACTTGGGAGCATATTTTAGCATATTTCAATTTTAAGGTTATATTTGTTGCTTTATATTGCTATAGTAGTGAATATTCGCATATTCTAAGACCGTATTGAATAATTCTTTCATGTTTAAAAATATTTTGCCAGCGAAGTTTACTGGCTGGATATTGAAAATGTTACTTTCTTTACGTCCTCGACATTTTATTTCATCTCTATAGTATGCAGAAGGAAAGCATATTGTGCTTAAAGATAAATATTAAATTACTGCCTGGCCATCGATGTCACAGCATATCGTTCGATGGGTTAATTACATTCAAAACAAAAACTAAATTTGAAATGTGGCGCTGTGGCCCAGGTAGTTGAATTGCACGAAACAATTTCAGCAAAACTAAGTCTGCTCCATAAATCAATATTTACAAGGAAAACAAAATTCTTACTAGTGTTGGCTGTTTAAGCTGCATGAAGTTTTTTAAATTTTTTTCCAAAATTTCTTAAATTTTTTTTTTAATTTCGTATTTCTCTTTTGAGTTTTTTGAATTTTTAAAATCAATAATTAATAAACAAACATAAATTAATAATTGTAATTATTGGTGAAAATCTTTTTTTAACTTTGTTTTTTATTAATTTTGAAATTTTTTTTAATTAAAATTTTTTTCAAAAAATTTATTTTTTCTTAAAATTATTCACCAATTTTTTTTTTTATATTATTCGTTTTTTTAAAATTAAAAACAAAACTGTATATCAAAAATTCTTCTATTCACTTTCGTGTGAGAATTTATATATACATATATAGTTTAAAATTAATTTTCAAAGGAAGCCACCTGAAATTTGGTGAAATTTAAAAAAAGCACAAAGAGGGCTGATGATGGAAGTTTGGCGGTCTATTCAGCCTGTCAGTAGCTTGGTATTGATTGACGTTTAATTTTTTTTTGTTCCCTTGGAATGTTGTGTCATGCAAACAAAAAATTAAATTTTCTTTAAATTTAAAATTTTTTTTTTAAGAAATATTTTAATTTTATCAGAAAAATTAAATTTTGGTTTTAAATTTCTAAATAACTTTCAAAAACTTCTTTTATAAAATCTTTATTTTTTTTTTCGGTCACACTCTTTTATTTTTATTTTCGTCTTGAATTTTTTTTTAAGTTTAAAAAGTTTAAAAGTTAAAAAAAATAATTTTTTATAAAATTAAAATTTTATTTATTTTTTAATTTAAAATTTTTTTCGAAAAATATCTTTCTTTTTATCTATAAAATTTTTATATTTTTGTCCACCAAACATATTTATTTTTCTTCCTACTTAAAGTTTTTTTTTGAGGTTACGTTTAATATTGTTAAAAAAAATTTTTATACAATTTTTATAAATATAAAAAAATTTTACAACTTTTGTTTTGTTAAACATTTTTTTTTTTCGAAAAATGTCTAGTTTTTATTAAAATTCACGTTTAATAATGCTATTGTTATTGTTATTGTTGGCAATTTACAACGCTGTTCGCAAGCCAAATACGTGAAACTCTACTTTTGTCAAATTAACTATTGATACTTTTAATTTATATATTCATTCCAATAACTTTGATCATTCTGTAAGGTAATAAACTGAATTAAGTATACACATTTTCTTATCTTAATAAAGAACTGTAGTTTAATTTTCAATTACCTTGGCATTGTCTTATTTGAATTCGGTTAAATTTCACTGCTGCTAACTCTATAAACTAACAGTTATTAAACGTAAACTTTAAAAAGTTTAAAAATAAACACTTTTGGCCGGCAAAAATATAAAAATTGTATAGACATTTTTGGAAAAAAAGTCTATTAAAGTAAAAAACAAAACTTTAGCAAAAAAGAAAATTTCAAATTTGTTTAACTAAAAAAAAAATTAAAAAATTTTTTTATATTTACAAAAATTTTTTTAATTTTTTTTTTTTTTATAAACAAATTTTGAATTTTTAATATTATTATTGATTTTTATTCGACCTCTTTTTTTTAAATTATACTATTATATATTTTTTAATTTTCTGAAGAAGTCAATCAAACATATTGGCGTAATATTGATATAAAAAAGAATAAATATTTAAAGTTCCTTAAAAGAAACTTACCATAAGCCTGATTATGTTAATATAATTAATTTTTAATTTTTGTTTATTTAAACAAATTTTTTTTGCTAAGAATTTTTTTTAATTTATTATTTATGGTTTTCCTTTTTCTTAAAAATTTCTTTAGTTTTTTCCATCAGTTTTTTATATATTTTTTTTTCACCTAAAACGTTGCATTTTTTCTTTTTTTTCTTTCTTCTTGAATTTTTTTTAAGTTTAAGTTAAATATTGTTAAAAAAAAAGATTTGTTTTTATGAATTATTTAAATTCTTTTCTAAAAACATTAATTTCTTCTAATATTTTGTTAAAGTAGGGCAATCTACAACAGGCATAGCAGTGCAAACGAATTTTGCTCCACTAAGAACTTTGTGTATAATAAATGGAACATGGAACAGCAATAATAATGTTTGGTATAATTGTTCGGCATGAAGTTGAATAAGTAACAAATAACTTAATTATGAAATCAAGAAAGAAATAAAACTTTCGAAATACTCGAACATACATACTGCAAGGGTATGCTTTCGAAACAAGAAATAAAAGTAGAAATAATTTTACATGAAATATTATAAGTTTGTGGCAAAAAAAAAAACAAAAAAAAAACTACGTAAATAAGAATATTAGAAGTGTTTGCAAGTAAAGCTAAATTACAACGGAAACGGAAGCTCTCAAAAACCACTACACAACTAACTAGAGTAGTTGCACATACATACATGTGTATGTACATAAGTATGTGTGTATTGATTCTGTTTCTAGCACTCTTTAGAACTCCCCAGCCCGGTCTTTTTTTTGTTTTTTTTTGTAATCAAAAGTAAAAGTTTCTTATACATGAAACGTGATTATATTTTTGTTACTTGAAAAGAAAAGAAAGAAAAAAAAAATTTCAAAGAAACAATAACTAAAAGAAAATCATAAATTTGTATGTGTGTTTGAAAGAAGTTGCTCATGTCATGTTGCTAAAGTTATTTATGAAAGTTTACTTAAATAGGTATTACCATACAGGATTAAATTTAGGAAAAAAAAAACTTGTAATTAGAAGTTTTTTAAGCCCTTTTGTGGCTATGAAATACAATAGAAAGTCAGCAGTATTTATGTCCTTTAAGATAATTGACAAAATACGATACATATTAAGAATTGTTTCTTAATATTTTACTAATTCTCTATTTATTTTATTAAAATATGTTCGTGCTTGGCTTGTACGAATGTTGTTGTTTAAGGTAACTTAAGCAGCTAAGGAAAATATATACAGGCAGCCCTCATAAACCGTAGAACAACATAAATCGAATTGAAATGTAGAGCATTTGAAGAAATTTCTTTAGTATAAGCCTTCTGAAAATTGTAATTATTTACACAGTCTTTCATAATTGTTCAACTGCGTTGTTATTTCTATAATTTTAATTTGAGTTTTCGTCCTTTGCATCTATAAAGTGATTATAACTTCATCGTAAATAATATTGATTGAATAAGGCAATAGTTGTATTTTCTTTATAAACAAAGAAGGATAATGTTAATAAAATTGTTCAAACAATAACAATTTATATATTATATTTTAAGTTTAAAGGTTTGTTTTAATGTTTATTTTTTCTACTTCTAATGTAAACCTTCGGTTAAAATTTTCAGGAAATTTTTATTACTTTTTTTATAAAAAAAAAAAATTTTATAAGTTTTTCTAAAAAAAAAAAAATTATAAAAAATAATAAAAATTTCCTGAAGAAATAATAAAATAAGAAAGTTTAAAAAATAAGTATTAAAAAATTGTTCAAACAATTTTTGCGACGTAAATCGTCACGACGTAACTAGACACGATTTAAATCGGGGCATGCTTCTAGTTACTGACAGCCTAAAGTATAAAATGTGCCATTTTACGGTCTTAAAGTTTTTTTAAAAATTTTTTTTCTCAAGTAGAGCTTTATTTTAAAATGAATATTTTAATTATTATTGTTTTTCTATCCATTGTATCTTCTGTAACCAGCTCTAATAATGACTAGTTTAATATCACAAACGTGCCAAGCAAGACAAATAATTAATTATTACTAAAATATGAACACTTATGAGCAGATATGTAGCGGTACGAAAGAATTTCCCAATGTTTTATATCGGCAGATAAATATTGAATAATTCCCATGCAACATCAATTAAATGTGTTCGTTCAGAAAATAAGAGACAATTTGTAAATTTCGCGCGTTTGAAGAATCCCATTGTCAACAAAAACAAAAATATTATGTTGGTTTATATGACCCCGAAGAGCTATAAAATATGTGTCAGTCGCTAAGGCTAAGGCGATTTTATATGAGTTTGGCAATTTTTCTCTCTCAGCCCAATCGAGTGATTTTGTTAGATAATTTTCATGGGAATCTTACGCAATAAAAGGTCATACAAAACAATATTTTATTATTTTCTAATTCATATATTAAATTGCATGTTGGAAATTTTCGAAATGCTCCATCGTTCATTTAATGTTTTTTTAAAGATATCACATTATTTTTTAATGTTCGTTTAAACTGCTACATTTTTGCTCTTTCATGTATAATGTAAATGCATTAGAAACAAATCAAAACTTAAGAGTCATGTAGGCAAACCGGATTTAACTTTCTGTAGGCAAATTAAATTTAATAATACTTTTATACACTTTCTGTTCATTAATTTAAATAATATTCGTATTACAGAAAGAAGAGAATGAAAAACAAAAGAATGCTTTTAAAGGTTTAGATAAATCCCCAAAAGGATTTTAAATTCAACAGCAGCTAAAATCAAACTAAAATGATGAAATAAAACAAAATAAATTCGATATTTGTAAAGTAACAATGACAAATTCACGTATTAAAAGTAAAACCTGGTAGATAAAATAGAATTATCGTTTACACTTGCACGACTAGAAGATTCGATTATAAAAAGCATGAGGATAGTGCTACTGAATGTACAAGACATTCGACTAGAACTTTCACTTATAGAAAGAGGATAATGATGAGTTTAACACACAAGTCTAATTGTTCAATATAGTCAGTCCGCTCTAGTACATTTAATAGATGAAAAAAAGTTTCACGAAAACAGAGTCATTTAATGTTGTGCCAAATGAAACTGAAAAAGAGTTGAAGAAATTAGAAAATTTCAAATAATGAAGTAAATTGTTGGGACACAACACACCTATTTTTAGAAAGCTTACTTTTATATCGATTATACACTAGAGTCCCAATTTGCGTCTATCCTATTGCATCGTTTCGATCTGCGTCGCTTTTGTAAATTTGGATCATTTTTATTTCACCCAATTTACTCCAAAAATATTGATATATACGCAGGGGCAATATGTGCCACAGGACACATAAATGACAGATCTGCTGGAAATGAACCAAACTCTAACCAAAAAGTGGCGGCAATTAGAAGTTCCATGGGATATTTTCAGAGTGGTAGTCACTACCTGTTTGCCACACGTAACACGAAGAACATAAAGACAGCCGTTCCCGCTATCCGGAAAACGTACAAGCAATACAAATTTTCGAATTTTTGTCACATACGCAACTGGTAAATTCCCCGTACATTTCACCTTCAGAAAGTTTGCTAAAAGAAGCGATCCAAGTACATACATTCAGAAGGCAACAGATATCTACTTCTGCGACCAGCATTTATATTGCTCATTTTGGTTATATTCAAAGATCTGGTTTAAGCACTGGTTTAATGCCAAGAAATAGACAATGACAATTAATCCAACAAACAGCTCATTTCTATTTGTTGTACAAATCAAAAATATATTTGCGATTGCTTCGTTCCGGTTAATGACGCATTTTCCCTGTCCGGATTAACGCCGCAAATCAGGGTTCTAGTGTATTTGAAAAGAATGAGTTATTTTATTGACAATATAAAAAATATTTCTCTCAATTTGTAAATTTTCATTGCGACGTATACTTAATATTAAATATTTATATTCCATATATATCAATCATACGCACAATTGTTTATTTTTATACCAAATGGGTGTTTTTTTTTAGGATTGCAACTGTAGGGGTGATTTTGATTCTCAAAATCGACCAGTGCACTTTTGGCTGACAAGAAAACACCATACGTCGTGACTGGCTGATAAACGAGATATTGGCAACACAAAATCACATTTGCAAAAGCTTGAAAGAAATTTTCGTTCTGATTTCTCAAATCAGGCAATCAATGTTTTCCGATGAAGGCATATAGTCTTACATGGTCATGATTTATAAGAGACAATAATTCTGCATGCCATGCCACACAGATGAATGGCGAATATAAAGGCAAAGTGTATATTTAGTCGACTCTGAAGGTCACAGATTCGTTCGTACTTGATTGTTTTTCGAACAAAGTTCGGTGCCAAGGTCCGTGAGCTTCAAACGCATTATACAATTTGCGCCAACAGAAGTCATCCGATGTTGTTTGTCTCTCATTTTTTTTCTAAATGAAAAACTTCGATTCTGTTTTTTGATTATGTTTATCTGAACCTATAGAATTTTATTGGTCAAGTCGAGCAGATGATATCGGCCAAATGGGCCCCGTCACAATTGATTGCTATACGGGCTCGTTTTATGGCATTTTTCATCACATCGGCGAGAAGTTCGGGCGACAGATTCTCGCACTCGTGTCGAATGTTGTTATTGAGGGCTTTCAGGATCTCGGGCTTTTTCACGTAAACACGGGACTTCAAAAAATCCCACAAAAAAAGTCTGGAACGGTTAAATCGGGCGATCTTGCGGGCCAGTTCAAATCGCCAAAAAGAGAGATGAGGCGACCCGGGAACGCCGCCTTCTGAATATCGGTTGTGGCTCGCGCAGTGTATGCCGTTGCTCCGTCCTGTTGGAACCACATGTCCTCCAGCCCTAATTCATTAAGTTGCGGCAGAAAAAACTCGGTTAACATGGCCCTATAGCACGCACCGTCCACTGTTGTCGTTTGACACGCGGCGTCCTCGAAAAAAATGGCCCGATGACTTCTCCAGCGTGAACAGCGCAGCATGCAGTCACTTTGAGCGGGTGTAATGGCTCCTCGTGCATTACTCGTGGATTGTCTGTGCCCCAGAAGCGATAGTTTTGCTTGTTCACGTACCCGCTGAGGTGGAAATGAGCCTCATCGCTCATTATGATTTTGGTCGAAAAATCGTCCACTTCGTCCTCGAGATTGAGGATGGCTTGGGCGTAGGTTACGCGCTTGTTCACTTGTATTCTACATCTGTCTAGTTCACCAATGTCACAACAGATTTGACATTGGCCGCCATTTGCAAAAATAAGAGCATCTTCCAATTGGGTGATTTCTTTTGGCCCACCCTGTATATTTCGGCCAAAATTATTTACATATTTCTGCTAGTTGAACGAAATACATAAAATATTTTCTAAACAAAAAATTAAATAAATATTTTGTATCTTCCCTCGTCTGTGGTTGAAAATGTTTGCATTGTCATAATTAATTGATTAATGCTTTTCATTTTACCAAAAGCCACCCAGTCGTATTTATTATTGTTCAATGCCAAAACTGGGCAACAAAAGATGATGATAAGCAAAAAAAAAAACCAGTAGGTGGTGGGGGAGTGGCATAAGATAAAAAACTTTTAGCATTTCTTACATTTAAAACCCTCAAGGTATTTTAATTAGAACCCTTAAAGGGATTTCCCTTTAAATACCAAAATAGATTATTTTGCAAGGTTTATAGAGGAATGAAACAGAAATGTTAATAAAGCGTAATAAGCGAGGCGTGTAAGATGCCATCAATTTAATATACAAAATGCCCGGGGAAATTTATGCTGCTTAAAAAATAAAATAAGAATTATGTTCATGGTTATTTTTGCTGAGGAAAATTGCTAACTTAATTACAATTTGTATAAGATATTATTAAAAAAATATATATATATTGTCTAAAGAGTAAGAATTGTATAACGAAAATATTGCAAACTGTGTGGAATTACAGTGCGCTCTCGACTACTGCAATATAAATAAATGTAAATAAAAACCAAAAAAGTGAAATAAATTTAACAGAGATAAATAAATTAAAATTATTAAAATTATTATCTATTATAATTTTTCAGAAAATTTTTAAAAGAAAATAGAAAATTTTTGATAGTCTTCTGGAGCTAAGAATTTGTTTCTGCAGTTTTTGAAAGATCTGGAAGAAATAAAAATTGTTTTAATCCTTCGAATCCAAATAAATACAAAGAGTTCATGATATAAAATTATTTCAATTATTGCAATAACGAGGCAATACAGCATGAATAGCGACATAATGAAATATTTTTTCTTTAATTCCCATTTTGTTGTTCGATAGCAGAGCACTTTTATAATTTCAATAAGTTCGTTTTCATAAATGTAGTTTTGTTACGTTCTGAACGACATAATTTTTCTTTGAGAATTTTGTGAGGGGGATGGTGAATCACAATTGAGCAGCACAACTCACTGAACTAAGATCCCTACCAACAATGGTGACATATTATGTAGCTTCTTCTTGGAAAGGGCTGGACTAGACAGGTACTATGAAGTGATAAAGTACCAATTGATGGTTGCACAGCTTTGCTCTTTTGTTAACCATTAATATTTTTGTAATAAATATTTCTTAATTTTTTTTAAAGTTTGAAAGGTTTTTATTAAATATTTTCTATTTATTTTAATATTTTGTTAACCATCGGTTAACATCTACATGAAATTATTTTTTGCCAGCATTTTCAATTGCTCAAATAATTTTTTTTCATGACCGGCATAGGACATGAATCCAATAAGTATTTCACTCCCGAACATGGACGATCCCGTAAAGTAAACACAACTCATAAGTGAGTGGCAAATTTGGTAAAGATCACTCCAGCTCTTGCCAAAAAAAATACCGAACTTTTTTTATATATAAAAAAATTCACCACTAATCGTTTCAATAGTCCGAAGTTGCCAATAGGTTTTAATTATGGCAGAAAAACTCTATAAATTCGTCCGAATACCAGGTCAAATTAAACAATGAATTTGTGTGAAAATCACTACAAGCCTATAACTAGTCGTACATCTTTTGTGTCCTAAGTAGCCTTGTCGGAAAAAAAACCATATAAAAATCTGTCAAAATTTCATGTGATTTCCATTACACATTTTTGAATCAACTTCCAGGTTAAAAACTACAGCTTAAATTGTTGCTTTTTAAGTTTTCTTCATGTCGGGCAGTATTCATACGAGAGGTCATTTTTACGCACTTTTAGTCACAGCGATTATATTTCCACACTCGAGTGAAAAGTAGACAGAGTCATGATTATGTATGATCACACGTAATTGAAGCAGAATTTAGTTAATTAGAAGAGACCCGCTCATCTCTAACAGTTACAGTACACCTAAGCCTGTAACGCCGGTATTATTTTATGTGTGTTCGTCCACAAATTGCAAATTCCTGAAAAGGAATTCTATTTTTATTTAAAAAAATCTAATATATAAAATAATATATAAAATGTAGTTAAACTCCTCCGAAATTTTATGTGCATATTGGGATCTGAGAATCGGACAACATTTATTTTTCATACCCCTAAAATTAACCACGCCCACTTTACTCCCACTTTTGTTTACCTACTTTTTCATTTTTTGCAATATGGGTATCAAATGAAAGGTTATGATTAGGAGATTTTGAAAAGTTTATCATCAACCTAAATCCAATATGGCGACTGACCCTAAAGGGACGAGAACGAAACCGGTCTCCTCTCTTACTCACTATACAGTTGATAGTAAAAATATTAATAATTATTTTTAATGTTCAGATAGCTATCGAGAATTGTAATTTAAGATATATTTGTTACGTTGATAAAGATTAATTTATTAACCTAAATAAAGCATACTTCCATTGTCTAGAACGCTTTCGATTATAAGTAAATCCCCTCACACTTATAGTAGATAGTTATTTTTATTGAATTAAAAAAATTGTTTCCTAAAAATAATATACATGGCAAAACAACGTTTGCCGGGTCAGCTAAAAACAGCAAAACTTATTTTTTTTCTCATTAGTAAATAGATTCCGTGCGAAGCCGGGCCGGGCCGGTGGTCTAGTGTTCTTATAAAAACACGACAAGTTCATCTGCGTTCAACGTCTTATTTCAAAATCGTGGACATAAATCCATGTAAAAATAGTATTGTTTGTATAGAAACATCCCACGAACCACTTAACGAAAATTTAATGCAAAATTTAAGAATTTAATTATTTTCGCAACAGATTTAATATCAACTTAATTCAATCAACAAACTATCGCAATCAAAAATAAATTAAATATGAAAGTATGTGATTTTTGAAATAAATTATTTATGCGGGTTTACATACTTCTTGGTGTTAAAATTTCCCATAAACAATTATTTTGTTAAACAAATTTGTATTTAAAACCTCATTTGTTTTAAAATCTTGTCACTTTTCTTTTGCAATTGAATATGTCAACACTTGTCAACAAATGTTAAAACATAATAAATTCCATTTGCAATTAATCTTAATAATTTAACAAATAATTAATTGTTTTAAACATAAATTTTTTTTTTTGTAAAATTTATCTGTTGCAATTTGTCAAAATAATAAAATATTTTATTTATAAACTTAATAAAACTTGTTCAGTACAAGTAAAACAATGTGTTTTTTAAAGGAAGTTGTTTTTTTTTTGTTCTAAACTAAAAGAAAAATAGAAACATTTGACAAGAAAAGTTTGAAAATGTACAAAACTGAATTTGAAAATAAATAACAAATAATGTTCGGCACACTGGGGGGAGAATTCAAATAAAAAGCATCTGATGTTATATGTAAATAACCACAAATAATTTAAAATCAATAAAAAAAATCACTGTCATGTTTTATGGCAAGACTTTTTATAAAAAATTTACAATTTGAAATAGTTTTTAAATTTTGCCAAGAGGAGCCAATTTTTATTAGAATCTGCGAAAATGTTGTTTAAAAAAACCACCATCAAAATAATTACCCCAAGCTGATTAACGCATGTGTCGAAATCATTTTAGATCTTTCTAGTTTTATAAAATTTTTGCATTGTTATGGACAAAAAAGTAACTTTTTTTAACTCTCAGTGGAGCACTATGAAACATAGTTATTGTATGCATTTTTTATTCAACGTTGTAACTATTCTTAATGCCAAATATACTTTTTTTTAAATATAATCTCAATTTTATATTTATTAAAATATTAGCTCCACTGTGCATTTTGAAAATGAATATTTCCTTATTTGTAATGTACTAAAATAGAGTGAATCACTTTATTTTGTTGAAATAAAGTTGTAAATATTACCATTAAGTAAATTTTATTTATGCAATTTGTTAGCATTCTCGAGTATTAAGGCATGTCACAGTTAGCCGTGAGAGTAGTTAAAAAATGTGCACAAAAAATTTTATAATCTCGAGCATCATAGAAATTTTTAAAAATTCTATGCAACACTGAATTATCACAGTTTGCATAACATAGCGATGAATGAAGTGGGCAGTTGGTGTAACAACATTGGCAGCAAAATTGTTCATAACAATTCAAGGTAAATTCATACCAAATTCATGCCTACAACAACAGCATTATTTGTTTACAAATAAAAAATTTTATTAGATTTATTAAAACAGTTTACGCATTAACATGCTGATTGATTTGAAAACAATTTTGATACTTGAACACACATCGGCTGATGAGAGTTTTAGCTAATGCGGCCAGCTGGTATAAATTCGCCTTGATTTATTTATTAATTTCGATAACGGCAATCACAGCCGTAACTGCATGTCACACGCATTCATATTTCTCTTTGCTTTAGTAAAAATATTGAAGCCCCTGACAGACTGCGTACATATTTCTCACCAGTATTATTTTTTTGCATTTTTTTTTTATTGCAGACATACAGAAGTTACGATATATTTTTGGAACTTACCGTCGGCAGAATACATATCTGTTTATTTCTTTATTTATTAGAAAAAAAGCACTGATACTATTTTTTATATTTTTGTCACTATATTGTTTGCTTTGTACGTCCCACAAAGTCATCAATAAGCGATATGCTTCAATTAATTCGATTATGAAAATGTTCTCCTACATTTCTAATGCGTCACAAGTACGATGTTCACTGAAATTTTCAAGAAAATAAAATTAATATTTTTTTTTTATCTGGGACCAGCACTCAGGAGATGACTCCTACACATGCGAGGCATTGTGCTGGAACTATAGAAAAGGGTTAGTAGGAGAAACGACAGGAGGTGAAGCTTAATTAATAATTTTACAGCTCTGCTTTTACACGTTCTTTGTTTATACTCGGAGCAGTGCTGAAGCTTCGGTTTAGTAGCCATTTTTATTATTATTTTACTTCGCCGGTGCTACACAATACCGACGAAGGATGTGATTGTGGATTGCTATCAGCTATCACCAGTGACTATGCCTTCGACACTGAACTCTTCCGACAACAATTGACACACAAAGGACACATCAAAAAATGCGAGATTTTTTTTTTTTTTTTTTTATAATTTTGAACCCAGATCTGTTTTTGGTTTTGTAGTCAACGTGCAGACTACCAGCCATCGTGCCATCGCCACCCTCATATTGACAATAGCAATGCCACACTTCGTCAAACAGCTTCACTTGAAGTATTTGATATTCGTCAATATTACACTGATATTATACTCGTATGTGTGACTATTTTTTTTAAATAAACACATAGAAACAAAAATATTGCTGTGTCTGCCATGCTTTTTAGACATTCGATCCGTCAAAAATTGCAAGTGTGTTTTAAAATTTGTATCAGTATCAGGCACTGGTCCCAGAAAAAAAATAATAGGAAAAGCCATGTCAGGATATTTGATAATAATAACTGTTCTCTCTCTTTCTTCCCATCTATCTCTCTCTCCCTGTAGTCTATGACTATCCCTAATAGCATAATGTATGTCTTAGGTTGTGTATTTACTGCACTTGTTTTTTACATTATAAACTATATTGCGACATTATTTTATTCTTTTCTGCAAATAAATAAATTCATTTTATTTGAATGTTTAAAGATTTTTAACATGTTTTATTGTTTTAAGTTTTATTTGTCTTTCTTGTTTTTTATTTATTTTTTACTTCTTATTCTTTTCCCATCTATGAACTTCTTCCTTTGTGTGTGTGTGTGTGTGTGTGTGTGTGTGTGTGTGTGTGCCTGTTGTTTTCGTGAGAGTTTGTTTTGTTTTTTGTAAATTTAACAATTGTCTACAGTAAAGTGAATTTTGTCTTGTGGCAGAGTAACTGCTGAAATTGTACAACATTTGTAAAAATTATTTAAATGTTGGCATATAAACAATTCCTGCCATTCAAATTATATTAAAAAAAAAAAAGAAAGTAAAGTTTGTCATTTTATCTAAATACGAATTGTTTGCTTTCTTTGAATATGCAGCAACATCAACATCATCAACATTTGTTTTTAGGAGAAAGTTGTATGCTCGAAGAAAATAAATAATCAATATCAAAGAGAATTCGTTAGTTAGTTTTTTATTTTTCTATAGAAAGTAGATTTATTTTTGCTTTTAAGAAGATATTTCTAGTACCACTTTTTATTTTCTTCGAGTGTTTTGAAATCTTTTCGCTTCAAAACAAATGTCGTAACATCTTACGACATTAAATATGCAAATGTATTGTTGTTTACTTACACGAGTACTTGCGAGGATTTGCTATTTTACTGCAAAGAACAAGACTAGATATGCTTTCGTTCTGAACTCGTAGTTTGGAAACTATTTTAAATAGAACATCAATTTCAAATTTTAAAGATGTAAAATGCATTTTTTTCTCACAATTGTTTTACAATTTAAATCCAACAAATAAATATTCTTCCGTTTATTATTATCGAAACAGGAAAAGATATTTTTCATTTGCCATCATTTAGTGTCAAGTTGTCGTAGGTTAAAAGAAATTGTTTTCTTATGAGTTTTTCTTTTCAAAATACATACATATATTAAAAAAACTTATTGAATTATACTTTGATTAGGTTAGGAGGCGGCTCATATTTTTATTTATGTATATTCGGCAAGACTAGTGAAACTAATGCATAACTTGTCCTTACCTAAATGTAGTCTAAGAGCATCATCATCTTCGTACCCAACAATATCTAGGAGGAGTGAAATATGGTGTGACGTAATGACTTACGTTATTGCATATTTTACTTAACCTTAATATATGTTTAGACGTAACGACTTATATTGCCGTTCACTTATAGTTAATATTGACATCTTTAGTAATTAAAGCAAAGAGACACAGCACGACATCACTAGAAAGTTTTAGCTTTAATACGGGAAAACACTCTTCGTTGCAAACAGCCAGTGTAAACCTTGCAGATGTAGCAAATGTGTGTAATTGTGCGATACACTACCCTGCAGAAATCGCGGCTACTCCACACACGCCTGTAAAGTATACTCCATAAGGGAATACGACTAGTCCAGAAGTAACCCAAATGTATGAAATAAACGCGTTCCCTTAAACATTGCGATGTCCTAGGTGAGGACCATATACTCCAGCCATGCATTACATCAGATTAATCCCAAAACTACTCTATCTCACTACTCCGCGCATTATCAGCAGAAAATTAAACACGAATGAAACCAATGTTACCATTGTGGTAATTTTTTGCCTGAAAGCATACAGTTTTTGGCCAGTGTTGCCAAAAGTTAAAGAGCAATGTCTGCAGTCGTTATAATACGAACACTTGTTGGTCAGCAATAAGCTCTTGCTTGAAAATGCCTTGCATTACATGGGACCATTTTGTAACTTCTCCTTTTTAACTAATATGCATCATGTCATCCACTAATTTCTGCAGGGTACATTATAAAAACACAACCAAATATATGAAATTGAGAATTCCTACACTTATGCATATTTGGAATACTATTTGGAAAATTTTTTATTCTGCTTCTTTATAAATGACTTTTAAAATTTATTTCTGTGCTCGTATAAACGTAACTTAAATGCCTACTTCTGCTACCGTATTCTATTACCACAAAAAAATATGTAACATAAAGAAAATTTATATCATATTAAATAATTATGTCAGTCATGTATCATAAACCACTAAGTAGTGAAAATATTCACGTTGTGCAAATATTTCCTATAAATCGTACGTAACGTAGTTATAGGCAATAATTAATTACATCAGATGGTACGCAGAAAAAAACGTTACTTTTTTATTTTTAATTAACACCTTTAATTAGAATAATATATTTTTTGCAATTAAAAGTTTCATCAATTCAATTAAATTTTTAATTAATTTTTGGGCTCAATACTCAATAATGAAGACTTATTTTTAATAAAATGTTTATCTGATTGTTTTATTTCATATATAAAACACTTTTTAAACAAATAGAAATTAATTTGATGGGTGGCGATGGTCGAAGTAGTCTGCACGTTGACTACAAAACGAAAAATTATCCTGGGTTCAACCCCAGTTTGAGACTCATAAAAACATCTGGCATTTTTTCTGATGTGCATTTCGTTGTCGGAAAGTTGCAGTGGCGAAGGCATAGTCACTGGTCACTGAATACTGACGGCTTCAGCTGTATCCACTCCACTTGTACATCAGAACGCCCTCCTTCGTCGGTAGTTGTGTAGCGCCGGCGAAGTAAAATAATTACTAAAATGGCTACTAAAAACGAAGTTTCAAAATGTAATACGTCTCCTTGACATCAGAGACGCTACATTCAAAAAGCAGTGTTGTAAGATAGTGAAGATTCACTACCTATCATTTCTCCTACTATCTCTTTCCTATAGTTCCGGCACAATGCTTTGCATGTGTAGGAGTCATATCTCCTGAGTGCTGGTCCAAAATAAAAAAATAAAGAAAATACCCAACAATAATAATAAGAAAACCAATAAGCATTCGAATTGTATTCAAATATTGTTTTTTTTTTGCTATTAAAATTGTGTTTAAAATTTTTTGAATATTTCATTAAAGGGTTCATTATAATGATTAATTTAATTAATTAATTTTTTAATTAAAAAAATAAATGATTAATTAAATTTGTAATTATTATGATTAAAATTTAATTGCAAATTAATTTAATTAAGTCAAGAATAATAATTTAATTGGTATAATTAATGAAGATGAACCTTATGGTTCGAAATATATAGATCAACGTAAAATAAAGTATTTTATTTCAATGAATCGTATAGAGGCAATACAATATTAACATTAACCCGCCAATGGTGACGCAAATTTGACTTTGATTAATGGTGACGCCGGTCTCATGCACCGGGGTTTTCAACTGAAGATTTTTCGAAACGTGTTGCTAATAGTTAATGTTTTTTTTTTTATTTTGACAATAAAACAAATATTTAATCATTTTAAGCTCTTTTATTTCAATATTAAAATTCACAAATGCATTAAAAATAGCAATGTTTTAGCAATACATTTTTTAAAATTAAGAAAAAAATAAAAAAATCACATATTTATTAAGGAAAATAATGTCCCACACACCAGGTTAGAAAAAAAAATACAGAAATTGTGCTCACTAAGCAGTTTCGCCATTAACTGATGGTGGGGATGTGCAATGCTGCAGCTACTCGAAATCGCAACAAAAAACAATAACGGAGAATAAAGTTATACGAACTTTTTAACACAACCACCGGTCTCACAGCCCAGTACGTCATCATTGGCTGGTTAATAAATCAACAGATTCAGCAACACAAAGTTAATTAACATTTTAATAATTAATTTCGTTACAATTGAAAATTTTTAATTAAAATTTTGTTTTATTTTTGCTCTTAAGTAGATTTGTGTTACATTAAAATAATAAAAATTAGAAGGTAATTATGTAGTGCAACCAAAGTTGTAACGTTAAGCACTGCGTAGCGTATATTTTATCTTACGTTTCGTAAACTCCAGAATTATGCTTTTCTGGATTATAAGAACACTCATGATATTGTTGTTTGAAAATCATGATGATTGCTATATCTTTTAAATCATAAATATTTCTCTTTCTACAACATTTTAAATTGGAGGAATTTTTTATTTAAAGTCATTTACTTGGAGGATGAAAGGTATTTTTATACATTGTCTACTGTTATGCTTAATAAGTGAAAGCCTGTTGAAGTCACATTAAAACAGAAAGTATTTCTTTTTAAAAATTGCCCTTTTTCATTTTATCAACAAAATTAAAAATTTAAAAATACGATCACGTTTTTTAAACGAAAGCAAAAACTTATTTATGAACCATTTTACTTCAAAAAAAATTCCAGCCTTTATTTGAAACTCCCCACTTGCTGTCTGTCGCCTTTAGGCCTCAGCAGAATGTAAATGCTTTGTTTTTTAACTATTCCTTATGCTATGATTTAACTAGTGTTTGTTTTCTAAACAATTTCTATCACAATTTTTAAATTCTCTTTTATAAAGTTTTTGTTTTTTCAGATTACATTCCACATAAAAATATCCTTTTACACTATCAGCTGCCAAATGGTTGATTATTTTTCTGAGAATAGATCTGAATCCAAGAGATTTAGATTATTCACTCTAAAAGCTTTCTCATCTGCTCACAAGTATTTAAAGCAAATAATTTTGTCATGTCTTATTGTCGCTGGCTTTATACAAATTAATTTCACATATGAAACTCTCCCTATATTGCCATTTACAAATCTTTTTCGATAATTTATTGCTTTTTTCCATTACTCCTCTATTTTTTTTTCTTCCCCAAAGCACTTCAAGCAGTGCAGCAAAAAAGGCCTCGCAATTTTTCTCTCATTTTTTTTTAAATCTCTGGTGCGTGTGTCTTTAGCCCAGCACTTAAACGAGTGTTTAAAGAAATTTTCTGCAACATGACCGGGAAAAACAGGATAAAAAAGCACAGAAAAATTAAAAAAAACATCGAAATAACAAACAACAAGAACAGAAAACCATCCAGAGTGCATTTTTTAATGTCTTAAAGGAATTCCTTTTGATCGCACCGCCCTTTAGTTTCACAGTGACAAGTGTCGAAATATAATTCAACTAGACATTGCAACAGATTATCCCTTGTAAATGAAATGAAATGTTTGGTTTATTCTTCTTTCTACCTCCAACTAAATTGCAGACTTTCATGTAGTTCGTTGCAGTTTTTGTTTTTCTTTTTTTTTTTTGTTTTTTTTTCTTTTCTTTCTCAACTCTGAGCCAGACATTGTTGTAGCAGGCAGATGTTTAAACATTTCCAGCAATAGAAATTTATCAAAGAAATGAACACATATTTTTAGTATTTAAGTGAAAGGTATAAAATGTGAAATAAGTTAGACTGCTGCAGATTTCACTGATGCGGTAGAAAATGTACTTTATCTTCATCACAGTTGATGAAACACTTTCAAGGGAAACATATTTAAGCAGAACAATTTGTGGTAAAACTAATGCCAAACAGTGAGAGGTGGTTTTGTGCAACAGAGAAAATTTGTCGCACTACTCTTTGCTTTCATCTGTTGCTTTGGTATATATTATTGAGACATTAACATTCTATAGATCTGGCAACACTTATACGTACTATCAGCTGTTGCAGATGTGCAGATTTTCACAATGTATGACCGATGTAACTCCTTTCAGCATTCCGTATTGTCTGCAATAATTTTAGATATAATTATTTATTTTAAAGGGGCTTTAGCGTATTTTAGTTTACAAAATTTAATCATATTTGGTACATGAGATGAAAAAGAAATTGACAAATTTCACAAGAACTAGAAGAAAAAGGAGAAGAGCGTCACGCTATAATCATTCTTATCGACTTTTTGTGTTCCAACTGAAAACTATTTTGTGGCTTCAATAAGACAGCGTGTGCTATAAGAGTAATTTAATATGTTTCATTACTTTATTTATTATTGAATTTATTTATTTTATTAAATTTCGACGTGTTATTGCTTACACAGACACGATCTTCTTGTAGATTCAATCAGGTAACTACTCAGCCAATTGTATGCCCTTTCTCACCATATTTCAGCTCATTCTTGTCGAAGGACAATTTAAAAAGCAGTCTCCGTTTTTTTCTTTTTCTCGGGGACCACTCAACGTTATTTATTCAGAGGCAAATTGGCAGGGTCATCGTAGAATATTTGTCGGTAGCTTTTTTGGCGACTATTGGCGATACATTTTAATCCTTAGAATTTTAAGAATCTTTTATGTAAATAAATTCAGTTGCTGGCTGTTAGTTAGCACTTGGATTCTGTAATCTATAAATCCAGCGTTCAAATGATATTCCTGTTATAAAAAATATGACTGATGCGCCCTACTGGACATCAATCGCTTTCGTTAGTATTCGGCATTTTTTAACTTAACACAATTAAAGAGCCTACTGATCGCCAAATCTGCTTTACAAATGAACAAAACGCGCCACCGCAGACTTGTGTCAAAAATAAGCTTGACTTTATCACTTCACCCCCTGCCTCTTCTCTACACAATAGCTTTCCAAAAAAAAAGTTAACACACATCTTAATTGTCTGACTGTTGTTATAAAAAAAAATCAAGCGAACCATTAATCAATTAATTTAAAAACCCCATTAATTACAATCTGAAGCATTAAAGAGCATTTTCGTTTCATTGAAATATTTTTTATCTCAATATTGTCACAATAATTTGCTTTCGATAGTTTCGTAGAAACTAAAGCCGTCAACAGCATAAATGGGGCTCTTTGTAAAAACTTTAACGAATTTAAAAAACAAAAATTGGTGTCAAACTGACACTGAAAAGCACATACTTTTAGACTGCACACATTAAACAATGAAGAACAACAGCCGAGCTGTCAACAAAAAATAACAAAAATATGTAAAAAACTACAAGAACAATAGCCAGCATTTTTTGTTTTATAGACAAGTGCGACATAAACTCACGTGTTAACAAGGTTGCAAAATGAATGCAAGACCAACAATAACAACTACAAAACAGTTATAAAATGAATGTTGAAGAACAATAAACTTGCCACAAAAAGTTACGGCCCGAAACACATAACAACACGTGTCTGGCAAAATAACATTTGTAGTTGTACGAGTATGTATGTGGCTGCGTGTCTGTAGTAATGTTGCCACAAAATGTGGCCGAATGAAAATAAGAAAGAAAAAAAAACGCAAAAGGAAACTCTTTTCAAGTATATGCGTGACAAATAAGCTTAAACAATTTTTTTCTTATGTACGTAAATTCTTTAAATATTTAAGCCCTCTTACCTGCACGCCTCCCTTTAGCCTTCTCCATTTTCATGCTCACCATCATGCCTCTCGCTTCAAGAATATTTCAAGATGTGTCATGTAGAAAAGTAACGAAGAAAAAAATTGTTTACATTTTATGTCACAATGGTCATGAACACCACACTTTTCAAGTTTTCCTACACGTGTATGGTTCTGTTATAATTTTTAAGGATTTTTATTGTTTGTGACACAAGGACACCAGCAAATAAGTCGCGTGCCTAAAACACATTTTACATTCATGTTGCTTAATGTTTTCATTCATTCATATATACATACATACATTCATATATTCTACTCTTCAAGTTTTCATTATGGTGTTTTTTCCTACGGAACTTTCTTTTAACAGCTAACTGTTGCAAAATTATGATCACATTAAAAACGAATCTTTAAGGTCAACACTTAAGTCGAAATAAATTGATAATAAAGTTAACTACAGTGGCGAAATAAGAATAGAAAATTTAAAATATATAAATTTAAAAAAATTTTACAATTATATTATTACTGGATTAAACATCAGCAACTTATCCGCCATTTTTTTTTATTGATATTGATTTTTATAAAAAATACATTTCCAAATAGTACTTTTCACAAAGTAACTTCTCCAAAAATTTTATTTTCGAAAGAGTAGGTTTTTTTAAAAATCTCGTTTTATAAAAGCACAATTTCCAAAAAGTACTTTTTCTGAAAAGTACCAATTCCACTTTATTTTTAGTTTTCTTCTCAAAAATTCCTTCCATTTAATATCCATATCATGGAAGTCGGTAAAATGTAATAGTGAAAATAAACTACGAAACATACCGAGTCATCGCCTGCGGTATAATATTTGCCCTAAATTGTTCTTTCTTACATTTTAGCAATTTAGTTGTTGCTACTGGAATTACAGAATAACGGTGCTAGACGTTACTATACAATATATATATTTTATAGCATACCTTAAGGTGATATCTAATTTCTATCTTTCCTGCATACTTTTACACTTTTTTATTCTTTTACTAAAATTTTAAATTTTACACTAATGAAAAATATTTTTCCCCCTAAAATGGTTAAATTCGGAAAAAATATTTCCCACTTTTCCTGCCTTTCCGTAAAAGCAATTTTTAGAATTGTTATAATTTTCTTGTGCAATACCATGACAAGAATGCTGTACAGAAAAATAATATAACTTTACAGCGCAATTTATAATAAGGCAAACCAAATATAGAAATGAAAGAAATGAAAAGAAATATTCCTCTTGGCAAAATGAATCCACTTAACAAGCTATTAAACCAGATTATTTTCATTTTTATTCCACGCTTGATTTCCTTCTTAGATACGACTTGTACATTTCTTTTGTGTTTAAATAAAGTTATCAAATTATCAAAAAATCAACATCACGTTTACAAAACAAAAATTGTCATAAAATACTTTTGTCTAAAAACATGAGATGTGAAAATAAAAAAAAATCATATCTTAAGCCGAAAAAGTAACTGCTAAAATCTACTCCTGCCGCCACATCATAACCGCCATGAGACTGAAGGTGAACGTGTCACAATTTACATTTTACAGGTGATTTGCTAGATTTGCACGATAATATACGCATGAAAGAAACAAGAAAACGAATTAAAAGACAATAAAACATAGAAATTTTATAAAAAAAAAAAATATATGTTCGACAGCATAGAAGAAAATATTTTAAAGTGAAGCCAAAGGCAAAATAAACAAACATGCAGTTGACAAATACATTGAAGTAAAGGCTGCTTAAAAACAGACTTCTCATTTAAAATTTGGAACTGCGTAATTTAGTTATTTATCACAGCGTGAGATAACACAATATTGATGTCAAACACGTTCCAAAAAAAAGACCGAAATGGCTTCAATTTATGTTTCCTGAGTCCTTTAACACTTTTTGCAAAACAAGTAGCAAAAACTAGAATATGGAAAAGAATTTTTTTTTTTTTTTGTAGTTTCATTTAAGATTGTTCTTTTCTCAAAATGGTCGGTTAAGAAATGATTACATTTTTAGGAAGTGCTGCTAATCATTTTCAGCTAATTTCATGGGTATTGTCCTATCAATTGTTGCGATTTTTTTGGGCCAAAAATTAGTGTTAAATAAGAATATAAGGAAAATTGTAAAAAGTGTCGATGACTTTGCGGTTAATTAAAAAATTTTATTTCAATTTTGCGCAAATTTAAAAAATACACAACAAATAAATAAATTGCTTCAAGTTATAATTCCCGTATTAAATTTTCAATAGTGATTTGCAGAAGTGAAGGCATACAAAACAAAGCCAATTATAGATGATACAAATACAACTACATATGAAACTATCCTGATAACTATACTATGGATATACTGGTGTTTACGAGCAACAAAAATTACGAAGTTGGTCGGCTATTTGTTAATGCAACGCGAATACAATAATAAGAATGTTTAAGAGGAAAATTTTCATACTGAAGATACTATATCTCTTTCGCTCGCTCACTCTCAGTATCTCCATCTCCATAATGATTCTGTCTTCTTGATTTTCTGCGATTTTCTTTGATTCTCAAAAATGTTTGAGTACAACACGAGATTTTGCCAGAAATTCGAAATTGCCGTTCATAATCAAAAATTAATTTGAATCGCCATGTCGCCAATATTTCATACCTCTGAGTGTTTTCTTTTATTTTCTTACTCCTTTTGATAACCTCAAATATATAGTTTTGAAAAACATTTTTGTAATACCTCTGAGTATAATAAAACCTTGAATTTCCTTTTCCATTTATTGTGCACAAATTTTACCGCCTCCAATGAATTTCCAAAGGCAAACGTTGTAGAAAAAAAAAGAAGTGAACAAAAAATATTGTCACTGTCGGCATTGATTGTTATCAATTCCACCAACAATTATAAAGTATGACAGCAGGAGTGCTTGGCACTTGACAAATTTTTCGACGGAGCAGAGGCAGAGAAACAGTTTAATTTTTAAGCTGCAGACAATTGAAATATTGGGACGTAGTAGCAATTACGTGATGCGCTGCATAAGGAGGGGGAAAATAAAATGTATATTGCGCAATTTCTATTTGATTTATATTACACCCAAGGTGGTATTCGAAAGGGAAACAGTTGCGGATTAAGAAATAATAATGATAATGTTTAACAGCGAGGAGTTTTAAGAGCACTATATGGAATTCAGTTTATAAAAAAGAAAAGACTGCGTCTAATATTGAGGTCGCAATAACTCACACTATAGTTAGAACAGATTTTATTATACGAGTACTTCACGTCATTATATATCGAAAGCAGTCATTTGACGTATCGATTGGCCTACATGTAGTGGATATATTGTTGTGGCATATGTTTTTCGACAATCACATGTGGTATCTCGAAAATGCTTTTGCGGAAGCATTACATGTTCATGAAGAACTGCTTTAGTGAGCGAAGCCGGCGTTCTGTATGTAATTTCATTTTTAAAGCACTTTGAATTTTTTGTAAGCATGCATGCGCAGGTCTCTAGCGACTGTGGAGAGCTACGTAGAGCTCATGACGACGACGTCGAATTGATGTTCCTGTGTTCACACCAACACTCTCACATTCTGCTTGGATGTGCTATTAGTGAGGATTGTTTTTATGCCACCGGTGTATTTGCCATCTCAAACTATCCCAGTCTGCTGGAAGTCTTTAATTAATCTCTTCACCGGTTTTAATGTACAACCAACTTTTGCTTTAAAACCAGTCAGGGTAAAAATCATATGAAATATTAATATGGTACACACATTCCCAGCTGTGGTGTTTGCATTTGTAAAGTTTTACTCAACGGTTTTATTTTATTTTCGCCAAGAAATCTGATTGCAAGAAATTATTATTGTTGTTATTATTATTGTTGGTGTTACAGACGGCGTGTCAAGTTGAATATATTCCCTTGTCATTTGTAGAACCTGTAAAACTTTTCCCTCATCAATTGTTTTGCCACGGATTTTCAAGTTTATTAAAAATTAATATTGGTTTAGGCAGAAACAATAACAAGACTTAGAACAAATTAATGGCACCTTTAGGAGAAAAAAAACTTTTGTTTTAGCAAAAGTTCAATACACAACTGTCAGTAATGCGGCCTGTGCCTGCGGCAGTAGCAATTTCAAGGTTTAAAAAAATTTTATTTCTTTATGATAAAACAAATGGTTTAAACAAATTTATTATATAACAGTGGCCTTAATTAAGATAAACAGGTTAAAAAAATACTTTTTGCTTGGCAACATTTTTTTTTTTAAACTTTTAAAAATTATGGCAGTACTTAAGTCCGGCCATAAAACGGCTATAATTTTTCGGCTTCCTTTTGTAAAATATTTTTTCCCCCATTTCAATCTTAATTGCCTTAATTTTTTTTATAATTTTTTTTTTTGCTTTATTTCGGCCAGCTAAATAAATCTCAAGTCTTAAATAAAAATCTGTTTTGGAAATAAATTTTCGGTGTAAATCTTCTTAAACAGCCAAATCTTTTATCTTACTTAGAGCGTTTTTTTTTTCTCTTCTCTTTTTTTTTGAATTGAAGAAAAAAACAGTTGAAACAACAATAAAACTGAAATCATATGTTACACATGTACAATTTAAATGGTTTGAAATGCAGGCTGTCCTTTTACAGCTGCAATTGTGTGTGCTGCAGCAGCCACAAGATTTTTGTGGTTGTCTGGTCATTAAGTTTCGATTTTTTTCTTGTGTCTTTATCATATATATGTATATGTCTGTATATATATAATGTTATCGTTGTTGTTGTTGTTGTTGTTGTTGGTGGTGGTGCTGCGGTGCGGTGGTGGCGTAGTTGAAATTGCAATTGCATTTTAGCCAAGGGCTTAACTGATTTACAGGTACGAATAGAAAAAGAAAAATTTGCAAAATTGGCTCTAAATCAAAATAACAACTACGAGTACGAGTAGGACTGCATTAAAAGCCAGCAAAGAAACTCTACTTAAAAACCATGATCTTGTGGAGCTGAAAGTTACCAAAAAGAAAAATATATGTACATATAGTATATTGTATAGAAAAGATATTTATAGGCTAATAATTGTACGAGGTCAGCGCTAGAAATGGGTTTTCAGTTGCGAAATTTATTAAATCAGAAAAGATTTTATTATTAATTTTTATTTTGTGTTAATTTTTTTAACTCGTATTTGTTTTAATTAATTCATAATTATGCCAAAAATTAAAATAAAAAAAATAAATAAGAAATTTTATTAAATTCTTATACGTAGAATTAATATAATTCTCATATTCTATTTACAAAAGTGTTAAGCAAACTGTTATACTCCGCTTATTTTCCAACATTTATTTTTAACGCTAAGATAAATCAGTCACCAATTCGTGCAGTTTATGGACAACCTTGTGATTTTTATGGCGCACATAATGTGAACTAGCCATAAGTTGACTTCGAGGCATTTTCTTGCATTATTTTCTGTTGGACCACGTCAAGTCACTAATTTATGTTAGAGTAAGGTGATGGCTGAAATAGTTAGAATGTTGACTACAAAACCAAAGGTTCGAGCCGCGTATCGGACAAGTAATTTTTGTGATGCTTTAGTGTTGGTTTGTGTCAATTGTTGTCGGAAGATTGCAGTGGCGAAGGCATAGTAACTGGTCACCGAACAGTACGGCCTTCATCCGATACCAATCCGCAGGCTATAAACAAAAAAAATACGTGCAAAAGCATAGTTGGTATGACAGTGAAGCTTCACCGGCTTGCCTTTTCCAATACTTTCAGCACAATGTATCGCATGTGTAGGTTCATCTTCTGAGTGCTGGTCCAAGGTGCAACTTTGCTTTATAATTAACAGGCAACTGCAGAGTTGTGCAAGAATTAAGCTACTCTATCCTCCTACGACTTTCACCACTTGTCTACTCCTCTATCTCTTTCTCTCTCTATCTGGTTCCTGTGCAATGCATTGCATATGTAGCGGATTTGCACTGAGCACTGCACCAAAATGAAAAAAAATAGTGGAAAAAAGAACAGTATTTTTGAGTTTTGCTGACACTACCCTCGCATCTATTCAAACCAAATAAGGAAGCTTTTGCCACCAAACAACCAATAATCTTAAAAAGTAGACGAGCTTTTTTTCCCCATTTTCTAAGAGAAGTATTTCAATTGTAATTGTTGCAATCTGAAGTATGAATGTTGCATGTTGGTGTAGATAAATAACTAAATAATAGAATAATAGTATAATTGATGGACTTTAAGTACAGCCACTTAAACTTATTCACACCTTAAGCTAACAACGATTCAGGCAAAAGTAAAAGCAAAAGGAAAAAAGCCGGAATTTAAAGCGACTACATGCCCAATTCTCTTAACAAACTTCAGTCTACGTTAATGTTGTAACATTGTTGTTTGTTGGACAAAAAAAAATTGGGTTTTTTTTTAGCCTGAAATAAGGAAAGCGCAAGCGGGTGTAATTTCATTTTCCTATTTGCACCAATTGCAGTCAATTTTCTGCAATATCTCTATATGCCTGTACATATTTGAAAATATTCACTACAAGCATTGAAATTTATTAGAGCACAAAATTGTGTGATTGAGTATTGCTTTGGAAATTTACACCTTAAATGCTTTTCTGCATTTTCCTTATTTTTCGTTTTAAGCCGGTAACTTTTATTAAAGAAATTTTTTCAAATAATTTTTTGTACATTGTGCATAATAGACGACTATAAATAATACTTTAATAGGTTTGGTTAGGCAATGTTTGCAGGTCGCCCAGTTCAAAGGGAATCAACTCACTTGGGTCCCCCTGGGCCTTTGGTTGTGTTAACTGAACGCGATCAGTCCTCATCCCGTTCCATCAGTCTCAAACCATCCCGAACTTTAAAAAGTATTAATTAAACCATACAAAATTTAGTTTTCCGCTCACTCGGCTGACTTTAAATGCTTTAATTACAAATTTTGTACTTTTAACAGATACAAACCGAGTGTAGTTGTCCAAAATTATATCGCTGCACACTGGTAGTATTTCAGTTTCAGCGAATAATTACAATTTCTGTATATATTTTGTGCAAGCCAGTATTGGAAAGCGAACCATAACAGTGTATCCAAAGGACCAGTTAAAAAAAATAAAAAAAAATTTTAAATTTTTTTTAAAGAGTGATAAAAATCTCGCTATACATTAAAGAGCTGCGAGATTTATAAAAATCGTCCTATACATTAAAGAGCTGCAAGAATGGTAAAAAGCAGTAAAGTTGTGCACTCATTCTTTGTATGAATTGTGGCTGTTGACTCTATAGCATTTTTCAACTATTGCGTGCGTGTGTGTATCTCTCAATATATAAATTGTTATATTCGTCCATTCATTGCTCTGCGCATTCCGTTCATTGTTGTTGGATAAATTTGGAGTCACAACAATTAAATTCAATATCAGTGAATACCACTCACCACAGTGTAAGATGCTGCGCTTTTCAATAGTTTTTTCAATCAGCTTTAACATAGTGGTCAGTGTTGCCGTTTTGCTAACACTTGGAACTCAATGATTTTTTTTCCAGTGTTTTAAATTAATTTAATTTTCACAAAAAAAAGCAATAAATTTAAAATTTACAGATTTTATTTGTAGTGTTCGTGCATTTGTTTCTGTTGTATTATGAATTTTTGGTAAATTTTTCTTTTCCTTCTGCACAATTATATCTCATGATTTATTTAAATTTTACTAATATTCCAATAAATAATTGAATTAAAATTTCTAGTAAATTGCATTGCCCTCAAATATTTCTTTAGTATTTTTGCTGTATGATAATCGGCATCACTGATATTGCTCTCGTTCTTTAACTTAACCAAATTGTATATGCTTTGTTGAAACTGCAAAATATAAACATGAACTGAGTTGATTTCAATGAATCCGTGTTTTATTTTGCTGTACTACTGTTTATTATTACTGTTGTGCTACTTCTTGCGCAGCTAATGATGAATGCATGTTTCAGTGAATGACTCATTTTTCATGTGAATGATTCAGTTGTGTTGTGCCATTTTTTTATATTGTGTGTGCTGTATTAACCCATTAACGCCCAAATGCAAAACGTGAACAATATTACTAATTCAACTTTTTATTTCTGTGTTAAAACACTATTATTAACATACTATAAAAGAAAAATAAACAAAATAGAATTCAAAGTTGTGTTTTTAGAGATGTACTAAGTTTAGTACAATGGGCGCTTACGAAAACAAAACATCTTCTTTCCATACATAGCGTTCTCAGGCACTTTTCACATGAGGCCTTATTGCGGTTGTCAACGTAGACATCGACACGAAAATGTAGCCCCCGTTACGTCGATATGCTGCGCCTTTCATTTCAAATTTAAATTGGCATTTAACAAAAATTCGTGTTTTTCAGTAAATAACAAATACTATTTTTAAGTGAATGCTATCGCATGTCGCTTTGAGAGAGGATACATTTTGGTGTCGACGTCGTCGTTGACAACCGCAATAAGGCCGATGAAGTTTTAACTCGATTGGAGCATAAAATACATCTAAGTTGGCTTGGTATTTTTTGGGCATTATGACCATTGTTTTTTCTTTGTTCTCAACAAGAAGCTCAACTATTTTCATCGGGGTCATGTCTTTTAGGATATCCGAAACATTAGCACGTCGTTCTTCGACAAATGTTTGATCTGGAGTGGACTGAAAAACTGAATAAGAGGCTTACATTTTCACCAAGTTGGCAATTCTTCATCAATTTGAAGTGGTGTACTATTTAAAATACTGAGGACGTTAATGGGTTAAGCTGATTTCATTGTTATTAATAGTAGTGAATGGTGTCTACTACACATGCAATGCATTGTGCTGGAACTAAGAAATTTTTGTTTTGCGAAAAAGCTAATAATTTTTTTTTTATAAAAGAAATTCTTACACAACTATTGCTAGTGTGCAGTCTGTGCATCAAAAAATTTAATTGCCTTGGTGTAGGGCATAACAAACTGCCTTAGAGTAAGACATATGCAATATCTTCATACTGCTTACTGACTAACTTTACCAACCACATTATCCAATCGAAGGCAGAAGAATCGTATAATACCTTTCGAATCCTAATAACCAATTTAGGGTTTATCGACCACAAAATGGGTTACAATTTCATCATTTTTGCCTATTTTAAATTGATTAGAAGAAAATATAAATAAACAAAAATAAAAATAACAATAAAGGAAAGAAGAAAAAATATATGTTTCCTCTGCTCATGATTAAAATAAAAAGTCTTAAAACCATCCACATCTGGTTAACCAAGAAATTATTAGTATTTTCTGGTTTTCTATCATCACACCCATCATCACATCCTAAGAAAACAAGAATAACAAGCAATCGAAAAGGCTGCAATACAAATACAATGTGTAAGTGTGTGTGTGTGTGTGTGTGTCCATATGTACTTCAGTGCTGCTCCTAACAGGAAATCCTTTGCATTTAAAAACATTTTCTTAAGATTTAGACAACATGAAACCGCAATAACCAAAAAAAAAACACTTTAAATAAGATGATTGAAAATAAATAAAAAAAAATGTATATATTTGCACATTTGTTAACAACGAGTGGTTTTTTTTCAAATATTTTATTTTAAATTATTTATTTATGTTTATTGTTTGGTTTAGGTAGCCTATTTGCGCTCATCAGTAAAAAAAACTAAGAAATCTCATTAGCTCTTTTCATATAAAACTACAAAAAAAAACATTTGAGAATTACTGAGTATATAAATAGAAAACGAAAATCTAAAAATCTAAAAATCTTTTAGAAAAATCTATTATAGAATAAAGTTTTTTTATTCGATTTAAATCGATTTAATTTTTTCTAAAGAGAAAATTAGTTTTATGGTTTTCTATACAACAGTGAAATGCATTAAAAACACTTTTCGCCTGCCTTAAAATGCAGTCGATTTCGCAACGCTGGGATAATTTAAATCACCCTCTAAGTATTGCCTTTTAGAAAAATTTATTTAAAATTGACCAGAAAACTCAAAGTAATTTTCTGAATTTGTAGATTTGTATGTCTCTGGTAGACATCGCCTGCAAAACAAAGTTTTTCTCTCCACTCTCGCTGCGCTTGTGCCAAATCTGTTGAGATTTGTACGAGATGGACGGCACACGCTTTGATTCCGTTGTGGCCGCTTCTTATGATTTTTAAGTGATTTCGCAGATGCTCCGGAAACTTCGATCAACTGCGAAATTTTATGTCATGGATGTTACTTTATATTTGGGTGTTATAGGAAGGCAGCAGCAGACATTTTTCCTATAAGAAATTATATACCAATTAGAGACAAGTGCATCCTAAGATCTTTCGTTTTAAACATAAACACTCGCCATTGTTCTGATTCTATGAGATTGATCCTTGAATATGAGTTTTACGGGATATCAGTATAAGTTGTAGTCTCGAACTCTTGATATCCTAGGTAGGTTCCGCGCGATTGCCACACCCGTAAGTTCCAAAAGGTAGGCTATATAAACTCCCCATGCGGGTTTCTATTCAGGACAGAGTGTATTCAAGATTAACGTGGGTACATAGCGTCTGCTCTTAACAGCCGCCGAATTCTGATGTTCTCCACAGGCCATGGGCTCATGGAAAGACTGGCTACATACACACAGGTTGCTAGCCAAATATCATAGTTTTGCTTTGTCTATGATATTATACGAACAGCTTTTTCAAAATTTAAAGGGAAATTTTTTGCTTTTGCTGCCCATACGGAATCAGGCCACAATATAAATTCCATGGTTACTGCCCACAAAGCGCTTTTGAAAAACACACTTTAAATAATGATATTTCACGTAAATATTGTTAATCCTTTTTTTCCATTTGAAATGACCGTTCCGTTTTTATGGGTCAATGAATACACATGTGTGTGTGTGTATCTGTGTTCTTCTAAAAGCATGTGTGTTTGTGGAGGGGTAAGTGGGGGTTTCTCTTATTTACATATTAAGCCATTTATAATTTACGGTCATATGCCTGAATAAACACAAGATAAAAGTTAAACTTTTTCAACAAACATGTGTATCAGGATGTCAAAATTTATCTGGATCTAATTCATTCTTATTTTTTATTTGCGGTGGGTGGGGTGTAGTTTTGGAAAAGATCTTTTCAACATATTGTAATATTGTTTGTTTGGGCAACAGCTCAACTGTCCATCTGTTTCCATTCGTCTCTGACATGGGGAGTTAAAAAGCCAAAGTGTTGACAAATGTGTTGTTTATTTCATTCGTATTTTTTTTTGTTGTTGTTGTAATATTAGGTGTTGGAATTAGTTTTTGACGTTTTTTTTTTATCTGGGACCAGCACTCAGTAAGATGACTCCTACACATGCGAAACATTGTGCTGGAATTGTAAGAAAGGGATAGTAAGAGAAACGACAGGAGGTGAATCTTAATTATTTATTTTTGCAGCTCTGCTTTCGCACGTTCTTTGTAGCAGTGCTGAAGCTTTGGTTCAGTAGCCATTTTATTATTGTTTTACTTCGCCGGTGCTACACAATGCCGACGAAGGAGGGCGTTCTGATGCGATTGTGGATTGCTTTCAGCTGAAGCCGATATTGTTCAGTGACCAGTGACTATGCCTTCGCCACTGAAACCTTTCGACAACAACTGACACACAAAGACACACTAATGCACATCAGAAAAATGCGTGATGTTTGTTTTTATTTTAAAATTTTAGTCTGAATCTGGGGTTGAACCCAGGTCTGTTTTTGGATTCGTAGTCAACGTGCAGATTACCATCCATCGTGCCATCACCACCCTCATTATTGCATTAGTTCTGTGTGTAAAGAACATTTATCGTAAATCAGTCTGCCTTTACTCTGCCATATTAGTGCCCAGCCAAAACAAAAAAAATTAAAGTCATTCTTAGAGAAAGATAATTAAAATCCATTTTAATAAATTCGAAGGATCAACAGATAAAGGATTAACAATCTGTATATTTTATAGACGGGTGAAGGCTGTAGTTTAAATCGAGTTTCAGCAAGAACCTTAGAAAACTGAAAAATAAGAAAAAGGAAAAATTATATAAAAACTTTGCGGTCATCTTTCTGCACAACACATAAGATTTAATTTAATTAAAAATTAATAAAATTAATTTTACTATACCTCCCAGTAAGCAGCAAAACTCAATAAAAAATAAAATAAAATTAAATTAAATAGAATGAAATTTTTTTATATATCGAACACTAATGCGTATCCACTGAATGGACGAGAAAGGGCATCACGCAAGGTCATGTCTATAAAAATATTTATTTATTATAAATTATCCATATTTGCACTATTTCCGGTTCACAATATTCGGAACTTCTTCACTTCTTTGCTGAAGTTCTTTTTTTTGCTGGATATTTATGGACAGTTTTTTACACAGTTTTGCCAAAAAAAAAATTGTTACTGTATTGGCTGTTTGGAGTTTCACCGTTGAATCGTTTAGGACTCCTCAGCGGCGTATTTGCTATCTTATGAAAATTGTACAAATTGAATTCCTACATGTGTTGCCCGCAAGGTCTAACCGTTATGCCTTTAACTTCGATATAAAAACGGGAAACCATTCCCAGAATTCATGAGTTTCTGTTAAAAATCATTTGGAATGTCAATAAATTCCCATACCCAATAGTTTCCTTGCAAATCTGTTTACAGAGAGAGAAAGAGAGAGTGAGAGAAACAAGAAAAGTTTCACAAATTTCTGTTCAAAGTTTTGAGTGGCATTGTTGACATAAAAGAAAAACATAGAAAACGTGCCAGAAGAAAATCTTTAAGAAGCCTTTAATTCATAGATTAGCATTTCACGAACAATTCACCTCATTCTCTTTTATGCTCTTTAATTTTAGTCGCCCATGCGACAGACGGCGACGAGTCAACATATTTCGTAGCTGTGTTGATATTTTCGTAAATACAGTGTGTAACATAACTAATCTAGAACATTTTTTTAATTTTACGAAACTGCTATAAAAACATAAATGTAGAACATCTTATTTTAGTGTTCATGTACGATACACAATTATTAATTTTTAATTTTCTAACATTGTTGCTGCAAAAATTTTTCCCTACATTTTGTTCTTTAACAATTTTAAAAGGTCAAATATAAGAATTTTTTTTATTTTGCCAACTAAACAAATAGCAAATTTATTTAGAACTGCATTATAATACACTTCTTACAACGAAAATATTTTCTTTGTGATTAAATTTTATTGGAAATATTGCCGCTCACTTTTGCCTGTCATTGTACTTCAAAAATCCGTTTACCAATACACTTGTGCACCCAAGCTTCAGCGTCAAAATTCAATTAAATAAAAACGGTTTTAAAATTTCTATTTCAACAGTCGACTACAAGTGTTCTGTTTTTTTTTTTTGTTTCTTACCAGTCTCTCTGGAAAAATAGACGTTAAATCGTATTAGAAACTTCAAAATAATAAAAGTTTCCCTTTCCCTCCCAGTTACAATCAGTTATCCGTTTCAACCTGTTGCATTCTAATTGTCATACTAAAAATCTAACAATATTCATTATGCTCATTAGAGTTTCGACACTTTTAATGTGCATATCAATTCCTCGCATAACATTTTTCAGCTCTTTAATGCTTGATTAACTGCTTGAGTTTGAAACTTTTAAATGCAGCTGCAGTTGAGTTGTTGTTACAGTATGCTGTATTTGTGAGCAACACAAATGTGAACACACATATGCACATACATACATACATATGTTTGTATTCATGCATGTGCTTCTTGGTTTATGCGATAAGCGTTCATGCAGGGCATGAAGCAGCAACAACCTTCCACATTTAAGTGGCAAACTTTATTTAATGTCATGCTTGATTTATGTTTATTGCTCTTTGAAGCAACAACACACAAAAAGAAAACATCAACAACAACAACAACAATAACATGTCATATTGTTATTGGTTTTCTGAGATGTTATTTTTTTTTGGATGAAACATTTTTTGCCTGTAACTCATGTTTGGAAGTTGGAATTAATTTCTGTTTCAATTAACACTGGCAGAATTTATGGCAGTTTTTCTTAGAGATGAAGCCCCCTACTTGTGTGCCTCCTCCGTATTATAGTGCATGAGCATTAATCGTATCAATCTGGAGCTGCGAGTTCGATTCCCGCGTTCTTCTTCGGGAAAGGTCCGCTACGTACTAAAATTATTTTTAACAAAAAGTGTGTTGTTTTTAAAAAAGAAGTACTAGCCCTTAAAACGTACTTCAAAACGATGCAACTTCTTCTGTTTTAATAGATGTTAATTCGATCAATTAAATTGCATTTCAGTTATTAAAGCGTTTGTGTTTTGAAATTTAAAAAAAAAAATACAGAAAATTTTCAAAAGTGATTGAAATATTTTTGTGGGCCGATAAATGAATGACTGCCATTTACTTTTTAAAGATTATTTCATGTAAATGTTGGCCGCGGCTACACCCTTGGTGGCCCATCCATGTCCTCCAATTTTGGCATACTTTTTCCTTCAATCGCATGATATTGGCGGCCAATGATGCACGGCTGCGAAATGTTCGATGAATGACTTATCAAACTCGCCTCTCAATACATACAAAATAATTTTACTTTTTTACATTTAATTAATAATGAATTAAATTAGAATATTATATTTTTTTAATTAAAAGTTTAATAAATTCAATTAAACTTTTAATTAATTTTTAGACTAAGATTTTGTTTTGCTATGAAATACCAAGAATGACGTCTTAATTTTATTGAAATGCTTCTCAAATTGTTTTACTTCATGTATGCAACGTAGTTTCCAAAATGTGTTTGACGGTCGCCTCAAGCGGACAACCAACATATTGGCCAACTGATCGTAACAAAATACCTGATGTCATAGATTTTGCAATCACAAAGGGCATTGCAGCTAAATCCATTCTTGTTGAATCTTCTGTTGACTTATCATCAGATCATTCACCAACTATAATTACAATATCACTCTCACAAAACTCACACGCGACTGAGATAGCTGAAAAAATAAAAACATACAAAATTGGTTGAAATTTCGCAAATAGAGAGATGTTACAATCCAAAAAAACTGATTATTTAAATGAGTATCTTAAAGGTCTTGATGCAACACCGCAATCCGATCATTCACTATGGCGTGCTACCAGATATCTCAAAAGACCGGTTATTCGTAAACCTCCATTTCGAACCCCAACTGGGGATTGGGCAAGAAACGACACAGAAAAAGGCAAGTTGTTCGTTGAGCACTTAAAAAATGTTTTCACCCCCAATGCACCAAGCGACCCTGAAAAACTTCCATCGATAGTTACGGATGCAGCAGTTTCGATAAAGTTTAAATTGAAAGACGTCGAAGAAGCTATCGCCAACTTGAACCCTAAAAAATTTCCTGGCATCGATAAAATTAGCAACAAGATGCTCCAAGAGCTCTCAACTACAGTAGTTAAAAGAATTCTCCACATCTTCAACGCGATATTGAGCATTGAATACTTTCCATCTAAATGGAAGATATCACTAATAACTATGATACCTAAGCCAGGTAAAGACCACACCAGAGTTGAGTCCTACAGGCCAATTAGCCTTTTGCCAAATTTATCTAAGCTTTTTGAAAAATTATTAGCTATCAAGTTAAATAAAATCATTAGCGAAAAGCGTTGCATTCCAGACCATCAGTTTGGCTTTCGAAGTAAACACAGCACAACTGAGCAAACACATAGACTTGTGAATGTTATAACGCATACCCTAGAAGAAAAAAAGTACTGCTCAGCCTTCTTTATCGATGTTTCCCAAGCTTTTGATAAAGTGTGGCATAAGGGATTAATATATAAACTGACCCAGTACCTTCCTGAAAATATTTGTAAGCTACTGGAAAGTTACCTGCTTTGTCGCAAATTTATTTTAAAACAAGGTGATTGGCTGTCATCACCGCAGCCGATTGAAGCTGGAGTTCCCCAAGGCAGCATATTAGATCCATTGCTGTACTTGATATACACCGCAGATTTGCCAACAGTCGCGAACATCCATACCTCAACTTTTGCCGATGATACAGCTTTCTTAAGCATTCACGAAAGTGCTGACGAAGCATATCGTCGCCTACAGCACCAAACTTCGCAGCTGGAAAGCTGGCTAAAAAAATGGCGAATCAAAGTTAATGAGGATAAGTGCGTACATATAACCTTCACACATGTCCTCCTATTCTGATCAACAACCAGTTAATACCTCAACGTTTGGAGGTGAAGTATCTAGGGATGCACATTGACAGACGGCTAACATGGAAACAGCACATCGATGCAAAATTAACTCAAATGAAATTAAAAGCAACTCAACTAAATTGGCTTATTGGTCGAAATTCTGTGCTAAAACTGGACTGTAAGCTTTTGCTTTACAAAGCAATTTTAAAACCAATATGGAGCTATGGTATCCAGCTATGGGGCACTGCCTCAGCTTCCAATATAGAAAAAATTCAAAGGTGTCAAAACAAAATACTGAGAATGATAACAGATGCTCCGTGGTATATAAAAAATTCTAACATACACAAGGATTTCAATATTCCGACAGTCAAACAAGAGATAACAACATACGCAACGTCATACCTAACCAAACTCCAAGATCATCCAAATATACTAGCCCGAAATATTTTAAGCGAAAGAGGGTTCATTCGACTGAAAAGAAGGGATACTCTTTCCCTAGCCCGAACGTAGTAGACGCGGAAATAAAACTATACGAGCAATAAATAATTTTGTACAGCTAGGCTGTACTTAATAATAATTAGCAATTAGTTCTTAAGATTTGAATACTTATTGTTAGTTCAATTGATTTTGAAGATTCAATAAATAATATATATTGTGTAAAAAAAAAAAAAAATGTATACAACACTTATTATACAAATAGAAATTATACCCAACAAGCATTCGAATTGAGTTCAAATATTTTTTGGCTATTAAAAAAATTGTTCGAAGTGTTCAAGATATTCAACTAAATTTTTAATAATAATAATTAAAAACTGTCAGATAAGCATTGCATTAAAATTATGAAGTCATATCAAAAAAAAATTTTAGTCTAAAAATTAATGAAAAATTTAATTGAATTTAGTAAACTTTTAATTGAAAAAATATAATATTCTAATCTAATTGAAAATAAATTCGATTTGTCAACAATAACAATTTAAGTGATATAATTAATTTGTTTAGAGGTGAAAATCTAATAAATTTTTTAATTGGTAATACAAAATTTTGTTTTATTTGTTTCTGTGTATGTTCATGGTATCGCGTGCCCTCTCTCATGTGGCACCGACACAACACATGTCAGCCAAGTTCAATTCTTGCAATTAAGTGAAACTGGAATAGTATGGGTCGACTATGATGACCATAAAATGGAAGTGGTTTACGAAACACATTTCGGATCACGCAGACCCAGGCCTCCGTTTCTCGAAGATTAACAAATTCATATTTTCTACTAGAAAAGATTGGAACACAGTACCAACCTGGCGGCAAAAATGTTTCGTTGTTTTGTCGTTACTGTAATGGGATGAGCGCTAATGAAATCAAAGAATTTATTTCCAAAACCCGTTACTTTCTGCTCACAATGCGCTCCTCACGAAGAGCTCATTAATTTGTGGTCGATTTGCCAACGAATCATTTCGGAGAGAACATTTTTGGTCGATTTCGATGATTTAAATTGAATGTCCATAAACACTACTCCCTCTATCCTCCCACCGCTTTTTTTCAAAACATTATTTCCTTATTTCGCTACCAGCATGGCTGGTGTATGTGTCATTCGCCGATGCAGCTTCAAGGAAAATAAAAAGAAAAGCAATATTTTTTCGTAGTTCTAATTTTAGGGGATAATTTTTATAAATTTTTTTTGGTTACATTTTTTTCGACGCAAAAATTACCACTGAATGAACTTTATGACGTTTTCTTGTCCAACAAAAGTGCCTTGCACTTCTTGCCCCAATTTAGGCGCCTGTTATAAGCAGTCCACTTTATTAATTCTTTTTACAGCATTTTTCAGAAGATCTCAATTAAACGCAAATATATTTTTAAATTAAATGAAGACACTTTTCGACAATCGAAATCATTGTCACTTCTTTCTTTTTCGCAGTGTTTGTTTGCAATTTTTTTTTTATTGAAATGTTGTTTAGTTGTGCGGTTTATTACAGGAGTTCATAAAAATAATTTAATGTGGTTTTGTTTTATTTCATTTTGATGTTTCTTTTTCATTTTATTTATGCTGCTGTTGCTGTTGATGTTCTTGTTGTTGTTGCTGTTGTGGCAACTACTTGAACAGTAGTAGTTATTATGATTGTTTGCAACAATTTCTTCTTGATAAGTTGTCAACATGTTTATGGTAACAATTTGTTGTTTTATTTCATTTATTTTTTGTTATTTCCACTTAAATTGTACTGCGCTACGAGTACGAGTACATGCATCGATGTATCGATGGTTCTGTTTTCATTCCAGCAATAAGTTGTGTTGCACCAACGTTTATTTGAAGCCATAAAATTCGTATATTTTATTTTTATTGATTTGTTTTGGAACAACATTAAGAAAAACAATTTATGAATGAGTTGTAAGTTGATGTTTTCTTGTTTCGTGTTGCTGGGAAAGCAGTGAGTTGAGAGTTGATCATTTTGAAGAAACTAATTATGGCAATTAATGTGTCACTTGATTGAGAATTTATGGAGTTGATTTTCATTTTAATGAGTATTCGATTTGGTATCGTAAAAGTTGCATTTATTTAAGGGATTTAATTGCTAGAGATTTTTATTGCTTCAAGTAATTTGTGGTTTATTGAATGTGTGTTTAATTGAAAGGGACTGGTTAAGCGGAGAGCATTTCTTTTATCGCCGTTTAAGTATTTTTTTTTTTTAATTTTTTCAATTAAGATTACTGTGAACAAAGAGTGTTTAATATTTTTGTGAACAAGTATTAAATATTTTAAAAATTTGAGCAAAACCATTTGAAATGGCAAAATATACTCAAGAAAAAAATAAATGTAAAGAAAATATTTTCTGAAATCTTTTTTTTTTCTAAGTTTATCTTGCGATATTAAGTTTGCTTTAGTTTAAGAACAGGGGCCAAATTATGGCATTCAATCGAATGGAAATTTCTAACAAAGTTTTTTTTTCAAATATATAAGAATTTCGTTCGATCTCGAATGCGTTAATTTGGGCCCAGTTTTTTTTTATATTTGCTATTTATATTATATTTCTTATTTATATATGATTAAAATTGTGCCTTTTCCCTTAAAAAATAAATGAAAAACAATTATAATCATAAATAAAGAGATATTCCTAAAATAAATTCAGTTAATATATTTATTATTATTTTTTTATATTTATTAAGCTTGAGGTCTTTTTTTTTTTTTTTTTTTTTTTTTATTTGGTTTTATTATTCGATATTTCGTTAACAGCTTGTTAACATCATCAGGAATTAACAAGCTATTAACGAAATATCGAATAATAAAACCAAATAAAATAAAATAAGACCTCAAGCTTAATAAATATATTTCAAAAAATATAATAAAAAAGGTCAATTAATAATATAATTAAAATTTATTATTATTATTATGTTATATTTTTATATTTTTTTGTTACGAAGCAATCAATAATTAAATAATTTTTTTTTCTGAAAGCGAAAAAAGTAACATATTTTAGTTTTTTCTTCATTTGGCCAATGTTTTGTTATTTGTATAATCGGGTGTTTCCGTAGGCTGAATTTTTGGTAAATTTTTGTTTTTGTACTGTTAATAAAAACAAATTATTTGAATGTTATTAAATCTAGTTGCTGAATGTTTCGTTGGTTTTTTTCCAACTTCTTCAGGAGCTTTTTCTTTATTAAATTAAATTATTTAATTTTTACATCGGTAAATTAAAAAATAGTTTTATATATATTTTTGTTTAACTGGACATCGCAAGCATAAGATAACTTTTGAAATAAAATTAAATTAAAACTGGGCCCAAATCGTCGCACAGAGGGTTGAAATGAACCAAAAGTGAGGATTAATTCAAAAGCTGAAGTTTATCTTGCACAGACATGTTTGGTATTGGGTGAAAGTGAATACATCACTAATCTATTGCTACAAATACTGCTTTGAGTAACTTACTTTATTGACAGTGAGCGGTCAAAGTTAAACAATTTTTGGAATTTTTGCAAATTTTGCGTGACGTGGCTAAAATAGCAAATTGAGATACTTCGATTACTTAAAATTTTTATTACATCTTCTAAAAGTAAATATATTATAATGGAACCATAAACTTCAGGTATTTAGCTATATAATTAAATATATTTTGTTTAGATACATGTTTTGCAAATATTTTTAATGTTTTTTTTTTAAGTGCTCCATAAATGTGGTATTTTCGATATATACATAGAGTTTTAACAATTTTCTGGGCGAGATCAAGCAAATTTTATTAAATGCTCTTATAATATGAGATATCAGCTTATATATCCAAAAAAAAAAGAAATGTTGCGGAGTTACTGCGTTTTTTTACTAATTTAAGTTATTGTAAAAGAACTCCAGTTTCTAAAAACATATGTGACAGCGCATAGAGAAAGGGACCTAAGGGTAAAAAAAAGCAATTCACTTTTTTTTTTTTTGATGTGGACAACATCTGAGCATCGAATGAGACCGATCCCATGCCCCAAAAGTGTTTCCTCCCAGAGATATGCGCGTTTTATGAAAGTGAAGTACACCAAAGATACACGTATTTAAATCTTTAAAATGGCTCTCCTGAACAAAACCGGTTTTTACCCTTAGGTCCCTTTCTATTTTGCGCGTCACATATGCTGAAAAAAACAAACAAAAATTCCACTTGTTTGTTTCTTACTCTCCTTTGTGTTTATTTTCGGCATTAAAGTTATTGTTGTTAATAAGCTTCGATTCTATTAGAGATGGGAGCGTGAGTTAGTTTTGTCTCATGCTCACTTACGAAAAAGTGCACGGAATTATCACCGAAACACTTAATCTTCATACAAAATTAAAGCTTAAATACAAATATATTAAATATGTACTAACAAAATATACAAATTCTGAAAATAATACTAACGCACGAAATTTGTCATGAACTTACGTTAATATATATGAATTTCGCGAAAAAATATTATGTTACTCACGAACACTGTATAAATCGCGTCACGTTTCCATCTCTTTATATTGTTATTGATTATTGTACGTTACATAAAACATTTGGTCAGAAACATGTGAACATACGAGTATGGTTCGGTATTGTCATATTAATTTGTATTTAGTATTGATTGTGACAGAGAAAGAAGTGGATTGATCATTGACCAACCAAAAACCAGGCTTTGGAAACACAAATGATGGCAATACTGCGAGAAGGTTTTTTAAGAATGCAGAAGTTTCCTCAGAAATAACAAAACTTGATCTAGAGTTAATTAACAGAATGCACATAATGGTAAATGGTGAAAAGTTTAGAGACTTTGCTCACAATGCTGCCAGGCATTTTGCTAAAAAAGTATCCATGGTATAAAATGTCAACTACGCTTCATAAATTTTTAATTCATGGACCGGAAATAATATCCAATGCCCTTTTGCCGATTGGTGAGCTTTCAGAGGAAGCACAAGTGGCTAGAAACAAAGATTTTAAAAACTATAGGGAATACTTTGCTCGTAAATGCAGCCGGGAAAAAACTAATGAAGACATATTTAATAGATTTCTGCTTACTTCAGATCCATTCATTACCAGCATGAGTAAAACTACAAAAAAATACCACAGTTAGCATTGGAATTATTAATTCTACCCGAAGAAGGCGACAATGTTGATGATGATGAAGAAGAAGGTTTTTCTCTTCTTTTTTAAATAAAAAAATATTTTCTATAAATTTTTTTTCAAAAACCATTTTTTTTTTTACTAAATAAAGGATACTTATTCCAAAAATATAGAAACATCAAAAATAATAGGCTTCCCTGAATTAATTACCAGTTAACCTATGTTTCAATCCACTGTTCGTCGCATTCGTCATCGAATGAATTTGATCGAAATTTTACTTTTTGAGATCGTCATATTCGTTATCGAATAAAACGTATCGAAATTTCAGATCGTGGCATTCGTTAACGAGCAGTCGAACGAGTATATTCTCTCGAAATGTCATTTGATAGACTAAAAGCTGTCGTAAACTTGTTATTTGTTTGCTATTTAAGAAAGAAAAATTTTATTTTATTATTCAGTCACATTTTTTTTATTAAACATGTAACTACATACATAAATAAATAAAAAAAAATGTACTAACATCAAAAATTTTCATTAAGAGAAATTAGCCAAAATATGTCATAATCAATCAAAAAGTCGATTTTGAATTTTTTGTTTGTATAAGAGGTACCACGCCTACTTGTCTAATCCCTTCTAGTTTTTTACTAATGATTTGTTTTAAGTACAAAGTCATTTGGACCATATTCACCCCATCTGATCTCCTCACTATTTATACCGCCTACATCCGACCGAAAATGGGTCGGTGCTTCAAAGACTATTTTCAAGTTACTCGACCAGGGCCAGAAGAGAGCGAAGAAACTCATAGGAGACAGTGGGGTAGCCAACTCTATTAACTCTCTTGAGCATCGTCGCAACGTGGGGTGCGATTCGTTGTTCTATCGTTACTATAATGGGATGTGTTCTGATGAAATCAGGGAAATTGTTCCCGAAACCCGATCACGCGCACGACGCGTTCATCATTAAGAGCACATCCATCTGTGGTCAACTTGGCAGCGAACCGCACTATGCATTACAGGGAGAACTCATTTTTAGGCCGAACATTGCGTATGTGGAACAAACTCCCTGCCGAGGTCTTTCCTGTCACTTCCATTCACACTACTCCCTCTATCCTCCTTCCCATAACCTGATTTCCTAGTTCCTGTACAATGCATCGCATAGGTAGGGGTCATCCCCTGAGTGCTAGTCCAAGATAGAAAAAAAAAAAAAAAAACTCAAGACTCCAACAAAACAGAGTTTATATCACAGGTGAATCGGAATGTATTGCAATTGAGTATTGTAACTTAATGTTGTCTTTGTCTTCTTTAGTGTTTATCGCTTCTTTAATCCGTTCCCATATTGTTAAGCTTTCAAGGGTATATCGTTTATTATACATATTTCTCCTCCCTGTCTAATATGTTTACCTTTTTGAAACAAATATTGTGTCCACTCTCTTTTATGTGTTGGGATAGAGCAGTGCTTGCTTTACCCTTTTCGATAACAGTTGCATGTTCAGCCATTCTCGTTTCTAATCATCTGTTCGTTGTCCCCACATATATCTTATTGCATTGTTCTCTTTCATTGCCTTCGCACTTTATTTCATAAACGACATTATCCATCTTCATTTGGTCAATTTTTGTTTTTTTTTGTGTTTTTTTAGGTGTCTGGTGGTACTGTTTGATTTGTGCGCTATTTTTATTTTGTCATCATTTGTGATTACTCTTGTTCTGTATAAAAGAAGAGTAAATTAATACACTGTTAAATCACAGTGTTGATCTGAATTAGAATTTTGCTTTAAAAAAAAATTTCTTTCTAATAAAATATTAAAGAACTTGTTGTCATTTATTTAAAGATTATTTTCCTTTTAATCTCATATGGAAGTATTATTAACTTAATAATATTTGTTAATCACTTTAGGCATTGTAATTAGCTTTAATGTAAAATTCTAACTACTTTAGTTGATATTAATTTATGTATTTAATACAGTAGTTCCCAAATTGTTTTTTTATGACCAAATTCAAAAGATTTTGCTCCGATGCACATTATCACACACACCAACACACATATGCATACATCAGAAACTTTGTTTTACTGCGGTAGAGTTTGCAGACACGACTTTGACCACCCACACCCTTCAACTACTTTCCGTACAGCACCCTATGAAATTAACGCAAGATTTGAATTAGTAGTCATTTGTGCTATAAAGTGTCTTTGACACCAAAAAATATTTCACCATTTTGAGGCTTTGATGCAATACCGTAGTAATTCAAAAAATCGTGAACTGAGAAAAATGCATTTGAAGTTTTGAGCCATTTTTTTGATAGTATTTTCGTTTACTAAAGTTGTTTTTTTTTACAAATTTTTAAATAAAGAGGCATGTTTTGTAATGTTTTCTGTTTGTAAATTTCTTGTCAAAAAGGAAATATTTCATTATTGCAAATAAATATTGTTGGAAATAGTTGAAGGCAATAAAGACATTTGTAGCTGTAGAATCTGAACACTTAGAGATAGAAATATAATCTTTTTTCCTTTAGATATATATTTCCCGAAAGATCATTTCTGCATACCCAGCTCAAAAAATTCAAATTTTGAGTTACTACGGTATTGCACCAAAGGCTCGATTTGCATGATTGCCAGTAGTTCAGTCCGAAAATATGACTTATAATTCCGTTGAGCAATCTTATGTACTTTTTCATAGTTGACAATCCTGTAATACGTTAAATTTGCTTGTTAAACCCAGTTAGAGTACAATTTATTAAATAATAAAAAATAATAAAATAGAAGTTCTAAATGGAACACCCTTTAATTCTTTAAATAAAATATATATATTTTTAAATACTTTATTTTCTTTCTAACACACAAAAAATATCTTTCATATTTTCAGAAAAAACGCTGCCATCTCATATGCTCCCAACGAACACATGGAGTGAATTGAAACGCGCTGAGCGCAAAAACGTATGTTGAAGCAGTTCACTATTTATTACATTATTTATTTATAATTATTATTTAAACTTAACGAACTCGGTTTGAATACAACCATGCATACCTTTTTATAAGTACACACTGTCATTTGAGTTAACGGATATTTGTCTGACCTTGTTGCCACATTTTAATTTATTTTTACTTACAACGTTGCAACATTTCACTCTCAGACTAGTATATAAGCAGCACTACTTGTTGAAATAAATTCTCTTTGCTTCGTGTCTTCAAACGATAAATATCTTTGTCCGGTATTAATTTCTCGGACGGGCTGAATATTTTTTGAGATATAAAATAAAGTAGTGCAACTTAAAAGAGAACTTGTGTTTTTTTTATTGTTATTCATTGAATGAATAAAACCTATAATCTTAGAAATATGATTACATATTTCAAAGTGAGTTTTTCTCCAAACATGAATTAATTATTGATTTTTAATCTTGCTTCGGTTACAAGTGAATACTTTGAAAATAGTATGGTTGTTCTTAACATTTTATGGTCATAAATTGGAATGCAAATTTGCTGCAACGGTTTCAGTTGTTAAGGATTTTATAAATGAATGTATTTTATGTAACCATAATGTGGTTTGCATTATCAAGCATAATATTTTCGGCAGAGAGCATTGTATGCTTGACGTAGACATATCAAAACTTTCCTGTGCAAAAAAAAAATTTTATTTATTCCAATTGCCGTTCGAAGTGGTGTTCAAGATTAATGTCAGTACCTGCCCATGGGGCTTTACCTGGCGGCGCTCTCAACACCGAGTGAAATAAAGACGACCACTAGCGCCCCCAGAGCAATAGGTCTGCAAGAAAAACTCGCATCCTAGAGTTGGGTCGCAAATCAATCATAGTTATCCCTGTTCTATAATGCACCTTGTTGAAACTCTGTGTCACATCAGAATGTTTTGCGTCAAGCACTTTTTAACAGTAACACTGTTAGTTCGAGACACATTCCGGAGACTACTGTTGAATGGCAACAGCATCTAGTTAAGTAGAAGTCGTATCAAGATATATGTGCTTCCCCACATATTCTCGAACAAACCAAAGACTTGACTCCCTGCGTAACTTTAGGTTTTAACCACAGCCACTACGAAGCCATACCCAAACCAGCACACAACTCCAACTTTTCAGGGTTGACACGAAGTACTTATCTTACGAGTACATCAGTCATTAAACGCTTACTTAGCGCTGAAGGTGTGGGGCTTTGCTGGCCCCGTAGCTCTAGATTAGAATTGAACTGTATTTAAACAGTCACGCGGAATATGCAAGCATATCCTCCTCAATCTCTAGTCTGATTTCGAAGAGTCACCTCTTCTGTCATTTTCAAACTCCAGGGGAGAATAAGGTAATGCTACACCTTTACTAGGTACCGCGGTGCTGCTAAACACCCGTATGTTTAGAAAACAAGTTCCTAAACCCCCTTGCGGAATGCCCCTCGAAGTGTTACAATTTGAAATTGTTGTTGGTTGTTACGATTTTTATTTCTTTTATTAGACTTTAACTTCCGCATCGTTAGGAGACCGATCGCCTCCTAACTTAACTTTAACTAAACATCACTGAATTATAAATTAGAAGAGAAAAAAATATTAAGTGCGTGATGGCAACGATTGTGCTCGTGAAGACTTCAACTTCACATGCTGCAGGAATATGGCCTGATGGCAGTGTCTCAATGAACAGCAATTCTGAAGACATTCATTCCCTTATAATTATTAGTTGATATTTTGAAATAGTACAATGTGCTTTCTAGTCCAGAGAATAACGAACTAGGAAGTTTTGTCCTTAAAAACGGAAAACACCGATTGCATTAAAATCCCTTTTTACGTGTCATTATCGTCACACTCCTTTAAGAATGAGGGATACCGCTGTATGCTGCCCTCTGGATAATTTTGAACTATGTGGTCCATTGTAGCTGAAATATAATAAGTACAAACATGATCCTATGTAATGCAGCCGTGAACCATGTCATTAACAACAATAGCTTATTGTTATTCGAAGAGTTTTCATGCTTTTCTTCGTGTTTAGGATTACTCCGCTGTATTCAAATTATTCTCTGAGGAGCTTCATGGAGTATATACATGGGTTAGTTCAATATGATCCAGCCGAAAGATATAGTAATGTTAAATAGATCGGGTTTTCTCCATACAATTGGGTTAATTTTGGAGTAGTCCCAGTCTTATGTGGACTTCACACATTATGGACTAGTCACATTATTTGCAGGGTTATGAATGCTTAAATACACCATCCACAAAATTGAAATTACTTACTGTAAGATTTCATCACTTGACGCGTATTATTAACTGCGTACAGCCAAAAATTCTAGGTTCAAACCGCATCGAGTCACAATTCTAAAAAATGTGTTAATGGGCGCTCAATTTCCTCACTGATTCCAGACTGTTATCGACTCCGTTGTGTTCATTTACAGTCTCTGGGCTATTTTCATAATCAACATTGGGAATTACGAATTCAAAGAATGTGATGTATAAATTTATAAAGAAAATTGAATTCTATTCATAATTACGTTTTCCAGCTGGTAATTGTTTGAATAGATTTGTAGATGTGTGAGTGTGTGTGGGAGAGGATGTGTGTTTGTGCGTATGTGTGTGCATGTGCTAATGACATTAACCAAACCTCTTTGGATAAAATTTACGACATTATTTGGTTTGGTTTGCTTCTGAAGCAAAAACAGTGGAATCTTTTAAGATTTTACAAAATTACCTCTTAATACAGCAGCTACAGCATTGCAACGCCGCGTACAGTATAAACTTGAGCTCACAATAAACTTTCTAAATAGCGAAAATTGGTGTCTATGTACATCAACTTGTAAGATTTTTTTTCAGACAATCATCTTCGTTAAGCGTTGCCTGTCGTAATTTTATTAAATTTATCTCCCAAGCCCAGTGGCATTAATTCCTCCTCCTTAAAATAAAAACATGAACAGAAATTGTAGTTTTCCTTGAACATTAATATTTTACTTATTTAAAATCAATAGTTTAATCTGCTCCCTAGAGATATAAAATTAGACAGAATGATGAAAGGCAAAGTGATAATGCAAACATGAGGGCTGGCAGCCGTTTAAGCAAAGTGCAAACACCTTTTTGATTATATACACACACACACATATACATATGTACTTATATGTATGTATATTGACACATTTAGTGATAATGAATACGGCCATTACATTTAGTTTAATACTTACACATGGCTATTATGCTTGGTCAATAGTTTGGATTCGGTGTTATATTTTGCAATTGTAGTCACACATTTAAGATCTTTCTAATTAATTTATTATTGAGGTTTTGTCAGAAAACCACATAATGAAGAGGTGTTGTAGTAAATATTCAAGATAGATAATTAAAAAAAAAAAAAAAAACTCCTATAAATAGGCTTTTGATATTGAATATTGTATGCTCTGTAAAGTAGGCAATAATAAAAATTTAAAGACAACGAATTAGTTTCTACAAAGAATTTATTTAAATTAATTTCATTTAGCAGAATTATTTCCTAATTTTAAAGACAGATTTTTTTTTGCTTTTTTCACAGTTTTGGGATTAAAATATTTTACAGGCAGCAGGGGACGAGAATAGGGGCCACACTATCGGTAAAGTTGCGATTCCTTTTCTTCTGATGCAACAACGTTGCAGTTGTAACCCGATGTTAACTGCCTTGTTGTTTTTCCAACTTAAATAAACACTCACTGGTGATTTGCAAACCAAGTTTTTGTATTTAATCCTTTTTTTATAAACTTTATATTTCACAACTCAACGGGGTTAAATCTCTTATGATATTTTACCACTCAACAGGGTTAAATATGCTAATCTCCTTAAATTCGACTCGTCGATCTTTTTTGCTTGTTTTAAAACCCTGATTTTACAAAAAAATGGCAAGTCAGTGTTGGAAAATGTTTTTAGGTAAGTATAGTATAATAAGTAAGTTCAGTAGTTCTAATTCAGGTATGTATAATATATATAATTCACAATAATTCGTCTTCTTCTCAGTTTATATTTACGGATTTCTTCATATTAATTTTGGCCAAACCATGTTTGGACAGAAGCGAAACCCTGTATATGTACTTCCAATATAGGGTCTTCCAATAAGAGCTTTCGTTTTGATAAGCCAGATGGCCGTCATTCAGTTAAATCTACATATCGCATACTAAATCATAAACAGTCACAACTCAAAATGCATAAAGTTTTTAGGAGAGGCAAAAAACTATTTTTAGAAACATGATTGCAATTTTATAATTAAATTGTGTTCCAACAACAGTAAAGAACATTATCTTTAAAGAAAGTTAACTTGATTTTTTTTTAATTTTGTGCTATTATTATGAAAATAAGGAGATATTTTGAGTTGTGACTCTCGCATTGCAATTTTTTCAGTGAGTTGTGTGTAGTATATCAGATTATGACTTTTTAATTGCAAATATGTTTTGATTTACTTTTTAAGTCACCCAACACTTACTAAATAGGGGACATAAAAAATAAACACAATATACGGTTTTTGTTATTATGGTTTTCGCTGACTCTGCGTCATCCTTCGCAAAATTTTCTGTTTTGTAAAATTATATTTTGAGTTCTTTTATCGAAATCACTAAAAAAACTATTTAAAAAATTATTGGGAGCATTATTGTTTATTATATATATATATGATATTGAAAAAGTGTTAGAGAAATGTGAAATTGTTTGTTATGCTGATGATACGTTAGTTTTTACAGAAGCTGAAACAGAAGAGGAGTGCTATGATAATATGAATAAAGATATGAATAATATAAATAGATGGCTAAAAATTAACAAATTGAAACTTAATGAAACAAAAACCAAATTAATGGAAATAAACATGAACACGATAATAACACTTGAAATAAATAATGTCATAATAGAAAAAGTTAATAATTTAAATTATCTGGGTTTTATAATTGATAAAGACTTGAAGCTTAAAGAACATGTTGAATATATATGTAAAAAAATAGGAAAGATGATTGGGTTTTTTAAAAGATTAAGACATAAGGTATCTATTAGCACAGCTATTAATATTTATAATACAATTATCAAACCACATTTTCAATATGGATCAACGATTTTATACAAAATAAAGCAATGCGTTCCATTCTAAAATGTAATCGGTACACATCGATAAATTATATGTTAAATACATTCAAATGGTTAAATATACTAAAAAAGACTGGAATTAAATACAATAATTTGTATCCGAAAAATGAAGACGGAAGATGCACCAGCTTATTTAATAGAACAACTAAGATACGTAGGAGATATCCAACCATATAATCTAAGGAATGCCGGTGATTTCAGGCTACAAAATGCGAATACAAGTGCGATGCAAAGGTCATTATTTTATAAAGGACTGAGGCTTTACAACACGATTCCAAATACTATAAAATATGAACGGAACATGAATGTATTTAAAACAAATATTGTAATTTTTATTAGAAATTTTTATTAGAATTTTTTTATTAGAAAAAAAAAAAACTACGACTTAGGGCTTTCCTACATGAGACCATCGATATGTAGGTATGTTTTATTAAAATAATTTTTTTTTTCAGATTACAGAACCAAATTAAAAGAGACAATTCATTTCATTAAAATGTACATATTAAATAATCTTTAAAAATTTCATTAAACTGATGACAAACAGAAGTTTTTAGGAATATGATTTTTATCGACTAGTTCCTTTATATCTCGTTGCTTAATTGCTGATAGATGTAGCTTTTCTGAGTGAAGAGAGCACAAGCTGGAATAGGTGTGTTCAAATAAATTTAGTTAAATATTTATTTTACCTATAGAACAATAAAAACTCTACAGAATTGTATTTTTTAAAAATTTCTTCTTAAATACTTACTTGACACAATCCAAAATTTTAAGAAACGTTGAGTTGCTCTTTATTTTTTTTTTTTTTTTTTTTTTTTATCTAGGACCAGCACTCAGGAGATGACTCCTACACATGCGAAGCATTGTGCTGGAACTATAGGAAAGGGATAGTAGGAGAAACGACAGGAGGTGAAGCTTAATTAATTATTTTTTGCAGCTCTGCTTTCGCACGTTCTTTGTTTATACTCGTAGCAGTGCTGAAGCTTCTTTAGTAGCCATTTTTATTATTATTTTACTTCGCCGGTGGTACACAATACCGACGAAGGAGGGCGTTCTGATGTGATTGTGGATTGCTATCAGCTGAAGCCGGTATTGTTCAGTGACCAGTGACTATGCCTTCGCCACTGAAACCTTCCGACCACAACTGACACACAAAGACACACTAATGCAACATCAGAAAAATGCGAGATGTTTATTTTTATTTTTTAAAATTTTTGGTCTGAAACTGGGGTTGAACCCAGGTCTGTTTTTGGATTCGTAGTTAACGTGCAGACTACCATCCATCGTGCCATCGCCACACACCTTTGTACGAGAATCAGATTCTTCGCTTGAAATTTTTAGTGTAGATGTATAATGTTCAATATTTGGGTGCGACATTTTCGACAGCTAAGTGACAACTAAGTAATTAAATTTTGCATTAAACTTTTTGACAAATTTTTGAACTTTAAATGATGCACCACACAATTTCATTAATAGCGTCACAACTCGAAATACTACTATTAACGTGAAATTAAAATACTCAGTTGCTAATAAAGGCGCTGTCACAACTGAAAATAGTACTCTTTAGTTGATTACGTACAACCGGCACAAATAACATAAAAACAGACATAACGGTATTTTTCCAGTTAAGGAAACCAGTGATGCCAATGAAAAATTTCGAGTTGTGACTGTTTATGATTTAGTGTGCGATATACAGTCGAACTTCTCTATAACGTAGCAGTTAGGGACCGTCAAATTTCTACGTTATAGAGAAAATTCGTTATAGAGAAACTGCAGAAAATTTTGACTACATTTTTTTTATGTAGAAAATATATTTATTAATACAAAAAAATTGTTTTTACATGAACACATTAATTTTTTTTTTATTAATACATACACATATGTGACTAAATTGATGCAAAAAATCGATTGGTAAAAACTTCGCAATAGAGAGATTATTTAGTGTGAAAAATTCTATTTAGGTCTTAAAAAATTGTACGTTACAGAGAGAACTTTGCTATAGGGAAGTTCTTTATAGGGAGATCAAAATGTATGAAAATACTCACAAAAATGCTGTGTTCACGAATTTTATTTGTTATAGAAAAGATTTCGTTATAGAGAAGTTCGCTATAGAGAAGTTCAACTGTATACATATTAGACTCGTTTTCTGTTAAACCAGGGGTGGAATTGTCACATCCGTGATCGTATCGGTAATCGTACGAAAAAAAATTACGTGATACGTCAATCGTATGAACTGAATGGCATCATCACATACGATTGCAAACTGTTCGTAATCTTTTGTTCAAATCACAATAGTTTTCAATTTCCACAATACTTGTGAATGAACATATAATTCAGAATAGTTGTTTAACTATCAAAATATATATGAACAAAATTAGTAAAAACCTCCACCAGTTTGCTTTTTTTAATATTTATTGAAAGAAAGTTTTTTCTTCGCCTGGTATTTTTGGTCAGCGTAAGTCTAAGGCACAAAGTCATCAATACATGATTTTTCTTACAAAATATAAATTATTTACCTTCTGTGTGGAATCTTCACATCTTTAACTGGTGGTCCTACCGCGTTGAGACGCTTCGCAAGGTCATCCCACAGTTTGTTAGCTGTAGCTTTTCCTTGCGCGCAATTGGCTATCATATTTTTTGCCAAGTTTTTGTGTTCATTCATGAACTCGGCCACAACTTCCTTTTGGCAGGGATTTAATTTATTATAATTAGTCCTATTAAACAACATATCATTCGAATTTATTTATTTTAAGCGATTTCATATAACTTACATTTTTTTTTAGCAAATTTCTACCACTTTTCAATGAACTCAAACTAAATTTTATTAACGGAAGACAGTTCGTTGAAAACGTACGTTAAGTCATACGATAACGTATATCATAATTCCAAATATTGTGAATTATCATCCGTTGACGTATGTTATAATCTGAAATGTGTGTTTTTACGAAACAAGTTGTACGTTCACGGATGTGACGATTCCACCCCAGTTTCAATTTTTCAGCCGTAACGTTATAAATGTGGATATGAGACGTATACGTGATAAAGAATTTTTCTTTTAAATTAAATATCAAGTATACGCTCTTTGCAACATTTACAACTTTAATATCAGAGTACATGATTTTGCAGCTTATTAATTTGGGACACAATTCTGAGAATACCGTGTGAAAGTAGCCCCAAAAATAAAAACATTCACATCCGTCGTTTAGTCAAGTTGGCTAAACAATTTATCGAAATTTTAAATATTTTAGAAATCTGGGTAAATATTTGGGCGTTATATATTGCGAGATTTATTCTTTTAAGCCACAAACCACCCTTTCACATAAATGTGTTTTTGTCGTTAGCAGCGCTGTGTTATAAAACAAATTGCACGCCAAATTGACCACAAAATACGACCTAAATATTTTTTTTCGCATGAAAATGACATCGAATGCACATAAACTTGTTTGAAATTTACGCAGAAACAACGTAGAAAAGGCAATAAAATATTGCAGCTCGAGCTAAATGCCCAAAACCTATTGAGCACATTTCACTAGAAACTGAAAGGGAAGAACTATAGACTATAGTTTTAACCTTTCATTTTGCCATTGTATTTCTAGCATTTATGGCAAAAATTTCAGAATTCAAAATATATTAAAGCAAAACTAATGCAGAACAAAAGGGCCGCATAAAATATTCATGCAAATAAAAAAAAAAATATACATAAACCTCTCAATATATGAAAGCGAAATTAATTTCTTTTTCGCTTTAATATTGCAGTTATCGTTGTTGTAATAGCAATTTATATTTGGGCTTAAATTGCAATCGACAATCGACTGCTTTTCATTTCATTTCAAAATTGTTTTTTTTTTCTTGCAATACTGCGAATATCAACGTTGTACTAAAGGTTTCGCCATATGAGTATAAAACCACATGCAATCATACTAAGAGGCACCCGCTCTACTCCGCTGGCAGCAATGCATTAAGCAGTAAACACATAGACAGCTACAGGCCACACCCTACAATTTGATAAAACTGAAATGTTGTATGAAGCTGATTCACACGGAGAGCAACTTTCGTGATTCGTATCCCAACCATAATTGAAACTACTTGTTTCGCCATACAAAATTTAGAGAGCCAATGTCTAATTTTGATAACAAATTATCTGAACTAACAGCAAAAAAAAAAATAGATATAAAAAAAAAGTGCGTAAAATAAAAGCATTTACAAAAATAATGTACATATTCATACGAATCAAAAATTCAAAAAGAAAGTAAATTGAGAAAACGAAATGCCAACATGAACCAAGAACAGTCGTGTGAACACCATGGTTCGCAATCGTGGTTCAGAGAGCGAACCAAATGGTTCATATTGCCGTATGAACATGGTGTAATATCATCTATTAAACCCGACAGAGTTTAAGAAATGAATACGAGAATTCTCCATTATTATTCACGTAGTATAGTTACAAAGACTCAAAGCTTTGATCTTCCTATTTTATTATAAGCCAGAATAACTAAGAACTTAAACACAACTAAATAATATTCATTCATTTATTTATTATAATTGCAGTTTTAAATGAATATCACTAATTTTAAAGAAATAGAAATAAATAACACAAAGGGATCCTGTCGTGCGATTCAGTAACTCTTAAAATTTGAAGACTGTTTAACTGTTTGCACTAACGATTGTGCGATTCAGTAACTTGATGTTTAATTTAGTAGTTAAAAACGTAAATCAAGTGGCAAGGAATATGTAAAAGCAAACAAGTGCTTCTTATTTAAGATGAATGAAAATAGGAGCGAAATTACGGCATTCGATTCGAATCGAAATTTAAAAAAAATTCCAAATAAAATATATGGGAATTTCATTCGTATGCGAATGCCGTATTTTCGGCCCAAATTTTTAATCATTTTATATTATTTATTATTTCTTTCTTAGATTAGATTTGCAAAATGTAAGTAAAAATATTTGTTTTTATATATTTACTAGCTTAGCCCGGTGTGCTTTGCTAGCCCCATCACTTTAAAATAAAATAAAAAGTATTTATATGGTTTAAAAAAAGGGCCGACCGCCCAAATTTCGTACAAAAATTGTAGTAGACCTTTTCCATACGCAAAATGAATTTTAAAAATTTGTCCACAAAAGGCAAAAATTGTTAATTTTATCAACGATTTTTATTCAATATGAAAAAGTTTTTCTTTCTGTTTTCAAAATAATGAATTTAAAACAAAAGATTGCATTGATTATTATATACATTAAATAGCAATTAGAATTATGAAAAATATGAACAGGTTGAAAAAGGAATATAAATAATTAATGAAATATTATTTCCAACACTTCAAACTAACATATTTTTTATTTATATAAGTATATATTCAATACTTCATTGATGAAGTCCAAGACGTCTTACAAATTTTAGGTGTTTAGATTTTGTTAAATTTTTAGTTAATATATCTGATATATTTTCATTTGTTGAAATATAACGTAACTCTATTTCTTTTGCCTTCACGACGGCTCTTACATGTAAATATTTGATATCTATATGTTTGATTCTTCCGTGTGGAACTGGATTTTTTGCCATACATTGAGCACTCACATTATCTCCATAAACTAACATTGGATTGTTAACATCATAACAGTTTATCTCAGCAAGTAGTCTTCTCAAATAAACAGCTTCCTTCAGCAAAAGCAGTAGACAAAACCACAAATTCTGCTTCGGTGCTACTCAATGCAATATTTGATTGTTTCTTCCTTTCCCAACAGATTGAACTTCCTGCCATAATAAATACAAGACCAGTGTAAGATTTCCGGTCTTCTAAACTATTCGCCCAATCTGCATCCACAAATGCTTTCGGTGGTTCACCTGTTTTAGAACAAATCAATCTAAAATTCAATGTAGCGAAAGATACCTTAAAATATGTTCTGCAGCTTTCTAGTGTTCTATATGAGGACTTGTATTTTTCGGGGCCAATTTTCCCACAGATTGAAGTATGTCTGGCCTAGTTGAAATCGCTAAATACATTAGCGTACCGATTAACGACTGATAATTTTTAGGATCCACTTTTTTACAGTTTAATCCATTGCAATGTAATTGAAATCCAGGACCTAGGGGTGTTGACACAGGTCCACAAAAGATTTTTAATATATTGTTTATGACCCACTGCAATAGAACCTGTTTCGCTTTTTCTTTCTATTTCCATTCCTAAAAAATGTTTCACCTCACCACTGTCAACAATTTTAAATTTTTCAGCGGGCACATTTTGCCCCTCCCAGCACCATTTGAAAGAAAATTTTAATGTACCTCTTTCATATGCAAAATGAATTTTGAAAATTGGTCTACAAATGACAACGTTGTTTGATAATCAATTTTTGTGGCGGGCACTTTGCACCTCTCCCCACCTCAATTACAAAAAAAAACTATTTTTTTAGAAAAATAAATTTATTTGTTTTTATAATTTTCTACTTAATATTTCATTATAAACATTTCGAATAAATAATTTGATTTGTAAAAAATAGGTGGCATCACTAGATTTTTGCATTAAATAGATTTCAGTTTTAAAGCGGTTACGCTATGACTGCCGACTACACGGCGACAACTGCAGCCAACTACATTTTTAGTGCTCTGGTAGCCTGAAGCCCGCTGTCAAATATATATGTTTAATGCCTCAAAGGCTAAAAAGAAATCAAAACCAACAACAACAACAACAATCAGTAAAATTACTGAGAATATAAAAAGTACTCGCTGAGAATGTGTGTTGGGGGACCGAAGCAATGGATGCCTGTAATTGAAGGCTACTGTTTGTTGTTGCTCTACTTTGTTATATTTTGTTTTGTTTTTACATTGAACAAGTACAAGGATTTGTGTGTGTGTGTGTGTGTGTGTGTAACAGTAAACGCAAATACAATTTTATATGAACACTCATTGTATTTACGAGTAAATATGTGCATGTGTAGAGGCTTGTTATTTGTGCAAATATTGTAAACGACATACATGTACAACTGTGAGTTGCAATCAACCACTTGTTATGAAGTTTTGGGCAAATTCATAAACATTTTAAAAGAATCTTCCAATGGATATTAGAACATTCATGATTCGTATGTTGCAATCTAAAACATTTGCTCACATTTCTTAGTGTAATGTTTAACACCTGCTTAGTAAACACCCTGTTTTCATAAAACTACATACTGCTGCTGATATTGTATTTGCAGTCGTAAGTTTTAATGATAATGGCGGTGATTTGTTGTGTTGATTAATAGTGCGACCAACCAAATAGAGCAATAAAAGCAACCAGCTGAAATAAGCAGAAAAACTGAAATTAAATGAAACAAAAAGAAAACTTAACAACTTCAAAATGTCATGGAATAAAAGCGCGTGATATTTTTTTTTTTTGGCAAATAAATTTAATGCCATTTGACTATCAATAATTTTAATACGTCATAAATTTTATTACAAGTTTTCGTAGGATATATCAACCATTGAATTGCGATGATCTTTGAAACCTCTGTGACAAATAACTTTAAAATTATAATTGAAATAAAATATAGATTAATCTGAATTGAACTGAATAAACTTCAATATCAATGGAAGTTGGTTTCGGAACAACTCTGGTGCTTTTATTTCTCCATCTCTCGTTCAGGTACTTCCGACCTGAAATAACTACATGCTTTACACAAGGTAAGCGGCGTAATACTATGTTCAGACCTGCAGTATTAATTGTGATAATTTAAGCAATTTCATTTAGTGTTCACACATACATATTCAATGTAGTCAATTTAGCTTGGTCTATTAGCATTTCACAGCTGGAAAAAGTACAACGTTTTGAGGTATAATTCGCCGGCCATCTCTTTGTCCTGTTTAGTTTTTTTTTTCTTGTTTATTTTGATATTTGACTTGCCATTGCACAGAATTTATATCTGTTTTCACTGAACAGACTACTTGTGAGAAAAGTTGTTTTCAATGTTTGCTCAATATTTATAATCATTTCGTACTAATTGCTCAATAACTTAATTTATATTTTGCATGGAATATTGAGCTAAATAATGCTATTTAATGTAAAAATCTCAATAAAGGCGCATATCTGAGCACCGTAAGAGAATTCCCTTCTACGTAAGTATTCTACCGGCTTCACTTACATTGCTTAACTTTTTAAGTGGTACATAACCCCAAAATTATACATGGTCTTTTGAACTGTTGCAGGCCAAATAGTCTTTGTTTGATTAAATTATATTGTTTCAAATAAAATATTCGGTGGTATTGTTGACTTCACATGGAAAGGCAATTTCTACGGAAAGAAATATCGATCGATACACAATTTGCAATTATTCATTCCTGCGTTATAGGCTTTCCGCAAAGTAGTTTTCACATAACTGTTTTATATAATTATGAGCTGGCAATGCTGTTAGCTGTCAGTTAAGATAATAATAATAAAATAATAAACACATTTTGGAAATAAAGACAAAATATATTAAGTGAAATATATATGTAAATGTGAGAAATATTTTAAATATTTTTAAATATATTTTAAAATAAAAATAAGTAAAAAATAAAATAATAAAATAATAGCCTTCTTTGTTAATAGCAGTGAGTATGATTTCTGTGACATGCGAGTAGAAAGAAGAGTTTTTTGTACCACAATTTATACCTTTAATTTTATTATTTTTTTTTTTTCATGTTATTTTAATCTTTGGATCTTTCAATATGAAATTTACAAAATGTGTTCAAATCTTAATCTAAAAAAAAATTGTTTCTATTGCCAATGCAATTTCAGCCCGATGGTCACACAGAATATTCATCCCATTAGATCAAACGTTTGGGTCCTTTTGAGTCTTCTGTGACCCTCGAAACCCAGCAAGTCTCTAGCAAGTGGTTTGGGATGCACCGTGATCTTCGTCCTATACCTCGTACAGACTTTTTTGATTTCATCTTTAATGGATGGTATTTATAGGTCCCTGTGGATATTTGCATTTTTCATGCACCATGGAACACCTGTGATTATTCGTAAAATTTTCGACTGTCTTCTTTGTAATTTTGCAACATTTGATGCGGAAGCAGTTCCCCACAGCTGAACGACGCCATATAGCCATATGGGCTTTAAAATCGCCTTATACAACAACCTTTAATTTTATAATTTTATTTTTTATTCTTATAAATTTTGTTTTTGAAAAATAAACAAATAAAACTAAAACTAAGAGCCTATTTCACCAATTCTATTTAAATATCAATTCATATTTAAATGTCGATTTTCATTTTCATCTAGATATACTCATTGAATATTTAAATACTGTTTAAGTATACAGCAATCTGCATTTAAATATTGTTTTTGCAACAACATGAAACAGCTTTAAAACAGCTTTTAAAAAGCTGTAAGTTGACGCTATCAAATTAAATATCAGAGCGTTATCATACTTTCTTGTGTTTCATTATTTCAGTTGGTGAAAATAAAATTTTTTTAAACATACTTTAAATAAAGATCATTAACTAAATTAAATTGTGTTTAAATATGTTTGGTGAAAGAGACCCTAAGTACTTTTGTTCGAAATCTTATATTTTTTCTAACATTTTTGTTCTTCTCCTTTGGCTTTTCATTGCAAAATTTTAACGTGTAAAATGGCTAAAGGCCTTATGACACTGCATTGTTTAAACTTTGAAGAAAATTGCAAATGTATTGTAATGGGAAAATTAATTAGGTGCTTAAGATAAATACAAAAACGTCAAATCGTTCACTAGTGTTATCGATAAAAACAAATGATTAACTGGCAAAAAAAAATTTTAAATGTTTCAACTTAAAATTGACGTTTCGAACTTAAAATCTTTTATATGTTGACAACTTGGCGATTTATTCACAATCTCGGCGATTTTGAGCTTAGTTTATGACCGTATATTTTTCTTCACCGTTTTTTTTTTAATAAAAATAATGAGGCAACACTTAAAAAATGTAAATTTTATATTGTATTTGTTTCTTTTTGGCTTTGCGGGCCATTTCTATCAATTTGATAATAACACTGGAAAACAGCATGTCTGTTGCATGAGATTTTTTACATGAATCTGAATAGTTTTTCCACGCTTTTTTTTTAAAAATGCCGTTTTCATATAGCAGCTCTAGTTTTGGAGTTATGAAGTGACAGGATTTTTCATTGAAAATGCACATAGTTTAAGTTTAAAAAATTTATTAAATATATTTATTAATTAAAATATTTATTCTGAATAAAATTTCCTTTTTTTGGATTTTCTAGAGTGAAATGTTATATGAGTACTATTTTGAATGCTCCAACAATAATCAGCCATCATATGTTCATTCCACTGCCCCTGATATCTCTCCTCCATAGTGCGAATATCCTGGTGAAAGCGCTCTTCTTGTTCCTCGCTTAGGTCACCGAGATTTTCAGGAAAATAGTCTAGATGGCTGTGAAGGTAGTGAAGCTTAATTCTCATGTTGCATCCAAGCCGCTGGAAGTGTATCAGCAACTGTTCAACGTGCTGAATGTAGCCGTCACCTTTAATATTGCCCAAAAAATTCCTCACTACCCAAACAAACTCTTCCCATGCACATTTCTTGACAGCTAAAATTTCTGATGCCGTTTTAGAAAGTCCAAGGTCCCTGATCAAGTCACTTAGATTATCTTGATTTATTGGTCCGGGACTACCGTAGCAATCAAAATCACTGTCGCTACCACTGTCGCCGTTTTCGGTTTGTCCGCTGCACAGGTCTGCATTTTGCGAAGATGTACATGGGTGCTGTGGTGTTGATGTGTCACTAATATTCAATACTGGTCTTATGGCAGATTTTAAGTTTGGATATATACACTTAGAGCAATTTTTATGGTTTATTCCTATGATTTTCGTTACACAGAAATAACAGTCGTCATGATGGTTGGATAGTTCACGCCAAATCATAGGAGCTTTGTACTTAAAAGGTGGGTATTTTTTGTTTGCCCACAGTCGCAAAGATTCAACACATGTTTTACATACCAAACTTGGTATCCAAGGTTTAGCGTTTGACGGCAACGGAAACCCAAAGTAGTCCAAGTCCAAGTATGCCTTTTTCACAAAGTCCGATACATTTAAACGAAATTTTTGGAACATATATTCTCCACAAATAATACAAAAACAATCAGGATTATTTGAACACGTCCTTCTTGAGAAAGACATACTGAAATTTATAAAGGAATTAGTTAAGTCACAGCGCTATTGATAGAAACTATCGACTACTTATGTAAATTTAAGACGGTACCTGCATCTCACTAACTAGAGCTGCTACAAAAAATCCGAGGGTAGATTTGAAATCGGCGCACTCAAATTAGTAAACAACAATAGAAAAACTTTATGCAACAAAAAAGAAGTTTTATTTTGTTTTTCTGTGTAATTAATGAAAAATAAATTTATTGTTATACGGGCTTAAAGATGTCTATTCTGCGGAATCACTAATATGGCAATACCGCAACTGATAGAGATGATACGGCAATTCCGCACAAACAGAAAGACAAACTGCAATTTTTTTTCCAAACAAAAAAATCTTTCCGCAGCTGCGGAGATCAATGAATATTTAGACCCATTATGAATATCTAATTTTTATTCTAAAACCAAAATCGAAAAAACCATGATTCGTAAAGAAAAATTAAAAGAAATTGGTTAACCGCGAAAATTAAAAGAAATATAAGAATAGAACCATAAATATAAAAATATAAAAATATAAAAATACTTTTTGTTAAAGCTTCCCTAAGCCCTCTGTGTCACTTAACAAGAAAAAAATATGTTTGCAACTACAATTAGTCTATCCAACACATTTATATACGTTTACTAATTGATATGCACAACATAACAAACTCTTTTAGCACGCCCACATTCTTCCCACATTCAACATAAAATGGCTTAAATATTCGGTATCAGCTTCAGCAGCACAAAAATTCTTATACGACCATTAATATAAATTCATTTTGCTATTTTAATTGACTATTCTTTCTCTAATAGATAATTACATGCAACTTAATGTATGTTATTTGCAGTGACATGTTTTTTCATGTCCCAATAGAGAGTAATTTAAGAAAAGACACAAACACTGTTGCCTCCCCATCTTTCAGTATGTGTTACTGCGCAAAAAAATAATCATGTTTCAGTTAAAAATTTACATAACTTTTCCATTAGAGTGCAGCGTTATTGTTGTTATCGTGGCATGCGTAATTTGAACGCAGTTAGGAACTGTTACAGCGCTTTATAAAGACATGCATGTTATTGCAACAATTTTGTATGTTACTCGCTTCAGCTTGTTACTACAAGTATTTAATTAAATTATTGGAATTTCAGTTTCTTTCTTTTTTCTTAATTTGTTAATATCTTTTTCAGTGGCAAAATGTTAATTTTTTCCTTGGCAATGATAACGGCGATCTTAAATATATGGTGCTACACATGAAGGCAACAGTCATTTTGTTCCGTACACACGGTCTAAATATGCCGAATTAGAGTTTTCATTAAGAAAAAGAGTTTTTATGGAATATATTTATACTTTCGAATGAAAAATTTACAGGACCAATAATTGAGTATCTAATAACATCGTCATATGCTTTTTTCTTATGAAAGAGGTTCATTAAAAAAGAAAATTTTTATGGAAGGGCTGGGGGCGATATGTACCCGCCATAAAAATCGGATTGTGAAATTACTTTGTCGTTTGTGGACAACTTTTGAAAATTCAAGTTTTGCATATAGAAAAGGTCCACTATTTTTTTTTTTTTTTTTTTTTTTATAAAATGGAGGGGAGGTAAAGTGCCCGCCCCCAAAAAAAATTTATTATCAAATAACTTTTTCATTTGTGGACCAATTTTCAAAATTAATTTTGCATATGGGAAAAAGTCCACTAAAATGTGTTTTCAAATGGTGGGGAAAGGGGCAAAGTTCTCTTTTTTAACTATTTTATTTAATTTAACATTTTTATGTAATTTTTTAACGAAGCACACCGGGTTAAGATAGTTTTTCTATAAAGAGAAGGAACACTCAGGAGATTATTGCCCACGACTAGATATTAACTTCTATAGGAAAGGTATAACAAGTGGTGAAGGAATAGACAGCAGAATAAGTGCCGTGTTAACATAAACAAATGAGGAAAATTTTTACGTTAGAAAGAGAGTGTCAGCACAGCTAAATCAAGGACATTTTTAGCTGGACAAGCGCTTGGAATCACCGTTCCACTGGTTGTACAGTCAACGCACAATTTACTCACGCAAAGCACTCTTAAGTAATTATTGCTTTTTAACAAAAAAGGATTGTTAAAAATATTGGGAAAAATTAACACGTATTTAATCAGAAAATTCAATTTAATTTTTGCAGTTTTAATTTGTATTTGAAATTTTCTATTTCGAACAATACTTTCACTCGTACTCATGCTCTCCGACTCCCACTCCCACTCACTCTCACTTTTTTGCCATCCCAGCAATACTTTATTGTAAAAGAAATTAAGTTATTGTTGGGTAATATTATTGTTGTCGTTATTTTTCTTTTTTTCTAAAACTTTTGACCTGAAAAGTTTTCAAACTGTCCATTCCGGTTTAATTAAACGAACATCCTTTTTAAAGCTGCTCTCACTTTCTAAAAACAGTTAAAATTAAATTTTCCATTATTTACTCGACAAATGGATGACTTTCACTGTTGTTATAAGGGAGACACAGTGGGCATGATTGGTGTAAATAAGACCATTAAGTTATAGGTCGCCATATTTGAGTGCGATGCTATGCAATTGATGACATAGAATGATAAGACAAGAGATCAACTTTTAAAAATCTCTCACTTCTTCATTAATACACTCAAAACTTAATGTGATCTTGCCTTGAAATTCGGTAGCCAGTTTTGTTTAAATTTATGGGCACGAAAACAGCTGATTACTATTTTTATGAACAGCAAACACATCTTGATAAATGAACTTCATTTTAATTTGCTCAAAACTTGCGTACAGCTTACGTCACAGATCCCAACTCACATGCATTTTTGAGAGAGGGAGAGAGAGCGACGAGAGGCTACGACGTTAACCACAACAAAACACAAGATTTTTTTTTCTAATTGTCAAAGCTATTCATTTATAACAAATGAGGGTGGCGATGGCACGATTGTTAGTAGTCTGCACGTTGACTACAAAACCAAAAACAGACCTGGGTTCAACCCCAGTTTCAGACTAATATTATTTAAAAAAAAAAAAAAAAAAAAAATAAATAAATTTCGCAATTTTCTGATGTCAGTTGTTGTCGGAAGGTTTCAGTGTCGAAGGCATAGTCACTGGTCACTGAACAATACCGGCTTCAGCTGATAGCAATCCACAATCACATCAGAACGCCCTCCTTCGTCGGTATTGTGTAGCACCGGCGAAGTAAAATAATAATAAAAAAATGGCTACTAAACCGAAGCTTCAGCACTGCTGCGAGTATCAACAAAGAACGTGCAAAAGCAGAGCTGTAAAATAATTAATTAAGCTTCACCTTCTGTCGTTTCTCCTACTATCCCTTTCCTATAGTTCCAGCACAATGCTTCGCATGAGTCATCTCCTGAGTGCTGGTCCCAGATAAAAAAAAAAAGTCGCAGAATGAAAGTATAATTTTTTTCATGGATTTGTCATGCACTCCAAATTGTAGCTGGTTATGCATTTATAAAAATTTATTTTATGATCGGCCCCACTGTTAGTTATTTACTGCTGGCACACCCAGCAGTTCTGATCTTTAGCAGCAAAACTCAGAGAATGCGCGATATTATTAATGGTGTTTTCTTTTCAAGCAAAAGTGCATTGCATTTCTTACCTGTTTTTTGCCCTTTTCATTCATAACCCTTGCACTATCTTGTGCCACTTTAAAGCCTTTGTGCAATAAATAAAGTGAAAAGGGCAAGCGCACTTTTTAAGAATCGAAATCACTATAAGTACAAATGCTGATGTATAAGTGATGATGAGCAATTGGCACAGACAACATAAATAAATAGAAAAACTGTTAGATAATTCCCATTTAAATTTGCTTCCGAACTGCTGGGTTCTGTGTTGAATATTGTTGTAGATTTTTTATTAATTATTAATTTACTTTGAAAGTTTAAATGGTTGGGTCAAAGCTTATAAAGTGTGCCAAGAATAATAAACATGGTACATCAATTGTTGTTGGTGTTGGTTGTGTGCGGACATTTTTAAAGGGAGGCACAAAATAAAAAGGTCAGAGAAACTAATTTTTTTTTTGCTTTTTCCTTCTTTTTGAATTATTAATAATTCCTCGAACATATTTCAAACAAATGTTGGATATTTTTTTTTTGATTTGTTTCTAAAATGAAACTTCTTCACTCTTTGTAATGCCATAGACCAGACGGTAAACTTGAAATCGTTGCTAGACTGATGTTATATCTGTGTAAATATAAATATTTCAAATGTTTGTGTTTGTGTTTGTGTGAAAAGGAAGAAACAAAATTATTCCTGTTTTGGGAAAGGTCTTTGAATCTCTCCAGTTAAGTAATTCACTCGTTGCAGTACCGCTGCCAGTGATTTTTGCTTAATAGAATCATGGGCTTTAAACATAGACTTTGCAAAAACATTTCGTTAAGTAAAATGTTTCTATTAAGTTGTTGAGCATAATTAATTTTCATTAACTTGCTTGGCAGCGAGTCAAAAACACTACTAACCAACAATGGAAATTAATCCCACCAGAAGACATGCCAGCCATGCCAACATTAAATTGGAGTAAAGTGGTTGTAGCAGCAGCAAAATAAATTCAAAAGCCAAACACTTCCAGCCAACCTTCAAATAAAGAGTAAAACAACTATTCGAAATGAATGGCTCCCAAGTCAAACAACAATGAGGTTGAAGGAGGGACAAAAAAACCAAAAATTAGAACGGCAAACATTTCTTCTGGTTTTTTTTTCCCTGTGTTTAATTGAAAGTTTTGTCAGTTCATTTACTTTCGTTTAATGAAAAAAAGAAAAAAAAAACTTTTACTACTATTGCTACTTACACACAAATCCAAACACACGTATGATAAAACAAGAACAACAACAAAAATAGTTGCTCTAACCACCCGTCCATTTGTCTGCCAGTTATTGAAAGTTGACTGGGAACCACAAACGCAAAAAGTAACCAAAAAATAAACATGTTGTCAAGTTTGCTTGTTTTACAACAAGTTGGCGTTAACAACATCATGTCAAAGTATGCGTTGTTTGTTGTTGCCTTTGCTACCAACCACTGGCAGCTATCGCCACTTCCACGGTTGGCAATAAGTTGTGCTCAAGTTTGTTATTGGTAGTTGGTGGCTTCTTAATAATTTTACTTCATTTTAATTCTTCGCTTCTGCTGATTTCCTTTTTGTTTTTCTCTGCCTTTTTTCCTTCTGTCATTTCTATTATTTGCCATTCTCATAATTGCTTGCGACAAGTACAACACTTCATATGCAATATTTTCAAGAGTGTGGGTTGTGCAATGTTGTTGTGTATTCGTATTAACAAGAAGTACAGCAACAACTGTATATAAAACCAACATAAAATTAAAGTGGCAGTAGCAGCAGCAGTAGTGCCAGCAACATCTTTAAATAATCAAACAGCCAACCAAACAGCAGCAACAGCAACAGCAACAGCAACAATAATAACTGTTGTTTTAACTACTTTTGTTGCGCTATTGAGTCGTTACACACTTGCAAGCGAAAACTTATAGGCAAACAGTTAGTCAGGCAGTCATTTGTTAACCAGTCTGCCAGCAGTTACAATATTTTTGCCAAAAACAGAAGTGCACTGCAGTGAATTCGTTAATGGAAATGAAAACATGAGGCGATTGAATTTTCTGTCGCTTTGAAAGTTTTCTTCGTATTTTTCGTTTCTTTGTTTCTGGTCTAAGGAAAGGGTCCTCCAACAGGAACTCTGACAGTTGATAGCAGCCGTCCTATTCGCTATCATTTATTCAGTCCGCTTTGCCAAAATAACGTGAATCGGCCGACAGATGATTCAACAACACGTGCAAATAATGAAATTGTTTTATAAAAATGGGTGTTCTGTGCAACATTTGATATTCTGCACGAGCGATTTGAGGGCATGGTCATCTCCCACGTTGGAGATGTAAACTGGCCACCGAGATCGTGCGATTTAACCCCGTTAGACTTTTTCTAGTGGAGTTTACTTAAGTCTCAGGTGTATACGTTAAAATTCAGCTGGGTCATGGAAACTTGGACATTAAGGATGCGCTCCAGCCAGAGAAGCCATGACGGACATTTGAACGGTGTTATATTTCACGCATAATGACATCAATAGGTCATATAAATGAATGAAAAATTTAAAATTTTATCTCACGCACACTTTGTTTTATTTAAATTTGGATTAAAATTACGGCAATCGATATTGAACGAAATTTCCGCGCATTTTAATAGAATTTTGTTGGAAGTTTCGATTCGAAACGCGTGCCTTATTTTACCCCCTGTTAAATAAAAAAGCATATAAATTTCCAATAACACTGGTCTGCCACAAAAATGGCCTTCATTTAAAGGACATGAATATGAAACATTTGCTTTTTCATACCTGATTTTTTCTGAAGAAGGGCCAGTAGGGCGATCAGCTCAAAACGTTTGTCGGCTTTTAATAAATGAAATATCATTACAATATAAGCTGCCAACTGAAATTATCTATAGGTCGGGCTCATATTATTTTGTGCTATTTTCAACTGTTTGAGAATTTATGGAAATTATGGCGAAAAAATTTTTTAATGAAAAAAAAATGTTTTCTTACAATTTAGCTTCTAAACTTTCTGTCCGATACCTGGCAATGGAAAAAACAATACAGAAATCTATCAAAATCAATAAAGCAATGTTTCAAAAAGCACTCTTACCGTGATTTTAATCTTTTAAATACTTTTTTTTATAAATATTTTCTCCTACATTGCTGTACTTACATTTGCCATACTTAAAGTGGCCTATTTAAATTGATATTTTTAATCTGTTTTTTGTTTTATTCGAAAGTGTCATTGAAACTGTCTTTTTGTCATATTCACTATAAAAGCATGTGATGATTGCCAAACATGTACAAGAGAAAAGTAAATTGAGCAACTTATTGAGACTAACGAAGTGATCACATAACTGCTGTTTAAAACAAAAATACAAATTGTTGGAGCATAAAACAGTTGTTAGTGAATTGGGACGAAAAAGAAAAAAGTAAAGTCAAATTAAAAAATTCAAATTTATAAATTTTGGCCAGAAAATTAGTTCATATTGGGAAGAGAAGTTGAAAAATGATACTTGAACATTGAACATTTTTGGCAATTATATTTTCATAGAGATGAAACAGTTTAATTAATTATTCACTGGATGTATTTTAAAAGTTTAAAATCTTATTTGGGCTTAAGGATTAAGTTGCATTTATAACTGATTTGTGACAGCACTCTGATACCTACAAAGGCTTAATGATTATTAGAAGTTTTTTTCTATTTCTTATTTTAGAAACTATCTCTAAATACTTCTATTCATTTATTTCTTTGCAATTTATTTACCTTCTGATATTCTAGCTGTTGTTATGTTGAATGTCTGATTCAGCTTCCTCACTATGTTCGCTGGATACTATGCATCATTTAGGATGTACTACAGCGCACTACTCATACTGTAGACTGCGTCTCTGTTTTATTATAATAAAATTCATTAGTTTTCGTCTTCAACCAACCCAATCAAATTAGTTTCAAATCACTATTATTATGCATTTATGCAATTTAAATATTTTGCTTGCTTAATGCTCGAAACTAAAAATTCCAATTTACATTCCTCAATAGCAAATGCAAATTGATAAATTATCTTTGAAAATTATTTTTAAACTATTTATTACATTTTAAACACCGAATATCCTGCCCTTTGTTCATGCATTCCATACTGACAAATACGAATTTGCTAATCGTACGTGCACGTCCAATATTTTATATTCATATTGCACTCGTATTCACAGAAATAAATATGATTCTCATACAGATGGTCATTACTAACATCACGATAAAGTTCATACATACATATGCATTTATAATAATCAATTTTATTTATTATATTGGAGCAATAAATAAATTTATAAATACGAATAGATTAATTTTTCATTGAAAGCATTTTCCTTAATAATAATTAATCGTAAACTATTTTTCCATACGACAAAGTGAATTTTTAAGAAAATTTATAATATTAGTAAATTATTACTATGAATGTAGTTATATGCTGTTCGGAAATTCTAAACTTCTAGAACAGCATAATTAAGAATAATTTTTTATATTAGTAACTGGATCTTTTATTTTCCCTTTTCTTTTTCTTTTTCTTTATTTTTTTTTTTCTTACTGCAGAAATTAAAATATTATGCGATAGTATTGGTAAGTGCCGGGAGCAAGCACTGATCTCACTTATTTGTTAATATTATATAATTAATAGTTGTAACTTTTGATAAGCTTAAGGGCTGCATAATAAAATTAATTTTTAGCAAATTGTAATTAAAATAATTCCTCATAGTTTTAAGTTTTCTTTATATATGATTCTAATTTAGCTTTTGCCCTTAAAAAATATATGTGAAATTTATTATTACATACTTTATGTTATTCCCATAAAGTATTTTTTGACAATAGCAAACTCAATAACTGAGGAGGAAAGCATATCCATATAGTACTATTTCGCTAATGCTTACTTACCTCATCAGTGGATTTTTCATAATTTTTTAATACAAACCCAAGATCTATATGTTTAAAATTCAACTAATCAATCGAGAATTGAAGTTGAATATCAATTTTAAATTTTTTAAGGGAAAAAGCACAATTATAGTCATATATAAAGAGATATTCCCAAAATAAATTCAGTTAATTTAAGTTTTCTTTATAATAATATACATATGTTGGTAAAATTTGTAATTTGAAAACAAAGAAGTCTCAATAAACTAAACTAACTAACTAAACTATTATGCGATAAAATTATATAATATTGATATGGTAAATTATGCTGCATACTTTAGGGTGCTACAAATTATGTAAATATTTGCCTTGTCTAATATGCGTATGATTTATATTTCATTTCAATTAAAATACTTATTAAGTATACGCTACATTAAAATTAAAAACACATGCGAAATTTGACTTGAAGCACTGTTTTAAAACTTAAGCTACGTTCAGGCTTGGCAAATATTTGACCAGTAAAGCGTAACCGCAAAATTTTTTTTTTATTCAAAAATACTTTTGATTTGAAACAGGTCTTTATTTTAAATAAACTACCAAAGGTTTTCAATAAGATATTATTTCACTCCATTTTGTGTTTTATATCTCATGAAATATTAACTAGTTATTTGCCGAAAAGAGAACAGTAGGTATATTTTTTCGTCCAATATTTGCCAAATCTGAACGTAGATGATTTCAAAAACAAATTATTTTTTTCTTTTTTTTTACACAATACCGACAATACCGTGCGTTCTGATGTGCCTGTAGATTGGATACAGCTGAAGCAGTTACTGTTCAGTGACCAGTGACTATGCCTTCGTCTCTAAAAGCAGGTGTAGCGGAATATTCAATTTGCCTTCACAGAAAAATATAGAACTATAAAGTTAAAACTTATGAATATAGGCTTATGACTTTTTCAATAGTTTTTTGCAATTTTCCATGCTTTCGCCAAAATAGCAATAAAAAAAATATTAACAAGCGCGATCTTACATTTTCGTAACTGTTCAAAAAGTTTCCGCACACCCGCACCAAATGAGTTTAAATTTGGTCTTTGTTTTTTTTTTAGTTTAATTAAAATATTTCTTCGAATTTTTAAACACCTTCAAGTAAAATTAAAATAACAATTATCACTGCAGTCAGATTTGCGCAGAACGTGCTATAAAAGTTGTTTGGCACATTTAAACTCTCTGCAAAAATAAATCGTAAATTTATAGCAAACAAAAATTAAATAAATTATTAATCATACCATGTATAAATTGCCACGGTATAATTAATTCTTTCATTTTGCATCTATATATATTAATTTAATAAAAAAAAATTATTTGCATTGTTTTAGAAATTGCATTTGGTGTGCTGCATATGAAAAAAAAATTTTTTTAATTAAATTAGTTAAAAAATTTCAATATTAAATAAACTAATGAACTATAACATACAGGCAGTCAAAATGACACGTGATAATTGCTAAGAAACAAACTAAATCAAAGACAACATTGTAAATCACATTAACAAACATCAGCAGAGCGGAACAACATGCTGTTTTCGAAGGCTGCTACACTTTCATCTTCAGCGTTCTTCGTGTTTTGTTCAGCGTGTGTGGTTATCAGTAGATGTAAATGATTAATTTTTACAGCCTGTATATTATCAATCATCAGCCTATTTAAAATTTAAAAATTTTAACTAATTGCTTAAACTGAGTTTCGAAATAAGGCACTGAATACATAATTATGTATCTAACAAAAATGTTTTTTTTTTATTTATAAAATTTCTGCAAAACAGTTTTGAATGCAAAATTTAATTTTTAATTTTTTTTTAGTAGTTAAAAATATATGTACGTATATTTTAATTAAATCAACAGTTTTCTTTTCCAGCGAGAATACTCAAATTTTTAGATAAGTTTTCTGTACATAGTGGCGGATAAAATGCTTTTTATCAGAAAAAAAAATATATTCATTTTTCGATGTTTTTTATGTATCCACTACAAAAGTCTACGTTACGTAACGGCTTCGGTGCTTCTTGTCGCAGAGAAACTGCAACGATTATTATTATTATTATTATATTATTTCTCGTAAAAAATCTATAATCACAGGAACAGTTTCCTGACCGTGTGATTGGGCGAAGAGGCGACTACAATTGCCCACCGGGTCTTTTTTTTTATTTTGGACCAGCACTCAGGAGATGACCCCTACACATGCGGGGCATTGCTCTGGAACTAGAGGAAAGGGATTGTAGGAGAAATGATAGGAGGTAAAGCTTCACTATCTTGGTGATTTAACATATTTCGACGTTTTTTCTTTGCCGCTACGTGAAAAATAAAGTGCACACAATCGTTTAAAGTTCACAAAGATTGAACTCGTGATGTTAACGAGCAGCAATTGTGCGAATTGGTGATGGAAAATTTCATAAAAAAATATAGTATTGCAATAGTAACCATTACCATTGTGTTCCTTTAGGTTTTGCAAAAGTAACCAAAGTGGTAGAAAAGTACACATGTACGTACACATTGGAGAAAATTAATAATCAAAACGGCAACGCTATCCGCATTCTTAATTTCCACTTGCCACTTACATATTTTGCTGCTCATACGCCCCCTACTAGTTTTCCTTAACTTTTCTAAAAAAGTTTGTTACCATCAATTGCTTTATAATTCCTGCAGATTTCCTATTGTTTTGTTTTTTATTATTACTTTTTTTTCTGTGCACATTATTCATTTTTGTTAATGTTGTTTCCTTTTTTTATTGTTGTTGTAGTTGTTGTTGCTGTTATTTGCTTTTAACTTCTCCCCCATCACCATATCAATCGTCAAATAACGTCATGCCATCCATTGGGAATTGTTTTTATTTTTCTTTATTCATCATAAATTTTGTAAACAGCTGTTGTGGTATTTTGTGCTCTCTCTCTTGCTCTCTCTCCCTCTCTATCGTTTACAGTTTGTTTTTATTCCAACGAGAGCATGTTATGTGCCCTTCCTCTCTGTAGATGTTGGCGAAAGTAATGTTAATTCCATTTCCAGTGTGAGAGTGCAACAAAGACTTTCTGCGAGAATTGTGTTTTGTTTATTTTTTATATCAAGCGAGATATTTTGACAAATTAAGGCTGCATTTTTGCGGCTTGAGATAAATAAAATTATGTGTGTGTAAAACTGAATTCTGTATGTTGAAAGGAAAAAAGGGAAAAAACTATAAAAAAAAAAAGTATAAAATAAATCGTATATTTTTTGTGGTCAGTTTTATAACAAGGAAGTAATATTGTTGAGCACTGTATGGTTTTTGAATCAACCACCAGTCTTATAAAAGTAAAAATTAAAATTCGGCTATTAAAATTGAAATAATTGAAAATTTGTTTTACAACACACGATAATAATTTTGTTTATAAGTGCTGTTTCTTTTTCTTCTTAAATTAATAATTTATATAGCTCAAGGTATTTCTTATTAGTTGTCTTTGTTTTTAATTATTTCCTGGTTTCTTGAACTCTTAATTATTGTTTTCGCTCCATTAGTATATTTGCTTTGTGTTAATAAATATTTATTTTTAATGAATCCTTCTTATACTACGTGTATACTATTGACAACCAATTATAACAACAGGTCGACAAACTATTAAATAATTACGATTTTTTTAAGATTTAAAAAATAAAAATAATGTTTATACAAAAGTTGTCCAATAAATTTGCTTTTTGCTTCAAAAATATCAAATAAAAATTTTATTAAAATTTTAGAACTCGAATACGGAAAGGAGGAGCCTTGTGGAGTAATCATGATTATTACCAGCAGGCCTTCATTCATTTCTCTGTAAAGGGAATTTAATTTAGTGATGCTGCATAACGAAGTCGTATACAAATGTTTTTGCTCGTGAGCCACCGCCGTTAGTGTGCATTACAATGAATGCAAACAAAGTCGTCATAAACTCAAATTCATGGTGCCGCATTAGTAAAACCTTTAATGAAATTTTTCCGTATGCTTCACTACGACAATTCGCAATGCAATACCAAAACCCCTTGATACTATTCAATTACCAATTCCGCCATAATATTGTATATGATCGACATTTTGTGCCAGTGTGTATGTGGTGTTAATGCTTCAATTTAGACATTCGCATCATTTACGAGTACAAAGGTTTTCAATTATATTTCGGCTGCTCACTACTGTTTTTAAGTGACAGAAGGATGACTTGCGTTGCTGTGTCCAGGAGTCACATAAATCCCTGAAATCCGTGAATGAAATGTCAGACTTCCTTAAATATTTAATTATATTCTTTCAAAGTAAAATAATAAACTTTAAATATTCAAAACAAAAATTTGGAGAAATTAAAAAGAAAAGGTTCAAGCTCAATGCTAATCATCAGAATGGTTTCTAATACGCCTTAGCGAAATATTCGTATGCCTATTTTGTCTTAAGAATAAATTCGTCTACTTGAATCGCTGCTTTCGCTGCTGGAAATCTGTTACACTGGGCGACAAATAAACACTTTTGGAAAACCACAAATTGAAAATGTTGTGAATTGCGAGAATTTTTATTCTATACCCGATTCATCTAAAAAAAACTAACAATGCCGCATCTTTAAATTGTAGCGCAAAATGATGAATTAAAGAGGAGAATTAAAAAGAATAAGTTTTGGCATTAACAGTCATTAGTATTCAATAATTGCACTTAGCATATTAATTGCGCGTAATAACCAATCGTATGCTTCTGCTCAAGATGAGTGGATGACAACGACGATAATGACGACGATGCAGAAGAGAAACAGAGATGAGGTTAAGGCTGATGAAGGCCGTGCCGTTGGTGTAGTACAAGCATGTTTATAATTTATTCGAGCATGTTGTTGTGGTTGTTACTGGTGTTTCCCGGTGGCCGCCGGCATTGCTGATGGTTCATTATCGTTTGTTATGTAAATACTTTAACTCATACGTAACAGTCTTTAGTGGCGCATTTACATGAAAAGAATTTGTATTTTTCCATTTGCTTTTTTTCGCTTCGTAAATGAAAAGACGTCAAGACTTACTTTGGAAAAAATTAATATTCACAGACTTTTAGAAGCTGTAAGACAATATATTCCCTTGCGAAAGTGCTGTATGAAGGGAATTTTAATATTCATGTATTTGCATAAGTTCTTCCTTTTTGTGTGAGTTTTGTTTTTTTCCATGTTAAATTAAAAACGTTTAATAAAACTTGTATAAAATTGAAATGAGTTCATTGCAAATAAAGTAATAAACTGGGAGTATAAGCATTCCAGGAAAAGTTATTTTTAAGCGAAAAGAATATCCTTTGAAACAAAGCGATGTGTAAATAATTAAACTTTATTATTTTCTTGTTCTTTAAATAAACGGTGTGAAAGTCTTTGCTCTGAAAATTAACATAAAGAATTTTAAGGGAAAAGCACGTACCAATTGCACAAGTATTTAGAAAAGTTTGCAATAAAATATATTAATTAAATATTCCAATATCTAGAAAAGAATTTTTTAATATGTGAAGACAATGAAAAAAATTAATATTTTTCATCTAAGAAGTGAGCGCCGAGAATTTTTAACAAAAGTTTATGTTTTTCCACGAAATAGTTGTGATGAAATTGATTCAGCAAAAAAGTGTTGCGATATTTTTTGTTGTCCGACAAAATTTTTTTTGCCATTCGACAAAATTTATTTTGGTCTCCGACGAAATTTTTTGTGTCTGACAAAATTTTTTTCCATGTGACGAAATTTTTTGTTGTGCGACAAAATTTTTTTTGGCATTCGACGAAATTTTTCTTCCAGATGCAAAAAATTGTTGCTGTATTTTTTTGCCATTCCATGAAGTTTTTTGCAATCCGACAAATTTTTTTTGCTCAGACAAAAAACTTTTTTTTACCATCCGACGAATTTTTTTTTTCCCCCGTCTGACAAAATTTTTTTTTTCTCAAACAATAAATTTTTTTTACCAGCCTCCACGTAATTTTGTGCTGCACAATTTTTTTCCTTAGCAATCGTATGCAGAAAATACTTCCTCACCCCACTGTGCTTTAAGTATGTGTATTGCGAAGACGGTTGTATGAATAATTTGTAAATTATACATCACCATTGGTGGTAACGCAGACAAACAACAATTTCAGTGCCATAATTTAAAAAGAAATATCTAAGCGTAACTGCTCGTTTAATGATAAATGTCAAAATAAAATAGAAAATGCTAAAAACTTCAAAATGAAAAGATAATGTATGACTATAGAAACGCAAATTGACATTATGGTCACAACAATTGCAACATAAAATTAAAAGAAAACAGCAATAACACCACTGAATTGTATTTCACAATGAATATATATGCACATGTGTGTATGGTTATATGTGTGCGTGTATGTGTATGTTTAGAAATGTGCCCGTTCGTTGGAGGCTTAACAATGATTTAGACTCCAATAGAGTGGTTTCCAAATGATAACAACAGACCAACCATTAAGAAATCTCAGCAAAAGCCTTAAAGTTGTCATATTTTATTCTATTTGTTGTTGTTTGCTGTGGGCTGTTCGAAACAAGTAGTTGCATTGGCAGTAAGTCCAGCTTCTAGCAATCGATTCATGTAGAATATGAGCGAAAAATGAAAAATTGCTAAACAATTGTTAAACATTAACAAATGCCACCCATCAATAATAACGCTGATATTGGTTGAGGGAAAATGTTAGTTGCAACGACCCCTTAGCGTCAAATTATCGTAAGTTACATGTCGTCAAAAAAACTTATAATTAAATTTAAATTTATAATTAAATTTAAATTAAATAAAAATTACAAAATGTCAAAATTGTTGACAAATTTAAATATAGAAGATGTTCGATTTGAGCGTAAGTCATGTTTAGTATAAACAAAAATTACAAAATAAAGAGAAAAACAGAAAAACTTCTCTTGGAAAATTTTTGTATTGGCGCTTACGATCATTTGGCGCTAAGGGGTCGATATACATTAATAAAAAAATAAAAACCAATATCTAGAAGTAAAAAAGTTGAACAAGTATCTTTTTGAAATAAACGTTTTGTCACATATTTTATCTAAAAATGTTTTTGTACAAATTTTTTTATACCAAATCAAAATTTAAATTCCATTTTCTATTGAATGAAGCTCGAAAAAAATTGTTTCAATAAAATTGTCTTGTTCGATGGTGAAAATCTGCCACTAAATTTTTGGTTCAGTTATTTAATTTTGCTTAAATCAGTTGTGCTAGAAATTGTTTTCTCTAGATTTGGCCGCATCATTTAAGAAACAAAATAAAAATTGCAACACTTTTCGTAGGAATGAAAATTTAAAACTTAAACAAAAATGCCGAGAAACAAATTTAGAACTTATGTTTTCTCTGCATGAAGGAAATTGGGACACTTTTTTAAACAATTTTCACTTTGAATAGATTGAATGATTGCCAAAATAAATCTTGTTTTTTTTTAATTAAAAACACTATGAATAATTTTTAAGGTTAAAATAATCAATTATTAAAATTGGACCCCGTAAAAATCTGTTTTTATTTTTTTCATTGATCAAATACCGGCAAAGCATGCCCAGGAGCTAAAGACTGTCCAAAAAATGTAAATATCCGAGCTTCAGCACAGAACTCTTTGGCTACAACGGCCGACGAGCCGGTGGAAGCAACAGCAAACAGGGCAAATAATAAATAAAAAAACATGTGCTTCGCCTTCCCCTTCTCTTAAACTAATTAAATGCATACTATGGGAGGCATATTTTAAAGAATTTATTGGAATTCAGTTTATTTATAAGAAAGTTAATTTTCAGGAAAAATTTTATAAGACAGTAAATCATACATATTTACAACAACATTTGAAATACTTTGTGGGATTATTGCTTTTCGAACTTTGCGAAAATTAATATTTTTACAATAAAGAAAATTAATTTAAAAAAATTAAATTAAAAGTAATTAAATTTTAATTAAAATTTTTGTTGTATTCCGAAGGGAAAGTAACAGCAATACATTTTTTCCCCTACCCAATACGATGCTTCTAAAAATGACTTAACAATTCAAGTATGCATAAGCATATAGTTGTGAAGGATCTTTTTTTAGATTTTTTCCTTTCTCAACATCAATATTCTTCAACAAGAGAAGTCATAGATATGGATATGTACGATGGTGTATGAGGAATACGATTTCCAAGGCAGGTAAATTAAAATCGTCTCCAGCCATTTTGCAGGTATAATGATGACAAGAGACTTCAATGCAATGACTGGCAAATGACTGGTCATTATAGTGAACTAGGCACTCGCCTAGTTTAAAATATAACTCGTCATACATTTAAGGAAATTAAAGCAAGAATTAAAAGAAGAAATCTGCTTGTACTTCTATGACTGTTCAATACGAATGACAGCTTTGGAGGTTTATTTTTCATAGTAATTTTATTTTTATTTATTGTCAAGCATGTCCATTATGACAATGAGATATTGTTTTTCTGAAAGTACAAGTTTCAAGCAAAATAATCATAAAAAAAATCATAAAAGTTTAAAAATTACTTTGCCACACACACACACACACACACACACTTCCACATGCATACAAACACGCGAGCGCGGGCACTCATGCCTATTTATTTACATGCTAGCAATAAGTTGCAACACATAAACGACAAAAATAGTCAGTTTGGACAGACGCACCAACACACAGTCCTTTCAAACACATTTGTTTTCATTTAATGATTTTATTTTTTACTTAAAAGGCAAAAAAAAACAAAAACAGTCAAAGAACTGACAGTGACTAGACAAACATTCGCATAATGATTCCCATTTCATACCTTCAAAGATTCAGTTTATGTTGGTTGTTAATGTTCTCCGTCTGTCCATACATTTGTATGACTGTCTGTCACTATGCGTCTGTTGCACTCTTTTGTTGTTTGAGTTGCTCAGTATATTCTTTGGTGGCATATTTACAAAAGAAACGCGTAATATCCATCACATTTCTATTTCTTTTCTCTAAAACATTAATCATTATAATTATTGCAGACTAAGTACGACTAAATTTCAGAAGCAACGGATACATAAGTTTATCTATGCACAGCTATTCGTATTGTTTAGTTCCCTAAACAGCTGAGAATTCATTATTTTGCAGAAAACGCAAAAAAAAAAGAAATTAAAACGATAATTTTAAAACAATTTCTGTAAATCTCTTGAAGTAAATCTTCCGAAAATAAAAGAAATTATTTTTCATTGAAATAATTTCATTACATTTCAAATTACAATTAAAAAAGTTCCATAAAATTTTCTCAAAGAAACATTTTTCCATGACAGCTAGTCTACCAGTACATACCATTTGAAAAATTCCGTTGATGCTGAATAATGCAGCAGATCCTCAAGCAAAATTTTTTAAATCTTTTATGAACTTCACATGTTTATAAAAAAAAAAACTCTCGCCAAATAATTGAGAGTTTTAAACATACAAACAGTCAAATTCAAAGACATTCTATTTTAAAATACTAGTCTATAAATTTATTTTTAACTAAATTAATGTTCGAATATTCCAGGAAACTAAATTACATATGATAATTACTAATGGCGTTTTCTTCTCAACCAATAGTGCATTGCATTTCTTACCCGATGTTGCTCTATTAATGTAAAACATTTGCACTTTTTTGTTCCATTATAAAACAATTTCACAGGAGAATCATATAATGTAAGCATTTTTAAAAAATTAAGGGTAAAGTGCAATGCACTTTTTGAGCATCGAAATTACTATAAAAAAAATTAAAATTAAGCTCCCATATTTTTTTTGTGATTAAAAAAATATTGTATAAGTGTTTTTGTAAAGAAAAGATTTTCAATAAAAATTTTTATAATTAATTTCTGTGTAAAAATATGTGAGAAATACATACTTAATTCTGTAAAATTTTCTCGAGATAATTTTATTGAAAATGTGGCACTAAATTTTCATATAAAATTTTTGTTATAACAAAATAATTTGCTATAAAATTTTTTTTTACCAAAAAAAGATTATATAAAAGTTTTTGCTGGATGAAATAAAATTAAAAAATATATTCTACCAAAAAAAATTTTTAAAAATTCACTTTCTTTTGTAAGAGAAAAATTGCTATAAAATTATTTTCAGAGAATAATTTTTTTCAATTATATCCTACAAATTTAATCAGCCAATAAATTTCCTGTAAAAGTTTTTTATAACGAAAAAATGTCATATAATTTTTATTAATAAAAAAATTGCCTGTAAATTATTTTTATAAAAAAAATTTGTTAACGACTACTTTTAATGAGAGAGTTGCCTCACATTTCTTGTAAGGAAAAGTTTGCTATAGAGGTTTTTCTAACGAAAAATTATACTATAAAAAATCATTTTAAAGATAAAAGTAACATATAAATTTTTTTTTTACTCTAAGAATTTCTTACAAAATTTTTTATAAAAAAAAAAATTTTTTTTTAAAAACGATCTTGGTAACGACAGCTACTTCCCTTATATATTAAAACTTAGTAACGAAGAAACTGCCTCATATTTTTTTTATTTTATCGGACCTCAACATAAATAAGTCTCCTGGCCCGGATGGAATTCCGGCACTGGTCTTGAAACAGTGCTCTTCGACGTTATCGCGTCCTCTGGCAATCCTTTTCAGCACCCTCTATCATGCAGGTGAATTTCCGTCGTGCTGGAAAGTTGCAAATGTTACGCCGATCCCCAAGAAAGAAGAGGCAAGCAACCCTGAAAATTATCGCCCAATCGCAATATGCTCTACCATTTCTAAAGTAATGGAGAGTATGCTAAATTTCCATCTTATGAAATATATGGAGTCTAATAGCTTACTTAACGACCAGCAATATGGCTTCCGTGGAGGACGTTCCACGGGTGATTTATTAGCCTTCCTCTCGGAAAAATGGTGTCGATCCATCCACCATTTTGGCGAAAGTAAGGTAGTGGCTCTAGATATTTCAAAAGCATTCGACAGAGTGTGGCATGGAGCACTCTTGTCCAAACTTATTGCTTTTGGTGCCGGTGATATCTTCTCTCGATTTATATCGAGCTTTCTCAGGGATCGCGCTATAAGAGTTGTTATAGACGGGATCTCATCAAACGAGTTCAAGATCAATTCAGGGGTACCACAAGGCTCCATTCTTTCTCCTACCCTATTTCTTATTTTTCTTAATGACCTCCTATGTCATACTTCAAACCCTATCCACTCTTTCGCAGATGACAGCAGTATCTGCCACTCATATTCATTCGATCGTAGGCCGATATCAACTATGATCGCGGCGACGCGGCAGAATATGAATGATTCGCTAACAGCTGACCTCACGAGAATATTGGAATGGGGTCACGCGAACAGGGTCGATTTCAATTCCCAAAAGACCCAATGCTGCATGCTAACACACCGCCGTATGCACGATCACGCTGCCTCATCTGTAAAAATGGGTGGCATAAACATTGAGGAATCAGAAGCTCTTGATGTTCTTGGCATGAAAATTCGGTGTGTTGTCCGATGGACTGAGCACATTTTTCAGGTCTCAAAGGAAGCATTCAAGTGCCTAGGCTTTTTAAGGCGGTGTAAGACATACTTCACCCCATCTGATCTCCTCACTATTTATACCGCCTACATCCGACCGAAAATGGAATACAACTCTCATGTGTGGGCCGGTGCTCCAAAGACTATTTTGAAGTTACTCGACCGTGTACAAGAAAGGGCGAAGAAACTCATAGGAGACAGTAGGGTAGCCAACTCTATTGACTCTCTTGAGCATCGTCGCAACGTGGGGTGCGTTTCGTTGTTCTATCGTTACTATAATGGGATGTGTTCTAATGAAATCAGGGAACTTGTTCCCGAAACCCGGTTATTCGCGCGCACGACGCGATCATCATTAAGAGCGCATCCATTTGTGGTCGATTTGAGGGCGACTCGCACTACGCATTACAGGGAAAATTCGTTTTTTGGCCGAACGGCACGTATGTGGAATAGACTACCCGCAGAGGTGTTTCCTGTCACTTTTAGCATGGGAAAATTTAAATCAAATGTCAATAAACACTACTCCCTCTATACTCCTTCCCATAACCTAATATCCTAGTTCCAGCACAATGCATCGCATGTGTAGGGGTCATCCCCTGAGTGCCGGTCCAAGACAAAAAAAAAAAAAAAAAAAAAAAATAAAAATGTGCTATAAAATTTTTAGTAACAGAAAACTGTCGTATAAAAACTTGAACAAAAAGTTTATAAAATTTTTAATAATTTCTTTCAATTTTCTTTTTTTTTGAAAAGATATCTTTATGTAAAATATCTTTTAAATTTTTTAAGTTTTTAAGTTTGTAAATGTTTGTGTAGGCAAGAAATTTTTTTATTAAGAAAAAATTTTATTTTTTTTTTAAGTAATCATTTGCTATAAAATTTTTTTTTAAAGAAAATATTTGCTCTAAAATTTTTTGTAAACGACAGCATTCACTATACATTAAAATTTATTAACTGAACATTTTCTATAAAATATTTTGTAGCGGAAAAATTTTCCAATGAAATATTTCAATGTGATTAACATAATTTACTAAATTCCCAAATTAACGAAAATCTTAAGCAAACCCTTCGAATTAAAGCAATAACTTTATGCCCTTTTCGCTGCCGTTTCTTGCATCATAAACTGAATATTTATTAAATTGGGTTTTTTTCTCTTACAAAAATTAAAAAAATAAAGATAATTTAAATACATTTTATGACAACTCCATGCCAAAATTTCTGATTTCTCCAGAATACGCAAGACATGCAACGAAGTTGTAAATACTTTTCAAAATTCTTAGTTGCTTTTTGTCAACGAGGCTTAAATGGGACGAAGCATTGAAAATTTATTCACATATGACACCGAAAGTTAAACACATCTTAATAAATTAAATCAAAATAAACCTTTTTGTTAAAATAAATTGTGAAAAGTTTAGTTGAGTAAAATGAAAAAATCTCGAAAAAAACAAGGAAACAAGCATTAACTACCTACCGCCTGCGTGAAATATGCAAATCATTTCAATTTAAACAACATACAAACCGTACAAAAAGTCGTCAACATTTAACTAACAATGCAACACGCAACATTGCCAACCAACTAACCAAACAATCCACCAACAACAACAACAACAACAGCAGCAACAGCAAAACCGACAATGTCTATTTTGAATGGCCATATAATCGACAGACAGCCAGACAGACAATCGTATGTACAGACATCGTAGTCTCGCAACAACTATGTTACACAAACACACTCACATACACAGACAAAACGAAAGAGTGTTGTTGCTACAAGAATTTTAATCAAGCGCTTAACACTTAAATGATTTCTACGCTTTTGAATTGCTGCAGTTTTTTCTTTTTGCAATTTTTGTTTTTTTTCTTTTTTGGTTTTTTTTTGTTGAAGCCAAAGCCTGACTTGGTTTTTTATGTGTCATTCAAGCATGCACAATGACGGCGACAACGGCAATGGCTACAGCCAGGCATTGTGCCAAACAAAGAAAAAGTGAGCAGAAAACAACCACTGCAACAAGATGCAAAACTTATTAAACGAAACTTTAGCAAAGAAATGCAAACACAGGCACTAGAAAAAAAAAGTGGAAACGTAGAATTAAATACAAAAAGTCAATTTTGTATCTCGAATAAATTAACTTGCAACTTTAGGATGAACATGATTGCTTTTGCATTTGGTCAGATTTAGAGCCGTGTTAAAGGTGCAGGTATGGCAGGGAATGAATTGATGAGTCAAGCGATGGCGATGTTTTTTTTTTTGTGATGAAAAGCGGTTTGTATTTCTTTAATTCAAACGAAAATATTTCGAAGTGTTTGTTCAATTTAATTTTGTGTCTTTGTAAATTCTTCACAAAAAGTTTTCGTACGATTTTTTTTTATCAATTTCCAAACCATGTTCTAAAATTCCGTTGGAAAAACTATTCTTCATAATCTCACTAGATGTTAAAATTAAAAAATTTAACTTTAATTATAAAGAATTAAGAAAATGTCGTTTCTAAATGTTAGTAAGTAGTATTTTGAAATATTTCAGGAACAGCGAACGGCCCCATAGAAATTAAAAAAAAAAAAATACTTGAACGAAAGAGTTAATAAAATTATTTATCTATGTTTGCAATATGATTTAGCTGGTCTCTATGTACATTTCTTTCAGACTTATACCAAATCGTCAGTAGACCTTTAAACCAATTCCTGAAAAAAGCTAAGAAATTCCACATATTTATACAAGAGCTATCAAAAAATCTTTGAGAATTACGAAACACACAAACAAAATAAACCAAATAGTTTCTTCAAAAATTTTTTTTATACAACAAACAATTTATTATTCGATTGAAATCTATTTAATTTTCTAACGCGATTGGCAATTACTCAACCCTTGGTTGACAATCATTGTATCTAAAAGGTAAAATGAAAAATTAAATTTTTTAATTAATACGATTATGTAACTATTTTTTTATTTATTTATTTTTTAAGAAGCTTTTTAATTTTCATACAAAATTCTAATGAAAACTAATAATAAAAAAAGTGTAATGAAACATCTTAAAAAACTCATTCCTTTAAGACTCTGGCTTACTTGTTTCAATGTTTTCCATAGCATATGCTTAGATTTAAATCCTCTAAACATGCTTCAAGAAGTAAATAATATTCACTTCTACGCCAACAACAACAACGTAAACTGTGATGGAATGAATCCTCTTGGCCAGCAACCCAAATGATCATTGATCATTTTCCATCTGCCTGGTATGAATATTGCAATTTATGTTTAATTTTCGTATCAACTTTTTTTTTTGCTATTTCAACGCACTATGTTTAAGTGATTGTGTGTGTGCGTGTGTATGTGTGTGTGTGTGTGTGTTTATAATTCAAACATATTTATGGTGCATGTGACTGTGTGATTTCAATTTAAACGGTATCCAGCAAATGTTTGTCTTATAGTGCCAACACGCCATGCTTGGGCCCCTTCTTAAGTGTTTGGCCGTATTTATGCATGTACGATAAATATGTGTATGTGTGTATGTGCACACATATTTATGGCTGTGTATTACTGCTGCATTGAATTAACGAACAAATATTATTTAAATCCTTTCAGTTGTATTGCATTTTTTTAAGTTCTTTGGTTTTTTCTGGACTTTAGCTTTTGCTTTGTCAAATTTGCATAAATTGTAGTTCGAGAGAAAAAATAAATATAAAATTAAAGATTATAAATTCTGATTTGCATTATTTTATTTAGTTTTTTTTTTTTTTGTTTTTTGTCTACTTTATTTCTTTTGGCTTGACTTGTGAGTTTTCTATGCAAAAAGTATTTGATCTTATGGCTGGTAAAATAAAATAAATTTAGTGGCGATTACAATTTGAAGTTAAATATGGCCAAATGGCAGACGGTTAGTTGGCTGGTTGATTTAAAAGCCTTGCGATTTGAATCTAATAAATCACAATTGCATTCGAATGTGAACTAAGAAAAATGGAATATTTTACAAACAAAAAAAAACAAGAAAAATAATAAAAATATATAAATAGATTTAAAATCAAATATAAAATGTTTGTTGTACAAAGAAAATTTTTAAAAAAGTTATTTGGTTTGTTTTGTTTATATATTTCGTAATTCTCAAAGATATTTTGGGAATTCTTGTACAAACATGTGAAGATTTAGTTATTAGCAGCAAATGAAATGCTCATTTAGACCAGCTAAACCACAAACATATATAAATAAATAAATAATCGTAATAAGAGAAATATTTTGTAGCCATGTTATTAGAAAAAATGTATGTCGTTTAAAAAAGCAAACTTTATCAGAACATCGGATTTAGATTTTGTCCAAAGCAATTTTTTTAAAAAATCTAACAATCAGAAAGGTCTAAAGATTTTATCTTATATTCGAAAAAGGAAATGCAGGGAAAGCTCCCATAGGTGCTTAATATTTTTGTCCTTTCTTCTAAAAATTCTCTAGTTTTTTTATTCTAAACGTGATTTTTATAAAAACCTTCTACACTCCAATTAAAAATTTTATAAACTTACAAAATTAAATAACATTTATTTTTATATTTTTATATCAATATTTCGCTATTTCCTGAAGAAACTACACAAAAGAGTAGCAAAATATTGAAATAAAATTATAAAAATAAATAATCAAGTATATGATGAAAATCCTTTTCGGCGTTACGACGTTTTGAAATCGACAAATAGTGTGATGAATTTGTATGTGACGATTTGTTCTGACGATTTCATATTCCATCTTGTTTCATTGAAAAAAAGAAGTTGTTAACATGTGACGCATTTCGATACTGCCAGTTTAAATTCGTTTTCAAATCGTTTAATTTTACTTGAACAAAATGTAAGGAAATATACAAAAAAAGTGAAAAAATAAATAAAAAAATGATTATAAATCCGTCCTTATTTAAACGATAATATTCAACAAATGTATTTAAATAAATACTAGTTAATATAGAAGTGAAATTTAAAAATTTAAATACCCACATTTCATCTGGCAAATTTAGGGGATCCGATTTATCTCTTAAACGTTTTCTTGGAATATTTTCGCTATTCATCCTATTATTTTCTTCCAAGAGAATTAGCGAAACTGCAGTAAAAAAAATGCATTTTATAAATAAAAATGATAAAATATGGTGATACAAATTTTATTTTGTTTAAATATTTTACAAACATCACCCACATACACATATGTTTACATATTTTACAGTTGTATTATTAGATTTTATACAGTTGTATTTAGAGAAGATATGTGGAAACGAAACAAATATGGAATATGAAATCGATCGAAATTCATCACACTACTGTAAATTTCAAAAGACGATTTACTTTTTAAATCAATCGATTTCCATCACATACCTGATTGTTTGTATACAAAAGACCTTTAGCTTAAATAGTTAGTTTTATTAATATAAAAAGAGTTCAAAAAACTAGAAGAATTATCTTAAAAAATTATAAGTCATCAGACAAATTTTCTATCTTCAGAGAAAAAAAAAGAGATGGTAAATTTAGAGCTTCATTAGAACGGGTAAAAATAGCGGAGAAAAACTTCACGTGTTCTATTTATAGAAAATAATAAATATATAAAGCTGATAATTTACATCTACTGGTAACCACATACAGTGGACACAAACCATAGAAATGTAGAGATGAATGTGTAGCAGCCTTCGAAAACAGCTTGTTGTTCCGTTCTGTAGTTGTTTGTCAGTGTGATTTACAATTTTTGTCTTTATTTAGTTTGTTTCTTAGTAACTATTCCATGTAATTTTTACTGCCTGTATGTTAACGATCATTACCCTATTTGAAATTGCAAAATTTCAACTAACGCAAAAATTAGTTTTCGTTTTTCTGTGTGATAAAGAAAAATTAATTTGATATTTTGATTTTTAAAAATTTAAATTTTATTTTTAATAAAAATAAATTTTTTTTTGTAAATTTATTGAAATAATATGTTAATATCACTACCCAGTGAAATGAAATTTTTGCTACATACATCTTCGATTTGAGACCAATGACAATGTAAGCAAGACCCATCCAATGTCTGTATACAATTTCTATTTACATTTACACAGCGATGGCCTAAGCTGTAAGATTTATCCAACACAATATATATTGTAAGCGAAGGTTGGATGGGCTCAACACAATATATATTGTAAACGAATGTTGGATGAGTCCAACTATTATGGTGAATTCGGAGTGCAATAAGATGTATCTGAATGCCATTGATCTTGGAATGAATTTTAACTATTGCATAATTAAATTAGGAACTTCATTCTTTTTCAATATTTTAATTTTTTATTGTTATATATATTATTAATATATATTAAATTAATTGTTATAATATGAGAAATAAAAAACAACACTTCACTTTTAAAAACACTCATGAACTTGATACAAATTTTACTTTGGAATAATAATAAAAATGAAAAAGAAAGAATAACGGAAAAATTACTTCAGAAAAAAGAACAAAATTCATAATTGAAACGAAATGACAATATGATACATTACAAAGCCATCCAAATCAGATGGTAATGCGATGCAAAATATTTATTTGTGTTTGTTTTGATCTTCATTTCTAATAAACATTTAACTTTACAATTGGATGGGAAAAAGACAAATCCGAATCAGATGCGAGTTGTCAGGGCTTAACTATTTTCGTTTTATTTTCCCTATTGATATAATATTATACAATCAGATGGCTTTCAATTTGTAATGAGTAACCGGACTGCTGGGTATCTTCCCTTACCGCCCTTCATTGGATGTTTAAAAAAAAAATTATATATATTACATTCATATGCTCCTCATGCGGTATCTGTTATCCAAACTCAACTCTTCTGAACAAAAAAAAAAGCAATAAAATTTCCGTTCAGGAAACCTAAACAAATATTTGTTAACATTTCATCTCAAGAAATTTATTGCCTTAAAACTGGAGCAACATTAAACATTTTGAAAGCTTTCATTTCTTGCAAACGCAATCAATCCATCACATGCAAACTGAAATGAATAAACCGCAAAAAGTGTATATCAGAGAAGTTCAAAAAGTACATATGCGAGTGAGTATTCGTACTTAAACAAACCATATTGAACTCTTTCGGTTGTTTGTCCACTGGGGATTCAAATGCAATTGAAACAATAAGAAGAAATTGTATTGGCTTCAAAAACCACATACAAAAACAAAAATATCTTGTAGCCTGAATATCAATGAAGTTTAAAGAACAAACAACCACAACAACAACAACAAGGTCGTCACTTTCATCACACATTCGATCACAAGCAAGTCAGCAAAAAAAAAAGCCAAAGATTTTATTCTTCAAACAAACAGACACACACACTCATACAAACATATCTACACACACACATAGAGTTAGTTAGTTAGTCGAAAAATTCGAATATTTTTTTCTCTGTGTGTATTTTAACTAAAACTAGAAGTGTTAAACGAGCGTAAACACCAAAGAAAAAAATATATCCAGCCAACCAGCTTTACATTTCAAATACGAAAATATTGAACATGAGAGAAGAGAACCCTTAAAATATCAAATTAAAATTCAAAAAACGTTTAACCCTCCTCATACTACGTTACATGCTGCAAGAAAAAATTAAAAAAGAAAAATTGTGTTTATGCTCCAAACACTGTCGTCAGTAAAAAGCCTTCTAGAAGGCCTTGCATTCATATATATATTCCTTAAATAAAAATATTTGTCGTATTTCGTTCGAAGGCATAACGTGCATATATCAGTTTCTTCTTGAAATCATCATGAAAGTACGAATAAGTATTTTAAACAAATAGCGATTACGATTATTTTGTCAAATATTTGCCACATGTTATTGAAAAACTCTGAGTATACCATGACCGATATTGCGGTACAGTCATACCGCGATAATTCGTACCCCGTTAATTCGAAAACCTGAACAATTCGATATAAACGACTGACTGGTTCCTTGATGAAAGCTCTTTAATTCGTAAAAATTCCATACATTTTGGTCCCTCGTTAAATCGTTAATTTTTAGCAGTTCACCGGCTAAGGAAACCCCTATAAATTGTATAATTCGTATTGAAATCCAAAATAAAATTACAAAAGCAATGTTTTTCAACAGCTGTTTTTAACAATAACCGGAATTTTTTTGTGTTTCTTTAGGTTAGTTTATTTGCAATTTTACTGAAGAGTTTGACGTAGAAATGCTAAGAAAAAATACGCATAGAAAATTACCATAAGAATTTTACAACATAATTTTAGCAATTGATAATAGAGAAAAGAAAATTGTAGTTGTTAAAAAATTTGATATTGCTCTTCCATCGCTTTCATCAAGTTTGGAAAAATAGAAATCATAGTGGAAACTTATTTAGACAGTAAAGGAAAATGACAAAAAGAAGCTGAATAACCAGAACTATAGAAGCGTCTTATGGTTTGAGCAGTGTCGACAGTCTAAAGCCCTGTAAATCGTTTTTGTGTTTTTATTTTAACACCGCTTAATTGAAATCCCTTTATTTCGAAAACTTCTGTAATTCGTTGAAAATAGCTAGTCCCTTCGATTATTAATTAAGGGGATTCTACTTTAGTTTAATTTGGCAAATTTGTCAAAGTGATTGCGAACCGTCTATGCATTGAAAGGCTTCATCATATTCCTCGGAACATTTTGCCAAATTAAAGAAAAATTAAATAAATTCCTATTTTTATAAATTCAATGCGAGTCAAAATAAATTCCGATCACCAGATCGTAGTTACCGCCTTGACTGTATTGCCCGAACGTCATGGGTTCAAATCCTACCCCAGTTATCGGAAATCTTCTTGATGTGATTCAAATAAATTTAAAATTTTCGCATACTTTAAACGAATTGTTACTCGGATAAGAATGCCAGTTGAAGTTCTTTAAGAAAGGCCTGATTTTATAAAGCCTTTATGAATATTCCTTTCAGCTTTACTCTCATACATTTATTCACACAAATTATTTTTTCTTTTTCGATTAAATAAAAAAGTGTAGGTATTGCAGTATAATTCCATTTCTTTTTTTTATTAAAGAAAGCGCAGTAGGGTCTCGATAATTTTAAATTCAACTGACCACAGAAACTGTTCATGTAATTCAGATTTGAAGTTAACAAGAGTTTAATTGAAAGCAAAGGCATGTGATATTAAAGCAAATGCAAGCACACTACAAATTAAAATTATAGAGTATAGAAAACCCAAACTTCAAATTACTTTTTTTTTATCGAGAACTAATGCACATCAGAAAAATGCGAGATGTTTATTTTTATTTTAAAATTTTAGTCTGAAACTAGGGTTGAACCCAGGTCTGTTTTTGGTTTAGTAGTCAACGTGCAGACTACCATCCATCGTGCCATCGCCACCTTGAATATCGGCTAGCAGGATGATAATCCTATACATCACGACATCTATGTAAAGCACTGTAACAGCGTGCGAATAATTGCAACTGATTTTGTTTAGGAAATATTTTCTGTTAAAACAAATTTTCCATTGTTATTATTCTTTTCTTCGAAACTTGTAAAGGTTTTATTAATCGGTATTTTTTAATTTCGGTAATATAAAGCAAAGCAAAACGCACGCGCTACGTATATTTATAATTAATTTATTAATGCCTGTTTCTATCTAAAATTTCAGCGAATTTACTTAAGAGAGAATTTTCATATTTTTTTTACAGCTGGAAAATAAGTCAAATTAACTCCGTTTCAAATTATCAATAGTTCACTGTATTTTGTGTTTTATCGAGAAGAAATGAACGCTACACTGTGTGAACGTCATATTTGCTTAGAAAGAAAATTGTTGCCTATTTTAAGGCGTTGTTAGTCTATCAAACAACAAATATTGAATATTTCAATAACTTTTTAACACTGCGTAAAAAGTATCGTATGCATAAATATATATGCACATACAACATACATCTAATCTAAACCCTTGCAACCTTTATTTTTATAGTTTATTTTAAATAACAGCAGATTTGTGTCTAAATATGTAAGTTTTTACAACAGTATTTAAAATAAAATATGCATATATTTTTTTTTGCAATAATTGCATAAAATAAAGACAAAAATAAAATAAATAAAAAAGTTGTAATATTTATGAATAATGAGCAGAAACAGTATTTAGTATTTAAAAATCCTTTTACAGCGTCTTGAGGTTAAATTTTTATAATAATTTATAATTTATAATTTATCTTCTTATTTATTATTAAGCTCGAGGTTGTTATTCTTTAAGAATTATATTGTTAAAAATTTATTTTGGGTATTTCATTTACAGTTTGTTATATCATCAGGAAATAAATAATATAAAATTTCAATTATATTCAATATACAAAAAACAAATTCTCTAAAAATGTCTCAAAAAGTTTTGTTAAAAAAATATATTTTTTTTAGGTTCTTGAAAAGGAAAAACATGAAGAAATAACTAGTAGTATTATGGGGGTAAAACGTGGGCAAATATAAAGTTCTGATGGAAATTGGCTTAAAAACATGCTTTTTTGACAAGTTTAGTTTCATTGATACCAGTGTAAAGTAGAATTATGAGAATTAATAATGGAGTATGATATCGGGCAAATGTCCACCTCAGATTGTCGGCAGACGTACGCTCTTTTCACAAAATTTTGAACCACATTTTGCAACAAAGCATCGCTTATCTCGTCACTACAGCGCTGAATTTTTTCTTTCAGTTGTTTGGGTTTGTTCACGTAAACCCGGTCTTTAAAATGGTTAAAATTTCCCAACTTTTTACTAAATAAATGTGAAAGGAAGACAGCGCAATCCTTTACATTTCATCATTTGTCAGCCAATTTACTTCCTAACCTCAAATTTGCCCACCCGGTATAACAAATTGAAACTCTGGATAGTTACTCTTCATTTTAGTACATTAAAGTTACTCTTCGTCGAATCGACGAAAAATAAAAAAAAAAAATTTTGGGAACCGATTTTTAAAAAAAAAAATTTTTTAAGAGAAAAAAATTGAAAATAAAAATAGAAATAAAAATAAATACTGTTTTGCGGTATGAATTTCAACTTTTTTTTATCTTTTTTTCAAATTTTTAAAACAACAAATAACGTTGTTGACAATGTTGTTGTTATATGAGCACACATAAAAGAGTTATATGATAAAGAGTATATGATGTTCGTCGATTCGACGAAGTGTAAGCAATCAATGTTAAAAGATACATAAATATTTTCATATATAACAAATTATAAGATTATATTGAAATATAAAAGAAAATATATAATAATAATAATAATATTTAATAATTTTAAACATTTTTAAAATTTTATTTATAATAAAAATTTATATAAATAATTAAATTACTCATAACAAATTATCACTATCCTTAACGACTAAATATATTTAATTAATTAATTAATTAATTTAATAATAACAACAACAACAATGATAAATTTTATAATTTTAAACATTTTTAACTTTATTTTAAATTATAATAATAAGTTCAAGAAATAACTAAATTACTGCTAACAAATAATCACTACCCTTAACAATTCACATTATGTAAATTTTTACGAATTTAATATCTATAATTCAGTGCTACATTATATGTGTCTTCCTTGAAGTTTATTCTTTGCGTCAATTGATTTCCTCACAATCTATCAATCTATCTCGTCTTTCTTTAATTTAAAATTTTGTAATAATCCTCCAAAAATAAGCAACCATGTTGATTGAAAAAAAATTTAAATCTTATAAAGCAGTGTAAAATTAACAATTTATAAGAAACCAAATGAAAAAGTTTAAAAACAAAAAAATCATCGCAAAAGACCTCCTCAACTTAGTTCATGCTATTGATTTGCTGACGAATTTTACTAACCATGAACTAATCTTCGCAGGCCTACCGCACTACTGCGAAAAGAGTAGCAAATTCCAAGATTACTTTACCATAAGACCACCCCATTTAGGCAGGAACATTTTTTTGCGGCATTAGACGACATGGTTGTTCTGAATGAATTTCTTTCTTTGACTGGTTGTTGTCTTCTTAACATATTAAACGGTCCGTATATGTTTTTCTGTTTTTTTGCATTTTCAATATTTCCCTGCCCGTTTATCATACCAAATTGCACATTATCATTAAAATAACGAGTGTTTTTATTGAGAAATTCAGTTTATTGGATTAGAATATGTGACCTCATATACATATATAAACATATGTATTTATTTATATGAATACGAGTACAACATACGTTTGCAAGGGTGTGTACGTGTGTTCATGTGTTTTTATGTGAATGTGTTTTAGAATACAAATGAATATTGATTAGAATGCTTTTCAGTTGCGTTGAAGCAGTTCTGTTTGTTTGAGTTCTTTGAAATAATCAAAAGAAGTATGATTTGTGTGCGTGTTGGATTTTTAATGGTGATTTTTTTTATTTCTATTTTTTGTGTTATGAAGCCTTCCTTCGTCATTATGAAAGAATGGCAGGATGATGGGCAAATAACAAAAGGATTTCTAAAGCTCATGTTAACAGACGCACGCAGTATGTGGAAAGAGATTATAAGCAGCCGGTGTCTGTGAATGAAAGTTTCGATGTTGGTGTAGATAGTGACAATTTTTTTTTAATTTTTATTTGTAGTTCATGTTTCTATATTTCTTTACTTATATCTTAACTTCCCTCACGTTATCTCTCTCTCTCTCTCTCTCAGTATAGCTTTTCGTATGTTGGACCAGTGTTAACAATTTTTTTTAACTGCATATCGAAGAAAAAATCTTATTTTTTCATTAAAAATCTTTTTTTTTTGTAAATATTTATTAAAATCAAACTCAGTTAAAATATATATGGAATGTATACACACATTTGTGAATATTTTATACTTGAAGCATCATTATAAATTTGTTTATTAAACTTTTTTTTATTTCTTTTGGTTGTTCAAAATTTCTGCATTTACGCCCAGATTTGATAAACTATTTTTAAACAATAAGAAAATTCAGCAGCAATCGAAACAATTTGTGTTGAAAATGATATCCTAAAATATTTCGAAATTTTCTTCAACCAATAACCTGCTTTTTTTTAAACTTGTAGTCAATTTGTTGAATATTATTCCAATCACTGACATTGGAAGAATTTTGCTAATTGGGAAATAATTTTATCAACACATTTAATGCACAGGAACTTCAATTAATAGACTATTATCAGTACTAAATATCATTAAACAATCCTTTAATCTATATTAACTGAATTTATTTTGTGAATTTTTCTTTATTCTAATTTTGTGTTTTCTTTTTAATTTATTAAAAATTTTCGGGAAAAAGCACAATTTTAAAATTAGAATGATATAAATCATTTAATCTGTTTGACAAATCCAAAAACTTTGATACTGAGATAAATCTTCAGGTATGGTAACACTGCGGCGAACACAATTGGCACGAACGACGGATTTTTCATTGCGAACTTTCGTCATCGGATATAAAACGCATTTGTGCATATGAAAATTAACACAACACTGCTTCGGACGAAATTCGTCGACCGCGACGAACTCTGCGACAGATTTATTTTTATTTCATACGCCAACGAATTAAATTAGTACAGTGTTACTATTTTTCATTTTAGTTTTCAAATAAATAAAGTTAATTTTTATTTTAATAATTGTTTAATTTTTAACATAAATCATTTAAGTTGAATATACACAATTATTTACCACAAAATTGTTTTTTATTAATGTTTGATTTTTACAAGTAATTTTTTTTTTATACGGTAACTCAGACAGAAAACAGCTGTAATTGTGCGCCACACTGGGAATTTACACAGCGAACTTTTACCGACGAATTTATTATGCTACACGAAATACGTCGTTCGTTCTAATTGCGTTCCCAGTATATGCCTAATTTTGAACTTAAAATTAACTTTTTGTTGGCGCAGTTTTATTTTACTTACTTTTTGTGGAAATCTTTGAAAAACGGTACTGTGCCTGATATTAAGTTAATTCGATGAGCATCGTTTGAATCATAATTTTTCTATGGTTGGCAATCGGCTAAGAAAAACTTCTGCAAACTCTGTTAAGAAACAAAAGAACAATAAGTCATGCACCAAAGTAATAAAATTAAGCAATAAACCGAACATAAAATAATTATCGTTTTATATTGGCAAAGCTGGCCTTTTACTTATCCTGTAACTGGTGTAGTAAGACAAAAATTTTGTAGGAAATTTGGAGAAGATCTTAAAGAAGTCATAAAAATTCCTAAGCAGCATCTACTTGTTGGAGAAAATAAGAATCAATTAAATATTTTTCTTTCTTTGAGTTTTATGATGATGCGTGGTTAAATGGGCACTGCATTTTTTTCTGTAATAAAAATTCCAAAGCTGCTGTTTTTTTTATTTTTTTAATATGTATACATATGTACATTATAAACACTTTCTCTTTCTTGCAAAGCAAGAATAAAGAAAAAATCTACAAATTGTTTATTCTTTTGGAGTGCGGGCAAATGCGCGTACGGAGGTTAAATGTCTTGTGTTTTAATCTAAAACTGAAAAATATTTTTAAATTAATTTTAACGCATGAATTCTTTTAATTTCCTTTAGTTTTTCCTTTTTTGCTCACACTCTGTGGAAGGTAGACGGTTGTTGTTGTTGTTGTTGTTGTTGTTGGCTGCAGTCATAAAACGAAGAAAACAGCAGTATTCTACCACATGTGTGGCGTAAAATAAATGAAAAGTTTATCATTAAAAATTGAATACAAAGTTTGTTAAAGAGAAAACTACAGCTTCAAATGGTGCGAACAACACACTTCACACGACTTTATGAAAATTTAAAAATTTTTTCTTATATGCAAATTTAATATTTCTTTTTAAAAAAAAATTGGGAAAATAATTTTTTACATTTATGTAAATCTTTCGGTGTATAAAATATTGTTATTTTTTAATAATTTTGTTTACTGAAAAATCTGTTGCAGAGCCAGCCATTTGTTCCACAAAATTTCCCTACCAATGAAATTTTTCGTATGGGTGCTTTTTTAAATCTCTTTTATAAAACAAGTAATTTTCGGACTGTAAGAATAGTCAGATGCTCTTACTAAATCCAAACACTGAAAATATACAAACATGTTTCACGTACTACGTTTGAAAATTTCGAAAGAGAGCATATTTATATACTCGTATCAAGTCATATACCACAAAGTCCTAATAACACTGTACAACACGCAACAGAATAACAAGCTTCTGCCAACTGATTCTAGTGGAGGGATAAGGAAAAAAGATATACGTGTATCGGTTTTTTAAAAGTTTACCACTGTAACTCATTTTACGGCCGTTTTATAGTTTCTGTGGTAAACCAGCATAGAAAATCGATTGATAATTACATTTTGGGTATACGATATGTTCAGAAGATATATTCCGAACATTCCAGCGAACATTTTGTTAGTACATATTAACCCGCTACCTCTTCTGACAATCAGATTTTTTTTAATGGGAAAAGACACCTTTAAAATAGATGGAATTAATTGAAATTTTATTTGAAAATTTTACGAAAATGTTTATTATAAAATTGAACTATAAGTCTCCGAGCACACTTAAGTACAGTATTCAACTTTAACACCAGAAATAAGCAAAAACTTAAAATGTGGTCAACGGTAAATTTTAGTCTTATAGAGTGATGGCGATTATTATCTTAGGGACCATGAAGCACCGCTACCAGGAAGATATATTGTGCAAAAGCCATCATTATATGCTGATCTGATGGCAAACAATTTCAAGTTAAGTGCGAGTCGGTATATGTAACTCCAATTGTAGAAGAATAAAACAATTACACAAGCGGTAGGTAGCATTTGTTTTGGATAACCCTTTTTCAGATGAATTGTGTGAAAGCATGACTGTTTGTTTATAGTTTTTTTTTTTTGTTAAAAAAATGAGCATACAGATATACGACAGTGTCAGTAGCCGCACTGCCAGCGACAAATTTAGCAACTCTTTGTGTATTTATAGTCTTAGCGCTTCAATATATTCGTACACTCAGTCAGTTGCGATTATATGGCACGCATGTGCAAATTTAATTATAATGTTGCTTTTGGAGAATACCATACACACATACAGACGACGTATCTGGATGGCTTTAAATACACACATTAACGTCTTAGGCAATGCATTGGAATTACAAACAAAAAGAAAAAAAGTCTGAAAGAAAGCTGGATTCAAATTTATTTTCATGAACATGTTATTTAATCCAATTATTTCTTTTTTATTTATTTATTTATTTTTTTTGCTAAAGGAAAATTCATGTTCAATCAATTAAAAGACCTCTCATTTTCTACTCATATTTGACACCGATTTCCATAATGTTTTTTTTTGCATTTTTTTTTTGCATAGAAACATGCCAGGAAACCGGCTACACAGCTTAAAGTAACAAATTTTCAAGCATATGATTTTCTCTTTTTCTTTTGTTTTGCCGAAGCAATCAATTAAAAAACAAATGCCATTAACAACACTTGACATAAAAAATAAAAACCATTAACATAAATAATATATTGGAATTTTTTTCTTAACATACATTTTAATATAAATAAATAAATTAATTAATTAATTAATGCAAGCAATTATAGAAAGAGAAAATAATAAATTAATTAATTAAATGCAATTATTTTGCAATAATTTTTTATTTTTTAATTTTTTTAGTTTCGGAATGGCAGAGGCAGGAATTTTTCGTAAGTGTTTTTATCCAGGTGCCATAACGATTAACACGTGCATAGACACCGGGATAGCCAGCCTTGGCACAGCCTTCGCCCCATGACACAACACCAGCCAATTGATGTTCCCGTGTACCGGGCGCTACAATATGCAAGGGACCACCACTGTCACCTTGACAGCTGTCCTTTTTACCCTCTTCGTAGCCAGCACACAGCATGTTGTCAGTGATGCGAGAGGGTCCATAACGACTCTTGCGGCAATCATCCTGCGACATAATGGGAACTTGTACTTCCTGTGAACAAAAACAGAAAACAGGGAATTCCAGAGAATTTAAAGAAAAAAAATCATCAATATTCGAGTTGAACATATGGTGAGTCAAGCATATTTTTATACCTTAAAATATTTATTTTTTTTTTTTTAATAAGAATTTAAATGCCACTGAAATGCAAAGTTAAAAAAAATAGCTGCATCAGTTTCCACGACAATTTTTTAAACCTTGGAAAAATGCAAAATTTTAATAGAACTTTATAGAACAAAAGAAGAAAAAGAAAGAGAGGTGGTGGATTCAAATCTCACTTTAGTAATTAAAAGTTTTTCTATAGCTCAAGGATAATAAAGAAAACAAAATTGCATTTCTTTGGTTTAGAGCAGACGCTCTGCAACGCTGCTTTACAAAATGAAATAAAATATTTACTGCCTGGCCATCGATGTCACATGATAGCTACCGTTCGCTCGTTTAATTCCATTACGAACAAAAACAACATTTTAAATTTCGTTTTTGTTTTGCATATAATTAAGCGAACGGTCGATATCGTGTGAGATCGGGGGCCAGGAATATTCTAGGGTGGTCAACCTAAACTAGTCATTAAAAATTACTCACTTCTTCGCATTTGAGCAATGAAACTACGGCGAAGTAAAATTATGAACCGATTGACTCTTCGCTAACTTAAAATTATTCTGTGAACTGAAAACCAAATCGTATCGTTTAACAGTTTCTTGCCAGAATTTTTCTTTGTTCACTAGCGACGTAAAGTTGTATTTCTTATACAACGACGATAATTTGCCTGATGTTTTAGTTCATAATCGTAGACTTAAAAAAGCACAATTTTTTCAACACTATTCATATATAAATTGTTGACTTACCTAACCAAATCAAGAACAACTTAAAAGCACGAATCATATTATATCTAGGAAATAAATGCATTTTCGACTTCAGCAGTAAAATAAATGAGAAACAAACGAAAGAATGCAGTGAAATTTATTTCTATAACGGACAGACGGATGGTTGGACAGTCAATCATAGAGGCCGACGTACGTCATAGCTAAATCCTTTGCCAAATTACATACAGATTATTTGCTAATGTGTAGAATTTCCTTACCTGCAACGTATTCGAAGTGGGGCCGCTCACTTTTAAAGCACCCCACCCGGTCACCGTGCCTGTTTCTCCTTTAAATGATTTTCCCGGTGTTGGCATGCAAACAGGATGCATCATTTCTGTCATTTCTATCGGCTCGTCCAATTTAATAATCGCTATATCGTTGTCATAAGTCCTGGCATTGTATTTTGGATGTGTTATGATATCCACTACTCTACGATCGATTTTCAAGAAATTCGACATTTTGCGATCGTGCTCCAAGAGGCGAACAGTAATGCGTTCACGCCTAAAGCCATAAACGCAATGAGAAGCGGTGATTAAAAATTGATCATTGATGAGACTGGCAGCACAATAGAAACGTCCGCCATAGAGCAACATGGACATCCAGGGATATTGATGAACTTCGGTTTCTTGGCCACCAACGATGCGTTTTTGGGTATTAGCAATGCCGCAAGTACAGTCAGTACAATTACGGGATGGCACAAGATCAGGTGGCGTGGTGGTAGTGATTGGAGGCAGCGTGGGTACGGCACTTGTTGCAGGAGGTTGTGTAGTTGTTACACTTGTGATACTTGTAGCCGCAGTAGTAACTGGTGGTGAAGCTGTAGTCGTTACATCCGGCTGTAATGTTGTAGTCTTTTCAGGATTCGCACTTGTTGATGCCACTTCAGGTGTGGCTGGTGTAGTGCTGTTGATATATCCTGATATAGAACTCGTCAAATTTGTTAAATTGGGTCTTGGTGGCAATAAAGACAGCACCCATTGAACAAATGTATTCTGTGATTGTCTTAAGGACAGTTCTTGTTCCTCATTGACTGGTGTGGTTTTATGATGCACCGCTTGAGCTGAAGCCATTAAAAGCATCAGCAGCATACAGGAATATATGGAACTTTTCATTTTTTATAAACACAGTGTTTTTACTATACGTTTCTTTGTCTTTCAAAAATTTTATATTTAAAATAGTTTATTTTCTTTTGCTGCGTAAGTATGCCTTTTCGCACCGTTTGCAAGTGTTCGCGTTTTAAAACAGACTGTTGATGGTCGTCTACTCTTTAGCAACAGGGAGCTACAAAAATTTCTTCTTTTTAACTTCTTTCACTTTAATTAGAGTGTATAATAAAAGAAATAACAAGTAGTTGTAAATACTCTCTCTTGATTGGACAGCAACACCGTTTCCCTCAGAAATAATTGTGTAGGACACGAAGTAACTAACAACTTTGCAAATGATGAAATAAAAATAAATTTGTAAACAGACCTCCAGAAAATTAAGTAACTCGGAAAATAATCCAGCAAAAAAATTTTGCTAATGAATGTTGGTCGCTCAGGCGTGAGATTAATAACTGGTTACTTTTATTTTTATTTATTTTTCTTTTTCTAATTTTTTATTTTTTTTAGTTTAACATAAATAAAGATTTTCAATTTATTATTTAATACAGTTTTCTCTAAATAACTTCAATTGCTCTGCATGTGTTTTAACAATTTTATGAAATGATGTTTTTTTATATGGGACCAGCACTCAGGAGATGACTCCTACACATGCGAAGCATTCTGCTGAAACTATAGGATGGAACTAAGGGTTAGTTAGAGAAACGACATTAGGTGATGCTTAATTAATTATTTTACAGCTCTGCTTTTGCACGTTCTTTGTTTTGTTTATACTCGTAGCAGTGCTGAAGCTTCGGTTTAGTAGCCATTTTTATTATTATTTTACTTCGCCAGTGCTACACAACGCCGACGAAGGAGGGCGTTCTGATATGATTGTCGATTGTTATCAGCTGAAGCCGGTATTGTTCAGTGACCAGTGACTATGCCTTCGCCACTAAAACCTTCCGACAACAACTGACACACAAAGACACACTAAAGCACATCAGAAAAATGCGAGATGTTTATTTTTACTTTAAAATTTTAGTCTGAAACTGGGGTTGAACCCAGGTCTATTTTTGGATTCGTAGTTAACGTGCAGACTACCATCCATCGTGCCATCGCCACCCTCGTTTTGTAAACGAGTAATTGAATTTATGACCAGTTCAAGTCAGAGTAATGCTGGGATATCATAAAATGCCAATATGTACTCGTACATTTGACCGTACCTCAGAAAAAATTTCCCGTTACCCCTATTATTGATACTAATATATATTGTTTTTGGACGGCAATTTCGATAAAAATAAAAAAATTTCGTTTTGCCGCAGGTAGGAAGTCGGCACGTTTTTCAATACATAGCTTGGATTCGTCTGTTGCCGAAAGACGGTCTACAGCTCCCCGTCCGTTCATCGAAAATAATGTGTACTTTTCCCATCCGCAAAAAATTTTTTTTATCATTAATGACAGACTAAGATCTGCTAGTACGTTCAGATGTGTATGCTAAGATTTTATCCGACCGCAATCAAGTAACAGGATGTCTTCTTCAAATGTTCGGTCGGCAAGTTAGTACCATCGAGATCATTGATAAGATCAATTGCACCAAATTCGAATTGACAGAGCCTCCCTGCTTGCAATTCTATAGAGAGAACCAGTTGGAAACATTTTAGTATTCTAATGAAATAATCGAATTATCAGGTTAACTTCATTTCACACTTTTCTTTGCTAAACTTAATTAATTTCATTTCAATAACAATAACGGTCAGCAATGGCCAACCTTTGCGCTATACTTTTTCTTAAGCTACAAATCCGCCAAAAATACGTCCAAGTCAACTGTATTTTTGGCGCCAAAATAGAATTGATTAAACTTTTCAACAATTTATTTTACATTATTTTTAAAACTAATGTGTCTACAAGATTTTTTGAATTACCTCAAACTAAAGAACGCTATTGGTTTTTTGTGGTCTTTAATTTTCTGACTTTAGGGCGTTGCAATAGGGCTGTGGAAACAAAGATCGAGAATAATACTACAACGGCATACTTGAAGTCAAATTGAAGAAAAATATTGGGTTTCTCGAGGCAAAAACATTGATATATCATTCTTTAAGATCCGTCTATGACTTAATGACTTAAAATACTAATTATAAATAATATGATAAACTACCGAAAGTAGTTTTTGTTTAGAAATTAAAAAAAAATTAAGAGAAAAAAATTGGAATGATTTGACTTTGCTAGCTCACGAAATCTAAGCGGCTAAGCTATTTTTATTTCGATTTTGATGTTTGGTAACTGTAACATATTCTCAATTTTTTTTTTCTTGCAAATACTGGAAACAGTGTAACCCTCACCGCTATTATTGTCTTGTTTTTACAACTGGTTAGCTTTTATTTAAATTTTTGCTTTTCTTGCTTTTAACCAGCTCAAATTGAGCGCTAGTGCTTCAGCGTGGGTGTTTATTGGCCAATTTTTATCGATTTGCTTGAATCAATTATATTATTTTTCAGTGGCGAAAGTTTTATTTTATTCAACTAATAAATTGGTTTTATATTTAAGTTGTTTTTTTTTATTTTATTGTATTAAATAAAAAAAGTATTTACGCCATCAACAAGAATTCACAAACACGTTCAACAATGCATGATCGACCGACTGTTGGTCATCTTTACGTGAAATGTGTCGTTAATAAGTTGGCATCGTATAATCGCTTGAATGAATCAAGATTCAATTGCTGATTTCCAATTGCAATGAACCATATACACACTATGTACATACATACATACATACCTACCCTGCCGGCAACGCAGTTAACTTGCCATGAATTGAAAGCAAACTTTTTTACAAACGATGGTGTTTGACACTTGGATTATTTTTAATGAATATAACTGACAATTTAAAATTGCGATGTCCCAGGAAATAGTCAATTGTCCAACTCTGCTTTTCTTTTCAACTAACTTAAAGTTAGTCAGCCTAAAGTATATAATTAACCAAACTGAAGCAAACTGTTTCTCAGTTAGTTATAAATATAAATTAATAAAAATGTTTTGATTGATGAACACTAGGAATAAATAGAATAATATAAATTTGATAATCTACCAATTTGCCGGCAGGGTACATACATACATTCAATTTTATACCACGATTACAAAAAAAAAACGAAAAAAACTACAAATGAGTACGAAAGCTGAACTCAAATATTTAAGTCACACAAACAAGGAGTATTTGCACTTGTGTTCGGTTTTTTTTTTTGTTACTCGTGCATTCAGAGTAAGTATTGCTTTTCATAAATTTAATATTAAATAATCGTGTTGTCCAGTGCTCATAGTAGTTTTTGTTGTTGCTGTTGTTGTTGTTGCTGCTATTTTTCATATATTGAATTTTTTATTTTTGTGTTTTACAACAACCAGCTGATTATACTCTCATTTTATTTGGTCTTTTAGTTTTTATTTTTATTGTTGTTGGTGTTATGAATTTTAATTGATTTATGGCAACAATTTTTTTTCGTTTGGCTTTATTTCTCTTTGATGAAGTTTTTTTTGAAGAATGTTTTGGCTTGTATTGAGGTGGGTCTTTATAATTGAATAAAAAAAACATTCAATTTTATTAAAAAAGAAAAACAAACAAAACTAAAATCATACTGAAATTAACTGCCGAAATGTGGGTCATTAACATTTCGCCGTATTAGGAGCTCTTTGAATCACGAACAAAATTAAGAGCATTTCCTAACAGGTGAAGTTTTTTTTAAGATTTTATCTGGCAATCAACGGGCCCAAGAACTAAAAATAAGAGCACAATAAATTTTGAAAATGATACAGACGTCTTTTACCAAAAATTAGAAAAAATTTAAAGTGATTGAGAAATAAAAAAAAAAAATTACCGATAACAAATTTTTTTATTATACTTTTTATTTTTTTAATATTGAGAAGTATTTAAATATATATAATTTTCTAAACTACTGGGTTGATTTGACACAAATTTTGATATGTAACTTTCCCCAATTTAAAATAAGGCTATATTGGTTTGAAAAATTCCCATTGGAAGATGCCACGCCCATACAAAATTAAGATTATACATTATATCTCAAAAACGGTAACAGTAAGGTTCTCTCAACTTGGTTCAGATCAATATAATATTCAATATAAAAGAAGGCGGAATTGTATAAGTGGGCATGGTACCTCCCATACAAAGTAAATATTGAGTTTTGTATATCTTGAGAACGATTAAAGCTAAATTTTTTAAATTTGGTCTAAATGACGTGGTAGTCGATACAAATCATCAGTCGAAAGTCGGAAGGTATTGGATAAGTGGGCATGGTACCTCCCATACAAAGTAAATAATAATTTGTATATATTTTGATAAGTGAGCATGGTACCTCTCAAACAAAGTTGATATTGTTAAAGAGAACAGTTATAGCTAAAGTTTCTCATTCTGGTCTGAATGAGTTGATAGTCCATGTTCTTCTCTTCAGGTAGTTTCATGAACCTACAGGTCAGAAATTCGGTATACGGGAGGAGGGTGTATAATGGGAAAAATATGAAAACTGGCAATTTTTATCAGAGGAACTAGTCTGATCCTTTTTGCATGTGGCACTCCCATTCGATATGTGGGTGCGCCCTCTTCATAGAGCCAGAGAGCTGATATTGGGTATACAGGTAGGCCCTCGGAAGATATGAAGGGGATAACTCTGCATCTAGATAGCCACATTGACTATATATTTTTTCAAAGATAAGACCACGGCGGCTGGTAGGAAACAACTTCCGCGTCTCCAAAACTAACTAACCGATTGGAATGAAGGACACAGAAGGCATATATTTTTTTTAATAAAACTATTACAGTAGCTAAAGCAACACCGTGCCCGAATCTGTTACCCGACGAGAAATTTTCATTTGAATGGTACCCAATTGTGTACCTCACACGGGATGTAACGCAAAAAATAGATTGGGAACTGACGAAGTAATACCCTTACCCATACCCAACCAGGTAATCCCTTTTTAGATGGCAATCAGATTACTTTCTGATTCTGGTTCTCCTGCGTTATCACTATTTTCATAACTTTCTGATGCATTTTCACTTGTCATAGGGATTGAATTTATTATAAAAAAAAGGAATTGTCCCCATTATTAGATTCCTCGGTATCAGTACCATGCGCATCTTGGATTTGCCACAACCATTCCCATGTCCACATATCTCTATTGAGCGAATTTCTAATCGGGTAGTTGTATATAAAAATTTTTTCAGAAATTTTAATTTTTTACCAAACTTTAATTAAATAAATTGAAAAAGAACATTTAAACAGATGGAGTTGGAATCCTGCCAGACCACACTGCATAATTTTTTTCTTATGTTCGAAGAAAGTAAGTCATGAAAAATCATCATTATTTAACAAAATTTCCTATTGCCATATTTTAGTTTCAATAACATCAGTATCTCAGCCACTAAATTAAGTGTGAACCCTGACGGCCATGCCAACCACTATATTAAGCTACAATATTTGCACAGTTTCTATCTGTGATAATTAATAAGAACGTCCTTCAGTCATAAGTAAAGAGTTATTATTTTTTTTTGAACCGACTCGTTTTCGGCAGGAGTCAACTGAATATAAATTACTTACTACCTGTCCATGGAAGTCCAGTGAAAATACTTGTTCGGCCATTTATAGTGAAAACAAATGCAATTTGAGTTTTTTTATTGCTGTTTTCAATATAAATGACCGAACAAGTATTTTCACTCGTCTTCTATGAACAGGCAGTTAATAAATTTCATATTAAAATTTTTAGAGCTTTAAATTTTTATTAATTTAATACGAAATTCGATAGTTTTAATTTGTCTCATTTAAAAGGAATCTCAAATTATTCGTTTTATTTCTTTTTTAATATTTCACAAGTGTGTGCTGTTGACTATCGAAGCTGAAAACATAAAAATTTATGTTATTTTTCACATCCACTATTGAAGTATGAATTGATTATTGACATTATTAAAGTAGTGAAGAGTAATTAACAATTTGTATTGATTTTCAAAACAAACAACAAAAACAGAATAAGTAAATAAGTAAACACACACAGGTTAGCGAGACAGACGGTCAAACAGCAATATGAATCAACTGCAAGTGATGTGATACTTTGGCATGCAATACGTTGCTCATATACGACCGTTACGCTTCACTTAATTTCAAGTTCAAATATGATTATCACGTTTTATTATGGATAAATAATTTCACCAAAAACTAAACGACCATTACAAAGCGCACAAGAAAAATGTGCCAAATGAAAATGGTATACAAATTTAAAATTTATTTTTATAATTTTTTGTTTTTTTTTTCTTGTTTTTTAAATTAAGTACAATTTGGTTTTAAAATATTTGGCACTGATATTCACAACTTGATTAATAACATTTTCTATTTTCAACTCTTTAACTCTCCGTTGACTTTATTGCTTTTGCTTTGGGTAACAAAGAAAAACTCATGGTCTTACGAGCCTACAGTTGTCGACGCGGGCATAAGTTTCGGTATACAAGAGATTGCATATGGCAGCGTTGTTGTCGAAATTCATTTCGGCCACTTTGAATTCGGGATTTATGGCAATTTTCAAAGTGTAAGAGCCGGTATTCAGTTCCGTAATATCAACCCATTGGCAGTCCAAATTGTATAAGTAGACATCGGAGCAGTTGACAGAAATGCCTGAAATGCCATATGGAAAGGAAGACCAGAAATTTATTAAAAAAAATATATAAAACGTTACAACGAATAGGAAAGAAAAAATAAAAATGAAAATTTGAAATTGGAATCGAGAGATGTGTCTCGATTATTTTAGAAATACGATTCATTTCATTGCAGTACCTTGATCTCCGAAATTGGCACAATTGTATTTTTTGGGTATGCCCGGCATACAATGGCTGTCCTCTAGACAAAACGATGCCTTGTGGCCCTGAGCGACCTTATTTCCCGACAAGTCGAAAATGTCAAATGTAGCAAACACCTCCATGCTGTGATAGTGCCTAAAAAGTACGACGAAACAATAAAAGAAAACACCAAACTTTGTCATATGCATGCTTCTCCAGCCCACTTACATGTGACACATGTGCCATTCCCATAAACTTTTATCCTTAAATGGGCGAAAATCAGTGTTGCCCGCATTCAAGGCACTTGCTGTAAATTTCAGCAAACGCCTTGTGGCATAACGCCAATTGGGATCGTCACGCTGTATATCGTATGCCTCACTGGCGACACAGTTCTCCTCCATGGCACATTGCATGAGAACCATAGGACGATCCTCCAAGTGCGCCGTATGCTCAATTTCAAAGAAATCAACCACAAGATCTGGCGACAAATGATCACAAATGACGACAGCAACATGATTGTGTGTCCCATGACAAGAGGGCAGGCCGCGTAAATGATCATGATGTAGACACTCGCTCAAAAAAGTCTCATTCCCATAACATTCGGTACCGCTAATAGTTGGCGGCGATGTATCCATGCCACCAAAATAGTCCGTCTGCAATGCGTCACGCGCATAGCCCAAACCCAATTGCTTGCACACCACATTCGCCTCTAACAGCGACCAGCCATCCGAGCAAATGGTGCCCCATTTGCCGTTGTTTAAACGCACCTCTACGCGTCCTTCTTGGATAGTTCGGCCACCTCTCAGACGCACATCCATGCGGTGTGTGTAATGTAGTCTGTACTTTGCTTCATAATACTCAGGTTTTTCTTCGTTTGCCGTTTCAAAGCCCAGAGGGGCATTGCAAATCACACCGGCTGCTTCACTCGGCTCACAGTCATGTGTACCCCAGCCGTCGAAATGACAGTGTGTTAGTTCCTTTTCGTGGCCCTCACAGTACAGATTATCCATCCAAAAACGTTTCTTGGCCGGACCAAAATAACCACTATGTGTGACCTTGCGCAGGCCGGGAAAACCCATCTGTTCGCACACAATATGTCCTTCCGTTACATCCCATTCGTCGTCGCACACTGAACCCCAACGGTTGTTGTGCAGAACTTCTATGTTGCCTAAAACGAGACACAATATATTTTCGATTTGTTTTAATTGAATAATACTGATCGGACTTGCTAAAAAATGTGTGTTGTGAGTGTTTCCTCCTAGCACTGCTATTTTTGTGCTCTTCGCTGTTACAGTGTGTCATTAAGAACAAAAATCTCATAATTTTTATTTTCAACTCTTTTTTTTTTTTTTTCATTAAACTTCTTTTTGTGTGAGTGGTTTTTGCTTTTGGGTGTCAAACGTTGATCATTTTATAAATTGTGGTTTTCAAATGTAACGACTAATTTGGTAAAATAGAACGTTTAGTTTTTGTTTTGCTTTTTTCGGCCAAGTTTAATGGGGCTTGTTTCAATTTAATTTATACAAATAGAAGAGGAAAAAACTTAAATTGGATTTATAGTTTGTAGTTTATTAATATGATTATTTTAGAAGTGGGAGTTGAAGTAGATTAATGATGCAAATAATCAAGTTTCATGAACACATGAACACATGAACGAACACACTGTTCATCAGCAGAACTTTGGTGTCACATATGACTAACGAACTTTCTTTGATTCAATGAAGAACTGTGGATCCGGGTTTATCAAAAGTGGAATTATTTTCCACTGCGTAAGCAAGAGTCTATAAATGTGGAGGTTGCAGGTTTGATTCCCGCCTAGATCCCTGGGTGTTTCTGCAGACTGTGTGTGTGTTGTTTAAAAATACTCCAAACTTGAGTTTGTCTGCTCCTCTATTCGCATTTAATATTTTCCTCAATCCAAATGGCCTTTCAAAGATTTTGAATTTATTTCTCGAAATATTTATGTTTGGCCCCCAATGTGCAGTGTATGAGCACAACTTGGACTATAATTTTCTGGTTTTATACGGATTTCTAAGCGCCACTATCCGCACATGCTTATCAGCATAACAATACTCGATTGATATTTAGTGCTGGTACCGTGAATAGCTGTTCACTAATGTTAGGACACACGCTATCAGACAACAACAAAAACTATTTTCGTACTCGGACTCAAAGTGTATTAATAAATATTGCGGTGCTGCATCAAGATACTTCTGAACAATTAATTCGAGAAAACACAGATCGTTGATGCACTACTTTAATTCTACTTGAGTGAACAAGTGGCCTCGGACAAGTCGTTCTGTGCATTTCCTCTTGGAAAGATGTTGCAGCGCTCGTATTAACGAGCAAATGAATCCAGTCAGTACATTACAGATAATTGTGACTGATGCCGATATTTGTCCACCCCATCTCTAATCTACGTGCTTTATTCAAACAAAAAAATTATCACCACTTTTTTTTGGCACCGTAGCTCAATATCAGATAGAAATTTAATCAAGTTGTCTATTGTTGAACTGTTTATGTAATTAGAAAAGAAACATACAATTTAGTTTGCTCTTTATTATTACTTTATTCAAAATGAATTAATTCAATATTATAATTATAAAAACAAACACATCTAGAGGGTTATTAACCCTAAAAAGCATTTACAAATCAATATCAGAAACAGAGGCCTTGGCATTTATAAAATTGCAGTTTGACTTTGGGGATTTGAAAATTTAATAACGAAATAATCAAAAATTATTACAATAATTTTTTAAGGTGGCAATGGCTGAAGAAGTCCTGGGTCGAGCCCAGTTTCGTACTAATTCATAGGAAAAAATTTGGCATTTTTTCTTAATATGTATTAGTGTGTCTTTGGGTCAGTTGATGTCGCACTGAACAGTGCCGGCTTCAGCTGTAACCACTGCACATCAGAGCGCCCTCCTTCATCGGCATTATGTAACACCGGGGAAGGAAAATATCTACTAAAACAAGGCTTCAATATTGAATAGCTCTAAAAAGGATATTTTACATCTTTGATGTTTGAAGGGGGAAACTCTATACAAACATACAAACATCTAATAACGAGGAAAAATAACTTGTTGAACTTCGGCTTCTTTTGAAGTGGGTTAAAGTATGACAGCCACTTCCGAATATGATGCTTTACAAGGAACAATTTAACGATACGATACAACTACAGATTTTGCTTTCCAAATATTCCTCCTTCTTCCACTTCCTTGCTCCTCCTTCCTCCTCCTTCTTTCCACTCCATATATTTTATTTATTTTAATTTATTTCTATTGAATTCTATATTTTTCTAATTGCTTTATTTTATTTATTTATTTATTTTTCATTATTTAAGTTTTTGACTCGAAACCAGTATTTTATTTCTAGCCAAATTTTGCCATGATCATTTTTCGTTTTGGATTTTGTTTTCCTTAAAACAAAAACATTTACTCAACCATAAATTTATCACAAAAATGTATTTATTTATTTTTGTTGTTAAAAAAAAAAAAGTAGGCGATTTTTTTTTAGGAACAACTAACCTTCATATTCCGCATCACCGCCAACCAAACGTATGGCGCCCTCTTCTTTGTTCAAAGTTTTTATATATTTTTGCACTAAACGTTGACGTTCGAGTCGAGCCTCCTCCAAAGAATGATGAACCACTGCATGACACATTAAAGCATAAAAAAATATGCTTAAAATTATTGATAAATTTATTAAATCAAGCATTTTAGCTGCTGCATTTAAACATCGAGAAGAAAAGGATCTTGGCCTTCGTTTTCCGTTTTTTCTTAAGTAAAATTATTTTATTTATTTGACAAATTTTCCGATCACTTTGTATTTTAAGATGTGTATTTATTTAAAGACTACAGAATTGAAACTAAATTTTAGAACATGAAATTGTGTTGAATTAAAGCTGGGTATACAATTGCAAAAGGCTTTTGCAATCGTAATTTTGTTTTTCTTTTTTCTTTTTTTTTTTCTAAATGTTCTAAACAAAATTAAATCAAAAAAAAATATATATAAATGATTTAACGTTGTTATACATAGATCGCTCTTAAAATTACAAAAACAATACATTAGAAACAATAGTGGAAAAAATGAACGACAACAGAAAACATGCAACAAACACATGAGAGTATGAGTATGTGTATGTGTGTGTGTGTGTTTATTCGGACTCATGCTGGAGAAGCTCTTCAAACAAAAGTACGAATTTCGAAAATACTCAGCAAGCACAATTAATTAGAAAAAAAAATATAGATTAGATACAGATTAATGGAACCCCCAACAACAATTAACTGAATATATTTTCTAAATGCTCGCTGAACTTCAAATAGCGGAACCATTTTTATTTTGGAATTTTGTTTGTTTCGAATGCTTGTAGTGTTTTGTTGCCTGGGCGATTTGAAGCTTTAAGAGGGGCAGTCCGGACTAGACAGTGATGACGTGGTAACGCGCACACACACACAAACTTACTTTTTACACTTGAGAGGGTTTTTGTATTCATTTGTTTCTTTTTGTTTTAGCAAAATTTTATTTAATCATGACGTTATATTTTTTGTTTCACCTCAAGGTCAATCTGCAATCATCTCTTCTATTCGATTAAAAAAAAATTAAATTTTTTTGAAATATTTCATTTGCCAAATGGCTTGTCACTATATTTTCTAAGTAAAAATAAATAACAAAAAAATATTAGTTCACTTTAGATACTTTAAACTTTAGAATAGAAATTAGCAAAATGAATTGATGAAATGAATGAATGAAATTATATGAAACCTAAAAGTATGCTACAATTTATAACTTTCTAAAGAAAAGTTTCAGTTTCCCAAAAAATACATAAAGTCAGTGGATTTTATTGCTATAAGCCAAGCGCTCTGGAGATGACCCCTACAACACATGGGATAGTTAGAGAAATGGCAGGAGGTGAAGCTTCACTATTTTACAACTCTGCTTTTGTAAGTTCTTTGTTTTTTTTTTATTGCAGTGTTGGAGACGTATTAAATTTTGAAGCTTCGTTTTAGTAGCCATTTTAGTATTTTTTTTTTTATTCGCCGGTACTACACAATAAGAAACAGGAAATTTTTGGTTTTGTAGCCAACGTGCAGACTACTTCAGCCATCGCAATATTGATGCTATTCCTCACTGGTACCACAATTCTTAAAGCCGGTGCTTTAAAATTTTGTATAGCACTTACAGCAAAGCTTTTCCTTTGTTAATTTTCTGAGTGATCTGTATCTGCTCCTACAATTATGGAATAAATTTCATTAAATAGAGAACTCTGGTTATTCTAATTGTAAATTTTTCCTATTTTGTATTTTCATTACGATTGCACCGCACATGAGTCTCTTCTCCACCATATTTGATATATTAAAATTAGAGTTAATTTGATTTAAAGAAGCGACATAAATAATTATAAAACCCAGAAATTGTGCTCCACAAATTCTTGTATCGTAATTTGACAATATATTCTACAAAAGAAGAAATACGAACGAAAACAACTTTTATTTCTAATTATCGCTTTAACATTTACAAATTAAAAAAACCAACTGAATTTAAAAAATTTTAAGAATTCGCCACATTAGAAGTGTTTTTGAACAGAGTAAATAAGAAAAAAAGTTTCACCACGTTTCTGTGGCATTTCAGTAACTCAAAATGTTGCCCTAAAAAAAATACAAACAACAAAATTTAATTTCAGCAATAGCAGCGTACACTTTAAAATATGTTTAATTTTAGATTTAAATCAATTTTTAAAAAGTCTTTGATGATGAATAAAGAAAATTTTAAACTGAAAATTTTATTTTAGTATTTTATGAAATATTCCCCCATCTTTTCGGCAACTTTATGCTGCCCAAAAAGTTAAAAACCATTTCATTTGCAATTATAATTAAATTAAAAATTTCAATTGTATAAATTTTCATTTCAGTATTGTAAATAATAAACAAGTACAATTCATAATATTTAAAACAAATTGCAAAGCAAAACTTATTAATTCCATACCTGAGGGATATGCAAATAATACCAACCTACGTACTTGGCAACATAATAAATTTGCAAATATAAATTTAATAAAGCAAAAATCGAAAGCAAAGAACTGTTTTTATTTTTTAATAAAAAGTAAAAAATCTCAACAAAACCAAATTTGAAATGTTGGGGAAAAATTAGAGCATACTTAAAGGCGAATGGTACACATTTTTACATAAAAATAATTTTTAAATACTGAATCGAATGTACATGAATGTCGCGAAAAAAAATTCACTTCAAACATCAGTAAAAACCACCGAATATCCTCAGGGATGTAGTAAAAATATACAAAAAAAAGCATTTTTAACAAGAAAAAATGTAACGCACAATCAGTTAAAATTCATTTGCATATAAAAAAAAAATTTAAATAAAAATCTCGGATAGCAGAATCTAGTAGTGACCGTAACAGACATGCATAAGCAAATCAGGGTTTTGTAAAACAAGTTCGCTTTTATGTTCATGTTTTACATTAAATGTACAAAAATTTTATTTACTGGCAAAGTTGTTGGAGTTGTTTGCTTGATTCCCAGTGCTGGTTATGGTTTGCTGCGCTTTAAAAACCTAAGCAAACTCAATCAATTTGGCCATTGCTGTAGTTTTTAGAAACGTTATAATTTGAAATTTAATTTTGTTTTTCACAGAAGGCTCCTCAAATTTTGTAACAAAATTTTTATGTTTCAGTAAAATTACTATAAATTGGTTTTATGTTCTCTTTGTATAGCTTTCATATTTAATATTAAATAAAAGTTAAAAAAAACACTTTGAAATTTCGATACAGTTCGGTTATAACGAACTCCGCGGTACCGGGCAATTTCGTTCTTTATAGGCGAAGTTCATTATAACCGGAGTCAATAATTTTTTAAATACAGTCTTCACAAGAATTTTTTTTAAAAATGTTCTTATTTTTTTTTTTTAATTTCTTAACTTTTTTTTAAATTTCCTTAATTTTCTTAAATTGTTGACAATGTACACTTTAGAGTCTCATATATTTCATTTTTTTTTCTTTCAACATTATTTAGAGAGAAGTTCTTTTATATTTTTTGGTCTTTTACATTTTGACTTGCTTAAATTTAATGTATTTATTTGATAGTATTAGAAAATTGTGATAAATAATTTCTAAATAGTTTCAAAATACAGCAAAAAAATTTTTATTTTTTTTGTCCGTATAAATTTTCATGCATTTTTGTGTATGCGACTTAAGCCGTGCATTTGCTATAACCGTAGGTCGCTATAACTGTACAAATTTGTATGAAATATTAATACAAACCTATTGGGACCGGAAAATTTTTTCGTTGTAAGCAACAACGTTATAACGAAGCTCCACTGTAATTAGAATATTAAAATTATTTTCCCAATACATATTTGCCTATCAAATGTTATTTCTCATGGGGAATGAAATTTGTCTGAAAATATTTTTAATTTTTTTTTGAAAGCAATAATTTTAAAGTAAATTTTAGAAATTTCGACTTAACTTTCGTATATCAAGTTCCATACAGTTTGCAGTATAAAATCGTATATTCGACCATTTAAATATTGTCAGAAATTTGGTATACATGCATATTTATTTTGCCGCGTGGAAGCGGATCAGCCTTGTGGAGCAGAAGATTTTTTTTTTTTTTTTATCTGGAACCAGCACTTAGGAAATGACCTCTACACATGCGATGCATTGTGCTGGAACTATAGGAAATGGATAGTTAGAGAAACCACAGGAGGTGAAGCTTAATTTATTATTTTACAGCTCTGCTTTTTGCAAGTGTCTTGTTTATAGCAGTGTTGAAGCTTCGGTTTAGTAGCCATTTTTTTTTTATTATTATTTTACTTCACCGGTGCAAACAATACGAAGGAGGGTGCTCTGATGTGATTGTGGATTGCTATCAGCTTAAACCGGTATTGTTCAGTCCCTAGTGACTATGCCTTCGCCACTGAAACCTTTCGACAGCAACTGACACATAAACAGACACTAATGCACATCAGAAAAATGCGAGATGTTTTTTTTTATAATTTTAGTCTGAAACTGACGTTGAACCCAGGTCTGTTTTGGTTTTGTAGTCAACGTGCAGACTACTTCAGCCATCGCCAGAAGCAAAAGATTTTAATATTTTTTTGCATTTTGAGCCAGTCTATTACGATATACTCATTGAAATTTTTTAAAAATAAGCAGAAACGCTAACATCTTAAAAAAAAAAAATAAATAAATATGTATGAACTTTTGAAAACAAAACGAATTTTTGTCGGAAGCAATATTATTTGTATGAATATAAAACTTTTTTTTTGCACGGTATGTGATGTGAATTTCTATGCGCTAAATTATTCTCCATTAAAATGTGAATTATTTAAGCAACGCTAATTTTTTTAAATTTGTGGAAATATGTAACTTTTTAGTCTGAATATAATTATTTGTCGGAATAAGGATTTTTTGCATTATGAAAATACATTTCAGTATCAATAAAATAGTTTTCATCAAGATTTTTATTCATGAAAATCAAACGGCTTTTAAAACGTTCTCCCAAAAATTGTGTTTTTTGTCTGAAGAGGGATCTATTTACCTTTTGTCTGAATATGTATACATACATACATACATATGTATGACCATAAGTTTTTATAAGAGAAAATATATATTATGAAATGATATTAAACTACTTTTTAACTTTGTCCCAATATGCATGTACATACATTTCTTTCTGGTTTTTGTGAATATAGAATTTTTTGCATTTTATCGAAATGTATATTCCGTCTGCTTGAAAGTACTGCCGGAACAAAAAAAATGTTTTTTGTATTTTTATTTATCTTTTCTCTTTTGTCTGTACATAATTGATTCTTTGAAAAGACAGATGTGCTCATTTAAATGCGTTTTAATTTCTGATTGTTTTATTGAAAAATATCAATCTACTGTTTTACGCACTGTATTATTGAATTCCACCTACACAGCTCCATGCACACATACTATATACATACATACATACATACACATTCAAGCATTAATATAAATAAATCATGAATATGCTGGTTTTTTACTGTTACAGTTGTTGCTATTGTTGTTGTTTGGCTTCGTCACTGTTCGTTTTGCATTTCGGCGACTGCTGCTGATGATGATGATGACGGCAGTGAAGAGAAGTTTCGTTGTAAATGGTTGAACGATTAAATATGGACAAAATTATATACAATTTGTTGCGGATGTATGAAAATATTGACCGACTTGTCAAACAAATAACAATATTTACACTCCTGCTACCAAAGAGCCGGAAACAAAAGGAGTAAATTAAAGTACTTGAGAGGGTGGGTCTTGATTGTGTTTTTTTACAATACATTTTCAAAGATAGGATTGTCATAACAGACTGCATTAAATTTCATATACAGCAACTATAAAAGGCAATTGAAATTTATTTTTTACAGTCCAAGGCAAAGGCTTCATTAAAATTTGTTTAAAGGTTCATTTCAAAACAGCTGTTAGAACGAGTTTGTTTTATTAATTAGCTTGAGGAGCACTCGTATAGATTCCTAACTGTATTAAACAAATATATATTCCTTATACAGCAGTATAAGTTAGAAATTAACTGAAAAAACCTTAAACAAGCAACCATAGTATACTTTAGGAAGCAATTTGTCAAGCTCATTTGTTTTTTTTAGGATAAAAGAAATTTTTCTACGTTACTCACACAAGTTAGAGAATTTACAATTATATCGATTTATTTTAAAAATACTATAAATGTTTAGTCAAGTTTTATGCGAAATTTCTAGTGCGTTACGATTAGAAATTAAATAAGTTTTTAAAAAATCACATTAAACATTTCCAAAATAGCGCATTTATATACTGATAATAATGGCTAATGAAAAGTTAATTTTTTTACAAACGCAGCTCATATGTAGGGGCAAATAAATTTTCTTTGTGATGGCCTACTTTTAGGATGAAAATTTTAACATTTTATAAATTTCCTACAGATTTTAAACGATTGTTAACAAAATATTGGAACAAATAGAAAATATTTAATAAAGAAACATTTAAGCTTTACAAAGAATCAAGAAATATTGATTATAAAAATATAGATTATAAAAAATCCCAGTGTTAGGAATGTAAAGCATTTCCTTTTATGGTAGCCTACATTTAGGATTGTAAAACAATTAAAGTACATATTCAGTTCTCTTTGTCTTTTCTAATGACAATGTTTTTTCGTAATTAATAATTTAATTGACTCCCTGTTTATTTTAATTGATTTTTGTGTTCTCTCAGGACAGTGCTCTCGAAATGGCCAAATTTTAAAATTTTTTTTGAATTAAAACTTTTAATTGATTCTACGATTTTCGTGATAGGTTGAAATCTAATTATTACTTTAATTGAATATTCGTTTTTGTTTTTTTATAGAATCTTGAATTTACTTTTTAACTTTAACTAGGTAAACCCATCATTTTGAAAGTATTTTCACAACCGGTGTCGCAACTTTTATTACTTTTATATCCAGCAACCTGCCGACCTAACCTTAACTAACTTAAGCCAGTACTTTAAACAGTGCTTCTCGGACGGTCCTCTAAATAATTTATATTTAATTTTGTATTATAGTATAAAATATGTGTTAATAGTTATGATTGCCTGCTTTTAGGCTACTAAATATTCTCTGTTCTACGAAATATTTGTACGATAAAAGGGATTACTTTAGTTCCACTTGATTTAATGTTCATTCAAATTGCCTCTCCACTATTTAATATACTGGCCACAAACTACTTAAATTAAATTTTTGTTTTTTTTTCTTTTGCTTTAATTGTATAAACAAACTATAAACACAATATACAGAAATTATATTTTCATAAATATTTAATGAACACATTATGAATAGCAAGCAGGCACGCTTTAGTAAAACGTCTACATGTACTCGTATTATTCATATAATCCAGCAAATAATGTTTGACTTTCCGTCGCAATGACAAATTTTTGCGCGTTTAATGTGAAATATATTTAACACATGTTTTACTCTCAAAATATATGTTTATTCAATTTCCAAGCTATTGTTTTAGAAGTCTATAAATATTTTTGTTGTTGTTGTTGTTGTTTTTTTTTTATTTTATTGTTTGAAAAAAAAAGCACTCAAATGCCTTTAACATGGCACCAAGCTACGCGCTTTTGCTTTTTCAGAGTCAAGTTCATTCAATTGGTATAAACATTCGCCGCCATAAATGAACACGTATTGTTAGAAAAACATAACAATCTGTAATGAATTAGTTTCATTTGTATTGTTTGTTATGTTAGTGAATTGTAGATATGGGCTAATGATTTACAGATAGTCTATATTTTTCTTTGAAAAATAATTTTAATGATTTGAACAAATTTATTTTTAGCAACACTTTATTATTTTTTTTTTTTGTATCGACAATAATTTGCGCTAAAAACATGAATTAAAAAAAATTATTGCCATATTGTGTTGCGAGTCACGTAAACAAAAATATTGCTGGAATTTCAAAAAGCAGCATTTAAAAAACATAAATAAATAATCATTAATATTTACTGGCATATAGAGAAAAAAAATTTTTTTGGTTTATAAATAGAATTTTATGTGAAAATTTGTTTATGAAAAATTTTCATAAATCAAAAATATTTTTTTTTATGATTCCGGCAGTTAATCTGAAGATAATAAAAACCTTATGCAGGTGTTTAACCATGTGATAAAATTAAAAAAAAAAAACTCCAAACTTCAAAACAGTACAATATGCATAAAAAAATTGCACAACCTGAGTATATACAATGAATATAATGTGGGATTTACACAACTTGTGTTATACATTTGACATGTAAATTTTTACCATACAACATCCGTACGTAAATATCAGATGACTAGATTTAACTTTTCCTATATTTTCTGATTCCACAACAGGTATATTAAGATATGGAAAGTTATGTATGAGTGAAATATATCGTCCAAAATCAGTTTGAGTGGAAGTCATGGTGGTTACAAGCATTAACTCGAGTTTTTAACGCAAGAAAAAAATTTTTCAACAATTACAAATATTCTAGGTACTATAAGCCTAAAAATATACTACAGTTTCAAGTTCGAAAAAAAATATATTTTAATAGTTTTTAAATTGTTGCAGTAGGCTTTATTATAAGCACAAAATTAATTATAAAATAAAAATTCGAACTTTTCGTTTTGCTTTAACAGCCCTAAAGTATGCAGTAAAACATAAGGACTGAAATATATCGTCCAAAATCAGTTTGAGTATAAGCCATGGTAGTTATAAGCATTAAGTCGAAGTGTTAACTTAAAAAAAAAATTCAACAATTACAAGAAAGTCATGTAATATAAGCCTAAAAATATACTACAGTTTCAAGTTAAAAAAGAAAAAGAGTTTTTAAATTATTGCAGTAGACTTTATTACAAGCACAAAATTAATTGTGAAATAAAAATTGGAATATTTGATTTTTCTTTTGCAGCCCTAAAATATAGAGTAAAACATAAAGTTCAGAAATTTGTCTTTTTTTCTCATAATAAAAAAAAAATGTTGTCTGTACAAGTATATAGTGCCAAGGTTTATACAAATCCCATATTTTTTTATATTCTTATAGATTTCTTTTTTTACTTTCCGAAATATTTTGTTTCTTTAAATGTGTTTTATTTTATAAGTTATTTAATGCATTCTCACATCACAGCATCTTTAGTAGTCCTCAAATGCCAGCAGTATTTTTTTACAAATGATGATGACAGTTTATTTTGTTGCTTTTTAAAATAATATTTCCAAAATTGCTATATTTGTACATATTTTGCTTTCCTTTTTCCTTTTTTAACTTGGTCGTATATCACTGGATTATGTACTTGTTTGAAAATTCATTCACACATGTGTATCCTGAAAGCAATACATCATCAAGTGGTGAGACTTGCAATAACACAATGCTCGTTTGAATTTCTGTTGCTCCGACTTCAGTATACTAAAAACGAACAATAACACAAATACACTATAAAGTAAACAACATCATGCAACAGTGAAGCAATAACAAACGGAAATCCGGAAATTCGCATACATTCATACACAAACAGAACACATACTACAGTTCTTGTACTCAGTGTGTCAGCACAAGCACACATACACGAGCTGCATTATAACAACATATAGATTGTCTCGTTGGCAAGAGTAGAACAGTTAATTTTATAGATGAGAACGATACAACTACGAGCAGAAATCATATTTTAAACAAATGTAGTTACATTGCATACACTGACAAAAAGAAATTGTTCTTTTTATAACAAAGAATTCTATCTTTAGCAAACACTACATTGTACACTCATTTGTTAACGTTTCACAATAATTCTATGCCGCGGTATTTTTCGAATTAAAATTTCTAACTTTTTTGCACGGTGCTTTAAATCTTCTCATATTTTGCTATCATTTCCAAATGCAATACAAATTACAATGGCAATGCACAGATGTTCTAACAACATTCTGCACTAATACTCCAACAAGTTGCACCATATTAAAAAATAATAGAATACAGAAAATGATGTTGGAATCAATAATGAATTATTTAATATAAAACAATGGTCGTGTGTGTGTGTGTGTGTGTGTGTGTGCTTATGTGACAAAATGCATTTGCCAATAAATTATTTCTACAAAGAAAAATAAATTATAGCCAACAAAAATAAGGGAGAAGGGGAAAAAAATAAGTTGCACAAAAATTAATATCAATTAAATAGCAATTCATTATAAAAAGGACAAATTTACTATAATATCAGTTCACAAATCAAACAATTTCGAAAAGTTTGCTTTAGAGAAAATTTGGGTCAGCAAAGTATATTTTTAAGTAGTAACTGATGTTGCGGTTTTGGTTTGAACAATTGGGAAATGTTGTGTTCCAGATAAAATAAGGCAAAAAAAAATAAATACATTGGAGTTTCTTAATTGTTTAACGATTTCAATATGAAATTAAGCAATTTTAAAGCAAAAATATTACTCATCCTAAAAGTAGACAATGTTAATAGTTTAACTGCTAAAGTGCTTTCTTTCTTAGTTATAACTTTGAAATACAGTACAATACCGTTAATTCGTCAACGAAGGGAGCAACTGGTTTTTTACGAATACAGGAGTTTTCGAAATAAAGCGATTTCGATTAAGCGAAATTAAAATTAACAAAAAAAAAAGATTTACAGGACTTTGAATAAGAACTAACAAACTAAAAAGCCATTACTATTTTGATTTGGAAGAGAACAAGCATTTACTACAGCCAAAATAGAGTCTTAAAACCTTAAAACGCTCATAAGGAAACCATTTTGTAACATAAAAATACACACAAAAATTAATGGATGTAAATAAATTAAAAAAGCGTGTTTTAATTTACTACATGCTTGTAAATTTTCAGAAATTATTTTGATAGAACATTACGAGACAATGAAACAATGAAATAAAAAAAAACTAAAGACGCGATAGACTGCAACGAATTAAGTATGCTGTATAATACAAGAGTATAAAAATCCTGAAAATATGCAAAAGTTTTTCAAAACCCATAAATGAATAGAAGAGTTATGAAAAAATACTGATAATTTTATTTTTAAAATAATATAGTTTCTTTTTAACAATACGGACGGACGAAACTTTTCCAATATTTTCAATGAAACATTTTTTTTTTTTCGAGAAAAAAAAATTATACCGGTTTGGAGTGGCATTGTCCAAAGCTCCACAGCTCACTGCAAACTCTAGAGATTTAGAAATAAGTATATTTAAAAACTATTGGTGTTAACGAAACATCGTCGCGTGATTAGCAGTGAATAAAATTTAGAAGTCACCGTTCCTCAAAACTGGCATTGGGGGCAGTGTTTGTCAGAATCTTTATGGTAAAAAGCAGTGGCTTTTTTATTCTAAACACTTCTCGTGACTAATAATTTTTCAGTTACAGGGATTTAATCACCCATCAGAAATACCGCTGGCGATGGTCGAACTAGTCTGCACGTTGACTACAAAACGACAAATTTTTTCCTGGGTGCAACCCCAGTTTCAGACTCAAAAACATCGCGCATTTTTCTGTTGTGCATTTGTGTGTCTTTGTGTCAGTTGTTGTCGGAAGGTTTCAGTGGCGAAAGCAGTGAACAGTAACTGCTTCAGCTGTATCCAATCCACAACCGCATCAGAACGTCCTCCTTCGTCGGTATTGGGTAGCATCGGCGAAGTAAAATAATTACTAAAAACGGCTACGAAGCTTAAAAATTTAATACGTCTCCTTGATATCAGAGACGCTACAACACTGCTATAAAAACAATTAACGTGCAAAAAGCACGAAGCTTCACTCCTATCATTTCACCTACAAACCCTTTCCTATAGTTCCAGCACAATGCACCGCATGTGTAGGGGTCATCTCCTGAGTGCTGGTCCAAGAGAAAAAAAAAGTGCTGTGCCAGAGTGTTTTTTCCTAGAGGCAGGTACACTTTTACCTTTAGGTTCTTAAGAAACACTTAGTATAGCAGTTACGGCACTAGTAAACCGCTCGTTGAGGGTTCAATTTATGCCAAAGGCATTTCCCCAAGCACGAAAATATGTATTCGTATTTATTTTTTCTAGAAATACCAGCAACCCGCAATGATATCCTGAATTTTTGTAACACAATTTATATTTGTATAATTAATGAAGCCTGGTTCCTTTATAAAACCACTGGATAGTGGTTGTATTTAGTTCACTTTGCTCAAAAATGTTTGCATAATTAATCTGGATTTATTATCATTTAAAATAGTTCTTATATATTTTATTGCTGAACGTGTTCCAGTTGTGGTCACAATTTAATATTAAAAGATGTCATGTCGTTATTTAAGTTGTAGGCGTTGATGTGTAAAATGTTTTGTCTGCCCGTACAAACATTTTATGGCCATAACAAGAACCTTATTTCTCTATCCCCATCCCTCATAGCGCTCTCCACCCAAAAAATAATAATTTACTGCTGACACTCACACGAAGCAAACAATATAAGCAATTCCTCCCAGCTGTAAAATATACAAGCACTAAAGGACTTTTATATCAATATTAACACATTTTAAAAGGTATTCAAAAACAACATTCCTCTCTTCAACTTTTCTACTTACACTCGTTCATGGAAATGTTAAAGCACTTGTTTCATAGACTTTTATAGCAGGATAAATGTATTGTGAAACATTTATGTAGAAGAAAGTAAAAAAGAAAGAAATTCCTGCCTAAGAACTTAAAGGTCTGGTTAAAGTAAAAGTTTACTTGTGCTGTTTTTAAAAACGAAAACTAAACATATTTATTTCAACTTAAAATAAACAAATATATGTATATGTATGTGCGTGTATCTATTAAGCAGCCTATAAATATGCAATAGTTTGTTAGTTTTCTTAGCAAATAGTTTTATTACGGAAAAGTATTTAAAACAAACTTTCCAGTTTACTGGTCACTTTTGGTACATTTAAAACTTTTGAAAAGTTAACTGTTTGGAAAAATTATTTTAAAAATTTCCTTGATAACCCAGAAAGGACATGTACATTTTTTAATATGCAATTTTATATTTAGAGAAATAAATAAAGTTGTGTGCAAACATTTTAATTATTGCATTCAGGGAATTGTTTTAAACACTTTTTTAATGCAGCAAGAAAATTTCAAAATAAAGTTTTAAAAATTTTAGACAACCTGGATTAAATTATGCTTGATCGCTTTAGAAAAGCTTTATGAAATGCATTTAGTTTAAGTATTGATTTTATTTAGAAATAATGTTGTTGGAAAAGTGAAGAGGAAGTTGTATCAGTAACTGAAGTATGAAAGACAATGCCAGTGTTGCAAGATTCAACAGAATATAAAATTTATTTTTCAATAAAAATTTACCATTTTATTTATAAATATGCAGCAAAAATTATGAAAACATATATTATTATGAAAATATGCACTTATCAATCACATATTAAAAATATTACCTTAAACAATATTCGGCCAAATAAAAACTTATTCGGTATGCTCAGTTCATATTAGACGTCTGCACGAATGCATTTAAACTTCGTTTCAAGTTATGGCCTTTTCTTCGTGTTAGTGCTTGTCGATTGCTTTTGGCTTTGCTATGCAACTCGTGAACTGTTTAAAATAAAAATGAAACGAAAGCACGCACGAAAATTCCAATCAACTCAAAAGGGAATGGGAATCAGCAAATTATTCCCTCACATCAACGAAAGATTACTGATGGTTTTGTATCAACAAACATACTGTGACACACCATAACATTCCTTAACATTGCGGCTGTTATAAACCACAGTAAGGGAAAAAATGAAATGTTTGATGAGAAATATTGAAATTCTAATATATTTGAACAATGTATGTAATGACAAACGTTAATTGTACTTTTAAAAAATTTCCTAAAAATTTGCAAGGTTTTCTTATTCAAAATAACACTTTTCTACTACAACAAAATTATTCACATTTGCACACTCCTACACATCAACGTATACTGATGAATCGTGTAAATTAACTGCAACCGTTGAAACAAAACTTGTGTATGGGCTTGTATGCATGTGCGAATGATTTTGTTGTTGTTTCTCTCTATATTTTTCTCACTTATTATGAGCGCTAACTTTTTGGTTTTTTCCATTCCAGCAACAAAAAAGCAGAAAAATGTTAAACTGTACGTTAATGTTTTGGTATTGTTATATGTGTTATATTGATGTTTGTTTTTTTTTTCTTTGAAAGGGTATGCAAAGGGATTCAACTCGTTGAATGAGTTGTTTTACGTTGAGTTCAAATTCAGCACAACAACTACTGTAAACATTTAATTCGTTTTTTTCTTATGTCGCATTTGATTTGATTCGTAATGAAAAATATCAGTCGTTGACAGCAAAAGTAGTGATGTGAGAAACTGTGAGTTGAAAAACAAATCCATTCATGCAGAGGTCTAGTTCATATAAACATGGAGTTACCAACCATCCCTGTTAATTATTTTGCCAACTATCCCATTGCACATGCCAGCGATAGCATCTGCTACACCGAATTTTTTTTTTTTAAATTAAAAAAAATACGTTCTTTGTTTAATTTTCTTCACACATACTCGTGCACAGAAAGCAGACATATTAACTGAAAAGAACAAATGTGACATTTATACGCAATAACAAGGAACGGAACATTCGTGTGCTTTGCTAAAACGCAACATTAAATACGAAAATGTATTACAGTGTCAACTGAAATAAATGTAGATAATGAAACAAAAAAAAAAACAAAAAAAAATAGATTTGCACACTTCTACAGTAGGAGGTGGTCTTATGGGAAGTTAATAAAGCAATTAGAAAGGCACATGATATGCTTCAAAATGCTCTTACGTACGTTCAATTAGTCCCATTAAAATGTGACTTAAATAAATTAAATTATAAATTTTAAATTAAAATAACTCCGAATTCGCTGTAAACTGTTTAACTTAAAAAAAAGAAAAACAAATGATGGAATATTAAGTTGTGTTTAAGTTTATAGTTCATAATTTATCGCAATAACGTGACAATTAGTTTTTATTATAATAAAACAAGAACACATTCCGGTAGCCTACAGCGTGAGCATTAGTCTATCAATATGGAGGTTGCCGTTTCGATTCCCGCCTACACCCCTGACTGTTTCTGCAGCCAAACTTTTATTAAAAGCTTAGCAGACCGTGTGTTGTTTAAAAATATATTCATTGTACTGATTGCAGTTCAAATAAAAATCACTAATTCTGAGATTAATCAAAAATTTAATTTCTAAGGGAAACGATTTCTCTTTATATTATATCACTTATAGTAATTCGGAGTAGTTTGGAGTAATTCGGAGTGAAAATATACAAAAACCACCGTATAGGAAGGGAAACGACTTCTCATTATATTATATTACTTATAGTAATTCGGAGTAGTTTGGAGTAATTCGGAGTGAAAATATACAAAAATCTCCGTATAGCAAATTAGCAGATTTTGAATAAAATAATCCTCAATTTAATTTTGGTGAAAAACCTTTAATAGATAAATTTGTTCCATATTCGGAGTAATTCCGAGTGAAAATGTACAAAAATCTCCGTATAGGAAATTGTCAGATTTTGAAGGAGAAAAACCTTCAATAGATAAGTTTTTTCCAGATTCGGAGTTCTGTTTCTGTATAAAACTGAAAGCAGTTTATTTGTGAAATTTGTGTTTTTTATCAATTCCTTTCTGTCTTTATAATAATAATTTTTAACACTAAATAGTAGAAAGGGTTCATGATAAAATTAACTTTTTTCGCCTATTTTCTAAAATAAATGTTTCTTATATTTTCTGCAGAAATTGTGAGTCCGAAAGTGATGTGAAATATTTTTCTCTAAATTCGGCATCAATAATAAAGTGGCCAGACGAGAGTTTTTTTTTATTAATTCTTCGGAGTTTATGGAGTTCGTACTCTTTTCGCTATTGTGCTCTTGAACTCCTAATGTGAAATGAAATTTTTTAGACCGAATTGTTAAAACGATTCATCTCTGGAGTCATAACGATGTTTCTAAAAGAATATTTTAAATAGAAAATGTGAAAACTTCGGATGCGGAGTAAAATAATTAAAGTCCATTTATTCGTGTTCGCCTTTAAATTATTCTTTGCAATTGGTATTGAAATTGTTTTAACTATTTTGAAATGTACTTGGTGAAAATTTAATGAATACTCTGATTTTGAATGAAAATATTGTAGAAAAGTGGCATATAGTTTGTCACATCCCTTTTAAAGGCTGCTCACTGTCGCTTTACAATTTATGTTAAGCTCTATGTTCAATGTGACTTTTATAAACTTTTGTATATGTGTGTGTGTGTGTGTGTGTGTGTGTTTTTTCTTGCTTAATCATGCAAAAAAGTCTCTGCAGTAGAGAAAAAGTGAACTAAATCGAAAAAATAAAACGAAAACGAATTACACAAAAATTACAACTACTGCATATTGCCGCTGCAATCATTTCTTGATGGAACCCAACACACACACACACGCACACACTTCTGCAACTACACATGCAAGCATGCGAGTGTTGTATGCACATTTATGCGGATCTTCAGTTAAAGAAAGTCAAGCAGTTTTATAAAAATGCGTTTCTTTTGTAGATTTAATCACATGCGCAGTTAAGTCAATTACACACACAAAAACCTGCAATAACAAAGATTCCACAAAACATATAAAAAAAAAACCTGAAACAATTGGTTAAAATGCCGTATTACCATTTGCATGATTTTCTTGCATCCATGGAGGTTTGTGCTACAATCTAGATTTTCTTGTGGCATCATGCAACAGCAGCATGTGTTGCGAATAAACTGCTCTTTAGAGAGGCGCACGTTGATGAACCAAAAAAAAAAAAGAAAGAAGAAAAAAATTCTTGTATACCAGCCAGTACCAGTGAAAAGCTCTGTGTCGTTTAAATTTGTTGTTATTTTTTTTTCCTCTTATTGATTGCAATGACAATCAGCCTGCCTGTGTCGTAAAAAACTGCTATGTAGATTAAAAAAGCGTAATTTTTTTTAATTTGCATGTTTTTTTTTACCACATACGTTTGAAATTAATTAATTGCATTTAACAAGATAAAACGTTTTAATACACATGCAGAGATATGGAAGAATTACCATAGTTGGGGGAAACTTAACACAGCATTTTTCTGGTTTTCAGTAAAACAAAATGACAAGACACAGAACCAGAACCAGAAACAGAAACAGACACATTCTTTGCTCTGCTGAGTGCAGTATGCAGTTTATAACTGCATTCATTGTGAAACTGTTTATTTCGGTAAATTTTATTTTCAATTCAAGAAAAAAGAAAATGAAAATCATTGATCCCTTGCAATAACATAGAACATAAGATGTTACTCCGAATAAATAATTTTCTCCTACAAATAATTGAAAGTCAGCACGATAAATGAAAATAAATGGGAATTTCGTAAGAAATAAATATAAATAAAGGGTGGTTAAATTTCAAGGGCCGATGTTGATTTTGAATAAAACACAAACTATTTAGGAAATTATTGTAATTTTATTTTATTATGATATATTGGTATTACTCAATTATGTATGGAACAAAATATCGGCCAAATGGGCGCCGCGACCACGGCAACAGTGGATGATCAATTTTCGAAGAAAATCATCTTCAGTGATGAGGCACATTTTCACCTCAGTGGATTCGTCAATAAACAGAATTGCCGCATTTGGGCGAATGAGAATCCAAGAGTGATTGTCGAAAAACCAATGCACCCACAAAGAGTGACTGTTTGGTGCGGTTTATGGGCTGGCGGCATCATCGGGCCGTATTTTTTCCAAAATGAGGCCGGTCAGGCAGTTACTGTGAATGGTGTTCGCTATCGTGAGATGATAACGAACTTTTTATGGCCCGAATTGGAAGATATGGATGTGGACGATATGTGGTTTCAGCAGGACGGTGCCACTTGCCACACAGCTAACGAAACAATGGCTCTTTTGCGCAACAAATTCAATGGCCGTGTTATCTCACGTAATGGCGATGTCAATTGGCCGCCAAGATCATGTGATTTGACACCGTTGGACTTTTTTCTTTGGGGTTATTTGAAAGAAAAGGTGTACGTCGATAAGCCAGCAACAATTCAAGAGCTAAAGGATGAGATAATTCGGCACATTAACGGCATAGAACCTCCATTATGCCTCAGGGTCATCGAAAATTTGGACCATCGGATGGAGGTGTGCCGCCGTGGTCGCGGCGCCCATTTGGCCGATATTTTGTTCCATACATAATTGAGTAATACCAATATATCATAATAAAATAAAATTACAATAATTTCCTAAATAGTTTGTGTTTTATTCAAAATCAACATCGGCCCTTGAAATTTAACCACCCTTTATAAATAATAATTTATCCAAAGGGTGGGCAAATTTGAGGTTAAAAAGTAAATTGGCTGTCAAATGATGAAATATCAAGCAGTGAGCTGTTATTCTTTCACATTTATTTAGTAAAAAGTTGGGAAATTAACCATGGAACGCTACACTCTTGAACAAAGAATTGTAATTATGAAAATTTAAAATCAAAATGGTGAAAATTTCACTGTATCAGTTTTACTCTCTATTATGAAGTTTTACTCCGAATTCATAAAAAGTTTTATAATGAGGAATATCTTTCGGAGTCAAGCATTAAGTCAAGCATTAATACAGATATATTCTTTATCGAATATACGACGTACGTGTTCTAATGGCAATATGTGAATGAAAATTTTATTTTAATTTTCAAACATTTTAGACAAGGCATATTTATAATTAACTGAATTTATTATAATAGAGCTAAGTAAGGTTTAGCGAAATAGTACTATATGGATATGCTTTCCTCCTCAGTTATTGAGTTTACTTTTGTAAAAAAAATACTTTATGAGAATATCATAAAGTATGTAATAATAAATTTGACATATATTTTTTAAGGGAAAAAGCACAATTTAAAATTAAAATCACATATTTATGATTTTTAACATTATAATCAAATTTAATATAAAGTATTTTAAATATACAGTATCTTATAATATTTTAAATTGACATTATTATATGTTCACTTTGTCCACTGATTTTGCTTTCACTTCTTTTGGCAACGTTGGCATCGCAAACCTGAAGTATCGCTGATACCGATATATCGGCGCTATTTTACTGTATTCTTCTTAAACATTTTTCAAGTTTTTTTGAATAAAGAATTACATTTTTAATACATATATTTTCCATAATAACTAAGAGAAAGCAGGGTATTAAATAAAAACAAAATATTGAAATTGTTTCTTTTTATTCTTAAGCGTTTTATTTTGCCCCACAGTAGTGACATTTAATATTTGTTCATATTACCTTGAACCCAATTAAATTCAATTCGTTATTTTTAAATCTTACGGGGCGGCTTTGAGAACCTCTTGTAGCCGTTGACAACCTGGAATAAATTGGAATAATTTTAGTACACTTCGGTGTAATATTTTCTTCGATAGTGCGATTATTATTTAAGTTTTGGCATACCCTGTTTTTTCTTTGCGCAATTTTAAATAGTATTGCTGATGGTATTTTTTTTTTTTTAATTTAAAATATATTGAAATCGTTGGGGTAAATATTCTCTAACCAGTTGGAATGAACTGTTTTCTTATAAACGAATTTGTCATCCCTTTTTCTACATGTTCTGGTATGAATTCATCATCTTTTAACTGATTTGATTTTGTAGGGGAAAAAGTGAAGGAAAACTCCAAACGAGTTTCTCTGCAGGGGACAAATAACTCATCCTTCTGGCATGTATGCGTGTTTGTTTGTTTAGCACTTTATGGCGATAGCAAACCCTTGCGTACATTTGCTAAGAAACATTCACTTGCTCGCAAAAAAAATATACATATATTGATTATTGTGTTGTATATGTCGTGTGTTACTGATTGTGTTCAATACTTGTTAAAATTCCAATAAAAGTTTGTAATTGACATTTGTCTTTGTTGGGTATTCCTGCAATCAACAACAGTAATAGCAGTAGCGGCTCTAGTATCAGCACCACCACCAGCTCCAGCTCCAACTAAAAGCAACATGCAACAAAGCTAACAATAGCAAAATAGAAAAACAAACTAAATCATCACTATAACATGGTGCAAACTAACAAGAACAGAACACAACAAAGAGGTGAAGTTTTCCAAGAGCAATGAAAAATAAAAACAACTTGCAGAGGAAAACATGTTGTGTCACCACAAAACATGATTAACCATGTTCCGAAATCGGTAAATGGGTGGTAGTAATGGCAAAAATGCTGGTGGACACTTTGTAAAGTTTTATATTTTAAATGAAAAACTGTAGAAAATTGTTATGGAAAAGAAAAAGTTGGAAATAAGATTATGAAAGTTCTTTTCGCTTTTTTTTTGGTAATGCATGTGAAAGGTGTTTATGTTTGTAACGGAAATATGGAGTTCCAAATTCCACAAAGACTTTTTGAAATTTATAGTTAAACTGTTTGATTGTCTTTTAAATTGGAGAGTTCGAAAACAATTTTTACTTCCTTTTGTGTTCACAAACAGCAAATTTTACAGTGAAGAGAATAATAATAGGAATGTTTTAGAAGAACACTAGATAAATAGAAGAATAATACGAACAGCAACTTTTTTTTTCAAAAACATTTTTATGAGCAACAATGGGTGGAATGGAATAATTAAAAGTTTCATTCAAAATACATAATTGGATTTTATTAATTTCTTCGAACTAAAGATTTCTTAATAAAAACTTGTAATTTTCCTTCCAGTTTCGACAAAAAAAAAACCCCCGCCCTGAAATCAGAAATAATAGAAGCATAGCCTCCTATAAATGTTGTCCCCATTTGAGGTGATTAAACATTTTTTACTGGTTATGAAAAAACGATTTTTGTTTCAAATTGCAAGTAAATTTTCACATGAATTTCGATGTAAATTTTCGTACAAAACACTTTCAATTAAAAGTTTGGAATTGGAATTTCAATTTGATTTGAAACACAAACTCTACGAAGCTCATAGCGCAAAATCATAAAAATGTTCTATTTCTTACTTTTTCCACTTTTTTTATCCAAAAATATAATGTTTTTTCACAATAAACTAACAAAAATGCATCAAATGAACTGAAAACAATAGAAGAATAAAAAATAAGAAATAAAATAAATAGAATAAATAAAAAAATAGAATAAAAAGTAAGAAATAGAAATTTTTATGATTTTGCGCTATGAACAACTGAAAATGGTAATTTATCAATATTTTCACGAAAAATTTGCACTTTCACAAGGCCAAAACTGCCTGAAGGAGCGTTCCAATGCTTTTGCGATGTACTAGAGAGTTCTTAACTATTGTCTTGGCTACAATTTTTGTCTGAGTATTGGATCGAAAATCTCAATGGTTTGGCTGTTATAGGCCAAAATATCAAAAAAAAAAACGTGACAAAAGTCCCCACCCTAACGCGTGTTCTATTCCCGTCCCGGTCAAGTCAAAAATTGTTTTTAATTTTTCTGTGCTGCAGCATCCTTCTTCGTCGGTATTTCAGCAATGAAACGTCGGCGAAATTAAATAATAAATAAAATAATGGGTCCCTTCGACTAAAAAAAATAGTGCGTTTCGTTGTTCTATCGTTACTATAATGGGATGTGTTCCAATGAAATCGGGGAACTTGTTCCCGAAACCCGGTCATTCGCGCGCACGACGCGATCATCATTAAGAGCGCATCCATTTGTGGTTGATTTGGCGGCGACTCGCACTTCGCATTACAGAGAAAATTCGTTTTTTAGCCGAACGGCACGTATGTGGAATGGACTACCCGCAGAGGTGTTTCCTCTGGGAAAATTTAAATCAAATATCAATCAAACACTACTCCCTCTATCATCCTTCCCATAACCTAATTTACTAGTTCCAGCAGAATGCATCGCATGTGTAGGCGTCATCACCTGAGTGCCGGTCCAAGAAAAAAAAAGCATCAGAGACGGCGCAACGTTGCTTTATAATTAACACGCAACTGCAGAGTTGTGCACGAATTAAACTCAAACTGGCTACCGCTTTCAGTTCCAGTCTATTCTCTACACTATCCCTCTATCTATTCCACTGCAATGCATTGCATAGGTAGGGAATATTCCCCAAGCACTGGTCCAAGAAAAAAGTAGGGTTTACGCAGCGCTTAGTTGTTGATTTCGATTGGAAGCCACGATTCCCTGTGTAAGCAGAATGAGGGGTGAGACCTTTCTCTCTGGTTTTAGGGTATGATCCTGTAATTAACAAGATAGTTTCTGCGAATTATCATGTGTTCCTGGCAGAGCTGTATTCTAACTACATGCATACATATGTATATATATGAAATATATAATTGGCTTTTAATACTTTCTTGATTCGCATATATTGAGATTATACAAGAGCAAGTGAATAATACATTATTGAAACATTAACATGTAAAGTAATATTATTTACTTGTTTATTTTATTCCAGTAGTAAGTACCATTGAAATGTAAGCCAGAGTAATTCATATTGGAATTTAAACCAAGTCTTGGCATTTTTTAAGCTCTTTATTTAGCCATCGCTATACATACTCACATATATGAACGCTTCCAATATGGGCAAATACAAATAAATATTTGTTTGTCAACCACCATTATAATTTGCCATACACACACTTGAATGTGTGTGGTTAGCAAAAGAGTGAATGTGTATTTATGTAGCCAAAACATCACATGTACATACATACATACATACATACAAATGTGTGCAGCTGTATAGCAGTTATTGAGTTGGTAAACTAGCTCATGCACAGTGAGATAAGCGGGCTGCCAAACAAACAAATATACGCATACATACACACGCTTACATACATATACATATATATGTACATAAAGAGACAGATACAGATTTTGTTGTTAGCAGATGAAAGTAAATTTTCTATTTGATTTTGATGTTGACTGTTCTTCTATAAATGTCTAGGCGAACAAAAAAAAGAAAAAAAAAACAAGAACTAACCAAACAGCACATGTCTGCACACGATTGCAATTACCAAATAACAAATAAACTTGTGTGGTCAATTGTAATATAAATACAATAACAACTACAACGAAATCTTTAATAAAAACTGCCTTTTAAGCGCATAAAGAAATATTTTATTTCAGCAGTATTTAAGGAAAATTTAACGCCAAAAGAGAAGCCATGACTTTAATATGAAATGAATGAAAATGTTCAGCATACTTTGTGGAGCCTTTGTAGCTTTACGTATTTTGTTGCTTATTTCAGTGAATTGTTTTTCGTTTTTTTGTTTGCACTCTCACTAGCTCTCTCTCTCTCTCTCTCTCTCTGTCTCTCTTTCTCGCTCCATAGTTTTGCTTTCATTAGCAACTTTCTCTAAGAGTCCCGCTTATTTTCTTGCACTGGTTAGTTCTTTAGCGAGTTTTTTCTTGTGATTTTTGTTTATTTTCAGCCGTGGCTAATTAGCCAGTGTAATTAAAAGTTGTTGCGAAAAAGCAAGTATACTTTTAGGTTCGTTTATTAAAACTCTTTTTTTTTTCTTTCTGTTATTAGTTTTATACAACTTAAACTAATTAATAAACATAATGAGCGCTTTAAAAGAAATTATTCTATTGAAACTATTTTTTAGATACAAATTATAAGATTAAAAAAATTAAGAATTAAAAAAAATATATAAAAACATTGAAAATGTATATCAGACAATGAAACGTGCGGTATATTATTGGTTATTCATATTCTCAGCTGTTGTAAATTTCAACAGTTTAAAAAAGAATTTACTCCTAAAATTGATATTATCGAAGGCAACTCACTAAAACCTTTTCAAAATACGTGAGTGTTTAATAGATGCAAGGATTTTTAGTATTAATTAGAGTCTGGAAATGGAAATTGTAAGTTCTATTGTCGTCAGCCTTGTTCGAAAGTTGTTTTCAGTTGAAATATGCTGAAATATTTCCAATATTAAATTTTAAATAATTTATTTTTTTACCATTTCGTTGGTGAAGTCAAAGAAGTCATATCTATTATATATGTAAAAGTAATAATTCATTCCTAGAAGAAATTACAATTGACAAATCTCATCCAGTTAAGATGTCTTAATTATTCAATTATCTCGACATTGGGCCTTCTTTGTAAAAAAAAAAAGTCCTTGTCCACACTTGCAATTTTTCTTGCAGCAATCTTTGAGTTGGCTTGCAAGCGAAGTGGGAAGATTAAGGAGGGGGTACACGGTTCCATATGTTTGATTTGGGTGTATTGCTATTGTAGATGAAACTAAGCGTAAAAAAAGTATAAGAATTCCATAATGTGAACACTAATGCAATTTCTAAACAAAATTCTTTGAAAATTGCAGCAACAACAAGTTCCGCAGATTTAGTAGCAAAAGCTCCGTAGGTTCGAGTCCACCAACGACTGTGTATCGCTCAGCATTTGTAATTTTTTATTGAAATAAATAAATTTTATAACAAAATCTCCAATTATAACTCAGATTATTCACATATGCGAAAGTAACAGTAGCGAAGTAAAATAATTACTAAAAATGGCTACTAAAACAAAGCTTCATGATGTCTCTTTGACATTAGAGGCGCTACAACACTGCTATAAACAAAAAAGAACGGGCACAAGTAGAGTTTTGAAAATAATGAAGCTTCACCATCTGTCATCTCTCTTACTATACCTTTCCTCTAGCCCCAGCATGAAGCATCGCATTTGTCGGGGTCATTACCTGATCGCTCATCCGAGATAAAAATCAAATAAATAAAGAAAAACGATTACAAAAATAAACAAGAAAATGATGTAATATTTTTGCCAGAAGATACATATATCAAGCGATTACTTTTGCCCTATTATTATTACTTATTACTCGTGCAAGGCATTTTAAAATCGTATAAGAAAAATTCCTCCAATTTATCGCATTTTCTCTACTGCTCTATCGTTGTTACATGAGAACATTACAATGGAACTAAACAACTAGTCACTTGCTATTAGTTTTAGCTAAATTGCAATCAAATAACCAAGAAATTACACATGAACACACACACACACACACACATATATACACTAATAAACATACTTGGCGACTTTTCCTAGCAAGTTGAGCAGAAAGAAAAAACTCAATTCAACTTAAGTGGCGGAGATACGACGACGAACTTACAGCAAAGTGGCTGGCAGTAGCACATTTTAATAGGAATTGCAATAGTTTATGGTAGTAGTTGCACTACTGCAGCTATAAAATCTACTAAAGTGATAATAATGTTGCACACTCTGCACGGTTAGTAGATTATGAATATGTCCTTTGCTTATTAAGGCACAGTGGGTTGCAAGAGTGTAATAACTACTGCAGGTTTCTCCATTGAAAATTACATACAATACACATGTGTATATCTAATGATTTTTGTAAATATTTAAGCAATTTATATTCAATATTTATGATATAAAATAAACTAAAAGTTATTTTCCACTTGTAATAATAAATAAAATAAATAAAATAAATCTATAAAAATTCATTTTCTATTCATTTAAAATAAAGAAAACAATACTCGTAATTTCAATTTATCTTGCATTTGTTATTATTGTTGTAGATATTAGCGGCACCACTTTAACCATGTACTTAACAACTTTCAATAAAACCAACAAAGACAACAGCGGCATTGCAACAAGCGTGGTCTATGTTTTTTTCTTTGCATATAATGAACGAACTGAAGAAAAAAAAAACACAGCAGAGCTGAAGGAAAAAGCTTAACAGGAAAATTGTACGCATTGAATGTCAAAGCACCAAGGCAATGGGGAAGGTAAGCGCATTATCATTATCCTTAATACAATACTTATAGCAAAGGGTGCACGAAAATATTACTCAAGAAAATATCCAAGAAACTTGTTTATTGAATATAGAAAACTGTGCAATTTTGACTAAGAAAAAAAGTTTAATTGCCTGTTTTTCTAAAACGAGTGAAGATACTCGTTCGGACATTTATTTTGAAAATAACGAGAAAAAACTCAAATTTGACGAGTATTTTCACTCGTTTGAGAAACCTGGATAGTAATTTCCTGTTCATAGATGCCGAGGTGAAAATAATCGTTTGCCATTTACAATTTGAGTTTTTTTATTGCTATTTTCAATGTAAATGGCCGAACGAGTATCTTCATTCGGCTTCTACACTGTAGGCCAAAAGTAATCACGCGGGGCATAAGTAATCACCCGATGTCTTTTTGCTGTAATTTTATTTAATAAAAACCTTTGGATCTGCATGTATGGTCATCAACTATGGCGGCGCTCACTTAGTCCATATCATAAGCAGTGCCAAAATTTGTCTTATAAAAAAATTACAGCAAAAGAAAATCGGGTGATTACTTTTGGCCCGCCCTGTATGAATAGGCCGTAAGTAGAATTTTGAAATTTTTCAGGAAAGCAAACATTTATTTTAAATGCCGAACAAAACTTTTTCTATAGACATTTACCGATAATTTAATTTGAAAACACAAACAAATGCTGCCTTCCTAAACATCTGTATGCAAAGCCAAAGCAGTGTTTAAGTAAAGTAGTAATATTTTGCCAACCTTGCAAATCATGCCTTGTCATTTTAAACTTTGTAACGCCATCGACGTTTAGAAACATCTGTTTGCTTTGCATCATAAAAAAAAGCAAATGTCTTAGGAAAAAATTTTTTCCAAAAGCAATTAATAGGAATAATAATTATTATTTAATAAAATAATTAAATTTTAAATTGAAATTAAGTATTGACTTCATTCAAATTGTGTACCTTTCGTCCTTAGTCGCCATTGTTTATAAATAGCATTATCAATCTAAATGACAATGCAACTGATGACTTTAGGAATGCCATACATTGTCAAAGTTTGCACGGTTTCGTTTAGGAACAGGAGACATTGTCACACTATAAAACAGCTGACGTTTAAGGAGGCAGCCAATTTCCTAAATTTCAATATAAACACAGGAACAAATTTTTTCTTTGGTCTTCTAAAAACGTGCAGTTGAAGAAAAGTTATAGGTATTGAAAATAAATTGCTTTGTCAAAGGCAAATCAGCTAAAACTCGATATAATTTGATTTTTCATATATAGTATTCATAGTATATCTGCAACAAAAAATTAGTTGAGTTGAGTTGTAACATTCACAACTCAACTTTTTTTTTTTTTTGCTTTGTGCTGGAACTAGGAAATTAGGTTGTGGGAAGGAGGATAGATCAAGTAGTGTTTATTGACATTTGATTTAAATCTTCGCACGCTAAAAGTGACAGGAAACACCTCTGCGGGAAGTCCATTCCACATACGTGCTGTTCGGCCAAAAAACGAATTTTCTCTGTAATGCGTAGTGCGCTTCGCTGCCAAGTTGACCACTTAGTTGAGTTGTGAATCATGATAGGGGCATAACTCGACTTAAGTTATTTTATCAATTCGGTCCACAAAATTAAATTTTATAATTTTTAACAAAGTAAAATTTTAGCAAAACTTTCTAGAAATTTAATTATAAAAAATATTTTCATTTTCATAAAAGCACAAACATAATTTTCATTATTACCAAAACTTTTCAGAAAAGAAAAAAAGAACTTCATACTTTTTCTTGTCATCGAACGAATTTCATAGTGATTTCTATTCTCAAAGAGTGCATTGCAGATGTTACTTTATTTCATAAAATTTTTTCCCCTTTATTGTGCTGTAAAATGGCTTTATAGCGGTGCAGTAAATTGCAAACGATTTTATTTTTAAACAGAAATTGCTTTTTTCTTGTTGTAATTGCACTGGGGTTATATCAGTCGGAGCTCCTTCTCCGCTATTGGCTGCTGGTTTCTTTCTCTTTTACGTACATTTGCCAACTAAAAGAAAAACAGCAACCACAACAACAACAACGAATATCGTGAGACAATAACAAGCGTATCTTAAATTTAAAACTTTAAGTATCTCCACATACCAACTTCTTGCATGGCAAACTGTGCGTACGAAATTGCAACAACTACAATCATTTAAATATCAAGAACAACAACATCACAGGCAGTTACAACAGTTTGTTGCACGTAATTGTATAGTAAAATTGTTGAAACCCTGAGCCTGGTGAGACTTGGCATTAAACGGCAAACGAAAAAAAATAGAAAAATGGCATTGCAATGCAGATGAATTTTGTGCATTTAGATTTAGTTACAAGTTGCATGACTGTGCCTGTAGTGGCAGTCAGTAGACTGCACTCCTCTCGATTTTTTCCTCCTCTAACAATTTCTTTTATTTTCCATGTTTCTTGTAATTTTCGCAAAAGAATTTAAACGAGAAAATTGCAAAACACTTCGTTTACTTCAATCTTGCTTGCATTTTTTTTCTTTATTCAGTTGTTTAGTTGCAGTTAAATTGAATTAACTTTGCAAATCTCAAGTTCAGCGTTAGATAGTAGTCAGTAGATGTAAGTAAAACTGGACATGGAGTCTTAACAAAAATTGAGGAAATCAAATTCGTTCATCAATCTAATAAATAAAAACGAATAGAAGTGGCAAATTAGGAAATTTGTAAGCAAAGCCGACAAACAAAGCCAGCTATTTGTATATGTAGCTCAGTCTATAGACTTTAGATTTTCATCGTAAAATTTGCTTTACAATAAATTACAGTTTTGAAAATTTTTAAATTTTATTGTAATCAATTTTTAATATAGTTAAATTGCTGCAAACAAATGAAGGTATACAATATAATACAGCATTAATGTAGAGTGCATGAAAAGAAGAAGTATGCAGTAGTTAACTGGCAACTAAATGAAATTGATACCATTAATCCTGAATGTCTTTTGGCATTTGCAGAAATACCAATAACAAATGGTAAATAATGGACTTGGTTCCAATGGAGCAACAAAGACAAGTTTTTAACGATGGTTTTTTCTTATGAAAAGGTGAAACAAAAAGAAAAAAATTCTTTAATTGATTAAAATACAGAGCAAGTGAAAGATGATTGAAAATTTCAATTTGCATAAAAGAAAATTTGCCTTTTAAAAGCTGAATTTTTTCAAAACCTTAGGCAACGTTAAGTATTTATAAGGCAAGTGAAAAATACAAAGACTGGCTAAATACTGTGAAATTTTAAATTTCAACATTTTACGCCTGTTAGTGGAAAGCATTTTGGGCTTCGTACAGGAGACAGATAGTTAAGGGATTTTTCCTTTTCCCAGTGCTCAGCAGCGGTCCCCAATGCATTGCAGGCGACTAATTGGAAAAGGAATGTGTGCACAAGAGGCAGGCAGTAAAGTGATAAGAAGGATAGCTAGAAATTAATTCTTACACAACTCCGCAGTAACGCATTTTGTTAATTTGTACAGCATCTGATGTTACATGAATGTTTTATGAAAGAAATTTTGATGGAAGCTTCCATTGCATATTTAACAAATGTTTTCTGTGGTGTTATTTTGTCGCGTACATGTGTATTTTAATAGATTTTTAACTTTGAAGAAATTTGGGGGTACTTCATATCTTTCCTTTTTTCTTTTACACCAGAGCCCCGCTTTGCGTCGATTTTATTTCCGTCGTTTCGATTTGAGTCGCTCTTTAAATTTGTTTTAATTCGCTTTACATTGTTCTGATTCCGATGTGCATCGCCAGATACGAGGTGTGTTCGAAAAGTAAGGTGACTTTTCAAATTTCTCGATCAACTTAGATTCGATTAACGGTTTTTTGTTAGTTTTGTATTGGTGTCCATAGCGCGAACATATGTCCACAGTTTCAAGTGCAGAGTATAGTTACAGCCATACCTAAACAAGCGCGAAAGGCGTTTTCTAGTTGTCAAAAATTCTCATGCCCATACAATTTGTATGTAGCATACCGAAATACCGCGGCGGCAACGCAACGGCAACATTTTTCAATTGGAAAATCCGATTTTGACAGTGCGTTTAATAATGAAGTAAGTTGCAAACGGGTGAAAAAAATAAAATTAAAAAATATTTGTTATTAAAATGAATTTAATTTAAGTCTGTTGTAATAAAAATTTATTATAATAAATATGTACATAGATATAAAAACATATAAAAACTTTTTTTAATTAAAATAATGAAATTCAGTACACAGAAGAAATTATTGAAGATTTTTCTAAACAATACGTTTGATTTTAATATATATTTTTTAAAAAGAATTTAAATAATGGCAAAGTTGATTCCTTAAGCTAAGGGCTGTCTGGCTTCAAGTGTTTGCAGTATGCAGATCATGTCTATCCACACTATTCAAATTTGAGCTGTCACTTTCATTTGAAACAGTTGAATTGATTGTGCCAAATCTGTGGAAATTATGAAGCACTACTGTTACTAAAACGATCTAAGAAAGTAAAAAAGTATGTTAGTTTAATATAATGTTTAGTAAGCATACATACATATGTGGGTTAATACCTTTTTTACATTTTTGGGTGAAAACGATATGCTCGTCATTAACACTCTCCAACGAGAATTAAGTATTCCTTAAATTTAAATTTAAAAACATTATTTTCATATAGTACATACATTCGTGTAGTATAAGTTTTTCTTACCAAAAGCAATCCCAATACGTATTCTAGAACTACTTATTCTTTTGTTGACGTTTATATGCCATCATCCTTAAAACTAATAAGTTTTCTAAATCCTCCAAAACGTCCATATCACTCATTGGTTAAACTTTTTTTTTATAAAATGCTTGTTTAAAAATCGCAAACAGCAATAAACTTTATTGTTAAAATAATCAGGGTTGTTATATTTATTTTTTTGATAACCCTGTTTTTATCGTTTTGACATAGCGTTGCCGCTTTTATTTAGGTAAGGCATTTCAGCGTAAAAGCTAAGCGGAAAAAAATGTTCCGCCTTCCGCGCTTGTTTAGGTATGGCTGTTAGTTTGTTGTTGACAGGTATAAAAGTTAATCCGGTTTGCTATTCTCAGCGGTTTTTGTTTTGTTAATAACAGAAATGGAGCAAAAAGATTTGCATAAAATTTTGTGTGAAAAATGCAATCAAGTATTCTAAAACATTTGAAATGCTGACAGTGGCGTACGGTAAGTCTGCTCTGAGTAAAAAACATGTTCAAAAGTGGTACAAGCTCTTCGAAGATGGCTGAGACGAGGAACCTCGCTCTGGACGCCTCAGCACAGCACCAACAGAAGATAACGTCGAAGCTGTGAAGATAATTGTTTTTGAAAATCGTCGAATCACCATAAGAGAAGTTGCTGCGGATGTTGGCATATCAGTCGGCTCGTGTCATGCTATTTTTTCGGATGTTTCGATTATGAGGAGTGTGTCAGCGAAGTTTGTTCCGAAACTTTGAAAATTTTATCAGATTGTGAGAGATTTTGTAGAGAAAATTGACTTCTTTCTGTGCCCAAAACTTGAAGAAAAAAAAACCTCTGAAATGACGGAGATTTGCAACGATTGATGATGAAATGAGGATGGGAAAAAACGTTGGCACAAATTCATTGTATCGAAGGGGGATTACTTTGAAGGGGACAATGTAAATATTGATGAATAAATAAATGTGTTTTTTTATAAAAATATAAAGTCACCTTATTTTTAGAACACATGCGAGCATGCGAGTTCTTCCATTTTTTAACTGAAGTCATAATTACAAATAAAGAATTTGTCAATTTATATGTATAAATGATAGTTTCCATTTCTATGTAAGTTACGAGCATTCTAAGTTGAGTTGTCAATGTTCCAACCCAACTAATTTTTTGCATTGTGTTACACAACTAATTTTAGTTGTCTTCGTTGAGTTGTTACTGATATTATGATTTACAATATAAAATCTTAACGAAGACAACTAAAATTGGTTGTGGACCATAATACAAAAAATTAGTTGAGTTGAGTTGTAACATTGACATCTCAACTTAGTAGAGTTGTGAATCATGATAGGGGTATAAATACAAAACTAACGGGACAATATTTTGTTAATAAAATAAATAACATTTTTAAGATACATAATAAGTGCATAACATATTAAATTTGGTCGCATAAAAATATTCCTTCAGGTTTCGGTGAAATCAGTGTTTGATTTGTTTGCTTCTAATGCGACTTCTGTTTTTATCGCATGCGAATGACTTGGTTATTTGCAATTTTCTTGAAAACGAACAAAGAGCCAAAACCAGTTTTAACACCAATTATAGTGCTACCAATGAACTATAAAATTCGCCTTTTGTCAAAATAAAATAATATTTTGGCATATGTTTTTTTTTCACTTTGAATGCGTACGAATGTCGCATTCGACATTAGAGAAATGCCCATATGCATAAGAGTTTTCTTAACAAAAAAAATATTGCCTGTTCATAGAAGCAGAGGTGAAACTAATCGTTCGCCATTTATATATTGAAAACGAAAACAATTTTAGTTTTTTTATTGTTATTTTCAATATAAATGCCGAGTGATTATTTTCATGTTGTTCCTTAATTTTCTGGTAAATATTTAAATTTTTACCAAATCAATAAAAAAATCAGTGCATCAAATTTTTTTTTTAATAAAAATCCAAATTTTTAACAGGCATAAAATTTTTTTCTACGAGAAATTTCTCAGTATTATCAATTCTTATTTATCAAATACGCCAAACGTTGCTGTTTTATTAAAAAATAAAATGTATTTAAAAAAAAAATCACCATTTATTTTATATCATCATCTAATCTACTTTAATCACTGCCACTCAATTTTCATGCTAATCAACTCATTAGAATCTCTTAAATTAAACGACGACAAAGAACATCAGCTCCAACTACAAGCATTTCGTTTCACTGAAGCTGCTGTTGCGCCTAAAAATTGACAATTACATAGAAGACACACGGAGTGGCGGAAAGACAGACAAACAGACAACACCGCCATGGCAAATGAAAACAGAACAAAAGTTTTTTTTTTGTTTTTAATGAATGTTCCGTTTCATTCGTTTCATGCTTCCAATCAAAAAGAAAAGTGTAGGAATAAAACTTCAACTGACAACCAAACGGCGATGAATTGCAATGATAATACCAGGCATAAATTTTATTACCATTTTAGCGTTCTTATTTATGGAAGTTTTCTGCCTCTTATTTGATTTGATTTTATTTTATTTTATTTTATTCCACTCATCAACGTTTTTCTGCTTAAATTCAAACATTTATAACAAAAAAGCAGAAAAATTAAATACAAGACACAAGAATAAATAATAAAAATTTAAAAAAAATAAAAAGAAGACTAAAAAGCCTTCGTCTCGTTAAGAGGGCTTTATCTTGATTTTGGTGACAATCAATTTAAGCTCAACGACATTGTGATTTACTACCACTCAGCCAGTTGTAAGCGACAGCAGAAGCAGCAGTACTATTTAGTCGCATAGAATTACTGAATGAATAACGAATGACTGACTGACTAACTGCCTGAAACTGTTATTTTATACTACATGTAGTTTCCATTGTTGTTGTTGTTGTTGTTGTTGTTGTTGCCAGCTGAATTGGTTTGTTGCTTGCTGGATAGCAAATATTTTAACTGCTGCTTTGCACTGGGGTTAAAAAAATATAGTTGTTTTGTTTTTCAAGAACAACCACAGCAACGTCTAAAAATATTTATATAGACACAAGCTCGTACACATCTTGCGCTCCATCCGTACTTTACTTATGTTCATATTTCCTGTTCAAAGCATAGGCTTGAATGCATTCCATTCTTCTTGTTTCATATCCATAGTGTGTCTGTAATAGGGTATTCATTTCATTTGGTTTTTTTTTTTGCTTTTAATCGGTTAATAGTTGGTGTTGGACAATTCCAATTCAATCGTTTAACGAATTTTCCTCATATTATACTTGGTGTAACGCAAATGTACTGTACTCCATGCGGTTTGTTCAACCTATAGTCAGAAGGTACTGAGTTCAAGCCCTATTTCAGTCAAAAAAAAAATGTTTCCTGATGGTATCTATACTACACTACATCACATCTGCTTAACACCAGAGGTTGCTTTGCAAATTAATAAAATTACCAACAACAGATTTGTCTAAGAATTAAGCCCACTCTTTCACTGAAACGCCTGTCTCTACCCTTCCAAAAATAAAATAATGTGGCCGTGGTTGGAGGCATTGTAATGCACTGAGTATTACTTCCTTTAAAAAAAAAAGCAATTATAATTACAAAGAGAAACAAAATTTTAAATACAGAGCGACCTTGATTTGCACATCTTTTTAATCTGAAGCCTTTATTTAAATGCTGAAATTACAGCTTTTTTAATTGAAATAAATACTCCCACTATTTTAGTGGAACAAAGCAATTCAAGAATATATATAGAAAAATTTCAATTTAATTTGAAAAAACGGCCTGAATTTAAAATGTAGATTTCCATGCGAAAGCAGCAAAATTAATCGAAATCAAAGAACAACAGAAAAACCACAAACTGGCAACGCTGTTTATAAATTTCCGAACTCTGTAAAGCATTAGGCACTTAGAGAACAGCATGATATATACATAGCTACAGGACTTCAAATGTTGCTGGCTGAATGTATGGCCTTGAAGTCAGCTACACTGAAAAAGAAGTTGTCATGCATACATTTTTACAACAACACAATGAAATTTGTCATTAAAGACACCCTCCAGTGAATCAAAGAAAAAAAGTTTTATTGCATTTATGCACATCATTTGGGTGTGCCTTTCATAAACATAATGAAACTATTTCTTTAGTTGAATTAAACATTTTCATATATGAAATGCAATTTCTTCATTGATATAATGCAGCTATTTGTAAAACATTAACGAAATAAATTCATAAAATTTATGAAAACTGAATATTGTTGTCATAAATTCAACGAAAATATTCAATCAATACAATCAAATATTCTTCATATAAAATAATAAATTTATTTACCAGTGGATTAATATTTGTCGTATCGTTTACCTGGTCTATGTGTACATTTCGATGGTGCTTATGCCCACTCATCAGTAGACATTCAACAAAATTTCTTGAAAAGGCTAAAAAAAAAATCTCATTTATATAAAAGGTTTCAAAAAATCTTAGAGAATTACCGAATATACAAACAGAAAAAACTAAGTAAATTTATTTTTTCATATGAAGAATATGTGATTGTATTGATGCAATACTTTCATTGTATTTATTTATCACACTTTAATTTGCTTTTTTCAAAGATAATGAAATGATGAAAAAAAATTTAAAATATTTTTAAGCAAAACTAGCTTTAACAAATCGTATTATTTAAATAAAAAAAAATCATGAATATTACTTTTTTTTATCTGGGACAAGCACTCAGGAGATGAACCCTACACATGCGATGCATTGTGCTGGAACTATAAGAAGGGAATAATTAGAGAAATGACAGGAGACAGTGAGATGGTTTTTTTTATGATTTTATTGCGAAACTGGCATTGAACCGAGGTTTGTTTTAGTTTTATATTCAAAACGTGCAGACTACTTCAGCCATCGCCAGCCGTTATGCTATCTAAATATATTCATTGATATAATGAATTGTGGAAAACTTGTTATCTAATGTCATTGTTCATTGTATTAATAAAAACTTTTATAATTTTTATAATAAAGGACATTTAATGAAACTGTTTCATTATATTAATGGGGGATTTTTTTCAGTGTACTGTATTCAGTGTAATGTATTTTGAAAACGACAACTACAGCTGATTGTTGTTTGCTGTAGAAATATGTACGACTATGTACAGTATTTTTTGTATTGCCACATTAAAATGCCAAATATTTTTTCATACAAATAAAGTTAACCGCCTGGCCAACGATTTCGGTCGTTCGCTTAATTTAAAATGTTGTTTTTGTTTTGAATGTAATTAAGCAGTCGAACAATATCGAGTAGCATCGTGGCACAGACAGTAAAAATTTGAATTTCAATAACAATTATTATAAATGAATGAATGAATATTTTATTTTGTTTAAGTTCATAGTTATTTTACTACAATAAGGTGAGAGTAACTTTTAATAGAATAAATTAACTATGAACTTGGCGATGGTCGAAGTAGTCTGCACGTTGACAACAAAATGAAAAATTTGTCCTGGGTTCAATACCAGTTTCAGAGTAATAAAAACATATCGCATTTTTTCTGGTGCGCATTTGTGTGGCTTTGTGTCAGTTGTTGTCGGAATGTTTCAGTGGCGAAGGCATAGTCACTGCTCACTGAACAGTAACGGCTTCAGCTGTAACCAATCCACATCAGAACGCCCTCCTTCGTCGGTATTGTATAGCAAAATAACTACTAAAAATGGCTACTAAAAACAAAGCTTCAGAATTTAATACGTCTCCTTGACCTCAGAGACACTGCAACACTGCTATAAAAAAACAAATAACATGCAAAAAAAGCAGTGTTCTACGATAGTGAAGCCTTCACCTGCCATCATTTCTCCTACTATCCCTTTCCTCTAGTTCCAGCACAATGCATCGCATGTGTAGGAGTCATCTCCTGAGTGCTGGTCCAAGATAAAAAATATAAAAAATAAATAAAAAAAAAACACACATAAATATAAATTCATTTATATATTAAAAATATATTTATATCACGTAGAAACGTAAAAACTAAATTCCTTTGTTTTAAACTCTTTTATTTAAAATTTTTTTACATTTGTTGTATTCTTTCCTTTTCAAAGAATTAAATTTTTTTTATTTCTTTAATTTTTTATTATATTTATGTCACCCTCAAAACTAGAAATTAATATAAGTTATGCGATACCCAGAAGGGAGGTCTTGTAGTTGTGTTTTAGTTGAGATAACTTTTTTCGCTTTGTAGTCGGTAGCCTGCTGTGGTTTATGTGTTTATTGCTTAAATTTTGTACGCTCGTAAAACAACGAATTTGTGCCACGAGAAGTTAAATATGTAGTTCGGAAACTTTATATAACTGAGGGTCTCTTTCACCAAACATATTTAAACACAATTTAATTTAATTAATGATCTGTATTTAAAGTATGTTTAAAAACAATTTTACTTTCACCAACTGAAATAATGAAACACAAGAAAGTATGGTACCGCTCTGATATTTAATATGATATCGGCATCTTACAGCTTTTTAAAAAGCTGTTTTAAAGCTGTTTTAGAGCTGTTTAAAGGTGTTGCAAAATCCATATTTAAATGCAGAGTGCTCACTACTTAAGCAATATTTAAATATTCAAAGACTATATCTAGATGAAAATGAAAAACGACTTTTAAATATGAATTGATATTTAACTAGAATTGGTGAAATAGGCCCTGAATGTAACAAGTGAAATCTGAGTATCAGTGACACTGATTCAATTCAATTCAAAAAAAAAATAATACCAATTAGATAAATTTATTAAATATCTTCTGCAGATTGGTTAAATTGACTAAAATATTTCCTACCATTTTGTATGTCAAATGATACGTAATGCTCGTATCAGTGCTATTTTTTTTTCTTCTTTAATTCCCCTCCGCCTTCCTTTATGGTTTGCGCTTTAGCTTTTTCGTTTCTAAGTTCCTTATCTTGTGGCAGAGGCAGTGGCAGTATTTTCGTATGAATGTTAATTAACAATTTAATTGCTGTAATCTTGCACAAGTAAAATTGATGAAGATGAATGTACCAACCAAGTCAAATGAGATACATGTGTAATAAATAAAACAAGGAATACATTCAGTTCGAGGATACAGCTGGTATAAGTATTGAGGCAGCTTAGTTGCCAAAGTTTAACATACTTTTTTTTTGTTTGTTAATTTTTTTATATCCATTAGACAAGATAAAAATGTTGAATTGAGAGGATTTGCAGTTAAATTAGAACAGCTACTACGAGAGCAATGGGAAACAGGACAGAAAGTAGATTTTTCAACAGTCGCTTGTAAAGAAATTTTTCGTATAAAAAAGACACTCACATAAATTACCATTGTAAAAAATAAAATATTTGCCTCAATTTAGTAACCCAGTTACATTCGGTTCAAGACGACGAAGAAAAAACGAAAATAATTACTTTCTGTTTCCCGTTGGTCAGAGCAAATGTGGCGTGTAATAAATTTACTTCGCAATAAAAAAGAAGAAAATTAAAGCTGTAGGACGAAATATGTTTCCTTTTTAGAAATCAAATTAAAGGTATATTTTGAAAGAAAAACCCCCATCTCACGGCTTTTAGCAAGTCACAGTTTTTCCATCGAAGCAGCCTGCAAATATTTTTATATAACAAAAATAAAGACATGTGATAAATAATGAGCTTAAGAAGAAAAGAATAAAAATTTCTTCCACTGCCCATTAAAACTTGAAAATTTTTACACTTTATTACCGTAAAATTTCAATGGACTTGAGTTCGAATCCTATTGGAACCAGAATAAACTGGGGAATTTTTTTAATTAATTCTCTAATTTGTAAATGTTCAAGGAAGAGCAGAAAGGGAATGTGCTTAAATTTTTCTTACCGCCACATCATCTTATTTTAATTAACTCAATAAAACAATTTATTAACTTTTACTTTATCTAATAAATATTTTCCAATTATTAACAAATATTTTTTTTTTTAACTCTTTAAACTTAAGCCGCACTGCTGCTTTTAAATTCAAATAAAAATGCAAATTGTTGTGCGCTTCGAAGCAATTATTAACTTTGTCATCAGATTGCCAACAAGTCGTTAATACCTTAAGAACTTTTATGTTGCTTTTTTATTAAAACAAATATTATTAGTTGAAAGTTCAAAATTATTAAAAGCAACTACAGCAGCACAAAGTAGCCATACAATAATGCTTTTAACACTTTCGTACACCTTCAGATACACAACCACACGCAAGCAATTTTACAAACCCACATGACCAAGACTTTCGTTAATAATATTCAGCCGAATAGTAGGCTGCAGGACAGAGACAAAGGTAATGAGCTGTTATACCTCCCTCCTCCTCATCCTGACAACTACAATAGTATTTGCTGTACGGAACATCCATCCTCTAAAAACGGGTTCCAAAAGAACAACGTCCCTTAATTACCGCCACAAGATCTGTGACTTGGAAAAATTCAGCAGCCTCCGAGCAGCTACTCGAAAATTCTCTAGCTTTAACAAACACGCGCTTAAGTGTGAACAATTGGGTGACCACAGTCAGCTGCCTCTGCCTTAGTGAGTGGCTGCATGCAAACTTTTATTGTAAGAAAACTTTCAGCGAAATACAATATTCATGCCGTCATAAAAACAAAGTGCTTGTTGTCGCCTTTTTGCTAACAATAACAACAACAACAACAACAACAACAACAATACCAGCCGCAGCAGCAATAACAACAACAACAACAACATGTTAGCAGCAAATGCCATTAAAACATCTTAACACGAAAGTATGCTGGGCAAATGTGTGTGCGTTGTTATTTTTGTTGTTCCAACTGCTGTTACATCCCTTTTTAAAGCTGGCAAAAATTCCTTTTCTACTTTTCCCCATTCTGCAGAAGAAAATTGGAAATTATTTTAAGTTCTTAAGGCTGCCTTAAGCTCAATCACTAATACAAATACAAATAATTATTTTGTTTATGGTCTTAATGCCAACCGTGCAGAGAGCACCAAAAGCGACAGTGGGTGGTAGCAGTATAAAAGTGTAATGAAAAATTAAATTTAAAAGAAAGTGATTAAAATATGAAAGCTATGGACAAAGCAGCAATCGAGTGTCAGGGCAGTGTGTGCCGATTATTTCGCATTTGCATAATATGCAAATATTAATAACTCTGCTTTTGAGAAGTCATTTTTGGTGAGGTCTTGTAGACTTTACAATGAGCTTCCTATTATTCTAAGATGCTTTTAATTCTCTGTCTCTCAGTTTAAACACACCGGTATCTAATGCTGTGTATATCATCTACTATCTTCTTAATTTTTTCCTACACTACAATACACTACAATACACAATATTAGTTATAATTTATAAATATCTCGTCAATAGCATATTGGCTTGAATTAATTAAATATTATCGAAACATTTCGTATTATTGTATTATCATTTTAAGTACATTTTTCTTTTGTAATATATTTCCTATCTTCCTTATTCTTCCTCTTATATTATATTTTCATTGCTACTGTAACCCATATTTTTAATCATATATGGCCCTATGGGCTCGATTAATAAGCAATCTAATAAATGAATGAATGCAATGAAATATTATATTATGTTACATTATATTAGTCTCACTTCTATTTTTATTTTGACCTTTATTAAAATTTTTTAATTATATTTATTTTTGAGCAATGGTCTTTTTTACGAAAAGTTTTTAGCATTTATTTATTTTTCAATATTTCGCTACCAAATAGGTAGGTAGCATCGTCAGGAAATAATAATTTGTATTCATTTTATTTTATATATATTATTGTTACATTACATTATATTATGCATATATTACAGTGTACGTCACAGTAGCTTTTGTAGTAGTTTTTGTTCTATTTTAAGCGGTAGAATTGAAACTATGCTCATTGAAGGGTAGATCCACAGTGTTTAAGGTCTATTTTCTATAATACAGTGTAGTGCTTGTGCAAAAAAATTTGATGTGGAAATGCCTAAAAATTTTTTGTTTTTTTTTTTCATATAATTTTTGTGTCAAACCCGTTGCCACATTTTTTTTTTTTTTTATCTGGGACCAGCACTCAGGAGATGACTCCTACACTACTCCTGGAACTATAGGAAAGGGATAGTAGGAGAAACGACAGGAGGTGAAGTATTTTTAATATTGCAGTTAAACAGCCGTGATAGTTATGAAATATTTGCAAGACCAATAACGTTTACATGGTTATTTATTTCACGTGGATAAGCTAAAAGCGCTACTGAATGTATAATTTCAAGAATTCTCTGTGATTTTTGTTATTACTTTTTTCGAATTACTGCATTCAATATCGAAAAAACTTACAAGACATTACAATAGAATTTTTATCGATTCGAAAGGCGAAATTGATATTGAGCATAAAAATTAATTTTGCAAAACCAAACTTATTTGGTAATAGAAAAATTAAAGTTTAAGTTTTCCGGAAATATTGTCCCCCAGCACATTGTGCAGCATTAGCATTTTCACCAATTTTCATATACTATTATTACCAGCCATTTTATCGTTCGTTTAACTTAAAATTCACATAAAAATCACGTTGTTGACGTTGATTTTCAGTCGTGCTAAATGAAGCTTTTTGGCGCACATTGGCTCCTTGAAGCATTTGCATTTGTATTTAACAACTCTTTACATTTTTGCTATTTGTATGTTCAACATATGTACATACATTGGCGTATGTATGTTTGTTTGTTATCATGCACGACTTTCCGCTTGTATAAAATAAAATAAAATAAAATAAAAAAAAAAAGTGAAAAACTTGAAAAAGGTGGTGGCTGTCGGTTGTTGTTCGATTTTTTCGAAAAATATACGTATAATCTTGGCATTTAGCAATTACATTCGTACGAATTTGTACTTGTCGTACTCACATTCATGATAAGTGAACATAAACATATACGAGTGTATTTTTGTTTGAAGTACGACATTGTAGTTAAGTTAACAGTTTATTGTGCAACCCTTTTGTTGTTCGGCGTGTGTTTTTGATTACAATGAATTTTAAGTTTAAATTGAAGTAATTTTCATTTCGCCAATTTTCTCTTCAAAATTACTGACATATTTCAGTTGGTGTAATAGATGTCGGCATGATGAGGACTACTTGGCGGGAGGAGGTTAAAAGAGATAGAATTACTTTGCAGCCTCTGAGCCGTTTATTTTTGCCACTTGGTTGATTTGCTCTTTCTTCGTCGTTTGTGTGTGTGTGCATTGGGTTAATTAATAATGCTCTCGTTTGTTTTATTTGTATCGTTTTTAATGGTATGCAGGAATTTCTGTTGGAAAGTACTTTCTCCGTGTATTTGTGTTTCATTGTCGTTGCTACTCGTATTTTTGTTTTGTTATGCTGCTTTAAATATTCTTGCTCATTAGATATTGTTTGATGTTAAATTGCTGCTGCTTTTGTTATTTCCGTTGGGAATGGGTGTGTTTTTGTCGGTTATTAACTGCTTGCCATTTTCCATTTAATGCGTGCCAGTTGCATTTTTGGTAATTAAGTCAATTTTCCGTAATTTAAAACGAAAGTTTTATATTCGTTATACTAATTCATTTTAATTAAATTTATTGTCGGAATTTTTCTCACGAGTTTCTATTTATTAGAAATTTTACGAAAAAAAAATATATTTTCAATAGTGTTTTTAAACTTTTTATAATAAATATTTCTTGATTTTATTTAAAGCTTATTTGTGTCCTCTTAGGGGTGTGGAAAGAAAACCATGTGAGATTCCGCCGTCATCATCCAATTTGATCAGACCCAACAAGCATTAGTCCCTGGTAAAAACCTCATTCCCATATCGTATTCTGATATTTCAAACACATTCCGCATAAATAGAAAGCGTGTGACAAACGGCGAGATCTGCACAGTGACAGAGAATATTACGAACTAGCTCCTCCTCCTTCTCATTTGGATGACTTATTTAGAAGTTGTTATATGGAATATTTAATCTCCCAGCCATCGATATCGCAACTGTCATACGTACAGTCGAACTTCTCTATAGCGAACTTCTCTATAACGAAATCTCTATAACAAATAAAATTCGTGAACACAACATTTTTGTGAGTATTTTCATACATTTTGATCTCCCTATAACGAACTTCCCTATAGCGAAGTTCTCTCTGTAACGTAAAATTTTTTAAGACCTAAATAGAATTTTTCACACTAAATAATCTCTCTATTGCGAAGTTTTTAGCAATCGATTTTTTGCATCAATTTAGTCACATATGTATGTATTAATAAAAAAAAATTATTGTGTTCATGTAAAAACAATTTTTTTGTCTTAATAAATATATTTTCTATATAAAAAAATGTAGGCAAAATTTTCTGCAGTTTCTCTATAACGTAGAAATTTGACGGTCACCAACTGCTACGTTACAGAGAAGTTCGACTGTAGTTGATTTCTCAGTAACCCTCCTTGGCTGGCTGACCATCTGCGATCATACCATGGAAACCGTAACCTGGAGGACGAACAAATCACCTCATTCTTGTATCATCGTTGTTCTATCGTTATTATACTACGCATTACAGGGAGAACTCATTTTTCGGCAGAACATCGCGTATGTGGAACAAACTCCCTGCCGAGGTCTTCCCTGTCACTTTTGACGTGGGAAAATTCAAATCAAATGTCCATTCACGCTACTCCCTCTATCCTCCTTCCCATAACATAATTTCCTAGTTCCAGCACAATGCATCGCATGTCTAGGGGTTATCCCCTGAGTGCCGGTCCAAGAAAAAAAAATATTAAGTGATCTTATCACTTTCACACGTGTTTTATAAAATTTCTTATTTTATAATTTTTAATCAAAATATCAGCATAGACTTATTTTTCAACTGAAACAAATAGAGCCAGTGGTATTCATGGACTGAAAACCTACTCAATTTCCAAAAAAAAGTACATAAAAACACAAAGAGTTAATCAAAGAAATACAGCATTAACAAATTTATTTGTTTATAATTCGTTTCATTTTCTGCCAACATTTCTTACATTACCTTTTCAAAGAAAAGAAAAAGAAGCCCCATTTTAGCTTTGCTTTTGCTCAACCTTTTCTTCTTATACTCATATCGTTATAGTATCACCCCCCGCCCCCTTATACACTACTTTGTTTCTCTTTCCAATTTCAAAAAAAATTTTATTTATATTTTGTCAAATGTTGCCTCATAAAATATTGGAAATAAGTTAAAAGGACATTTATTTATTAAAAGCTTTAAAAATGGCACAGTTTCCATACGACTGCTATGATTAATAGAACAAAGAATGTCAGCAATAATAATAACAACAACAAAAAGTAGCCTTAATAGACACGAAAAAAAAAATTTATAAAAAGTAATAAAAGAAATATAAGAAAAACATAATAAATGATAAAATTCAATAGGTCTCGAGAAACATAAAATAGCCAGAAAGAAATAACAAAAGTTATGCCCATAAAAGTTCAGGAGGGAAAAATAAAAACAAAAAAACTAAAAAGCAATTCTTTCAAATATAAATGGCCACAAATATTGAATTAATAGGGGAAAAATTAGGTCATCATAATAATAATTCTAAATATTAAAATCTTTGAAGTTTGACATTTCGGAATGCTTTGACTGCAGAGTGTTAAAGATGCTAAACAGACAGGAGTGCTGTCTAAGTATTTTATATACGAAAGCCGTAATAAAATCAAACTGCAATCTCAATTTGGTATTAAGAAAAAGATGTTACAATTTAATCTCCATCCATATATTTGTATGTATAACAGCTGCCCTTATTTTTTTTCTGCATTAGTTGAAGGGAAAAGTAGCATTTATGGCGAACTTTGCCTTCTGTATATGATTAATATTTAATCAATTTTTTCTATTATAAGTCTTTTATAAAAGGACGAACAAAGAATGTGTTTAAAGATAAGTAGCGGATTTTTTATTTATTAAATTAAATTAAGCATTCGCAAAAGAAATTTACTGCATGTTAATTTACAAACATCAGCAATTATGACTAAACTAATTACCCATCAAATTCGGATTCAATGACACAGTATTGCAAAACTAACAGCAATTACTGCATATACAGGCCTGTTCTGCAAATCACGTGATTTGAAATCACGAAACGTTTTGAAACCACGCCGACGATTTGAAGCTATTCTGTAAATCACGCTATTTTACATTTTTCGGTGTGGTTTTAATTTTTCCAAAGCACGAGAAAACAGCTGATGTTTTATATTTGTTTATATTTTTGCATTGTGAATTAAAATATTAGATGAAATAAAGAACATAAAAATGCCAGGAGCTACTTTATTGTCAATAATTGCTTTAAGAAAGCATCATTTAAAAAAAGAAGATGAAGCTTTACAAACCGTAAATTTTTTATTACCACAACAAAATACCTCCACATTTAGGTATGTATAAATGCGAAGTTGCCAATGTTTTCATTAACGAAATTTGCTTAAATTTTGCATTTAATTATTTATAAATTTGCACAAAAATGATTTAATTATTGACCATATTGATTTTTTATACAACAATATATAAAATTTGTCTTAAATAAAGAACATGATGCCAAAATATCTATATATTTACATGACTTATAAACTGTGTGAATTTGGCAACCTCAAAAACATTTTCGAAAAAATTAAACAGCTGACTGCTAGAAAATAAATGTAAACCATGACATTGCTAAACAAAGCAAAACAATTATTTACAAAAAAAAGCAGTGTTCTTACAAATTTGCTCATATTTAAGTTTTTATATGTAGCAAACCCAATTTATTTAGAAAAATAAATAAAAAACAAATCACATGAAATATATTGTAGCATTTTTATTAAATTGTAAACGAAATACATAAGCAAGTGATTTCAAATCGTCAGTAATTTAGCTGACGATTTCAAATCACGAGATTATTAAAATTTTTGTGTGCAGAACACCATTTCCGTGATTTTAAATCGCTTTCACAAAAAGTCGTTTGCAGAACAGGCGATAGTTCTGTGCTAATTTCTTATAACAAGTTACCATGTGTACCGTTAGCGTATGATGAATATATTATATTATTATATTAAGTATACGTCGAAGAAATTAACTAAACAAATTTCCTGTATGCAATAAATTATTTCTTAATAAAATTATTTAACAACCATAAAAAAAAGATTTTATGTTTGTTAATTAATTTTATTAAAAAAGACAATTTATTTTTCCCGATGATGCTAACCAAGGGTTAACGAAATATCGAAAAAACTTATTAATAAATAAAATAAAAATTTTATAAAAATAAGACCTGCAGCGGTAATTTTTTTTTTCTTGGAGCGGCACTCAGGGGATGACCCCTACTCATGCTATGCATTGTGCTGGAACTAGGAAATTATGGTTTGGGAAGGAGGATAGAGGGAGTAGTGTTTATGGACATTTGATTTGAATGTTCCCACGTCAAAAGTGACAGGGAAGACCTCGGCATGGAGATTGTTCCACATACGCGATGTTCGGCCAAAAAATGAGTTCTCCCTGTAATGCGCAGTGCGAGTCGCCGCCAAATCAACCACAAATGGATGCGCTCTTAATGATGAACGCGTCGTGCGCGCTAATGACCGGGTTTCGGGAACAAGTTCCCTGATTTCATTAGAACACATCCCATTATAGTAACGATAGAACAACGAAACGCACCCCACGTTGCGACGATGCTCAAGAGAGTCAATAGAGTTGGCTACCCTACTGTCTCATATGAGTTTCCTCGCCCTTTCTTGTACACGGTGGAGTACCTTCAAAATAGTCTTTAAAGCACCGGCCCATACATGAGAGTTGTATTCCATTTATTTATTGCAATAAAAATATGAGGTCGAATAAAAAGGAGAATTAAAATAAATTTACTTTATTGGCTGCAACATAACATTTACACGTGCAAGTACTTTCTTGAAATTTCTCTATACGTATTGTGAATAAAAAGAAGTAGAAAAAAGTCGAGTAATAATTACAAAAAAATTTCTCTGTGTTAGTGAAAAGTGTGAGTGTATTGCGAATCTTAGGCAAGTACTATAATTTACACAGGACCATTTTCTTTTAAAAAATGCAATGTTAGGGTAGTGTGTTGTCATTCGATGTATAGCGAAATATCTAATTAAAATCTGTTGAGTGTTATTGAAGACTTTAATTTTTGCGTATTTTTGTTAAGAAATACAGTGGAGTTTGGTTTTAATGAACACTGGTCATAGCGAATTTTCACTTACAATGAATAAATTCAGCGCTCGCAACAGTTTCGCATTAATATTTCAAACAAATTAGTACCATTATAGCGAATTCGCGTTTATAACGAACTGTTTTTTAAATCCAATAAACAAACATGCATGGAAATTTATACGATTATAACGAAACTTAATAAAAAAACAGATTATAAATTTTAACTCACAGCAACTAAAAATGTCAAAGACACAAAAGTATTAAAGAAATCCTCTAAATATAACTTTGAAAAAAAAAAAAACCTAAGAAAAAAACGGAAGTCTACATTGTCAGCAATTTTAAAAAATAAAGAAAATAGTAACCATTTCACGCGGTAGTATCTATAGATAAAATCTTCAAATTATAAGTATAGTATAAGTATAATTTATTAATAAATACGAATTTAAAATTAAAAATTAAAAATATCATACATTTATTATATCGAGCCTTTGGTGCAATACCGCAGTAACTCAAAATTTGAATTTTTGAGCTGGGTATGCAGAAATGATCTTTGGGGAAATATATATCTAAAGGAAAAAAGATTATGTTTCTATCTCTAACTGTTCAGATTTTACAGCTACAAATGTCTTTATTGCCTCCAGCTATTTCCAACAATATTTATTTGCAATAATGAAATATTTCCTTAATGACAAGAAATTTACAAACAGAAAACATTACAAAACATGCCTCTTTATTTAAAAATTTGTAAAAAAAAAACAACTTTAGTAAGCGAAAATACTATCAAAAGGATGGCTCAAAACTTCAAATGCATTTTTCTCAGTTCACGAGAAATACGACGGTAGTGCACCAAAGGCTCGATATGTGTACAACGATAATTTTTAAAGGGCATTTATCATTTCTATCGTTAAATTTGTACAAAACAAAGTTTTACAATTAATTTTGTCATCATATACTTTAGTTTTGCTTTGTACTTGATAAAACTTTTTAAAAAAAAAAAAAGTTAAATTTTTTAGCTTTTATATGCACTATTTTCTCGTACATATATACACTTCGATTAAAAAAATAAAGTTTATTTCATTTTTATCTTTCTTGGCCCTAATACAGGGTGTCCGCCGAGAAGGTATACTACTTTGTTTGTTTACAATTTTTGATTAAATGAAAGAGAATGGATCTTATATTGATAAATGTTTTATTTAATGTCGGCAATTATGTATGGAATACAATATCAGATAAATGTCCGCCTCTGTTAGCCTCACAAATGCGAGCCCTTTTGAGCACACACATTTCACTCGGTATTTCATTAATGTCATCACAAATATTTTGTTTGAGTTGCTCAAGTGTTTCTGGTTTGTTTGCATAAACCTTGCTTTTCAGATACCCCCCAAAAAAAAAGAAGTCCGGAGCAGTCAAATCAGGCGACCGTAGAGGCCAATCACCATCACCATTTCTTGAAATAACTTGTCGTGGAAAGAGGTCTCGCAGTAATTCCATTGTACTCCTGGCTGTATGCGATGTGGCACCGTCTTGTTGATACCACATGTTAATCAAGCCCAAAACATGCAGTTGTGGCGTTAAAAATTGTGGCCAAAGTTGTTCTTTAAAGACCAAGCTCCTGAACACGGCATCGAATTGCGGTTGATGGATTGTCTTCAGCCGATCTTGCAGTACGTTGTGGTCCATGCATGGGCCTATCACCTACAAACCCTCTTTCTTCGAAATCATTCACTGCACGATAAATAGTGCGTTTTGTTGACACGTTGTTTCTCCCAAAAATTTCACGTAACTTTCTCATCGTCACAGTAATCGATGATTGATTTTGATAAAATGTTTTAACGATCTAAACACTTTGGTTTATCGAATATTTTTCCATAATAAATTTGCCATGTGTCCACATCATGACTGCCAAATATGAACTGTCAAGACTAATGTTTACCAAAATGGGGGCAAAACAAAGTAGTATACCTTGCCGGCGGACACCCTGTATATTCGAAAAAAAAAGTTTGAAAAAAATTTAGCTGCTACAACGAAGTTTGCATGAGAGGATTAAAGAAAATATTGAATAAAATATTGTGTAGACTACCAATAAAAAATTATTTAGTTCAGTTATAACGAACATCGTTTATAAAAAACAGAATTGCCGGGTCCCGCGGAGTTCGTTATAACCGAACTCCATTTTAATAGAATAAAAATTTGCATAGTTCTATTCCTAAGTCCTCTGCGAACTGAGCTCAAATCAATTGAGATTAATTATTGTATATCGCTAAAATTTCTTTATTAATTTCAAAATTTAATTATTGAAAAGAGGAAACTAAGCATGTAAAAGGTTTTAGTTTGGCCTAACTTTTGCCTTTTTTTGTTTTGAAATTAGAATCTAGTCATCTATTTCTTATTGGACATGTGTGTTTATATTTTTTTTCTCATTTCTAATAATGCTGCAGTTAATTGTCCTTGAAATTTTTACTTCAAAAGTTTTCCTTGCAACAGCTTTTAAGAAAATTAACAATAAAGCGGCTTTCTGACTTCTATTTCTTTTCTTTCCTTTCTTTATTTTTATTTTTCATTTATCTGTTGATTTTAGCCTATTGCATTTATGAATATATCACAAATAAAATTGTTTACCAAGATATCAAAGTAATTTTAAGAGGCAAATAGCATAACAAAATTCAAAATTAAAAATAAAAAAAAAACACAAATAAATAAACGAAATTGCATCAACCCCAGTTGGATTCCAATCTGTGCAGTCTTCTATTCTACTCAAAAGAAAATAAATTAATTCCTTCGCCATCAAGACTACTTTAATTTAAATTACAAAACAAAAATATGTAAAAGTTAAATAGAAAAATAAAAACTACCCTAAATAAATGTAACATGTATTTAAAAAAATATATATATTTAGTAACAGTGGGACGCTTAACGGAGTAAATTATTTGAAATGAAAGAAAAATTCATAAATTTCAGAAAGTAAAATGTCACAATAGTTCCCAAATAATAAATAATTTTGCTGTAAATTGAAATAATAATATTCATCATACTGAAACCACTGTTTTTCGATGTCTAGCGAAAAGAAAACATTTCTGCTCTGGGAAAATCTTATAAAAATTACTTTCGCGAAAAAGAATAACAACTGTAGTAGCAAAACAAATTAGCAGAATCCATTACATATCTGGAAGAAAAGCTTCAATGAGTAAATGAGTATTTGAATGAAAGTCAAGAAAGCCAAACCATTCAGCCATTAAGTAATTCCTGCCAAAAAAAAACAAAAAACATATCCAAATGTTACATGAAACCCAGCATTTTGTATTTGCTTCTGTGTGTGTGTGTGTGTGTGTGTGTGTGTGTGTGTGTGTGTGTGTGTGTGTGTGTGTGTGTGTGTGTGTGTGTGTGTGTGTGTGTGTGTGGCCATACGTTCTTATTTGTATCAAAATGAGCTTTCATTTGAAATTGCGTTGATATCAGCTTCTAATGTATTTAAACATTAACAAAAATAACAACAGCGGTGGCAGTGCTACGGAGCTGCTGACGCTTTTTATGAATCTGTTTTTTCTTTCTGCCAAGATGAGAATTCTTCTTTCATCATCAGACAAACATTAGAGGGTTTTATTTCTTACATATAAATTTAACAGTGAGGGGTATCAAAAGCCAACCAGTCATACTGACTGATATAAAATCGATATATCAAACTGATTACATTTAAAATGTGTAGAATTGAACTGTTGCCTTTAGTCATATTGAGAACAGTGGAACTAACTAAAACCTAAATCAATTCATACATTTAACTAAAACTTACGAGTTAATTATAATCGAATTGATTGCAGGAGCATTGGCTACCGTTGAAATTACTGCAGTTGAACTGACTCTAATCGAACTGACAGTAAATATCATTGCGTAGCTGCCTGTTAATGCAAATTCTTGATCCTTTCAACTGAGAGCATTGTATTTACTCTTATGGTTTCTCTATATTGTGAACGCATTGAACACGCGATAATGGCAACTCATAATAATTATTAACAGTATTGTAGTGGAACCGAATAAAGAAGGAATTAATTTTATTTGGTTTTTGTGAGCTCCGTAAAAGAAGATCGCGTAAATATTTTATTTGATTGTACTTAGAGCTCGCTAAGTCTTGTTCAATAATTCTTAACATTTTAAAATTAACTCTACTTATATACTAACTTATTGGTAGATTCTAGATTTACAATTTGAGTGACATTTCATAATGCACTCAAATTCGTTTGTCTAAGTTTTCTTATAGCTATACATATAAAATAAATTAAATCTACCTGGCAATCATGAATTTTGAGTGATTTCCTAATTCATGATTGAGTGGTTTAAAATTATTAAATAGAATATAATTGTAAATATAAAGCGTGGGAATTATAAGTGTAACATGATTAGGGTGAAGTTATTTTGGCATTTTCAAGTGTGTTATGAAACGTGCCGCTTGCCACTAACAACAACAACATAAACGAAACGTGAACCCATATGCCCTGCATATGCAATGCAGACATTACCAAATATTGCACTTGAGAAATTTGGGTTATTTGACACCCCTTAGTTTAATGTAAATGTGTCGGCCTTTATAACTGTTTGTTGCGTTACTTGTGTGTCGGCTGTATTGACAAACTGTGCATGCTACAGTATTTAAAAATTTTTAAATCCAACATTATACTTTTTGTACTCAACTTCCAGTCCAAGCAGCTTGTATTGATAAAATATATTTCATATTCGGTAAAAAGTTAATTAAAGAATATACATACATATTTAACTTGAAGTATACTATCTACCATGTGAATACAGTCGAGTTCGGTTATAACGAACTGCGCGGCACTAGGCAATTTTATTCGTTATAACCGGAGTAAATAATTTTTTTGTTGGTAATCTTCAAAATAATTTTATCAATATTTTCTTTATTTTTTAAAATGGTTGGCAATGTAGACTTCACTTTAAGTCTTAATTTTTTTTTTTTTTTTTTTTAAATTATATCTTAAAAAAAAACATCTGCATCTGCTTGTTTTTTGGCCGCAATTGCTTCAAAAAGATTTCCACATTTTTCCCAACAGCCAACTGAAATTACAACACCCAAAGGTGTAATTGAATAAAATGAACATGAATAAAGGGAATATAAAAAGAATTTCAAAAATTAACTTGCTTTTTTTTTTGTGCGAAACCAGGAGTTTTGTTTGAAAAAATCTGTTTGTAGATTATTTTTTATTTTTTTCACTTCGCATTTTCTTAAATGCGTTCAGACTCAGCGAGATAAAGTTGTAAAGAAGGAAAATGAAAAATAAAATGCATTTTGTTTCTTTTTTGCCTTCCTTAATGTTAATGATTTCTTTTCGTTGTAGTATTTTTCATTTCTTATTTTCTTTTTTCTTTTCTTTTTTTAATTTGTTATGTTTATTTGTACAAACACATTTTGGACTTACAAAATGAGATTTTTCTACAACAATAATCTCGTATCAAAACTTTTCTTTAAAGTTTAACATTTGAGTAGAAATATTCGTTAGAAAAAAGTTGTTGCTCTAACAAAACTACGTGCTGTTTAGCGTTTTGTGTTTTTTTTTTTTTATTTAATTAATTAAAGTTATTCACGCTATAAAACTGAAATAAACTTTCTTTTTTTTATAACAGCAGCATAGAAAAAAAAATGTATTCAAGCATATTTCTAAAATTAAATTTCTTAAATATAATTTTGAAGTTATAAGAACAAATGAAGTTAATTAATGTAGCTATTCGTTCATTTATTCAACGTTAGTTAAAATTAATTACGATTATTTATCTATTTCGAAAACTTAAATAGATTTACGGCCTGTTCCACGCCGTCGAACGATAGTTCAACGATATCGTTCATTCGCTTATTACAAGCAATACAAAAACAAAATTTAATATTAATGTTAATATTGTATTGCCTCTATACGATTCATTGTAATAAAATACTTTATTTTACGTTGATCTATATATTTCGAAACATAAGGTTCTTCAGGATCTGTATAATAATTTTTATTTAATAATAATTATAATAAAATTTTTAACAATTTATGTTATCAAAATTGACTGAATTATTTGAAAAATATACATATATATTTGATTAACAAAAAATAGCATATAAATCAATACAAAGCAATACAAAGTTAATTAACATTTTAATAGAAAATTTAAAATGTTGGTTTTTTATTGCATGGGATCAAAGGGAAAAGGTTATTTTTTGCATGGCATAGGAAAAAATTGGTCACACATGGCCGTTGTCTAAACGGATTTGATGGCAGAATTAAGTTGAAATATCAAAGAAAGAAATTTAAAAAATTATTTCGCACTAGACTAGCGGGCCATCCTATTATAAATATTTTCCTATTTTTACGAACATATATTTACTTACTACTTTTGGCAATGTTAGTCAAATACGAAACTGTTGCTTGGCTACTTTTTTAAATTCTCTGGCTGGTATGTTCAATTAAAAGAGTACGGGAATCGGTTGACTTTGCAATTCGTTCCAGGAACTTTCCGCTAAGCTTTTAGCCAAATGAGTATCGAAAATGGATTTGACAAGAAATTACACACTACATAAATAAAATACAAAAACTTTTTTGTTTTTTAAATTTTCTACATCGATATTTCTCAAACCATTTTACAGATTTTGGTGTAATTTGCGGCCTGTGGTACATTTTTTTAAGTTTATAAATATCAACAAGAACAAGGGACTCCGCTGGTGTTGTAAAAACTGTATTTTGTTTGATGTGGAATTTTATAAATTTTTTAAATCCACTAAAAGTACATTGGATGAATTGGGTAATGATTTGAAAAATTTAAACACTAAATTTTTGAATTACAGGAACCTGTTTGATAAGGCACCGTGCTCACCCAAAGGAAAGAAGAAAACATTAACAAGTTCACTGGTATCTAAACCTAATTCTATTGAAATAAGCGATATTTCTGGAGCATCTCTTGTAACCACTCCAGTATTAACTCCATCATATGATTTTGTTGAATCAGTTCCTTCCGTATGTGGCACCGCGAGCTCAACTAAAACTCGTGAAATATCTTCGGGAACAATTTTAGTTTCACCACAACCATTGCAAAACAGCTGTATTCCTACTAATTTAAACCCATCAGTTCCTGCTTATAATACCTCTACTGCTCCAACTTTAAAGGTTATTCCACCAAAAAGGATTATTTTTGCCGCTCGTTTTGATTCTAATACAAGTACCGATGCTGTTAAACGTTATATTTGTTTCAAAATTGGTAATGATATTGACTTATCCGTCTACAAATTTAAGTACTCTAATCAGAGACGTAAATCCTCTTTCAAAATTATTGTTAATGAAGAAAATTTTGATTCAGTTGTTAATCCAGATTTTTGGCCGAAGAACGCACTTATACGTGAATACGTGTATAGTGAAAACGTCCCTTCTGATATAGTCCACCTACCACAAATTAATGCTCCATCGTCTAATCTGACAATTTCAAAAAACTAAATATTTTACCTGATAAATTGTCTATAGTTTACCAAAATGTTCGTGGTTTAAATACAAAATTACCTTCAATTTACAACCAAAGCTTTGATTTTTTATATGATGTTATTATTTTTACTGAAACCTGGCTTGTCGATAATGTACTCAATACTGAAATTTTCTGCGGAAATTATCAAATTTATAGACGCGATCGTGGTAATCTTATCAAAGGTGGCGGTGTTCTGATTGCAGTTTCTAATCGTCTATCTTCTGATGTTCTTTATAGTGAAGGTCTGTATGACATCGAGTTTATTGGTGTTGCAGTTAAGTTAAAACATATGAAAATGTTTATTACCTGTTCATATATTCCTCCAATTTCACCTGAAGTGGTTTACATGAAACATGTAACAGCTATTGGGAATGTTGTTAAGGCCGCAAATCAATACGATTACGTTATTGCTCTTGGCGATTTTAATATGCCTTTATTATCATGGGACTTCTCTTCTGAAGTTAATTATTTCATTCCGAGAATGGTTGGAGGTAATGCTTACCATATGGATTTTGTTAATTCTCTTCTAGACTTGAATCTTTGCCAATTAAATGGCTTATACAACGCAAATTCGAGACTACTTGATTTAATATTCCTAAATGTACTGAGTGACATCTCCATTGATCGCTGTTACCCGATCTCTTTGCCTGAGGACTTACATCATCCTACAATTGGAATTGAAATTTCTGTTGCATCTAGTCGTGTTTCTGTGTCATCATTTCAAACAGAGAGAAGAGAATCGTTTTGCTTCAAGAAAACAAACTATAATAGGCTTGATGAGCTTCTGTCTAATACAAACTGGTTGAACCTTTTTACGAATGCTGCTTTAAATACTAATTCAATACATATTAACAAAATGGTTGACACGTTTTACAAAAGAATGTATCTGTACATGAATCAATGTATTCCTAAATGTTTTGATTCTAATCGTTCTGGCCCGCCATGGAATTCCAAAGTTCTTTCTGCTATAAAAAATAAAAAGAATAAGTTCTACAAGAAATATAAATCCTCTGGACTTTTTGCTGATTACGCCAAGTATTCTGTAGCTCGTGCTCAATACATCTCAGCTAATCGCTCCTGCTATTACAGTTATTTAATTAAAGTCAAACAAAATTTAAAATGTGATCCTAAAACATTCTATAAATTCGTAAATTCCAAAAGAAGATCGAGTTCGTTTCCTTCTGTGATGAATTACCATGATATTGAATCCGATAATGATGTTGCAATCTGTGATTTGTTTGCGGATTTCTTCTCGTCCACATATTCTGATGTCAAGATTGCTGATTCAGATTCTCATCCACTATCTGAATTACCATATCCACCTGTTTCAATACCACTTCTTGATGAACTTACCGTAGTTAATACCTTAAAAAAACTGAAATTTTCATTTAACTGTGGTCCTGACAGAATACCGAGTTGTCTGTTAGTTAGATGTGCTGAAGCTTTATCGACCCCACTAACTCTTATTTTCAATGAATCAATAAGGACTGGATGTTTTCCGCAGGTTTGGAAAACCTCTTTCATAATTCCATTATACAAAAATGGTAGTAAAAATAATATCGAAAACTACAGAGGCATTGCTAAACTGAGCACTCTACCGAAGCTTTTTGAAAAAATTAGTACTGACATTCTTTCTCATCAAGTATCATCTGTATTGTCTCCTTTCCAACATGGGTTTCGTAAAGGTTGTTCAACTGTTACAAATCTTATGCAGTTAACATCACTTGTTCATCGTGGTTTTAGACAACAAGAGCAAACTGATGTTATTTATACCGACTTTAGCAAGGCGTTCGATAAGGTTAATCACGAAATACTTTTGAAAAAGCTTGACTCAATGGGATTTACATTAAACTGTCTTAAGTGGATAAAATCGTACTTGACTGATAGAACTCAAAATGTTCATTTTAAAAACTGTTATTCTAAGCCGATTGCTGTATTGTCTGGTGTGCCGCAGGGTAGCCATTTAGGGCCGCTCTTGTTTTCTTTATTTATAAATGATCTACCGAAAATATTGAAGTTTTGTCATGTCTTAATGTATGCTGACGACGTCAAAATTTTCTTAAGCTATAGAAAATATGCTGATCATCACTACCTACAGGAGGACTTAGATGCATTTAGCTCTTGGTGTAATCGTAATTTGATGGAATTAAATCATAAAAAGTGTAAATGTATGAGCTTCTTCCGTGGACGTAACTTAAGCGTAAAATATATTTTAAATGGTTACTCGCTAGACAATTTAAATATTATTTCCGACCTTGGCATTCTACTTGATTCCAAGTTAAATTTTATACAACATATCTCTTCTACTGTTGCTAAAGCACGCGGTCTTCTTGGATTTATAAAACGATGGGCAAAGGAGTTCTCCGACCCGTACATTACAAAGCAATTGTACACATCTCTGGTAAGACCTGTTCTTGAATACGGCTCAATAATTTGGGATCCAACGTATATGGTTCATATCAATAGTATTGAATCCGTTCAAAAGCAGTTTCTTTTATTTGGTCTACGTGGGCTTCGCTGGAATCCGTTGGATCTCCCACCTTATACTAGCAGACTTGCCTTGATAAAGCTGCCGACCCTTAAGAGTCGCAGGACTATGCTTAATGTTACTTTTGTTTTAAATTTGCTAAAAGGAAATGTTTGTTCTGAATTTTTGATTAGCAATATCTTTATTAATGTTCCTTCACGATTTACACGTCATTACTATCCGCTTGCAGTTAAAGTTTTCAGAGTAAATTATGCTAATTCGGAACCATTGTTAAGAATTTGTAAGCAATTTAATAAATTGTATAACCATATTGATTATTCGCTTAATGTTGATAGTGTCAAATCTAGTTTAATTGTATTTTTAAACTCTTAATTATGTACTGTATATCATTATATCATTTGTAAGGATCATGAATCCATAGATGTATGTAAATAAATAAATAAATAAATAAATTCATATCAGTGAAAATATAAAAAAAAGAGTTGTTTGAAAAAATATTTTCTTTTTTCGTCACCGATATCTCTCCAACGACGTCCAACCATACAGCACGATATTAATTGTGAGTCATGTCAAATTTTTTGCCCTACTGTATTTGACATTTCTTTGTTTCAATGTTTGACAAATTCAGCCATGGAGAGGTACATACAGCGCGTTAAGATTGCTGAAGTCTTTTACGGAAATGGGCGTTCACATCAAAATGCAATTCGTGCACTTCGTGATTTTTTTGGTCAGCATAATTTTTATTTTTTTTTTTATCTTGGACCAGCACTCAGGAGATGACATCTACACATGCGATGCATTGCGCTGGAACTAGAGGGAAGGGATAGTAGGTGGAATGATAGGAGGTGAAGCTTCACTATCTTACAACACTGCTTTTTTGCTCGTCATTTGTTTTTACAGCAGTGTTGTAGCGGCCCTGATGTCAAGGAGACGTATTAAATTTTGAAGCTGCTTTTAGTAGCGATTTTTATTATTATTTTACTGCACCGGTGCTACGAAGGAGGCGAAGGAGGGCGTTCTGATGTGCCTGTGGATTGATACAGCTGAAGCCGTTACTGTTCAGTGACCAGTGACTAGGCCTTCGCCACTGAAACCTTGCGACAACAATAGGCACAAAGCGTGTAGGGTGTGTGTAGGGTTGAAAATGCCTTCGCTCTTACAGAGACCGTCGACATCTATATCGAGTTTTGTTACCACTAAAACATTCCCTCCCCCACTTCTGAGTAGATTCCTGCCCAGGACCACTTTCTGCATTACTTTAAGAAGGCCCAGAGCGCCGTCCCAATCACGTCTAAGTCTGCCAAGTCTGTAGCCAGCACCACGGCACGTCCTCCAAGGTCCCCGTCATATGACATATTTATTTATTAGGAGTAGACACACACACATAAGTACTTAACAAACAAAATATGCTGTATTTGTCACATCATATACCGACATATATATTTTGATGAAATATAACAAACCATGTACCGCAATACAAACCACGAGAATATTTAAATATTAAACATATGGAAATAATCTATAGCTATGCACACACACACACACACACACACACACATACATACACAATGATAATATAAAATTCGTTTTAGCATAAAAGCCTATAACCACTAATACTAACAATATCCACCACACAACCTACAAACTACGAAAGTTAGACCAAAACATACACAGCCACATACATACGAGTACATGCAAACGGGTCCCATGTAAATAATTACAACTGTAACTGTAAATACTTGTGTGCGTAAAACTCACAGATGGAGCAAAGCCAACAGCACTGGCTGTGCTACTTTTAGGACAAACACTAATTCAAGCATAAGCAGGCAAATACTCTTTCTAACGTATAAATACACTGATACATATACGTGTATGAATGTATGTATTTGTGTATATGTGTGTGCGTCTGTTCATAATACAATATGTTATCATGCCATCCGCTAGTGCTGACCAAATTTTGTTGGTTGTAATCCTGCTCTTTGGCGAAATGATAGATGTCAGCGGCATGTCATGTCATGCACGAGTATAAATATAATAAACAGATTTTTTGATTTAAATTGCAAATGTATTGTGACTGTTGCTGTCTGTATGTTTGTATATTTGTTAACATTTTGTTTATATAATTTTTTTCCTTTTTTTTCCCCCTTTTTTTCGTGAAAATGCGATACATTGTGGTTTACAAACGCACATCTGATGGCAAACTTTTGCAAGGAACAGCTCGCATTTCGATGATTTTCTATTTAGTTTTTCTACATTTCGGTCCCATTTGATTTAATAAACAATATGCAGCGACCCAAAGTTATTTGTTTTCTGAATAACATTTATTGGTTGTAAATATATTTAAATTCTCTCGAAAACATGTTGTTTAACTTTGGACACCAATATTGGCCATATGCTGGATTATTAATTTCGATTGAATTTAATTTGAAAGGGCAGGAGGACAACGACTTGGCAACGCACTTCATATCAATGAAAAGCATTGTAATATATCCGTCTCCAGAATTATTAAATCTAGAGTGCTCTCTATATTTGTAAAATCATAAAAGAAGGATCACAAAGAAAAGCTCGTTTTGTGTTCGTTTCTGAAAAACGTTGCATTGTGAGGGAACAACCTCCACCTTAAATATATATATTAGAGCGTAGGGAGCATTAAGTTTCTGACATTGGGACGGTACAAAGAGAGGTCTGGTGGATAAATACTAGAATGGGATAATTGAAGTATTGTGCCTCCGTAGCCTGACCATTAGTCTTATCAATGTGGTGGTACGGGTGCGATCCTCGCCTCAACCCTGGCTGTTTCTTGTGATATCGCAATGGACCTAATTTTTTTTTTCTTGGACTGGCACTCAGGGGATGACCCCTACACAGGAAATTAGGTTATGGGAAGGTGGATAGAGGGAGTAGTGTTTATTGACATTTGATTTAAATTTTCCCAAGCTAAAAGTGACAGGAAACACCTCTGCGGGTAGTCCATTCCACATATGTGCCGTTCGGCCAAAAAACGAATTTTCTCTGTAATGCGTAGTGAGAGTCGCAGCCAAATCGACCACAAATGGATGCGCTCTTAATGATGATCGCGTTATGCACGTGAAAGATCGGGTTTCGGGAACAAGTTCCCCGATTTCATCAGAACACATCCCATTATAGTAACGATAGATCAACGAAACGCGCTCCAAGTTGCGACAAATCTCAAGAGCGTCAATAGAGTTGGCTACCCTACCGTCTCCTATGAGTTTCTTCTCCCTTTCTTGTACACGGTCGAGTAACTTCAAAATAGTCTTTGAAGCACCGGCCCAAACATGAGAGCTACATTCCATTTTCGGTCCGATGTAAGCGGTATAAATAGTGAGGAGATCAGTTGGGGTGATGTCTTGCACCGTCTTAAAAAGCCGAGGCACTTGATTGCTTCCTTGGAGACCTGAAAAATGTGCTCAGTCCATCGGACATCACACTGGATTTTCATGCCAAGAACATCAAAAGCTTCTGATTCCTCAATGTTTATGCCACCCATAATTACAGATGAGGCAGCGTGATCCTGCATACGGAGATGGGTTAGCATGCAGCATTGGGTCTTTTGGGAATTGAAATCGATCCTGTTCGCGTAACCCCATTCCAATATTCTCGTGAGGTCACTTGATAGCGAAACATTCATATTCTGGCGCGTCGCCGCGATCATAGTTAATATCGGCGTACGATCAAATGAATATGAATGGCAGATACTGCTGTCATCTGCGAAAGAGTGGATAGAGATGGAAGTTTGACATAAAAGGTCATTAAGAAAAATGAGAAATAGGGTAGGAGAAAGTTCTGACCTAAGTGGGGCGTTTTCGCACAGGGAGGGTCCGCCACATAAGCCAACCTACTGTACTTGAAGTTAACAAAACAGCGCAATCACAAATCCATAGAATGCATAACAAATAGAAAAAAATTGGGAAATTTTTTGAATTAAAACAGTTAATTGATGCAAAAATTTTCGTGATAGGTTCAAATCTAATTATTATTTTAATTGAATCTGCGGTTTTTTTTTAATTGAAACTTAATATTACTTTTTTATGTGTCCACTCAAAAAATGATAATGATGACTGGCATAGGATTGGATCCCACAATTTTCGGCGTGTCGAATCAAAACACTAACTGCTGCAGTTAACAGTTATCCGACACATAATAAAAGGAATGGAATTGTAATTAAGTTTTTTTTTTTATAAAATTTGTTGTTGAATGTGACAAAAATCCAACTGAATCACTTGTTAAACATCAGTTGAAAATTTCCCAGGGCCTGAGTGAGCATATTGCGGCACTTTCTATACATCGTCGATGTCGCCCACCAGCACCAGTAGTCTCATCTTTCAGAGCATTAGTATTTTATGCAAGATATCCTTGGCTTGCAAGTCCATCTGCTGCCTCATGTCTCTCTCAGTGTCAACTAATTTACAGAAGCCAACATTCTAACTCCGGTTTGGAGTACCATTGAGTCTCACCGTTGATCACCGATTGCTTCTCGAGTACAGTGAGAACCCTCTTAGCCTCTATTCATAACATACCTTCTTATTGCATCAGACATCTATAAAAAACCAAATTTTATAAACTAAACTCTCCGCTATGAATAAAGTAGTCTCCTGTATGTCCACATTAAGTTATTACTTTCATATTGTGTGACACTTTTGTGGTGACAGCTGAAAAAAAAACTGAGCGGATTTACAAATCTATGCTGAGAACACGCACAGTTAGTGATAAACTCCAGCACACACACACACACACACTCGCACTTTTCATTTAAATAACACATGCCCTACATTGCTGGACAGTGTTACCGAAGTGATTTTTGGTCATCGTTCATGTGATATGCATTATTTTTATTGCGTGAACGCTAATTTATCTCACCTCTTGGAGATAAATGCTCCAATTCAATTTATCGAAGTCAAAATGGCATGCGTGGACTGTATTTCTTGCTCTAATTGAATGACACTTTCGATGTTTTCTAACTACTTGGCTCCCGAACGAATGCACCATTTTGTGATTAGGAGGGCGGCTTACTTGTTGGAATATCGGATAGCGATATTCGTTTCATAATCGAGATTAAAGCTGTCGTGAGGTCTCTCACGGAGGCGTACATTATAATGAACCTTATTGACGCCCTAATGTTAGCCTGAGGATTGGCACTGGGCATGGCACCGATGATGTCAACATTCTAGTAGATGGTCTGACAAAAGGTGGAACGATGCTTAAAAAGGTGGATATCGATGTATGATATCTGTGGAGCTCCGCTGTCATCATACTGGATGCACGTGGAAGGCTCCATGATGAGGACTCTCTGGCATGCAGATCAAGAATCTTTTGCCGATGGATACATTATTCTTTTTGGAAAACATGCCACGACTGTAGATTCCCTTACAACGACAAGTGTTCTAGTGCTCAGGATGAGGAGAAGGAAGAGACATCAGCACATCTCCTGTATATCTGTCTTGCACTAGACAAACATTGCCTTCATTTTCTCGACAGGATATATTCCAGTAGTCACATTGCACCTTAGAGACCCTCTACTTTACTACGGAAAGCGAATGGCTGCGACGTTTATGTTGCCCACGAGAAGTGCCTTATTGTGTCTTCTACATTGTTCGTCTCCCTTTCATATCGTTTCTCTTCCTCATTTCTCTTTACTTCTTATAAGCATCACTAAACTACTATTTCTATCTATACCGGGAAGGTATACTACTTTGTTTTGCCGCCATTTTGGTCAACATTAGTCTTGACAGTTCATATTTGGCAGTCCTGAAGTAGACACGTGGCAAATTTATAATGGAAAAATATTCGATAAACCAACGTGTTTTAATCGTTAAAACAGTTTATCAAAATCAATCATCGATAACTGTGACGATGAGAAAGTTACGAGAAATTTTTGGGAGAAACAACGTGCCAACAAAACGCACTATTTATCGTGTAGTGAATGATTTCGAAGAAAGAGGGTCTGTAGGTGATAGGCGCAAGCATGGACCACAACGTGCCACAAGATCGTCTGAAAACATTACTACTGCTCAAGAAAGTGTTCAAAATAATCCATCAACCTCAATTCGACGCCGTGCTCAGGAGCTTGGTCTTCAAAGAACAATTTTGGCCACAATTTTTAACGCCACAACTGCATGCTTTGGGCTTGATTAACATGTGGTATCAACAAGACGGTGCCACATCGCATAGAGCCAAGATTACAATGGAATTACTGCGAGACCTCTTTCCACAACAAGTTATTTCAAGAAATGGTGATGTTTATTGGCCTCCACGGTCGCCTGATTTGACTGCTCCGGACTTCTTTTTGTGGGGATATCTGAAAAGTAAGGTTTATGCAAACAAACCAGAAACGCTTGAGCAACTCAAAGAAAATATTCGTGATGAAATTAATGAAATACCGCGTAAAATGTTTGAGAATGTAATGAAAAAGGTGCTTAAAAGGGCTCCCATTTATGAGGCTAACAGAGGCGGACATTTATCTGATATTGTATTCCATACATAATTGCCGACATTAAATAAAACATTTATCAATATAAGATCCATTCTCTTTCATTTAATCAAAAATTATGAACAATCAAAGTAGTATACATTCCCGCTGGACACCCTGTATTTCTATCACTGTGAGCTGTTTAAAAATCGATAAATTATCTTACAGAATTTGTTTGCCGCGTTAGTCCCTTCAAAAACGCTTTATTTAGCGATAAAAATCTCTAAATTGGCAACAGTGGGGTTTCATTTGCATACAAATGTGAATCATATTTGTGCGTGTATTATCACTAGTTCTTAACCACATACCGACAGTTCTCTCCCATATCTCCCCACTCTCTCTCTCTCTCTCTCTCTCTGCCTCTCATTATAAATAACATAATTTGTATGCATATTTAGTGATAGCGATAGTAACATATTTAATGCTTAGGCGAACGTGCGTGCGTGAGTGTCTGTATGAGCATTAACATACTTCTATATGTTGTACGTGCATATGTATGTACGTGTGCATGTTAGTTTAGTGATTTAATGTTTTAGACATCACATCATATTTCATTTTATTACGCTTTAGATACGCACACACACGCATGCACAATGAACATGTATACATTTTCCTGTCACATAACTTGTCAGCAGAATTATAACGTAACGCATATTTAATCCTCTAACACATGCACTTTTTGTTAATATATGTATTTAAAAATAACTAGTTTTTTTTTCCTCATTTAGCAAACATTTTTAGTTCATTTTCGTTTAAGCTACACATGTCAGCATATTAACTTTTACTTTCCACTAACAACAACAACAACAACAATATTAACTTGTAAAAGTGCGAAAGCCATTTGTGTGTGTGTGATGATGTTTGTCAATGATTTAAAATTAACAATGTGCAAGTTTAACAAAAGAATTTTATTTTTCTATTTTGTTTAATAGAAATTTTCAAATATTTTTTTTGTTTGTTTCTTGGACCGATGCGACCAAACGCTGGCCAGTACCTAAGAAATAAATTGCCCTGGAACTATAGGTGGAGAGAAATAGTGTGGGAAGGAGAACATGAATTTTTGTCTTTTCTCAAACACCAGTGAATCAGGTTGCTGTGATGTGTATTCGTAAAATTTTAACTATTTACGAGTGTAAATATAAAGATATAACCCTAGACAGAAATAAACCGACTATAATTGAAGATGACAAGTGATCAATTGATAATGTGAGGCTCAATTATTGCACAACTCATTACATTTATGATCATCATTGGAGTGCACATTTCATAAATGTAATGAAACTATTTCTTTAGTTTATAAAAAAAAACATTTTCATATATAAAATGAAAATGTTTCTTTGATATAATGCTGCTAGTACAACACAACACAAACACAAAAGAAATTAATTCATAAAATTAGTGAAAATTTTCATATACGAAAAAATATTGTTGTCATAAAGAATAAAAGAATATTGTTGCGGAGGAGTGTTCAGGCTTCCTCAGGGAAGGTTTACCAACTTTGTTTGTTTCTTTTATATATGTATATGTGGAAATAAGTATATTTATATGTATATGCATAGTATGTATATATATGTATATATATATATATATAGGTATGTATATACCTATGACTATATACGTGGGACAACGGTGAAAGTTTGGAAACTTGGGAGGGCCTGGAAAATGATGGGAAAAGTCCAGGTGATTCTGAGGGTAGATAAGGTGCGAGAAAAGTAGATTTGAGAGGAGAGAGAAATTAGACACTGACTGGATCACACAGAAAGATAATTCTGGCAATTTCCAAACTGTCCCTAAAGCGAAAAAAATAAAAGAAAACATAAGTAGTAAAGAAAAATAGAAATAAATCGAGTGCAAAATTTGTAAGAAGAAAAGAAAAAGCAACGGGCAGTCAACCTTTTGGAGGAAGGAAAAACGCCATAGAAGCGTGAAGGGGAGAAAAGGCATAATCTGTGTGGACAGGGTGAACCTCAGAGGAATTTGTTGGGTCACAAGATTTGGTGGAGATTTGGACGGAGATTGTGACATGGTTGGGAGGGAAATAGTAGAGGTGAATAATTGCCTCTGGGAAAGCGTTAAGCAAAGGGTCGTCATGTGTGTGTTTGTGTTTGATTTTTTTTTTGTAGGTTTTGTTATTGTGAGAATCATTATAAATTTTTTATGTGCAGCGTACCTAGTGGGAAGGGTTGGGATACGTTCACCGATACCTGAGCTAGGTGGAAGCCCCGCTAGTCACTGCGGCTGCAACATACTGAATCAATATACTGAAATATTCTTCATATAAAATAATAAATTTATGCACATTATGTGTGTTGATCTCCAACAAAATTGCTTGAAAAAGTTAAAAAATCTCTCATATTTATATAAAAATTATTAAAAAGTCTGAAAATTACTGCATATCCAGCCTTTGGAGCAATACCTTAGTAATTCAAAAAATCGTGAACTGAGAAAAATGCATTTGAAGTTTTAAACCTCCTTTTTGTATTTTCGTTTACTAAAGTTATTTTTTTTACTAATTTTCAAATAAAGAGGCATGTTTTGTAATATTTTCTGTTTGTAAATGTCTTGTCATAAAGGAAATATTTCATTATTGCAAATAAATATTGTTGGAAATAGCTGGAGGCAATAAAGACACTTTTAGCTGTAGAATCTGAACAATTAGAGATAGAACCATGATCTCTTTTCCTTTAGATATATATTTCCCCAAAGATCATTTCTGCATACCCAGCTCAAAAAATTAAAATTTTGAGTTACTGCGGTATTGCACCAAAGGCTCGATATGTTCACGATATGTGCACCAATGCAACAATAACAAAAAACCGTTAATCGAGAAGTTTGAAAAGTCACCTTACTTTTCGAACACACCTCGTATGTGGCGATGCACATCGGAATCAGAACAACGTAAAGCGGATTAAAGCAAATTTAAAAAGCGACTCAAATCGAAACGACGGAAATAAAATCGACTCAAAGCGGGGCTCTAGTGTTAAAGAAAAAAGGAAAGATATGAAGTACTGCCGGATTTCTTCAAAGTTAAAAATCTATTAAAATACACATGCACGCGACAAAATAACACCACAGAAAACATTTGTTAAATATCTAATGGAAGCTTCCATCAAAATTTCTTTCATAAAACATTCATGTAACATCAGATGCTGTACAAATTAACAAAATGCGTTACTGCGGAGTTGTGTAAGAATTAATTTCTAGGTATCCTTCTTATCACTTAACTGCCTGTCTCTTGTGTACACATTTCTTTTCCAATTAGTCGCCCTGCAATGCATTGGGGACTGCTCCTGAGCACTGGGAAAAGGAGAAATCCCTTAACTATCTGTCTCCTGCACGAAGCCCAAAAGGCTTTCCACTAACAGGCGTAAAATGTTGAAATTTAAAATTTCACAGTATTAGCCAGTCTTTTTATTTTTCACTTGCCTTATAAATACTTAAGATATATATTTAGATAAATATTTCCCAAAAGATCATAAAAGGCCCTATATACAAACATAAAAAACTAAGTAAAAGTGAAATGTAGATATAGTGTAGCTGAACGCAGCGTTACCATTTCTCAAGTTTTCCCTTATTTTTCAAGGTTTTTGAAATGCCAAAAAGTTCTTAAAATTTTAGCTTCAAAAACAAGTTTTTTTGGAATTCATTAAAATTTTCAAGTTTTGTTTATTAATTTTTAATTTAGAAATAAGTATATGGCGAAAATATTATTTGATGTTGCCATGTAATGTAAACGATTTCATAAATGTTCAGTATTAAATGTGTCTATTCCCTCTTTAATACAACTGTGCTGTATTAATAATGAATAAATATTTTGAATAAATGAATAAATTTTTGGTCATAATTAAGATTTCGACTGAATTCAAATACTGTCTTGAGTTATTTGTTTGTGTATCAATAAATAAGTAATTTAATAATTCTTACTAATCAATTTTCATTGATTTTAATATTTTTTAGGTTTGACAATTGGAGTGATATGAAGAGGCGACGGTAGATGACACCCCTGCAACTTCAGCTTCTCAGCATATAAAAAATAGAAAATTAAAATTGCATTTGAATACGAAAGTGATGACCATTTTAATTTTCAAAAAGAACGAAAAGAAAAGTATTTTCAACAGCACTTAAAAGACAAATTAAGTTTCATGGAAATGCCAGTGAGAAGAACTACAGCGTACCCGAGCAAATGTTAATGATTTTATAATACATCTCTTTAAATGTTTGACTAGAATTAATTTAAGTTCATAAATCTCATATTATGTAAAGATACTCTTTCTAAATGGTGCAAATGGTATTTGCAGCAGAAATGGCAAGTCTTAGTTCTTGAAAAAACCCAAAAACATTACAAATTCAGCAAATGATATGCGTGTCATAAAGAAATGGCGTGCCAACATGTAATTAAAAATTAGAACTATGAGAAAGAGCAGAAATAATAATTATGAACACGACAAGATGGAAATTAATGAATTAAAATTGTTTGAAAAGCAAAAAAAAAACCACAATTGAAAAAAAGAGATTATTAAAATCAAATCACCTGGCTAAATAATTACAAATCATGAGAATTTAATAAAACGAAATGAAAAGAAATTAAAAAAATAGCTCTTAAATGACATTTAAAAAGAAATATCTTAAGGCTTGTGATCACAAAAAAAAAATTAAATTTATTTGAAATTTATTTTAAAAAAATTTTCTATAAAAATTTTGAAACAAAATATATTTCAAAATCGTTTTAAATATTGGGAATATGAGGATAAATATCTCATAATATGCAAAATTATTATTAATTATTAAATATTACAATATTGTAAAATTAATTAATTTTATTTATTTTATATTTTTTTTTTATCTTGGAGATGACCCCTACACATGCGATGCATTGTGCTGGAACTATTATAGGAAAGGGATAGTAGGAGAAATGATAGGAAGTGAAGCTTCACTATCTTACAACACTGCTTTTTGCACGTTCTTTGTTCATAGCACTGTTGAAGCGCCTCTGATGTCAAGGAGACGTATTAAATTTTTGAAGCTTCGTTTTTAGTAGCCATTTTTAGAAATTATTTTACTTCGCCGATGCTACACAATACCGACGAAGGAGGTGGTTCTGATGTGCCTGTGGATTTAATACAGCTGAAGCCGTCACTGTTCAGTGACCAGTGACTATGCATTTGCCACTGAACCCTTCCGACAACAACTGACACAAAGACACAGAAATGCACATCAGAAAAAATGCGAGATGTTTCATGAGTCTGAACCAGGGGTTGAACCCAGGAAAATTTTTCGTTTTATAGTCAACGTGCAGACTACTTCGACCAACGCCACCCGCTGATTTGTCAGTGATATAAAATGTAAGTGGAGTCGGTGTTAAAAAATTTTTCTCAAGAAAAAGAGTTCATTTGAAAAAAATCGCTTAAACTGCGATTCGATAAATCAGCAATCTGACATTTTGTTTTTTTACATGGCTTTTCTAAATTTGCAATAAATCAATTGTTGGATTATCTCCGTTATCTAATTTATTACTTGATTTATTCAAACAAACATATTTTTCAGATGTTACGAATATGGTGTCCCGAAAATTGTGTTTCTTTTTCGTTCAATAATAAGCAGTATTAGCACTGTAAGCTGGTATCTTGGGGTTACACGTTCAAATTTTGCTTTCAAATTTTAAAATTCTCTTACTTTTTTACTAATACACTCACACTTTTAAAGTTTGATGAGATTTTGCTTTAAAATTCTATGGGCAAATTTTGTTTCCAATTATGGGCAAGAAAACAGCTGATACCTATTCTTATGAAGAGCGAAGCCATCTTGATAAATAAATTTGCTTTTAAATTGCTCAAAACTTGCGTGCAGCCTACGTCACAGCTACCAATACACATTAATTTTGAGAAGCTGTATGTGTAAAAAATTTGAAAGCAAAATTTTAACTCGTGGCTGCAGTGTAAAACATTTTAACAAGGTGTCATTTTTTTGGAAGAAAAGAAATCACCATAAGAAACATATGTATATGAAAGTACTTTCATATGGCAGTCACAACCTTTTCATCTTCGAACAGAAAGATAGACTCACCACTGTTTACGAAAATATATATGTATGTCAAATATTTCTTAATATGCTTAAAGTTTAACAACATTTTCCAATCACACCAAGAGAAATAATTCTTTTTTTTTTTAGTACATCTGCACCAAAATGCCACAATTCCACTAATATGTTATCACATCATAACCATAGTCTGGAGACTTTAATGACTTTCTCATGGAAATTAAAAATGTGACCAGCAGTACTTCTGAAGGTTGAATATTCTCACACCAGCCACCAGCTACAGTTTCGGCTTCTGCTATACACATCTGCAAACATTATAGTGCAGGTTCCTCATGTTAAGCAGAAGATATTTGAAGTGCCGCTCTTCTCAATACTGAGTCCGTAGTAAATGTTCTAGCATTTGCCCTCTAGACGGGGCTTCCTCTCAAAATTCACATTCAAAATGTGCCTGCTAGTGTGTTGTCAGTTTAATACAGCTAAAGCTCGACATTCTTATATAAAGTATGCTGCAGCCTGCTTATCTAAAACAGATTAATTAATTAATTAAAATGGGCATAAGATCGAAAACGTAGAGGCAGTCAAAATTGCATGTGATAATGATGAGTCACACTGACAAACACTAGCAGAACAGAACAACATGCTGCTTACGACAACACAACGAAGAACGCTGAAGATGAGGGTGTAGCGGCCTTCGAACACAGCAACAGATAACAATTGAAGTGAATGTGATCCACATGCCCTCACATAACCAACCACATACGCGATCTACTAACCTGCTTATTGGTAGCATGCCTACATTTGCGAGAGCTCTAAGAAGATCCTTATTGCAAAAGGTGTCTGATAATTGTTGCTAAATTTTTCCTTAATACATTAAAAGCTTGATAATCCGTATAATTGATTGCAAACTTCAAACCGGATTATCGAATTATCCGGATTACCAAATAAAACGCTTTTAAAATACATAATGAATGATATACATTTTAGCGGAATTTACGGTTCGTAGTAAAGACATTTTAGATCTTGCAGCTATAGTATAACAACAACAAAATGCATTGATTTACTAAAGCTACAAGATCTAAAAATTCCAGTCTGTACATTTAAAAAAAAAAAGTAACAACATACACAGAAGAAATAAAATCAAAATTCAATTAAAATAGTAATTCGATTTCAATCTATCACAAAAAATGCAGAATAAATTAACAGTTTAAATAGAAAAAAAATTTTTCTTAATACTTGTTTTTTTAACCTTTTTTATTATTTGAACCATCTATTTTATTAAGCTTTAAGGTTTTTTATATCTTATTTTTATATATAATCTCGATATTTCGTTAACCTTTGGTTAACATCTTCAGGAAATTTTTATTTTTAAAATTTTTTTCTTTTTGAATTTAATATAAAAATTTTTCTAACTTTGAGTGCACTGTTTTGAGAAAACACCAAAATCAATTAAAATAAACGTGGATTCAAGTAAATTATTAATTAAGAAAAGAAATTTTTCTGGGCAAAAACTTCATTGAGAAAAATTTAATTATTAATTAATTTTTCATATTTAATTTTTACAAGTCATGAAAATAACAATAATTTGTTTGGTATAATACAATCCGGATTATAAAGTTATAAAGTTGTAATCAATCCGCACTATAAATGAGTACTCAATGTAAAGAAAACTGCTTTCTGGATTACCGAATAATCCGTATTAGGGAGTATCGGGAGTTTACTGTATTATAGTTAACCACGATTTTTTTAATATTTAAGATTTTTTTATTCCTACAAACAAAACTCATTTTCAATAAGATAATGTATATTGAAATTTTTTTTTAATTATTAAAATTACCAAATTTACCTATTGTCTTATAATAGATAAATTGCAGAGGAATAATGAAACAAAAAATAATTATAAAAAATAAGACATCCAAAATGTGCAATAGAATTCAATAAAAATGTATGTCATGCCGTATTCATAGAAAAAATTTTCGATTTATAAAAGCCCTAAGAAAGAAATTTCCATACAAAATTCAATTTTTAAACCTTTTATAAATTCCAAAAATTTTTCTGAATACGAAAGTTAAACTTTTTATTTATAAATTTCCATAAAAAATTACTGCTAACAAAAAATCAAGCCGTAATTGTGTAAATCACCACGCCAAAGTGAAATTTATATACATATATGTATGTATGCAGGTAACAAAAACAAAATTTCTCATAAAAATGTTTGAAAGCCATGGCGGGTTACTCTGTAATTCGAAACAAAAATAAAACAATTCAAATTTGTATTTTATTTATACTGGTATTCGATAACATTTTCTTTCGATTGCAATTACAGACCCCCTCAATTTTGTATGTTCCATTGACTAATTTATATGGAAAACAAAAACAAATTTTTATTTACACAATTATGGCTTTCGTTTTTCTTTACTTCTGTAAATATATTTAATTTTGTTCCTGTATATTTTTTTATTACCTCGTCAATTTAAATTGTACTACCAATAAGTGATCATATCTTAAATATAGAAAATTGTATTTATTTAAATTTGCCTGGGTTCGAATCTCACTTCATGCAATTAATGTAATTTTTTTTTTATTTAAAAAACAAAAAATTCATTAAATCTGAAATGCAATCCAACACTATCACTAGACTATGCATTAAGTATGGAAAAAAAATTAACTGTGCATATATCAAATTTAAATTAAATTTAAGATTATTAGTCTGAATCAACAAAAAAAATCCAAAATATAGTATAAATTTTAATATTAAATACGATCGTATTACTGATTGCCTAATTTTTTGAAAATTTTCTCTTAATTGTTTTCCTGCATGGCTTGCATCAATACTAAATTTCATTTAATATTTATAAAAGTTAATTTAATTGTTCACAAAGTTCTAACGATTTACGTTTTATATCTTTTCATTTATTTAATTTTATCACATGGCACACTTTACCTTGTGCACTCGTGTACATATTCGCAATTTAAAACTTCTAATTCAATAATCAACCTACGTTTAGGTATTCATTTAATTTTGAAATCTCTACCTCTGGTTTGTTGCCAAATAAAATTAAAACAAAAAAACCAGATGAAAACAAAAGTTTTATTAAGGAAAAGACTTTCAAACCAACACCAGCAAATACATACTCAAATACACACGCACCCAAACATCATATGGATGTAAAAAAAAAACTATAATATCGTCCTTACTATGCGTGCATGGGTTTGTGTAGATTTTTATTAAAGAAATGCATTTTAGTCACGTCTAGCACATGTTATGCATATTTGAAATCATTACAAATACTTGTATTAAAGTACGGTAAAATGCTAATAAAACGATACCCATAACTATTCAAAAGCATTATCAACATGCTCGCATACATTTGTGTACAAACACGCACACACACACATTCATATATACACTTAAAGAGCATACGTGCAAGTAGTTAATTTTGACACACACAATTCGAATGTTCTTGCGCCAGGGGAAGGTTACTGAAGACACATTTTTTTCTAAACAACTCATTTGCATTAAAAATCTAGACCAACAATTATTCTTAAAGAGAAGCCATCGTATTAATATACATATATGTTCCCATTTAATTAAAAAAAAAAAGTAATTTTACTGCTTGGAAGTTTTTGAACTTTATTTAAATAAAAAAAAAAAAATGGGATCAAGTGAGATTCGAACCCAGGCAAATTTAAATTAATATACACAATACATACTTTAAAAGAGTGTTTTTCAATAAAAGTTCTCTTGATTGAATATTCGAATGTTTTTTTTATTCATTAGCACGAAAAAACGAACTTGTCAATGATAAATTTTCATTCGTTCTCCAGCGTAAGTAATATTAAATTAAAATTTAATTAAATACGTTTGCAGTTTATAATAATTGTTCTCCGTTTTTTTTATTTTTCTAAAAAATTATGTTTATGCTCAAGTTGAACAGAATTAGTCGTATTGCAAAAGGTTATCAAAAAAAATACGAAAATTTAATTCGCATATCTCAAAGATTTAAATTTTACTCCCCTTCACCTGACTAACCCGTAAGATATGCTGCAAATTACAACTTACAACTTAAGTGGTACTTAATTTATTGGGGAGTATGGGTAGTGTTGGCTAAGATGTAAGCACATTCGATTTACAATCGCAGAGTCTGAGTTCAACTCCTCTTTCGGGTCATAATTTTTCGGAAATTCTGTAAGGCTAAGTTTATTGGTTTTTCTCACATTTGTTTACTGTGTAGTAAAATCGTTATTTGTATTCAATTTTTATCCGCTATTTGCAGCACAAAATTTTCTGTATCAGGATGATATGATTGCCAGCCCCACCACCACTGATGAAATTAATAAATTAAAGAAAGAAATAATTAATCGATGTTAATATATATGTATATATGTATATATTTGATATATATGATATACACATATATGTGGTCAAGATATAAAAAATTCGTCTTTTACTTCTTCCCAACTGTTTTTCCATCGTTTAATGGTGATATACCTTCAAGCGATTATATACACTAATAATGCTATACAAATATGTAGAATAAACGATAAATACATACCAAATGCACACAATTGAAGTCATATTGTGAGCTTAAACTGAACCCTTTCACTCTGGACCACTCCAGAGTGAAATTTTAACGTTTCTAATCATGTTTGACGACTTTGAGGGCTATTTGGGGTGGTAATTAAGGCTGCAAGTCATCTAATAATACAAAATAGTGATTATTTACCAAAATTGCCGTTAATATTCCCAGAAATAAGGTAAAAATAATGTATTTTTTCCAATCAAAAGTCGGCCAAACCGTTTCGGATACAACAAAAAAAATCGTCTTTGTTATAAAAAAGTTGGGTTAGTTAGTGTGCGGTAAAGGGTTTTTGAAATGGGGGGGTGGGGTGAATGAGGGTAAAGCAGAAGAATAACAACCACTTACAACACACATACCACCTCTCTATACGCGCCTATCTAAATACCACAATTTTAGAAAAATTGCAAATGGATGCTTCGACCGCAGGCCCAAACACGGCAACGATGATCACGAGGAAGAACTCACCCGTATGTGCGAAGACGGACCATGTAAGGAGAAAAAACCACAATAACAAACTCGACCAAACCACCAAAAACAACACACACGCATTGGAAAGTTGAAAAGCACAGAACAACCCAGCGGAGACACAGAGAACCGACCACACAACAACCACACCAAAACCACCTTAACATTACAACTCGTGGTATTCTGCAACTCGCATCTTAGAGTAGTGAAGTTGGTCCAGCCCTATATACTGATTATCAGAAAAAATAGAATACGAGAATATATTTAGTACTTACCATAGATATTGAATGGTGAATTTGAAATTACACCATCTGCGATATTTTACCCTCTAGGATATGCTGCAACTTTTTCACATTCTAGGCAAACCAGTTTCGTGGTGCATAACTTTTCTTTTTTGAAGAATACCATGATCTGGCATTACTATTGCTTGTTTTAGATATTTTAATGCTTTAAATTTAAAAAAATACTTAAATGAAAAGCTGAATATTTATTTATTAAATTATTTTTTATTAAAAATTAAATAAAATATTTTAATTTATATATAATAGTATTTAAAATTAAATTTTTTTAAGAAAAAAAATTTAACATATTTTTATAACTTTTTAAACATTTTTTAAATTTCAATAATTCAAAAATACCTAAAAATTAAAAAATGCATATCTATTTAAAATGAAGAATTTTGATTAAAAATTAAATAATAAATGCATATTATATTCATATTTTTAAATTTTTTCAAATAAATAAAGAATAAAAATATCCGACTTTAATAAAATTTTAAGCATAGTCTGCATCTAGAAGGGCACATAGCATATATGTACATAAGTATATTTTATAGAAATAAGGCTACAAGGATATAACCGATTTTGATGGACTTTAAAACATGGATATATGTATATGAGTCTAAGAAGACACATATAACAAGTTTTTTTTTGAATATTTATTCCAATTTTTGTACTACACATACATACATACATATACAAATCTACTTATAAAGTACGTATGAAGTTGAAATTCTTTCATAGTGCCTGCAACCGAGTCCACTAGTACGAAATAAAAACAATATCGGTTTTCCTTTTAGATCTTGGAGAAAATTACCCATATCGCGAAATGTACTAAAGGCATTGAAATACAACTTTGATGGTATGTACATATGTATGCATTTAAAGTATGTAGTCGTCGGCACTTTCAAACGTAACAAGGAAATTAAAATTTTAAAATATTAAATTCGCTCTTCACGGTGCCATCTCTTTTGATAACATTAGAGGCACAATACTAACAATAAAAAAACATGAACTTTGCGGTTCCAAAAAGCGATGATATGGAGCGTAAAGTAAAATAAATGAAAATTAAAAAGTTTCCGTGTTCTTTTCGTTATGGGAAACAGTTGTTGGTGTTGCAATCGCTGTTGTTTTTAGTTTAATTTTTTTATTATTTTTGCATTCTATTCTTTTTGGTTTTTCTTTGCTTCCTGTCATTCGTTATTATTGCGTTTATTTTTGTTTCCTTTTTTGTTGTTCTGTTGTTGCTGTTCTGTTATTCAGTCTATATTTCTCTCATTCCGAATATTCAAATTGAATGGTAAATTTATTTTTCAAGTTGCCTGTTACAACACTCAATTTGTTGTTCTATTGTGTAACATTCTTGTATTTGTTGTTGTTGGCTTGTTCACGTTGCTGTTTCTGCTGTAAAACTTGCATTTTTTTGTAGCTATAAAATGATTTAAGTGCTGCTATACAATTTCAATAGATTTTTTTTATTTTTCATATTTCCCTGCTTCATTGCTTTTTTTTATTTCAGTGTAGTTTCGTTTATTTTATTAGTGTTTTTAACACTTTTTGATGACTTCATAGTGGTTTTTTAGAAATTTGTTTATGTAAAATATTGAGAGCTGCTCAAAGTAGTTTCTGAAATGTTTATTTCTTTATTTTCCGGTCAATATTTGAATTGCTGATGCATTTATGTATTATTAACTATACAAACAATCATGGATTTACAATTTTCTTAAGGCAGAATGTTGTGGTTTTTACTGAAAATAAAATTTCAAATGTAAATTTACCATCTTGGGCACTCAAAAAATTTTTCAATTACCTATTTATAACATATTACTGATATTCATCAATAATTTAAATTTATATAACGACATTTGAGTGGCGTAGAAAACAAAGCATCATAATTTCCAGTTAGTTATAATTAAATATTATTCAATTAATATTACTTTTAGCAAACCCTTTCATTGCACATCCTGCTCACTGGGGAGTATAAGAAGTAGTTGGTCCGCCATCTTCTAGAGCCCGCCATATTGAATTAATATTAGTAATAGTATTAACGTAATTTTTTCGCGTTCTTCCCAAAAAAAAAAACAAACGATCATTATTATCGGAGTGCTGGTTTCTTGTGCGCCCGCTTAAATTTACAGTAACATCACTTTTGTTTTTTCATATTCTTTTCAAAAAATTCCTCCTAGTGATATTCATATCATGGGAATGCAATTTAAATATCAAGCAGCAAGGCTTCAATTAGTCAGTATTACAATAATTTAGGAGCTCTCTTCATAATTCACTGATGAGTCTTTATAGAATTTGTGATTACGTTTCCTTACCAGCAGTTAATCTAAAATAAATGAAAAAAATTTTGAATAATACTTTCAATCAATTTGATAAAATAATAATATTTATTATATTTTAGAAACGCACATACACTCATATACTTTTAACAAACAACATTGGAGATCAGCAACTTAAGTTAATTTTTAATTTGATAAATTTTGCTTCCTGTTTCATTCGAAAATAGATTGCAAAAATTAATAATAAATAAAAAATAAATAAAACAAATATAAAATAAATATTAAAAATTAAAAAAAAATGTTTAAAAAAAATTTGATAAAATGAGATTCGATGCCGACAAATTAAAAAATAATCTACATAAGTAATATGACATAATTAGGTCCTCTAAACAGGTTTTTTTTTCTCTTGGGTCAGTGCTCAGAAGAAGTCTTCCACGTATGCAAAAGATGCACCGCAACTAGTTGGAAAGTAATAGTGTGGATGTAGTGTTATCGCGGCCGGTCATCGAACGTTTGTTATACATTTTTTGAAACAATGTAACTCATCAACCCCTGAATCAATTTGACGGATTTTTTCACCATGAGATAGATGTGCAAATCGGGCATAAGATGGTCAGCCTTTGGCCATACTACTTACACTCTTACTAAATGAAAAATTAATATTATATCTACAAACCTTGTGTTTCAACAATTTATATAGAATATGGCGCCGAAGGCACCATAGGGGGACCATGAGTATAGCCAATTTCACGATCTATCGAATAGTGAAGGAATTATTAAAATCCCTCCAGCCCTAAACGAGTTAGACCGTTTTATGTGCTTTAAAGTAATTACTGACTACTACGCACTTCCCGTCTTGTACAGGGAAGGGGTAATAGTATAAATATAGTGCAGTACCATACCATGTTAGTAAAGAGTGCTGCTCAGTGCAGAATGTTATCGTGTTTTTTGTTTTTAGTTGTGAATTCTTCTCACTCACTGATCACGTCTTACAACTTTTTGGTACCTGGATGCACTTTCAACCCATGGTTCCTCTGAAGGAGATTTTCAGGTAAGTTTATTATTTATTGTATTAACATGCCTACCGGCAATAATTGACAATATGTATGACATATTTCCTTTTCAATTGGAAGGGGACAGTGTGGAGAACAGTGTGATGAACTGAAAGAGTAGTTCAGAAATGGTTTTTGGGTGGAGTATGCGAGTTATATTATTAAAACACATTCTGAAATACAACTACACATTTTATTTATAGTTTCTGCAACTTAAATCAACAATAGTTTAAAAAACTTACGTTTAAAATATGCAAAATTTTTGTTTCTCAGAATTTGAAACTGAATTGAATTATATATACCCAGTGTGGTTTAGTTGCAGGTTGTTTTTGTCACAGTATCTAGCGTTATCGGCTGTAACTCCCATCTTAGTGTTGACAACCTACAATACGAAATAAATTTAGCCGGTCTGAACCAAATAGGGCGAATTCTAAAGGCATTGAGCTCGCTAAGATTTCATGAGCCATAAGTTTCAGTGATCCAAGGTGTCAAATAATTCACATTCTTTTTTTAATTTTTTTATATTTCTCAAAAAAAAAATACGTTTAGCATGTTATTTTTGTATTGTAAAAATTATATTTAGGATACCTAAAATTTTTATGGCAGATTGCAAGATTTTGAAAGGGGTGTACACGCACACACACACGCTCCAAAATATACCGGCCACTTAAGGATGTATGTACATGCATACCGAATACCAGAAGCCCTACTTGCAACGAATTTCATGGTATTTTTAATCAGAAATATCAATTGCAATTTTCTATTGAAAATAAAAAGAGATTTTTCAAAAGCCACAGAATTGGTTTTTTTTTTTGCATCAAGACAAGCAACCGCAAGGAAAGGAAGCAGAAAAACACAAACAAAAATTGTATTATACAGTCGACTCTCGATAATTTGAAACTCCATGGAACCCAAGAAAGAGTTCAAATTAACAAGAGTTTAATTGAAAGCAGAGCGCAAGGTAAAAGCATTTCGATACCAAAACAAACGATGTAATTGTTGAAAATATTACCTAGTAACAAACCTACTTGTGTTTCTGTATATATGCTTTCTGAGCATCATCTGATTTTTGTTTCTAAATGTTTTTCTTTACTCTGATTATTTTGCAACTTCTTAATAAAACTGTTAACTGAAAAGACGTTATATTATTTTGTATATTTATATAAAATAAAATATTAAACCAAAAGTAATTGTCTTTGATTTAGTTTGTTTCTCAGTAACTACCGCATGTAATTTTGACTGCATGTTTCCTTCCAACAGCAGCCTATTTAAAATTGCAAAATTAATTGAATTTTATGTTTTTCCAATTTTAAATAGGCTGATAACATGAAGGCAGTCAAAATTTCATGTGATAGTTACTAAGAAGCAAACTCAATTAAAGACAAAATTTTAAATTACACTGACAAACACTAGCAGAACCGAGGATGGCGATGGCTGAAGTAGTCTGCACGTGACTGGACTACAAAACCAAAACAGACCTGGGTTCAAACCCAGTTTCAGACTAAAATTTTTAAATAAAAATAAATATCTCGCATTTTTCTAATGTGCATTAGTGTGTCACGGTCACTGAACAATACCGGCTTCAGCTATCCACAATCACATCAGAACCGCCCTCCTTCGTCGGTATTGTGTAGCACCGGCGCAGTAAAATAATAATAAAAATGGCTACTAAACCGAAGCTTCAGCACTGCTACGAGTATAAACAAAGAACGGGCGAAAACAGAGCTGTAAAATAATTAAAATTAAGCTTCACATCCTGTCGTTTCTTTAACTAACCCTTAGTTCCATCCTATGGTTCCAGCACAATGCATCGCATGTGTAGGGGTCATCTCCTAAGGGCTGGTCCCAGATAAAAAAATGCAAAAAAAAAAAAAAAGAAACATGATTTTTTCGAAGGCTGCTACATCTTCATCGTTCTTCGCGTTATATACACTTTGTGTGGTTATCAGTAGTAGATGTAAATTATATGAAGCTTCATATATTTATTATTTTTATTAATCGAATACGAGAAGATCTCCCGTTACGACTTAAAATTATGGAGTACAGAAAAGCCAAACTTTAAATTATGGACCGTCGAGGAGCAGCATGACATTTTTATGATGTATAAAATAAATGATTAAATTAAATTAAAATTATAGAGCGTAGAGGCGAAAAAAAATTCAAATTATAGACCGTCGGTGATTAAAATGCCGTTAAAATAATTTCGAATTATCGAGCACATTCAATTTATTGAATGTTTTTCAAGGCACCTGGAACACAATTCACATTAACGATTTTAAAATTACCAAGAGCCGACTGTATTTTTGTTTGAATTTACCTTTCCTTCCAACCATCAAAAATGTAACATTTTCCAAAACCAAAATTCATTTCAATCTGTGGCGAAGTTAAAAAAAAAACTTTGTTTCAAGTGGTATTTTTGGTAGATTTGATGTTAGAAAATATTAAACTGAAAGTTATTTTAAATTTGAAATTTTATTCATGCTCAGATTGCCAATCCTTTGGATTGTAAAAAGCCAATTGCTTAATAAGTAGATTTTACAATGAATTTGATATGTGTGTGGTCGAATTATTTCAAATTTAGGTCTTTATGTGAGCAAATGTCAAGCCACACACACACACACAAGCGTATAAATAAATAACTAAATTGCGTAAACGAAAACATAAAATTTTTATTTTCGTACATACAGTGGATTCAAGGTAATCAGAATTAATTACAATCAGCAATGCAAACAACGTTAACGTGTATCAATTATTCAGTGCAACAAAGGTTTCCAAATGGGCATCCGTAGCAACTTCGGAGAACAGTTGAAAAAACATTTGTTTTTTTTTCTTGCACCAGTCCATTGAGAATGTCATCAACAAAATGCCATGAATGGCACCGGACCTATGAAAATAGGTTTTGGAGAGGAGGACAGTAGAGAGTAGTGCTTGTAGACGTTTGACTTGAATTTTTCAAGATCACTCCATGGACAGGGAGGACTTCTGAGTGAAGTTGAACAGTTGGTCTAGAAAACGAATTTCCTCATTTTGTAGGTGGGAATCGCTAAAAAAAAAAAGGTACCTCAAATGAATGCACACGCCATAGATTCGGGAATGAGTTTCCTCATATCGTTAGAGGGTATTCCATTAAAGTAGCCATAAAACAGGGAGACGCTGTTCTACTTTCACTGATAAGCCTCTTTTTTCTCTCCTGTACGCGTTCGAGTAGCTGAAAATTAGACTTTGAAGCACCGACCGGCACATGTATGAGAGTTGTATTCATTTTTTTATATATCAATAGTGAGAAGATCAGTTGTCATCTTATTTGGAATTTTTATTCTGAACACTGTTTTATATTGAAATATTTCTTCCACCTTAAATTCTATTCATATAAATCGCAAATAATTGAAGCCGTAAAACGCAATATTTCTAAATTAACTTGAAATTTCTTTGGTTGGAATCTCATTTTACCCCATTAAATATTATTTTTTTTATTGGCTTTATTTGAAATAAAAAAATTTAATTAATTTTAATAATAGATTTCCTTTCCAATGGTGTTTTATGAAACATAAAGTAGAAAATAAACGACTCTGTAGTTTCCCACATTGAATGGCATTTTTCCCACTATTAAATTGAAAAACTTAAAGATGTCCAGTAGTCACATTTGCCCGACTGCCGCATATTAAATTCTTGCGACTGTATTTAACACTTATGGTATGGTATGGCAAAAAAACACACCTTTAAGTACATAGCAATGTCCCGGGTACCTCTAAGGAAATAGTGTTGGAAAATAAAATCTGAGATTTATAATACACGTATAATGGTTTCCAATAGGTTTTCCGGGTACCTTGATATGCTCTGGAAAGTGTTTTCTTCTTGTCATTCACATAGAAGTAAAACTAGTATTTGTTCGTTTATTTTTCTTTCACCAAATAAATATTTCAGTCTGACATTTTCTTACCACACAGAAAAAATAATAGTTAAATTTATTCCGAATTAAGTCTTTGCTTAGAAATTTTTTTCTTAATTAATCGGCCTTATTGCGGTTGTCAACGTCGACACCAAAATGTAGCCCCTGTTACGTCCATATGCTGCGACAATCTTTTCAAATTTAAATTGGCATTTACAAAACTTCGTGTTTTTCAGTAAATAACAAATAATATTTTTAAGTGAAAGTTCTCGCATATCGCTTTGAGAGAGGTTACATTTTGTTGTCGACGTCGCCGTTGACAACCGCAATAAGGACGATTAATTTAATTGAATCTACGTTTATTTTAATTGATTTTGGTGTTCTCTCAAAATGCCAAATATAAATTTTTTTTCAATTAAAATTGATTCTGCGTTTTTCGTAATAGTTTGAAATATAATTATTATTTTAATTGAATCTTCCTTTTTTTTAATTGATTCTTGATTTTACTTTTTTCTGTTCAACTTAGCTTTTTTTATTTTTTTTAACTCAGGAGATGAACCCTACAAATGCGATGCATTGTGCTGGAACTAGAGGAAAAAGATAGTAGAAGGGATGGCAGGTGGTGAAGCTTTATTATCTTCCAACTATGCTTTTGTCCGGTTTTTCTTTTATAGCACTGTTGTAACGCCTCTGATGTCAAGGAGACGTATTAAATTTTGAAGCTTCGTTTTCAGTATCCTTTTTTAGTAATTAGTTTACTTCGCCGATGCCTCACAATACCGACGGAGGAGGGCGTTCTGATGTGCCTGTGGATTAAATACAGCTGAAGCCGTTACTGTTCAGTGACCAGTAACTATACCTTTGCCGCTGAAACCTTTCGATAACAACTGGCACAAAGACACTTTAATGCACACCAAAAAAAAATTCGTAATGTTTTTCTATGAATTAGTCCGAAACTGGGCTCGAACCCAGGATTTTTTGATTTTGTAGTCAACGTGCATTATTTTTTAACACTGTAACTTCTCAGAGGGTGGCGATGGCACGATGGATGGTAGTCTGCACGTTGACTACGAATCTAAAAACAAACATGGGTTCAACCCCAGTTTCAGACTAAAATTTTAAAATAAAAATAAACATCTCGCATTTTTCTGATGTGCAATACTGTGTCTTTGTGTGTCAGTTGTTGTCGGAAGGTTTCAGTGGCGAAGGCATAGTCACTGGTCACTGAACAATACCGGCTTCAGCTGATAGATAGCAATCTACAATCGCATCAGAACGCCCTCCTTCGTCGGTATTGTTTAAGCACCGGCGAAGTAAAATAATAATAAAAATGGCTACTGAACCGAAGCTTCAGCACTGCTACGAGTATAAACAAAGAACGTGCAAAAGCAGAGCTGCAAAATAATTAATTAAGCTTCACCTCCTATCATTTCTCCTACTATCCCTTTCCTATAGTTCCAGCACAATGCTTCGCATGATAAAAAAAAAATTTTTATAACAAAAAAATTAAGCTTAAAACGCTAAAAAAAATACCCGGGTATCTTGCTATTCACATAAGGGTAAAAAAAAACTTTTTTTAATAAATTTTTATATCTTCGACTGTATTTAAAATTTATTTTATACCTGCAGCAGTAGATAAATAATTTTTTTTTTGTTCTTTAACACCATGGCATTGCATTGCTGCGTAAAAAGGAAGGCGTCATGCAACATGCTGTCACAAAAATGTACACATTTTTTAAGGCACAAAAAAATCACCTGCAACACAAATGAAGTAAATATTCGCATGTGGAAATTGTTATGCGTATTTAAAATTTAAATTTTCTTTAAATAAAAATTAATTTTATGCACCATTAATTCCCGTGCAGAAACTTTTGGCTATTTTTGCATTAAACATTTTTTGCCATGGACTTTTAGTTATTAAAAGAAATGTTTGCTTTTATGGCGCTGCAACTATAAATAAAAATGTTTCTTTTGGGCAGTTAATAAACTTGACGCCAGTTTTATGTGCCTAAAATTCTTGCAACAGCCAAAAAGTAGATTTGTGAAAAAAAAATTAAATGGATTTTTTTTTGTAGTAAAAGAGCACACACCATGAGCTTTAACTACAATAAATAAAAAGAAAAAAACATTAAAAAAATATTTTAAAATAAGGTTCATTAGCATTTTGCTTTAAAACGCAATCTTGTGTTTTTTTTTTCCTTTTTTTCTACTTGGAATTTTTCTCACAGTAGTTTATTTTAGCCTTAATTTTTTAGGCAACTTTGGCCTACAGCCAAATAGTATTTTAACATTTGTGTAGAGTTGAACGTATTTTTTAATATTGTTTGGCTATCATGCGAACATTTCGAATAAAATATTTTCATCTATTATAGGTCAGTGAACTAAGAGGTATTTGATGGCAGAATTAAGTTGAAATATCAAAGAAATAAATTTAAAAAATTATTTCGCACTAGACTAGCGGGCCATCTTATAATAAATATTTTCCTATTTTTACGAACATATATTTATTTACTACTTTTGGCAATGTTAGTTAAATCCGAAAGTTTGGTTTGGCTACTTTTTTAAATTCTCTGGCTGGTATGTTCAATTAAAAGAGTACGGGAATCGGTTGACTTTGCAATTCGTTCCAGGAACTTTCCGCTAAGATTTCAGCCAAATGAGTATCGAAAATGGATTTGACAAGAAATTACACACTACATAAATAAAATACAAAAACTTTTTTGTTTTTTAAATTTTCTACATCGATATTTCTCAAACCATTTTACAGATTTTGGTGTAATTTGCGGCCTGTGGTACATTTTTTTAAGTTTATAAATATCAGTCAAAATATAAAAAAAAAGAGTTGTTTGAAAAAATATTTTCTTTTTCCGTCACCGATATCTCTCCAACGACGTCCAACCATACAGCACGACATTAATTGTGAGTCATGTCAAATTTTTTGCCCTACTGTATTTGACATTTCTTTGTTGCAGTGTTTGACAAATTCAGCCATGGAGAGGTACATACAGCGCGTTAAGATTGCTGAAGTCTTTTACGGAAATGGGCGTTCCCTTCAAAATGCAATTCGTGCACTTCGTGATTTTTTTGGTCATTATTTTATTTTTTTTTTATCTTGGATGCATTGTGCTGGAACTAGAGGAAAGGGATTGTAGGAGAAATGATAGGAGGTGAAGCTTCACTATCTTACAGCACTGCATTTCTGATAGTGCCCATCAATTGAACATCTCACGAACATCACTGATGCCAGAAATTAAAGGCATGGACCTGAACGATATGTGGTTCCAACAGTACGTACGGTGCCACTTGCCACACAGAGAATGAAACAATGGCTCTTTTGTGCCAGAAATTCAATGGCCGTGTTATCTCATGTCGTGGCGATGTTAATTGGCCGTCACGATCATGTGATTTGGCACAGTTGGATTTCTTTCTTTACGGATATTTAAAAGAAAAAGTGGACATCAATAAGCCAAGAACAATTCAATTCATTCATTTTCATAGATCCTTCCACTATAATAAAAAATATTAAGATAATTCTCTGAAAACTTTTTGTTTTATTTACAATTAACATCGTGCATTTTGGTTGGACGACCCTTTATTTTGAACTTAATCGGCTTACTTTTTCTGAGACCAATGCTCAATGTGGCCTATGTACAGTTTCCCCTTATTTTTCAAGGTTTTTGAAATGCCAAAACGTTTTTAATTTTTTAGCTACAAAAATAAGTTTTTTTTAAATTCATTCAAATTTTAAAGTTTTCTTTATTAATTTTTAATTTACATTATATATGACGAATATATTATTTGATGTTGCCATGTAATGTAAACGATTTCATAAGTTTTCAGTATTAAATGTCTCTATTCCCTCTTTTATACAACTGTGATTTATTAATAATATTATGGTTTTTCATGCCTGTTTTTATTTTCTAAAAAGTTGTCTATTTCAAAAAAGCATAGATAAATATTGAAAGAGAAACGGTAAGGATAATGGAATATTTTTAGTTTTTGGCGTTATTAGTTTTAAGCAGCAATGTAAGTGGAATAAATAGCTTAGAATGCGCTACAACAAAAGTTAAAAAAATGGGGATTGAGCAAGTTTGTTGTTGTTGTTTAATTTTTTTTTTTTTTTTTCTTATTTTGAATAAGAATGAATTTAAAATATACAGTTTTGTGTTTTTTTTTTATTATTTGGACACTTTTGTGGAAAAGTTTTTTGTTGAAAAATTAAGTTTTTTTTTAAATAAAAACTTTTGAATTGAAAAAAAAAAACCAAAAAAAATTTTGTCCGATCGGGGATTCGAACCGGGGTCTTCTGGTGGTGGAGTAAGCACACTAACTACTCAGCCAGCAGCATCCATTAAAATTTATTTAAAAAAAACCTAAATTTTTCTAATATTAATTTAAATTTGTCTTAGTTCGATTTTCATTGTACATATAGAATCAATTAAAATTTTTATACACCGAACCGAATAGGTGCTTTATCTCACAATATCTAAATGACCCGTTGTAACTTAGCAGATGTTTACAGACCGACACACGCATGTACATACATGCCTTCATACATCATAGACATCATAGACAGAATTGACTCCCAGCACCTCAAAACGGCGAAATATAATAAAAACTCGATTTATTAAAATTAGAGTAACTTTCTACAGTTTTCATAAAAAGTAAGTGATTCAATATTTTTGGGACAAACTCTCGACACTCTTAATTATGATATAACCCAGTAGTAAAAAACTAAATATTAGTATCGAACAATTAAGTGCACATCATTAACATAATGAAAACATTTTTTTCAATTAATCTAAATATTTTAATGGCACTTACTTTTGCACTCCACCCTGCCATAAAACAAATGCAACCAACCACCCCAAAACAAGAGTCATTAACTTGAAATGGTTTGTGTTTTATGTGCCGAGATTTATCAACAGTTTTTGTAAAATTATGTTTTTATAAAAAAAAAATAGAAAAAACAAAAAGAAGACAACACTTTACAATGCAAATTTGGCATTAAATAGAAATATACGTATTTTAACCCCTTTTACATGAGAACAGCAGCCAACCCTCTTAAAGAGTTTTATGGAAATTTTAAATTTTGTCAAAGATTCGAAAAGGGGTTGATAGGAATGATTATTACAGCAGCCAACGCTCCGCTCAAAGTCATATCAATTGTTTTTTTTCTTTTCTTTTCCAAACCAAAAATATGTTTGACAAAAACAGCAAGAAATTATTTAATGACGGTCATTAAGTTGAGAAATTTCTTTATGGAAATCATGTGGGAATTAAGGGGAATATATTTTTTAACCAAATTTATTCGACTACTCTCCATTAAGTTATTAAACAGCGTGTAAGTTCTTTAAGATGTCATTTATTGAATCAGTATTCTTGTAGTGAAAACCGCAAGGATGTTGTTTAGTAAATAAATTGTCTTAAAATTTGTAGACTCGTTTCAGAAAACAAAAAAAAAAACAAAATTTTAATATCATAGAAAAAATTTAGTATTTCAATGCATAAAATTAAACTTTTTATTTATTTCCCTTGAATTTTTTTTGCAACTATTGACAAGCAATTATTTATATATTTCTTTATGATTTCTATGAATCCTTTATGTTAATTCTTCCACAAATAAAACTGTCATATATTCTTTGCAAAAAAAAATAAAGGGTTCCATATTTAATAAAACAAAATTGGGAAAAAGACAAGTTTGTTAAAATGTTAAATATACGAATTAAAATGAAAATGGCAAAATTTTAAGAAAAAATTTATCAAATAAAATTTATTTTTAGCCGTATCTTTTACTTTTTTCCACTTTTAGTGGCCAGCAGATGGGAAAAGGAAATGAAATTTATTGGCCACGCTACATTTAGAAATTTTGTCAACGAGAAAATAAAAAGATGACTGGAAGAGAAAAAAAAACCCCGGCAAAACATTTCATAGGAACTGATGTAAAAAAAAACGAAGAAAATAATCTAGAAAATGGAAATGAGGGCGTCAAGCGTGAAATTAAATTTGTTGTTGTACTTATCATTTTTTCCAAGACCAGAGCTGAATTGTTATTCGTAAAGAGAAAAAAATATGCAGAACAAAACGTACACAAATACCCAGCAAACAATTTTTTGAGAGATACACAGAAAACAGAAATATGAGAGGAAATAGTGAATAATATTCCAAATAATGCCATACGAGGAGGATGCCAAGTACCCGTGTTGTAAGAATTAATTGCGAATAAATAAATCTGACTAAACATTTGGTCTAAAGACCGGCACCGCGAACAAAATTATATCACTTGTCGGATATAAAATTAAACTTATTTCATAGAGGGCACGTGTAGTTTGTTCAAATAAAAATTAAAAAGAAAATTAGAGAATTTGTTGAAGCGTGGAGCAGACTTTAAACCGCCGACAATCGGGCTGTAGAGTTAACGCGCTAAGACTTCCCCAGGTATGGGCACTTTCTGCAAGAGAGGTAAGTCCAAATTATTTAATTCGGCTTTATTGTACTTATATATCTTTTATAGTTTAGGTTAGATTATCATCTCAGGGCAGGCCCTCCTGACCTTGTGATAACCTGGGACAAATCGAGACCGCAACAGGATCATTCCATATTATCTGTGGCACTGTGGCAAGAAATCATTCAGTTTTCCTAAGGAATCTAAACACCACACCTGACCATTCAAAACAGTCAATATCTTGTCTGTAGAAACACTCACGGTATAGGCGGGAATCGAACCCGCACCTCCATATTGATAAGAGTAATGCTCATGCGAGCATTCCACACATCAGTTCTTAAGCAAATGAGCTAAACCACAGTCGCCTTCTACTGCTCCAGTTAATTACAGTTTCTGCATTAGTCTTTGCAACTCAGATTCTCAAAGCGTGAGTCCCTATAGCACAGTGCCTCGTTAGCACCGCCACTATTAATCGAAGCGGACCCTTACCAAACCTCAGTAACCAGCATGTTCTCCATTGATCATAGCGCGGCCCTAGGGTTCTGATCGTAAGACAAGTCAGCCACATTATTCTACCTTCGTTGTGCAAGTCCAATTAATTCATTCTTAATCAAATACTTGCAATAACTCATAGTGGTGTTGGTGAAATGACTGACCATTGAATTATCTAATGCCATCCCCTGCATGTCAACATAATACGATACACTGTTACCCTAGGAATTGGCGTGCCCGGGAACCATTGCCATTATTACTTTCGAATATCACGATATCTGATGAAACAGCGTTCATTCACCAATGGGATATCAAGTACATATCCTTTACAACAGTGATGGCCGCCTTATTGTAGGTAACTCCCACCCCACGATACCTCATCCATTCCATCTTGAAGTCGCTGAAGTAGAATAATAAATGAAATTGCGCTCTTTTAGCTTAGAAAAAAGATTAATGCGTTAACTGAACATCCGAGTAGCAGGAACTCTGTTTTACAAATTCACAAAAACGTGCAACTGCAGAATTGTGCAAGAATTCAGTTCCATTGCTTCCTATCACTTCGTCACCTGTCTCTTCTCTACACTATCACTTTCCAACTAGTGCCGGTGCCGGTGTAAAACAACAAATTTATTTAAAAAGAAATTAATTTGTTGTATTAAATACGCTTTGCGTATGTTATTCAGCCCAATCAAGAACAATAATAATTCATGGACAGGAAGAATTTTTTTTGGAAAAAGCAGTTCTTTTTTTTCTTGGACCAGTGGCCAGGAGATATACAGATGGTGAACGCGGTAAGAAGATAAGAGTTTAATTCTGGCACAACTCTGCAATTGCCTGTTAATTATAATACAAAGTTGCGGCGTCTCTGGAGTTAATTTTGATGCATAATTTTTTAAGCTAAGGGAAGCCATTTTATTTCCTATTTTACTTCGCCGACGTTTCATTGCTCAAATACTGACGAAGGAGGGTTCTGCGCTACAGAATTTTTGGCTTGAGCGGTGCGGTAATCGAGGCCCGTCCAAAGAAATTCCACGGGAGTATTCCTGATATTGCTGGTTATTTTCCTCGACGATGATATTAAATAAGATTTTAAATTGAAATAATTCGATTGTTGTAGTGTGTTTACTGGGTGTCGAAAGGAAAACGAAAAGGACATGTATGATAATCCTAGAAAATATATTTTTTCCACAAAATGAAATGAATTTTATTTTCGTTCTCACTGCTGTATGTAGGAAAATCACAGCAAAATCATGCACAAAATTATTAGATGTTCACTTTTATGGAAAATTTTACCAAGAAACCTTTAAAAAGAAGTTAAGAAGCAAATTATCTCCCCAAGATTTATGCGTATTGGAAAAGGGAAACCGAAAGGTTAACAGGTTAAAATTGTTTAAAGAAAACTGTCAAAACTTAAATTAACTTTTTTTTTTGTGTAAATGGAAAAATGGCCTACTTAAAATTCCTGCGAAAATGTGCTGCTAACTTTTTGAAATATGATCGCAAACTTAATTTTAATTGGAGTCGCATATCTGTGCTACTGTTTCAATAAAACTCATTAATAATAGCGGCTTTAAAGATTCCAGGAATCAGTTCAATCGTTTAATAAATGTGATAAATCAAATCGAAAATGCAGCTGCAATTGCCATCCATCCATGCCGGGCGCTACTTTGACGAGTCGTTTCGTTTTAACGTATTTTTTATCAGCACATTTTTTTTTCTTTTTTTTTTTTTTTGAGAAATAGTGATGAGTCCAGCGGCTGTTTTATGTAGAACATAATTATAAGCATGTTGGCTGGCCTAAAATTATCAAAAGTATTATTTTTATTATATTTGAAGCAAAATAAATGGCTTCTAACTGCGTACGTGAATACCGCCCGCAGAACTTAAATATGAGATATTAGATTAAACTGATGCACTTCACTACTTCTACACCCACGAATCTAATCTCGGCCACTACTTGTCACATATTGGGTATTGATAAGCAAACCATATGTATCAAGTTTGGATGATTTAACAATTATTATTCTCCAGATAGACAGAATTTAATATTATATTTGTATGGGGCGTACCACGCCCACTTTAAATATTTACCGAGTACAGCGTCCATTGCATTTTCCTGCAAATTTCAGCAAGATGGCCGATCTGGTTATACAATTTTAGACCGTTACACCCGCATACTTTATATGGGAGGTGGCACACCTACGTCAAATATTTTCAGAATAAAGTGAAAATTCTGTATCGCCTACATAGACCCTGCAAACTTTAAAAAAGATCGGCCAACTGGTTATATAATTTTAGTCCATTACAAACACAAAATGTTTCCCGGGAGGTGCCACGCCCACTTGAACTATTTACCGAGAAAAGTGTCATTTTCTTTTTCGCTGCATATTGCAACACACCCTGCAAATTTCAGAAAGATCGGTACAATGTAGGGAACCTTGTATGGGAGCTGCCACGCCCATTTGAAATATAGCCAGCCCTTATTCCCAGATCACCACTAACATACCGCGAGAGTGTCAGCAAGATTGTTTATATAGATAGATATGCATAAATATAAAGTGTAATTCAGTCGACTTTTACTCACACGCTTTTTATTTCTGTAATTTGTTAACTTCACTTCAGCCTTTTTGCAATTCTTTTTTTTCTCTCTCATTTTTTTGTTTCTCTTTCGTCCGATATTTTTGCATATTTTGCCTGGAGTATTGTAGTGACAACACTTTGACTTGACTGGTTCTAAACAAAGTTAAAAACTGCATTAAATATGGTCAATCATTAAAAATAACTCTTTCATTTTTGCTTTTTGCTAGTCAATACGTATCAATGATGGAAATGACCTCGGGCACCCATAAACGTTTTGATGAGTTATAGACAACAGCATAAGAAACTTTGTGGACTGCACTGGCAGAGCTTCTCGTATATTTTTGCAATAGCAAGTGGGCAACAGCTTTAAGCGTTTTTTATGCAATAAGTCAAAGCATGACAGAAAAAATGTTAACAGTTTCTGTTAATGGCTTTTTCGTTAACAACAACAGCAACAACAACAACAACAAGCACTTAAAATTGTGGCGGATCTCATGTTGACGAAACTTAAAATTCTGATTGATCGTTTTTGTTTGTTAATGAAAATCATAAAAAAAATTAATTCAATGCATATTAATTAACAAATTAAGGCCAAAAGTATTAAGGCCAAAAATATAAATACAATACATAATAATACTTTTAGAGAAAAAGAAAAAAAACAGACAAACCCTTGTTTATGGTCTTTTCATTTTGTGTAAATCTTCTCAAGGACTCTGCGTATTTAAGTGACTCAAGACTGGTAATTATAAGTTTAGCAATTAATGAAATTAATGCTGTTACAGAATAATTATAAAGGAATGCAAATTTAAGTTGGTTATTTTTAATATTATGGTGTGCTCAGATTGGGCAAATAAACAATTTTGTTGGCGAATCAATTCAAAGAAGTGATTTATCACTTTATATATGAAACAATATAGAAATATTTTGTAGCGAATGTAGTGCTCATACTGGCTCCATCACATATTTGCCTAATCTGACCGTACCTTCTGAATTTTTTAACAGATTTTAATTCGTTTATTAGTTCGATCATGGGGCACAAATCTTGCAACTATATGCATATACCTTTGATTTGCATAACAATGGGCGATTCATGGCATCAAATCCTAATACGATCTGGCTGACACCACAAAGTAGTGGACCAAATTTTTTGAATGCACCCCATAGTATAGACATCAAATGGAACGTTTTTTTGCGAATTACTCGAAAAACGAAACAATGCTAATATTAAAATCATTATGGAGAAGGATACCATGGAACTGCCATGTCATATGGGTCTTAGAAAAAGTGTTTGTTGAAGAAATTTATTAAAATTTTGCTTTATTTTATTTACAAAACATGTGCTAATTTTATATCTATCTACCAACTTTGTTTTATTCTTGAAATTTTAAGAAACATTAAATTTGTGTTTATCTTAAGAACTACTTGTGAAGCTGAATGATCCATTTCATTAGCGCTTTGGAAATAAAACAGCTGCGTCTGTATTCAGCGTATCCTGCACAAGATGCCTTTGCTGTTTTTCAGAAAAGGGATAAATAAACAAATCAGGGTGTCAATTTATGTCATAACACGTTCTTATTTTAAATTACACAATCAAAGAGAGGGTGTTTTCTTAAAGTTTTTACATCGTTGTAATTTATTTCCCACATTTAAAGCAAAATTTTAAATTTCCTAATTGCGGGCGGCTCAGCAACTATAATTTTTTTCGAAATATCGTTCAACGATGAAAGCTCGTGTAATAGTTTTTTTTCCTTACCCCAAACTACCATCTAGTGAAGTAATTTTTTTCTTCGGATTACAAATCTACTGCAAGTTATTTTGATTTACAATTTTCTAACGAATAGATCAAGTTTTTGAAGTTATTGAAATTTTTCCTCAAAATGTTACTTTCGTTCATGCAACTCTCATTGCATAGAAATAATTATGAGTAGTTTCTTTTCAATTAAACCTGATGTTTGATATAATTTAATTATGCTGTTTAATTGAATTGTTTTCCAATTAACTTTTTAATTGATTTTTACTTAATATTTAATTAATATATTAATTAAAATAATCAATTACTTGATTGTATTTTTTTTTCCAATTAAAGCTGATGTTTGATATAATTTAATTATGCTGCTAATTAATTCAATTACTTTTTTAATTGAACAAAAATTAAAACAATATAATTTTTTTGCAACTACCTTTTTGTTTATTTTTTACATAATATTTAATTAATATATTAATTAATGTAATCAATGACTTAATTGTGTATTTACTGAAAGTTAACACTAAGAAGAGTGAAAGACATACATCGAGTCTTTGGTGCAATACCGCAGTAACTCCAAATTTGAATTTTTTGAGCTGGGTATGCAGAAATTATCTTTGGGGAAATATAGATCTAAAGGAAAAAACCGATTATGTTTCTGTCTCTAACTGTTCAGATTCTACAGCTACAAATGTCTTTATTGCCTCTAGCTATTTCCAACAATATTTATTTGCAATAATGAAATATTTCCTTTATGACAAGAAATTTACAAACAGAAAATATTACAAAACATGCCTCTTTATTTGAAAATTTTTGAAATATTTGTAAAAAAAATAACTTTAGTAAACGAAAATACAAAAAGGAGGTTTAAAACTTCAAATGCATTTTTCTCAGTTCACGATTTTTTGAATTACGACGGTATTGCACCAAAGGCTCAACATATGTATGTACCTACAAGGAATGCTTTTAAGGTAAATTTCCATATACCGGATGTCGATAAACCAACGTGTTTTAATCGTTAAAACATTTTATCAAAATCAATCATCGATTACTGTGACGATGAGAAAGTTACGTGAAATTTTTGGGAGAAACAACGTGCCAACAAAACGCACTATTTATCGTGTAGTGAATGATTTCGAAGAAAGAGGGTGTGCAGGTGATAGGCCCAAGCAAGGACCACAACGTACTGCAAGATCGTCTGAAAACATTACTGCTGCTCAAGAAAGTGTTCATAACAATCCATCAACCTCAATTTGACGCCGTGCTCAGGAGCTTGGTCTTCAAAGAACAACGTTGGCCACAATTTTTAATGCCACAACTGCATGCTTTGGGCTTGATTAACATGTGGTGCCACATCGCATACAGTCAGGATTACAATGGAATTACTGCGAGACCTCTTTCCACAACAAGTTATTTCAAGAAATGGTGATGTTGATTGGCCTAAACGGTCGCCTGATTTGACTGCTCCGGACTTCTTTTTGTGGGGATATCTGAAAAGCAAGGTTTATGCAAACAAACCAGAAACGCTTGAGCAACTCAAACAAAATATTCGTGATGAAATTAATGAAATACCGGGTGAAATGTGTTAGAATGTAATGAAAAATGTGCTTAAAAGGGCTCGCATTTATGAGGCTAACAGAGGCGGACATTTATCTGATATTGTATTCCATACATAATTGCCGACATTAAATAAAACATTTATCAATATAAGATCCATTCTCTTTCATTTAATCAAAAATTATGAACAAACAAATTAGTATACTTTCCCGGCGGACAGCCTGTATTTTTAACAAAATTCATTGACTACAAATTCATGATACGAACACGAACTTATGAAACACTTTATTCGCTATTAAACTGTTGTATGGCGGACAATGCTGTTTCAGACATGATTGAGACGCGAACTGCAACAATTAAAAAACTTCCTTAAAGTTAATAAAATATAACTTTATGTGCAATTGTTGTTGAAACATAAAATATGTAAATTACAGCATAAATATGCTTTCCTTTCATGTAACTCAAATTTCAAAATTCTCTCAATAAAAAAAGCAAATTGTAAAACTTTTTCCTTCGGAGATATTTTTAAAAATGTAAAAAATTAAAAAATTAATAACACTAATTATTCAAGCTGTAGGTCTTTTTAATATATTTAATATTTATTCTGATTTGATATTTCGCTACTCCTTTGTGTAGCTTCTTCAGGAAAATTTGTTTTTTTTTTGTTTTTTTTTTTTTAAATATTTTTTCATTATAAACAAAAACCAATTTTCCTGAAGAAGCTACACAAAGGAGTAGCGAAATATCGAATCAGAATAAATATTAAATATATTAAAAAGACCTACAGCTTGAATAATTAGTGTTATTAATATAAAAAGAGGTCGAAAAACTAGAAAAATTATGAAATTAAAAAAATAGTAATGAAAATAATTGTTGATTGAATTGTTTAATTCAATCATTATATTAATTTTGTAACTGTTCTTTCATTTATGTTTAATTTTCAATTAAGTTAGGTAACTTAATCAATTACCACTGTGTTTAATTTTTTATATATTTTTTGTTAGTTTTTGTAATGATAATAATTTTAAATTTTTTCTGTGTGTATATCGTACATCAGACAGGCTAATTTATTTTTACACTACTAAAAATGATTGAACGTATCCCTTGGAATGCCAACTGCATGCACTGAACAACGTTTGAGCTTGGCATTCACGTTTTACCCAAATACATACACATGTTCAACATCCTGTGTGTGTGTAAGAATTTAACATTCAAAAGATACCAATCTGCACTGCCATGGAATTTTGTTCACTGACTAATTGTGATATGAAATTATCATTAAAATAAAGTAATCGTCAATTTCTTTGATATTGAAAATATTTTTCTTTATTTTATTCCAATTTGAAGTTGTAGAACTGTAAAAAAACACCCTATACGAATATTAGAGTTAAATAATAGGAAATTATTCAGTTAGCAGAGCGGGAGGCAGACACGCGTATATACGAATGTATGCGTATGCATGAATAGGCAAGCAGGCACACATATGCGATATGAAATAACATAAATACACACATGTTTTCTTTAGTCTGATGGATTAAAATTTTTGAAGCTTTGTTTTGTTTAATGTTCATGATTTAAGGACCCTTTAGTGCCTTATCAATTCATTTTAATTTCATTACCAACAAAATTTCAATGAAAATTTATTAAATGAATTCGAGTTGAAATATCTGGATTTTTATTCTCTGCTAATGCCGGCAGAATGTGACTGTTAGAAAGTGTGTTTTGAATTAGTTGAAGCAGTTCTTAATATTTTTATAACGTCTTGCTAATTTAAGACATGAAAATCAGGCATCTAATTTACAGATAATTTATTTTATTAAGAGTTTGAGAACGTATTTCCTATTTCTATATCTGTTTCCTTTTTTTTTTTTTGTAAAGGGTTTACTAATAAAATTGGGTGGAAGATTGTTTCCTCTTTCAAGTCATTTTTTTTTCTTGGACCGGCACTCAGGGGATGACCCCTACACATGCGATGCATTGTGCTGGAACTACGAAATTAGCTTATGGGAAGGAAGATAGAGGGAGTAGTGTTTATTGACATTTGACTTGAACTTTCCCACGGTTAAAGTCATTTTGGAATGATGAGATTATTTTATGGCAGTTCAGCAATCGGGCTTTCCAAATCGATTTAACAAAGTCAAATTCTCGACTATCGATTAGATGAACAGTCCAGTTATTAAACGCTTATTGCAGAATATTATCATTATGATGTCAGTAGACTGTTAAGTCGGGAGGATCTGGGTTCGAACCCTACCTCAGACAGAAAGAAAAAAATTTTTTTTGCTTCCCTCAAACGATTCGATTGTTGCATATTGGAAAATTCTTCATAAGTTTCTTACATATATTAAAATTTACTTTGTATTTGCAAATTTATGCAAATCACTCCGTTCACTTATGCACAACTAAAATAGAAACTTGCGCTCTCGAGTTGTTGCAAAAACATTTGTTTTACTAGTCATGAGTTTAGTTTGTGATTTGACTAATTGCTTTTGTAAATCTGGGGGAAAAGTTTTCTAAAATTAATTAAAATCCTCAAGTCATGACAAGAAATTGGTTTGCTTACTCAAGCATAACAACAATAAAAACAACAACTTCTGCTACAGCAGCAGTAGCAGTAGCAGAGCAGTTACAAGCAAAACGATGACATCCACCAGACAGAAATAAATAAACGACAAACTAAATAAAACAAGCAAAAAAAAAATAAAAATAAAACATAAAGAAAACTAAAACTAAAACGCTCTGTAAGAAAAATTAAACTCAGTTTGCAAGTGATACATTTTACGGCAGGGCAGGGACACACTAACATATTCCTGATACATTCGAACATGTTTCATGTTTATTCAATTTCTAGCACAATTTTTGCTTACATTTCTATTAACTAATAATGGATTCTCAGACTTTACAATGTCTTACAACATATATTTATTACCTGGTATCCTGTTTTAAATTGAAACTCTTTGGAAAATTAAAGGAATTTATCTTGTCTCGCATAATTCTTTAAAAACTCCTTTTACCAATTGACATTCTAACGAGTTTAATAACTTTTTGCTTTAATTGAAACTAAAGTTGCAGTAGCAAGAGTTTAACTACAAACATATTTTATTTGTTCTCCATCATTGCAATGTAAAATATTGCAAACAAAAATACCTGGAGTACAGCAAGCCAATTGCATAGTTCTGGTTCACAGTTGCAACAGATAAATTTTGTTTGCGTGTGTGTGTGTGTGGGAAACAAAACCAAAATTGCCAACATTGTTAGAGACGGAGAATATTTGCAAAAAAAAAATATAAATAAGTGTAACACATACACAGATACATACATACACCCATACATACGCATAAATTGTTATTACAAGCCATTTGGTATGAAATGAAATATTTACCATAGACAGACACATACATATACACCTTCGCATATACATATGTATACATAAATACATAAGCACTTCATGAAGTTTAAGTCGTACAGCAATAGAGTGGCAGGGTATTTTGAGTCCATAGGACAGTATCGGTTGAGGCGGTGTTTGGTATAAAGGGTTTGGTGCCATTGGCCAGGGAAGGTGTATAAGGCCTGACGAAGGCGGCGTAGGTCAACCAATACTGAAAAGAGATTTGGCAGCAAATCGCACTACGCGCTAAAGAGAAAACTGATTTAAATTCCCTGCATAGCTCTTCTTGACAATTTTGACTTGGGAAGATTCAAATCGAATGTACAGAAACACTTCTTCCTCTATCCACGCGTTCTCAAAACCATTTTTCTTAGTTCCAGTACAATGCATTGCATGTGTAGGAGCCATCCCCTGTGCATGTTTATTCCCTATTTTTAAGGGTGGATACGAAAGCAATTTGTACTTTTTACCAGGGTACGCATTTGTGAGTGAGTGTGCAGCATATGTGCTACAGCACCCTCCTTCGTCGGTATTTGAGCAATAAAACGTCGGCGAAGTAAAATAATAATTAAAATGGCTCCATTAGCTTAAAAATAATGCGTCAAAAAAAAAACATCAGAGACGCCACAACTTTGCTTTATAATTAACACGCAACTACGGAGTTGTGCAAGAATTAAGCTCTATCTTCCTACCATTTTCACCACCTGTCTATTCTCTACCCTCTCCATCTCTCTAGTTCCAGTGCAATGCATTGCATATGTAAGGGATAGGCCCTGAACACTGGTCCAAGATAAAAAAAAATACATGGTACGTGCCCAAATGTGTCCCAAAAAAAAATTTTTTTCTGCTCAAGCTTAATTTGGAGTCAAGTGTTTTTGAGTTTTTTAAATTTTTCGGAAACGGTTTAGAAGTTGCACAAGGCGAATTATTGCCAAAAATCTGGTTTGCCAGTCGTCGTTTGTGTTTTTGTCGTAAGTTTGTCAGAAACCACGATTTTCTTCACTTTTGAGTTAAAACAATTTAAACAAAAAATTTCCAAGCTTTATTTCCGTGTGCAAGAAAATAAGTTTTGGCAAAAACTTTGCTCATTTAGTTATCTTACATTATAATTTTTCGTAATTTTTCCATAAATTTTAAAAATAACGCTTTATAACTTTTAAAATTTCTATGAAAATGAGAAGAACTAATGAAGCAGTTTGAAAGATCAATTAATTCTAAATAATTTTTGAATTTGCTCTTACCGTTCCTTAGTTATGTAATTTTTTAAGTTTGCACCCGAAGAATATTAAGTAAAAAATTCAACTATTTGTTTTTGCTTTATTTATAAATCATTTATCGGAGTTCTTACTAGTCAGTTCGATTGGTACATCGGTTATAAACATTAAAAATGATATAATACCTTAAGCTTGCAAATTGTACTTGAGCACCCATGAATAAAAAAAAAATAATTATTTTTTGGGACGCACTACTGTGCATGTGCCGCACATGAGTATGTCAAACCGTACCCTGCTTTTTACACATAAATAATAATAAGAAATAATATTGCGATTTACGAATTTTTTCTTCAAGTTGCATTATTAATTAGTTCGTTGACTTTACAGACTAAAGTCGTGGGTTCAAACCCTATGACAGTCATGTGAAATTGTGTATATGCGAATATATATCACAGCCTTGCGGAAATTCTTGGCATTTAAAAACATGGCGCTATTTATACTTTTTACAAATGGGAATGGGTATTAAGGATTTCTCTTGAAACTAATTTGATGAAGGAGGCCATAGTGATAAGGAATACTCTAGAAAAATTTCGTCGAACAAAAAAAAACATGTTTGCCGCAATTTGTTATACCAATAGTTTCGAAAGTTTAACGCTTCTCTACCGCCACCCCCACTTAAATAATATTTAAGTTGCGATGATGAGCAATTTCAATTGGAATTTATTTTACAAGGGGCAAATTGAGAACTTGACAAATTTTACTGCTTTTAAAATGGGGAATATAAACTATAAAACTATACTTCACTCATTGATATTCATGTTAGTAACTGCCCTTATTTGTAAATATTTATACAAATGTCCCTCATATTCACACATGAATTTCTTGGTCCCCTTTTAGGAAAACCTTTTTTACAATTTTCAAAAATTTTCTAACGTTAGTTGCAAATAAAAATTACCACTACGAATCCACAAACATTTGGAATAAACAAAAAAAAAAAGACTATATACACAAACCCCAGAAAAGGAAGCATAATTCTCATATAAATAAAAAAAAATGAAAAACACGTAAAAGCTGTAGCACCAGCAAAAAAACGAAATCCAGTCAGCCGTAGTTGCGGACAGACCAGACACAATATATTTCTTTGCAACACTAGTAACTTAAATACACAAACTGTAAAGTGGAAAGGGCCAACAAGCAGCAAACAATTGGAAATAACGCACACAAATACATTGAAACAGCTCAAGAACAAGTTGATACACATACGAGGAGTGTGTAAGTATTAATCGAGTAAGTTGAGTCGCCTCTTATGATTTTGTACGGCAAAATCCTGCAAAAGCAAGTCCGTGTTAATGTCTAACATTGCTTGTTTATTTATGTGTGTGCGTGTGTGTTTGTGCTAGTATTTGTGTATTTAAGTTAATGTTTTACATGTCGTTCAATTCCTTTGTAAAACCCTAAAGTTTCAATGTTCTACATATTTTATTGCAAAAGAAAAAAAAACCAACAGAAAGCACAACTAGTAGTCAACATAAATGACTACAAACTTTGGCGAAATCAGTGCACGGGACTTGGAGAAGAGAACACAATTTATAGCATGAAAAATAAACCAATTTTAATAGATCTTGTTTGATTGGAATCGAAATAAAAAACAATTTATGAAGAAAATTCGTTAACATTATTAGAAATACCAATTCCAAATCTTAGCAGGCTACACAATTTACTTTTATTAGATAATCTTTTTGACATTGTTTGAGTTGTCAATGATAATTTTTAAATATTTTTATATTAAAAAAAAATGAATTCACTGAAGAACCCAATCACTGGTATTGGGGAAATTTTGATATAAAAAAGAATAAATATTTAAATTTTCTTAAAAAAAAAACTTACGTAAAGCTTGATTATCTTGATATAATTAATAAAAAAGGTGTCAAACAAAAATAAATAATATATGATTCTAATTTTAAAATTGTGCTTTTTCCCAAAAAAAAAAAAAAATATATGTCAAATGTATTATTACATACTTTATGATATTCTCATAAAGTATTTTTTTACAATAGCAAACTCAATAACTGAGGAGGAAAGCATATCCATATAGTACTATTTTGCTAATGCTTACTTACCTCATCAGTGGATTTTTCCTAATTTTTGAATACAAAGCCAAGATTTAAATGTTTAAAATTCAACTAATCAATCGAGAATTGAAGTTGAAGACCAAACACAAAACCAAAAATCTATAAACAAAAACATAACAATCCATGAGTTTACTTTTTTATAACACACACATATTTCTATTTTTAGTTAATATAAAAAATAAATAATAATATTAAAATTTACTTTTGAAAAACTTATCTCTGGTAACGATTTTAGTTGTTCGTGAACAAATTCAATTAGTAAAATATAAAATTACGCACACTTATGATCATTTCTTATGATTTATTTCATACATCTACTACAAACTGGTGCTGGAATACTATCATCTGTAAATCAGTTGATGCAGGTATGGGTTACAGGGTATGTGGGCATGATATGCAGTTCAAGGTAGCAGATGAACTTACAAGGCACATGATGCTCATTAAGTCGCTGGACAGGCAGTAACTCCGATATAATCGTGGTTACTTAACTGGCTGACGGCTTTGTTTATGGGATACGAGAACCTCTAAAATCATCTGCTAAAGATGTAGAGTTTTAGGATGAAAGTTACAGAGGAAGTTGAGAAGGCGACACACATTCTGTGCGAATGTTCAACTTCAGTTGTAATTAGACTGAGGGCTACGGGCGGGAACATTTTAGGTGTGTATACGATGTGGGAAATCAGCGTGAGGCAAATGCTGGTGATTACTCAGGAGTCAGTGATGTTAAAGAAGATCGCGAACTAACAGCAGACTTCCCGAAATCACTAGAGTCTAGAGCACAAGCTGGTTGGAGTGTATTGTCCGTGATTGTCGGGTCAGCCTGATGCGACTGTCGCAACCATTTAAAAGCAGATTAAAGTTTTTAGACATAAATTTTTTGTATTTATTAGTTATATTTATTTTTGAGCGATGGCCTTTTTTATATAAAGTTTTTAACAATTATTTATTTTTCAATATTTCGCTACCAAATAGGTTGCATCGTCAGGAAATAATAATTTGTATGACAAAAATATTTTTTTAAAATAAGAAAAAGAAAATATTTTTGAAAGGAAAGGAAAATTGTCTGTCATTAATATTAAAAATATTCTTTATACACATGTATAAATGTGTGTACATGTATGCATAAATAACATGTTTTCAAAATTATTTTCTTTTGTACATACATATATACATGTAACATACAATGTAATAATAACATATAACTTTAATAATAGAACATAATCATTAAAAATAAATTAAAAATAAATTAACTCTGATTTTTGCATAAAAATATATATATATATATAATACATAATCTAAATCTAAATTGTATTAACTAAATATCTATAAATTTTGTGCTAAATTATCTACATCCGATTTATAGTTTATTCTATTGTCCACAGGTATTTTAATTGTCTGTAACAATTCCAACAAAAAACGTCGTTTATAATTAGTTTCTTTCTCTAATATAGTTGTGTCTTCAACTTTTGAATAATGATTTAATGATACAATGTGTAGTTAAAGCTGTTTTTGTGTATTTATTATATTTCATATTTCATATGTTATTTTATATTTTTCCGTATTAAATATTTTCGATCTTACAAGTTGTTCCGACATATTAGGTATATATGTATGTCGTAGATTTATAAATTGTCGGTTCCATAGTCCTATTCCCATTAATATTAATATTATTATTAATATTATTATTAATATTATTATTAATATTATTATTTTTGTATTTAATTTATTTTGTATTGATGTCTCTAACGAAGTGACACTAACTTTTAAAAATTGTGCAACAGTAGAAATGGGGCCTACATGATTTTTTTAAGCGTTTTCATGAGAACCCTTATAAATTATTATATAGGGAGTAGTTACCTTCGAGCTAATAATGGTCAGTTTATTATTTTCCAAATGTGAATAAAACTAATTCATTTTTATTGTTCCCACAAAGCGTTGCGCTTGATTTTTTTTTAACTTCTAATAAGTCCGAATTATTTAAATTTCAAATGTTCAGAAAAGATTTATCGCAAAAGCATTTCATCACTCAAAATATTTGAAAAAAAAATTAAATTTCCCACAAAAATATTAAAAACATTAAGAATTTTATTTAACAGAAATTTAAATTTGTCCACACTTTATATTTTTAATTTAAAATGCCCTTTCGTCTCACCGCTTCAAAATGTTAAAAATAATATTTACTTTAACTGAAAAGTTTGAAGTTTTTTTAAATTACACTTTTTTACCCTCTTCTGTTTTGCTTTTATTTAAAATTGCATTTTAATAAACCAAAATTTAATTTTCGAAAAATTTTATCACTTTTTGAAGCAAATATTTGCTTTGGCTCGCTCATAAATAATTCGAGTTAAAACAATAATTTTCATTTTAGCAATACAGACATTCCCTTGAAAAGCCCAAGGCCATTTGGAATTGCCTTTTGTTTTGCCTGTTCTTTTTTTTGTAATCGCATTGCTTCCATATAGACTGCATATAAAATAGAAATTAATTTCTCACTTCTGGTCGAATGAGTTTGACTTTCTGCCACTATATTTCTTTCTATGTGTGTATGTGTTTATACAAAAAATAACTCATACCTTTAAAATTAAAAAAAAAACAAAAAACCCAAACTTCACTTCATTGTCAAAGTCAGACAAAAGGTAAATAACTGTTTAAAAATGCAATTTCAATTAGCCCTGAATACAGAAAAGGACTCATTCCCGCAATGTCCAATTTATGCGAAAGCAAAACGTTTGCTACTCCCGTACGAATTTCAATGTCAATTGCTTAACAATAATGTTTAACAATAGACAGACAGGAAACAGCAACAGCAACAATAACAATAACAACAAGAACAAAAAGAAAAAAATTGTTTATTGAAAGGGCGTAGAACGTGCAAAAAATATTTGGTTTCTACAGAAATTCATTTTAGCGGTTGTAGTAGTCAAACAACGTTCTAATAAATTTAAAAAGGGTATTTGAAATTGAAATTTTCCTCGAGGCCAAATAATAAAAATGAGTTTTACAACAATATTAAAAAAAAAAAATCTTAAAAACAGGCTACACAACTTCAAAGTTTTTCGTGGTTGCTTTGCCCTTGTTGTTGTTAATAATGAACGTTTGAATGTGGCTTTTATTATTCCATTGTTTCCTTAATGCATTTCTCTGCGAGTTTTCACAACAAACAAAAGAGCAAATATAATCCAACGGATGCAACAAAACAATTATTAAAAACAAATAACTATTTGATGGAATATTTAAAACAGTTTTGATTGTGTGTAAAAATTATTTACGAGCAACAAAACATTTGAGTTTTCAAAACAGGGTTACAGCATTTTAATTAAAATATTGTAGAAAAATTTTTTAAATTTCAAAATGGAGTATAAAAATTATTAAAACCAAAAACAAAACAAAACAGCATGATAAAACCTGCTGTAGCATGAAGCATAAACTGTGCAAACAAAAAAAAAATACATCGACCCCTGTGTGCGAAATTATCGTACGTTACACTTTTTTCGAAATCGACTTTTTATGCAAATTTGTGCTAAATTCATTAATTCATCTGCCGATAAAGTATTATAGCGATAACTGTTATAGTTATGGAGATAACATTATGTATATTTTATCGTATGTGACCGATAATGCAATAAAAAAAAAGAAATAAAAACGCTCTCCTGAAAAATTAAGTTTTTGTAGCATACGCTAATTTCGCGCACAGGAGTGGATATGCATTCTCATCCAGTTGCCTTTTGTGGGTTGCTTGGTCGCATTTCATTTTGTTGTTGGAAATTAGTACTAAAACACGTACTAAATAACATTAAGGAAAATCATGACATAAATTGTATTTAGAATAGACAGAAGCTGCATCTACCAAGCTCCTCTATCTGGCTCTATTAGCCATGTTAATATTGTTTCGCATTTAACCAATCATGACATGAGCTGTACGCAGAACATTTTATGTCAAGACTATAAACGATATGATGTCAGGACATGAGATGTATGAGAGAATATTTGATTGGCTGCACTAAAAGACGTAACACGTTTCTGACACAAGCTGCTTTGAAACACAACTTATGTGATGACGGAGGCAGCTGGCGAAGACGTATGCTGTGGAAATAAATTAGATGACGTCATACCAAATCTTGTACGATAATTAGTTTTATTTCATGACAATGAAAATATCAGCGAAGTAAAATAATGAGCACAATGTGTCTCTTTAAGCTTCAAACATACGACTTAAATTAATCCCAAAACGAAAAAAAACCGCTTCCATATGTACAACTACTTCACTTTCAAAGTAAGCCAAGTCCATTTTTCAATCAAGTCAATCTTCATATAACAAGAACATAAGAAATTTTATGTAGAAATTTATTTAGCGTAATTTTTTTAAGAATTACATTTGCCCCACTTTCACAATGAAGTACTCTTATTTTATTTTATTTAATTTCATTTTAAAAATTTTCATTTCTTCTGTACATATTTTGTCTTTAATCCCGTTTGCTTAGAATGACAAACTAGCAACAAGCGATGAGTAAACAAAAGATGTGTAACTCTAAAAGTCGAAAAGGATGTAACAAAGGAATTGCAGTCAGCAATGTTCTACATTTACTTCCAACAATATTTGCTTTTAAGTATAATGCAATAAAGTACAGAAGGTTATTGCAATTTTTACAACTGTGAAGAAGAAATAAAAATAATAAAAATAGAGCTTCAAGTATCATGGCCCAATTTATATACAAACATTTTTTATAGAGTTTTGCTTGCGAATGACAAGACAGGAAAACAGCTGGTGTTATGACAGACCTCTAAGACAAAGATTATGAAAAGGGCGGACTAGGGAGTCCTGAGGATCTTTAATGCGTTCACAAAGCGTCAGTGAGAAGGTTCTTTATATGCCACAAAACTATCCATTAAAAATTAAATTTATTGTTTGCCTTTTTGGTTATTTCCATGTCAAATAATTATAATTATTGCAATTAATATATGATTTTTTTTTATGTACGTCTATGTATATTTTTTTTAAATTTAAATCATGATTTTTTTTTCTTTCCTTCTTTGAACTTTGAATACAGGGTGGCAAATTTCATTATTTCAAAAAGTAATAAACTGTGCGGAGGGAGGGTGGCGCCGTTGGAATTATTGATTGTGCGGATTTATCAGTCATGATGTCGCAGTGGTCGAGTGAGCATCGCGTGTTCGCTGTGGAGACATTTTTTTAAAAGTAATGATTCTTACGTAATTGCTCGTCGACAATTTTGTTTAAAGTTCGTTATGCGGCTAATAAGCGATGGACCGAGTGTAAATTTAATTCGTTCGTGGGTGCAGAGATTCCGCGCAACTGCTTCGGCTATGAATACCCCACGGACAGCGCGCAGTCGATCCGAAAACATTGAACTGGTTGAAAGCAGTTTACGTGAAAATCCGCGACTTTCAATACGGAAAATAGCAGCCTCATTGGGACTTCCAAGAGCGATTATTCATGAAATTTTAAGAAAGGATCTGAAGGATCTAGATGACATACTCTTTAAAAAATAAAATCCGCATTTCCATTCTATCGTTCAATGCTCTTAATAAAACTTTGTGTCTATTATTACGTTTTTTTTTTTTTTTTTATTTTGAAAATATAAATCTGCTACCAGACACCCTGTACAACCAGTATAGTAAAATTTTTTTTTAAAATTTTCCTTATCACCAAAAAAAATTTTATTTTCCTATTAGAAATCTTTTTTTATTCAAATAAATATTTCTTTTTAAATCAAATTCAGTTAAAATAATTTGATTAAAAAACCATTAATTTCCAGAAAAAAAGATTTTTAATAAGAAACTGAGATTTTTTTTTGGTCGATATGAAGATTTTTAAAAAAAAAATTTTAATTAAAATCCCTGGGAACAAAAAAATGCCATATTCTGCTATACTTTCTGTTTTGTTAGTAGAGCTATGAGACAGTTGGTGAATTGAGAGAGTAGGTATTATTTCTTATATTTACAACTCTGGTGTTTTTTTGTTTTTTCTTGAACCAGAACCCAGGACTAGCAAGCAATGCATTACACCGGAAGTATTTCGTATGGCATAATGTAGACAGGATGCAGAAGAGTAACGCAGTTATAGGAGCTAAATTCTCGCAGAATTCTGCAGAAGCGCGTTTTCTCTGGCCCAAAGAACCGAAGTTGTTTGAATTCCTTATAACGTTTTTATTTAATTTTTTTTTGTTTTCAGTATTTTGTAAAGAAGACACCTTAAGTGTACCGTTTGGTGCCCGGTTTCGTCAAAAAGTAGAATTGAAAATGAACACGGTGTCACCGTTTCCATCACTGGTGTTAGATATCGGAGAATGTTAACTAAACTAGAGTTTAAACTTTAACTGATTTGGTGTTTGCAGCCACTAGTTTCAAGCTGTAGAGTCATTATGCTAATTACTCAGCCAATATGACAGAAAATTTCACTAATGTACATACATATTTCTTTAAAAAGCAAAACAAAAAAATATACTCGCAAAAGAAATTTTCGTTGACACGTAGTGGGTGGGGTACATTCAGTTAAAATATCTGCAAATGTCATAAAGTAGCATTTTATTGAGATCAGTTTTAAAAGAATTTTTTTTTTGGGTCCCACCGTCTTTACATTTAATATTTTCACGAAACCCTTGCAATGATATATTATTGTTCTAAAGCTCACACATCCATACATATTCATAAACATGTATGTATACACGAGTATTTAGAAAGCAACTACTCTTTGAGTTATCATTATTGCTGTTATGCAACACAACAAGTTTTAATAACACAAAAGATGTTTTCTTTTATTTGTTGCAGCCGGTTTAATTTTTTTTTTATTTATTTATTTTTTACTTTTTGTACTTAAGCCTGTAAAAAGTGCAAAAGAAAAAACGTGTATTCATAAATAAAAAGAATTTTAAAAACATTCTTTGTGTGTTTAGTTGAGTGTGAGTAGAAAGTGCACGGTCTGAACGACTGGCATGATTGTGTGTTGAAAGGAAATGACAAGGCGAGGCAATGTCGGTGCGGCAGCAGTAAAAGCTTTGTCTGACAAATGAAACAACATTATTAGATTAACACTTTTGTATTCGCATATGCTTATGTACAATACATATGTACATATGTTAATATGTATTTAAAAAAAGACATGTTATAGCATGCTCGAATATGCTTCATGCACTCGCAATTAGAAAAGGAAAAGAGAAAAGTTTCCCATTCAAGAAAAATGTATAATATTTTTAATAAATTACAAATGTATAAAGCTTTTCCTGGAAAGTTTGTTTAAAGAATTTAATGCTCATAACTTTTAAATATTTTTGAAAATATCCTGCCCCCTGCAAAATATTTTAGAAAAAAAAGCTTCCACTCTCTCTCTCTCTCTATCTCTATCTCTCTCAATTAAAGACAATACATTCCTAATTCCTATTGATATCTAAATTCCTTTCGCATATTAAAATAACAAATTCTTTCTACACGTTTGTTTCTTTATCCAATTACAGAATTTTTGCTAGCACTTAATCCCCCTATTAGAAAATTCTCTTTACTTGTGAACAATATCTTTAAAAATTTCTTTTGTTTAAAAATTCCATTGCGTTTGTCTTTTCCAATTTGCCATTCTCTTTCTTAGAAATGTGTTTAATAGTTTTAATAGAGCAGGGACAGACAATACCGGTCATTTAGTTTTTATGTAATTGCCCAAACCCATTGCATTATTTAGTTTCATTGTGGCGGCAGTGTGGTGCTAGATGGTGTATCATATGTTAGTCTGGCTTTTGACACTATCTAAGAGTAATTGTTACAAAGTATCATGGCAGAAACTCACAAACACACACACACGCACACACACACACACACACACCCATACACATATGAAATTGCATAAAAGAAGAAAATTTTAATGACTTCAAAATACAGTAGCAAAGAAAAATTTGCTTACAGCATGGAAATGTCTGATTTTTCTAAATCACAAAAATAAAGGTACAACAATTACATACAGATAAGAATAAAAACTAAAACCGAACATGGCTTTCTACATTTTAGTACAAGACTACAACACTTCACTTGAAAGTTTTTTCACAACAGGTATTGCAATGGGACCATAATAAATTGGATGGGGATGGGCTGGGCTGGGCTGGGACATTTTTTTACATTTCCATCCAGCAACCGTTCACGAGAGAGTCCCGCTCATGCGAGAGCCGTTCAAGGGGAAGTGATTGCAAGACTTTTCTTATGGAGCGCTACCGGGACCTACCAACAAAGTCCGTGTAAGTCCGTTAAGGGAGATGCGACTATAGTACTATTTCGCTAATGCTTACTTAGTTCATCAGTGGAGTTTTCCTAATTTCTGATTACAAACTTAAAATTCTTCTGTCCAAAATTCCACTAATCAATCGAGAATTAAAAGCTAAATACCGAACACCAAACCAAAAATCTATAAACAAAAAACATGAGCAAAAAACACAGTTTCGAAATTAGAATCATATATAAAGATATTCCCAAAGTAAATTCATTTTAATATATAAAATATTTGTGTGCATTATATTTTCTTACATTTTCAACATTTTAATATTTACTACACTGTAAACCTCAAATGAATGTTTTTTAATGGACAATGATATGAATCGCAGCTAAAGTGTGAGCAACTATAGAAATCCTAGTGTGAGCCTTCATGGTCTCAAGTGGCCACTAGTTACCAGAAAAATAACTGTCAAGATGAAAGGAAAATAGAAATAAAAATATTTCTTTATTCTCATAAAGAAAAAAAAACCAAAGCACGAACTGTAACATTCATTCTCATGGTTTTACAACAAATTTGCGGTTATCAAACATGTGTCATCACCATATAATTTCCTTTTAATTGCTGATGACTGTGAACTAAAGTCAAGGGAAAGTATAATAAAAATTTGATTATTTATTTAAGATAAGGAAAACGATTTAATGCGAAAATGAGAATATAGCACTTGAACAAAGGAAAAATGGAAAAGAAAAAAAGAAATAACCAACTCACAGATTTAGCAAATAAAAGTATTGTCAGATACAAGATTTGTTCAATGGAAAATAATGTCAAAACTTTAACTCTCTTATGGGCAGTCGTTTTAAGACACGGGTTAGCTTAGGTTCTGAAGGCAACAATCGGCACAGTAAATCATACAGATTCGCTTAGGAATCGCAAAAGCCCGCTCAACTCCACCCGTGACAGATCATCCAACATGGACCAGGTATAACAGCAGAGTTTTTCTGGCATGTATTACATAGTGAAGGACATTGGAAATTGAAGTGAAGTACAGTGTCCCCTCCTCTTCCTCCTTCTCCTCTACCTCTTCCTCCTCCTCCAGATTATGACAGCTCTTACAATAGTCGCAGCAAGGCAGACCAATCTTCAAATTATGAGTCTCTTTAACATTGTACCCCATTAGGATCACCACTAGTAATCGAATTCGATTTTTACTGAATTCCAATATCGGTTTATCATGTAGGATCGTGGCCGTAAGGTACGTCCCCTCTATCCGCCCATTCTTTGAGCATTTCCGTATGGCAGAGCTACATTGCACTAAAGCTAAGACTCCTTACGACAACTTTTTTAAAATTTGTCAAAATCATCATTGATCTGCCATATTTGGCACACATAACAGAATTATTAAATATCTTTTTTATAATTAAAGAGAAGTAAGACTCAGGCAATGACTGGCTACTATTACTAACTTCTATAGAAAGGGATTGTTAAATATGCGCATTTTTTTATCGGTCACTTTTAATTTCAATTATTTATTGATTTTTTAGGCGAACATTCAACATTTCGTTGACATTTTTACCTTTTTGTTTGAAAGAGTACCGTCAGTAAATTTATCTATAAAAAAGTCGGCGAACTAAAAAAATAAACAACATGGATAGAATTTAACTGCAACAGCAGAGTTGTGTTAGAATAAAAACCCATTCTATCGCTTCAGCACCCACCTCTTCTCTACGCTACCTCGCTCCTGTCAGTTTTTGTCCGCCAGTGATACGACTCCTGCCACAATCGAAATGTTTTGTTTAGCCTTTCAACTTTCGAAATAAGTACTCACTATTTTTATATATATTTCTTGTAAGAAAATTTTAATTATTTATTTTTTAATTCGTTATCGTTTTCCCATAAAATATTCTCCAGCAATTTCTTACTCGGCATGTCACAACGACACGAATCGTTAGAGCGTTTCTGAATCCAATCCAAATATTGGCTGACACGTGTATAAACGCCCGGTTTGTTGGGTCGGGCACAACCCTCACCCCACGAGACAATGCCAGCCAAATGAAAAGTGTCCAAGTCGGCATTGTTAATAACGAATGGGCCACCGCTATCACCTTGACAGGAATCTTTCTGACCTTCTGGCACACCGGCACACATCATGTTCGCTGTTATGCGATTTTCGCCATATTTTTTATTGCACTCCTCATTCGAGATGATGGGAACACTGACTTGCTGAAATAACAATTTTTTTAACAAAAAACTTAACATCACCATTGACAATTGTAAATTTTTTGCAAACACACCATTAATTTTTGGGCCAACTGACCACCTTCCGACACAGCACCCCAACCAGTCGCAATGCCCGTATCATTCTCATAGGTGTTATTTTTTACCGGCATACATACCGGCCTTAAGACATTCGATATGTCGACTGCTTCTGTTAGTTCTAGTAAACCAATGTCATTATCAATAGTGAAAGGATTGTAACGCTCATGTACAATTACTTTTTTAACGTCTCTTTTTATTTCTCTGGAAGAATTTGCTTTGCGGTCATGTACCAGGAGACTAATCGATATACGACTGGCCGAAAAACCTCGCAGGCAATGGCCTGCTGTGGCGATATAACGATCTGATATTAAAGTACCACCACAATAGAAACGATTATTATATCGTAACAAAGTCATCCAGGGATAACGTATCTCTTGGGCCTCCTCTCCACCCACTATGCGTTTAACAATATTGGCCGTGCCACAAGAGCAGGGTTGGCATTGTTTAGCTTCTGCAGGAGGAGGCTTTATCGGAATGGGTGGAAAAATCGTACTGGTTGTAAGGGGATTTAATTGAAATATTGATATTAACCATTCCACGAAATTATTCTGTCTGGTCTGCGCTTGTTCACTTAATGAAGAGTTAGCTAAAGTTGCACTGCTAAAGACGATGATGATGATGATGATGATGATATTTAAACTATGAAACTGTTTAGGAAATCTCATTATGTTTTGCCTGCTTTAACAGCGTTTTAATGTTTCACGTTTCACTGGTGTTGACCAACTAAATGTGTGGTCACAAACTGAAGCTTCTCTTTTGCCTTTTATTATTGAATTTATTTTTAACAGCTCAATGGAATGAAACTAGATTGCATGAACTCTATTATTAGCAAAATATTTCCTCTTATTCTCTTTGCTTTAGTCATATAATTTTTGTAATTTAATTAATATTCTGGCCAGGTTGTCAATAAATGTTCATTGTACAAGACAATTTCAATTTTACAACAAAACTGGCTTCTTGTGTTGTGTCTTGTGTACTGGCGATGGAAGAAAGTTGTTGTGCCGAAGATCGTTTTAATTTTTAAGTTATTATAGCTCAATAGCAAAAAGAAGTACAGTGCACTCGCGATAATATAAACACGTTATTAAAAAGAAATTAAACACCATTCGCAAATATCAACAATCTCGGAAAAGTGTACTGGCTCAGTTTTAATTAGTTCATATTAGCGCGAGTTCACAGTTCAGTTTTATTAAACAAAAAAGTAAATATATCGATATGTATGATTATGAAAAATACAGATGGATGCAATCTAATAACAATGTTTGATGTTGGTTGAAATAAAAACCACACAAAGCCGATTATGGGCTTTAAGTCAACATTATATGTAAGTATACATATGCAGTGGGAAACTTTTCGAGACCATCATTTATAAAACTTTCGTAAGGCTTCTGTAAGACCTCCTAGACCTTTGTTTAGATCCAGTACTCAAGGTCGCTTGCCTTCTCAGGAAGGTCTTAAGGAAGGCCTACCTATTCCCTTCTACATAGTTTGTTTCTTATTATGTGTATGTATACGTACATACAGTTTGTACATGAACTACGGTTGTACAAAAAAATCACTTTCCAAGATTTTAGCAAGGCCTTTGATAAGGTCAACCACAAACTTCTTATAAAAAAAACTTGATATGATGGGATTTACTCAGAATTGCTTAAGCTGGATATTTTCTTATTTGACTGATAGAAGGCAAAACGTTCTTTTCAAAAAACTAATGTCTAGACCAATCAATGTTGTATCTGGTGTGCCGCAAGGAAGTCACCTTGGTCCTCTACTTTTTTCTCTGTTTATTATTGACCTGCCAAAAGTTATTAAATACTCAAAAGTTCTTATGTATGCTGATGACGTCAAAATATTTTTAACTTTAAATCATCACGCTGATCATATTCCTTTACAATATGACCTTGATGCTTTTAATGCTTGGGGTAGTCTTAATCTCATGGAATTAAACTCTAGAAAATGTAATCACATGTGTTTCAATCGTAGATGTCACATTAACGTAAACTACGTTTTGAATGGTCATATGCTCAACAAAGTGAATGTTATCTCCGATCTTGGAGTTTTGCTGGATTCCAAATTAAATTTCATACAACATATTTCAATAACTGCAAATAAAGCTCGAGCCGTCTTAGGATTTGTAAAACTCTGGGCTAAGGAATTTATGGACCCGTATATAACTAAGCAGCTTTATACTTCCCTTGTAAGACCAATTTTGGAATACGGCTCAATATTTTGCGACCCATCCTACAATGTTCATATCAATACGGTTGAATCTGTACAGAAACAGTTCTTGTTGTTTTGCCTTCGTGGCTTGGATTGGAATATGTTAAATCTGCCGTCTTATACTAGTCGACTGGCACTAATTAAGTTACCAACACTTAAGAGTCGGAGAAAAATGTTGAATGTTACGTTTGTGCTTAATTTAATTAAAGGAAATGTATGTTCTGAATTTTTGATAAGTAACATATCTTTTAATGTTCCATCACGCCCTACACGTAATTTTTATCCGCTGTACATTAGATTATTTATGCCAACTTTCGCCCGTTAACAAGAATTTGTGCTGATTATAATAAACTTTACCAGCACATTGATTTTGCGTTAAATTTTGATATTATAAAACGTAATATTATTTGTTATTCAAATAATTAAATGTTATTGTATGTAATATGTTTTTATGGTCTGTAAGGGTCACGTATCCATAGACTAAAATAAAAAAAAAGAAATATAGGTGGTTATGGTATTGATAGATAGTTATTCTAGTTAAGTGTTTATCTTTATAAGACGCCGGAACTGGTGAGCGAAGCAACGATGGAGACTTTGAAACAGCAATTTCCAGATCTAGTGATCTTTTTGGAGCTTTGAACTGCGAGTCCCGACAGCCAGCTATAACAGCACAACAAATTTAGGAAGAAGGAATCCCCAATATTTTGCGAAAAAAAAATTTCAAAATGCCGTAAAACGAGCGCAAGCATGCATCAACTTGAGAGCTGTTTATTTGTGCGATGCAACTTTTTCCAATTAATGTCAACAATTTTAAACTTTCAAATAAATTTTTTATGAAAACATAGCTTTTCAAATTTTTTTCGGAAAGAAACCACTGAAGGCGTAGCATTTCACGTTGAAAAAAATATTCCAACAGTTTCTTTTCCACTGGGGCGTATAACACAGGCCAACACTCAATTTGCTTCTTTGAATTTATCAACTGATTCTAGTTAATTTGGGTGCGCTGAATTCAAATCTGTAATCAGTTTTTCTCTATCAGCTCTAGTTTTCATGATATAGCTTTTTTATACCGTCCACTGTAAGTGAGGAGGGTATATATCAGTTTGTCATTCCGTTTTTTCCGAAAATATTATTTTTTGTGTAATTGCTAGCTGATTAACGGGAATTTTATTTGTGCAATATTATTCAGAACGTTATTTTTTCTTTTTGCACTCCAATTGCATATCGGAAGAGTTGCTTGTAAGAAGTGGTTTATTGCAGTTGGCAAAGTTTATTAAAAAAGTGTTGATCTAAATAGAAATGATATCCAATAGAAGACGGTGTAAAAATTACGCGGACACATTTTGTTATATTTGTGGAGAATACACCTTTAAAGAAAACATAAGACCTATTTCGGAATGTGTTTAAAAATCGTATTTAGATTACTTTTAATTTTGTCGAGCTGTGTAATTATTATTAATACAAGAATTTACGAGAAAAAGAATTCTTCCGATAATTACGCTCTGCAGCAAAAAATTAAATAGAATTGTGAGAAATGTCAAGCAACTCACATACTGAGATTGTAATTTATCAGAGCAAACATAGTCGGACAGGTACATATTTTATATCGTTCACTTGTGTGTGCAGGCGTTTTTCTTCTATTGAGTAACACCTTTTTAGTCACATTTGATTTTCTCAAATAAATATTACAAATATTGTGTTCCAGATTGTCTTCTATACTGAAATGGGAATGTGATGATGATGATGATGCTGATGATGCTGATGATAATGATGATAACGATGACCATGGCAAAGGGAAAGTTGCGATAAATATCTGGCTTGTCAGTGCTTGGAAAAAGACAATTTTTCCACCTGATTACCTGGTGAAATATTCGATAGATAGTTTAATAAGCTCATAAAAAAAAAGAAAATAAATACTAAAAAGGAAGAAAATTGTTATCGGTATAAGTGGATGCTGGGTTTGTATATTTAGCCTTCCAAAATTCTGTTTTATGAAAATACACTGCTTGAACTAGTTTTTCATCAACTTGTTTTTTTAGACATGTCATGTCATCTGTGGAAACCAACCAAGAGTTAGAAGAAAATTCTATGTATGTATGTAATTTTTTCTTTCAAAGCATGATTGCTTTTAATATCAATGACATAAATTAGGTACGAGAATAAAATCAAACTTCTTAAAGAAATCACTTGTTAACACTTGACTGAACCTGAAACAATTTTAGCAAATGGTCAGGAAAATTTATGTATTTACTGGCAAAGCATAAGGCGTTTCTTTAGTTAAAAAAAAATAATAATAAGAACAACAACAATAATTTTAAAATGGGTTTGAAACGATTTCAAAATGAATTTTTATTTTTAAATAAATTTAAAAGGACCTCACATAAAGCATAGCTTGATAGTGCTATAACTTTACAGCGCTGTAGCAGAATTGCATGTGAAATCAAATATAAAGATTGCGAGATTTTGTTGAGGGGACTAACAGACGACATCAGAAGTGACATTTAATTAAAGTTTGACTTAAAGCAAAAGGAGGCGAAGCTAAAAGCATTAAAATCTGAAACTGGAATAAAAAAAAATACAATTTTACAGAAAAACCATTAACTCGGAAAGAAATTAAATAACCGAGCAGATAATGCCAGTATGGAATAGAAAGTCTTCCCAATATATTTCTCCACTTTAAATTTATTTGAAATCCATGAAAGGAAATTTTTTTTTTTATTTCTCGCTTTTATTAGCATTTTCCACATTCACATCAAAAACGTTACAGAAAATGAGAAAATAAAAATGTTGAGTGAATTCCAATTACTTTTTGTTAAGTGCCGTTGTCTTAATAAAGAATAAAAAATGAACATAAATTATATTTACCAGCAGACATCCTGTGAAAATATGCATAGAAAATTACACTCCAACCCGAAAAGCAAATTACATTTGTTCATGTAAAAATTTTAACTAAATAAAAAGTTATTTAAAACAATAAATTAAATTAAGTACTGAGAAAGAAGGAAAAAAAAACAAAAACAAAATCCCTCTCAATTACAAAAAAACGCTTCATTTTGTTATTCATTCCACTTTCACACCTTTTTATTACCGCGTATTTATTACATTTTTACAATGCTAAACTTCTCGCTTTTTTGTTGCTTTTTATTTTGTGCAACGTCTATTTATTTACTTTTAAATTTACTTTTTTTTAAACAAGAATTTTATTTCGTTACGGTTTGTAATGTTTTAGTTAAATTTGTTTTCCAAAATTTCATTTGTAATTTTTTGTTTTTAATTTTTTTTTTTAACTGTCAGTTATGTTTTTTTCTTGTACATGTGTGTGTGTAAGAAGTGAGAAGTGAGAGGGTGTTTGCATGCAGTTACTAAAATGTGTGTATAAACGCTTTATTTCCTTAATATATGATTGTGGACAAAAGAGGGTGTGGCGCGAACCAGAAAGAGCTTATTTAAGCTGATTTGAAAACTTAAATTTGAAATACTTGCGATGTTAACAGGAAATGGGAAATGTTTCAGCAAACCTTTCAACATATCGAAAGTAATTTATTGTTTTAAATAAAATTTATTTGTTTTATTTCACAGCATGTATGCATGGATGTGCTCAATATATTGTTCTTATGGAAAGAATGCAATATTTGGGGGGGAAATACTTATATGTATTCATATTTAAAAGAATTTTTAAGGGAAATTTCAAATGAAATGTAAACTTTTGAAGCGAAATTGGTTATAGGGTATTATGATTACATTACCTCTATTAATTAAGTTAATTATGTAGTTTCGCGGAAAAAATAAAGCAGAATTTTAATTAAAAATTTTGTAATATCAATTAAAAAATATAATTAGATTTGAACTTATAAAGAAATTAATAGTATCAATTAAATATTACTGTTCACTTCGTTAATAAAATAAATTTTCAATTATATTTTTAATAATAATAATTAAAAAAATATTTTGAAAATTTAAAAAAAAATAATTTAATAGCAAAACAAAATATAGTGAAACCTCTCCGAAGCGGACACTCACCGTCGTGGTATTTCTGTCCGGTTATGAGGGGTGTCCGCTTATAAGAGGTACACATTTATTATTTTAAATATTTTATTTATGTGATTTTTGGTTAACAAAATTTATTCAAAATGATTCATCACATGAAACAGTACATATAATTAAAATATTTTCTTTAATTAACAACATATTTTTGTGTAGCATTTTGTGGCTCTAAAGCTGACAACATTAGCAAACAATTTCTTCAAATAAACAGCAATTTCTACGCCATCATAAACGCATTCGTGTTAACAGGGAAATCACAAATTTCAAAGCGTTTGACAAACATGGCAGAAATATGAATTTGGACAAGTCTATTGTGTAGTCAATTCCGCCGTTTGCGTGTTTGTCAAACGGCTTGTACAAAAATCAAAAAAAAAATTAATGGAATAAATCATAACAAACTAGAAGTACATATCGACCTTTTGGTGCAATACCGTAGTAATTCAGAATCTCTTTTCCTTTAGATATATATTTCCCCAAAGATGATTTCTGCATACCCAGCTCAAAAAATTAAAATTTTGAGTTACTGCGGTATTGCACCAACGGCTCGATATAATAATTTTAAATCATCAAACAAGAACTGCAGTATTAAAGCTTAATTTTTAAAAGAAAAAAAAAAACATTTTGCAATACACATTTATTTCTGTGTAGCCAAACACTTGCAATATTTATAAAAAGCCTGCATTAAATTTTATCTATTTCCGTATAAAAGCATGTGTCATATTCTGACAACACATTTGGCATATTTTGATAAAATATGCAACAGCTAATTTGCTTGTCAAGTCAGTTCCCCCAGCCAGCTGGCAATTTTTTTTTTTGGTAAAGCAATTGTTATAAATTTCTATAATTTTCCAAATTATTGGTGTGATTTTCTTAAAGAAATAACAAAAAGAAAACAATGCAATGCAATTATAATTTGTTTATTACAATAAAAAGTCAGGCATATGAACAAATATAAAAGCCATTTGAAAACATTATTTATCAAATTACAAAGAGCAAAAAAATAATACAAAAAAAAATGTCAACAATGCGAAGAAACAAAAATATTATCTGTTTGTCAACGCCTTTTTACAAGTCTAAGACAAACGCCTTTAACAAAAACTTTCCAATACATGCAACAATAAATACTGTGCACATAAAAAACCCCAAACAATAGCAATGCAAAAAATGTTTTCAAATTGTTTTCCATAAAACGCAAAAAAAAACACTATAAAGGCCGCTGTAAAACTTATGACCAGGCTGGTCTTAGAATTATAAACTGCCGCACAAAGCAGCCAGCCAAGACAAAGAAACGGAGTCAACCTACGGTTGAAAATCTACTCTTAACTGGAAACGAGCCAATTTATAACATTAAAATGTTTAGCATTTTTATTAGTTTGTTGTTCTTCTTTTATTTTTGCACTCTGTTTAAAACGAACTTAGTGCATTCAAAACAGTAGTCGGCACAACTAGTGCAGGGAAACAACTCAATTTTCTAACGAAGATGATACACAAAATGAAGTGGAGAAAACTGAAAAAAATAATTATATATAAAAAATATGCTACAGAATTTCTTACTGCCGTTGCATTTAAATTGTTAGGAATGGCAGAAAACTTGATGATGGGCTACAATGATTCCAAAAGAAAATATAAACTACACAGCAGGAAATTTACATTTTTATTTTCCATTAACATTTTTAATTAGAATAATATATCTGTTCAATTAAAGATTTAATCAATTGCATTAAATTTTTAATTAATTTTTGGGCTCAATTTGGGCCAAATTACAGTTTAACTGCTGTATTCATGAAAATTTTTTTTTTATTTTTCTATTAAAAATTTGTTTGGATGTTCGAAATATTTAATAAAGTTTTTAATTAATGTTATTAAAAATTTCATTAAAAATTACTTCAATTAAGTGAGCAATTATAATTTCTTTGCTGGTAAAATCTAATTAATTCTTAATTGATACAGGCAAATCTCGCTATAACGAATCTTGCTTTAACGGAAATTCGATATAACGTCCAAATTTGTCACATTAGCAACCTTATATAGCAAACGCTACATTAATTTTATACTGGATACAATTTTTCGGAAATTTCAATACGGTCAGTACAATTCCACTTGTAAATGGTGTTAATACAATCGTCCAACAACCAGCACTTGTCATCATCTCTGTTCCACAATATTTTATACGTGTGTATGGTTTTCTGGTCGTTCATCGGTCTATTTGTTTCACTGCATTTATTTATATTTTTCTCTTTTACGTAAAAATCTACTTTTTTCCACGTCCAGATTTCTTTCTTCATCACATTTGCATAACCATTCATTCGTATTTATTTATATATTTTTTGCATTTTTATGCTCTCTGTAAGCTTTAGTTTTAATCAGAAAACAAAACGGCAGTCAAATTGCCACTAACACTGACAGACATGCTATGACTTGCATGAGTTTGCCGCGAACGCAGAGCATCAGTGCATAAAGTGTTTGTGCATAATATTTTAAATGTGGACTAAGCAGTCGTTGCTACATGAAATCACACTTTGTCCACCTTGTAAATTTCTGCTAAACATTGTGCCACCAGTTTGTGGTAACGTTCAGTTCGTAGTGTTCTTTTTTTTATTGTTATCATTGGTAATCAGTAGCACGTTTTATTTGTTCTGTATTAATCTCTGCATTTGAAATGAGTTCTATATAATTTGTTATTTATGGAAAATATATAACGAGACTGTGAAAAGGGAAGTTCGAGAATAATTTAAAACAAATAAATTTTCGTAAATTGTGCCACGCAACATACAGAGTAGAGAGAACATGGAAAAGTTTATTAAGAATGAAGTTGCTTTTCAAAAGTTTTATTAGTTGTGCTTTGTATTTAGAAATTAAAATATAAAAGTCAATGTTAATTTGAAAAAAGATATTTACTGCAGCATTTGTAAAATATTCAAATGGAATGCATATATCAAACTTATTTTCTTTTTATGAATAGAGCAGTTTATATTTTAATAAGTTTTATCTTTTTGCAAAAGTGGCTTTAGTGTATTTTTGTAGCTTTTTTTAATTTAAAATCGATAGCTTTGCTAAAGTGGCTACAGATAAACCGATAATAAAGTATATAATTAGTTTAGCCTAGCTCGTCTAGTCTATAGCTGTAAACCTATAGACTGTTTCATCTACAGTCAAGTCCATAGTCTTGTAACTATATATTCCAATAGTTATATTGTGAATTTTAAGCGAATTTTTTTCTTTCTTTAATTAGTGCTCATTTAATTCAAAAATAATTACTTTTTCAATTTCAATTTTGATCAAAAAAAATTTAATTCTTAATGAAACCAATAAATTCTTACAGTTGAAATTATCTCAACTAAATGAGAATTATGTTGCAGTCAACAACTATCAAATATTGCATATAACACATGAATGAACTTGTATTTCCTACATTCTTCCACTACTTTGTTGTTGTTGTTGTTGTTGTTGTTATTGTTATTATAACAACAAGTTACAACATCCCATTCAGCCTTGAAATTGGTTTTTATTTGTTCGCTTTCCTATCAATTTGTCTGCAGTCTGCAGTCTTAAACCTTCAACCTTAACCTACACCTTAACCTTGACTGCGCTATCACCAGTCAACAAATAAAACAACAAATTCCAAAGATATTTAGTAAAACAATATTTCAAAAGTCTGCTAAATTGTATGAAAAAATACAGAGACACACACACACACACATGCAACCACTAACTTCAAACTGACAGATCTTTAATTGTAGTGAATAAATACAAAAACGGCAGTAGTAGCAGATGAAGTCAAGTGACATAAAAACAGAAATCGAAAAAAGCAGCCAACCACCACACACTTCATAAATTCCCTTGGGAAGCATGAGCAAAACGTCTGAAAACATGTATGAATAATGATGATTATGTACATATGTACGAGTATGTATGGGGATGTGTTTAGTCTACGTATGTACTATTTGTGACTAAAGATAGTTTAAAATAGATTTTGCATGTAGTACGAGTATTTTAAAATTTGCATAAAAGCACGGAAAGCTTGCTGCCGCACTCCTGCTACATTATTGGAATAATTCGCTTCATTTTAATATTCTGTTTCCAGTTTATTTTTACGTTTTGAGGTTTTTCCCTCTCGTTATTTTTGTTTTGTTTTTTTTTTGCGATGGGGTTTTTACAGTTTAGTTTAACCACAATTTCCCAAAGCAATAAATCATTGACTTCAATTTGTAGTTATGACACCGAAATGTTTTAACTGCAGCTGTGACTCTCGTTTCTTTTTCTGGTTTCACTGGTTGCTGCTGCAGCTTTTTTTGTCATCATTATTGTTATTGGTGGGGGTTAATCATGGCTTTACACTTTTATTGGGGATATCTGCATTTTCAAACACTAAAAATTGTAGCTCGAAATAGATGAAAATACAGGAGAATAGCTGAGAAATAGTGTTGACGCATACAAGATATTTTTAAGCGGCAGCTTAAATAGAGCTTCGATTTTCGTCGTTTGGAGTTGCGTCGCTTTTTCGCTTAACGTCGTTTTGATTCCGATTTGCACCGATACATACACTTGAATTTTTCATAATTACAAGTGAAGAATTTGTCAATTTGTATGTAAAAATTAGTAAGAATTTAGTTCTCAGGAAGTGCTATGGTTGAGATTGCCTCAGAACTTAATAAAAGAAAAAAAGATCAAATAAAAGAAAGTGCAGATATCTTTCCTTATTTCTTTATATCCCTTCAAATAATATTTTTTTTGTTATCAAAAATTTAATTTTTTGGTAAGTAAATATTTATAAACATTCTCACCCAATAAATAAAAAATCAGTGCATTTATATAAAAAAAATTTATCCAATTTGCGTCCCCATTAATGACGCAAATCGGTACTCTATTGTACTTAATTGTTCCTTTCTTACTGATGGCAGGCACTAATGTTAAAAAAAAATTTTTTTGCTAATGTCTGAGGCAGTGTTCGAACTTCAGTCAGGAGTATTTTATCACGTTTCTACAAATGGGATGCTTCTTGAGGACTTGCATCTGTGCTAGAAAAGCTGTATCAACTGTACATATTCATGTAACATTAATGATACTGTAGTATACTATAATTACTACTGCTACTGCTACTGCTGCTACTACTCCTACACTACTATTTTCTTCTATAACAAACTGACGTAATGAGATAGTAAATATTTTTTTAAATTATTTATCTATGTTTGTTATGTTTAGCTGGTCTAATATGTACATTTCAATTGCTGCGACTAGCAAAATCGCCAGTAGACCTTCAACCAAATGATTCAAAAAAGCTAAGAAATTTCATATGTTTATACAAGAACTCAGAAAAAATTTTTCAGAATTATGAAATATATTTAATATATAATATAGCTGCGTAAAAAAAATTTTCGTTATAAAAAAAAAATGTTATTATTCGATTTAAATCTATTTAATATTTTTTTTTCCAGCCAAACCATGTAACAAACATAGATAAATAATCATAAATTTTGACTCACGTAGAAGGAATTAAAAAATAGTTACATTATTTTAAAATATTTGGTACCAGAAAAAAAAATAAAAAATATCCTGTCGTTATTCACTTTCAACCGATGGTTAACGAAATATCGAGAAAAGAGGAAATATAAACAAACATTTAAGCTTAGAAGAGAATATAGAAATATTTATAAATATTGAAATTTTTTTCTACTATTCAGTCCTTTAAAACTCTGCTATGCCTTTGCTTTAGAAAAAAATAAAAACAGAAAACACTTCTTATTTTTTAAGAGGCAACCTTATGAAAAGCATTTAACTGTTGCTATCTTTATCGCTTGGCCCAGTCTGTTACCTTTAAGTTGCTTTTTCATTTAGTTTCGCTGCTGTTTTTTGCTTCTTTAGCTGATCTGACCATTACGATTGCAATGAAAGAACGACAACAAGAACACCAAAACCAAATGGTAAAAAAGCTGTATTTTTTTTTGGGCACAATATTAGCAATTGGAAATATTATCATCATACTGCTACAACCTTAAATAACCTTAAAAAAATACACAAGCATGATGATTTTGGCTCTCCTCGTCAGATATTGATTATTTATGGTCTTGTAAATTACAATGGCTGGGGTTTCAACATTTTTTTTTTTAATAATTTTTTACTTGTTTTTGCTAACTTTTTATCTAAAATTAGTAGTGGCAAGGTTAAATCACTTTTGCTCTCCCCCTCTCTCTCTCTGTCTCTCTCACACCCTGTCTTTGTATCCCTTTCATTTCGTTGCAAATTTTTTCATTTAAATTAAAATTATTCATAAGTTTAGGGTAAATGTGTGTAACAAAGTAGTGGCATTCAACCAAATAGAAAACGGAGAACGCCAGTCATATTCGTTGGTTTCATTTATCTTGATATTCATTTGAGTTTTATCGTTTTTCTTAACTGACCATTTTTTTGTGTTGGTGTACTAGAGGGGAGAACGAACACTTGCTGTGCAAGCAAAATTTTATTATTATTTTTTTCTTCTTTTCATTCGCTGAGGCCGTGGTGGGAAGCGTACTGGACATATTGCGGGTTAATTTATAGAAGATTGTCAGTTGTACATAGTTAATGTCAAGTGGTTTTAATATCTAGTATCTTGGGATTAATTTAGTATTTGGCTGCTGATTCTTTTAAATAAAAATATTAAAAGTTTTTGTTTAACGTCTTTTTTTTTGTTTTTCTTTTAATATATTTAAAATATAAAAAGAATTTCCGAAAATTAAATAAATAATCTTTTAATTGGTGGTTCAGACATGCACCTTTATTGTTATTTTTGCAATAAATGCTCCAATATTCCAACACAAAATTTTAATTAAGTTATTGAGCAATAAATACGAAATTGTTATAAATATTATGTTCAACTTGAAATGCAACCCTTCTCACAAGTACTTTCACTGTGAAGTCTGTTTAGTGAAGAGAAAATAGCCTAATGTCAAAACAATTTTAAAATTGCTTCAGCTACAATATGTGTGAACAATAAAATAAATTGCTTATGTTATCCCAATTAGGAATGTTGGTCTGAACATGGTATTACCCTTAAATTAAATTTATTAATAAAGAAAATATATAAAGAAATTTTAAAAACGTAATTTTTCAATTAAAGAGAACAATAAGAAATGTATTTTTAAGAAAATAAATTAAAAATAAAAAACTTTCTCTTAGCTACACAATACCGACGAAGGAGGGCGTTCTGATGCAATTGTGGATTGCTATCAGTTGAAGCCGGTATTGTTCAGTGACCAGTGACTATGCCTTCGCCACTGAAACTTTCCAACAACAACTGACACACAAAGACACACTAATGCACATCAGAAAAATGCGAGATGTTTATTTTTATTTTAAAATTTTAGTCTGAAACTGGGGTTAAGAACCCAGGTTTGATCTTGGATTCGTAGTCAACGTGCAGACTACCATCCATCGTGCCATCGCCACCCTCATATGTAGAACAGCTGAACAGAACAACAAATATAAATTTAATAGATAAATAATTCACATACGTTTTCACACACATCATATTAAAAAGAAAATTATTGTGTCCTTTCTGAGTCTTAATCCCTCCCAGCATTATAACTTGGTAGTCATTCTTTGCGAAAAAAAATCTTTCAATGCATTAATAAGACCGCACTAACAGATATTTACTGGGGAAAAACAAACATGAAAAGAATGTATAATCCAAAGAAAATATTTTGCTGCAATCTACATTTTAAACGAAAATCAACTTTAAATCCTGTTGTTGCAACAAACAAGACATAAATTCAGACGCAATCATAATACAGCTCCGTAAAACAAGATCCTAACAATGCAGAAATGTGAAATTAAGCTTCCATTTTTATAAATGACAAATATTACCATGGTAAAATATACTCAACATTAACCCAGCTTAAAAAGGCTCACAGCAGAATCTTGCTACAAAATGGAAAAGGAAATGAAAGTACAAAAAGATATGTTTCGATTTTTCTTATGCAATATTGTGTTGCGGCAGCAGCAACGTAAGGAAAATCTTAAAATGAAAATATGTACATATATGTATGTATATGTATGTGCTTCATCACCATTGATGCTTAAAAACATTAGACGGACAAAAGGGATAGAAAAACTAATACGGAACTCTAATAATCAATGTTGATGATGTTCTTCCAAAACTATCACATTTTCTTTGCCAGGGCTAAATACATACAAAAACAGGTACAGGAAGTGAAGTACAAACAAAATGAAAAAAACTACTGCAACAAGAAGAACAACAACAACTGCAACTTCTTTTAACGGATACATGCATTTTAATAACCTCCTTTGTATAACAAGTTCATATCCGATTTACAAACATGCACATCCATATTTAAACGAATGTATATGAGTGCAGTTGTTGGTGTTGGTGTTGTTGCATTTGTTGGCTTGGCTAGCCTGCATTGTTAGCCGTACTCTGTTAAAAACTTCTGTGTTGTATGTTGAGTACCAGTGTGTTGAAAGAATTTTGTTTGTGTTACTCGTGTATGGTAATGTTTTTTTGTTTTATTATCCTTTACAGAATGTAGTGTGTCTGTCGAAAGGGTTTGTTGTTATAATCAATCATATTGTTTACAGTGCACAATTGGCTTAAAATGCTTCGCTTTAAGACTACAGTCATGAAAAGAACTTAATAAAAGTGTAAGCAATTGCAGCTCAACTTTTGCTTTGAGTTTAGCAAATGCTGCTCTTAGATGCTGCTTAGCGACTAAACCGTATTTACGAGTACAGTATTGTCTCTGAAATATTAAAATTTATTTTATTATAATATTTTTTGTATAACATATGCATTGTTGCGAGTTTTCATTAATTAAATTAATGTGTAGGAGTCATCTCCTGATTGCTGGTCACAGATAAAAAAAAATTAAAGACAGCGTAATACTTGCAATTTTTTTTTTTTATGAAAAAAACGTTCACAGTTTTTTCTGGATTTTTCAAAACCGTACCTGTTTTTTTTAATATTCAAATATTTGAACTATTGGAAAACTGGTTTCTTAAAAATATCAAAAGAATTGATCACCATATCTCGTACTAAAGGGTGCTTTAAACGATAAGATTTGTCGTACGTAAAATGTGAGAGAAAATAAAATGAAATTCCATCCGTATGTCAAAAAAAGAGAGTATAAATCGGATGGTTGTTTTCTGGCGTTTACACCATTGGTATGGATAAAATCAAGTAAGATGAAAATATTCCCATTTAATTTAACTACAGCTGTTTGCTTGTTTTCCCCAGAGATGGAGTTCTTGTGCAATTGAACTTTTTTTATAATAACCTTGAAAAATATTTTTATAACTTTCGAATATGTTATTTTCGTGGTCAAAATTTTTAGTGTACTTTTGGAAAATATACGTATATTTTTATAAAATTGTGCGGTCGTGGTCTAAAATGTACATTTTGATTTTATAATTGGTATAAATTTATGAAAGCAGTTTTACCTCCCTGGCTTTCTCACATTTGTTTACATAAAAATGCATCCCTGCTCTAATGGTACGCGTTGGTTTTTGAAAAATTTTAAAAAATCAAGAGAGCCATACGACTGTCAAATTTTCATCCGTATTTTCTCTCAAAATCTTATAGTTTCATTACATATTACGTTTAGACGAACCGACTTGTGCTCTTCTACACAAAAATTTGGCATGTCGTACGACTTGTGGTACAATGTAAAGCACCCTTAAGTAGCATTAGCATTGTAGGAATCTCGTTCCGCATGTACGTATAATGAATAAAAATTAATTGCTTAAAATAAATATTAAGTATACGTAATGAATACCTGAAATAAATATGACCTATTTTTAGAGAAATAGTTTTTAAATAAAGATTAGCAAAATTTACAAAAAAAAAAAAAAAAAGAAGTATTAGGATGGCAACACACACGGGAGGTAGAGAAAGTTTATTTTCGTTAAAGTGTTTTGTCTCCTCAAAGATACAAAATTATTAAAAATTACCTTTCGTAAAGCGGGACGATGCTTAAGAAAATGTTAATGACTTTACTATTACCTCCCTGTTGACACAAAAAGTACTGATGACGTGTGTAGTGGCATAGAAAATACGTATTCTACTCAACTGGTATTGGAGATTAATTGTTCTTTTTCCCTTATTCTTGTGAACTTGAACACGGCGAAAATTTTAATTCATTTGTAATAATTGTAGTTCGATTAAATTCCAGGTATTCTGAATATTCGAAAATCTTTTGCTTAAAAGTTCTTATTTTGTTGCTCTGTTAAAGAGGAATGACATATTTATAGATGATATTTGACCGAGTACAATTTTTTTTCCGTGAAAAATGTTTTTACTTTTCTTTACAAAATTTTACACCTCCTGTCAGTGTTTCACAAAAGAATTTGACGTTATTTTTTTATATGGTGCCACATTTATGTGAGAACTAAAATTTATAGCCACAACACTTGCAGTATATTAAACCTTATATGATGCCCAGAGGACTATTGAAATTCTAGAACTTCTTACGAAGTTCTCAAAAGTACAACGCTCAGCTACGACATACTATTTTGTGGCTAAGCTAAGTACTTGATTCTTTAAAAAAAATGTTTATATATTTTCTTTTTTATTACGAAACTTTTAGCAAATTTATTGTCAATTTTAATTTAATTTCTTTCCTCGAGTGTTCTCTAGTCTTATACAACTTTTGTTAATATTGTTTCGTACGAACGTATTTTCCTTCTAAATGCTCTTTAACTCTTATGGCTCTAAACTCGGTATGTGTTTTGCTGCGGTCTAGCTCGTTATGTTGGTCAAAATAGACATTAAAACTTTAGACTAAAATTTTTAAACTCCAACAACAAACATTTACTGCATCTCCGTTTAACAAGTGAAAACTTCCGGTTTTTTTGTCTTTTATTTTTTTGCCAATTTCTTGCTTTTCCACCTGCTTGGTGCTAAGAGAAATATTTCGTTTTATTTCTTTCACTAGTCTGCTGGACAAACAACATGAACGAGCAGTAGAAATTTTCATAAGGGCATACGTTTTTAATACTGTTATAACTCCCAGTAGCCATTGTTGTTTTTAAATAGGGACCACACAGTAGACGTTGTTAAGCCAGGCATGCAGTCTATGTTTTTTTTTTCGTATTTAATTTTTTTCCAGAGAATTTTTTTGTGGTTTTAGCATGTGGTTTAAGAGTTTTTCTTTGTGAATATCTTCTTTTCGCACACAAACAGTAGTTTAATTTTTTTTCCTCTGTATCTCTATATGTGTGTATGTGTGTGTGTGTGTGTGTGCGAGCACAGAGGGAGTATAAGTGTGTTTACCTTTCACTAATAATAGTTACAAACGAATTTTGTATTGCTTAACGGAAGTTGTCGTTTTTAGCTACAAACTGCAATTGTAAACTATGGATAATGAGCAAACCGGAAGTTTCTCTTGTTGTTTTTACTGCTTCGTGTTTTTGTTGTTTTCTATTTCACCACAAACCGTATTAAACGTTCCTCCTCTGGTTGCCATGAAGGCGTAAATCTTAAAGGTTTTTATTTAGGTTGTCAGTCTGCTGCTGGTTATGATGCCACGTGTAGTTGCAGTTTTGTAAATTTATATAAATTCCATTGTTGTTATTTTATTTGGCGTTAAGCTTAAACATAATTGAAACGTTTGTTTTTGAATTGCGTCAAGTCGCTCTTAAATTTTTATAATAAAGAATTTAAAGCAGCAGTATTTAATAGTAATTTATTTGAATATACTTTTATTAAGGCTGCTTAGCAGTCCTGCTCAACTAAATTAAAATTTTATTGCTTCTTTAAAATGTTTGCTGTTGGTCTGTTTTCTACAGTGTAAGATGTCGATACTTTTTTTTTATCTGGGACCAGCACTCAGGAGATGACTCCTACACATGCAAAGCATTGTGCTGGAACTATAGGAAAGCGATAGTTAGAGAAATGATAGGAGCTGAAGCTTAATTAATTATTTTACGGCTCTGCTTTTGCACGTTTATAGCAGTGTTGAAGCTTCGGTTTAGTAGCCATTTTTATTATTATTTTACTTCGCCGGTGCTACACAATACCGACGAAGGGAAGGCGTTCTGATGTGATTGTGGATTGCCATCAGCTGAAGCCGGTATTGTTCAGTGACCAGTGACTATGCCTTCGCCACTGAAACCTGTCGACAACAACTGGCACAACTGACACTCTAATGCACATCAAAAAAAAATTTAAATGTTTTTCTATGAATTAGTCCGAGACTGGGCTCGAAACCAAGTTTTATGAAGAGTGTTGCCGTGTTTTTTTTTAATTGTGAATTCTTCTCGCTCGCTGATCACATCTTGAACATTTTTCGTATGTGGACTCACCTTAGACCGATGGTGGCATCTTAGAAATAGAAATTAGCTTTGAGTAGACTGTGTGCAAAGGAAAAAAGTATGTTTGTCAAACCACACCGTTGATGCTGACGAAATTTTCATTGACGATGTCTGCCTATAAAACTGATTTTGAAATAAGTTCAGCGACAAGGTGGTATACTTTGTCGTATTTAAAGATTTAGTTCTGAGAACACAATAAAACTGTATTCTTTTCAGAGGTATTGACGGCAATTGCATTCAATATGAAGTGTGTAGAGTATTATTATGTTAATGTATCGCCAATTAACTCATTCATGAGTTCAGTGTCCTTTGTTCGGAGAAGTTGTCAATAGTTGGACTGGATTGTCGTCAAAGTGTCATCAATGGTAGAAACATGTCATGTAGACATCATCGACGATGGCCTACTGGACACTAGTGTAGTGTATTGGGCTCTTAAGAGTAAATCCAAACTATTAGTAGGCATGAACAGGAAGAGGGTTCTGCTGACAGGCTTTGCGTTGACTGGTCACTGCTACCACTAAATTCCATAGAATATGGAAGGATGTGAGGGAAAGGGAGCTTGCGCACCATATCACTGCTCGTTAACTGTTTATTTGAAAAAGTTCTATGCAAATGTCAATACAAATTTCTATGCAAAATTTGTCAAATAAGACTTTAATGCACATCAAATATTTTGTATGGAAAATGCAGTTAATGTTTTCAGAAAAAAAATTATTTAATTTATCTGTACAGAAATTGTAGTTCAACAATAAAACATTTATCCTAAAATTACACAATGAGTAAAATTAGCTTTTGCGTAGCTTATTTGCACGTACGTAAATTATATGAAAATATGACTTCTTTCGGTTTTTTGTTTTATATTTTTTGATTTGGAAATGTATACACACACGTATGCAGACATATATGAATGAATTGTTAAGATGGCTGAATCAGTCTGCACGTTGACTACAAAACCAAAACAGACCTAGGTCCAACCCCAGTTTCAGACTAAAAAAAAAAACAACTCGCATTTTTTTGATGTCCATTAGTGTGCCTTAATTTTTCCAACTGCATCTTTATTTTCTATTCTACAATATCACACTATCTTTTACAAAAGCTGAGGAATAGATAAAAGCTGATAATGTTAACAATAAAGTGTCGAAGAATCAACTTTGTTGGCTTTAATTTCCCCATGCATATTGAATATTATTTCAATTTATTTCATACAACTGCCTTTAGATAATATGTACTTAGTTATTGATAAGTCTGTTGCTTATTTTAATCTAAATGCTTTCAAAATTAAACAAAATTTCATATAAAATATTAATGAAAGACTTTAATGTTACTTTCCCTTAAAACAAAACTTTCATTTATGATTTGTCGACAAGTTACTCTAAATTAATTAAATATTTATGTGAAAGCTTTTCGCAATAAACTGAACAAGCATTTTTATAGTTTACCTTAAAATTTTATAAAATAATTTATTATTTTGATTATGAAATATAATAAAGACCAGTATCTATGGCAGTGTGTGTATTTAAATAGATGCAAACTTTTCTATAAAGTTTGCAAATCCCTCTAGATTAAAAGAACAAGAAACTTTGAAAATGTTTTTCTCTGAATTTTTTTTTTGTTCGATTTTGTTTCCCTTAGTTTAAATATTTTTATTTGGCCATCAACTAATAACCACTGGCTATATTTTCATAGTTTTTATCCAGTTGGTTGTTATTTCAACTATTGTTGCCAATACAATATTGTAGGGAAAACAAGCGCAGCAAATTTAATGCCATCAGCTAGAAATCTACAACACTTGCAACTACAATAGCAGTAATAACTTAAAATACAACAACGACTACCAAATATTAACAAAAGCTAAACACATTCTGATGTCGAGTTAATTACGAATATGTATGGCATATCAAAAGGAACAAAGTAAACAATGGATTGATGTGAATCGCACAACTTGCTCCCTATAAATATTCCCATTGTAAATCGCTATAACCAATGCATTTAGACTAAAAAAAAAAAAAGTTCAATTATAAAATGATCTACAGGGCGGCCCAAAAGGAGCGAAGGTGTTTGAATTCCTTATAATTTTTTTTATTATAATTTTTTTTCTTTTTTTGTTTTCAGAATTTGTAAAGAAATGGGGGAATTTAAAATGGAACAGTACACAATTGAACAACGTGCCAAAATCGTTATCATATAGAAAAATTTCTAAAAACGCTGAAGTCTTATGGGATGCCAAATGAATTACCGTGTTATTTGACATTTTCATAATACATTGCATTCACACTATCCCACTAGCACGTAATAATTGCATTTTCACATGTCTTAATGCAAAGTAGTATAGTGTGAAACGCTCTTTAATAACACTGTCACCTTTTTATTGCCAGTAAAAAGTGAATGGTTACATATTGAGGAAAGAGCTTCAGAGATTCATTTTCAATGTTTCAACTAATTGTTAATATATTTTGTGAAATTTCTATGGTTAAACCCAGGTGTCCTGTTTTAAACCGGCTTTAGTGCTTTGAGTCATTGTTAAATTAACAACGTTTCTTTATTCAAATCCATACTTTTTTTTTATTTTTATTACTGCCAACAAACAAAAATTTTTTCAACAAAACTGCTTAAAACAACTACGAACAACTAAACTAAATAAACTTTTTTTTTTTTTACAATAATAGAATATTTGTTTGAATCCTTTTTTGTATTCAGCTAACAAAATGGTTTTACGATCATAAACTCATAAAGTTCGTATTGTGCAACACTTTACCACAAAAGTGCAACAAAGTGCAAGGCAAAAGCAGAAAACAGCAACAATATTTGGGAGCTAAAAAAAAATATGTTTAAATAAGGGTTGCCAAGCTGCGTCATAACATCTGCGCGTGCCAAACTTGTTGAGAGTGACAAGGAAGAAATATTTCAGGCTATACTGATCGCATAAGTTTCCTTTAAACTTCGTGTATCTTGAAGGTATCCAAACAGTACTTGCTCTTTGCTCAGTAAATTCCGAGTTTGGAAGGAGATATTATAGTTAGGAACATCAGTAGACCTTGTACCAAGTTTTTCAAAAAGCTAAAAAAATTTCATGTTTATACAAAAACTCCCAAAAAATTTTTGAGAATTGCATAAATGCAAAATAGATTTCGCACATAATGTGATTTTTTCTTGATAGAAGAATTTTGTACTCATTTTAAGAATTGCCAGTGTTCGGACTCGCAATTAATCTTATTTTCGTCTTGTTTTAAATACTTATGGATACTATTCGTACTTGGATTTTTAAGTACGACTCGTACGAATATAAAGTAGAAAAAAACTTAAATTTAGTAGTAGCTTTTTCTTGCTGTGTACTACCAAAAGGGGGACTGTAATTACGGTTGCTCGGTTTGGAAAGTTTGATGGCAAACTTTTCTTATCGACGTAAAAATATTTTGAAAATCACTGAGCTTTCAAAAACTTGGCATTTTTGTCCAAAATCTAACACAGACTTGGTGATGGCCAGCTTAATTGTATTTGCCAATAAACAAGGTTCGGAAAAATTGCCCCCGTACGACAGAACTCATTTGATATACATACATAAGGACGTCCAATGTTCTGTCTGTTACTTCAGAAATTTTGTAGTAAATATAATTTCCACGAGCAATTAAAGGAATACTTAATTAACCAGTGTTACCGCCACTGTCGATGCTGGCACCTACCTACGTGTAATCACCCGCCAAATTTATAGCGACTACAGATTCAATCGGTACAAATATTTACGTAGGTAGTCATTAACGTTTATGTCAAAATCAAAAGCACATTTTTTTAATCTTTTTCCTGTGCGAAACTATTTTTAGAGAGTTTACAGCAGAGTGAATTTTATTAAAAGAAAAATATTTTAACTATAGTGCCTGGTTTTTGCACTAAAAGGTATTTATTTGCATACATGAATTTATATAATAAGAAATCCTTATTGAAAGTAAGGAAAGTATAGGAATTTTAACATTCAAATAAATGAACTAAAGAAAATCGCTTGTTTGGTTTGGTTTTAGTTGATGTTCACAATCCAGCAAAAACCGGGCGCTCGGCAGCAGCCGTAACAACCAGCAAGAAATTAGATTTTACCATAAATAATACTTGCCACATAATGACTTACTTTTGTGTTTGCCAAACTTAACTACTCGATTACTAAATACATTACACAGAAATTATAAAAATTCGAAGTATTAAATGTCTGAAAATATTTTCAAAATATATAGTTATTCAGAGAAAAGTATATAAATTTGAAAATTACATTCTTAATTATTTTAAACCAAAAAAAGAAGTAGTTACTTTCTGGAGAAATAAAATAAATATATAACCAGTTCAAAAAAATATCTATCATTTTAATTTAAGTAAATTTAAGAACTTTTTCAATCTTTAATTTTAAATAATATTCATTTGAAATAAGTTAATACCATCATTTTGTTGAAGTAAGTAAAATATTTGCTATTTTTAATATTTAAAAATATATAAATACTAGATCACCGTCCCAGCTTCTCACGGAATCTCATTTACTAATGAGAAAGAAAAATAAGTTTTGCTGTTTTTAGCTGACCCGGCAAACGTTGGTTTGCCATGTATATTATTTCTAGGAAACATTTTTTTAGTTCCATAAAACTAACTATCTAGTATTTACTATCTAGGGATTTACTTATAATCGAAATGAAAGTATGCTTTATTTAGGTTTTTTTCCTTTTTTTTGTTATCTGGGACCAGCACACAGGAGATGACTTCTACACATGCGAAGCATTGTGCTGTGACTATAGGAAAGGGATAGTAGGAGAAACGACAGGAGGTGAAGCTTAATTAATTATTTTTGCAGCTCTGCTTTCGCACGTTCTTTGTTTATACTCGTAGCAGTGCTGAAGCTTCGGTTCAGTAGCCATTTATATTAGTTTTACTTCGCCGGTGCTACACAATACCGACGAAGGAGGGCGTTCTGATGCGATTGTGGAGTGGGTAATAAATTAATCTTTATCAAAGTAACAAATATATCTTAAATTACAATTCTCGATAGCTATCTAAACAATAAAAATAATTATTAATATTTTTACTATCAAATGTATAGTGAGTAAGATTTTTATTGAAGTTACCTTTTATTTAGTTTTATTTATACACATAAAATTAAACTACCTCGATTACAGAGCTTGAGCATTGTGTCTGCCATTCGAATTTGCCGGAACTTTTTCAATTCAAAGAAAAAATAAATAAATTTAGTTATAAGAACGTCCTGCGTAAAGAAAAGTAGCCATTTCAAACAACAAAAAACAAGTAGTGACTTCTCAAGAATTGATTACTTTAGTCGCACGCCTTGTTAAAATGATTAAGTTGGCAAGTGATTCCACCAAAAATGTTTAATGCCAAGCCCGATTAACATTTTTTTTAAAATTTTTTGCTGGGTAAGTTTAACTGGTGACCGCGGGACTATGAAAGTCATTATTATCATTTTGCCCGAAATGTCATTATTTACAAAAACAATTTGGTAGCCCTGGAACAACTAAAATTTTCGCAACTGTATTTTATGTGTTATTTGAAATTTTCACAAAGTATTATATTGCATGAGTAGCAGCAAAAAAAAAGTTTATTTTAGCCAATTGGGTTAACCCTTTTCTAGAAAAAAAAACAAAAAAAAAAACATCCACGTCCTTTCCGCTTTACTTTATGCACTCGCTCTGTATGTGTCTCTAGAGTGTACGAGTTATAAAAGCCAAATCCTTGGCTTGTGGTTAAAAAATAACTACAAACTCAAATATACTTTTGCTTTGTTGAATATTTTTTTTTATTTTTTTTTTTATTTGGAACGATAAAAGATTTAGCTTTAAATGCTTTAATATAGACCTTTTATTGTGTTATACGAGTTGAGTTGCATTTGGGTTAAAAATTGTAAACGCTTTTTGTAGCAACTATATTTGGCAATTAACTTCATTGTGACAAAGGCGATTTTCATTTAATTTATTTGACGGAGATTTAAAGGAATAAAGTTTTTTGTGTAGTAGAGAAGCTGTTAATTTTGAGTAAAAAATAAAAAACTGCAATAAAAGCTCATATATATCTTTGGAATGTAACGTCATGAGATATCTTTTTTTATTTTTCTTTTTTTTTTGCAGAACGAATACACAAACTGTGAAGGCATTTGAATTTAATTTGATTACTTACGTTTCAAATTTTCCATGGCACGTCAGAAGTTTTAAACTGTTTATGTTTGTTACTAAAATTTTAAAAAAATTTTTTTGGTATCGAAATAAAAAATTTTTTTCATAAAAAATGTTCTCAACATAATTTAAAAACTAACTAACAAAAAAATTTTTTTGGATTTATAAAATGTTTAGTAGACAAATTTCCAAACAAAATTCAATCAATATACCTTTTAGAAGTCACCAAATTTTTTTATGAATATGACAGTAAGTTTTTTCTTTACCTGCAAATAAACCATTTTTATTTAGGGAACATCAAACAGTATTTACATTTTGCATAATAAAGTTCCTAAATAGAGATCTAAATATTTTATGATTCTTACAAAATTTAAAAATAATGAAATTTGGCAATAACGAAATAAGGAGGAATCGACTTTATTTCCAAAAAAAAAAAAAAAAATTGGTAATTTTTAAAAAACTGAAATAAAGTCGAATTGACTTAAATTGGTAAGTAAGTCTGAAATATTACAGAAGAAGGAAGTAATTTTTGTGGTAATAATGATTTGACTTTGTGTTTCAGTGAAACTATTTTAAAAAAAGATGGACAGTTAGATTTATTGATAAATTTAATGTTTTCGTTCAATCATATTAAGGAATTTTTTACTGAAATTTTTGCGCTGTAACACTTGGCACGTTTGAAAGTCAATTTTAATTTTTTTTTTGAAAAATTGGCACTAATGTTCATCATGTTTTCTTGCCATATAGGACCTATAAAGCTCATATAATAATATCGAATTTCTGAATTAAGAGAGCAACGATTTTATTAATAATGTAATGTGGGTGGAAATAAAGCAACTCCCACATTAATATCTCAATATGGTTTCAAAAGATTAAACACACTTAAAGAGGTGATTTTTTGCGAATGAAATTTTTTCGTGGAACTTTGCGACAGAAGAATGTTCTGATGTACATTAATCTCTATGACAATGTATATCAGTACCGTTCAACAAAAATCTTAAAACTTTTGCATCCACACCCAAAATATTTCAAACTAACTTGAAAAACTAACACTCTCAAACCCGCTCTCTGCATCTCTACACAGTTGTTCAACATTCGTTTGTGTTACGTACAGCCAGCTTCAACAAAACTGATTTTCATATGAAATTAAAACAAATGCAACAACATGAAATTCCCTCGCGCTATTTGTTAACTACCTTTTTTGGCCAGATATTTGGTACACACACAATCAAACACATACTCGGAAAAATGATTGCCCTTCCCAACACTAAGTTAAGATTTAACCAACAGATAAACTGAAGCAAAGTGAAATGTAGCAGTAATTTCACATTGAAATAGATTTAAGCAACCATGAAATTAAAGACTTTCTATTCTCTGGTAATCAAACACCACCCTTCCTACCTTTAGAAAAACATCAACTCAACACACAAATCTAGACCATTAAGCAGCCAACCATTCCTTTCTATTAAAAGTTACACACAAAAAAGTTCTATAAGGAAGCTTGCACCCCGTAAGCAATGATGTAGTAACTGAAACAAAATATAATCATACACCTACACATAAGAGTATATAAAGCTACATACATACACACGTAAACATACATATGTATAGAACAAAGTCATTGTGTGCATTGCTGTGCAGTAAATTTTCACAAAATTCAAGAAGCAAATTAGCAAACAAACCTTTAAATAGAGAAAAAAAAACAATACGAACACAAATGAAACAGCATTTAGGATATAGTACATATGCGGTATTATGGGGAACCGTATAGAAATGGTTGGTATAAGGAAGGATTCTAATTTAACAAGCTCCTCTAAAGCCAACTCAGTAAGGAACAAGAAACATATGCTGTTCCTTTAGCTGTTAATGTTGTTGTTTTTGTTGTTATGTTGGTATCATACCTTAACTTTGTAGTTTGTTTGGACGTTAAATAAATTGTTAAAATTACTACACCCAAAGGTGTAATTGAAACCAGCGTCAAATGGTAAAGGAAAACGGAATAGTAGCAGGAGTCGTGCAAGAAATGGAGAAGAGAATTTAAATGAACGTTTCATTTAAATGAAAGCGAAAATTAAATGAATAAATGAATTTTAATTGAATTTAATAAGCTCCGTTCAGAGTGACACATTAGACTGCTGGTGTAAAAAAACATGCCACGATGGAAGATTTTTCAGTGATATTACTAAAACTACCACAAAAACAATTTCCTGTCGTTCCGTTTCGTTCTTAAAATTGATCGGAATATCTTGCAGACTTTTGTTTATGATTTGAACATAGTTTCAATTTTGCCGTTTCTGAATGAACTATAAACTTCCGACAGATTCGTAATAACATTGTGGTAGCATTTTTTTGGCGGCCGGATCGGAGCACACTTTACCGAGTGAACTGATTCATTGGAAAACTTGTGGTATTTTATTGGCGGACGGATCGTGGCAATACCGCTCCCCCAGACAGCACTCTTTATTAAGTGAACCGATTTTAAAGAGTCTTTTTTCATTGGAAAGCTCGTAATTACTGGGTCGATCGATTTTGAGTATTCTTTTTTCATTGGAAAACTTCTGGTATTTTATTGGCGGGCGGATCGGGGCAATACAGCCCCCCCCCCCCCCTCCACCCCTCCAAGACATCTCATTTTACTGGGTGAAGCATATGTTCAGCCTAATGTTCCTATTGAAAAACTCCTTTAAAAAAACAATATTCCTAAGCCGTTTTCATTTATCTTTTAAAACAAATTACCTCTTACTGTAACTATTTATGGCATTTTGAGAAATACATCAGCCATGTCTAATAAATAAATTTAAATATACAGCAAATACTACTAGACCGGCAACAAGAGTACAATCAACCAACAGTAACAAACAAATTTATAGAAAGAAAGAGAAAAAATTGCAATATGTTTGATATTTATTAAAGTGATGCTGTGACACTTATGTAAATGTCAGTATTTTGCATGTTATTTGCTTTGCTTTAAAATACTTTGGCCGATTTGTTGACTAGTTCAGCCAATAAGTTACTCACTGCCAGAGCTCTAAACGAATGATTTCTATTCAATTTTTTTATTCATTTTGAATTGGCAATTTTTTAATCTGCACAGTATCGGCTTCAGCTGATAGCAACCCATAGTCACATTAGAACGCCCGCCTTAGACGGTATAGAATCGACGAAATAAAATAATGAATTAAAATGGCTACTAAACACAGCTCCATAATTGAATACGTCTCATTGACGTCAGAGGTACTGCAATACTGCTATAAACAAAAACGCGCAAAAGCAGAGTTATAAATATGATGAAGCTACCTCTGTCTATCCCTTCACCAGCTGTCATCTCTATCACTATCGCTTTCTTATAGAAGGTAACACCAATCATTGCTTGTTGCCATGTTGTTTCGCATTAAAAAAAAATAGACGAGAGCCAGAACTAACTGTTTTAATAAAATAATGAAAGGAATATTATGAAAGTGGCTACGAAAATATTGGACCCCATATCGGATTTATAGTAACATCATTTTATTTTCGTATTCTTCTCAGAAAATGTTTGCCTTTAAAACCCTTCAATACATGGGGAAATTTTACGCGACACCTTGTAGCCTTTTTTCACATTGGATACCCGTATCTCGGCCATGCATGAAAAATTGTTCATATGCCGTCATCTTGGGGCGTTCGCCTTATTGGTTTCAGAATGAAATCATTAAGCTAAATCCATACATGGTCATCTAAACCGAATGCACGAACTAATAAGACAAGTTAAAGCATGTAAAAATAAGCAAATAAATTGTAGATGATGAGAAAAAACTTACAAATATACAGTGAAGAGAAAAAACAATTATTTAAATTATTTCGGTCAACAAAAGTTCGAATGTGTGCACAAACATGCACATTTAAAGAAGAATCACTTTTTTATAGTTCTGCTCACTGCCAAAGTTGTTTAGTCAGTTAACAGACGGAGAGACATGTTATTGTGGCCATTTACTCCGTTTGTTCAAGTCTGTGTATCTTTATTTTTTTACACAACAACTCAATGTATGTAAGTGTGACAGACAATAGTGGAAAAAAAATTACAGCCGCCAGTAGTCATCGCCAAGCCAAAGCGAGCAAAAAAAATAATCTCGATTTTTGGTTAAATGGACGTATAGAGAGAGTGCTGTTCCATTGTTACTGTCTTATTACTTGTCTACTGCCAGTGTCATTGTGGATGGCAAAACAAATAAGAAAATGAAACAAGTAAAGAGCTGTTTAAACATTTATTGGAAGAAACAAACATTAAATTGTATTTCATTTTATTACAGTAAAAAATATATTAAAATATAATAATTCTCCTTGAAAATGTTAAAAGGTTTTCCAATAAAAATAAATAAATGAAAAGGTATTAGACAGTCTTTGCCAACCACTCCAAAGTTTTTTGTTTTGTTATTAATTGAACATTCCAGATGTTATTGATAATGGGGTAGGTGGATTTACCTCTTTGTAACCAAAATATTTTACCAGCTTTTAGTAGTTCTATAAATGTGTTATAAATTAATTTTTTTTTTGTTTGCTGTGACCTATTCACTCCTATTAAAACAATCTGTCTAACAGAGTGAATTTTTTTTATTATATACAGGCCTGTTCTGCAAACCACTTTTTGTCAAAGTGATTTCAAATCACGGAAATGGTGTTCTGCACACAAAAATTTTAATAATCTCGTGATTGGAAATCGTCAGCTAAATTACTGACGATTTGAAAACACTTGCTTATTTTTTTCTATATATTTCGTATAGAATTTAATAAAAATGCTACAATATACAGTGTTGGAAAATATAATAGAAACGACATGGCAACATTTTTCTTAAGAGTAACAGTATATTTTTTTCTACTACAATTTGGGTAAGTGCAAATGAAATGCAAAGAATGATAACAGGAATTGGTTTTTGTGTAAAATTTGCACATTTTTATCCAAAAATATCACTTTTATCGGTCATAGATCACGTAAACACGGTATTGTGGTTGGAAAAAAATAGAAACGCAATACATATTGCTAGAAAATTTTGAATTTAAAATTATTATAAAAGGTAATTTAGGTAAGTTTCAATAAATAGAATATATTCTATAAGTAATTATCGGAATATGTGAATTTCCATACTATTTTAGTGGGTCGTGGCTCACATTCTACTAGTCCAGAGAGAAAAACGATTAAAAAGTTTAGGGCAGAAGTAAAGAGCATGTCCGAAATTGCTACAATAATGGAGTGCTCTCAAAAAAAGTATTTTGTTCCTAAAAAGGAAACCAGAGGCAGAAACCGTGCAACGAGCGATAGGTGGGACAAAAGTCTGATACGAATACGAATACGAATTCACAATGCAAAAATATAAACAAATATAAAACATCAGCCGTTTTCTCGTGTTTTCGAAAAATTAAAATCACGGCGAAAAATGTAAAATCGCGTGATTTACAGAACAGCTTCAAATCGTCGGCGTGGTTTCAAAACGTTTCGTGATTTCAAATCACGTGATTTGCAGAACAGGCCTGATACTCGTAAATTTCCAAAAACACCACTTATTTTATGTGCGCCTAGAGTTTTTTTAAAGCCAAAGAAAACATGTTATTTTAATCTAAGAAGAGCACAAAAAATGTTGAAAGCTATATAAACAAGTGATTTGTATTAAAATGCATGACTACCATTGTCGTATGGTCTTCCAATTTAACTAATGATTTTTCTTTCTTAGACACTCGGACAATAAATAAAATTTATTCAGTTTTGCTAAACTTTTAATACACATTAACATCTTTCTCTATGACGTCAATGTATTTATTTAATTATATAGCGAGCGATAAATTTCCGTAACATTTTAACTAAATAATCATAAAGTTCATTCATTTTGTAGGCCGTATCCAGCTGGGAAAAAAAAACATACAGAAATAAATTTGATTCAAAAAGAAATGGCCAAAAATCTAAATGCTAGAAAAATCGTTTTATAAGTTTGTTTTAATGATGATAATCGCATAGGTTTTGTTGTTCTTGTTGTTGTATATAACAAATGGCCAACAATAAACACATAATGCTGCCAACACTAAAATAATTTTATTAATGTTAATGCTGATGGAAATGCGAATAGCACAGAGTTTTAATTCTTCTAAGGCTGTTGCTGCCATTAAAATGTTTCATGTAAACTTGGTCCTTAAGGTACCCTACAGTAATTAATGCAAAAATAAAACCTGTAACATAAAACCTTCTAAACTTATTGTTTTTTTTTAATTTAATTGTTAAATACATACATACATATATGTATATGTATTTAGTGTCTTATTTCGAAACTCAGTCTATACGCAATTAGTTGAAATTTTTCAATTTTAAATAGGCTGATGATAACACCAATTTATAGTAAATTTCGTTCGGGAACAATTTTAGCCGTGACTGGCTGCATTTGTTACACAGATATTCAAGGTGTAATTAAATATTTTACAAGCTGCTCTAGTATTCGAGATATCGCGGTTTGTAAAAAATAAAGGCACTTTCACAACAAACAGTAGCATAACTTAGGCAGAGGTTCCCTATTCTATAAAAAAAAAATCCGATATTCGACACCAAAATTATCTTAAGGCCGTGCGAACATTGTTTCTAAGTGTGCTCAGTAGTTTTAGATATATCAAAACCAAAAAAAAAAAAAAATTAAATTTTACAAAAAATTTGGTCAAAGGACAACAGTGGACGGTGCGCGCTATAGGGCCATGCTAACCGAGTTTTTTCTGCCGCAATAAAACGAATTAGGACTGGAGGACATGTGGTTCCAACCGGACGGAGCAACGGTACACACTGCGCGAGCCACAACCGATATTCTGAAGGCGGCCTTCCTGGGTCGCCTCATCTCTCGTTCTGGCGATTTGCACTGGCCCGCAAGATCGCCCGATTTAACCGTTCCAGACTTTTTTGTGGGGTTTTTTGATGTGCCGTGTTTACGTGAACAAGCCCGAGACCCTGGAAGCCCTCAAGGACAACATTCGACAGGAGTGCGAGAATCTGTCGCCCGAAGTTCTCGCCGAAATGATGAAAAATGCCATAAAACGAGCCCGTATAGCAATCAATTGCGACGGTGCCCATTTGGCCGATATCATCTACTCGACTTGACCAATAAAACTCTAAAGGTTCAGATAAATATAATCAAAAAACAGAATCGAAGTTTTTCATTTAGAAAAAAAATGAGAGCCAAACAACATCGGATGACTTTGGTCCACCTTGTACATCAGATACAGGCAGGTTCCTACTGAACTTTTATCGCATCCCTGTTCAGTGATGCACATCTCTTCTGATCTATTCTATTCTATCCTATCGTCTACTATTCTACACACTTTCTTTTTTTTCTCTTCACAGGTATCACAACGGGACCATGATGAATTGCACCCAAGTGGGCTGGTTTATTTATTTTCACCGGCGACCTGCATACCTAACATACAGGCATTCAAAATTACATGTAATGTAATGTAAAACATGTAATAAGAGACGAACTCCATTAAAGACAAAATTGTAACTAACACTGACAAACACTAGCAGAATAGAACAACATGCTGTTTTCGAAGGCTGCTACACCTTCATCTTCACCGTTCTTCGTGTATGGCCACCATGTGTGGTTATCAGTAGATGTAAATTATTAGTTTTATATATTTATTAATATAACACGTGAAATTATTCCCCTTTATTTTCCTCTCCTAATGAAGCTAGATAAATTTACCATCTATAACTTACAATTGTCCGCGGCATTTCTTGATTTTGTTTTCATTATTAACTGTGCACACATGGTTTATTATTAAAATGCAAATCAGGCTAAAGTCCGTAAAGTTTTTAGTCAGAAAGAATTAGACAGGAGACAGCATTCCACAACAAGGGAAAAAGAACGTCAATCAATACACAGACTAAACAGAAGGCGGTTACGGAAGTCGCCAAACTACCATCATCAGTGTGTTCTTTGTGTATTTTATACATTTCATCACTTGACAGGTGACTAAGCTTGTAAATAAATTTGCAACTATATACAAACTGCACACAAATTCTTTGACGAAAATGAATACGGGAATTTTTGATTCCAGCATATCCAACTGTTTGCAAACTTAATTTGTAAAGTTCAACGACATTTGGAAGTATTTCGAGAAATACTTTTATCAGCAGGTTTAATGAACAGGAATTTCAATTAATAGTCTAAAAGTACTATCATATTTTTAAAAATCTTTTTTTAAGCTAGAAGAAACTTTTTATATTTTTGGCATCCCGAAAAATAAGGTACATCTTCACATTTGGTAACACTGGTCATATGCTGGTGTGGTTTGCGCTGAATTGTTATCTCTCAAAAGTCTTTCATAGATGTTTTTATAGGAATATTAAAGAAAAACTATTTTACGTCTAATAACCATAGACTGGATTAATTTTTTAATAATGGAATTATTCTCGCCCACTTCAGATCCCTTCTCAATGAACTAATCCATAAAAAAAACACGTAAAGCAGCTTGAACACTTTTAACTTCTTTTTCAATTGGCAAAATGAAAATAAAATTTTATAAAATGTAAATATTAACATTTAGTGAATTTTTTATTCGCCTAAACTCTAGACTTTCTTGCTGTACTTCTCGTTGCCATTCAAAAATTACTTTGAGGCATTTGAGTGATACTGCTACTGCCATCATTTATTATTATTTTTTCTTAATAATTTTGATGGATTACCCAACGTAAAGACTAACCATTTATGTGGCCAGTAACAAATAAATCATATACAATTTTTGTTTGTGGTTATACGCCTAGTTTACTTTTATTTTTTGACATTCTCTTTTTTGCCATAAAAAAAAGTAATATTTAATTTTCTTAAGGCATAACAACAACAAATGCGTGTTGAAACTGAACTCATTTAACCTGCTGTTGGAAAAAAGGCAATTTTTAACATTTGAGTTCTTAAATTCCGTTTTCGTTTTTTCAACTTCTTTTTCTTTTTTTTTAAAGAACACTATTCAAGTTAAAATGTCTGTATACAGTGCATAAGTTTATGTGTTTGTGAATGTGTAACAAACAAAAAAATCACGCAACATTGAGACGCTGTCAGACTTTTAGTTTTATTTCTCAATATTTAGGGCTAGAAAATGTTAATTCGATTTTAACAATTTTGCCTCCGTACTCTAGTGCATGAGCATTAGTCTTATCAATATGGAGGTGCGGGTTCGATTCCCGATTAGACCCTGGGTGTTTCTACAGACAAGCTTAAGAGCTTCGTAGAGTTTGTATTGTCTTTTCAAAAAAATTGCATTTCTTTTTCTTTTAGCATTTCTTTTTCGGGAAATTATGCTCTTTTCTTTCCTTAAAATAAGAGTAATTGGTTTAATTTTTATTCAAGAAGAAGAAAGAAAGAAAGGCAATGATATACTTTTGTCTCTTCTAATATTACCACGAAATTAATTTTAAGAATTATTTAAATACTTTTTTCGGGAAAATAAAACGCCAATAGTTTAAAAAAGCCTTACAAGCTAGTAGAGCCGTAATTCTATCAAACGTAAGTTCTAACAGTTCAATTCTTAGCTGAGACTCAAGTACGTAAAAAAGTAGTATAAGGAATGAAGTTATTTGCTTAATATGCGTGCTACCCAAAATTACATTGGCCCTTATTATGAGTGTCGTTGCCGTAGTGGTATTTACGATAAGCCAATATAAAACATATGGCACATGTTGACACATTTTACCGATTTCCTCATGACAACGACACTCATAATAAGGCCTATTATAATTTCACTTGTATTATATGTATTTAACTCCAGCATAAAATCCACTCTGAATGAGAGGCCTGGAGCATGGCACCACGCGACATACAATTCCTTCAGGAATTTCTCAACAAATGCCTGCGCAAAATCGTACGGATCTTCTAGCCTGGTAACAATATCACACAATTAACTCTGGATGGAGGCAAACCATTTGCTTATTAGAATGGAAATGAGCCAGCGGAAATGGAGTTGGAAAAGCCACACCCTCCATAAACCAGATGATGATATCACCAGGAAATGTTTAGATTGGAACCCGCAGGGAACGATGGACGAGTTATCAGACCAGCGCATACCTGGAAGGGACAACTGACAACAGAACTTTCCAGACTGAGTATGAAGTGGAACGAAGTCAAGCATCGAGCCGTACATCGAGATTAGAGGAACCACCTTGTAATGGCCCTATGCTCCTTCGGGGAGTGAGAGTATATATATTATATGTACATATACATATGTTGTATGTGGCATTTAGTAAAATAATTAACTCAAAAATTAATGATTTCATGACATGAGAAAGGACCTCCAGCTGTCCTGTATGGAAGGCTTACTAAGATGAAATATATGTATGTCAGTTAGTTTAGTTTGTTCACTTAAAAAAAATCGTTTCTATGGCATTTCTCGTGCTAGTTTGCATGCAAACAAACAAACTTTTCTTTCATAATTATTTTTTATTTTTTGACAGTCTGACAAATGACCATTTGATTATAATTTTCGTTAAGCAATGTGAAGTGCCAACATGACGACAAAATTACAACAAGAAAAATTTTGTACTTTTGTTAAGTTTAATTCTTTTTAATTATAGTGGCGCGTAAATTGTGTACTGCATGTGCAAATTTAATGTTTTTTTTTTTGATTCTTGAAAAATTTCTGCCATTTATTTAATTTGTTTTTCTTTTTTCTTTGTTTAGAAATAATGAATTTATCTTGATTTTACTAAGGCTTCCTTAATTTTTTTTATATGTTGACCTTGTCTTAGTTTGGTTTAATGTCAAAATGAATTGTTATTCGTTTATTTTTTTATGAGAAATTAAATAAAATGGTATAAATGATCAAGTGTTTGTGAAGGGAAAACTAATTTTGAGCGATGGAAAATTGTTGTAAATAGACTTTAGGAAAGAAATTAAAGTCATATCTTAAGTTTAAATATTTCAATATTTACTGCCGTATTCATATAGAATTATTTATTATTATTTATAGAATTTTGTATGGAAATTTGTCTAATAAATATTTTATAAATAAAAAAGAAATTTAATAAATACGACATTTATATTTTAATGCAAAGGAAAACCAGGCATTTAAATGGTTTTCAATCAGGTATGTGATGATAATCGTTTTCGGCGTTAAAACGTTTCGAAATCGACAAATAGTGTGATTAATTTGTATGTGACGATTTGTTCATATTCCATCGTGTTTCATTGAAAAAAAGAAGTTGTTAACATGTGACGCATTTCGATAATGCCAGCTTAAATTCGTTTTCAAATCGTTTAATTTTACTTGAACAAAATGTAAGGAAATATACAAAAAAAAAAAAAGGAAAAAAAATAAATAAATAAAATCCGTCCTTATTTAAACGATAATATTCAACAAATCTACTTAAATAAATACTAGTTAATATAGAAGTGAAATTTAAAAATTTAAATACCCACATTTTATCTGGCAAATTTAAGGGATCCGATTTATCTGTTAAACGTTTTCTTAGAATATTTTCGCTATTCATTCTATTATTTTCTTCCAAGAGAATTAGCGAAACCGCAACAAAAAAAGGTATTTTATAAATAAAAATGATAAAATATGTTGATACAAATTTTATTTTGGTATTTTGTTTAAATATTTTACAAACGGCACTCACATACACATATGTATGTTCACATATTTTACAGTTGTCTTATTAGATTTTATACAGTTGTATTTACAGAAGATATGTGGAAACGAAACAAATATGGAATATGAAATCGATCGAAATTCATCACACTACTGTCGATTTCAAAAGACGATTTACTTTTTAAATCGATCGATTTCCATTACATACCTGAATATCTGTTATTTAATAATAATAATAACACTAATTATTTAAGCTTCTTCATATATATAAGCAAGAACCAATTTTCCTGAAGCAGCTACACAAAGGAGTAACGAAATATCGAATCGGAATAAATATTAAATATATTAAAAAGACCTTAAGCTTAAATAATTAGTGTTATTAATATAAAAAGAGGTCAAAAAAACTAGAAAAATTATTTAATAATAATAATAATTTTTAAATCAGTTTTGTCCGCGCCATCGTTTTTACGATATTCCAATATATTATTTCAAGAAATATTTTTTTTAATAAATTTAATGAAGATTTAAATGAAGCCGACTTCTGACAGAAAGACAATTTTTCCATGGAACCTGACCGCGTTAGAAGAACAATTCATACTTTTTGGGTATTAAAGCCCCTACTAAAACGTCTTGACTAATTGCAAACTTTACAGAAAGAAGAATGGGCTTCACAATCAGCAACAACTTTTGACTTTTTAACGTTTTATATTTTCATTTTATGAAACTTTACTGCGTTTCCATTTAAATATTCATCCAAGTGACAAATTCTTCTGATCGGTTTTTTTATTAATGAAACAAAAAGAATAAATAAAATACAGCCTTGCCTGAAGCAAGATATTAACATTAGCAAAGATTTATTTGCACGTATTACAGAAAGCGAAATAAAAACTAACCAGAAAAGAAAACTAAAAAAAGTCGTAGGAAAAAATTGTTGTTTCTTTTAACATGAATGAATGGTTGACTGGCTGCTGGGATGAACAAATGAAAAATGAATGAATAGTTTCAAAGCAAAGAACATTATTACCCACACATTGAATGAATAGCCCATTGAAATAAAATAATAGGAAAATTATAGTAAAAAAGTACATAGAAAAAAGGCATCAAACTATGCAAATAAGTTAACACAGACTAGAGAAATAAAAGAAATGTTTTTAATAAGCTTTACAACATGAATGGAAACAAGTGTGTTTGTCAGTTTTCTTTTTTTCGAATTTTATAAAATAAATCAAAATATAAAACCGAAAAGCTTCAAAAGAAAAGTTTTTTATTAAACATGTAAAAAGAAACATCTCTGTTTTTTTTTAATATATACATAATACGCTCATTTTTGTTAACCACACACATACATCATATAGAACATGTAATAAAACAACAATACCTAATAATAGTAATAATAATAATAATACATTCAAACACACTCGTTTACAAATAGTACTGCATATCCGAAGGCGTTGTAGACAAACACATCCGGTTGTGACGGAAATAAGCCTTGACACATTCAACCGCAATGTATGTACCCAAAAGAGACACACAACCACACATATGCATAAATATTTTAATGTCCGTTGGCAAATGTCACTTATTCCGATTCACTCGCACATAGAAAATTTGCGGTTTTAACGAAAGTTAAAAAATTGTATGTGGTCTTTTTGGTGTTTACTCGTATGTTTGTGTGTAGCAGAAATGCTGTATGGATTTGTGAAAATAAATTTCAAAAAAGTGTACAAAATATATGTTTAGTGATTTCAGTTCCTTTGAGATTTTTGATGATTACTTTCGTTTTTGAGTAGAAAATGCCTTGAAGCTTTTTAAATATCTTTATTATGGCAATAAAATTTAATAGGAAATGAATTGCAAATATTCTAACAAGGGTGGTGATGCCTGAAGTAGTCTGCACGTTGACTACAAAACCAAATACCTAATTCAGCGCCATTAAATTCGCAAATGTATAAAAACAACGCCTAATAATTATTTTTTTATTGAAATTGAAGCATCGAAATATCGAGTAAAAATTAAAAAAAAAAAAAAAAAAGTAATTAAAGAGAAGACGTTCCTTAATATAAATAGTAATAAAAACGGCTTATGGCAAACCTATTTTTTTCTAAAGAGAATCAGAAATATCAGAACCAACAGCATCTTCTTGAATAATTGGCTCTGAAACAAGTTCAGTACAACCGTATCTATTTTGAAATTGTTCCGGGAGAACCTTGAAGGTCCGATATATAGTTTCTGAAAAGTGTTTGTGAAGTGAATATTAGTTGTGAATTATGCCTCCTTTATTTGTGTGTGGACAGTGTTCGTGTTATAATACGCTGTGAGAAGAAAATAATAAAAAGTGAAGTAAAAGAAAAATACAAAGTTGAATATTAAAAACAATTACACGAATTATTTGTGTGTGGACAGTGTGAGAAGGAAAAATAAACAGAAAACGTCTGGTCGTGAGACGTGAAAGTTTCAACTTGAAATCGGACTTAACTTCTGATTAAAGGAAAGGACGAAAAAAGAAGGAGAAAAGAGAAAACCGTCAAGATGGAGGACGGCGACGGCTGTAGTCGGCAAAAAAGGACAAGAATTGACGAACTTGAGAAGCTGGAAAACGCACTCAAGATGAAAGAGGATGCAATGGACATTCTGACGAGAAAATTCAACTACGTGGAGGAGGAAAATAAGAAGCTCCGAAAAAACCTTAATGATTTGATTAATAAATTTAATAACCAAGAGACGGACAGCGCATTAAGTGATAATGAAAGCGTCATGGAGACTTCGGTGAACATCCAGAATGATTGCAGTGAAGTATCTCGCCCGACCATATCAGGAGGGCAAATAAATTCGAGAAAAAGGGCAACACCAGCACCAACGACAACATATCAACCGGCCAAGAAAGCTGCGGTGAGAAAGAGTGGCGCGGAAAATGCTAAGGGAAAGGAGGAAGGCGCTGCCAACAATGGAAAGGGTAAGAAGGTACCCGCCATCACAACATATGAGGTGAACATAAAGGTAATCACAAGTAAAATAGAAAATATCTTAGGTCATAAGGACTTTAATATTAAGATAATTGGCAGGAATGTAACGAATATAGGGGCCTGCACTCTCGAAGATTTCGAGAAAATTAAAGTTTTGCTTCGCCAGGAGGGGGTACACTTTTACACGTACACCCCAAAGGACCAGAGGCCTTTTCTTTTGTAGTGAAGGGACTATCTGACTCCTACGAGGAGGCCGAGGTGTTGGAGCATCTGAAGGGTCTTCCGATAAAGATGGGAGTGAAAGGACTCAACAAAATGGGTAGCGATAGGTGGATGCTGTGCATCGATAGGGACTCGGACATTAAGGGTTTCTATGGGCTGAGGTACATTCTCCACTGTAGAATATCTATTGAGAAGTATAAGGGCAACCGGCTGGTTCAGTGCTTCAACTGTCAGAGATTTGGACATGTCTCCATTAACTGTAGTATGCCATACAGGTGTGTGAAATGTGGTGATGGTCACGGCCCGGGCAAGTGTAGCATACCGGCGAAGGGCGACAACAGGAACGAGGTCGTAACAACGGATCCGGTTACGGGACAGGCAGGCAGACAGATTGGTCTCCCTGTTAAGTGTGTGAACTGCCAATCCGTGGGCCACGTGGCTAGTTCTAAAGATTGTCCTAAGCGACAGGAGTTGCTGCGTAGGGCAACTACCAGTGGTAAACCACCTAGTGTCGCGGTGTCCAAGGGTACTGCTGGTATCTCGTATGCTGCGGCTGCAAGATCGGCGGTCAGGCGTGACGATAGGGTGATGGCATCTCGGGGGGATTTCGTTTCGGGGGGCGGATCCGGGATGGGAGTGACAATGGCGTCGGCACGGGCTGACTTTGACATCATAGACAGGGACTGTAGACGACTTCTTGGGGGTGGACTGCTTGGCTGTCTCGGCAGGATGAGGGGATTTGCTCAACAGTATAGGACGTTGAGTAGTGACGAGGAGAGATCCCGGGCTTTGTTGGGGATGCTAATCTCATTTCACCATGATGGATAGTTCACTTAAGGTAATTTTTATTAACGTCAACTCTATAGTGTCCAGACGGAAGAGGTATTATCTGGAGCTTTTTATTAGGGAACATAGGCCAGATATACTGCTGGTTGCGGAACATAAACTGTCTCCCGGACACGTGCTGGAATTTGGCGGATATAGGATGTATAGGCAGAACCGAGTGAATAGACGTGGGGGCGGCACGGCCGTGATCGTAAGGGATAGTTTGTGCTCCGACAGAATTGCTCTCAATCTGGGTAGTGTGGAGAATACTGCTGTGAGGATTAGGAAGACTGATGGCGGTGTATTGACGGTAGTTTCAATGTACTTACGACCTCAGGACATACTATCGGCGACTGATCTTGAGCCACTTCTGGGTCTATGTAACGAGGGGGGTCTGATCGCTGGGGCTGATCTGAATGCCAGGCACGTTGATTGGGGCGGGGGCGTCTGTAATAGGAGCGGGCACAATCTCCGCGAATTTCTTTTATCATGTCCTGATGTTGATATACATCGCACTAGTGGTCCGACGCGAATTTCTGGAACATCCAGTTCCTTCATAGATGTCTTTTTCGCCTCAACGGATGTGTCGATTCTTTCGGCATCTGGCGATGGCTTGAAGACTTTGGATTTCGAGTCTGACCATCGGGCGGTGGAGGCCATTGTTAGGGCTGGCAATGTTCGGCGGGGAGTTGCCCCCCTCTTCTATGATTACGATCGTACGAATGTGACTCTACTAAACACAGTATTGTCTAGGAACCTTGTCGACAATGAATTACCTATTGACCGGAATGTGTCTACAGGTGAAATTGATGCCAACATCAATTTGCTAGAATCAGCCTTTCAAACGGCCATGGATGGATCGATACCAAGGGCCACCGCCCGCCGTGGAAGATTATTAAAACTGCCAGCTTATATATTACATCTCATATCGGAGAAGAAGAGGCTACGAAGGATACATTTTAGGTGTCTTGATCCGGGAAGGCGCCTGGTGCTAAAGGCGGATATCCGAAATCTGGACAGGATTATACAGGGTGCGATTGCTAACTACGAGGAGGAATATTGGACGGATTTTCTGCGGAGAATACGCGTCGGTAGTGGGACTTTTCGGCAGGTCAGAAGGGCTGCCGGTATTTCGAGACGTAAGCCTATTTCGGACATAATGGACTCCAACGGGACATTGCTTTATATGGACAGTGACAGGGCCGAGGCGATGGCTGATTGCTTTCGCGATGCCCACAACGGTGGTGCTGGATTGCGCGCGGCCGCCTTTGAGGAAATTGTGACGAACAGTATAGCACATCTGGACAACCACGAACCAAAATTGACTTTTGGACGGGAAGTGATGGCTGATGGCGCTGTAGTTCCTGGTTTCTACAGACCCAGAAACTGCATTGTCCTATCTCCCACTGACATAGGACGCGCTTTGAGGGCGAGACCGAATAAGAGATCCAGCGGCATTGACGGCATTCCCGACATTGTACTTAGGAAGACGACTGCTACGGCCTGGCGCTTTTTGGCAATACTCTTCAATCACTGCTTGAACATCGGCTATTTTCCGGTGAGATGGAAGGAGGGGTTGGTGGTACCGATTCTGAAACCTGGTTCTGATCCTGGGCGAGCAGGAAGCTACAGACCAATTTCTCTACTGTCATCTTTCGGCAAACTCCTTGAGTGGTTTATACTGTCGGATATAACGGATAGACTGACTGACAATGGCATTCTGAAAGACTGCCAATTCGGTTTTAGGCACGGATATTCTACGACCCATGCACTCATGGTGTTTGCGGACTATGTGGCCAAGGGCCTGAATAGGAGGCACGCAACGTTGGCGGTGAGTTTGGATTGCGCCAAGGCTTATGATACGGCTTGGCAGGAGGGTATTGTGTATAAGATGGTTGGCCTGGGCTTTGACGTTTATGTGTGTAGGATGGTGGCTGCATTCTTGAGGGCACGCACTTTTAGAGTTAGGGTAGGGGAGTCGCTCTCTCAGGTGCGACCTATCACCGCGGGTGTCCCGCAGGGCTCATTATTGGGCCCGGTTCTTTATAATATTTTCTTGACGGATATCCCGCAGCCACCTGCCGGTGATCTCCTTTTGGTATATGCGGATGACATTCTGCTGGCTGCAAGGGGCCCAAGAGCGCGGACTGTTAACGGCAGATTGGGTTCGTATTTGGCACGATTGTATGAGTATCTCACTAGGTGGGGCCTGCGCCTTAATATTGGCAAGACGGAGGCGATCATCATAAGGGGCAGAAAGGGCCGCCTTTATCCTAATGCAAGGAAATTTGTCCCGGACCTGAGACTTGGGGGTGATAGGATTAGAGTGACGGATAGGATTAGGTACCTTGGTGTCACTTTCCATGAGAGCTTTGAGTTCTACAGACACGTGGATTCTATTCTGGTTAGGGCTAGAGGCATATACCGACTTTACCATGCGATAATGCGCCGCAGGGTGGGACTTAGTCCTAGAATCAAGCTTCTGATATACCGACAGGTTATCAGGCCCCTCGTGTCTTATGCCTTTCCAGTCTGGTTTGGGATCTCGTCTCACCAGATGGAGAGACTTAGGGCGTGGGAGAGAAGAATACTATCTACATGTCTGGGGCTCGGCCCTAGGACACTAGACGATGGTACGGTTCGTAATACTCCATGCAGGGAAATCTACGGGGCGGCCGGTTTTGGCAGGATAGATGTGTACTTTATCGAATCTGCTATTAGATTTGTTGAACGTTCATCCTCACTCGGAAATGAGATAGTGAAGAATTGTCTTCGCAGGGCATCTGATCTGGGAGCCTTGCGTGATTTCCGATATCTCTCACCGGTGGATCTGATGAATTTAAGGGATAATGGGTTGCTATACGGAGATGCAGGCCTCCTATTTTATCACAGAAGATTCAATACTTTTGACATCACTAATGTGGTATACAATACCGCCCAGTAGAGTTGTTATTAGTGGTTATTTTTATTGTTATTGTTATTGTTTTTGTTTTGTTATCCTAGTTTTAGTTTATTAGCATATAAGTTATTATATAAGAAAAAAAAAAAAAAGAAAAGTTTCCTTTTTTACACCTTTTTTGGGAATTATATTTAAAAGAAATGAAGAAGAAAAGAATAAAAGTACAGAATATATATATAGCGAAACTATAACTATAATTAGAATTAATTAGTCTTAGAAAAATATATAAATGCGATAAGAGGCCTTATAATAGAAATTTAGTTTTTAAGAAACATTGTCAAGGAAATATATTGGTAAATAAATCGTAATCGTAATCGTAACCTTGAAGGTCCTTTGGAGAGCGAGGATATGAGAGGATCAGAAGAGAATAGTATAGAGTGCCATAAATCTTCCATTGTGTTTTTTCTTGTTTTTTGCGCGTATGATGATCTCTAAACTTCCTTAAATCCTTATTTCGCGATTCCTGGCTTCTTCTGACATCATGCCAATTGGGAGAGACACATTATTTATGATGTCAGCACCGTGAATTAATATCTGATGCACGGATATGGCATATAGAACCATGGATATTTTTCAACAACAATTTCCGCTGTTTGCCAGCAAAATATTTTGAAAGCATGTGTTTTAACTTTATACCCACAAGCCATAGTTCGTAATATAACACTGCATCTATTGATTATTTCCTCACTGACTCCAGTTAAAAGGGAAGCCAATTTAGGTTGTTGAAAAAATATTCTAGCAGTATTTCCCTTATTAGTATTTCCCGACGCAGGTTTAGGAACATCAACTAATAAACTCAGTTCTTTTCTTAACTTTTCTTGAATATGTAATTTAGTTTGCTGTACTACAGACTTATTTGTGCTACAAATTTGCCACTTTTTAATGGGCAATCTGTACGCAATATGTAAAATGCACCCAAAACATCTTATCCAAGCGTGTAGTGTTGACAAGCCATACTCATACATATTTATATTGGGTGGTAAATTTTGAATGGCGTTCAAGTCATTCATAATTTTTGGTGTGGCTCCACAAATGCCACAAGTTTGTGACGATAATTCTGCAATCACACTGAAAACTTTGCCATCGATCATTGTCATATAAAATTGGTGATGAATTTGGAAAGTCGCAAACTGTGTTGGAATTATTTCAGATATTTGCTTTTGCACTTTTTACACTTCAGCACTAACCAATTCAGATGTTTCTTTTGCGTAAATCAATTTAATTGGTCTACAAAACCGCGTCGAAGATGGCCGAGAATTCTCCCACAGAATAACGGTTCTCATTTTCACTTGCAATGGCACAATGCACACTGCAAATAAGTTTTAATCGGTCTTGTTCAATTCAGGGTCAGAAAAACTGTGCCGGTAAGTTGAATGTCCAATACTGCCATCACATCCCCATTTGTATATCGCAGTAATGATATCTTCATTGTGGTTTACGAATACTTCCTTCTGCGATTCAACGATTCTAGTTGCAGTATGATCAACCAAACTCTGTATTGACACTTCAGCAGGCGTGTCGGTAATTTTTTTTTTTTTTATCTGGGAACAGCACTCAGGAGATGACGCCTACACATGCGATGCATTGTGCTGGAACTATAGGCGATCATGCAACTTACAAAAGAAGGAAAATGCCTGTTACATGCAGACATTTGCACAATAATGTGTGAATTACATTTGAAAACATGGCGAACAACTAATTCACTTTCAACGGCGTCTAATGCAGGAAGCAAGTCAACACTAACTGCAGATTTTACTAAGCTGTTTGAAAGCAAACAATTTTGGGATGTAACATTAGTGATGCCGGAACGTGAATTGCATGCCCACAAGGGCATTTTAGCAAGCCGTAGCAGTCTTTGCCGCAATGTTTGAAAATGATATGGAGGAGGCTAAAACAAACAAAGTGGAAATAGATGATATTGCTGCAGAAGTTATGGAGGAAGTATTACGTTTTATTTATACTGATAAGGCAGAAAAGTTGGATCTATTGGCTCTGGAAATATTGGCTGCCAGCGATAAATATGATTTGTCTGTATTAAAATCGATATGTGCAGATGAGTTAAGTAAAAGAATCGCTATTAAAAATGCAGCAGAATTGCTGATACTTTCGAATTTATACAAATTGGAAACATTAAAACGTCTGTCACAAAATTTTATAATGCAGTACCGCATTAACGTTGCTCGCACTGAAGGTTGGCAAAAACTTATCACCATATATTCTCATTTAGTAGAAGAACTTTTTTCGCAAATTTATTAATTTCTTTCATCTAATTAATTACTGTTTTAATAACACTTTCTTTTTTTTATAAAATAAATTATTCTTGAATTCAAATCATATTTAACATTTTCTTTTCTTTCTGCTAAAACGGATAAAAATAGGTTGGTATATTCTTTTGGATCAAATTCTTTTCATATCTTCACCTTGAATTTACAAAAATAAATGAAAGAATTAACTACTACAGATGTAACAGCAAGTAAAATCGCATTCATAAAATATAACTCAGGTAGTTTTTCCTTTATAGAATTCACAAGAGTGATCGTAGAAGAATGAGTATTTGATGAATTCTAATAATTAAAATAAATTAAAAAACAGTTACCTACTTACAAAGGTTGATCACATTACTTAAAGTTATGTAGTGTTACGCCCTTGCTCCCGGGGCTGAGCAGAATTCGAGAGTGAATCTCCTAACTTAAATTATTCTTAAAACTAAATTAAAATCAGCCTAAAATTATATATAAAATAAAAATAAATAAATAAAAAACAACTAATAAAAAAATAATAATAATAAAATGATATAATAAAACGTTTAATTAATCTAACTAGCAAAATGTTCTGGATGAAATTATTAACTGGTCCTTAGGATCTGGAGCGAAAATTTCTACCAACAAAACAAAAATGCTGCATATTTGTAGAAAGAAATGTTGTGATTCAAATCTTCATAACTTATATGTTGATAGTACTATTGTTGAACATGTCGATCAATTAAAAATTTTAGGAGTGGTTTTTACAAAAAATTATTTATGGAGAAATCATTACTTATCCCTTAAAAGATCCTTAATACAGAGAGCTAATTTAATTGGCTTTTTAGCTAGCAATAAAAGATGTGTTCATATTAACACTTTAACATATCTCACCAGAACTTTAATACTGAACAAAATTGATTATGCTCTTTTCATCACTGGAAATACCTCAAAATCAAATATTAACCTCATAAAAGGAATATATCACCAAGCAATCAGATCCAGCATTAATGCATTCCGAACCACACCAATAGTAAATCTCTTAGCAGAAGCAGGTTTACCATCCTTAGAAGATCGTATATATGAAGCTAAGTCCCAACTAACGTCGAAAATTGTTTTTCCAAATAATTCCATAATTGATGTAGACGTAAAAAATCAAGTTTCCGCTAAAAGACACTATCGTATAACATCTGCTATCAGAGAATCTCTTCGACTTGCTTCCATTTTAAACATTAACATTTCAAGCAAACCTCCTAAACTCTACTATCCTCCTTGGTTTTTTAACATTGAATTATGTGACATTTCCCTATCGAAATTTAACAAAAACAGATATTCAAATGATGTTTTTGTTCAACTCTACCTGGAAAAAGAGAATACTCTATCAAGAGAAGGTTGGAATTTTTATTTTACTGATGATTCGAAATTACCAAATGGAATTTCTTCTTACGCAATTGTGGATAGAAACGGATCAATACTTCGTTTGAAAATTCTCCCGGAAAGTACATCAATTTTTACAGCGGAAGCAACTGCAATTATAAATGCAATTTTTATTGCTACCAGTAAAAAAGAAAAAACCATAATTTGCACCGATAGTTTGTCAGTTACCAAAGCAATATCCAATCCCCTGTCCCGTAAATGGAATATAATCAATCATATTCGGGATCTCCTCATAATTAACTCCTATCTACTAAAAATTTTATGGATACCACGACACACCAATATTATTGGTAATACTAAAGCAGACGAAGCCGCTAAATTCGCTAACCACGCCCCTATTATAATGGAACATCACACCGAAAAGACTGATATAAAAGCTTTTATCAAAAATCATCTTCACCAAAGGAAATTATCTGTATGGACTAACTATCATCATCCGCATTATAAGGAATTAAATTGGAACTGCTGTCCCCCTGCTTATCCAACAAAGGTTAACAAACAACAAATAAAAATTTTTTCGCGTTTACGCTTGGGTCATACTTATGCAACACACAATCACCTTATTAATCGAGAGTCAACTTCAATCTGTTCCAAATGCGGGTCAAATCTATCTGTGGATCATATTCTTCTACATTGCAGTCATTTTTTTGACATTAGGAAAACTGATTTCGGTTCTACAAACCCTAGGGAGCTCTTGAAGAATCCTACAGTTGAAAATATTTTGAAAATCAACGATTTTATTACACGAACTGGATTCATTATTTAATTTAACGCTGAGAACCTTATACTTTTACTTTAATTTTCTGTACCATATATCTTAAGATACACATATATATCTATTTAATTTCCTATCTTAATTAGTTACTTTGCTTAAGAGCCGATAGCCACGGCAGCTAGTGCTCCTTGACTTTGTATTAGATATATAATTTATTATAGGTCTAATAAAGAATAATAATAATCATAATAATCTAACTAACCTCTATGTACATATGCCTTGTATAGTTTTTGAGAAAAAAGTATGTTTCAAGGAATTGGATACATGAAATGATGGTGCAGTCTCATTCAAATAACCAATTGGGGATAAATAATATACATTTGACCAACTAAAACATTTTTGATTTTCATAAATATCTGATATTAATTTATTTTCATGATAGGAAGCTCTTAATATAAATCTTCGAATAATGTCACAAAAATAAAGACCAATGGGTGTTATTTTAGAGTTCTTATAAATAAAAGTATTTGAATATCGTTTACAGAAAGATTCAAAATGTTTCCCAATACAGCTACGTATAATTTTTCTCTCAAAAATTTCAATTTCCTTAATAATGAGCGGAGAAACATGAAACCAGTTAGGGAAAGCATAAAGGATTATTGGTCTCAAGCACGTCTTGTACAGTAAAAAGTTTAGTTCTCACAGGTAAATCTTTATTACAAAGAATTTTTGAAAAGGGACCCAATAAACGGTTTGCTTTTTTTATAGCTATACGGGCATGTTCATTAAATTTCAAGAGTTTATTAAAAGATACAACTAGGTATTTAATGTAAAATGTATTTAATTAAAAGGAATTTCAATATTGTTGATGCGAAGTCTTAATTGTTTACTCTCAGGAACTACAAAACCTCTACACTTACCTGAAGCATTACGTATACAGATAGCCTCACTCTTAAGGGTGCTTTAGACGATAAGATTTGTCGTACGTAAAATGAGAGAGAATATAAAATGAAATTCCATCTGTATGTCAAAAAAAGAGAGTAAAATTCGAATGGTTGTTTTCTGGCTTTTACACCAATGGTATGGATAAAATCCAGTAAGATGAAAACATTCTCATTTAATTTAACTACAGCTGTTTGTTTGTTTCCGCAGGGATGGAGTTCTTGTGCAATTGAATTTTTTTTTTAATAACCTTGAAAAATATTTTTATAACTTTGGAATATGTTATTTTCGTGGTCAAAATTTTTAGTGTACTTTTGGAAAATATACGTATATTTTTATAAAATTGTGCTGTCGTGGTCTAAAATGTACATTTTGATTTTATAATTGGTATAAATTTATGAAACCAGTTTTACCTCCCTGGCTTTCTCACATTTGTTTACATAAAAATGCATCCCTGATCTAATGGTGTGTGTTGGTTTTTGAAAAATTTTAAAAAATGAAGAGAGCCATACGGCTGTCAAATTTTCATCCGTATTTTCTCTCAAAATCTTATAGTTTCATTACATATTACGTTTAGACGATCCGACTTGTGCTCTTCTACACAAAAATTTGACATGTCGTACGACAGATCTTATGGTCTAAAGCACCCTTTAGGGATATTTATCTTGACTCCCCAATCTGCATAAAATGTCTGTATAGTTTCTAAATGCTCTGACACTTGGTCTAAAGCCAAAAGAGGAGATTCGTTATTAGAGTAAACAAGAGAATCATCAGCATATAGCAAACTGATAGAACTCGATCCTATGTGCGGAAAGTCATGCATAAAAATATTATAAAGATGAGGAGCTAAAATTGATCATTGAGGAACACCATAGTAAACATTACCAAGATCGGAATTTAGTTTGTTGAATTGAACAGCAAATTTTCTATCAGAAAAGAAACTTCTGAATAATTTTATAATAAAAGGATCAAAAGCCAATTGAATCATTTTATAAATAATTCCATTGTGGTAAGCACGATCGAAAGCTTTTTCAACATCTAGTGAAACCGCTACTGTACAATTTTTAATACGAAGATGCGTTACAATGTCATCCTGAAATTTAAGTAATGCATCAGTAGTTGAATGACCTTTCTTAAAACCAAACTGTAAATCAGGAATATAAGAACCAAATACGCCAATATCCATTTTCTGACGTAAGATTCCTTCAAAGAGCTTTCCAATATTTGAAAGTAATGATATTGGTCTCAAGTTATTGATATCTGTATTATTAGGTTTTTTTCTAATAAGAATTATTTTAGATATCTTCCATATATTAGGGAAATAAGAATTATTAATACATTGATTAAAAATTACTGTGACGTACTCAAATGCTTTAACTGGAAGCTTTCGAATAATGAAATTTGAAATGTTGTCGAAACCATAAGATTTTTTATTATTAATGTTAGCTGAAAGTTCCAACACTTCATCAAGATACTATAAATAACTGATCCAATTTTGTGTTTTTATTTTGAACACAGTTTTGATTATTAAGAGCCGAGAAAGTATTATCAAAGACAAACATATTACTATAAATAACTGATCCAATTTTGTGTTTTTATTTTTAACACAGTTTTGATTATTAAGAGCCGAGAAAGTATTATCAAAGACAAACATATTACTTGACCACTGACTATGCCTTCGACACTGAAACCTTCCGACAACAACTGACACACAAAAACACACTAATCCACATCAGAAAAATGCGAGGTGTTTCTTTTTATTTTATAATTTTAGTCTGAAACTGGAGTTGAACCCAGGTCTGTTTTAGGATTCGTAGTCAACGTGCAGACTACCATCCATCGTGCCATCGCCACCCTCTAAATTTGGACTCCGACCGGATGGCACTTTATTTTTGCTAAAATTATATAAAAAATATAAAAAATATAAAATATATAAAATAAAAATATATTAATTTTTTCGCGTCGAAAAACTGTGCCAAAAGCAGCAAGTTGACAATGTTCATTTCTTTACTTTTTCGATAAAATGATAATAAACTATAATTGATCTCTATAAGAGATAAAAATGTACAAAAGTATGTGAACAGCGCTTAATACCAAAATTGTTTTTAATTAACTATTCTAAAAGATGAAGAAAGTTTGAAAGTTCTATAATTTGAACAATAAAAATTAATCCTTAAGCTAAAAAGCTAGAGATGCTTTTTTTAATTGATTATTCTAAAGTTAAAAATTAAGCTCTGTACTTGAACTGTAAACAAAAACAATGCACTTAGTTGCAAGAAAATTAAAATGTTAATATTCTGCGTTTCTTATTAATTTCGTTTAGTATTTTGATACAAATTTTGGAAAAGAAAAAGCAGCAGAAAAGAATATTCGGTTTCTTTAATACATAATTAATTTTCTTCAATTTACATATTAACATGAGCATGTATGTATATATGTATAGTAAAACTGTACTGATTTGTTCTGACTTCGTCTACAGTAATAGTGATATTATAGCCCAGGCAATGTAATTTATTATATACATTTAACAAGTACGTGTCATTGAAAATCTACTACTGGCGGTTGTAGTTAGAGAGCAACCACATCTATTTTCACAACAAAGCACTTTTTCTTTGGGCAAGTTTGGGCAAGTAAACAAGCAATCAGATGTCTGAAAAATAAACAATAACAAAGTAACAAAATTACAGTGCACTCGCGATAAAATTAACTATTTAAAACCGTTGTTCACCTATTCGAATGGGAAGTTTTTCATGATTAGCTAAGGATAAATTATGTATTGACCGTTGAATTATTTGAGATTTTTTTTATAAACTCAGAAGGCATAAACACAAATAAATTGTGTATGTGCATATACATAAACATAAATAAAATTATTATTATGCATTTATTATTGTATGAGAAAATTATATACAATGTGTTAAACATTGTAATTTTTCTCTTCAACATTTGCTAACTTAACTTCAATCAGCCTTTTTCGCAATTTTCTCTAAAGTATGATTAATAAAACAAACCGATATTTAACTTGCCACATTAATTTCACATACACTTAGTATGCCGTCGTCGTTAAAAAAAATTAGGACCATTTATTGCACATTTTATCAATATATTTTTGCCAAACTAAGCCATGTTCTATTTCCTCAATAATTTATATTCGCGAATGTATGAACAAACTTATTGTGTGTTCCCATGTATGCATTTACAGTTAATCATTAAAATAAATATACACAGCAAAGGTTTTTTATAATAAAAGCCAAAAAGGAAATCTTTGGAAATATCTTCTGTACATAATATATTTTATTTCGATTTAGAAAAGTTAAATACAACATTTTATGTTCCAATTAATTGCTAACTTCAAATCGCACAGGTTTATGTGCGCACTTAATTTCAGATTTTTCTTATTATTATTACGCTCTGGAAATTTCCGTGGACGAGTTCTGGTTTAATTTTTCTCTACCATCTTGGATTTCGAATTTCTTAGCTACTTTTTGCACAGTTGTTGGACTTTTTCATTCACAATTTTCACTATTGTACGGACCGACTTATTTCTTTTAATTTCTTCATAATTAAGTCTCTCATATGATTTAAAAGTTATTTATCTCGTGACGGCATGATCTTATTTTGATTGCTATTTTTTTTTTGTTATCTGGGACCAGCACTCAGGAGATGACTCCTACACATGCGAAGCATTGTGCTAAAACTATAGGAAATGGATAGTAGGAGAAACGACGGGAGGTGAAGCTTAATTAATTTATTTTACAGCTCTGCTTTTGCACATTCTTTGTTTATACTCGTGGCAGTGCTGAAGCTTCGGTTTACTAGCCATTTTTATTATTATTTTACTTCGCCGGTGCTACACAATAGGGACGAAGAAGGGCGTTCTGATGTGATTGTGGATTGCTATCAGCTGAAGCCGGTATTGTTCAGTGACCAGTGACTATGCCTTCGACACTGAAACCTTCCGACAACAACTGACACACAAACCCACACTAATGCACATCAGAAAAATGCGAGATTTTTTTTTTTTATATAAATTTAGTCTGAAACTGGGGTTGAATCCAGGTCTGTTTTTGGTTTGTAGTCAACGTGCAGACTACCATCCATCGTGCCATCGCCACTCGCTATTTTTTTTAACGTATGAAAAACCATTATTTTAAAAAATTAAAAAAAAAAATTCTAAAATAATAAAATAGTGTAGGCTTATTTTCGTGATTAACTGTATATAAAATCCTAAAATATGGAATAATATTTTTCTATTGTTGTTGCCTGGGATAAACGCTGTTCAATTGCGTTTTATTGCATTGTTACAGAGTTTTCATATCGTTGTACTTATTTTTTTTATTAGAATTTGGTTTCTCTTTTCCCTATCAACCACTCATTTTTTCCTCTATTTGGGTCCCTAGACAGCTTTAGCGTTGTTGAGTGCATTCTATATACTCGATTATATATATACACACACACACATGCTAAAATGAACTTTTTAAAGGTTTTGTTGTTATTGTTGTTCTATACACATATTTCAACTATCGTATATTCTATTTCAAATCGTAAATGTCGTTTAGGGACTTTAATGGTAGGAATTGTATGCTTTTACTTTTTGTTTTCAAGTTTCTCAGTGTATCAGTGTACTTTTAGGTATTTGAACGCTCTTAACACTTATTTGCAGATTTGCTTATTTTGCCAGTTTTATTTCGTTGTATTATTGTGTGTGCGTATTTTAAATCTGTAGTTATTGGAAAGATTTTAAACAGAGATTTGCAGTATGTCGAAAACGTTTTCAATTTAAAGATGGTGTTAAATTGGGTTTTTGGTGCTTACGCGTTTTTGGCGGTTATAGCTCGATATATATCTATACATACATACATACACAAATACATACATACATACATACATGCATACGTCCATATGTATATATCGTTTGTATCCAGTAGAAAAGCCCTAACTCAAATAATTGTAACTTTATTAGGAGAAGGTAAAAATATAATAGAAACTGTTCTTATATATACGATTCTAATTGTGCTTTTTCCCTTATAAACTATATGTGAAATTTATTATTACATACCTTATGATATTCTCATACAGTATGAAAAATATCATAAAGCATTTTATTACAAAAGTAACTCAAAAATTGAGGAGGAAAGCATATCCATATAGTACTATTTCGCTAACGCTTACTTAGCTCATCAGTGGATTTTTCCCAACGTCTGAATATAAACCCAAGATCTATATGTTTAAAATTCAATTAATCAAACGAGAATTGTTTGAACATTAAACATACAAACCAAAAAATCTATAAACAAAAACATAACAATCCATGAGTTTACTTTTATAACATACTCACATTTCTATTTTTAGCTTTTTTATTCTTTATTATTATTATTTTATTATTATACTTTATTATTGTTTTGTTTCATTTTTTAATTTTTTCATTTGATTCAAAATGCATTAGTTATGCTGGCCGATGGCAAGCCTGGTGTAGATGAGAATAAAAAAGCTAAAAATAGAAATGTGAGTATGTTATAAAAGTAAACTCATGGATTGTTATGTTTTTGTTTATAGATTTTTTGGTTTGTATGTTTAATGTTGTATGTAATAATAAATTTCACATATAGTTTATAAGGGAAAAAGCACAATTAGAATCGTATATATAAATAAATATTCCCAAAATAAATTCAGTTAATATAGAAACTGTTCTTATTACAATGAAATTATCAAAATGGAAACGTTTGTAAAGAAGTCAGTTTTGAGATTATTGCATTAAATTTTCGTGACAAGCTGTATTTGTGTGAAATGTATTGGAATCACTGAAAAATACGAGTTAGGGCCTTTCTGCTTGAAACAATCGATATGTAGATATGTAAAGGGTGTCCCAAAAAGAACGCAAGATTTAAAATTGGGGTCACACTGTAAAGAGATTAATGGATAAATTTGCCGAAACTGGGTCTGTTAGTGATGTAAAGACAACAACGCGCCTTCGACCAGGTCGATCGACCGAAAATGTTGCAGCTGTACGTGATGATGTCGCTCAAACTCCATGCACCTCAATTCGACACCGAGCTCAGCAAATTGGTGTCTCCAAATCCACTATGCAGCGAATTTTGACGAAAGATTTGCATCTTCATGCATACAAAGTTCAATTGACTCAGGAACTGAAGCCAGCTGACTATGGACAGCGAAGGGAGTTCGTTAATTGGGTATTGGAGAGACAACATGAAAATGCTGATTTTGCCGATAAAATCATCTTCAGTGACGAGGCCCATTTCCATATTGATGGCTTCGTCAATAGGCAGAATTGTCGCATTTGGGGTGAGGAAAATCCTCGAGTGATTCACGAGAAGCAAATGCATCCTCAACGTGTCACTGTGTGGTGTGGATTTTGGGCTGGACCTTTTTTAATGAAAATGAGGCAGGTCAAGCGCAAACAGTCAATGGTGTTCGGTATCGTGAAATGATAACCAGTTTTTTCGTGCCTAGAATTGAAGAAATGAAAGTGGAGGGCATGTGGTTTCAACAAGACGGCGCCACATGTCATACAGCCAGAGAAACAATTCAATTCCTGCATCAGTCATTTAAATCTTGCGTTCTTGTTGCGACACCCGTTACAAGTATATGAAGGAATTGTCAAATGGAACGTATGATTAATGCTCAAATAGTATATAAGATAAATGTTGAGTATACATCATCTATGAGTAATATAAAAGCAAATGATGTTGGAAACTTTCCTATGAAATTTTTTTTAATATCAAAATCTTGTTCAGTGATCATCATCTGGCAAATAAGGTATCGTTGCTTTTTGTTTGAAATTAAGCGGGTTTTTTGCTTGCAGCGGAACTAGTTGGAAAGATATTTTGTAAAGAAAAAAATAGATGGTGAAGACTATGAAAAGCAGAGTTGCTGCGTCTCATGCTTATTATGTTGATGCATTAATTTGTAAGCTAAAGGACTGCCATTTTATTTGTTGTTTTACTTCCCGGACGAAGGATGTCGGTTTTTTTTTTTTTTTTGGACAGGCACTCAGGGGATGACTCCTACACATGCGATGCATTGTGCTGGCATTAGCATAGCATATCATAAACACAACACAAATATTTTTAGTCAGTTTTTATGGTCTGTGGTGCTCCCGTTTTTTTAGAGGCGATATTTTTAATTTTTCAGTGATGCACTGACGTTATTTATTACTTTGGTATCGTAACATGAAACACACAACACACTCACAGCGTTTTATTATAAATAGATATAAATACGAGTATATATTTATGCATGTAAATATGTATACATGTATTCTACGTATTAATAAATGTTTTCTCTTAAAATAATTAAAAACTGTTCTATAGAAATATTTATTTTCACTTACCTAAAACAAACTCCTAGTCGTTCCCTCGCTGCAATACTTTTTAAAAACTAGTGTCTTATTTCACTAAATCCCAATCTATTTCATGAAGCAATATATTGAAGCAGTTTGTTGACATTCTAAAATATTCAAAATAATTTCTCATCGTCCAGCAATTTCTTATACACTGTAATAAATTCTTGTTCGCTATCTCGTTTTGTTCAAGAATTGTGAAGCCATTTTAAATCTTATGAAATGTTACATATCTGCGACTCAGTATTCCATGTCATCAATCAATCACCAAAGTTCTGTTTCAATTAGCATTTATTGCAGATTCAAAATTTTATAAAAATTAAACAGAGGAAAATAAAACTTATTTGTAAGAGGAATTTATTTGTGATTTTCAACAAGAATTGTTACTTACATCTAACACAAGTTCCTTAACATTATTACTGGACCACCACGATATAATATACGCTCTTAAGCTAGATAAAGCCAATATAGTTTTCGCATCGACTTTCTGCTGAAAGAGTTGTTGGCAATAATCTTGCAAGGACGAGCAGCCCGCGCCACCATTTTCGAAAATCGATTCTAAAGGCAAGACTAACGTGTTATAATGTTTCTCAGCACATGACAATATTTTGCCCAATTGATCGGCAGACACGGCCAAATATTGTGCAGATTGTAGACAAGTTTTATTTAAAATATTCATTAACTTTGCAAAATTATTGTCTGAAATGCGTGGCGATATTAAGGGTAACAGTTTCAAAATCAAACCGTGGATTTCAATTACAATATAAGAGAAATTGTGAAACCCTTTTTCACTGGCCTTCAGGGCATACCATAGATTATTTAGAATGCTTATAAGACCTTCGATTACATCATACTGATAGAACTCTATGGAAGTGACAATAGAACTCAACCATGATAGTATGCCGATGTGTTCAATCATAATTTTAGTTGAAGCTGGTATTTTGACACAAGTCGAAAATAGCGAAAGTATTTGTAGATTCAAATCCAAAGTCGACATGGTGCTGCCATAGAAACCCATTAGTACTTTAAAAGTATTGGTGGAGACAAGTAGAAACAAATCGGAGCTGGATTTAATACCGTTTTTAATTACTTGCACTATGAAATGCCGGAATTCTTGATGTTGCACTTCAGCGGAGTAGAATAATACATTAAATTCGGGTATACATTGGAAGTTAAAGCTGGACTTCAGTCTCAAGTACATGGTGAGTTGTTTGTATAACAAATGTGTAGGATCCGTAGTTAGATTAAATGTCATGGCAACAAACAAACACGCAATATAAGGCACTCTGGGCGTGCCCGAATTGGTTTTATGTTTCATCCAGGAGTTTCGTAAATCACTGAGACCTGATTGAATATTTTCATAAGTCTGAATCCATAGCGGTTTTTCAAAGAATTTATTACTTTCAAAGTGGTTGCGATAACGCAGTTGTACACAGCCGGCAGCTTGACGCATTTCCTTATCGTGGGATGAAAGGGCGGCAAAGCTTAAAGCCAAAAGACCATTTTGTACAGGTCTGGCGGGATGGGCATAAGACTCAGATGAGAAGCACATACACATTAGAGGCACAAAAAAAGCTGGATCATAGCATTGTTCATAGATTTTCGAGCGTTTGGGGCAGAAACGCATTTCACTTTCCGCTAGTTCTGTTATGCCTAATTCCACTTTCTGTTCCAGACTATTGGCTCCGAAGTGCCAAGCTTTAACAAACGGATTCTTAAACTGCACCTCAGGTAGTTGCTGCAAAGTGTCCAATTTACGCCATATGGGAAAGTTTTCTAGAGTGTATTCACATATTTGGCGATCTACCAAAGACATTACTTGCTGTATTGAAGTTTCTTGTTGGGTTAACCTGGCTTTCTCTTCATCGGCTGCTCTGAGTGCATAAAATGCAATGGCGCTCTCACCCCAAATAAAGGGACGATATTTCGCAAGTCCACAGTCAAAGTATTCAAACAAATTCAATAATGCCAAACAGTAACGGTCGGCATCATATAATTTGGCTTGATAAGATCCCAGAACAACAGGTATTTGTATTTCTTGCAAGGATGATGGTGACTTCTTGGCCATCACATAGAGCAAATGTAAAACCTGAGTTTTTACCGCGGATTGTGAGTGCTTTGTTAAAACAATATCATAGAATTTTGAGTGACTACATATCATCTCATATAGTTGGCCACACTCTGTGTTGTTAACTGTAGAATTCGCATCTTCTTCACCATAATCGGTATACAAGTTATCTGACAAGAATGCCAATAGCTTCAACAACAAACCATTAAATTTATCATTCTCATCAGCTTCCGCGTCAGAATCGGTGAAATGCATGCCCGTTTTTAAGCAGGATTTGCAAAATTGCAACCACTGCGGTGACGTCAAAAGTTTTGAAAAGTCAGGCAGAGAAAGCTGCTGTTCGTTTGTTTCTTCATTGTTGTTTTCTTTCTCGCCAAATGCGTCCCAGCCATATTTAAACCACTCCTGCAACTGATAGCTCATCAATTCTAATTTCTCTTCATTTAGCTTTTGCATTTTCAAGTCTAAAAGCATCATTTGTACTTGCAGCGTTATGAAATTTACAAATATAGAGGATTTTTGTTTTACTTCGGTATTTATGAAAGCTTTTTCATATATTTTAAATATTGTTCTCAATTGATAGATTTCTATGTGTTCAAATTTAAATTGTTTGTTGCAAAAATCCTTACATTCTGTTAAAGGCATGCAAATGTCAATTAATTTCAAACTGGTATCCACATGTTCCTTATAAATCATGCCCGCTTTTAAAGGTTTCTCGATGGTTCGCATAAAACCGTTTCTGTAATTCTGGTACACTTTTTGCAAGATGGTTGGTTCCCACTGCAGATTTTTCTTGAAAGCTAAATCCATTAGAGGATACATTAATTCCTTTTTATCCATATGTTGCTCAAAGTTCTGTTCGAATATACCATTGTAACCATCATGACGTTCAAATACCAGTGTAGCCAATTTAATACAGGATTTTGTTAATTTTCTTTCATGGAAAAATGTTTCAAAAAATTTGTTATCCAATTCTTTTATATACTGATGGTTCACCATTAAAAAATTACAGAAAGCCTCCTCTAAAAGTTCCACATTAAAGTCTCCAGTTAATTTTTTGAAAAAATTGGCATACAGTTTGCTAAATTTTCTAACAAATTCTGAACATTGAATGGATTTCTTTAAATCAGCAACACGTTGCAATATTGTTACCAATAAAGAATAAAAAATTGTTTTTTGATTTCCTTTCGCTGCATTGAAAAAATCTTTGTAATTTAAATTATCGGTTAATAAATTTAGGATTTCCTCGCAATGATCCCTGGACAATTCGAAAACGTTTATTAGATTAGTAAACTCTTCCAAGTGTTCCGAATTATGTTGGACTTGCTCTTTAGAGTTTATAGAAATGGCTATCGCTTTAACCAATTTCAATTTAAAATTATCAGCATAAATATTAAATTTTTCCAACTTGTTGCAGTATTGCGTTATTAAATTAATAAACAATAAATAATTTTTATAAAACTCTTTTCCAATTTCCTCTGAAAGCAATTCGTTAGTCTGTACAGCATTCCATCTGGCACCATAAATGTATTTCAATAGATGGTGTATAAATAATTCGTCATTTAAAACTTCATTTTCATCAGCTATTGGTTTAAATTCTTGTACAGAAATTTTTGAAATCATTTCCAAACAATTATTGACAAACTCGGCCGATCTTTGGGCTTGCTGTTGTGTCAACATTTTTTTCTCTTGCAACTGTTGGACCGCAAAAAGTACATGTTGGATATAAATCATTAATAAACGTGGATTTTGTATTGAACGTGTAAACTTTTTCATATTTCCTTTAAATTCCACTTCCCATAAATCCTCTTGAGATTTACTTTCGAATATTTTTTCAAAATCATTATAGCCGGAAAGTACAAAAAGTTGTATTTCCTTTAGACAAGGTATTCTACTGCTGACTAATGTTTCTAACAAAAGTTTATTTTCTTTGCACGGTTCCTTTTTGAGCCAGTTTTTCATATAGGGCAGTAGTGTTTTGAATTGCTGCTTATACAAAGTCAAAACACTTTCAGCTGATGGATAGTAGTGGAACATTAAAAAACATACAATTTCCAAGTATTCACTTAAAGGTGGTTCAATTTCCACACCCTTAAATATTAAAGGCATTAATTTGCTAATATTTAAAGATTCAATGTACGCCTGAACAGATAAACCATTGTCGATATTTTTGAAAAGTATTTGTAAATTTTCTGTATTGGTGTCAGCTTCTATCGACTTATGTATTTCAACTTCAGCTTTTGTCACCTGAAATACGAGATAAATATTTTTAATTATTAAATACACGTTGAAACACAAACCAAACACACCTTCAAAACTTCATTAAACACTTGAGTCGCTAAATTAACCGTCTTCACATCAACAAACTTTAATGACTCGAGCCATAAATCAATTTCTAATTCAGCTGATTCAAAAATACCAGTATTTTTAAATATATTTCTAAGTAAAACACCCGCCTCATGGTTTACTTCATCCTCTCCATAGACAAAAGCTTTTATGAGTGATCTGAAAACACTGCTAAAACGTTCTTTTGTAGGTTCCAGTGCTTTGGGGAATAACAACAAAATGGTTTTTATAGCCTTCATTTCCAATTTGATGTTACTTTTTGTGCCAGTGTCTGCCTCTATAATTTCGTCTTCTTCCTGGGTATAGAGAGGTCTAAGCAATTCCAAATAATTCAATATAACCGAAGTTTTATTGACAAACGAACGATTCTCTTGGCATAAAATCAATATTAAATCCAAAGTTACATCGAGATGCACTAAAACACACACATCGGCATTAGATTTTAATACTATGGAAGTATTTAGCGATAACAGAATATTTTCCATTGTAGGGAAATTCATTAGTAAATGATTGAGAATATCAAATTTAAAACGCCTGAGAGAGTGGGAGGTTTTATTTTTTTCCCTTCGATTGATAATTCGCATATAATTGGTGTATTGTTGGAACATTGCCAATAGCAAACGACTAGTAGCTAAACGTTGCTCGAAACTTTTGTGCAGCAACATTTTATTGCTCTTTATGTGCACTAACGACTCCAAAGGCAAGCAAATGTCTTTAATCCAAAATGAAAAATCCGTTAGGTTAATCTTATCTAAGGCGCCCTTAAGATGATGTGGGTTACAAATTGTAATGATTTTTGTCAAGAACTCAGCAGCGCTAAACCAAAAGCGCGATGTGGTGCGCAAGGGATTAATAATACCAGCAAAATTTCGGATAGTATTACGAAACAAATCGGGACAGTTTTCTAGTATTTTTATTACCAATTCAGTTTTGCGTTCATCGATAAAAGGCATACGCATAAAACCCATAATTTGACCTAAAATTGAGAATAAATGTAGCAAAATATATATTCATATATTAAAGAAAGGCCAAAAAGAGAGATTAAATAATAGAAATAAACCTTGTCAGACAAAATATTGCATGAATAAGCAAAAAAAAATTTTAATAAGTATCGGATAGTATGTAAAAGTATTATGTCTACTAAAATTTATTTTTATATTTACCTTGAATAGTATTATGTTTTTGACGGAAAAACTTTATGGTATCGAATGCAATGCCAAACTTTCTTGATGTCAACAATATCAACAGAAACTCGTGCACCGCTTTCGAAACGGCTTCTTTTTCTTGAGGATTTACCAAATTAGTTATTGCTTCCATAGACAGATTTTTAACACCTTTTTTATCAGAATGTTTTGCACCGAAGACCCGAGGTCCCATCCAATCATACAGTCTAACAAATGATTTACAACAGTCCAAATCAAAAACATGTATCTTTTTGGTTTTAGAAATTTCCAAACATTCCAGAACGTATTTCTTTAAAGTACTTAAAACCATACAAACTGTAACAGAATCATCGTAAATAAGCCCTCCAGCTAAAGCTCTTATAAGTGAGCCACGGTCGAGTATATTACGTATAAGCAGGATATTGCCATCTACCAAGTAAGACAGCACGAAATGTATAAAACATTTACGCACAGTTTCAAAGTCATCTTCAGTTTTCAGATGTGCTTCGAATGAAGAATGCGAAAGGAATTGATTAATATTTCTCACATTTGAAAGAATATCATACGATGATAAAATTTGGCGACCCATTTGAGGTTCCACACATACAATAGCTGTTAGCAATTTGAGCGCAACTTTACGGTGATTAATTTGTGCGGAATTTAAAAGTAAATCCAACAGGGAACCATGCGATTTAAGAAAGTAACGTGATGCATATAACGCGGACTCCATGTGATTACGCTGGTTGCTTAGTATTTCCATAATGACAAGCTGCATCGCTTCACAAATGTACGCAATATGCAAAACGTTAGACTTATCTATGCGCTCCAAAGCCTCGGCAAATTCTAATGGTTTACCGCGTTTTTCCATATATTTGGCTATAGTTTTCGGCCGGCTATGGCACAAGTGTAGAAAATGTCGTAACTCTATAATAAATGCACGTTTATATTAACTGAAATTTTATATTATTAATGTCAAGCAACCTGTTATAAACTTGTCTCCCCGCAATTTAGAACGAAACTCCATCATTTTGAAATCTTTGGAAAACTTCAATTCTTTATCTTCAGTATCAAAGCAAGGCTGTTGTTCTGTTTCTCCATGCATTGATGGGTTGATATCATTATTAAAGGAATCTTTTAGAGATTTTTTCGCTCGCTTTTTTAGTTGCACCACTATGTCGACATCTCCTTTCTGATCATTATCATCTTGTTTTCTTTTTCGGTTTTCAGCTTCTACAGCCATCATTTGTGCTTTTTTTCAATACTTTTCTATTCCAATTTTTGCTAGTAATGGAATTAATTGGCGAAAGCACATAAAACAAACCCAGAATTAATTTTATATTTGGTCAGCACGTGTTGCATTTCTTGAAAATAAAACAGGCCATGGAATAAAATACCCGTGGGAAGAAATCATACCGTGATTACACTACAGCTAACATACCTTTTCGCACAGTAGAAAAAAATAGTAAGAAGAAAAAGGTATTAAAATCTGAAAAAAGTATTAAAAACAAATTTATGAACCATTTAAGAATATTCCTAATGAAGCCACATGGTATGAATTCGCCTTGTATGTTTACCAAGGCAAATTCATTACTAGGTAAACTCTTTTGTCCCCGTCCATATTGTGAAACATTTGCTGCAAAACTTTTTTGAATTCTCTTTTGAAGCTTCAGCAGTGTCCATACATGAAACTTTTGCTTCATATTTAGTATTTTTTATTCCTCCCTTCTATCTTCTTTCTTTAATTTTTTTTGACATTTCTCAATACCGAATGTAAATATAAAAGAACTACCCTGTGATAGTAGGTGTGAATATTTTTTTTTGGATAGACATTTGAAGAACAAGGTATAATTTGAAGCAAAATGGACGCTAAGAAGAAAAATTTTATAATAATTTTTATTTTTTTTTAAATTTTTGATTAAATTTCACTAACACGTGTAAACTAAAACAGGGTAGCTATTATTATGATAGATGTTAACAGTATACCAAACGAAAAGAAATAAAATGAAACGTCAAATACACCTCATGTCAAAAGATGCAAATAAGAAATTCAACAAAAACTGCATGTACATGAAATAGAGTACCTACTTCCACTCCTCTTCCCCTTCTCATCGACAAACTCAAAAGTTTTGCAGCAAATGTTTCACAGTATGGACGGGGACATAAACCTTGATATTTTCTGGTGTGTCGAAATAATCGTAAAATTTGGCATCACTTTTGTTTCTTTAGAATGATGTGTTTCCATTAGAAAACTCGCTTAATTGCCATCACTTGATTATAGTATTTTTGTTTACAACCTCTGTGCAACTAACACTAATTAAGCAAGTTGCTATTTTGTGGTAGCAGGTTTTAATGGAAGAATTTTTAATTACAGTAATTATTAAACTACAATTGACGAAAGCAATATATTTAATTAAAGTAAAGAAACTTAACCATCAGCATCTGCCTTTCGTTTTGCACACGATAAAACCACCGCGAATTCGTAAAAATAATATTAACAATGAATTTTATTAAATTTCAAAAACTTTATGGAAAAGTTATGTTGGTCAATTTTCGTTTACGATTAATGTTCTTATTTCTTGTGATATTGTGTATAATTGGCGTTATAATAACCATATATCAGAAAACTGATATTCGTTTATGTTTCAGCGGCTCCCGTCCTAGAGTTAATGACAACTCCTACTATAGGGGTATAGAACAATTAGAAGATATTTTATTATCGAAAACGCAACCAACACCAGGTAAAAGTATATTTTTTCACGAAACCTCTTGTCCACGAATACAAAGCGATAGCAGCATATCCTCAAATGCATTCGGTAAAACCTCTCAAGAGCCTATTAATTGGAATATCGTTAAACTAAATGCTAGACAAGCATGTGCTATCGAGTCAACAGCTTTGCATAATCCTAACTCAAAAGTTTTTGTAGTGTTTGCTAGTCCGCGGTATAAGTATATTAATAAAAACATTAACAGCAGCACAGGCAATGAAGCTTTGCTAGATGCGATTTTATCATATGAAAATGTACTCTTAAGGAATCTCAATTTATGGACATATGCAAATAATACTCCCATCTATGACTGGCTAAAGGATGGAAAATTATTTAAGTCAAGGTGAGAAAGACAAAGACATTGCAAAAATTGTAATAATAAGTGTAAGCTTGATTTAACAAAAATAACTTAAGTTATGAATACAAATCAAATTTCAATTTATAATAGAAACAAAAAAATGAGTCACAGAAATCTACAAACCACAAATTCTTGGAGTTTTTTTTTCTTTACATTCCCTAGATATCGTGGTTTCAAAAGTAACAATTTAGTCATTTATATACATATGTATGTATGTGCATACTTTACTAGGCAATTATTGTTACGTTGGAGCCCCGGTTTATCATTTGCAGGTTCTAGGTTCGATTCCTAGCAGACTGGTCTGTATCACTACAAGACGTGATAGTTTTTTTCACAACAGGTATCACAATGGGACCATAATAAATTGGACCCAAGTGGGCTGGGACCTTTCTTTACCTTTACATCCAGCAACCTTCCGACCTATTGTTACGTTCTCACGTTATATTGAATAATTTAAATAAACAAATAGATTAAAAAAAGTTAAAATAGCCTCGTGACAATCAAGAAAAGATGTCTCACCACTACATAAAAGGTTAATGTCATCAGCAAAATGAAAGGTTTTACAGTGAGAAGAGCCAATGTATTTCTCGAAATCGTTCCTATATATTAAGAACATCAAGGGGCCAAGAATTGACCCTTAAGGTACGCCACTCGAACACACTAAGGTCGATGATCTATTACCTCTCACGGCGACAAATTGCTCCTGAATGGAGAGGTATGAATACAACAGTTTGCAGGATAATGCGGAGAATTTAAATTCCATTGAAAGTTTATCTATCAAAACATGGTGGTTAACAGTATCAAATGCTTTACTTATCTCCAGTGATATTAAGGTTGAGGTCCTTTTAGTATTGCAGTTTTGACGTATGTTCTCCGTTAAGTTCATCAAAAGAGAAGAGGTCTACCACCAGGTCGAAAACCAAAAAAAAAAAAAAACGTACCCACTAAATGTTGTTTTAGTTGAACGGTTCCCAAATGGACAAGTTTCTAGAGAGCCCGGCGACAACGTTTTGAAAATGAATTGTACATAGTTTGAATTTTTATTGTACATATATACGTATTTTTTGTATTTTTATTGTATATATGCATTTCTTATTTTTAATTGATGTGGTGTAAAAAAAAATTAACGCCAACAGTAAAATTTTTAATACATAAATATCAATGGTACCCCATATTCAACAATGTCAATCCTATTGAACAAGGTTTTTTTCATAAGTTCTCTGTTAACCAAAACTTGGGAACTCATGTTTAGTTTATTACAAAACAATATTTATGATCTAAAAAGTGTCTTATTATATTAGTTGCATATTTAATTTTCACTATTCTACCTTTAATTATAGGATTATGAGTTGTTTTTAACATTTTAATGCGTTCACGCGTTGTGTTACCTACGTATCTGTATGTTCTATATACAAATTTTAATTGTTTTTTCTTTTCGTCTCTTTCTAGTTACGTACTATCGCATATATCAGATTTTTTACGTTATTTGACACTTTGGCGGTGGGGTGGAACATATCTCGACATGGATATTGTTATGCTGCGTTCTATGGAAGAATTGCCTCCTAATTATACAGGTGCTGAATCAAACACTCACTTGGCAGCTGGTATTATGAATTTTAACTCAGAGGGTTTCGGTCGTGAAATTGCTTATCAGTGCTTGCAAAATTTCCAACAAACATTTGATGGCAGCAATTGGGGTAATAATGGTCCGGGTGTTATTACGCGAGTAATGCAACATATTTGTGATACCAAAAATATTGAATTGATGCTGGATTATAAACGTTGTAAGGGTTTTAAAATATATCCCATAGATACATTCTATGCCATACCCTGGCGTCATTGGAAAGATTTCTTTGAACCCAAAAAGTTAGATCGAACTATGAAAAAAATTAAAAATTCATATGTTGCACATATATGGAATAAACATTCGATTAAGCAGTCTATACGAGTAGGTACAAAATGTGCATATAGTTCAATGGCTAAAGCACATTGTCCACGTGTTTATAAGGCAGCTGGCGAATATTTCTAGTATGTACTTATGAATTTTTCAGACAATTTGTATTTATAATTACTAAGGACAAGTTTTTAACTATTAGATTGGATTTGTGTGAAAGATTAGTGACTAAATTAAGATAATTCTTATATGTTGTTATTGAGTTTGTATAATAGTTTAACGGGTTAGGCTGGGTCGTTAAACTGCCAACGAAAGATTAACTAGTTTTGATATCACACTACAAACTGGCCACGATAATCACCACTAAGATATTAGCGCGATTAGCTGTTAATCGGTTAGTCGATAAGTTCCTGTTCGAAAAATCGCCTCACTATTTCGAACGATTAACTGATGAAATCGATTTAATACTCTATGCATCACATTCCATTTAAGTTACATGCTGTTATGCTTCGATTTTTTATGTAACTTAATAATTAATTGTACCAAATTTCATTTATTTGTTTTTTATTTATTCAACGGCAGTCGAAATGAATTACGATTATTTATATGCCGTTAGCTGAAATGCAAAACGACGTAAGTAACATTTTTACCTGTTTTCGAGAAGAAAAAAACTTTTAAATATAATACACATATTTGTAGTACATTCTTTTGATTTTCGCTTATAAAATACCTCATTTTTATTATATAAATTTATAAATTTTGAACGACATGCATTTCATTGTATTGCCTCGTAATCAATCAAAAAAAAAGTCGTGGTTTTGCATTTCAACTAACGATATGATTGTAATAAATTATATATATTAAGCTAATGCTACACGCATTAGTATTCGCGTCAATATGTATGTAATATATCAAGTTTCGCTTTTTTTATTGTGTATTCGTATTACTTTAGATATAAACGTCATATTATTAGTTATATTTTTAACATTTAGAAACCAAAGTAATTTCCATTAAACGTTTATATAGTATGTATGTACTCCATTGTAGTGTATTATATACGTGCAGAAGGATGAATATTTATTTTTATATACATAATTATTTGTATATTATTGTTTTTACTAATGTGTAGTAATTATTTATTGTAGGTATTTTAAAAATCTTTGTAGACAAAATACGAAAGATCACCAAAATATGTATATGTACGGTTATGCATAAAAAACATACAATTTCTGTAATAGTAATAATATGTTTTAAATATTTATACGTAATATGGATGTGTATTCGAAAGAAACAATTATAGACGGCGTAATAAAAAATCAAAACCAACTAAAAAAAAATGTATTCCCCTTTTTAATAAAACTCTTTGAATCAATTTTAAACATTTCCTTTTTTCAACGCTGGATATATCCACTTATAACAAAATTTTTATAACCGTGAAATAAAAGTATAGTTAAGTACAGATATATTAAAAACGGTTCATAATTCATTTCATGATTGCAATTAGAGCTATAATTTTAATGTAATTTTTGTTTAATTAATCAAACCTTAAATGACCCCTCGAACTTCTTGGCCGGTGCTCATCTGTAGCCGAATATATTCGGCGATAAGACCAGTCGCGTCTGCCACGTTCATGGTGATAATCTGAATATGTATTACTGTCTTCCCTATATCTGCGTTCATTTCGACGACGATGACTACCGAAATCAGAATAATTATTACTGTAATTGCTATTGTTCTTCTTAGTTTCATTTTTCGTTCGCTTGCACAAGTCTGTAATGTAATTCTGTCTTTCTATTTCGTGACCACGAGCATTTGCAAATCCTGTTTAAATAAAAAAAAAGGAGAATTCAATTGAAATTTAATTATTGTAATTTATGTATAAAGTTCCTTACTATCCACAGCATTACTTGGCTCCATGTTCATTTGAGAAATCATATATTTACAAATAAAATAACCCGTACGATTTACACCATGCGTACAATGAACTCCAATAAGTTTGTCTTCATGTAACAAAATATAAAAGGTTTTAGACTAGTTACAACAAATAAATAAAAGAAACATAATCCCTACTTGAATCAATTGACTCACCATTATCATTGTTTTTTTGTATAAATTCTTTAACTATTCTATTGAATCTGTTAATGTAAGAAAAATTATGGTTTTTTTACACATTTAACAAATTTTATATATGTATGTACATACTCATTTGATAGACATTTTTCTGGTACTACATGGCCTGGTATCCTTAATTTTTTATATATGACTCCTCGTTTCACAAAATGCTTCAAAGCAGAATACATATATTAATTAAAAGTTTCAAATAAAGGTAGATAACCAACTTACTGAAGGATTATAGTAACGATTAGTATTTGTTAAATCTATAATAATTCCTAAATTGGGAATCTTTTTTAAAAGTATTCTTGGATCTAATTGGTGATTTCTCTTCACGGTTTTTGAAATGTCCTAAAAAAAGAATTCAAATTTGTAAAATTAAAATTTCTGAAAATTGGTATTAAATATTCAAGTATTTTGAATAAAATTATTATCAGAGAAAATTAAAGCATTTCAAAGAGTATTTTAAGCGCCGCCGTTTTTGTTGGTAAGTGTCGTGAAGGCGATCAAACAGACATATGGAATAGTTAATATGTATGTGTGTGAGCCATATAAATAAAAATTAAAATTTTTTTGTCTTGGATCAGCACGCAGGAGATGACTCCTACACATGCGATAAATGTTGCTGGAACTAGAAGAAAGGGATAGTTAGAGAAATGACAGAAGGTGAAGATTCACTGTCTTTCAAGTCTGCTTTTGCACGTTCTTCATCTTCTCGCAGTGTTGAAGCGCCTCTGATGTCAAGGTGACGTATTAAATTTTGAAGCTTCGTTTTAGTAGCCACTTTTAGCTATTATTTTAATTCGCCGGTGCGACCCAATACCAACAAGGAGGGCGTTCTGATGTGCCTGTGCATTCTTTACAGCTGAGAGCGATACTGTCCAATGACCAATTACTATGCCTTCGCCACTGAAACCTTCCGACAACTGATTCAAAGATACACTAATGCATATCAGAAAAAAATGTTAGATGTTTTTATGATTTAATCTGAAACTGACGTCGAACCCCATATGAAACCATCGGAGGTCCATAGCTCGAAAAATATGCGTTGCCAACACTTTTATCGATACATTTTCACTCTATCTAATTTTTTTTCCATTTGGTGAAGTGTCTAGATTTGTGGCAAATAAAATTTAATCATACTCGGCTGACTAAGCATTTATTTGCTTCCGATTTCACTTGTTAAAAATATCGGACGGCGATAATGTGTTAATAAGAGAATTTCACTTTAAGTTTGCCTAAAGCGCATGATACACGCATTAATATTCAGCTTTGTGTTATTTTATATAATGAAGCCTCTGACACACTACGTCAACATTTCTCATCAATATTCATTTTTTTTTTTTGGGTTTTTCAAGTGCAAACATATAGAAGTTTCCGGTGGCAAAACATTTTTTGAAGTTACCGACAGCAAAATACATACAGTCTAAGGAAAAAGTCTAAATACACGTCCTAATTTTAGAGTTTTAGGAAGTTTGTAAAGAAAATGTAAAAAACATGTATGACAATATTTAGGGCACCAATAAGTAAGTTTATTTATAAAATGAAAATGCAATTCATAAATACTGTAAACACAGTAATAACAAAAACGTTAAAAAATCGTAGGAAAAAAGTCTACATACAGTGGGGTAACTCCACGTAGTAAATGGAAAATTAAGAACAAAAGCAGGAAAACAACCGTTATTTTTTGTTTTAATTGCTTTTACAAGCACTATATTCATTTTAATTGAGAAAGTGATATCTTAAGAGGACAATATTTAAACTTTAATCGTAGAAAATGGAAAAAAGAAAAGAGATAGAGATTTCAGTTAGAAATGTAGTGGTTAATCTGCGGAAAGAAGGTAAATCTATTGGAGAAATTTCAAAAATAAATAAAAATATTATCCGAAATTATAAAATAACAAATAGTACTGAAAATATACCACGAACTGGTAGACCAAGAAAGCTTTCGAAACGCGATGTGAGCAGCATTCTAAAAGAAGTCAATCGGGATCCAAAGTTAAGTGCCCCAAAATTGGCGGAACACATTGAAAAATGTTCTAACATTATTGTAACACCAAGAACAGTTATGAACGCTTTACACGAGAACGGCTTTAAAAGCAGAGTAGCACGAAAAAAGCCATTAATTTCAGCAAAAAACCGTAAACTTCGACTTGAGTTTGCTAAGGCGCATCTAAACAAGGGTATGGATTTTTGGAATCGCATTATATTTACTGATGAAAGTAAATACATTTTTGGAAATGATGGTCGATCCAAGGTTTGGAGAAAACCTAACACTGCGCTTGATCCAAAAAATACTATACCTACAGTGAAACATGGTGGTGGCAGTGTTATGGTTTGGGGCGCTATGGCATCATCTGGAGTGGGTCGGATGGTGTTTGTCGAAGGCAATATGGATCGCTATCAATATAAAAATATATTGGAACAAAATCTAAAGTTATCCGTTGATAGTTTAGGCCTGCGCTATCAGTTGGTTTTCCAACAAGACAACGATCAGAAGCATACCGCTCACGTTGTTCGAGACTGGCTTTTGTATTATGCTCCAAGGCAACTGAATTCTCCACCACAATCATCAGATTTGAACCCGATCGAGCACGTATGGGAAGTTCTCGAAAAAATGGTGCGAAAATATGACATAAGCAGTCGCCAAAGTCTGAAAACTGCTCTTGTACGCGCATGGGATGAAATCACACCAGATATAACAGCAAATTTGGTTAATTCGATGCCCCGTCGTCTTCAAGCAATAATTGATGCCCAGGGTGGACCAACCAAATACTGAAAGCTTTCTACCTTTGTGTTTTTATATTAAAAACGTTAACTTAATGTTTAATTTTGTTGCTGTATGTAGACTTTTTTCCTGTGAATTTTATATGTTTTTATTGTTTTTGTTTTTATAATACTTTTGAATTACATTTTTAATTTAAAAACAAAACTATTTATTGGTGCCTTAAATGTTACAATAAAATTTTCCTTAAAATTCTTTACAAATTTCCTAAAAATCTAAAATAAGGGGGTGTATTTAGACTTTTTTCTTAGACTGTACATAAATATTTATTCCTTATTTATTAAAAAAAAACACTGATGACATTTTGCTTTTGTCACTATATTTTTTAATTTTCACGTCCCAAAAAGTCATTATTGAGCGATATTCTTCAATTAATTTGATTACAAAATTTTTTTACTATATTTTGTAATGCGTCACAACTACGATGTGCACTCAAAGTTACCAGAAATAAAATGAATATTGACAACAACACTGCCACACTACGTCAAACTGCTTCAATATTGTGATAAGTATCAAAACCATTTTTATATTCGTCAATATTACACCGAGCGTATATGAGTGACTATTTTTCGCACCCAATGACAAATATTGAAGCTGAACATTGATTGTGTATCATGCGCTTAAGAGTAGTAATACTCTTGTCAATTAACATGCCTACAGATTTCTACAAATGTAGAAAATGAGAATTTAATTTGGATATTTATACTTGGCGATGAAAACTGACAAATGAAAGTAAGTTGAATCTCCCAAATCAAGCGAGAAACAGAAAATTGTACTACTTACCTCCTCCAATGGAACTTTAAACGCAATAAATCTTGTTCCTTCTATATTTTTGCCTATTGGTGTGTAGTCTGTCCACCTTAAAAAGCATTAAAATATACACATATATGCAAATATATTCTAAGCCTACAAAAAAACTTACCGGTCCGGTATATTTCGAGACATATTTTGTATTGGTGGTAAAATTTATGTTTTAAATATACTCAACTACTTTATACTTAGAAAATACTAATTATTATCTTCTGTATTAATTATACTGAACAAGATAACACGCTTTATGTGTTATCGATGCAAAGCAATCGATAATTTACATAAAAGACTTTACATGCGGTTTATTATCAGCGTTGCCATTATCGTCATTTTTTATTTTTCTAATTTATGTATATGATGCATAGTCACAAAGAGTACGTACTCCCTCTAAAATCGGAGTTTAAGAATAACCAAGGATTTCTGATCGATATTTTTGCCTGCACAAGCCAGGCATCGACACACTGTCAAAAACAAACTACAAAAAAACCGGTTAATTTCAGCTTGTTGTACTTTTACACTTCAAACGCAATCTGACAGTCCACGTAATTATACGTACGATGCCAATTAGACAATTAGAAAGCGGTACTTTTTAAAAGTAGAAAAAAGTAAATTCTTGAAGACTGCAGTAATTTTAAGAAAAAATTTTGTAAAATGTAGGATTTGCTATAATTAACATTCGGAACTATCCACGCAGTGTTTTTTACCACAGATTAATTTTTTTCTAACTGATCTTGACAATGACTACTGTTGAGTTTGCAATGTTTTTTACTAACTATTTAAAAAAAAAAAACGAAACGCTCTAGAATTGCGACTTTTTTCTTTGCTTAATTTTTCACACTAGACTGAAAGCTATTCAAAGATATTGATAAGAATACAAAGATTTTATTACAGTTACTTAACAAATTTCGTATGTATATAAATTGCATGTAATATATACGTGCATATATATATCGCAATTTAAAGATTATGTACTGAGCAAACGAGTAAGGTAAAAAGAAATACTACACATACCTAAGTACATAAATATCATTTTAAAAATACTGCAGTTTTTTTTATCTGGGACCAGCACTCAGGAGATGACTCCTATATATGCGAAGCATTGTGCTGGAACTATAGAAAAGGGATAGTAGGAGAAACGACAGGTGAAGCTTAATTAATTATTTTACAGCTCTGCTTTCGCACGTTCTTTGTTTATACTTTTAGCAGTGCTGAAGCTTCGGTTCAGTAGCCATTTTTATTATTGTTTTACTTCGCCGGTGCTACACAATACCGACGAAGGAGGGCGTTCTGATGTGATTGTGGATTGCTATCAGCTGAAGCCGGTATTGTTCAGTGACCAGTGACTATGCCTTCGCCACTGAAACCTTCCGACAACAACTGACACACAAAGACACACTAATGCACATCAGAAAAATGCGAGATGTTTATTTTTATTTTAAAAATTTTTAGTCTGAAACTGGGGTTGAACCCATGTCTGTTTTTGGTTTAGTAGTCAACGTGCAGACTACCATCCATCGTGCCATCGCCACCCTCACAACAACTACTTTGTCTGACTTCACACGATTCATGTTTTAATGACATGATTCTTAACTTTTCTTCTTTGAACTCTCTTTGGTGTTCACAAAATTCATCTCATGTTGGCGACATGTACATATAGTTTGTGTGTATATTCAAATTAAGAGTGAGAAAGCAAAACGGACTGACAGTACTTGCACTTGAGTACTCGTTATCATTCCTCTCGTTACTCACGCCTATAAAGTAGCAATCATGTCAGTAAAACATGAGTCGTGTGAACTCAGACTTTACACGCCAGAAAAACAAACATTTTCAGCAGAAACATGGCAGCAAACTTATGTGATCAAATTTAACTGTAATATCAGTGGAATATAAAAAAAAAATATTTAAAATTTTTACGAATCAGTACGATATAATATTGCATTATAAACAGTGTTACTCAAATTGGGAGATTAGTATGTTATATTAATTACTTCACATTGGTTTTTTAAATATAAAAACTTAAATTCCTTTACATACAAACATTCGCAATTTATTTTAATGCAGTTTTTATTTATTTTTTCAAATTTGTGTTGTTTTCTATTATTTTCTTTTTGTTTACGCGTGTGAGTCGTGTTTTTCAATAAAATATTTTATTCGTTATTCATCTGATTTTAATTATGTTGATTTGTTTTACAGTTGTATAATTATATTTGTTTATTTGCTATTAATTCATTTTAATATTGATATACTCCCTTCCATGAGAAAAATTCTTATATTTAGTATAAATTGCAAAAAATAAACAAATAAAAATTCTGAAACAACTGCATAAGACTTGGGAAGAGAGTATTTCATATTAAAAATTACAAATCATTGTTATATTGATAATAACTTATCTCTTTTAGTTTAGTTTGAATTTTCCGTTTATTTTGTTTTATTTAATAAAATAATCTCATACATGACGTCTGTTACAGTTTTGTAAATTTTGGTGGACATTTTTATACATACATCAGGCATCCCCTGAACCACCAACAACTACAATATTTCCCCCATTGGGACCAATTTTGGGTGTATAAACTGTAGCATTAGGATCTAAATTGGAACCATTAGCATTTCCAACACCATTAGAAACTTGAGGACATGTTACTAAAACTGAAGCAGCTACAGAAACTGGTACGACTCCAGCACATTGCTGCTGAGAATGTGGAGCAACAACATATTCCCCAGACATTGTTTGTTGGACATAATCTGATGCTGCAGATGATACAATTACACGTCCTGTTAATTGTTGTTGAGCTTGAGCCGCACTAAGACTGCTTAGCATAGGAGAAGCTGGACCAGGACCAGTTTGTAACGGTGGTGTATCATTCATGCGTAACATTGAGCTTGCGCCAGTTGAACTACAAGCTGGTAAACATAAAGTATCAGTAGGCATGACAGCTAATAGTTGTGCTATTTTTGCCTTAAGATCATGAACCTCATCTTCCTTGGAGCGACGTAGGCCTTTGTATGAGAAAACAATTCAATCATATTAATATAAGAAAACAATGATATTATTACGCAAAATTCTTCTATGCAAAAAATTAGATATACATATTCAGTATCACTTTTTCAAACAAAACAAAGATTAACGTTTTGTGCATAGAGAAATTTACCGACTTTACAAGATTTGTTTAAAGAAAAAATTTCAGATTCTGTGTAAATTTCCCTTAGAATTATTATATTATATAATATAAAATTTTTATTTATAATACTCAACAAAGGATTTACGTATATGAAAATTTCTGTCATAAACCCATTGTAAATGTTTGATAAATTATAATTAACTCAGTAAGAATTTTAGTTCTTCAATATATTTACTTTCTGATATTTCCAATTGGCGTTTGGCATCCCCCAGAGCTGAGAATAAGTCCAGCTTAACTCTCGTCTCTGCCGAGAGATTTTTCTCTAAAGTGCAATTCTTATCTTGCATAGCTGCTAATGCGTTCATTAAAACATCGGTACCAGGTTGTATGGAGTCGCGATTACGTATTTCTTGTTCGAACATACGCAACTATTTATAAAAAACACAACAAATTAAAAAATCAAATAAATATTTAGGATCAAAATTTCGATACAGACTTCTTGTTCCCATTTACGGCCATGTTGTTCAGCCATCTGTTTGGCTTCTTCTACCACTTTTAAATCGCGTCTTAGATGTTTTACTTCCTCGTCCATCTGCTGTTTCCTTTGTTTACACTGGGAACTGCACTCCGGACGTGACGCCTTTTCTTCAGCCAACTTACGAGCTTTTTTTTCATTGTTGAGTTGCGCATCTAATGACTGTTTCTGTCGCCTCTCCTCGGCCAAGCGTCGTTCTACTGCCTGTAATTGTATCATGTCACTGTGCCTGGCATTGGTCAACTCATGCAGACGCTTCTCCAATTCGTCACATTCTTTCTGTTTGGCCTGCAAACAGGATTTTGTTGTCATATTGGTGTCCAATTTTTGTCTCAATTCATTTTCGATCTGTTTCATGTGACTAATTTCTGTGCGATATTTTTTTACATCGGCTTCCAATTTTTGGCATGATTCGCAAATCTTTGAGACGACCTTAGAAGCTAGATGAGATATGGTAGAGGTGGCCGAATTTGCGGATACACCCGATGATGATGAAGACGATGATGAGGAAGAGGACACGGAGGAAGCATCCGAATTTTGATGATTATTATGATGAGTATCCTTATTTGTATTATGGTTCTCTTTATTAGACGAGTCTTTTATATGAGAATGGTTATTGTTGCCACTGCTGATGCTGTTATTACTAATATTGTGATTATGGTGGTGATTGTCTTTGGAAGCGTTCTCCTTCTTTGAACGATTTCGTCGTCCTATATATGACCAGATTCGGATGTTAAAATGAAACTTACATGCACACACATATGTATGACAAATTATTGAACTTAAATTACCTTTAGATTTCTCCACCGGTTCCACTATTACAGCTTCTTCCGAATCCATATTTAAATTGACATTGCCATTTACATTATATGTTGATGACGATGTGGATGTACTTGACTTCTTACTGAATTTTGATTGGGATTCTTAAAAAGAATATTGGTTATATGAATATATATTATAAATTTATCTTTTATTACTTCGTAAAAATGTAATTTTTTAATTTAGGGATAACTTTGCTTAACTGAAAAAAATTTAATTAAATTCTACTTAATTCTCTTTTTTCTTTAATCAATGTTAATATGCACATATATTTCTATCATTGATTGTTTAGTGCCTTACTTTTTGTAATTAATAATAATTTTAATTTTATTGCCCGTAAAGATTTGTGTTTTTATGCTGAATTAAATATATAAATTTTAACAATCTATTTTTTTAAGCTTTAAGGTTTTTTCTCTTTTTATTTATAATTTTTATTATTATTTTTTTTTTTTTTTTAAAAAACTTCCTGAAGATGTTAACCGAAGGTTAACGAAATATCGAAAATAAATATAAAAATAATAAATAAAAAGAGAAAAAACCTTAAAGCTTAAAAAAATAGATTGTTAAAATAATAAAAAAGGTTAAAAAAAAGTATTAAGAAAAATTACATATAAATTATTAAAAAAAAATCCCTACTAGAATATTTCATCACGATTTCCTATATAACATATTTAATAGTTTCTGACGTTTTTATAGACACAATGAGTCAGTTTCTAACAATTTTTATAGCAAAAACTCACCATATTTATCTTTCTGTTGTGGTTGATGATAATTATTAATGTCCCATTCTGTTAATTTTTCTTTATTATTGTTATTATAATTCTGATGTTGCTGCTGATTGTTTTCATTGGTTTGATTTAATTGAAAATAGCTGTTATTTTTGTTGACGGTTTTTGCATGGGTTTCAATATCACCAGCATCTAAATTATTATGATTAGATGCTGCACCACCTTTTTGTTTATTTTCTTTATCCATACTACGTCGATGGTTTTTACCTCCTATTCCGCTGCCTCCTATTATATGACCATTCGAGGCTACAGTTGGGGGGTAATAAAAATTTTAAATAAATAAAATATTGATTTTTGCGAATAAAAAATTAATGTAATACAAGGTGTACAAAGTCAAGTCATGCTTCTACTATAAATTTTTGCTATAACAAAATTAAAACTACTCGTATATGACGCTCTCCAGTAGAGCTTATTAAGGAAAGTATAGAATTGGTTTCGGTTTATTTGACGCATGTACAGGGTGGGCCAAAAGTAATCACCCGATGTTCTTTTGCTGTAATTTTTTTTTAAGACAAATTTTGGCACTGCTTACGATATGGGCTAAGTGACCGCCGCCAGAGTTGATGACCATACATGCAGATCCAAAGGCTTTTATTAAATAAAATTATAGCAAAAAGACATCGGGTGATTACTTATGCACCGGGTGATTACTTTTGGCCCACCGTGTATATTAAAAATGTACTTAGTTGGGAAACGGCAAGTTTGATACAATTTCTTAAATTTAAAATTTTTTGGAAACACATGTTTGGAAACAATTTGTAAAAAAAAATTAGATTCACATATAGTGGCAGTTAATGTGTCAACTTTTTAATTTTGAACCATTTTAATTATTAATTTCGAAAAATCATAAACTTTGATTTTAACAAAAGTAGCTTATCTCCCACCTTCAAGTGCATATAAAGTCGGTTTATGAACATTTCTTTGTTATATGTTATAATTGTAAACAAATAAAACACTTAAAAAATTCATTTTAAATCGGGGATTTAAAAAGAAACACATTTGAATATATTGTTAATAATTAATGTAATTGTACTCAGATTAAATAGCACTATTGTAAATATGTTTTAACCTTAATGGAGGTATAAATTCTTGTAGTTATTTATTATTATTTTTAATTAATTTGCTTATTACTGTAAAATAGATTGGAAATAAAACAATTTAAAAAACAAACTCAGGGATTGAATTTTTAAAGAGAAAAAAAGACGGTGGCTTTGATATGAAGTATGAGGGTCATGGAGAATGCCTTCAATTAGAAATGAGTGGTTGATAATTGTATGATCAGTGGTGTGATATTGGAGTGAACGGTATTTGTAGTAAAATTGGCAGGAATGTAGGAAAATTTGTTATTTTTATATTTGTTTACTTTTGGTATAAGTGGAATTTAATGTATGCAGGTTTAAGTTTTCTGTTAGGAATGTGTTTTTTATTCGGATTATTTAATTTTTTTTTTGGTTAGCGGTACAGGTGCATGGAATACTTATGTCGATACATAAGAGTATATCGGTACATGGTTTACCGAAATATTGGAAGGTGTGAGCGACAGGAAAATAGGGAATTCGACGGGAAGCTATAAAAGGGCTAGAGAGTGTTATAGAGGGGGAGAAGAAATTGAGAAGGCATAGATATGACCACGCACGGGTGATTTGAATTGTGAATATTTTGAATTTAATTATTAATTACACGGGCATTAAGAGCCTGGGAAGCATATTTGAGATTTAAAAAAAGAAAATATAACGCTGTGCGCTTACTGCACAAAGCCCTGAAGGGGCTAAAGCGTGATACGCCTTCATATAGTTGAGAAAACCCCATAGAATTGTCTCCAAAGGGGGTACAACACGGTCGAGGAGCCGAGATATTAGAGAAGCGCCTTGTAGATGAACGGGTCAGTGAGAGTTTTTGTTGTGCTGAATTCCTGGAGAGGGCCTGTAGCTAGACGGCCACGCTTGAGGTACATATAGACCCGTGAAGAAGGGGTACGCAGAAGGAATGTCGCTGAAAGGACCAACAAAAAGATAAGAGTGCATAAGTCTTTTTATATGTGTTGTGAAAATCGTGGTGTTATCTAAAGAAATTTTTTTTTGCGTGATAGATATAAATAATTTTTGTTAGAATTTTCTTTATTATGTATGTATTTTCATAAGTTTTCTTGATAATGGCTATTTTTGAAAGATTAGGTTAAATTTTCAACAACATTTTTGTTTTTTTTTTTTGCAATAATTATAATTTGAGTCGGTACGCTGTTGTACCTAGTTTCGTTTATCAAGAATTTTCTGTTTGAAGGATTAAAGGGCAGAAGCGTGAAATCGGTAGCAACTGCAAAGTGGCAGAAAAGCACTACGCTTTAGAGAGCTCTCTCAAGTATAGCCATTTTATATCGAAAGAAGTTAAAAAGGTTCGAGGCTAATTCTGCAGCCTTAAAACTTGTGTGGCGTGTAGGCCTTTGAATAAAACAGTAAATTGTTTCGAACAGCTTATTTTGATAACGGAAACCGTTTTAATTTTTTTTATATATTTTGCGGGCAGATTAGCCCATATAGAGTCTGAAATTTTGTTGCAATTTAAAGTAAAAATAACTGTTTTATTGATTTAGAGTTAATAAGATTTTTATAGTTTTAATTTAAAAGAAAAAAAAAAATTATTGTTAATAAATTGTATGTATTGTGATTTGCAAAAATGATGTGTTAGTAAATTGGTGACAGGGGATTTTGAATGCGAAGGTGAGTGTGAGTGCACTACAGTGTGGGGTCATGAAGTTAAACTGAAGGGAATATAATGACCATGGTAGGGATAGGGCGGCTGGAAATTGAATTCAATTTCCCTAATAGAATTGTGACCATTAGTATAAAGTATCCGTTTATAGAATTTTTTTTTTATTAGAATTTTTTTATTCATGTGTTTCCGGGCTTAGGTGAGGGTTAAGAACACACCCCATTAATTCTCTGATCGACTAGCTGCCGGGTCTGATCACCTAAGTGCCAAGTGCGAAGCACGTAACAAGTTTTAACTTTAGAAAAGACTTCGATAGTTTTTCATATGTTCTTGTTTTTCATTAATACTTTCCTTCGAGATTAAATGTTTGTGTCGCGTGTAAATTTTACACTACATTAATTTGTATATACAAAATTAAAAAAAAATTATTTAAAAATTAAATAAATAATAAAAAAGCGATAAAATTTAATTTGATTTTAAAAGCATATAGTACACATAAAATTACCACCACTACCGCCACCAATTTGTATATAGCTTTTATCATCATTCGAAGAAGCTGATGATGATGTTGATGCAGTTGTTAGCGTTGAAGATAAATAGGCTGACGTTGATGTTGCATTGTTATTATTATTAAAAGTAGAGGAGGAGGTAGAATTAGAGGAAGAGGAGAAATTTGTGTTGGCAACACCTGTAGTAGTAGATGAAGCCATTGAAGCGGTATCATTTGTCGTTAAACTGTTACCGTTGTGATTATTTTGAATATGATGCTGATGATGTTCCTGCTGTTGATGATGATTATGTTGATGTTGGTTTTGTGCTAAAGCTACAGAACCATTTGCTGAAGCTATAGAATTTGATATTTGAGTATGAGCTGTTGTTAATGCAGCTCCTGTTCCTAACGTTGTATTTCCAATAACATGATTTGTTAAAGTTGTAAGAGCATTTGTATTTGTCGCCACCACAGCATGTGTATCTTCAGGCGGTGCAGGTTCTTCTTGTGGCAGTGCTTGTTGCAATAGCTGCATATAAAATTCATTTTCTTTTGCAACCTCCCGTTGCTTGCGCTGACGGATACGGTAACCTACATAGCTTTTGAAGCCAAAACCTAACGTTACTACTGGGTAACCAATGCTAAAATTTTTCAGGAAACAACAATTAAAAACAAATTAACATTTGGGATAAAATGTGGAATATTTACTACGATATTATTTTGCATTATTTCTCCTACTTACCAATGTGCTGCAAATGGCCTACATAAATCTAAGTGAGGCATGTGCCTGCTATCCTTCCATCTTATACCAGCCTCTAAATATACAAATAACATCCACAATATAATGGTAGGCAAGCAAATGCCTTTATCTGATATAAAGAAAACAATAAAATATATATATACCGGCAAGTTGAGAAATAATTTTATTTACCTGTATGCCAAACATATTGTACCCAAACATATGTACTGGCAGCAAATAATAACCAATTAACTGGTATAAAGAATAAACAAACCAAATCGGATGTTATGGCAATACAAACAAACAATACGGAAAATGCCTATAATGACAAAATTTTCATAAATAAAATAAATGTTGAAAAGTTTCAGCATACCAATCCTTTGTATTTAAATGAATCGTGCACGGAGCGCAGTAGTAACCAGAATGGCCATAAAAATTCAAATCGGAACATAAACATAAAATCTGCAGTTATCACAATGGCCCATAGTACCAAAAATTTCATATACAATACGGTTGTGCTAAAAAATAAATAAAAATTTATTTTAATACTTGCAATAATTATTGAGGAAATTTAAGAAAAATCATGTCGGTCGGAAGAGCTAGTTTATAATTACATATGTATGTATATATTATAGAATATTATTGACTGTTAAGGTAAAATTTTGAGTGAAATGATCGTGATTAAGGTGAATCGTCAAACTAGCTTCAATAGATTAAATAATGATATCTTAATCTAGAAATTAAAAATATAATCTGCAAATTCGACGGGAATATTGGTTTAGAGATACATATTTGCTTATTTTTTTACTGTTTGAATGTAATAAGTACTCACCTGCCATACATGCTTTCCGTTATTTTGTTCCGTTTTATAGGTCTCCGTAGTTTGCCACAATCGGCGTTACGACGCTTCATTTTGAAATTTGTAATTTTTTTCAATTTAAATATATAACCTTTTTGAAAAAAAAATAAATTTAGGTATATATCTTTTATTACTGCTTTATTTTACTTGTCGTTAATAAAGACGAAACAAGCTTTCAAGTATTGTTTTATATTTTCCAGTATGTATTCTAATTTGCAAAAAAATTATAAAAATTATTAGTGTTCTAATTATTTTGTTTAGTTGGTATTATTGTATTTATATATATATTGTGATTCTTTTAGCGTGTTGGTATTTTAAATTTCTACTACGAGTATATTAGAAAAACAAGTGTAGCCGTTTAAACGATTGTGATGAAAACATTGGCGTTAAGCTGTCCCAAACAAAAACGACGAGTAGGGGGTAATAATTATTTAACAATCGAAATAGCATGCGAATTTGAAAAAATAAAATCCAACAACAACTTTATATATATTTTGCGTTGGGTCTAATGTATGTAGTTTTCAATTACAAAAAAAATACTTATGTATATGTACGTATAATGCGTTTTTCGTCTCTACTATTTATTCTGTTTATAGACTTGGGCTATTTTTGTAAATATCAAATTGTAGTTGTTTGGTGAGTAGTTTCATTTCAAATCGTGTTGGTGTCGTTGATTACTACGAGAGTCAAAAGAATTCTTTTCTTTTATAATTCTTGCTTTGTTGATATTACGTTAAAACGTTATACATACTTTCCATTTGTATTACATATTTTGCAGGTTTTTTGTTTTGCTTTAACTTTTTTTTATGGAAATATATTTGCTGTTAAAAATTCAGTTGAATAGCCGTTGATGTTTTTAACGTTTTATTTATGACTATTGAAAATCATTTGCCAGTATTTCTCATTTAGATTTCAAACAAACATAAAAATTAGTTAAATGCACTTCAGCGCTAAATACCGTGCCGTTGACACTACTCCCTATGAATTCGTCTTTCTAATAATTTTAGTTGTTTTTTTCTTATTGCACACTTTTTTTAAGATTGTTGTTTTTATTTTCTTTTTGTTTATGTTTGCGATTTTCCTCCTCTCTTCTGCTTATTTTTTGCGGACTGCATATATTTATTGTTGCCCTATCTGTAATTAGAAAGAATTTAGAAAATAGAAATAAAATTACAGTGCGCTCGTGATAACGTCAACTAATTAAAACCGCGAGTGTAGATGTTTGTCAGATGTTGGCGTTTATAAATCAATATTATTTTTTATTGTTCATAAATCTAGAGCAATCAAAAAGAAAATCCAAAGAAAAATAAAAATGCTTTTCAGGACTAAAAGCAACAACAAAAAATGTTCCACGAGACCTTATTGTTGGAATTAAATGTTTTTTTTATTATAATCTGCTAGATAATTTAAGGTATTTTTTTAACATATGATTTCCGGCACATGTCAGCCGCGGCGAGTTACAGTGAATCAAAGTAATATTGGGACAAAGCTAAAATGATTTATGTGGAGATAATTAAGCACTATGTTAACTGATTTGAATGCAAAATTTTCATGCTTTTGTGTAGCTAACACTGTGCTAATTGCCATCTCAAAAGATTATGATTATTAAGTTTGTCAAAATTAATTTATAAATATTTATTCACAATAAGTTAAAAATGCAGTACAAAGTAATAATGGGACAGCTGACATCACTATACTATCTAGGCTTTATAACGGAACATTTTGCAAAAATTTTTTGTTTAAAAGTTGCTAGAGTGTATTACAGATTAATTTTTGATAAGTTTTTAAAGAAAATTAAAATATGGCGCCACGGGGTTCACAAACATCGCCTCAAATCAGGAAAAACCGTGACAAATATTGCGGAAATAGTAAATAAACCAAAATCTACAGTGTTTAACATCATAAAGCGATATGGAGGTACAGAAACTTTTCAAAATGTAGCAAAACCAAGCAAAAGAAAAATATTTTCCGACGCGGATGAACGATGGCTTATGCGACAAATCAAACAAAAACCCTACTTAAGCGCTCCCAGACTTGCTGCTGAAGCGGAAATACATCTAGCAAAGAAAGCTAATCCCGAAACGGTAAGAAATGTATTAAGGAAACACAATTATAATGGCCGGGTAGCTAGGAGAAAACCTTTTATTAATAAGGTTAATAAGCTTAAACGAGTGCGCTTTGCTAAAGACCACAGAAACAAGGATTTATCATTCTGGAATAAGGTAATATTCACTGACGAAAGCAAATATAACATATTCAGATCGGATGGAAGGTCATTCGTGTGGAGAAGACCAAATGAAGAACTGTCAGAAAAAAATTTGAGACCTACTGTTAAACATGGCTTGGGGTCAGTTATGGTGTGGGGTGCAATATCAGCAGCTGGTCCCGGTAACCTTCACATTATTGAAGGAATTATGGATCATAAATATTATATCAACATCCTGCGTGCTAATCTTGCAGAAACAGCAGAGAAATTGGGACTGGCGAATGATTATTACTTCTACCAAGACAATGACCCCAAGCATAAGGCTCACAATGTAAGGTGTTGGTTGCTTTACAATTGCCCACATGTGCTCGAAACGCCTCCGCAATCATCCGATCTCAATCCGATAGAGCACGTATGGGCCTATTTAGAAGAAAAATTAAGAAATTACCAAATAAGTTGCAAATCGGACCTAATTAGTGCTCTGAAAGAGGAATGGGGTAGAATAACCCCATAATTCTGTCAAAAACTTGTGAAATCTATGCCGTATCGATTGAAGGCTGTAATAGAGAAAAAAGGACTTCCAACTAAATATTAAACATTATATATTTAATACTTAACTTGTTACTTTATTACATTGCCCCATTATTACTTTGACAGGATTTTCTGTGTTGTTTTAGTTTTTTTGTTTTTATATCCCAGTGACGGTAGTCAATGTATTTTTTATTTATGTTCCTAATAAATAATAAAAATAAAAGTATAAATATAATTTTATTTTCTTCTTAAACCAATAAATTCAAAAAAATAATTCGAAAGTTATTGGATAAACAGCTTGTCCCATTATAACATTGAGGCACTGTACATGGTTCATTCGATCAGTTAAATTTTTTAGTGCATTTTCGAATAAATCAGGCCGTACGGCGTCAATACTGACTTGAATATTTGCTTCCAATGGTTCAAGAGTTGCTGGTTTGGCGGCATATGACTTAGCATAATTTCATAAATTCACTCACACTGGATCGATACCGCTCGCCGTCTACCTTAACGGCAGCTTCTGCTCATTTCGAAAGAATATCAATATTCACTTCTCTATACACATTTTGTTTTGTTGTTGATTTTGAATCGAGAAGGGTAAAATTAGTGCGAAAGGGATCAATATGTTGACTGTAAAATGGATGAAAGGCTCTATGAACTTCGCGAACAGATTTATTTTTTTTTAAATAAATTAAAACAATTTGGAAGCATTGACTTGTCTTTAAACGATTTATGATATCTTGCCAAAGCTTACTGAACAGATGTTATCTGTTAGTTATCGATACTTCTTATGCAGCCAAAAAAACGCCATATACTCGTATAATGTGAATAGAACTTTATAGTTTACAATATTATTAAAAGACTGTTGATGTAATGTGGTGTTGACATTATCCTGATAGCACTGTATTTAAATTTTGCTTTATTTACAGAAATTGAAAAAAAATCTGCAAAGCCAAAAAGAATAGAAAAAACCAATTACATAAAGTTTGCTTTCAAATGTCAATGTTCTTATTTGTATTGTAGGATATTTTCACTACCCGACTCTTCTCAGAGAAGACATGCCCTGACAAGTGGCCAATAAAACTTAAACTTGAACAAATATTCAACAGAATGTGTAATTCGAAATCGTGTCTGTATTTCGGTAATTTTTCTGGTTATATTGCCGCACATAGAAATGGGCAGTTGTTTCTTGCCTCTCCGGAATAGATTTTCTTTCTATATTTCTTAAATTCTCTTAACAGTCAGGTTCTTCGACAGAATAGGATTAACATCACTACAAATCAACATACACCTTTTTAGAAAATCGTTGTATAATAACATTAGTCAAGGTAAAAATTTAACAATAGGAGATAAGCGAGCGATTACCTCCACCACATACCCAAATGTTGACAAGAGTAAAAAATTTAGAAGTATTTCTTAACTTTTTTTATAATTCCAACTACAGAAGAAATAAAATGAATAAATTTTACTTTAACTCGGGATAGCCAAATTTGTTTCTTATTAACTTTAATATTAAAAGTAAAACAGTGATATGGATAATTTAATGAATCGAGCACGAGTTTTCATGTTCGTAACTGATTTTGCTATACAAACAAGTGCGAAATCATATTCGCATAAATAAAATATTTGTATGCTTTTATTATTAAATTTCTTAATAAAACAAAAAAGTTAGTTATATAAAGAAACAAATACCTTTCGGATAAATAAGCAATGAAATTAATGTATTTAAAACATGTTTTTAGAATTAATTTCTATAACATTTAAAATACTTAGATGACTTTTATTTTGTTGATACAGATGGCTTTCTGTCTTAAGCCCGTTAAACATTTGTTTAAAACTGTTAAAAGCACAGCAGGAAACAAAGGGGAGGGAAAATAAAGCGGGTGGTAATACGAAAGAGAAAGGAACACACAAGAATAATTTAAATAATTAACATTTGCCAAAAAGCAAACGAATTAAATAACAAATATGTATGTATATAAAATAAACTTAATAAGAAATATATACTATACTCGTACACATGTATGCATGTGATCTATATATGTACATACATACATATGTATGTATGTTTATATGGATTAAGTATGCATGTATGACAAAAAGTGGTTTTACATGAACTAAAAAACTTTATAATACATTTCACAAAAATAAAAAAAATTTGCAACAAAATTGAAACAAGTTGACATTGGAAAATATACTTACTTAATTTTGCTGCGAATTTAAGATAAAATAAAAAAATATTTATTTCAAACAATTAGTTACAAATCAACTCAATTACTTGTTGTGATAAACAATTTGTATTCTCAATATTCACAACTGTTGCCATACTAAAACAAACTGTGACTTGTCTCTTAGTTTATGAACCACTTTTAACTACACACATACATACATACATATTTAAAGTTAATACTTCCGGTTTCCTTGTTGTATAAATTTGCATTTAAATTCTTATAACGCTACAGTATTTATTTATACAAGATAAAAAATATATTTGTACAATTTCTACTGTTTCGTCCGGCCTTCATAATGAATACACCTCCATAGTTTATTAGTAAAACAAAAAAAATAACTATTTAACTATATTACCGCCTTTAGATTTTCTTCGACAGTTTTATATAGAACCATATAAACAGAATGAATGCACTTGACACCCCGTACTTTGTTTGGAGAGCTTGTTCAATAATGTTCTCTAAGTGAAACATGTTGTTTCTGCTTCAATGCCCGAAGATACTAGGAGGAAATTAAAACATGTTGTATTGGCTAGCAAGAGAGACTGCAGGAGATGGCAGAAATGATTTATAACAAATTTATCCTATGGCTACATCATCCTCATCATCAGCGCCGTCATCACTGTTTGTATATATATATATACATATACTTATGTATGGATATATTCTTGCAAATATACATACGTGTACATTCATATTTGCAACTGCACAAAAATCTCTAGAAGTTGTGTTAACAAGCAGTAAAAATAACTATCACTGGACGTGGTTTTAAGAGCAGACACAATATTTTGTATTGATTTGGAGAACAAATAAAGAAATAAAAAACACAAAAATATACGTACATACTTATACATATATACATATCGTATATACTATATACACTCTATAGGGAAAACAATCAAGTATATATTTAAAGTGGTAGCAATAAATATTAACTGCTCTACAAAATATTGATTCGCTTTATAAACTGGATTTTAATATTTCATTCTTTATTTGTTTTAGAAAGCTTTTATAAATCGACCATAATTTTTCTGAACAGGGGGAATTGAAATTCGGAGATCACGACCTTTATTGAAATTGGCTTCAAAATGCGGATACAATTTTATTTCTGGAAATGTAAATTAGAAATATAAAAATGACATGTGGAATACTATGTATGACAAATGTACATATAGCTTTAGGTGCGTTGTCAAACGTCTGCATTCTTCCCCCAATAAAGGAATAGCATTTAGACGAAAACGCTTTGCTTTTCTTACCGAATTTCTTCTTGGACCTATGAAATTCTTTTACTTAATGTGCAAAATGTGCCTACTATTTAGTAATACTACTAAAATTGTTTCCCTCTATTCTACTAGAAAGTAATTGCCCCTATGACCTTTAACACAACTAAACATTCTTTCATTGTAATAATTGTAATTCAAATAAAAAACACAATTTCTACAGATTTTCCTAAATATATGTGAAACTTAACACGCCTTGCTTTTACATGTAGATCACAACAATTATTATACAAAGGAGGAGTGGAAGGTTGAGTCTATTGACAGTATTGCTTTTCAATGCATTATTAATTATTAACACAGCAAATCTGATTAAAAAAGGATATTAAAGAGTGTAGAAAATAAAAATAAACTTAGAAATAGAAAAAATATATGTATGTATATACACAAGGAAGATAAGGAAAAACTTATATAGCAATATGGAAATAATTTAATAAAACTGATAAATATAGTTGAAAATTTGCTCATAAGTATTATCAGTATAAAGTACTGTACAAAAGTATGCTACATTTTAATGAGAGTTAGAGAGCAAAGAAGAAAAATCCATTTAACGGTTTAAAAACAATAATATATATGTACATACATACATATGTACATAATTAAAACATCTTGATTTTAATGCATATATTAGATGTAAGTACGTATATGTATGTATACGTATGCCTGTAAGTATGCATATGTATTTGTATGATGTGTGTATTTAGTGTGAGAAAACATGGAGCAAGAAAAATGTAAAGGAGGATGCCTTCCTAAACGTGAACTGCTTTGCAGTGTGACAATGTCTCATGTTCCTAAACGCTACCGTGCCATCTTTGACGATGCATTGCATTCTTAAAGTCATCAGATGCACAGTTGAAGCGCAAATAAACGCAACAAAAGCATCATTTACATTGCCGACAAAATGGCGACTAAAGCGGAAAGGTAAAAAATTTCAATGAAATAAATACTTAATTTCAATTAAATTATTTGATTAAATAATAATAATTATGCATATTAACTGCTTTCGAAAATTATTTTTTCCGCAGCATTGTTTTTTTTTTATAATGCAATGCAAAGACAGAGCCCAGCAAATTTCGAAATTTATATTTTATCGGATGCCGCAAATTTGACCAAAAGCTGTAAAATGGTTGGGAAACAATCTTGATGACCAAAATTTGCAAAAAAAAAAAGTTTAAGGAATGGCCTCCAAGATAAACCGATTCCCATATTCTTTTTTGTAGTAAATGAATAAGAAAATTTAACTACTCATAAACGCAAGTATGTTGCGGTGGCTTTGATATGAAGTATGAGGGTCGTGGAGAATGCCTTCAATTAGAAATGAGTGGTTGATAATTGTATGATCAGTGGTGTGATATTGGAGTGAACGGTATTTGTAGTAAAATTGGCAGGAATGTAGGAAAATTTGTTATTTTTATATTTGTTTACTTTTGGTATAAGTGGAATTTAATGTATGCAGGTTTAAGTTTTCTGTTAGGAATGTGTTATTTATTCGGATTATTTAATTTTTTTTTGGTTAGCGGTACAGGTGCATGGAATACTTATGTCGATACATAAGAGTATATCGGTACATGGTTTACCGAAATATTGGAAGGTGTGAGCGACAGGAAAATAGGGAATTCGACGGGAAGCTATAAAAGGGCTAGAAAGTGTTATAGAAGGGGAGAAGAAATTGAGAAGGCATAGAGATCACCACGCACGGGTGATTTGAATTGTGAATATTTTGAATTTAATTAATAATTACACGGGCATTAAGAGCCTGGGAAGCATATTTGAGATTTAAAAAAAGAAAAAATAACGCTGTGCGCTTACTGCATAAAGCCGTGAAGGGGCTAAAGCGCGATACGCCTTCATATAGTTGAGAAAACCCCATAGAATTGTCTCCAGGGTTAAGAACACACCCCATTAATTCTCTGATCACCTAAGTGCCAAGTGCGAAGCACGTAACAAGTAGGAGATGAAATACACGATGTTTTTGCAGTCCGACGATATAGATACAATAAAGAAAAACGCAGTATTTTTGCACCATAATATCTTCAGTAGTATCATAAGTTTTTACTCCACAATCGACATATCAATTTTATTTTAAACATTAGTCTTCTAAATCTAAATTCAATCGAAAAAGAATTCGGGAAAATAATCTCATTAATGTAAAGCAGTACTATAGTTTCTGGTTTTCTATTTTTTAATTGATTAAAAATACATGCTCTTTCTCTGTATTTCATTTACGATGAACTTGTTTGATTTCTTTACTGTAGAACGTGAGAGTGATTATTTATTTGGCTTGTTTTATTGTTGATTTTTCTGGTACTCAACCGAAACAAATATAAACATATGTACGTGTTTTTATGTATGCACAGGCGTATGAAAATGAAAAAAACTTAAGCTTAGGTGCTATTCTAATAATTAATATGTATTATATAATTAATTCTCTCCAATATTGTGCAGATGATCCTAATATTGTACCGTAGACAAATTGAAAAAAACGTAGTATGCGTATACGTGCTGTACAAAATATTATGTATACATATGGATATGTATGTATATATAAACATATAAATGAAGTAAAAATTTAAATGTGTGTTTTTATTTAAATCGAATCAAAAGAAGATAAACAAAACTAAAAAAATTTAAATAAAGAGATTGAGCAATAAGAATATAAGTACATAGATTTTTTTCAATCTTTATAAAAAAATATTATATTTGAAACATAAAATTCATACAAATTTTAAATTGTGTACAAAATGGTGAATATGGAAAAATTGAACATGAAACGCTTTAAAAGAAAATACCAGTAGAAATAACATTTTTTTCGTGCCATTGGCATTTCACACTAAATCGCATTTAATATTTAAATAGATTTGTTTGCAAATGTTTTACCTGATATTATCCTATTACGTAGTATATATACATACTTACATACTAAGTTTTTATTAATAAAAATGTTTTTTGCGTTTTCTTTAAGATAAATTTTACGTCATAATTAGAAAACAATCACGCATATTAGAATGTTGCTTTTTCCTCAAATAGGAAAATCAAGGTATGCAAATACTAGTAATTTAAATCAAAATATAAAAATATTGTATTTTAGAAAGAGCGCATGAAAGTAAATTTAGGAAGACAAGTCTTACTGAAAACAGCACAGATTAATGATATGAAAAAAGTTTACGAAAATGTGGTAAAAGAAAAAGCTAGGGGTTGGGGAGTAGAAATATGACGGAAAAAAATCAGCATCTATATCTATAAGAATTATATTCAGGGAAGAATGAAAAGAAAAAAAAAACAAAACCAATCGCAAAAGGAAAGCTAAAATTCCTTATTGCAAACATTAACATAATGTAATGGTATTAGCCAACCTTTCCGTAGAATATTAAAATCGCACATAAAAGCCAAATAACATGATTATCGCTTTCAATGTACAAATTTTTAAACACCCACACTCAAAGCAAATTTCAAGAAAAGTGAACATTAGGGGGCTCATTTTGAAAAAAGTCTATATTTATATATGCCATAAAAATGAATATTTTGTATCACCTTTTTCTATTATAACTTGCGCATTTATAGTACAAGTCCTTTATAAATATTAGACAATATCAAGGGCTCATTAGGTTAACATAGGTAAGTAAAACTTTAGCATGAGTCCTGAATTAAATATATATTTTCACGGTCTATTGGCACCTTAAAAAATGTATAGTACTTCTAGTTCATAATTTCTTCTTCATGTGACGGACGCTTCAACTTTAAAGCTAAAAAAGTTTAATAAATACCTAGAGGTAAAAAGAAGATAGGTACGCCCCTAGTGTATCCATAGATAAAAACGCCGAAAAAAAACTAATTCATAGTGTGTTGGTGAAAATGCCTACAGCGTAAAAGCGAAAGAAAAGCAGCAACAATATTTACAACAACTAAAACGACCAATTCATACCAACAATACTTGAAAGTGGCGCAAATGCAAAAATAAATAAATAAAAATATGAAAACTTACAAAACGGAAAATCAGAGAACATAATAATGTGGAAAATAAGGAAAAGAAATAGCAGAGAAAATATGAATAAACGGAGCTTTTTCTTTTTGTAACATAATGATGATGCTACGCATCTAACAAAAATAAAACATATACTATGTAATAGAAAGAATCCAAAAAAACCTAAAAACTTTTACACAATTTTTGCGTCAAAAGTAACACGCTATTTTCACAAATATATTTTTTACACAACTTTTTTTCTACTTTTGAAAATATTTTTAATCCAGGCATGTATTGTGCACAAGGTATATTTTTTATATTTGCTTAAAAAGCCTTTTGCACTTTTCCTTGTATCTTTTGTGCTTTTTTATATCGTGGCCACAAGTTTTTTTTTCAATCTTTGCATGTATAATTTAAAATTTTTACTATTGCAATTTATTTCTTATATTCACACTATTTTCTGTATATATTATATATCGTATTTTTATTTTTAAAAGCACTGTAATTTTTATTATAAACTTTCTTGCAATTTTTCACCTTTAATACAAAACAGCAAAAATTTTCTTGCTTCTTCTTTTTGTAACTGTTGACAAAGCAGCGTTTCTTTTAAACTATTTAATATTCGAGGAAATTGTAGCGATTTTTGTATCATTTCCTAAAGAAAAGTGTGGCCAGATCATATAATATTTAACTTATTTTTCATAAAAATTTTATTGATTTTTAAAATTAAATAGTTATAATTATTTGACTAATATATCAACAAACCTATTTTCATATAGAAAATATATAACATACAAAAAATATGATGACTTAAAAATAAATATAATAAATTTCTTTTTAACTGAACAATTTCAAATTTCAATTTTCTAAAATAAAATATAACAGAATAATAAATATTAATAACACTAATTATTTTAAGCCTAAGGTCTTTTTATCGTAGTAGTAAAATATTGTAGTAAGCAAATATTGAAATAAATATAAAATATATAAAAAGACCTTAGGCTTAAAATAATTAGTGTTATTAATATAAAAAAAAGGTCAAAAAACTAGAAAAATTATAGAATAATAAATATGTAAAAAAAAAGTTTCATATTGTACCCTCATTTTCCGTTTCGAACGGTCATAGCGCAACATAAAAAATTCGTTGTTTTATTTATTCTTTGCAATTCACTGCAGGTTGGGAATCCTTTTATAATTATAAAATTTTAGTAATATAATAATAAAAATGCAAAATAAATAGGTTTTGCAATAATTAATTGCAACTTGTATCACACTAATTTAATACGGTCTTTTTAAGTTATGTTACATTTAATAAAACGTTTACAGAAAATTTAAGGTTGAAAGCGAATTGACGAATTTGCCTTGCGACAACCTTGTATTATCTGTATCAGATGATGGACGAATTTTCTTGTAAATTAACTTGGTAATGAATTTGCCTTGCTGCTACCTTTTTAAATTGTTATCGCATTGCCACCTATTGTGTTTTTTTCTTAGCCCATTTCTTTTATTGTGAGTGGTGCCAAGTTCTTCTTCATGCATCTCTTTCCGGTTGTCGAATTTCTGCAGGCAGGGAACAATTTAGCTGTAGGAGCAGATTAATTTCAAAGTTTGGGAATTAAATTTTCTAATTAACTTATAAAAATGGCTTTTGGTGATGTTAAAACTCCACAAGGAGTGGAGGAATTGAACAATTTCTTAGCTAACAGCACCTACGTAAATGGGTAAGCAAATTCTCTCGTAGAAGTGTGGTTATGTTTATTAACAATTTCACACGTCTGCATATGTGTATATAAAATATTTACCTAATTTATTCTCATGAATACTCGAATACAGTTATGAACCCTCAAAAGCTGATATATCTGTGTTCGAAGCATTAGGCAAAGCACCCAAAGGTGATGTGCCACATGTACAACGTTGGTACCGTCACATTGCTTCTTTTGAGGCTAGCGAAAAGGCTGCGTGGGGCGGTTCACCTTTGCCACAAGTAGCCGGTGCTAATCCCACCGTTGCTGCTTCCGTTGCAGCCGCAGCCGCCGTTGAAGATGATGATGTCGATCTCTTTGGTTCGGATGAAGAAGAAGATGCTGAAGCTGAAAAAATCCGTGAAGAACGTGTAGCTGCTTATGCTGCTAAGAAATCTAAGAAACCTGCCTTGATTGCCAAATCCTCTGTATTGCTCGATGTCAAGCCTTGGGATGATGAGACTGATATGAAGGAAATGGAAAAAGAAGTGCGTAGCATCGAAATGGATGGCCTTTTGTGGGGTGCCTCCAAATTTGTGCCTGTTGGTTACGGTATTAACAAGTTACAAATTATGTGCGTCATTGAAGATGAGAAAGTTTCCATCGATTTGTTGACTGAAAAAATTCAAGAATTTGAAGATTTCGTACAATCCGTCGATATTGCTGCATTTAACAAGATCTAAGAAGCAACGACTCTATATATAAATTATAAGATTTTTTTAAAGGACTCGCATTGTGGCCAACACTTTGCAATAAAAGATTTTCATATTGTTTGAAAAAGAAAAATGCTGGATTATTTTTATCGTTCATTACTTTTCCATAATTATATTAACTTAGTAAGTTTTAGATTTGCTTCAATTTATCGACAGATTTATGTTCGAGTGTTGTATTTAATTTATTTAGAAACTTCAAAGAAACCAAAACCTAAGATCGAAAACATTGAGGTAGATTTTGGATTGAATATAGTGGCGTTTCTGAGAAATCGCTAAATAGGTTGATTGATATCATAACATATTAGTCAAGATTAAACAAAAAGAAGGAAGATACATATTGGTAAAATTAACTTGAAATAGGTGCATTGATTGAAAAGGTGTTCCTCTGTTTGAATAGAAAGAAAATGTTTGTAATAACAGGTGAGTCCTATATATTTTGCATTTAGATCATACAAAGGTAATAAATTGTATGTTATTTGAAGTTATTGATAAAAATATAAACATGGGAAAAAATCGTATAATAAAGTTTTATAAAAAAAAATCGGTCATTCGTCATATACTGTACATTGTACAATATAATTTTCAATATTGAGAAAAATATATTTGTTTCACTAATAAGAATTAATGAAATGATTAGAAATTATCCTCAATTTAACAAAACAACGTAAGTGAAATTAAAAATTTTTTCAGGAGAGCGGAAAAAACTGATTAAAATTTTTTAAGTTGATTGCCTTTTATAAAATTTATAGATGTAGTATAACTCTGCTAACTTTTCTGTAATTTAGTTTATAATAAAATCAAGCTTACAAATTCAATCAACAACAACTGCAGATAAGTTCATTAGTTTTTTTGTGATATCTCGAAAACTAAAATTCATAAAATTTTATTAATTAGTATAAACAACCGGACTTTTCAACTTTTTTACATAGGAAATTAGTTTCTCATCCGAACCTTTGGAATAAACGTTCAAGTGGCTGGGAGAAGATTGAACACGATGACGCTTACGAAGTATTCATTTGAAATGAATTAACAAAGCCCAAAAAAATACATTTTTGTACATACCTATATTTATAATATTCAAAGCAGGGTAAGATATTTTCACTCATGCGTATCACGATCACAAAAAATAAATAAAATTATTTATTAGTCTGTTTGGCTTCAAAAACACCATAAATTAATAAACAGAAAATTTAACCGTTACAATTAAAAGAAATTATAAAATTTTCATGCGAACTGGCAACGACTTAAATTTTTCGCACAAGTTTTTGTCTCAAGTCTTTCGTATTTTCTATTCAATATATTTGTTAAAGCTTCTCTTGCTTTAAAAATGTGCTTAAAAAGCTTTTCAAGTAAACAAGCTGATGTTATCACACAAAAATCTGCTGTATAAAAATCAATTAAATTAGTTTTAATAAGTTTAGCAAAGAGTGAGCATCTTTCTAGTTTATACAAATTTAGCCATAGTGATTTTTATACACTTATTTATTTAAATTAAATAAACGCTCATATATTTTCGTAAATATAATGGCAAATACTTTATTACATACCGTCTTAATCGCGAGCGTTTTTGCCGTAATTATAATTAATTTCTCCCATGCTGATATATCAGGTAACGAGAAATTCTAATAATGTGAAAATTAATAGTGTGTGTGGGATTTTTTTTTTTTGAAATTTGAATTTGTTACCGGCTTGTTTTTTTAGTATAAGAATTTTTTTGATGTTTATTTTTAAAATCATCAACACCTACCAGTTCCTTCTTTATTTAAATCCGTGTTTTTTATTAGTATTTTAATGTTTTATTGGTTAAAAAACAGCAGAAACTTGTTTCCATTTTATGTCTGTTATTATTAATATTAACAATAGGATGCAAAAAAATTTTTGACTGTAATTGACTACAAATAGCAGTTTCCTATTTGTTTAAGGTTTTCTCACAAACTAATTATAATTAAGCACTAATTTAATAAACTGTATGAATGAAATTTTCTGCTTTTTAATTTCTTTCTTTATAATTTATTTAAATATTTATATTACATATTCTAAACGGTAGCAGTTATAAATCAACTATAGTTTGAAAAACAAAAATGTTCAAATATGCAAATATATGTATGTATGGATATATAATTTATTTTATTTTATATACATACATAAAAAATATAATTTTGCAATGAAATGTATTACTATTACGATAATTCAAAATTGATTTGATTTAATTATTTCCTTAAATTTTATTTGGGGCATTCACAATGTCTATTATTAAGTCATATTGTCATAATCAGGTATGTGATGAAAATCGTTTTCGGCGTTAAAACGTTTTAAAATCGACAAATAGTGTGATGAATTTGTATGTGACGATTTCATATACCATCTTGTTTCATTGAAAAAAAGACGTTTTTAACATGTGACTCATTTCGATAATGCCAGTTAAAATTCGTTTTCAAATCGTTTAATTTTACTTGAACAAAATGTAAAGAAATATACAAAAAAAGTAAAAAAATAAATAAAAAATGATTATAAATCCGTCCTTATTTAAACGAAAATATTCAACAAATCTATTTAAATAAATACTAGTTAATATAGAAGTGAAATTTAGAAATTTAAATACCCACATTTCATCTGGCAAATTTAAGGGATCCATTTATCTCTTAAACGTTTTCTTAGAATATTTTCATCCTATTATTTTCTTCCAAGAGAATTAGCGAAATCGCAGCAAAAAAAGGCATTTTATAAATAAAAATGATAAAATATGTTGATACAAATTTTATTTTGTTTAAATATTTTACAAACATCACTCATATACACATATGTTTACATATTTTACAGTTGTATTATTAAATTTTATACAGTTATTTAGAGAAGATATGTGGAAACGAAACAAATATGGAATATGAAATCGATCGAAATTCATCACACTACTGTCGATTTCAAAAGACGATTTACTTTTTAAATCGATCGATTTCCATCACATCCCTGAATGTCTTAATATTTTTTTAAATAGTTTAAACAAATTGTTGTGCTGCAAACAATAAAGTCATGAAAGAATAAAACTTTTCGAGCTATTTTTATTGTTTTGTCATAAAATAACAGTGGAATCTGAGTCGTACACTGAATCATAGACAAGTGAGCAATTTGTTTGCGTAACTTATTTGGCTGGCAGCCAATTAAAGTTTATCTACTAGCCACCGTTCAAAAATTATTCATCTCATATCACTGGCAACACCTGCTTTCGATTATATTTGTTTCAACAATTTTATATGACAGGAAGCAATTTATATAATTTTAATTAAAAATGGAACTATAAGTCTTAAGACTTATTTACTTTATTAAAAAGTCGAATTATTGTAGTTTTTTCACTTGTTTTTAGCGTTTTGATATAAAACATTAAAAGTGTTTTTTTCGTAACGGCTGAATGAATTTTTTGCAATATTTCAATATTGCAAATGTTCATAATTATCATATTTTTTTGTGTTATTATTTTAAAACATATGATTTTTTTGACTACCTTGTGAATACCCCAATTATATGCATATTATATATTTTATTATAGGTATAATAAAGTAGTAATAACATGCTATAAATTAACTGCAGTATTGAATGATATTGTATGAAAATTTGTTCATTAAACTTTTTATGAATACGGCAGTTAATTTTTAATTATTACACATCCAAAAAAATTAAATTGTTGGGTGTCAGTCAATACCATAAGACATACTTTTAGTCCTTAAGTTTTAATATGAAAAGTACGTAACGTTCTGTTATTGGGGGAAGCCAATTGGCAATATTTTTTGTGATGGATCTCATATCTAACAAACACGTGCTTTTCCAATACCAGTTAATATAATTATACAGAAATCTATTTTTGTAAATTTTGAAGCGGTTCCGTCATATGTCGTTTTGTTTTCGTCACTATAATCAAACGTTTTTGCTGTACACATTTTTTTTTTACAAATTACAGGCTCCGTACGTTTGAAACAATTGATAAAAAATTTCCCATAGGTGTATAATTTATGTGTTATAACTGTTATAGATAAAAAATAGTTTTTTTATTATTTAGCAAAAAAAGTCGTATTTTAAACTGTTGTACAACTTGAAATAAAAATAGTTAATAGTTTGTTGTTTTGTGTGTGTGAATACAATATTAATTAAAGACACATAAAATACAATTTAAGTTAAAAATTTTGTTTATTTTACGTATCTAAGTATATACATACATTGTATATAAAAGAAAATCGGGGTATAACTCAAGAATGGGTGTACAGAATTTGAAATTTGGTATACTCATATTTTTTTATTTATAAAATGTTTATTAGATAAATTTCCATACAAAATTCAATCAATATATCTTCTATAAATACATAAAATTAATAAAGTAGATAGTCTGGTACTTTATAAAGGATGAAAAGGGTATAAATGTGGTAATCTATGAATTTGAGCATGTAGATACGTTAGGGACTGAATTAAGATACGGTATAATTTTTAGGCTGCTAAATTTGGCTTCGTGGATTGCATATAGGATAATTTTTTGGAGCAAAAAGGAGGCTAACATTTTACATCGAATTCGTGTCAGTTAAACAAATTAAAATATCAAAAAAAAAAAAAAAATATTTATTATATATGGATATGTTTTCCTCCTCAGTTATTGAGTTGCTTTTGTAATAAAATACTTTATGATATTTTCATACTTTTTGAGAATATCTGGGGTATGGGGGCCATTCGAAGTGTCATTGTTTGACATGTGAACAATTGTTATTGTTTGCTAGTAGAAGGTACGAAGTTAGTAAAAATGGAGCGCTACACGAATGAACAACGCATTCTCATTGTGAAATTGTTTTACCAAAATGTTTTGCGGCTACAGTTCGCAAATTGCGATCAATTTGGGATCACAATAATGCCCCAAAAGTGTCAACTGTAAAGAGATTAATGGATAAATTTGCCGAAACTGGGTCTGTTAGTGATGTAAAGACAACAACGCGCCTTCGACCAGGTCGATCGACCGTAAATGTCGCAGCTGTACGTGATGATGTCGCTCAAACTCCATCCACCTCAATTCGACACCGAGCTCAGCAAATTGGTGTCTCCAAATCCACTATGCAGCGAATTTTGACGAAAGATTTGCATCTTCATGCATACAAAGTTCAATTGACTCAGAAACTGAAGCCAGCTGACCATGGACAGCGAAGGGAGTTCGTTAAAATTTAAATCTCGCGTTTTTGTTGGGACACCCTATATAAAAAGATATTCCCAAAATAAATTCAGTTAATATAAAATACTACATGTGCACGGTATAAGATTTTGATATTCTTTTGTTTAATTTTTTTAATTTTTCATTTGATTCAAAATACATTAGTTATGCTGGTCAATGGCAAGCCTAGTGTAGATGAGAATAAAAATATAAAAATAGAAATGTGTGTGTGTTATAAAAGTAAACTCATGGATTGTTATGTTTTTGTTTATAGATTTTTTGATTTTTATGTTTGATATTCAACTTCAATTCTCGATTGAATAGTTGAAATTTAAACATATATTTCCTGGGTTTGTATTCAAAAATTAGGAAAAATCCACTGATGAGCTAAGTAAGCATTAGCGAAATATTACTATATGGATATGCTTTCCTCCTCAGTTATTGAGTTGCTTTTGTAATAAAATACTTTATGATATTTTCATACTTTATGAGAATATCATGGGGTATGTAATAATAAATTTCACATATAATTTTTAAGGGAAAAAAGCACAATTAGAATCATATATATAAAGAGATATTCCCAAAATAAATTCAGTTAATATAAAATAATTACTAATTTTACAAACTTACTTTTTCGATATTTCGCTTTCGATTTGTGTAGCTTCTTCAAGAAAATTTTTTTTTGTTTAAAAAGAATATTTTTAATGGTCATGCGTCGTTAACATTGAAAAAAACCTTCTTTTTTTGGTTTGATCGGGGATCTGAACCCCGAATTTTCTGGTTGCGGACTCAACAACCAACAGCACATAATACTCTGCCAACAGTTATTCATTTGAAGGCATGATTCCCTATTCTAATCAGACACTTTCAGAACAGGGTTTTCAGTACTTATCGTAGCTTTCGGAGAAACACAAATAACGATTAAAAAGTTGATATTTGTGCTGGTGGCAACATTTTACTTAATCACATATTCCTCTAGCTGCTGTTGCTGTATTCTTCGAAGAATATGTTCATGGTGGTTGTGCAGTAAGGGTTTCGAATAAATGGTGACTTAGCTAGTGGTAGTAGGAAAAGTTCTTCCTGGTACTAAATGCGTTTTTTTTTATCGGTGTTGAAAAGTTTAACGTTTACAATACAATTGTGTTTCTATAGCACCCACAGCGTAAAATATTGTTTATATAAACGTGTTCTAAAAGTGTGCAAATTTCGTTCAACTAATTTTTCAATTGGGTTAAAGATCTTAATCAATATTTTTTTTCTCAAGCAAGTTCCAGTTAGATGTGGGTTTTTTTGCATTTTGAAACCAGCACACGTAAGAACGTGAATTCTCCCAAATTTTTGAAAATCAATTTAATTCATAGCGATTAATGGATTGTTTGTTGATTTCGATATACATAAATTGGCGCACCAAATTTCTATTTAGTATTCTAGAAAAGCAGTGAAATGAAGGTAACGAAAGCATAGGTCGTAATGGATTTGCAGCTTTCGCTGATAAGCTGATTATTTCTTAAAGAAACTATGCACACTTTCTTTTCATAATATAATATAAATATTATTGAAAATTTTATTAAATTGCTAAAAGCAATTGTGGAGGAGTTTTGTAAAATGTATTTTTTTTTTCGTTATTTTCGAGGTCTTTTTGTTATTTTACAATTGAACATCACACATTTCAGACAACCACATACTACGTATGTACATATAAATAATATTATTATTCATTTTAATAATCAATAATTGTAATGGAAATATTGACATACATTCGTATGTGAAAAAAAAAAATTTATAATAAATTTAGTGTATGTGACTGATAGGCAAACAATTATTTACTTTAAATATTTACACTTTTTTTGTAAGTAATAATTAAACATAATATAAAAAAAATGATGTACGAGGGATGGCGAATAAATGTGCTTTAAAATACACGAAGATCACCATGTTGGGGAAAAATGTTTTGTAAATATGGCACACTGAGGTGATGAGCTTTCTTCCTGCGAATTGTATAATAATTGTAACAGGCGATGCTGACGGTAAAATATGATATGATAACTATAATCAGCAAACACGTACTGCAATTCGCAGATTGCCGATCTTAATATGTATGTATCTTAAGACTCCAATTCAATTGAACTTTTTGTTCAATACAACAGTTAGGAGACCTTGCGAACTTCTACATTTATTTGTCATGGAGTTAGCAGAGCTTGTCGAAGCAATTTTAATCCATTTCAATGTTATTAAATTCTACAACAAAATACTAAATACTTGGTAGCATCTGGTGTGAATTTGGAATTTTTAAACAAAATACCCAACAGTCATTGAAATTCATACAAAAATGTTTAATTTTTGAAAATTTCATTGCTTTAGGTGTTTGTGTTATTGAATTTTAATAAAGTCACATCATTAGCAATTCCACATATTTTCTCAAAATGATAAATCATTTTATTGAAAGCTGTGTGAGAGAAAAAAACTTAAAAATTAAACGCACGTATTCATATTTTCCAAATAATCTCACTAGTCTACCTTAAAGTGTTGTTTTGTTTTTTGCTTTTTTTTTTAAACAGATGCATTTTAAATCAGATTGTAAACGAGTTAACTTCTGCATCCATTAATTCTTGGGATGTTGCAAAACTAGTTGGCTGTCATCCTCATACTTGTACTTGTACTTGCATAGTCAGATTATACTGAAATATTCTCCGTTTAATAAAACATTACGCACACACACACACACGCACGCGTACACCAGTGGTTTCTCTTTTTGTATTATTTTTTCATTCATTTATTTATCGTATTTCAATATGTAAATTTTGTTCTGGTGTAGTTTAGAGTTCAGGGACGTTCAATATGACGAGGTGTAGCAGACAGTTTGTTTTTTAAGTTAAAACATTTATACTTAAATTTTTTTGATATCAATGCAAATTTTAAAAAGGCGTTTAATTTATGTTTTCTTTTTTTTTTTTTTTTCTTAAAAGATGACAGGAAATGCAACTGATCTTGGAATTTATTTTTTGCATAGCAAATGGGAAATTGTCGATAATAATGACAATTTAACAAGCGGACAGATGGACAGACAATTGGCTAATGACTTTGAGCGATTTTACTAATTGATTAATTACTATTGTCTATTGTTTGTTTTTGAGTATGAAATTGACAGCCAGCCAATTAATTTGTCTAAGCCGTAAATGCAATGAAAAGTTAATGAAATATACAATACTATTCCATTTATTTTTTTGAATAAAAAAGAAGCGTTTAAATGTGTTCAGTTCAAGTGCAGTTTTATTGGCTTTTTTTTAATTCAAAATACTTGGTCCCATGATTTTTCATATTCCAGAAAACAATAACAGAAATACAATGTGTTTCCTCTACAATTTCGTAGTTCGAATATTAATTTGTTTATTTATTTCTTAGTTATTACCTAATACAATCCTATAAGGCCAAAAAATAAAGCATTACAATAGAGGTTTATGTGTTTCTTGAGTTAGAAAAATAAATACATATCGCACACTAAATCATAAACAGTGACAACTCAAAAGTCATAAAGTTTTTAGGAGAGGCAAAAAACTATTTTTAGAAACATGATTGCAATTTTATAATTAAATTGTGTTCCACAGTAAAGAACATTCAGGTATGTGATGAAAATCGTTTTCGGCGTTAAAACGTTTTGAAATCGACAAATAGTGTGATAAATTTGTATGTGACGATTTGTTATGACGATTTCATATTCCATCTTGTTTCGTTGAAAAAAAAAGATGTTTTTAACATGTGACGCATTTCGATAATGTCAGTTTAAATTCGTTTTCAAATCGTTTAATTTTACTTGAGCAAAATGTAAAGAAATATACAAAAAAAGTAAAAAATAAATAAAAAAGCCGTCCTTATTTAAACGAAAATATTCAACAAATCTATTTAAATAAATACTAGTTAATATAGAAGTGAAATTTAAAAAATTAAATACCCACATTTCATCTGGCAAATTTAAAGGATCCGATTTATCTCTTAATTTATCTTTTAATTTATCTCTAATAATAGATTTTATACAGTTGTAATTAGAGAAGATATGTGGAAACGAAACAAATATGGAATATGAAATCGATCGAAATTCATCACACTACTGTCGATTTCAAATGACGATTTACTTTTCAAATCGATCGATTTCCATCACATACCTGATTATCTTTAAAGAAAGTTAACTTAATTGTTTTTAATTTTGTGCTATTATTATGAAAATGAGATATTTTGAGTTGTGACTCTTTCATTGTAATTTTTTCAGTGAGTTGTGTGTAGTATATCAGATTATGACTTTTTAATTGCAAATATGTTTTGATTTACTTTTTAAGTCACCTAACACTTACTAAATAGGAGACATAAAAAATAACCACAACATAAGGTTTTTGTTATTATGGTTTTCGCTGACTCTGCGTCATAACTCGCAAAATTTTCTGTTTTGTAAAATATTATTTTGAGTTCTTTTATCGATATCACCAAAAAAAATCTATTTAAAAAAAACTACGAGTTAGGGCCTTTCTACATCAGTCCATCGATATGTATGTTTTATTAAAATTATTTTTTTTTTCAGATTACAGAAACCAAATTAAAAAAGACAATTCATTTCATTAAAATGTACATATTAAATAATCTTTCAAAATTTCATTAAACTAATGACAAAGTAAGTTTTTATAATAAGCCTCATAGAAGTTTTCAGGAATATGATTTTTATCGACTAGTTCCTTTATATCTCGTTGCTTAATTGCTGATAGCTGTAGCTTTTCTGAGTAAAGAGAGCACAAGCTGGAATAGGTGTGTTCAAATAAATTTAGTTAAATATTTATTTTACCTATAGAACAATAAAAACCTTACAGAATTGTATTTTTTAAAAACTTCTTAAATACTTACTTGACACAATCCAAAGTTTTAAGAATCGTTGAGTTGCTTTTTATTACACACACCTTTGTACGAGAATCAGATTCTTCGCTTGAAATTTTTAGTGTAGATGTATAATGTTCAATATTTGGGTACGACATTTTCGACAGCTAAGTGAAAACTAAGGAATTAAATTTTGCATTAAACTTTTTGACAAATTTTTGAACTTTAAATGATGCACCACAAAATTTAACACTTTTTTCATTAATAGCGTCACAACTCGAAATAATACTATTAACGTGATATTAAAATATTAAGTTACTAATAAGCGCGCTGTCACAACTGAAAATAGTACTCGTGAGTTGATTACGTAAAACCGGCACAAATAACATAAAAACAGATAATAACGGTATTTTTCCAGTTAGAGATTTGTTCTGTGACCTCGATTATGCAATAAAAACGATTTTGAAAAATTTCGAGTTGTGACTGTTTATGATTTAGTGTGCGATATATACTTCGATATTTTAATATATGTACATATGTATGTAATATATATAACTATGTACAAATAAGATTAAAAAGGTAAATTCGGTTTAAATTCTAATGGAAATTTTTAAAGTATATAGAAATTGATATTCGAGTTAATACCGCCCGTACCAAACCTCACTTAATCTAATACCGTCCTGTTGATCAAGTGCGATATATAGGTCGGCAGGTTGCTGGATGTAAAGGTAGAGAAAGCTCCCAGCCCTCTTGGGTTGGGAATCGAACTTAGAACCCACAACTGATAAACTAGCACTAGACCCCATGTGCGCACCCATGTGCGATGTATAAAGCAAAACATTTTTATAATTAAAAAAAAAAACATACTAAAGAAACAACTCAATGAGCTTTAACCGCGTAGCCCTGGGGGAAAATCCAAAAACAATCAACATTTTTAATTAAACTAGGATGTTGAAAAATATCAGGACATGAAATTTCAAACGATTTCTGAAAACCGTGTTAATTGAATGATTTTTACAGCTCGTTGTAAATCCAGCCCAAGAAAGTTTGTACCGTGTAATTCATCAAAGTTATATTTGAGTTCCTGATCTATTGGATGGCTAATTCGGTGCAGCGATCTTTTTGTCTAGTATTCAGTAATAAGGTTGTGTTTTTCTAAAACTCCATTTAAAAATTTCAATATCAAAGACAGCTGAGTTTATTCGATGTATTTATAATGATTCGTAATATATTTAATATTTTTTTATTTATTAAATGTTACGTACATAAATATTATTAAGTGATCTAATTTATTGATTACATTTGAATTCAATCTTTTAAATTTAAACATTCGTGAGTGTTTGCCCTTTAAAACATTCTGGAAGAATTCAATATGCATACAAAAATGATTAAATAAAACCTGATTTTTTGTTTGTAACATCAAAAATATGATTAAAACTTTTTATTTTTGCGCTAAAAACGAAACGCCAAAAATATTTATAGACATTCAAATGTTAATTTAAATTTTAGGTCATTCTTTGATAACATTTGCCTGGTTTATTTGTAGAGAAATTTGGAATGATAATTTTTTTTTTTCATTTTATTTATTTCTTGTTTTAAATTTGCTCAATAGTATTTTATTTACTAGGAATTTTCAATAATAAATATTTCATTGTGTTTGTTATAAGTTAGAAGCGTTTTTATTGTCTGGTTGTTAATGAGTAAGTTTTACTTTTTTTCATAAGCGTAGGTAGCGGATAAGTGCGGCCCCTTCCCAAAAAGGAAAAATAAATGGTTTGACTACAAGATTCCACTACAAGATTCCTTTACGATTAAAATACTAAGAATTTTTCTTATCTCGACTTATGATCTTTTGTCAAAAGTTCACAAGAAATGTTATTCTAACGTTATTTTTCTATTTATTTTTTACAAAATAAGTTTAATAACTCTTGCGATATTATTTCGTATTTGACTGCATATTTCATATTTTTGTATAGATATTCTTGTCAATTTTCGAGTTTAGCATATCAAAGTTAAATGCTTTGTCTGTTGCTGGATATGTTTTTAAACATATTCTTAAGTACTACTATTGATACAGGTTTCATAGAATCGTAGTTAATTAGCAAAACAGTTTTGTAATTAATAATGAATAATGGAAGGTTTTGGTATCGGTATTCGATAGTGTAAATTATGGCATCGATTTCTGAATAATATACTATGTATATTTAACTTCCAATGATCAAATTAAGGAATATCATCAGACAGATCCAGAAATTTGGATGGGGTGAAAAGTCTTGGGTGGGCAGAAACGGGGTTTTAGTAACCCATGCCCTCCCTATCTACGCCAATGCTTTTATAGGTTTTATTTATTGCTGTCGCTTTATAGTTGTAGTTGTGATTGTGGCTTATATTTCATTATTTTAATGAAGCCATAAAAGTTTTCTTAATCGTGTTTGTGCTTTAATGACGCATCTTTTATACTGCAAACTTCTAAAAAATATGGAACTCGTAATACATAATGCAAATTATGTCCATAAACAAATTGTAGAGTCTCTTAAGTTTCAATCCATTTTATTTATTTATTCATTTATTAATTTCCATATGAATATGATAGCCCACAAGGCCAATTAATTATATTACACAGCAACAATTCCAGATTAATTGATAGTAGAGAAGAAAAAATCCCAAAATTCTCTCGATAACATTTGATTTATATTAAATTTAAAAATTAGAAAATAAAAGTAATATTATTGGTTTACAGCCAAAAAATATGAAGTATAGAAGAGCTATTTGTTTTTTTGTTGCCAAATTTTAATTAATAAATTATTATAATTGATGTCAGATTTATGCTATTTGTGTTTCGAATATATGAAAATTTATACTTTAACTTTTTATTGCTATCGCCTTGTGGTTTGAAGTTGTAGTTATTAAACTCAACTGATTTGAGAAAAAAATTATCTTGGTTTCGGCTTTTCCCCTAAATATTAGACTTCATTTCTATTAAAATTGGATTGAAAGTTATTTGAATTAATTTAGTTATATAAGTGCTATTGCTACTATAAATTTTTTTAGTGATGTTAATTCAGTTGATATAATGTATATTTTAATTGTATTTTTTCTTAATAGTTTAGTGATAATTTCTTAAATTTACTACATAAAAAATTTCAAAAATACCCCAGCAGCTGTTATCAATTTTAAAAACAACAAAAATTAAAAAAAAAACTATTAATAGCAAATTCAAAAATGGAATGATAAGAAGTAATAATAACACTGATTTTGCTTTTTTTTAATATTGAATATGATCAATAAATTTAATTTATTTTATTTTTCAGAAAAACCTGTAACTGATATTTGTTTAGGTTGTATTTGTGAAGCCATTAGCGGTTGCAATCAAACGAACTACTGCGGCGGTGGTGTTTGTGGTTTATTCCGTATCACCTGGGGGTATTGGGCCGATGGTGACAAATTGACTCTTAATAATGAAGATAAAGCCTCGTCGACTGGTGGGATTATTTTAAAATATATTTGATCAACTAAAGAAAATAAATGTTTATGCCTCTTTTTTCTCCTCAGCTTATGCAAACTGTGTTAATGATCCCTATTGTGCCGCCAATACCGTACAAAATTATATGCGTAAATATTCCCAAGATTGTAATAATGATAATGAGGTGAATTGTTATGATTATGCTGCCATTCACTTGTTGGGTGGCTACGGTTGCAAGGGAGAAATAAGTCAAAAATATGCGGATACCTTGTCCAATTGCTTAAAATCTTATAAAGGCATTGACGTGCGTACCAATTGAGTGTTATTTCTTTCAATTCATTGAAATATATTCTATAATATTTATGCCATCTTTTTATACACATAACAATTATGTTAATTAAGTTTTTTTATATAAATAAATATTTAATTTTATATTCATAAAGAACGAATAAAAAACATCAGTAAGCTTATGTTTGAAAATAAAATGAAATTAATTTAGTATTTAAGAGAGTTGAGCCAGCAGAGCTGTGGTTTCGATGGAGTTTTTAGAGCTGAGACTTTAGAACTGACATTACGGAGCCAAGTTGTCAAAGTTAAGGTACAAGAGCTAAATTATGGCATTCGATAGCGATCGATATTTCATTAGAATTTGAATGAAGATTTCGGGCGATATGGAATGCAGTAATTCGCTCTCAGATCGGAGCGATGATTTAAAGCTTTTCATAAGAATTTGTAATAAAACTTAATTTGAGCGAATGATTTTGCAACGGAAAAACTTGTTTCGAACAATTATTATGTATAAATAACTGACTGAATAACAGACTGCTTTTATAGATTTGTTTTTTTGACACTTCTAGCTTTTGTTTAATAAATTTCACGCTTTTGCACATTATCTTCCATAAGACATAGAGAAATTTTATGTCATTAGAATTTGTGGATAAACTTAACTCAATTCTAGCTTAGAGGTATGTACTCGTATATTTAAATGCTCTGCTGCTGCTGAATGTAGCGGAATTAAAATTATTTAGATTTTTTCATAATTTATTTAATAAAAAAAAATTCGAGCAGTGGCGGCAGTATTTGTTTAAAATTTGTCTAAAACTGAAAATTTTTTACATTATAATTTTTGTCCTTGCTACTTGGTAAGTAGCATCCTCGGTGTTTCTGATACGCGATATACTCACCTGGTAATCATTTTTCCAGCACACAAAACGTCTTCCAAAATACTAAAATGAAAACAAGTTTGTTTTTATTTTCTTCGTAACTAAATAACAATTTGTTATAATTTTTATTTAATATATATTATTTAACTATATGTTTATAATTATTTTATTTTCCTATTAATTTGATTTTTTAATTGATAATTGATTTTTAGAAAAAAAAACATTGCTTTTCAATTGTTGTAGGTATTGTTTTGAGTAAAATGGTATGTAATTTTAGCTTTAAAATGGTTATTTTCTTACTATGCCATTTGAACGGTTTCATTTAAATTTTTCTGATAGTTCAGTTTAATATTATTAAAACAGTTTAATTATGAAATCTAATTTAGAATATATTTATTGTGGTAATTGTTGTCTTTTAGTAAACATTTTCTTTAATAAAAATCAGAAATAAAAAATACATTTTCTTTTTAAAATTTCAGTAACAATTTTCTGTGTTCATTTATTATTTTCTTTTTTAAAATTTCTATTTTTAAAAACTTATAAAAAGGAACAAACTAATAATATTTCAATATATAAATATGTGTTTTAAAGTTATTTTTAAAAAATATAATTAAGAATTGTATGCAATTAATAAATTTCAGTTATTTATAATTCACGTTTTTTTTTGTAATAACTATTTTAAGGTATTAAATTTTATTAATTTCTTTTCTTTTAATATTAAACAACCTTTTTAGTAATGGAACATTTTTATTTAAATATTAATTGAAATGATTTTTTAATGTGAAATGAAATATGTGAATAAATACAAAATAAATAAATTTTTAATTTGGACCTAAATTGAAGTAATGTTTTAATGTGGTACAAAAGAACTGAAAATAAATACATTGTAATTAATTAAGAAAAATAAATCAATATTTTAACTAGACTTGAATCGAATTAATGTGTTAATGTGGTACAAAATTACTAAGAACTAATAATAAATAAATATTTTATTTAATTTTGATATAAATATTTCATTTAATATTGAGGTGTTGTGTGAATGTGGTACAAAGGGAATAAAAGTTAAGAAAATAAATTAACTAGATGAATAAAAAATTAAACTATCAGGCCTGTTCTGCAAATCACTTTTTGTCAAAGTGATTTGAAATCACGGAAATCACACAAAAATTTTAATAATCTCGTGATTTGAAATCGTCAGTCACTTGCTTATTTTTTCTATGTATTTCGTTTAGAATTTAATAAAAATGCTATAATATATTTCATGTGATTTGTTTTCTATTTATTTTTGTAATAAAATTGGGTTTGCTACATATAAAAACTTAAATATGAGCAAATGTGTAAGAACACTGCTTTTTTTTTGTAAATAATTGTTTTGCTTTGTTTAGCAATGCCGTGGTTTACATTTTCTTTTTAGTAGTCAGCTGCTTAATTTCTTCGAACATATTTTTGAGGTTGCCAAAGTAACACAGTCTTTAGAAATCATGTAAATATATAGATATTTCACCATCATGTTCTTTATTTAAGACAAACTTTATATATTGTTGTACGAAAAATCTAATAATGGTCAATAATTAAATCAATTTTGTGCAAATTTATAAATAAGTAAACGCGAAATTTAAGTAAATTTCGTTAATGAAAACACTGGCAACTTCGCAATTGTGCATCCATATGTAGGTATTTTGTTGTGCTAATAAAAAATTTATGGTTTGTTCCGCAAATGTTTTTTACATACTATTTTTTTAAATGATGTTTCTTAACGCAATTATTGACAATAAAGTAGCTACTGGCATTTTTATATTCTTTATTTCATCTAATATTTTAATTCACAATGCAAAAATATAAACAAATACAAAACATCAGCTGTTTTCTCGTGTTTTCGAAAAATTAAAACCACGCCGAAAAATGTAAAATCGCGTGATTTACTGAACAGCTTCAAATCGTCGGCGTGGTTTGAAAACGGTTCGTGATTTCAAATCACCTGGTTTGCAGAACAGGCCTGTATATTATTAAAAAATAAATAAATGCGTAATTAAGTACCCAAATGTGTCATAAAATTCTTAAAATAATATTGCAATAAAAAAAAAATTCGAGAATAAAATATATAAATAAATAAGTCAATAGAGAAGTGAATAAATAAATATAGAAAAAAATGAAAATCAAATGAAGAATAAAAAGTTTAGTCTTTAAAAAAAGTGCGGTGGTGGTACTTTTTAATCCCAAGCTCTTTTTTATAAGAGTTTGTAAAAAAGATTTTTTTTAAATGGAGTTGCTAAAAATTATAAAAAACTAACATTTTGGCGCTGTGTTTATTTGTAAATGTAACGTTTATGTGTTCAAGTGTAAAACTCGGCTTTAAAACAGTTTTTCTTTAAAAAAATTGTAACAAAATTTTTCTGTGAGTGTGCTGTTTTAAGATACATTATTTTCATGTGTTAAAAAGTGTTCAGACCTTTTCTCTTTATCTCTGCAAATGAAATTAAAATTTATAAACTTTTTTTTTGAATAAAAAAAGTCAATTGTTGCCATAAACATGTTAACTAAACTGTTTAACCCTAAGCGTATGCTAGACAGTTTATTGTAAATTTTTGACTTTTAAGTTATTCCTGTAGGAAAAAATATTAAAAAGGCATGAAAGTGGCAACATCTCCTAAACAAAATTTCAATAAAATTCAAAATAAACTTTTCCTATTCCACAAATCGTGCTGCTACTTTTGCACCTGAATATTATAATTCCAACGGTTTTTCGTTTAATTGATATGCCTTGAGTAAATTATATTCTTCTTGACCATTTTATATAATTTTTTTTAATTTTCAGTCTAAATCATTTAAATCTTCATTGAATTTTAGAACAATCGGTTTTTTTTTTAATTAAAACCAAAAACATTTATTTAAGCATTGTTTTGCTTCGTAATATATTTTATGCGACAGAAATGAAAATAAAATAAATAAACTATCCTACTATCACTTTCCTCTAGTTCCAGCACCATTTATCGCATATGTAGGAATCATCTCCTGAGTGCTGGTCCAAGATAAATAAAACAATTTGTGATTTAGTAATATTTCGAATTATTTAATGATAGTAAAAAAAACACTAATACTGTTTAATTTTTTTAAAATTTTTAGCCTTATTTTCTTATTGCGACACAGGAAATCACAGTCTGCTACAACTAAAGAAGATTATAAGGAAGTAGTATTTTGATTTGTTCATAAGGAGCATAAACAAGTAAGTCAACATTTTATTTAATTTATAATTATTAAAAATTATTTTAATTAAATTTGCAGTAAGAAAAGAACAAAAATTAAAAAATTTTATACACTTTTTTTATTCGAAAGGAAAGAAATTAAAATTTTTGAAATAAAAATATCAAGCTGTGCTTAAGAAATTTTAGAATTTAAACCAAAAACATACATACATTTTAAAATTTTAAAGGGCATTTCCATACTTCAATTGAAATAAGAAAAGAAACTATATATGTGATATATATTGTAGTCTTACTGCCGTATTTATAAAATTATTTTCTATTTATAAAAGATTTAAGAGATTTTTATGAATATGGATGGCAGTTATTTATTTGCATATAAATAAAATTCATTTCCTTAATGTTTTCTAAAGCAAAAATATTTTTACACATATGAGACCACTGTACAATAATTTAATATTGAAGTTAAAAAAAAACAAAAACAATTGAAAAGAACAATTTTAATACGAAATGATTTCTTTAATGAATATTTGGTACAAAATTTTTTTTTTTTTAATTTACATAGTTTAAATGTGTTGCTCAAAATGAAAAAGATTTATGTTTGTAAATGGATAATTGGCATTTAAGAGAATATTTTCTACTTTTTTTAATTAAATGAAAAAAATTTTTTTTTTAATTTTTGGTTGTAAAAAAACTTAATTAATTGTTTGTTAATCAATCACAATTTGATATTTTCTTTTTCACAAGAAATTTTGCATATTTTTTTAGTTATTTAGCAAATTTTTTGAAGATGTTTATTGGTATGCAGAAATTTTCTTAAATTCATTTTCACTAATAAATGTTTAATGCCAATTAATTTAAATTTTCTTTTTTCCTTTCATTTTCTTTTTTTTTTTCAATTAAGGAATTATTTTTCTATTTATTTCGAAATTATCTAATTATTTCTTGCAATTGCCATCATTGGCTAAGAGCAATTCTTTTGCTTCCTTTTTACTTTTTTTCTTTCCTTCTTTGGCAATTAATTTAGCCAGTCGTTCTTCTTCCTTGGCGAGACGTTTTTCTTCCTGGGAAAGAGAAAATTTAAAAGCAACGTTATGAAAACAGATTTTTTTTTTTTTGTTTTTCTTTAACGATTAACCTTTCTGGCTTCTTTTTCTGCTTTTAGTTTGAGTTTTTCCTCCTTTCGCCTTTCAACGGTTTCGTTTTTCTTATTGTCCGATTTTTCTTCTAAAAATGGGGAAAAAAAGAAGAAAAAATATAAATTATTAAGTTAAATTCCCCTGGTTTCCATTATTGACTTGCTATAACAAAGAATTTTTAAATATATAAAATCATAATATAAACTCCAACTGGCCTCATCCCTAAACACTATGATTTCCTCGTGCTAAACTGTATTGGGTTTTTTTTTTATATTTCAATTTTCATTATGGTTTAAGGCCGTAGAAAAACTCTTAAACAAGTGTTGGTTAAATTTTTAGAAAGTTGCTAGACATGAAATTATCAACAGTTCTCTGTTCTTTTATTTATTCATTGCTGAGAACAAATGATAATTTATTCATTCATACATGTATACACAATAATCATTTTCGAAAAGTAACAAAACAGTAAAAAAAAGGATATGAAAGGATTAAGGCGAATTGTAAAATTAACTGCATTTAAAAATAATAATAACAAAAAAATTCAAATTGGGCAAGCTCCCAATGTACATGTCTGCATTTTCGGTGGAATATAAGAAAATAAAATAAAAAATTATTTTACCGGAAGATTGTGCCATTGCGATAGGCAAATACGAGTGCAACAACAGAAATTTTCCATAATCATGGCTTCTTTTGTCGAACAGAATTTTCATTTCGATGCGTATCGTGATATATAAAAATTGTTTGAATGTAATATTTTCGTGATTGTATTATTATTTTTGCTTGTTATACATATGTATGTATGTGCATATGTAAATTCTAAATTTAATTTGTTAATAAATTCATTCGATCACTGATGAAAATCGAACAGCGTTCACAATAAAAGCATGTAGTTTATTGTTTCGCTGTAAGAATTTTCACAGCAAAATTAGTGTAAATCTATATGAAACGAATTTCCACACATTTAAACATGGCAACTGATTTCATTAATTTAAATGCATCCACTTTTTCTCCACTTTTCACATTTGCAATGAAAAATAGTAAAGCAATTGCCGGGAAAAATGAAAATATATGTCTGTAAACCCACAAAAGCCCTGCGAAACATTATTGTATATGAAAAATTAAAACTAAAACTAAAAAGAAAAAGAAAAAACTTTAAACAAAAAATGCACTTACTGTGATTATTGTTGCTGCAAAACAAAGGAAAACTTTTACTTGTTGTGAATGATGTTGTTAAAGTGGTATTGCCCGTTGTGTTATAACGAGCAGCGGACGATGATGATGATGATGATTTCGATGCTGTGGCCGACCCTGACGAGCACGTTGATGAGGAAGATTTTATAGATGTCGTTAATAATTTGTTGTTCGTGGTCGAAGTCGTTAATTTTGTTTGTGTTAATTTTAAATTTATGCTGTTTTTATTCGAATCGGTGTAATTCGATTTCCTTTCTTTCCGTTCTGTTGACAAAGCGGCGTAAGAGGTTTTATTTAGCGTGTGTTTGGTAGCAAGTGGACTTATTTTTGATGCTGCCGCTTTAAGGGGAGGTGGCGCTAATGCATTGTGGGAAGTACTTATGTGTATGTTCATGGGTCTTTTGGGTGGCGAGCTGGGTTCTTTAGTGCCTGCTGTAGTTTTCGCGATTGATTGTGTATCTGGACCCTGTTGGCTCGGTTTTGTATAAGAAGCATAACTAAAAAAGTGATTTAAGACATTAAAAAATATTTTGGCATATTTGAGAGAAAACTAACCGAAATCTTGGATTGCTTATATGTACCGGCGAGGGGTGTGGCACTTTGGCTGGGCTACGGAACTCTTTGATTGGCGGTAAACGATTTTGCAACTCCACTAATCGTCCTTTAGGGTGCCTTCTACCCGGATATGTGTGGGTTGTAGAGGGTGTAAAAGGTGTGTTAAAGTTGTTGGCGGTACTACTGCAAGAACTACTGGAAGATGAATTAGTCAAAGACTTTAAAGGTTTACGTGGTATGGCTCCCGAACAGCCCGATGGACAACCACTGTGATGAGAGTGAGCATGCCGCACATCTCTAGGTGACAATGAGCCGGGCGATGTTCCCGAACCTGAAGTAGACGTAGGCGAATGTGGCGATATGCTGGGCGTAGGTGGAGCCAGATGATTGTTTAAGATAATTGATGTCTGATTATATGAATATTGTGTGGGTGATACTGGCGAAACTGGTGACAACAGATCACTTGAAATGGAAGACGTTTTTGAGAAAACCGATGTAGCTGAAGAGGAACCCGTCGAGCTCATCGAATACAAACTGTCGGACTGGGAAACTCTGCCATTAGGACTACGCGGATAACGAGATGTGTTGTGCATGTAAAATGAATGATGACCGCTGTGAGCATCGTTCATCGAGTACGAGCTGGCCGAGGCTGTAACACCACCAGCCGTGACTCCCACAGAAGCCCAGCTTTTGGCACCCATGGAATAGCTACTAGCAGATTCTTGTATACGCCAAGTCCCCGAACTGGACGTCAGTCGATTTACACGAGCTCTGCAAATAACGCAACGCAATGGCAACAGTCTTTGGGCCACTGCACTTTGTATAGTTTTGACAAAACATCGGCGACACACTACACGATGCCCGCAGGGTGATGTTTGCATAGTGGCACGAGCATTAATACAAATGACACACTCATCTTCTTGTGATGTAGGGGGGTCAGGTTCGCTTTCTTCCAGTTTACTTAAAAGTTTGTCCTACAACGAAATGATTTTAAAAATTAATTAAATCAGCATTAAAAAAAAAAAAAAAAAAAAAAAAAAAAAAAAAAAAAAAAAAAAAAAAAAAAAAAAAAAAAAAAAAAAAAAAAAAAAAAAAAAAAAAGAGACATTGGCCTAAAAGTATGCTACATTTGTGGTAAAAGCTTAAAATTTTTTTAATGACTGAAATAAAATAAAATTTCTTAAATGCAACTAGTTTTGGATTTCAAATAACTTTTTTTAAATAAAAAGTTACTTTTTACAGCAGTTACTTTTTGAAAGAGTTGTCTAATTAATGACATTGAAATGTAATTTTTTTCTTAAACAAATTTTTATTTAATTTTTTCCTTCGAGGAGAATAACATGTAGAAAAAGTCAAAGAACTTGAAAAATAATGTCAAAGTTTAACAGTTGCGTGACTGTAATGTTTTTGCATTTTGAATTTCTTCAGACACTGTCAGGGGCGTTGCAAGCCGTTCGCCTTGGCCGAGTTCAAGACATAAATGTTTCACAATAAAAAAATCTCTATACCTCGGTCATTCACCCGTGTCATTGATTTTGTTTTTAAGTTCACTTAATTGAATGATTTTAGGTCTTTAACAAAACTTAAAAGAGAAAAAATAATGTTGTGAAGAAAAAACTATTTTGTGTCCCCAGCCAATTTTAATAAATTAACAAATCATAATGGCCTTCCGGTAATGAAACTAAACTTTTCATTGTGTTTATGATTCCTATCATTATTACCAGATAATTAAAAATTTTACGGACATAAAACTACTGTTGCAAATATTAAACAAAGCATAAAAGGCGATTAGTACTTTTGCATGGCAATTATTAAAATGAATACCTGTACGAGTGAAACAGAATGTGTGCATCTCTGCAAGCACAAACATAATTAGAAATTGGAAATATTAAGCGGTGGGAGAATTACATATCAGCTACACATGTGTTTGTCGAAATGTTAAGTATCGTTATCATCCATAATAAATAATGAGTTATGAAATGAGGCTCAGATAACATTCACTTCCATAAATTAGAATTTCCTGCAGGCTGAAACAACAACATCTTTCAATGTCAATGTCTTGTTTTATGTGATGATTGCAGGAGGAACTTCAGCTCCTATCTATACCTTGGCTGTGTTGGATATCCTACAAGGAGTGGAGTTGAAAAGGCTTTCAGATCCCTAAAGCCCGTATGACACTACATTTATTTTTTATTAATGAATATAAAATTGATAGAAAGGGACAGCAATAGATAAAGAAAAATATACGGTCAAACACGAAACTCAAAATCGCAGACATTGTGCATAAATCACCAAGTTGTCAACATATAAAAGATTTAAATTCGAAACGTCAATTTTAAGTTGAAACTTTTTAAATTTTTTTGACAGTTACTCATTTTTTTATCGATAACACTAGTGGAAGATTTGATGTTTTTGCATTTGTCATAATATGGTTGTATTCTTTGCAGGTGATTAATTTTTCCATTACAATATATTTGAGCTCTTCTCCAAAATTTGAACAAAGCAGAAAAAATGTAGTGTCATAAGAGCTTCACTGAATCTGAATGGTTTGAGATATACTTATTAATAAGTAGTAAATCAACTCTCAGCTTGTTTCCTCAGCTTTAAGCATTCACAGAAAAAGAAAATTAAAAAAATTTTAACAGAACAGACTTCTTAGCCTAGATACAATAGAAAACTTGTTACTCTTTTTTTTTTTTTTTTTTTTTTTTATCTAGGACCAGCACTCAGGAGATGACTCCTACACATGCGAAGCATTGTGCTGGAACTATAGGAAAGGGATAGTAGGAGAAACGACAGGAGGTGAAGCTTAATTAATTATTTTTGCAGCTCTGCTTTCGCACGTTCTTTGTTTATACTCGTAGCAGTGCTGAAGCTTCTTTAGTAGCCATTTTTATTATTATTTTACTTCGCCGGTGGTACACAATACCGACGAAGGAGGGCGTTCTGATGTGATTGTGGATTGCTATCAGCTGAAGCCGGTTTTGTTCAGTGACCAGTGACTATGCCTTCGCCACTGAAACCTTCCGACAACAACTGACACACAAAGACACACTAATGCAACATCAGAAAAATGCGAGATGTTTATTTATATTTTAAAATTTTTGGTCTGAAACTGTGGTTGAACCCAGGTCTGTTTTTGGATTCCTAGTCAACGTGCAGACTACCATCCATCGTGCCATCGCCACCCTCAAAAAAGAGAAGTAACACTCAGGCAATGATTGCCTACCAGGTGTTAACTTCTAGGAAACGAATAGTGATAGAGATTACAGGTGGTGAAGGGATAGATAGAAGAAGGCTTCATTATTTTTACAATACTGCTTTTGCACGTTTCTTGTTTAATAGCTGTGTTGCAGAGCCTGTGATATTAAGGAAACGCATTACATTTTTGAAGCTATATTTGGTAGACATTTTATTAATTATTTTACTTCGCCGATGATGCTACACAATACCGACGAAGGAGGGCGCTCTGATGCTACTTGTGGATTAGTGTCAGCTGAAGCCGGTACTGTTCAGTGACCAGTGACTATGCCTTCGCCACAGAAACAGTTCGACAACAACCAACACAAAACCCCACTACACACCACACCAGAAAAATGCGAAGTGGTTTTATAATTCAGTCTGAAACTGGGGTTGAACCCAGGACTTTTGGTTTTGTAGTCAACGTGCTAACTACCACAACCATCGCCACCCTCAATTTGGATGTAATGCAATTAACATCTTCTGGTTGGACGGTGAACGCGCTGAACTTCGCAACCATGTCACATTCTATAAATATCTTCTGTAAAAGCAAGCATATTCTGAGTAATCCAAATCCCTCGACCGCGCCCGCATTTGTTTGAGAAGAAACTACTCATACACTCCAGCACTTATGACCACAGAAAAATACTAAAAATACAGAACAACTGAAATCAGAAATCAATTACGAAAACTGCGTATTTCATTATTTAGTTTTTAAAGTTCAACCGACAACGAAAATTGCTGATCCAATTACTAACGTTGTATGGAAAAGTTTAACCTCTACGAATAAAAAATTTGTTTGGTTTGATTTTTGAGCATTAAAGTTATTGATTAATTCTGAATTAGTAATCGAAATGATTTTAAATTTTCGATTAAATAAATGATTGAAATTTTTTGGTAGTTACTTTTTTCAGTGAACAATGAAAACTACATCTTTAGGTTGTCGGTCATAATTAATAATTTTTTTTTCTGGCTTAGGATTTAAATTTTTTAATTAAAAAACAAAGGTAATTGTATCTTCTGTCATGAGCACTGGGTGATTATAATATTATTTTTCCTACGCCGAGTAATTAAAATTTTTGTTAATTCTCCCAACTGTTTTTTTAAGGAAATGTCTGAAATATTTTTTTTTTATTTTTAACATGTTGATTATGTATTTAATTGGTTGTAAGTCTTTATTTGTTACACCTTTTTTATTTTTATGGTTAAAACTCTATTTTTAAAATATCTACCTCCCGCTCTCCTTGCCGCTCCTTTGTTCTGTTGCAAAAACTATTGTAAAAGTCATTGCTATGCTTATCACAGTGAATTTGTCTTCCGATTATATTGTGAGGATTATTAAAAATATTTTTTTAAAAATTCAGGCGCGTGCTTTTGTCAAAATATTTTGAATTTATTTTGCATAGTTGATGGTGGCTGGTGAATAAATAATTAGTTATATTTCGTCATGCTTGCGATTAAGAAAAAACACTTTTAGTTCCGTGTACAACGACTAATTTTAAAATATTGATTGAGAATTCTAAACAACTGAAACGAAAAAAAATAATTTTTCGTACCCAAAAAAAAAAAAATATATATATAAAATTATTGAGATGGCATTTCTTGAGTTGATAATCGGTAATATTTTCAGTTAAATACAGACTATTTTTTTATTGTTATTAAATAGCTTGGTTATTTAGTTCTCAAATTTAGAAAATAATTTTTTTTTTGCTTTTCTAAATCATGCACTGAAGAACTTTTTGCGGTTTAAACAATACTTGAAATTATTTTTATTACTCCACCAGATACTTGATGGCAAGTTAAGGTCTAACTTGTTAGCATATTTGTGTTCAAAAGGTGTCACTTTTCTACAACTACTAGTGGCTGTTTTTAGTATTTAACAATTTGTTTAAAAATATTTTATATTTAATTTGACATAAAACTTTCCAGAAAATGTCTAGTAGAAGATGTATGTATGTATATAAGTAATTAGCTGAATTATTTACTGCTGCGTGATCATGAAATTGTATAATTTTAAATATGATTTCATCTGAATTATAATTGAAATTAGTTTAAGATGCAAGTTCAAGTGCAACAGCAACAAAGAAAAAAAACGCAAGTTATGCATTTTCATTAATACATACGAGGTGCACCCACAACTACTAAATTTAAATTTATTATAATTTTTATTAAAAAATTTCTAGAAAAAATTAAGTTTTGTTTTTGTTCCGTTCTCCAGTTGTTGTTTTTAGATTGCTGGATTTTTTTCTTAGACTAGTGCCCTCCTACGTATACAATGCATGCATTGGAACTAGTTGAAAAGGAATAGTGTAGAGAACAGACAGGTGGTGCTATTGTGCTATCCAAAATTTTGAAAAAACTTGAGGGCTTCAAAAAGTGTATTCGACAGATAATTTAGACATTATACGAAAGTGGGTCAATAAGTCCGCACATTTTTTGAATTTCCTGCACTTAACTGAAAGGGTGACATTGCTCATATCAACAGACATCTGTCAATTGGCTCCTGTCGCAATTTTAACATTTAGTTTGTTCATTGACAAGAGACTACCACCTGGTGATTTGAGGAGAAAATTTAATGATGAGTTGGGTATGAGATTGTTGTTCCCAACGTGGGTGACGCGTTTCGTCACAATCGACCACAAACGCAATCGTGTGACAATTTTGCAGAAATGTCTGACATTGTTCAATTGCAATATTCACTTTTTCCATCATTTTCTCCTCAAATGAAATTCAAAAACTCACATACTTATTGAGCCGCCCTCGTACTTTATATCCAAATGACTTTAAACTGCTAGTGGTGGGAACAGATCTGTTAGTTGCATAGCTGACAGTCTCGCTAGTATTTATAATTTTTATAATTTCTCATTAATATTTATAATGATACATCGTTGCAATCAAATCAATGTGTATTGTATTATGAACACTTACTGGAAACAATACTTCAAATATAGAGTATATAGAGAAGGGGGATGATAATAATTAACATATTCACAAATATCAGTTGGCACAATAAATAAATACGTTTTTTTTGTTAATCAAAATCGATAAAATTTTAAATAACAAGGAGTGCCAGTTTTATTTTCTAACAGAAAGAGAACTTTTTGAAATAGATTTTCATGTAAGACAATGTTTTTTACTAAATTCTCATTTTGGCATCAACATGATACTTTTGCTTTTATAATAAATCTTCTTTGTTTTTTTTCCCATAAAAAATATATGTATATATAATATATATTATATATATATATTTTTTATTAATTTTATTAATTAAATAATTTTAAGGAATACTCGATTGTCAGACGATTGTGTGTTTGTTGCTTAAATCTTTTGTGTTTTCGGTTTTATGTATCGGCTGTTGGGAGTTTGAAAAAAAAACGTTTCTTTAATTTTATTTGAAATATTTAAGCTACTAAATGCTGATGTTTATATTTCAGACACTTTGCTTCCTCTTGCGGACTTTTTGTTTAAAATAATTTTTTTATTTTGTTGTTTTTCAATAATTTTGTTTATAGCTGCAATTTTTATTACATTTTCGATTACTATAAAATAGTAGAATTATTTTTTGTTAATGTTTGTTTGCTGTTCTTTTTGTTTTGTGTTGTTATTATGCGAGTTTGAGCTGCAAATCAGTTTCATTTGAAACGCTTATTGTATCGGTTGTTAAATGCTATTCGTATAACGTCAAGAATTTAGATTTTTAAAATATACGTTATATTTGTGAGTGAAGAAAATAAATTATAAGAACTCGAAAATACTAAAAAGTTGTTATTGTAAATAATAAAATTTTATAATCATCTCTGCATTAATATTTAAAATAAAGGCAGTTAAATGAATTAATAAAGGTTTCCACGGAAACAATTAAATCAATGCCATTTGCATTTATCTTGACTTCATAGTACAAAAGAATCAATATCAATTACGAAAAAAACTAAAATTAATCCCTTGAAAAATAAAGAAATTTAAAAAGAAGAAATAAAAATAAAAAAAGCCTAGATAGAGAAAAAAATTTTTTTAATTGCATATAGAAATGATCTGTCATATTTATAAAAATACTCTTGAGTTAAAATATTTTTAAAATTATTAATTTTGTGGGGATTTTTGTTAAGTAACAATACGCTATTTTCAAAAAAAAGAAAAGCATTTCGAAGTTATTTTTTTAAGAATATAAATGCAATATTCACTAATTAGTGCAAATAATTGTATTGTGAAATACAATTGCATAATTAAGGGCTTGAGAAAAATGAAGTAAAACTAAAATTAATTAGGAAAAATAAACAAAACAAAAAAAAAACCAATAAATTAGCACACAATTTAAACATAACAAATAAAAGATAAATCATTAGAAAATAAATATAATTTATTAAATCTATAAAAGCTGGGGAGAATGTGTTAATTTTAGAATTAAATTGAAAGTTATATAAAATTGCTATTTGAACAAAACACTTAATAATACATTTGCAATGAAGACTTAAATTAAATTTAAATTGAAAAGCTAAACTGGAAGTATAATTTAATTAAAATAAATTCAAAAGCGAAATAAATTCGTTTGCAGAATAATAAAAAAATTGAAGTTTAGGAAAAAAAAAATTTTTAAACGAGAAGCTAATTAAAAAAAAAAAATAACTAAAAAAATTAACAAATAATGGAAAAAATAAATAAATAGGCAAAAATAAAGAAGTAGATAAGTGAATGCACAAATAAACAAATAATAAATATAAGATTAAAGAAGTAAATATTGAAATAAAAAATTGCATTTGCGAACTTCTTATCGCAATATATAAAACTAAAGAAATACATTAAGAAATTGAAAAGTTTTGCGGTACAAAAAAAGGATAATCTTTTAATAAAATATTAATAAAACCATGACATTAGCGACTGTCTCAACTTTATGTGGGATTTATACGTTTTTATTGTGTAAGTTTAACATTCAAATTGATTAATTTTTCTATAAATTATAACTTACAATCAAATGCATATTCTAATTAATAAATATAATCAAGAGTTCAAAGTCGACTGAACTTGAGAAGCTAAACCGTTTCTAGGCATACATATATTTTTATATTCATTCAATATCGATAAAAATTTCAATAGAATTCAAATAGAGTTTAAGTATTAAAATTTTATTATTAAAAAAAACAACTTAATAGTATCAAACGTAAAGTAAAGTATCAGTGCAAGAATTATCAGGGCTGTCAAAAAAAAAAAATACTTTGGTGTCAAGAAATCCAATGTTATCGGTTTTATGTTCGAACTAGAAATAATGTCGGTTTTAGGTGTCACAGAAATAAATGTTATCGGATTTTTATTGGAAATAAACCAAGCAGCCGACTGCTGTCGGTTTTCATTTGCAATCATTTAATTTTATTAATTCCATCAGATATTTTGTTAAAATATTGTACATTTATTTACTTAAAGTAATTAAAAACTACATTTTTCATTTTGTTTTTGTTTGCAAGTTAATTTTTTTGCGAAAATGTAAGTAAATTTTAGTTGATAAATTTGTAAAAAAGAAGTATTTATCTCCATGTTTTTATCCTTAATAGGGGACAACATAAAAATAAAAAATTTTTTATTGCTATAAATTTAATTTTAAACAGCAATTTTTCGAATATCAGTTTTATTTGCATTCGAAGATAACAAAACCGACACTTTTTCATGACACCAAATGAAACCAATATCGGTTTGCAAAACCGACAATCTGCAAAACCGACTTGGATTCTATGACAGCCCTGTATATGTCCATGCTAATCGCGTCCTCTCTCTGTGGTATTTGAGCACTAAAACTTTGGTGAAGTAAAATAATAAATTTGTGACAAAAAAAAATACTTGATATGTAGGACGTAAATTCAAAATAACAATTTTCCTGTTCTTCTCGCGGATCCCCTGCAAAGTTGCTACGGCCTCTCCATTTGGGAACCGTTGAGCTAAAGTGTACCTTGTCATTTAAAGTTTTATAATGCTAAGTTGCTCGGTATTGATTAGACATAACCATTATTTTAATTAAATAAACATAATTAATTAGGTTGATGAACTTAAAAATTTATTCTTTTTTTAAATAATGTCTGAAGCTGCCCATGAAGTATTCTTTATTCACTTTTTTAATATATGTACCTACTATATACATATGCACATATGTATGTAGATATAGATATGTACATACATAAGTATGTATGTATATGTACATAAATAAATTTTTTATTCAATACAAATAGTGTTACAATTCAACAATAAAAAAAGTGTTAATTTATGTATTTCAAACATAAACTAACCGGCTAAAAAAACCTCAGCAAACAAACAAAATGTTTATTTCCGTAATTTTTTAAGTTGTTAAATACGGCTAACAAAAAATGCAAAGTAAAAAAAAAATTAATAAAAATAAAAAAGAAATAAATGCCCTGATATAAACACATATGTATGTAAATAGTACATACACACATACATACATATGTACGTACTCGTATGTACTTGGTTGTTTTTTTCCTATTTTAATACAGTTGCTTTGTATTAAATATTAATAAATAAAACAACAACATCATAAAAAAAACGAAATAGCAAAAAACAGAGAGGAGCACGTTTATGTAGGAATACATGTGCGAATAAACATTCAGGCATGGAAAATATAGATTTAAAAATGGTAGAGTTCTAACTATAATTTATTTTCATTATTTATATGAACTAAAAAATTAGTTACATATGTATGTGTAAAATTGTTGTTAAAATACAGACATTTTTTTATGTATATTGTATGTATTTCTTTAACTTTGTGGACTTTGGTACTTTTTCCACAGTTTTTCTTTTATGCTGATAAATAATTTGGTAGCGTTGTTATATTTTATTTATTTGTTTTTATGGATCCGTGTCATAAAAGGTCGTACGATTTGACACCTCCCGATTATTTATTGTAGGGCCACATAAAGTAACTGTCTTATGATGATAAACCAGCAACAATAGACGTCTTGAGGAAAGGAAAGCTGTTAGAAAAAATTTGTTCGTAAACAACAGAGATGGACACATTGCCAAAAACATTTGCAAACGTTAATGCAATTTTGTCATCTTATAAAAATATTTTTTTTTTAAATTAATAACCAAAAGCAATACAAACTGCAGTTATTAAATCATCAAATTATTTTTGAGACTACTGCAATAAGTTTTTACTGATAAGATTTATTTGTGTGAAATGAATTGAAATCAAGAAAAAAACTCGTATTTTGAAAAAAAATCGATTTAGGGCCTTTCCAGATGAGACCAACGATATGTATGTGTATGAAAATATAATTATTCAATAATTACAGAAAGAACACAATAGCAGTAAATTTTCCATCTCTGCAATAAGAAATATTTAAAACATGTCTGTACATACGTACATAAGTATGTTTATACATATGTATGTACATACATATGTACGAAGATCGGATCGCAAACATTAACATTGGCAATGAATGTGCTTTATAAATCCCAAATCGTTTCGCAATTTTAATTATTCATTAACAAACTTGCTTCAATTAGATTTTAAAATATAATTAAATTATTCGGATTGCAATGAATTTAAAGATAAAAACAAAACTGATAATGATATACAATACATTTAATTGGGCCGATACTAATACCATCAATGATAAAAAATGTTACTTTTCTAATTTAAATAATAAAAACATTTACATATGTAACTCGCGTTTTTGGACCTTGTGATTCAAATGTTAAGCGAACGGAAGGGGACGACGACGATAAGCACAAATAAATTTAACAGGAGAAGCAAAATACCATCAAAATAACTTCTACGCTTAGGCATTTTTGAATTTTATAGATAATAACGTTATTTTTAATTGTAGACGTGCAAAATTTTACAGGAACATTTATTTTCATACTGTGCATCATAATCAATCAAAAAGTCGATAACGACTTTTTTATAACTTAGGGTTTTTTTGAAATCATGTGACGATATGTACGGTCAGAGACTAACGTTTAAATACAATTTGGAAAAAGGAAATATTTCGTAAAAATTGTTTATGAGGAAATTGTTTTAATATCATTATGATAAGCTGAGTAGTTAGCGTGTTGACGACCCGGGTTCGATTCCCAGTCAAGTCAGTAAAAAAATTTTTCATGCTTTTTTTTTTCCTCCAAATTATGAAGTCGTGTAAACATGTTAGTCTCTGACCATTGTTGCTTTTCTATTAGGTGTATTTAGTATTTTTCTATTTACGCTCGCATACGTTTTATGAATTACAATAAATGCTTAATCTATGTATGTATGTACATTCATGCGTACTATCCATATGCATACGTACATACAAATGAACGTGTATACATATGTACATACGTACATATATACATATGTATAATGTAATCAGTTTGTTTTTTGGCAAGCAATATAAAAGCAAGCTATTGATTTTATTAATTAGGTAATTTTTAATAATTAAATTTCTTTTCCAGCCGGTTCTCCCATAACTTATAGTGCCACACCGAGAGGTACCTGTTCGACATGTTGTGAAATTATAGAGAGAGATGACATTAAATTTATGTTGTACACAAGGTAAGTACAACTACCCTTTCAATGCCTCTGTGAATTATTGATGAAACAGCAAACAATTTCTCATATTGATTTTTAAATTTTATGTTCTATGAATTAATTTTTTATAATATTAATTGAATTTATAAAAATTGAATCGATGCCACAGGAGAAACTTAAAATAATTTCACGGGACCAGAGCTTAATTCGTGTATGCGTAATTTTTTGAGTGTATAAATATACCATGTTTTGTTTCTTAGGAAATTTAAACGATCACAACAACAAAATCCATTGATCTACTAAAGGTACAAGATTTAAAACGTCTACAATAACAGTTTACTGTGAAGCGTAAAAACTGTCGTTTTCATTTCGTATTTCCTTTCAAATGGTTTCACTAATTAATAAAATCCTATTTTTTTCAAGTGTTTAAGGCGGAAAATAAAATGGGAAAATTCTATGCTCTCTTGTTGTCCACGGCCTTAGCTCGCTCTCAATAAAAATCTTAAGTGAGGCCATATAAAAGACATCAATATATTGTTTTTAAAAAAATCCCTTCATTACAATAACTAAAAAGCATTTAGTTTTTATTAAAAATTCTTCATTCCAAATAAAAATCATTGAATTAAAAAAGAAAAAACATTAAAAAGGTATACAAATATGTTAAATTTTTATTATTTATTTTTTGATATATATTTATTAAGCCTGAGGTCTTTTTTTTTATTTTATTTTGTTTTTTATTATTCGATATTTCGTTAACAGCTTGTTAACATCATCAGGAATAAATTTATATATAATATAAAATATAATATAAAATATAAAATTATTCCTGATGATGTTAACAAGCTGTTAACGAAATATCGAATAATAAAAAACAAAATAAAATAAAAAAAAAAGACCTCAGGCTTAATAAATATATATCAAAAAATATAATAAAAAAGGTCAATTAATAATATAATTAAAATTTTTATTATTTATTTAGTATTTTATTCTATTTTCAATAAAAATACTTTAAATCACTAAATAAATATTCAGATTTTCATTTAAGTACATATTTAAATTTATAAAAGGTAAGCAGAAGCATAAAAATATCGTAAACATTCAGCGTGGCATGCATGTTAATGAATTTGAATTGAGTAAAGTATTATGCACAACGAAATTGGTTTGCTCAGTATTTATAAAAACTATAGCATATCGTAGGGGATAAAACGATGATCGGTTGTAATATTCAAGTATCATCGATGGTGGTGAATTGCATAAAATTCTCGTATTCTATTTCTTCTGATATTCTGTATATAAGGATCGATTTTTACACTCCCCTTAAGTACTCTGTTATTGAGTACCAATACGCAAGTTGCTGTAACTGGTCGATGTTGGCTCGGTTGGTACAGTATTCTGTCTGTGGTTGTTGGGGTGTGCGTGTTAATTTTTCATATCTGTCGTCGTTTTCGACTCTCTCTCCACCATCGATAATTAGTGTTAGGTAGTAGGGGGTTTAATTCTCTCATATCTAATCTATCTGTTTATGTTACGTCTCTCTCAATCATCTCATCATTCGTATGTGAGATTATCTGGTGTTTTGGGACTTTTTCTGTTATTGTGTGTGTTGAGGTGCAGTCCATCTTCCATTCTTCCACTTTTCACAATCAGCACCACCGCCATCAACCATCCAACTTCTCTCAACAACATCCACATTTCTCCATGTCAGCCTGTTGTTGCATCTGACTCAACACAATCCTCACTACACATTATCTTATCCGTCTTACGCACACAATCGTCGCCGACGCCCCCACCCCGGCACAACAATTTTAATAAAAAAGTGAATCTCATATTTTTTGGCAAATCCTTAGAAGAAAGCTTTTTCTATATTCCTAGGAGGGTTACGGATCACTCCTGTGCTGATACCCTCTCCCAAATCCGTTCCCTGATTGCTAGAATCTTTAGTAATGTTGGGAAATACGAGTAACTACCATTTTATATTATTAAATGGCTTTAGTTTCTTAATTATTTATTCAATTGACTTCAAATTAACATATACATGAGTAGAACAATCAACAATTGTTAAAAATATCATTTGAAACGTGTCCCGGTTTCAGACCGGAAGTTCTACAGTGAAATGCTTCAGTCAAAGCTGACGGTATGACTCTAATTGTGTGTATTGTATTGGCAATTCATTGTTTATTGTAAAAATTTATTAGCATTAGCATGAAGGTGTACAAAAGACCTTTAAACGAAGCAAAGAGTTTGGAAAGAACTAAAACACGAATCTTTCTCTATCTAATTCTGCCATCAGAAACCATTTTCATTGTGCATATTTTTTTAACATCGTTATTGCAAGCAAGTTCATTATTGAAAAAGAAAGCTCATCATTAGTGAGTGCATGTTTATAATAAATATTTAAACAAATTTTTATGCTTTAAAAGATTGTTTTGTAATAAAGATTTTTTTTCTAACATAATGCTTATTAATTAATATTGGCACAAAAACTCGTGAAAAATCTAGTAGTTTCAAATTACATGATTCTGATAGGCCTTTTACTTCTGAGGGAAGTAATATTTTTGGGCGCCAGTAGTGCGATTCAGTAACTTCTTGTTAACGATTTTACTGAATTGTAAATTTGATAATATTTTGTCGTTACACTCCAAACTACAGCTCCAACCTAATATACATTTTCCTATAGTTTAAATAAATAAAACACTTTTTTTTACTTTTACTTTCGTTTTATTTTTATCCATATGTATAGTAGATATGATAATCCAAAGTGAAAATAAACCTACTAAAATCAATAGGAAATATATGTATTTAATTTATGATATCATCGTGCTATGCGAAATTATATCCGTTCGTCACAGTTGTCTTTATGCAAAAAACTAAAATTGTTCAATCTAAATGCCATTTAATCAATTTACTTCCACTTAAACTTTTGTTTTGTTAATTTTTGTTTTCAGGAAAAATCAATTTCAATCGCAATTTTTATATTTAAATGATGAAAAACGTTTGCGCAAAAGCAATTTCAATTTCAATTATCCTTTGGCAATTTATTTGCATGGCTTCTCCGAGTTAGCGACGGGTGAAAAACAAAGTAGTCAAGAGGTTAAAGATGGTAAGTTTTTTTAATATTCATTCATTGCGAGCTTCCTCATGCACAACGAGCCAGCAAGTGCTTGCTTGTGCGTGCTTATGCTTGCACAAGCTTAATTGAAAAGGACAACTATTCCCAGCAGAAAATTAATTGCATATTTTATATTAAAGGCCTCGTTCATGTATATAAGCATGTATGTGTTTGTTTTTGTCTGTGTATGTAGTATGTGTTTTCTGTTTTCTTTTTAATTTGACAGCATTTTTAAAAAGCGACAATTACAATGTCATACTCGTCGATTGGAGTCCTTTAACTGCTGCACCCTGGTATACCAATTCTTTAGATAATTTTCCCATAGCTGGAAGATATGTGGCAAGATTTATACGTTTCCTTTTGGATCGCGGCTATCAAGTGAAAAAAATACATTTAATTGGTTTCAGTTTGGGAGCCGAAGTAGCTGGCTTTATAGGCAAACAGCTAAATGAATGGGACATTTATTTGCCCAGGGTAACAGGTTTGAATGAATTGAATAAATAAAGCAAAATAGCTGGGATTAAAAACAGTTGTACTGTTTCCCAATTGTTATTTAAGGCCTCGATCCTGCTTTACCCTTTTTTGAGGAAGGTGGGCCCTATCGCCATCTTAATCCTAGAATTGCTAAATTTGTGGACATTATACATACAGATGGTGGTATATTTGGCAATTTAGAGGCCATGGGTCATGCTGATTTCTATCCTAATGGTGGTCATGCTGTACAGCCTGGTTGCGCAAGGCAGGAAATTGCCAATAATCGTTGGTTTGGTATAATACGTAAGTAGCTGTTGTTGTTGTCATTGTAATTGTTGTAGCAGCTGCTGCTACTGTTTATGTATTGCAGCTGAAAAAATTGTCTTTTATTTTATTACGTACATAACTTTTTTTTCATATTTTATTGCCATCATAATGTGTGTGCATGGCGCAGTGGGCTGCAGCCATCGTCGTGCTTGGGAATATTTTATTGAATCTATTCATCGTCCTTTTGCTTTTCAAGCCAACAGATGTGAGCCTTCGAAGTTATTTGGCAGTTGTCGTTATGGCAATGGCAAAGCATTCATGGGCATGGGAGCTGACAAAAGGTGAGTGGGTGTTTTTTTTTTTTTTATTTTGAGATTTAAGGAAATTGAAAGATTGGCTTTTAAAACACAAGGCTGGAATTTTTTTTGCTTCAGAAAATCAAAATTCAACTTTAATTATACTGTTTATTGAAAGCAGAGGAAGATTGGATTTAATGCGATTTTTTTTTATCAATAAAAATTCTGCTGCATTATTGAGACATTTTTATCATATGTCGGAGTTCCTTATTAGCTTTTTTGTATACGCAAAGAAGTACGAGTATATCGAGGTTCCACCGAAAAATTAACTCAGAGCACCCGTAAATTAAATCGCATTTTGCCAAGTTTTTTTTATTTAGTTTTTTTGGAGATATCACTTTGTTGCTATTAAAGAGAGCAAACGCTTTAGAAAATATATCTCATTAAATCTCGAAAATGTTGTTTTGGGAATTTGATTTTGTTTTTCATTATGGCGTGGCGCGGCGTGACGTTCTTTGTCCCGTAAGGCTTTTAAAGTCAAAAGGGAGCTTTTTACGCTTTTTGGAAATTTATTTTTGAATTTTCTTTCAAGTTTTCCAAAAGACTTATTTCCTTTTAAAATTTAAAAGTTGGCATTTTATTTAAAATACCAACACGAATTATTTTACAGAGAAATTAAAACTTAAACGTATTATTTTCAATACAATTCCAAAATAAATTTAGGAAATCGTTTTAAATTTGTTCTTGGGCGTTTTAGTATTTAAAAAAAAAATCCGAAAATTTTTAAATTGTGGTTTTAATTTCTTTCGTACTCCCAAAAAAAAATTGTTTTTTTTAAAGTTTTTTAAACTTATTGCGTGCTACGTGGTTTTCATATAAATTTTGGGCGCTGAGTTCTTTGGCGAAAATTAAACTTCACATTTCTTCGAACCTAAAAAATAAATAAAAGAAAACAAACATAAAATTAAAAATTAAGAATGGATGATATTGTAAATGATACAACAAAATATAGTATTATAAATAGAGACACCCTACAAGTAAATTACAGAAAATTAATAATGAAATTGTAGAAGAATTATTTAAAAAGAAATATATAACAATAATAGAGAAAAATAAATTGAAAACAAATATTGCAATAGCTGCTAGATTGTATGAATTACCAAAGATTGAGAAGAATTTGTTCATTTATAAATACACCTTCATATGAGCTATGTAAATATGTATATAACAAATATCTTTAAAAGATTAAAAATAAATAATATAATATATAAAAAATTTTGATAATTTATTTTCATATAAATTTTGGTTTGTAATTTTTTCGAGTTTCAGAAGTCGTTGTTGGCGGTGTAGCTACCGCTTCTATACTCGTATATATATCAAAAATTTCGCTCAATTGCATTAGTTTCTATGTTTCTGGGTCGATTAGGGATTGCAAGAGAACGTTAGTTGCGTTGCCACAAAATTTGTGGTTGCCAAAAAATACTAAAAAAAGCACTGGAATTTTGGTAACTGTAGTGAATGCAGTTTCGATCAGTTTTCGATGCATTACCACTTTTAGCAGCTGGCAACTGAACAAACAGTTCGGTTGCAAATCCATAACCGAGTCATTATTGTATTTCACATCTCCTTTCTTCATTGGTATTTGAGCAGTGCAAAACGTCGGTGAAATTAATGGGTCGATTATGGATCGCAATCGAACTTCAGTTGCATTAATTTTCAATTATCAATTGATTTTTCGAAAAAAAATTTCTTTTTTTTAAAAAATTTAATGTGCTGTTTTATTCATTACAATCTATCGGGCTCCAAAAAAACATCCTTTACTTATACAGGGCGCCTGGTGGGAAATTTATATTTTCAAATGCGATTATTTCAAAAAGTAATAAACGGTGCGGATGGAGGGTGGCGCCGTTGGAATTATCGATTGTGCGGATTTGTCAGTCATGATATTGCAGTGGTCGAGTGAGCATCGCACGTTCGCTGTGGCCAAATTTTTTAAGAATATTGATTCTTGCGTAATTGCTCGTCGATAGTTTTGTTCAAAGTTCGGTATTCGGCGAATAAGTGATGGGCCGAGTGTAAATTAAATTCCTTCGTCGGTGCAGAGATTCCGCTATGAATGCCCCACGGCCAGGACCCAGTCAATCTTCAAGAAAACATTGAACTGATTGAATGCAGTTTAAGTGAAAATCCGCGGCTTTCAATACGGAAAAGAGCAACCTCACTGCGAGTTCGAAGAGCGATTATACCTGAAATTTTAAAAAATGATCTGAAGGAAAATAAAATCAGCATTTCTATTCTATTGTTTAATGTTCTTAATAAAACTTTGTGTCAATTATTACGTTTTCGTTACGTTTTTATTACGTATTCGGCGAATAAGTGATGGACCGACTGTAAATTTAATTCGTTCGTGGGTGCAAAGATTCCGCGCAACTGCATCGGCTATGAATGACCCACGGCCAGGGCCCAGTCGATCCGAAAACATTGAACTGCTTGAAAGCAGTTTACGTGAAAATCCGCGACTTTCAATATGGAAAAGAGCAGCCACACTGGGAGCGATTATTCATGACATTTTAATAAAGGAGCTGGATGACATAATTTTTAAAAAATAAAATTCGCATTTCCATTCTATCGTTCAATGCTCTTAAGAAAACTTTGTGTCAATTATTACGTTTTTTATTTAAGTTCGAAAATATAAATCTGCTGCCAGACAACCTTTATATGATCATCTTATCAAAAACGGGCACTGCGTTTAGCACACACAGTAGATCTAGTCCCACGTCCTTAATTGCACCAATTAGATTTTTTTGCAACTCTTATCAAACTTGAATCTATGTTTTCGAATTAAAGTTCACTAAAATAAATGACTTTTTTCAATAGTGCCATAATTTCTATCACCCTTCTTAAACTGAGAAGAAATTTCTTACCAATTTTTTTTTTGCAATTGTGCAGCAACTTTTACTACGTCATTTTTCAAATATGCGGCAATGACTTCCAAATACATAAAAAAAATGCTAAATTATGGTGCACTTGTACGAAAAAATGTCTGAATTTCTTTAACAAGTTTCTTCAAATTATGTCATCATCAATCACAAGAAGAATTTTAAAAGTGTAGATTAGCATTGTACTCGTAACTAAACTAAATTTAGTTATAGAATACCAAACATTGTATAAGATTTATTTTCATATCAAATGGCTGATTGATGGTGCCGAATACACAGATTTCTTTCTTAGCTTATTTACGTATGAAAAATCGTTTGTCTTATCTTTTCCTTATGCCAGATTACGTGGTGAATTCTTTCTACAAACAAATGATGATCCGCCGTATGGAAGAAATACTTTGGGAACTGTGAAAAAAGACAACAACATCAAAAATTCAGATGCATTAACATTGCTGCCAGGCACACAAAAACAAATGCACGAGTTGCTGCATCAGCAGCAGCAGCAGCTTAACAACAACGTGACAAGAGAAAGTGTACAGGGAAAAGGCAATGTGATGATGGATGTCGTTACTGCAACAATGACGGCAGCAATAAAATCTAATAGTGTGCAAGCAAAAGACTTAACATGGTCGGCAACTGCTGATGGCTGGAATAGTGTTAGTAGCGACAGTAAAACGAATCTGCCAACGTGACACCGTTTGAAAGGAAAATAAAAACATGCAATACAAATGCAACATTAGGATTAATAAACATGCATTGAAAAGAATAAACGTGTGATGAAACGATGGGAAATGCATTACTCTTCAGCAAGGTGGAAATGGAAATGTGAAGCACTGTACAGCAGGTCTTCGCTAAATGGAATGCATAACAAAATTGTCTATAAAAATATTTTCAAATAATTTTTTTTTATTGCTTAATTTTACCAGATTTCATAGTTTTACATATTTTTTAAGTAGAAGACTGTTGTTTTCCAGAATGTAGTCCTTCCCCCCCCCAAAAAAAAAACACAACAGACAAAGAAATAAATCAAACAGTGGACTTTCAACAAACTTAACACAAATTATTTATTTAAAAATATATACAGGGTGTCCGCCGGGAAGGTATACTACTTTGTTTGTTTATAATTTTTGATTAAATGAAAGAGAATGGATCTTATATTGATAAATGTTTTATTTAATGTCGGCAATTGTGTATGGAATACAATATCAGATAAATGTCCGCCTCTGTTAGCCTCACAAATGCGAGCCCTTTTGAGCACATTTCTCATTACATTCTCACACATTTCACGCGGTATTTCATTAATTTCATCACGAATATTTTGTTTGAGTTGCTCAAGTGTTTCTTGTTTGTTTGCATAAACCTTACTTTTCAGATATCCCCACAAAAAGAAGTCCGGAGCAGTCAAATCAGGCGACCGTGGAGGCCAATCGACATCACCATTTCTTGAAATAACTTGTTGTGGAAAGAGATCTCGCAGTAATTCCGTTGTAATCATGGCGGTATGCGATGTGGCACCGTCTTGTTGATACCACATGTTAATCAAGCCCAAACCATGCAGTTGTGGCGTTAAAAATTGTGGCCAAAGTTGTTCTTTGAAGACCAAGCTCCTGAGCACGGCGTCGAATTGAGGTTGATGGATTGTTTTGATCACTTTCGTGAGCAGCAGTAATGTTTTCAGCCGATCTTGCAGTACGTTGTGGTCCATGCTTGGGCCTATCACCTACAGACCCTCTTTCTTCGAAATCATTCACTACACGATAAATAGTGCGTTATGTTGGCACGTTGTTTCTCCCAAAAATTTCACGTAACTTTCTCATCGTCACAGTAATCGATGATTGATTTTGATAAAATGTTTTAACGTTTAAAACACGTTGGTTTATCGAATATTTTTCCATTATAAATTTGCCACGTGTCTACTTCAGGATGCCAAATATGAACTGTCAAGACTAATGTTTACCAAAATGGCGGCAAAACAAAGTAGTATACCTTCCCGGCGGACACCCTGTACATACACTTAATTCAAGTAAAAGAAATTTTGGAAATTTTTGAATTTTTGAAATTGGTATTTTCATGACTTCTTAAACACTTCTTTATCTGAATTAATTTTTAATGCCATCGTAAATGTTAACAAGATTATCACTCTTGAACACGCATGGAAAACTCATTCAACTCTGCCGATTAATTCATATGAACAACTGTGTAGTTGGAATTGTAATTTAAATAAATTTTTAAATGTGTTACAGGTACTCATTAACCCATGTTACAATGTAACCAAATCATGGAACATTCTTTAAAGTCTAAATTCACAGGCATTAGTTAATTATTAGTAAATTAAAATGTTAACTATTGTTTAACTAATACTTCATATTCACAGTGTATAGTTTAACTAACATTTTCAGTATAACCAAAGAATGGTAACCCTAACAATCTTATAATTTTCAATATTGTCAGCACTGTTATAGCATATGGTTTTTGTTTACATTTGTTGTATTATTTTTTAAAAATGGTTAAAACAAGCGCGCACTCATCGAAATTTACCCGCCCAAAGTAGTGAATTGCTGCTGAAATTTGTTCGGGAAAACCAAAATATTATCGAAAATAAAATAACAGATAGTATTATATATATGAATATTATATTATGATAGATGATATCAAAACAAAAATACTAATAATAATGTACTAATCACCTGTTGTCGAACTATTTTTTAACCAATGACATTTGGTGGTTTAACTAATAGTAAACAAAAAACTGTGAATCAAATATTGGTTAAACTATTGCTATTAGCTAACTAATGACTGTGAATTTGGGCCTTAGTAGAAAATCCAAAAATATTATGAAGTAAAATGTTACAATTCTTATAGATAAACAAGTGTATTATGCATAGTTTAAGCATATAAACCCGAGGGTGGCGATGTCACGATGGATGGTAGCCTGCACGTTGACTACAAAACTAAAAACAGACCTGGGTTCAACCCCAGTTTCAGACTAAATCTATAAAAAGAAAAAAAACATCTCGCATTTTTCTGATGTGCATTAGTGTCTCTTTGTGTGTCAGTTGTTGTCGGAAGGTTTCAGTGGCGAAGGCATAGTCACTGGTCACTGAACAATATCGGCTTCAGCTGATAGCAATCCACAATCACATCAGAACGCCCTCCTTCGTCGGTATTGTGTAGCACCGGCGAAGTAAAATAATAAAAAGGCTACTAAACCGAAGCTTCAGCACTGCTTTAAACAAAGAACGTGCAAAAGCAGAGCTGTAAAATAATTAATTAATCTTCAGCTTCTGTCGTTTCTCTAACTCTCCCTTTCGTACAGTTCCAGTACAATGCTTCGCATGTGTAGGGGTCATGTCCTGAGTGCTAGTCCCAGATAAAAAAAACCAACTGAACACACCCCATTAACAAGCTTCCGAAAGACTGTCATTTTAAATACGTAGAATTTGAAAACCACTCCAATATATGGCAAAATATCTGAAAATGAACTTCTTTCGCTTTGAAATACTGAAATTCCTTTAAATACAGTGCTTCTTCTCATTGAACCCCTGGAAAGTTGCTAAAGGCAGTTTCAGACTATAATACAAGTCTTACGATTTCCATAAGACTTTGTGAGTGTAGGTGTTTACAATAGTCTACTTATTTTAATATGCACTTTGGTATTTAATTTGCAATTGTTATTCTTTAAAATCTAAGTTACTGTTTATTTTTATATTTTCAAATTGTAATCAAAAGTTTTCGGTTGTAAATAGAAACTTAATAAATTAAATTAAATAAATTAAATAATTTTTTATTAAAAAAATTCAATATTTTTAATAAGTGGCTACAGTGAGAGAGAAATATAATGACATTTGTCAAAAAATCTAGAGTAATATTATATTTTGCTTTCACACTGTCACAGTTCAAATAGCATGAAAAGTATAAATAGCAAGATAACAACCAGTTCATAAGTAAATAATTTTTTTTATAATTTTGCTATATTCTTTATTTGATTGTGTAATATTACAACCCTGGTAAAATGAAAAATCTTATACAGGGTGGCACAAAAATTTTAAATGGTTTATAAATTTTTTAATTATGCGATTATTATAATTTTTTTTTTTAAAGACAGTATATTATTGTGCTCTTTTTAGCATATTTTCCATAACTTTTCGCAAAATTTTGGGTGTAATGGCCATGATTTCATTTCGAATGTTTCATAATCAATTCCCCAAGTCTTCTTCACAAACTGGTGGAAAAAAACAAAGAAAAAATAATAATTAAAAACGTTATAAAGAATTCAAACCATATAGCAGCTTTTGTGCTATCCTTTAGTTTAGAAAAATTTCTAAAAACGAGGAAGTCTCATTGGAAGTCAAATGTATCACCGTATTATTTGTCATTTTCATTACACATTGCCTTCACACTAGCACACTTGTACATAATTTTTGACATGTCCTAATACAAAGTCCTATAGTGTGAAACACCCTTAAAGCAGTAGCAATTTATTTGAATGGCGTTTCTGTGTTAACGTTTAAGCAGTGCACGAAAATAATTTTTTTTTCTATATTTTTTTTTCCTAAAAATAATTTTTAACAAAAGAGAATATCAATTATAATTTGTCGCATTCATTTGTATGTAAATTTATTTATATTACATTATAAATGTCCTGGCTAAACAATAGTGACACATGCACACAAACACATAAATAAATGCGCATATACACCCATCCATACACTCGTTAGTTTACATAAATATTTATGACTTTGTTTTTCTATGGCGGCACATCACTGTCAATACTTGTTACAATTAGCAATGCATGTCAAAAGGATATAAGGAAATAGCAGCAACAACAATAACAGCAAAAAAAATAGAAACTAACTTGCTGTAGCAATAATAAATTCAATTATATATAGAAAAAGTGATATTTATATTAATTTTTTATAACGAATGAGATAAAAAAGAAGAAAAACTTTCATGTCAGTTAGTTAGACAGTTCATGAATGCAAAAAAAAAAAATCATTTGAATCATGTGAAACCATTCAATGCAAAAGATATGACACTTGAGTATGTGTAAATAGTTTAGGGGGTAAAAATCAAATGTAAATATTAAATACATTACACATCTACACAATTTTCTTTATAATTTAGGTAACAGACAGATCGATTTCAGCCACTTGCACTTGTTAAAAGGCACAGCATATTAAAGGGAAAACATAGTTAGAACGAAGGAAACGGAAATGATTGATTTATAGATTGATTACATGAATAACATGTATAAACACTTTGTAGGCTCTTAAAATAGCACATCAGAGTGTGGGAATTTATATGGCAAATCAACTAAATAGACAATTTATTATGAAATATTTACTTATAATAAATAGATAAATAGATAAATAGATAAATAATACATAGTGAAAGGTAAAACATTTCAACAATTTCAACGGATTGGAGAGAGAAAATTTGTGCAAATGTAAGTATGTAATGAAATTTGAAATAGAACTCAAGCAATATAAATATTAGTTTTGCAACTACAGCACTTGAGACACACAAGATTGATTGCCCAGCTAATGTCCAGAAATGATAGAAGAAATGTTAAATTTTTGAGAAGTATTGATTTATTTATTTGCCATGGCTTGCCAATTGGAATATGTAACATCAAGAAATCACAGAAAAGAGTTTATAGATAAAAAAAAATATTTAAAACTTTTTGTTTAAATAATACAGATATTGGTCTTCTTCAAGTGGGTGCTTAATTGACTCAGCGTTCTTACTCCGTCACATTGAATTTACAATACCAAATCGTCCAACAAGATATTATGTTCCTATAAAACTTCAATATTTCCGCTCCAACTATGCCAATTTTGATGCATTCTGTAGAATGTGCGCTGAATTTAATGATCTATATTCTTCCATTGATTTTTCGTTTGATTCTAATACTATAAAAACACAATATTTTAAGGCACTTAAATGCATTTTATTAATAATTGCATACGTATCTTTTATTTTAATGTTATATTTTTATATTTATATTTATAATTTAATATTATTACTATTGTTATATTTATTATTAATATTTTGGAATTTAATTTATGCTTAAGCCTGTAAGAAATTAGTTCATAGGCTAAAAATTTAATAAAGAATAAAGAACTTGGGTGTTACACGATCATGTTTTGCCCAGCAACTTTTAAAACTGTCTCACTTTTTTACTAATACACTCATACTATTACAATTTTATGAGAATTTGATGAGCAAGAAAACAGCTGATTACTATTCTTATGAAAAGCGAAGCTATTGAGAGAATTTTTAGTTTTATTAAATTTCATCTTTTATTGGTAGAAACGTTTAATTACCAAAAAAAAAAAAGTCAACAATATGAAGACGTACGGGCTATATTTTATTTAGTACTTTTAAAAATATTTCCCCAATAATTTAAAAATATTTCTCTCGTCACTTATGGAATTAAGTTTTATTACAAACTTGCAACGAAACAACGAAACTGGACAAAACTATTTACTTTTTAACTGAATTTATTTTGGGAATATCTTTTTATATATGATACTAATTTTATGCTGGCCGATGGCAAGCCCAGTGTAGATAAAAAGAAAAATCTAAAAATAGAAATATGTGTGTGTTATAAAAAAGTAAACTCATGGATTGTTATGTTTGTGTTTATAGATTTTTGGTTTTGTGTTTGGTATTCAACTTCAATTCTCGATTGATTAGTTGAATAAAAAAGTCTTAAATAAGGTTTAACATACATATTAGTTAAAACGCTTTTTTTTTTTTTTGTCTTGGACCGGCACTCAGGGGATGACCCCTACACATGCGATGCATTGTGCTGGAACTAGGAAATTAGGTTATGGGAAGGAGGTTAGAGGGAGTAGTGTTTATTGACATTTGATTTAAATCTTCCCACGCTAAAAGTGACAGGAAACACCTCTGCGGGTAATCTATTCCACATACGTGCCGTTCGGCCAAAAAACGAATTTTCCCTGTAATGCGTAGTGCGAGTCGCCGTCAAATCGACCACAAATGGATGCGCTCTTAATGATCCCTGATTTCATTAGAACACCTCCCATTATAGTAACGATAGAACAACGAAACGCACCCCACGTTGCGACGATGCTCAAGAGAGTCAATAGAGTTGGCTACCCTACTGTCTCCTATGAGTTTCTTGATGAAGTATGTCTTACACCGCCTTAAAAAGGCTAGGCACTTGAATGCTTCCTTTGAGACCTGAAAAATGTGCTCAGTCCATCGGACATCACACTGAATTTTCATGCCAAGAACATCAAGAGCTTCTGATTCCTCAATGTTTATGCCACCCATTATTACAGATGAGACAGCGTGATCGTGCATACGGCGATGGGTAAGCATGCAGCATTGGGTCTTTTGGGAATTGAAATCGACCCTGTTCGCGTGACCCCATTCCAATATTCTCGTGAGGTCACCTGATAGCGAATCATTCATATTCTGCCGCGTCGCCGCGATCATAGTTGATGTCTGCCTACGACACGTTTTTTAAAAATTCATATTAATAATCAGTATTTTAACTAACATACGTTTTAAGGTTTTTCAAAAATGAGGATGGCAGCCCTAGATTTTTTATTTACCACTTGACTCCTAATGATGAAAAACCGCAGTAATCGTATCTAAATAGTTTTATTGTCGTGTTTAATAAGAATATTGTTGTTTATAGAATAAAAAATGTATAATAAGTTGTATATTAATTAAAAAACTAATAACAGTAAAAAGATCGCTTGGTAAGATTGCAATTTTAGTGATTTATTTAATTGCAGTTAAAAAAGTATTTGAATAACGAGTTTCATACTATTTGTTTAGATTGTTTACACATCACTACCAATAATACCAGGGAAGTTTCTTATTTTTCTAAACTGTTTTACTAGTTTCACCTCTTCTTCAATAGATTAAAATTTTTGCCAAGTTTAGCAAGAGCACGAGCTACTTTTTTACAAATCAAGCTCACACTTGGCTGTGACAGACCATGAAGATCTCCAGCATCATCTTGAAACTAAAATCATGGTTTTGTGTCATTATTAACATTACTATCACTGAATGCAAACATATATACTTCTCTTCGTCCCCAGCATCGTAAAGCTACTAGAACTTGTAGTTCAGGAGACGTTCCGCAACCTCTACGCTCTACAGATATATCCGTTCTCACCAAATTTACAATTTTTCTTACCGTTTGTTTATTAAAGCTCGTACTTCTGCTTAAATTGGTTGTCCGGAATAGAAAACGGATCGCTTCTTGGTTTGTAATTTTTCTTTTGGCGATTTTTTGAAATTTCATCAATACGTTCTATTATAAATTTAATTAAAATTATAACATTTTTACTTTTGTTCATATTACATTTGTTCTTACCAATTCTTTTGATCAAATATAGCGTGTCCATTATTTATTAGAAACAAACGTCTTGCTTTTTTGATTGAACGATTTTTTTTCACAAATAACAATCACAATGAAAACAAACACTGCACAATATGATATCTTAAAATAGCTTTAAAACAGTGTCGAACCAATTTTAAAATTTCCATATTTACACCAGGTTTAAAATGTGAATTTTAAGCTAAAATTCGTTTATTAATACCATTTTAATGAATTTTGCTTAAAAATGCTTTAAAATGCGTTTTAAAATTTTTATTAATACGGCTGTAAACATTTAAATCTTGGGTTTGTATTCAAAAAATTAGGAAAAATCCACTGATGAGCTAAGTAAGCATTAGCGAAATAGTACTATATGGATATGCTTTCCTCCTCAGTTATTGAGTTTGCTATTGTAAAAAAATACTTTATGAGAATATCATAAAGTATGTAATAATAAATTTCACATATAATTTTTTTTAAGGGATAAAGCACAATTTTAAAATTAGAACCATTTACTTTTTGTGCATATTTTTTCGTCCAACCCACTGTTACAATTTAAACAATAAAGGGGAAAAATAAACACACACAAAACTTTGATTGAATACTGTTTGTACAGTTTTTGTCGCATAATTGCAGGAAAAGCTAAAATTATGAATAATAAATGAGCGCTTCCTTATAAACAGCCCATCCTTCTTTACAAAGAGGATTTATTCTTTTTTGCCGCTCAATATGCAGTAAGAAATCAACTGCTGTATTAGCATATTCAATTAACTGCAATCAAGTTTTGATTTTTATTTACGTCCTCGCCAAACTAATCACAAAGCAGCGTTCCTTGTTAAGGTCCTTTTAAGAAAATTGATGCCACACACACAAGCAAAAACAGAAGAAGCAGAAAAAACAAAGCCCAACAACTGAGCTTCAAGGAAATTGCTTAACATTTGCACTGCAGTTTAAGAAATTTATCTACATTTTATAAACTCAGTTCGAAGCATTCATTACTAATTTATATAATTTTATTTCATATTTTCAGTTCTTTTCTTCGCTGGCAAATTATATCATTGAGATTTGTTCTGTGCAAAATTTGTTGCTGTTTGTTTTATTAATCCCCGGAGTCCTATAAGAGGACAAGTTTTCTACTACAATTTATTACTCTGTTATTTAAGTGATTCATAAATTTTGTGTCGCTAAAATTTATGGCATGAAAAAAAAATCTGACACTTTAGTTTGTAATATTATATGTATATTGCATGTTTGTTCAACACGAAAATCACTTTTAATTTTGTGTCCAAGCTGTCAAGGTAAAAGCAAATTTAAATAAATCCTACACACCAATACCATGAACTTGAAAATGAAACGTCATTTTTATTATTATGGTGGCGAGGGAAGGATAGATTAAGGAAAAGTAGATTTCTGGGCACTGATATGAACCTTGTAAATTAAATGGAGTCGATAGTACCCGTTCGTAACCCACAAGGGGATTTTGGAAGTGTGTTCCATAACCTGCAAGCCTGCGGTACCCAGCTAATTAGTTTAAGAATTTCCCTATTGATCCTTAACTTCTTTATAAATGTACGTTATGGTCGTCTTAGGATCATTTCGTACTCTATCAGGGCCTTTGTTCCGTAGAAATATTAATGGGGAAGGTGGTGAGGTATCGCCTTGAGTTTTTCCAGAAGTTTTTTTTTTTAAAGAAGACTTGGGGAATTTAAAATGGAACCGTACACAATTGAACAACGTCTCAAGGTGGTTGAACTTTATTTCAAAAGAAAATCATGATTTCATTCATAATATAATTCTGAGCGACGAAGCCCATTTCCAATTAAAGGGCTACGAAAAATCCAAGAGTAATTCAACCCACTTAAATGTACTATTTGGTGCGGTGTTTCGTCGGAAAGGGTGGCGATGGCACGATGGATGATAGTCTGCACGTTGACTACTCAACCAAAAACAGACCTGGGTCCAACCCCAGTTTTAGACTAAAATTTTAAAATAAAAATAAACATCTCGCATTTTTCTGATGTGCATTAGTGTGCCTTTGTGTGTCACTTGTTGTCGGAAGGTTTCAGTGGCGAAGGCATAGTCACTGGTCACTGAACAATACCGGGTTCAGCTGATAGCAATCCACAATCACATCAGAACGCCCTCCTTCGTCGGTATTGTGTAGCACCGGCGAAGTAAAATAATATTAAAAAAAAAATGGCTACTAACCGAAGCTTCAGCACTGCTACGAATATAAAAAAAACAAAGAACGTACGAAAGCAGAGCTGTAAAATTATTAATTAAGCTTCACCTCATGTCGTTTGTCCTACTATCCCTTTCCTATAGTTCCAACACAATGCCTCACATGTGTAGGAGTCATCTCCTGAGTGCTGGCCCATATTTTTTTGAAAATGAACACGGTGTCGCCGTTTCCATAACTGGTGTTAGATATTGGACAATGTTGGAAAATTTTTGAAGTCCAGCCGTGGAAAACCATTCGCAAAATAAGGTTTCAAAAGCATCGAGTCACAGCGCACATTAAGAGGGACACAATGGCTCTTTGAACTCAAATACATTCGGTCGTTTGGGGCCACCCTATAGGAGTTTATTGTTTTCAAGTTTGCCATAGCTTGTATAGCTTACCATCCCTTAACTGGAAAGTGGAAGCTATTGTTTTTAGTTTCGCTGGCGTTCAAAGACCACTCCTTATTACAGTTTTTTATTTAGTTTCATTCTCTTAAATGTCCTTTATTGTTGCTTTAAAAAATGTTCGCGGTATTTAAAACGTTGATTTTGTTTTTCTTTATTTCTTTATATGGTATGCAAAGAAAAATAAAAAAGAGAAGAAAACATTCTGAGTGCTGAAATGTGTGTTTTTATTTTAACCAGATTTACAAGAAGAAGAAAGGGAGTACAAAAAAAACCAAGCCTTTTTTATATCAAATGTCCTTAACATTACATTAAAAACTGTTTTCTTTCCTTTTTGTTTTTTTGTAATGCTAAATCCATAAAAAACACACATGTATTTACACTTGTTGTCACTCATTTAGCTTTTCAAATAGTTTTGGCGTGTCATATTTCATTAGCAGGAAAAAAAGCATCGGGTACTTTATGTACTTCTTTCTCTATACGATATAGTTTTGTATTTTTTTTATTGAAATAATCTAAACATTTTTCAGGTTATCGAAAATTTTCAACTTATTCCACTTGAACCCATTCCTCCAATGAGTACAGATGCTGAAAATCAACTTTCCACGGACGTTAAATATCTATACCAAATTGCCCAAGCCGTTTCAAATGGTAGTTGCTCAATTAATCTTGCAAACATCAAACCTGGACCGGTAGGACATTCGAGATGGATAACAAAAGCTAGTAGATTGCTCCGTGTGTATATTGCGATAGAAAACCCATCACAAAATGTACAAATTTTGGCAAGGTACATCATGAAAGTATATGTTCCTATGTATTTCAACGTCAAATACTACAATTCGGCTGTATACGGTAGTGCTCTGCTTGGAAAATTCATCCAGTGGACGCAATATTTACCAGACAACTTACGTAACATCGTAAACCCCGTAATACAGAATAATTCCTATTTCGCACACTGTGAAAATGTTCTGTTGAGCATGTTATTCGATGATTGTAAAGAAATTCGTATATTGGTACTCAAAAAAATATTGTATATTCGCGACAACGTATGCGATTTAACTGAGCTTCGCGAATATGTAAAACCAAACATCAATTTTGATTGTCGGATTACGTTCACATGATCGATTTAGAGGACAAAGCATTGTTGTTTGAACCGCCATTTACCAGGAAATTTCCGTATGAGCATTTACAACAATACCTCGAATGTGTAGATGATGAAGATCCACCATTTCCTGACCCACTAACACCTTGTCATATTCAACGTACGGAGCGTCATGTCCAGCTACTAGCTAGTGTTGCTAAGCGCTCAATCGACAAAAACCGTGAAGGTGTAATGGCATCTGTATCTGAAGGCCGAAAGAAAGCGCCTCGTGTGGAATCTCGAAAAGATTTGGAAGGCAATCTTTGAATGAAAAATACACTGAATTAGAGTTTTTGATGTGAAATCGTTTAAAACAATAATTGCTTTCTTCTTGATTCATACCTTGTCTCTACCAATACAATTACTTTGTACTTTAAATGAATTTCTCATAATTTTTAAAATAAATATTGAACAAACCAAAAAAAAAACATTATATTTTTGGATAAAAAAAGTGGAAAAAGTAAGAAATAGAACATTTTTATGATTTTGTGCTATGAACAACTGAAAATGGTAATTTATCAATATTACACATATACATATATATGCACATTTACTGTTATATAGGAAAATATGAATCCTGAAAACAACTTAAGTTATTTATTTAACTGACACAAGGCAAAGTTTGCTTTCCGTAAAGCATGATGCACAAAACAAAAGACAGAAAATAAAAATGTGTTTTGAAATTAATGAATATTTGTCTACCAATGGATGCGCATGTATTAATTGTGAACTTTTATTCACGCACGCATATATTGAAGACAATTTATTAGCTTTATACGGTGTTCAGACATGCAGCTTTATTGAGATTTTTGCAATAAATGCCATTATTGAGCTCAATATTCCATAAGTTAAGCTTTTAAGCAATAAGTACGAAATTGTTATAAATATTGTCTATAACTTGAAATGCAACCCTTCTCACAAGTAGGAAGTATGGTTGAATTTTTCATTGGCGAAAAATCTTCTTCATATCCATTTTTTATCAAATTTTTACGAGATATTAAAATTAACATTTAAACAATAATTGTCAAATAATTGGCGATGGTAGTTTTGCCGCTTTGACAGCCAAATACACTCAGGTCTTTTTTTATGCGGTTTTTTTTTATGCGAATTTGAATTTATGGGTTTTTTTAATATTAAAATTTTTTTTGCGTTTTGCGAATTTTTTAAATATTAAAATTTTTTTTTATGTTTTTTTATATAAAAGTATGTATGTAGTATATACTATGTAATATTTAGATAATTGATAACACTGGTATGTATGTACATACAAGTTTTTGACATAAAATGTGTGCTTTCTGTAAAGCTTTGAGATTTCTGTTAAGGTTTATGCTTTCTGTTAATTACATAATCCGTTTAACGTGATGGCCAGAATAAATTATTTGAAATTGGGGATTTCCCTTCTAGATTTTGTTAACATGCGACGAAGAAATATTCTTACGTACGTTTTCAGGTTAGCCATTGCCCTGCAAAGGCAACAGTTGCATTTTGTATTAAATTTAAAATATTTATTGTGGTGGAATTTTACACAGATTCTTGAATTTTAATTATCGAAGGTGTTGAAATTTCGTTCCATAAAATTTTCGGATTCGATTTTTAAGATCGTGATATGGAGAAAAATAAGAAAAAATGACATACGATTTCGTTAGAGATCAAAATCGAAATTTTAGACCGCTTAGCAAATGGAGCTAAAAATAAGGCGCTGGCTGATCACTTTAAACTAGGCGAATCATCAATCAGAGCCATAAAAAAAAATTAAATTTCCATAAGAAATTCTGTAATTTCAGGCACACAACTGAGCAACAAATATTCACCTTATTCAAGAGACCCAATTATTTTTACACATATATGTAATTGCATTTATGAATATAATGTTTTTTAAATTAAATTGAAAAAAAACTTTTTTTATGCGAATTTGATTCATTTTTAATACTTTGATTTCAATTTATGCGATTTTTTTAAATTCCGGAACGTAACCCTAGTTTATGTATGGAGCTAGAGTCGTTTTTTATGCGTTTTTTTTATGCGATTTTCTACGGAACGCATATACCGCATAAAAAAAAACCTGAGTGTAATTATCTAGTGTGCTTGTCTCTAGAATCTCCATATGTTTCGTGTTATCGAAATATACATGGAGTAACTTTAAAGAGGGGAAGAAAAAATAAATAAAAAAAAGTAAAAAGAAAATTGAGATGACTATTATATCTCAAAAAGTTTTTTTTTAAACAGCCGTGAAATGCTAATTCAGTAAGCTAAATTGACTAAATTAAATATGTCTGAACACTAAATTAAATTACTTAAATTATCTCAATTAAGGATGCAGGTCTGAACATAGCATTAAATTGAAAAAAATATATATGAGAGAAATTTGAAACGTTAATATTTATAGACACAAACTTGACTTGAGAGTGGCGTTGGCTGAAGTAAACTGCACGTTCACTACAAAATTAAACTTTTTCTGGGTTTCGACCTCAACTCAATTTCAGACTCCATCATAAAAACAAATCGCGTTTTTTCTGATGTCCTTGTATGTGTTTTGTAGCAGTTGTTTTCGAAAGGTTTCTGATCCAAGAAAAAAAAATGCTGTGATACTGTAACTCTGGCCTTCTTCGCCAATGGTATGAATAACTAAAATTCCAGCTACCACAATATGCAAGTTCAAGCCTGAAGGTATGTACACATACACATGATTGTCATATATGTAGTACAATATTGACAGAAAAATTGTAATAAAATGTTCCAGAACCGTGTGAACTCACACATTTTTGTGTGGCAACATTGTCACAAAATGTATTTTCCGTGCATTCTACGACAATAATATTGTCACACTTCGGACAATCGTGAGAACATCCTTCGTTTCCATTGGCACGTAATTTCCACACATTTTACTGTCATTTGTTATTATCACATGTGCTTACTTTAGTGTACCGTACAATAACACCATTGGCAGATAAATATTTCTGTTGGCAACGCTGCCCAGAAATATTTAGATGCAATACAGCGTTACCATTTCTCAAGTATTCCCTTATTTTTCAAGGTTTATGAACTGCCAAAAAGGTTCTAAATTTTTAGCTTCAAAAATAAGTTTTACCGAAATTCATTAAAATTTTCAAGTTTTGTTTATTAATTTTTAATTTACAGTATATATGACGAAAATATTATTTGATGTTGCCATTTTATAATTTTTCAGTATTAAATGTCTCTATTCCCTCTTTAATACAACTGTGCTGTATTAATAATATTATAGTTTTTTATGCTTGTTTTTATTTTCTAAAAAGTTTTCTATTTCAAAAAAGCATGAATAAATCTTTAAAGGAGAAACGGTAAGGATAATGGAATATTTTTAGCAATTCAAGTGTAGAAAATAGCTTAGAATACGGATACAGACACATCGGAGGGTCAAACAAAAGCTAAACAAATGGGGATCTGCTCTAAATCGTGGGAAGAATAAGTTTGTTGTTGTTGTTCAACTCTTTTTGTTTATCTTATTTTGAATAAAAATGAATTCAAAATATATATTTCTGTGCTTTTTATCATTATTTGAACACTTTTGTGCAAACAAGTTTTTTTGTTAAAAAATTATGTTTTTTTTTTAAATAATAATTTTTTATATTAAAAAATAAAAGTATGGTAACGCTGATGCAATGTTAAACATCGTATGTGGCAACTTATGCTTATTGTATGGCAACATACAATAACAACAGTACAATAACAGTGTGAATAGATAATTTTTGTTGACAGCTTAATTTATTGTGTGACAATGAAATTGTACACTTTTCTTACAATAGTCTGAATGGACAATTTACATTAAAGTGCGTTGCCAACATATTGCCATATCCTACAATATTGTAATATATGACAATCGTGTATATATAACTTGACTCTGCATTATTTACTTTGCAGATTAATTAAATAAAAAAACTTTTAAACACCATCACATATTTATAACATTTTCCGGTAGTCTTGTATAACAATAGCGCGCCCAACAACGCCTTAATATCACCCAGTATATACGAGTAATTATGCATAAAATATACATTTAAGGTTTCAAATAACATCACTTGCCGCCCTTTATAATTAATTAATGACAATGTAATTTTCCTTTTATTCTTAAACGTTGGGTAGGCTTTTATTAGGTTTCGAATATTTTTCCGGCAATTTCAGTCACAAAATGGTTATTTCATACACAATTGTAGTTAAATAATTGCCAGTTAGGCTAATAGAGAGAAGCAGAACTGGACATTAGCATAGGCTATGGAACGATAATGAAATGGCTGCCAGCAGTCCAAACCAACTACTTGAACAAACGTACCAAGCAAAATTCATATGTTTACATGTGTGTATGCATTTCAAAACTTAAAGCCTTTCAGAGAAATCTATAACACACGAAAGTACATATTCTTACTCAAGTGCAGAACTATTTGAATACCAGGCGTTTAAACACATCATTTGATGTACACACACACACACGCATTTACAAATAACATCAGGTCTGTTTTGCAAAGAATATGAAATAAAAACTCTTTTTCTATTTAGACAACTAATTTTCCTGTATACGAAATCCTACAATCTCATGTGTATTAATTTGTATTTTTGCGTGCGTGCGTGCGTGTGTGTGTGTGCATGGCTTTGTATCAATTCATTTACACTTCTCTCATGACAAACTGTAATTAGGGGTCTTCACACACATACATTTTTCTTTAGAAATAAAACAATGCCACAACAACACCAACACTCATTTACTATTGTTGTTCTTATTGTGAATCACTATTTCCAATTTTAATTGCTGCGAAACATGGTGGCAAATTAAGACCCGAAGTGGAGACTGAGTGTGAGTGAGTAATTATTACTGAGAGGACTGAACAATAAAGTGAATTATGACTCATTTTTTTTCTGATACAATACCAGTATGGAAACTATGGTTCTTGTTTTTTTTGCACAAAAGAATGGAAAATATTTAGAAGGGAACTTTAAAGAACAGAAGAACTCTTTAAGTCAATTGAATTTGGCATAAACAAAGTTGTGTTTAAAATGTAATTTGTAATACAGAGTGTCTGGTAGCAGATTTATATTTTCAAACTTTTTTTTTTTATCTGGGACCAGCTTAATTAATTATTTTTGCAGCTCTGCTTTCGCACGTTCTTTGAAACCATATTTTGCGAATGGTTTTCCACGGCTGGCCTTCAAAAATTTTCCAACATTGTCCAATATCTAACACCAGTTATGGAAACGGCGACACTGTGTTCATTTTCAAAAAAAAATATGGGCCAATTTTTTTTTTTTTTTATCTGGGACCAGCACTCAGGAGATGACTCCTACACATGTGAGGCATTGTGCTGGAACTATAGGAAAGGGATAGTAGGACAAACGACATGAGGTGAAGCTTAATTAATAATTTTACAGCTCTGATTTCGCTTCGGTTCAGTAGCCATTTTTAGTATTATTTTACTTCGCCGGTGCTACACAATACCGACGAAGGAGGGCGTTCTGATGTGATTAAATAAAAAACGTAATAATTGACACAAAGTTTTATTAAGAACATTGAACAATAGAATAGAAATGCGGATTTTATTTTTTAAAAAGTATATCGTACAGATCCTTCAGATCCTTTTTTAAAATTTCATGTATAATCGCTCCTCGAACTCCCAGTGAGGCTGCTCTTTTCCGTATTGAAAGTCGCGGATTTTCACTTTCAGTTCAATGTTTTCTTGAAGATTGTGGAGGCCCTGGCCGTGGGGCATTCATAGCGGAATCTCTGCACCCACGAAGAATTAAATTTACACTCGGTCCATCACTTATTCGCCGAGTACCGAACCAAGTTGTCGACGAGCAATTACGTAAGAATTATAACTCTTAAAAAATGTCTCCACAGCGAACCTGCGATGCTCACTCGACCAGTGCGATATCGTGACTGACCAATCCGCACAATCGATAATTCCACCCTCTCTCCGCACCGTTTATTACTTTTTGAAATAATCGTATTTAAAAATATAAATTTGCCATCACACACCCTTTAGAAAGAAGGAAATTTTTTTTCTTTTAGAAAGATGGTAAAAATTGCAGGTGGTAATGGGAATTGATAAATAATTAGGAATTCATTTAAAGAATCTGAAAGGAAAACGAATTTGTTTAGAAGTTATTCGGCAAATAAGTTCAAAAAGATGTAAGTGGTAATGTTAAAGGGGTTAGATAAGGAGCTGATGCAGCAAAAAAAAAACACCCTATATTAGCTCGCAAGGTTTTGTTTTGCGAACAAAATATTTACCACACAATTATTATATTAACTTTGGAACATTCGTCGTAAATAATTTAAGAAACAATTTAAAAAAGATTTTATGAGTTGCGCATAAAAAAAAATCTAATAACTCTCCACTTACACACATACAAAATTAGGCTCCCACAGCTGTTATATGCTCAAACACAATACAACACACATACATATACGAATGTACTATATAGTATAAATGGAGAAAGCATGCATTATCTTGCCAATTATTATCAGCATAAATGAAATTTATTTTTTTTTTCGTGAAATGTAAAAGAAATAAAGTAACACAAATTTCTACAGTTTATCTTTTTATGGAATTTTTTTTTCATGCAACTGCAAATTTAAAAAAGAACATAGAAATTGTACAAACAGTTTTACCCGTTTTTCATATACATACGTACGTTACTTGGTAATTTTACAAAAAAAAGTTACATTGACAGCCAAAAGGAAACGGAAGTTAGAGCATTGCGGAATAGAGAACCGACTGACTTTTAGAGTGTGTAATGCATAATAATGTTTCCTTTTTTTTGTATATAAATGAAAAGGCATTGGAGAAGGAAATAGGAAAAGCACCAAAAAGCCCAACATTAATGACAAATTTTTCGTTCGGTTTTGAAATTGTAATAAATAAACTGAAGACGTTGATGTAGGTCAGTTGATTGAAATGTATGTTGTTTCGTTTTTCTCAGCTCTAACGAGAGGTTTAATTTAATTTATTAAATGTTTTTTTCTTGGACCAGTGGTCAGGGAATCAGTGAACTGGTTGGGAAGGGCCTTCTGCTGCTTTGTAAAGCAGAGTTCCTTCATCTCCGGTGTTATGTCGTAGAATTAGATTTTTTCTTATTTTGGACCAACACTCAAGGGATGACTGCTACAAGTGCTCTTTTACTATCCCTTTTCTCTAGTTCCAGCACAATGCATCGCATATATTCGATTGGTTTTCCCTTGACTGTTGGTCCAAAAAGAAAAAAAAACCGAACTGGCATGACAGTTATTGATGCCACGAGGCCAAATATGAATGACACACTGATCCAGCATCTTGCAACGATCTACGAATGGGTCTGCTTTAGATTCATTGACTTCGTGTCGTCTCCACCGGGGTTTAATGACTGATGGGAAATGGTGTACGGCCCCGCCGATCAGTAGCGTACTTCGTGGCAACCCCGAAAAGTTGGAATTTGTGTCAAGTTATGGGTTTGAATTCGTAGTGGCCGCAAAGACTTTTCTCCGGCTGCGGTCTAAAACCTGGACATCGTCAGGTATATAATTTTATTTCGATACGTCTCGACATTTATTCAAGTGCTCTTTAAGGCCGCTTTAAATGATAAGATTTGTCGTACGTAAAATGTGAGAGAATATAAAATGAAATTCCATCCGTATGTCAAAAAAAGAGAGTATAAATCGGATGGTTGTTTTCTGCCGTTTACACCATTGGTATGGATAAAATCAAGTAAGATGAAAACATTTCTATTTAATTTAACTACAGCTGTTTGCTTGTTTTCCCCAGGGATGGAGTTCTTGTGCAATTGAATTTTTTTTTAATAACCTTGAAAAATATTTTTATTACTTTCGAATATGTTATTTTCGTTGTCAAAATTTTTAGTGTACTTTTGGAAAATATACGTATATTTTTATAAAATTGTGCGGTCGCGGGCTAAAATGTACATTTTGATTTTATAATTGGTATAGATTTATGAAAGCAGTTTTCCTACCCTGGCTTTCTCACATTTGTTTACATAAAAATGCATCCCTGATCTAATGGTGTGTGATGGTTTTTGAAAAATTTTAAAAAATTAAGAGAGCCATACGACTGTCAAATTTTCATCCGTATTTCCGTATAGTTTCATTACATATTACGTTTAGACGATCCGACTTGTGCTCTTCTACACAAAAATTTGGCATGTCGTACGACTTGTGGGACAATGTAAAGCACCCTTTACCGATACGCGATACATAGTTGATCTCATTGCTTTTGATTGACACTTTTATAGCTGAACTTTCTTTTTTTGTGCATTTTAAATAAAATATATTTTACAGAGACGTTTTTATTTTCTGTAGAGGGACGAGAAACTGACTAGTGAAACAAATTAATTGTTTCTTGAAATTTGTTATTTATTGGACATTCTCTGTAACGCATTTGTAGTTGAAAAGCAATTCAAATTATTGTGAAACACTGGTAACAGGCACAGCCACATACACATGAGCAAGAGATTGTACCCGTAGTACATACATACATACATACATACATACATACATATATACAAAAGTATATACTGTTTGCTGGTGATATAAAACATGGCTTATACAACATACGTTTCGTTGTAAACCATTTTAGCTAAAAGCCATTTACAGGAAGATAAAAAAGAAAACTGCAGGAAAAAAAAATACAAGCAACCGTACATGTAGTTGTTTTGTGTTGGTTGTACAAACTAGCCCTTGCCTACATACATACATACATATACAAACGTACGCACGTACTGAGTGATTTCTTTCTGGTTGCTTTTTTGTCACATGTTCAAGTTACAAGTTTTATGGTCTTTCTTGTAGTTCGTTATCTTGTCAGGGTAGCAGAAATTTTTTCACAATCATGCGGCTACACTTGCATATGGAGGCCAAGCAGAACCATACACACACACACATAAATACACAGTATGGCCCAGTAAGACAGAGCGAAATGTGGAAAAATAAAAGAAAAAAGGAAATAGAACACATTGTTTTCGTTGTAGATTTAAAATGGCATTTGGAAGTTTTGTTCTTTTTGCGGCTGCAAAAATCCAAAAGTCATACACATGTGGTGTAAAGGATAAAACAGGGCATGCAATGAAATAGTTTATGGCAAAATTTGCAAACACACTTGGCATTATTTCATAGAAATTCCTAAACACCTTTTAAAATTTTATTAAACATTTTATTTTATTTCTTGGTAAGTGAGTAACATGTCTTCACAGTTCCTGGCCACTTACGATTAAAAAAAACTGTCTACGTGTTTGTTAAGTTTGCAGCGCACAAATGCGTTGCTTTAAATTCTAAAACAGATAGAAATATGCAGTATGTAGGGGTCATATGAACACAGTAGCACGTCTAGATGTTTATTTAATTCAACAACTATAGTTTTACAAATTGTTTTCCATTGCCAATTAAATAAACTGCCATACGAAGGCCGATGGGTGGCAGAGTAAATAAATTTGATTGTGGCAACTTAGTAAAATGCTTTAACAGTTTAACACGGTTTATTGCTCATGAAGAAAGGAGCAATAAATTGTCCAGGAGTTAATTAGGAAGAACAAACCAACAATTACAATAATAGCAACATAAATAAGAAAGAAATGAAAGAAATTAGGAAACTACCAATTCGAGTGGAATCAACTAAAAGCAAAAGAAATTTTTTTCTCTATCCCTTCTCTTAACGCATATACGCCATAAAAATATAACTCTAACGTATGGTTCGTCGTTTTAAATTCTACTTGTCAGCTACCAGAGACCGCACACAAGAGTATCCCGACTAGAAACTTTCATTTGCTCCGGAATGGTACCCTATTGGGTCCCTCACCTGGCATGTAACGCAAAAAGTAAGTTGGGAACTGACGAAGCAATACCGTTATAATTCCCAACAGGTAAAAAGGCCAACAATTGAAAATCTTTTTTGAAAAATATTGTTTTATTTATGAAAACTGAAAAACAGTTACAAATGAATTTATAATAAAATGAACATTAATTACACTGATTGACAAAAATGAACTTTTAATTTGTCACATGAACTTTTTTGGTCGTTTTTTCTTTATTTTGACTTCTTAAGGTGGAAAACAGAGGTAGAAAAAATTTGATACCCATAGTTTTTTTTTTTGACAGGAATTTTATATTTCATAAAAAATACTGATACTTTACATACAATTATACTTGATATGTTTTTTAAAACTAAAAGCTAAGATTTTCTGGAGTATTTGACCTGAGGCTGGTCTCTGGCAAGTGTCCAACAATAATCTGCCAACATTCGAGGACTCCAATTGCCCTGGTATCTGGATGAAGCAAATTCCATTCTTCCAATCTAGCTCCTAATAGTTCAGACTGGTTTTTTTTGATAATTTTAAGTCGCGAACCAGATCGTTAAGATCAGCTTGAGTTAGCAAATGAGGCTCCTTACTATAAGGTACATAGGTTGGATCATGAATTTCAACTGCAATTGCATTACATGAAAGTAACTCGGTGTCATCATTTGCTGCGTCATTTGTTGGATTTGGCACTGCAGGTATAGCTAAATCAGCGCTATGAGGAAGTGGTCGTGTTGCAGAACGTACATTTGCATATTTAACTGTATGTTTTGATTTATTTGATTTTTACCATTTATAAAAGTTAGGCAAACGTAACAATCAGATACGTGGTCTACAGGCTCTGTCCAAATCATGGGTTTACCAAAAGCCATATATCACTTTCCTTTTGCCCACCCTGTAAGATTCTTTACACATGTCGTACAGCATATATATATGTGGTGCCCAATTCTTATCTTGATGAGCCACAGAGAAGCCAAAATAATCAGTTAAATTTCGTCGCTGACTTTTGAAAGTTAGTTCACCATATACGTAGCAAAAAGAATTATGATGATTGATACACTTCCTTTGAATGTTGAGAAAATAACAACGTTTTGCTTTTGTATTCTAAACTCAAAATATTACACTTTTTTAAATGAAAACTTGATGCAATTAAACCGTACGTACAGTAGTATTAACGGAAAATAAGGTAAAATCATAAGTGAGTGTCACAACAAATCTGTGCGTGACAGAAACAAATTAGTTTGTGTTTTGCAATGAGGGTATACAGTAAAGTAATAATTAGCATACAGAATCCGTGTGGCAAAAACCTTGTTGATCAGTCTTATTTAAACTGCAGGGTCCTTTTGATATATAAATATACAGGCCTGTTCTGCAAATCACGAACCGTTTTGAAACCACGCAGACGATTTGAAACTATTCAGTAAATCACGTGATTTTACATTTTTCGGCGTGGTTTTAATTTTTCGAAAACACGAGAAAACAGCTGATGTTTTGTATTTGTTTATATTTTTGCATTGTGAATTAAAATATTAGATGAAATAAAGAATATAAAAATGCCAGTAGCTACTTTATTGTCAATAATTGCGTTAAGAAACATCATTTAAAAAAATAGTATGTAAAAAACATTTGCGGGACAAACCATAAATTTTTTATTAGCACAACAAAATACCTACATATGGATGCACAATTGCGAAGTTGCCAGTGTTTTCATTAACGAAATTTACTTAAATTTCGCGTTTACTTATTTATAAATTTGCACAAAATTGATTTAATTATTGACCATTATTAGATTTTTCGTACAACAATATATAAAGTTTGTCTTAAATAAAGAACATGATGGTGAAATATCTATATATTTACATGATTTCTAAAGACTGTGTTACTTTGGCAACCTCAAAAATATGTTCGAAGAAATTAACCAGCTGACTACTAAAAAGAAAATGTAAACCACGGCATTGCTAAACAAAGCAAAACAATTATTTACAAAAAAAAAGCAGTGTTCTTACACATTTGCTCATTGTTAAGTTTTTATATGCAGCAAACCCAATTTTATTACAAAAATAAATAGAAAACAAATCACATGAAATATATTATAGCGAGATTATTAAAATTTTTGTGTGCAGAACACTATTTCAGTGATTTTAAATCACTTTGATAAAAAGTGATTTGCAGAACAGGCCTGATAATATTTATTTTTATTTCGATATTTCGCTATTCCTTTGTGTAGATTCTTCAGGAAAATTGGTTTTTATTTCTCTTCTTTTTATATTACTTATTTATTTTTTTTTTATATTTTATATTATATTTGTTTAATTCTATTTATTTTTTGAGCGATGGTCTTTTTATGGAAAGTTTTTTTAATTATTTATTTTCAATATTTCGCTACCAAATAGGTGGTAGCATCGTCAGGAAATAATAATAAAATAAAAAATATAAATATAAAAAATAAGAAAGACCATCGCTCCAAAAATGAGTATAATTAAAAAATTTAATAAAGGTCAAAATAAAAATAGAAGTGAGATTAATAATATATGTATTTGTTTATACAAGGTGGGCCAAAACAAATCACCCTATTGGAAGATGGTTTAATTTTTGCAAATGGCGGCCAATGTCAAATCTGTTTTGACATTTGTGAACTAGACAGCTGTAGAATACAAGTGAACAAGCGCGTAACCTTCGCTCAAGCCATCCTGAAGGACGAAGTGAACGATTTTTCGACCAAAATCATAATGAGCGATGAGGCTCATTTCCACCTCAGTGGGTACGTGAACAAGCAAAACTATCGCTTTTGGGGCACCGAAAATGCAAGAGCGATGCACGAGGAGCATCATTTTTGAAACATGTCACAAAATTTTTGTTATAAATATTTTTATATTTCAAAGAATTATAATTTCCTATTATTCCTGATGATGTTAACAAGCTGTTAACGAAATATCGAATAATAAAAAACAAAATAAAATAAAAAAAGACCTCAGGCTTAATAAATATATATCAAAAAATATAATAAATTATTTTTTATTTTTTTTTTGATAAGTAATAAATTATTTAATAAATTTGCAATTTTTTCTATTTGTGTTAGAATATCCCAAGACTTTCTTTACTGGGCCACACTTGGGAAAAACTGATGATGGAGCAGTAACTTTTTCGTTTGGGATACACCAATAAACTCCCAAGCAGATCTCTAGTAAGATAAAGCTAATGTGTTTGCCACAATCATTCCCTAATTGTTCCCAAAATGTGTATTGTGAGCTGGCTGGCGATTGAGACCGTACGGAAATAATGGATTTATCTACATTTGCACACTAATTTATCAAATTTCCGCTACAACTGAGCCAAACGAAAGCATTCTGCTACCAAAAGAAGTAACGCTCAGGCAATTAAAATGCCTATCAAGACTGATGGATGATATTGTATGACACCTTCTGTGGAAGGGTATAGTGCTTCATGACTTAATTCCTACACAACTCAGCGGTTGCGCATTGCGTTATTTTGCAATTGCATTATCTCTGGTAGTGAGTTGATGCATTAACTTGAACTTAATAGCGAAAATTTTTGCTTTTATTTTACTTCGGCGACATTTTTATAGCTGAAATGCCAATGCAGGAGAACTCTCATATACTAATATACTTAAAAAAAATTGTCTATGAGACGAGGACGATTTGAACGCATGACCTTCATGCTGTATCATCGCTGTTTTATCGCTACTTCAAGGGAATGCTGCTTTAATGATTATATCAGGGATGTCGTCCTCAAAACTCTCAACTTTTTATGTACAGCATGAGTTTATTAGTTGAACTGGCAGTGAATCTCACTAGATACATACATGTATACTCCCATTGCAGAGAAAATGCGTTCGCACATCGGCTCAGATTTGAGAGTGATACGAGACTTTTATTTAAAATATAATGGAAAAGTCTTCTATTTTCAGGTTTGCAAAATAAATTGAAAATAAATTTTAGTTTCCTATACTGTGTCTTCCATACTTTTTGCATGCCTTGGAACGAAAATAATTTTATTCCCTCTAACGAAGGAAATATCAATCATATTTAAAGGAATTTTCTTTAGAAAATTATTATTATTTGTTTTATTAACACAGCATCACAATATGTATTTGTGCTCTAAATCTGAAAGGATAACGAAGGATTACTTTCTGAATGAACGTAAATGGTCATGACAAAATGAAATCTGTAAAAGAAAAAAAAAACAAATGCTATACCCAGAATCTCTGTGCTTTGTTCTTTAACGATTTACTTATTTTTATTACTTCTTCGTTACCCATTTAAAACTCAAATAAAATAAATTTTCTTTCCCAAAACAAGCTTCAGTTCAGTTTCATCAGTTTCAAGGCGTTTCCATTTCTCTTGCTGGCCAATCGTACAAAAAACCTTTTGCAAATACTAAACTAAATAGAGTTTGCCAAAATTTATTTAATTCTGCTGATTGCTGATACCTGTTGGAGACTTTGTTTCCCATCGAATGTTTTCTATGAGGATTGAAGGACCTGATTAGTGAACATAGTCGCTGATCTGTAGGTTTTCCCAACTTGCAATTTCATAAAACGAAATGATGTTGTTAAATTCTGCCATCAGCATTTGGAATACCCTTTAGAATACAATAAAAATCTTTGTTTATATGCAGTCAAAAAAGGCACTAATCTCAATAGACAATAAACATCAACAGCATATTATGCTGAAATCAGTTGTTAAAGAACGTTGTGGTGAAAAAAGGCTTAAGTGTAAAAATTTATAAATGCGTGTTCAACTCCAAGAATACGTCTCAAAGAAAGTTTAGATTTGGAATCTGTGATTCTTTTTGCAAAATTGGAAAAAGGCGCCGTTCAAAATTTCGATTTAAAAATAATGCCTCAAAAATAACATCAGAGACGCCGGTAGTTTGCAACTGCAGAGTTGGGCACTTTCATCTCTTGTCTATTCTCTACACCATCCCTCTGTCTACCTAGTTCCACTGTAATGCACTGAGCACTGGTCCAAGATAAAAAACAATTCCATGTAAACAATCCATGGACCATCTCAAAGACGAAGAAAAGCACGAACACTTGTTGTATAACAATAAGCTGTTGTTTTCAATGACACGGCCATTTCAGTTACAATGAACCACTTAGTACATTTCCCATTGTAGGGAAATTCAACGAACTTTGGGGGTTACTCTTTATTGGGATGCGAAAGAAAAATGCTATGAAATCGAATGATTGGTACTCTCTAATCCGTTTGCGCATTTGCCTTACGCATCTATTATTGCCCCCATTCGCAAGTTTGTTATCACCGCACTCTGTAATGCGAAAGCGTCTGCCAAAATCGTTCGATAAGCACAAATATCTTGCGTTAGGTAAAAATCAAACGCAAATGGAGAAAAACATAAAAGCACTCTGAAAACACACTTATACTTGATATTTAAATTGTTTTAGGGAAAAAGCAAAAATATTACAAACAAAACAACGACAGTTTGAAATTTTAGTGGATTTCATAATGCATTATAGCCACTTGTCCAAGGGACAGTTGCAGTCAGCAAATACTAAACAAGCCGCAAATAATTTGTGAACAAAATGCCTGTTTCATAATATCGAAATAATTCCTTTTCGTGTATTTACAGTTCAAACAAAATTTTACAAAGTTTTAAATGGAATTGTACGAAGGAAGAGAATTTTTTCGACATTATAGCAAATGCTATAAGTTTTAAAAGTGGATTATGAGTTTATTAAAGTGTAGTTTTTATTCAGGCATGTGATGATAAACGACTTAGACACAAAACCGAAAACGATAAAAGGTGCGATGTCTAGTTAGTAGTTTTTCTTTTCAATAATTTTTGAGACATTTGTTGTCAATACTTTACTATATTGTTTATATTTTATCTTCGAGCATGCTTTTAAACGTCAATAGTTTGAGATTGGCTTAAAAATAATTTTCCAATTCGATCGGAATTCATCAGACCTTTTCAAAAAATAATTAGAATTGCTGTGGATCTCCTTGAAACTTTTAGCTCGTGTTGAATGAATAATATTTAGAACATACAGAAACGTCTCCTTATACAAACCGAAGTTTTGCCGAAAGCTAAAATAAAGCAATATGTATTTGAAAACATATTCCTCTACAGATTTTTTCTTCCTACATGCGGTCATTTAAAGAGAGTATATCGGTCCTATCTCTTAAGACTCGTCTTGCAACACGGTAGTTTTCCTCATCAAACCATAACGCGCAGAATGCATCACTTTATTTTTAATTAAAAACTGTTACACTTCCATTTTGCTTAACTTGACTTTTTTTAAACGTCGTGTTGCAACATTTTATTATGAATCTATGCCATATTTTCTTTTGCAATGTCAAAGTTGCCACTTTTTCAAAAAGATTTGCAAAAGTAATAGAGAGTACCAAATTGACATCTCAACGCATTAGCTATCGCATCGCAATAGAGAGTAACCCCCCCCCCCCCCCCGTTTACGAGGAGTGTAAATCTTTCGTACGAGAACGTATGAGTGATAATCTGATTTCATATCCAACATACGCCCGTTCAGCTTTTCTTTAATGAGTTAAACGTTTGTAAAACACATAATATATTGATATAAAAGTTTGCTACATTTATTTAAATTTTTTCAATTATTCAAAAAACTGGAACAGCATTCTTTGAAAAAGCACTTCCTACACATTTCTTTTTTTTTTTTTTTGGTATGTTTTAAAAGCAGAAGCAGCACAATTTTTTTTGGTACAACTTTTGAAAAGTATTTTAATATTATATTTTATGAATTTTTTTTGCCCTTTATATTGTTCTAAAATCTACCAAAAAAAAAAAAAAGAAAAACTTTTCGCCACGTAGAGCTAAAAGTTTCATTTTATCCTGTGAGTGCTGACAAGCAGGAGCACTTGGAAATATAACAATCTTATTAAAATCATGATTTATAGCCTTAACTCGATGCACATAAGTCCATAAACGTCAATTCTTTAAGACTGTTTACAGTTCTTTTATATTTAAATTCTTCTCTTAAAAATAGCCCACGTTTTCTTCCCGTAAAATTCGTTTCAAAATGTATTTAGTTTTGTAAAAATATTTGTTTACACATTTCCATCCGAGTCTTTTTTCAGTTAATTCTTCTTGCATATATGTATATGTAGTTGTTTCTTTCAACTCGGAACCCATAAGGCCAGAAGAAAAAAATAAAAACTAAAATCCTTGGGGATTTTGTGTGTATTTTGTACAAAATGTTAAATTTAAACAACTTTTATAGCCCATGAGATTTTTATGTATATTTTTTTTTATGTATTATAACTATTTAACAAAGAAATGAAGAGCACTAAAATGGGGAAAACAGCAAAACTGTTAAAAAAAATTTATTAAGAACACAATCCTTTAATGCGAAAAGTTTTGCGATTGTGAAATAATTTTTTTATAAAACAAAAACCGATGAAAATAATACAGATTTCTGTTTAAAAGTTTTCACTAATCCTTGAGCAGAACAATAAAAGCGAGAGGGAGTCTTTTTTCAAACTTAAAATGTTTTTCTTGTAAAAGTTGTGCTTAAATTTATTTTTAAAATTGTAAAAATCATGTTATACACTCGTATTGCTTATTTTTTTTTTATCTTGGACCAGCACTCAGGAGTTGACCCCTACACATGCGATGCATTGTGCTGGAACTATAGGAAAGAGTTAGTAGGAGACATGATAAGAGGTGAAGCTTCACTATTTTTGAATTGTATTAACATATTCATAAGGTATATTTATTGAATTCTTGTGTGGAAGTAAATATAATAAATATAATATAATAAATAAATATAATATAAAATATGTCTAATAAACCTTTTATAAATAGAAAATTGTCTATGAATACTGCAGGTAAATAATTACGACAAGTGTAGCGAATGTATTAAATATCACATATACGTTTCTTTAACTAACCTTCTGACAATACGAGCAATAAGTTGTGTCTTAACACAAGCAATAACGTCGCCAGAACATACAAAAAAATACTAAGAAACTACAGGAATTTAACTCTATTCTTATTAATAAATTGTAAGTTTATTAAACAAAATTTTTTAATTCAACTTTGTTAAAAATATTTTGGTTTTTGCGGAAAAAAAAATATCATTTCATTTGAATTTGGCAGCTGGCGTTAGAGATTATTGCTCAGCAATATATTCTAGCAATTATTGTAGAATGTATATTCTAATACATATTTGTGCAGTCCAAACGTTAACACATCTTCTGTTGGCAATCAAATTTGACAGCTGCCACGGCAATAATTGCTAAACTTAATGCTCGCGTGGTTGGGCAGGTATTTAAAGTACAAGTGAGTTCCAAAACATCAAACTAATTTGCAGCTATTGGGTAGTGCTGTGCAATATGAAATTGACGATTGGGTACAACTAGTTGTAGTTTTCTAGATGGCAATCAGTATGGCGAAAAAAAAAATGTTTTGCAAAATTGGAAAATTTGGAAATTTGGAAAATTTTGCACATTAGATCTTTCTTGGTGGCGGTGGTTTCGACCGAATAATAGTGATATTTGAAAATTAAAAAAAAAAAATTTCAAATATATATTTTTTGAAATATATTTATTAAGCTTGAGGTCTTTTTTTATTTTATTTGGTTTTATATTCGATATTTCGTTAACAGCTTGTTAACATCATCAGGAATAATAGGAAATTATAATTCAAAATTATAATAAAAAACAATTATAATTTTCTATTATTTCTGATGATGTTAACAACCTGTTAACGAAATATCGAATAAAAAAACCAAATAAAATAAAAAAAGACCTCAAGCTTAATAAATATATTTCAAAAAATATAATAAAAAAGGTCAATTAATAATATAATTAAAATTCAAATATATAAAATAATAAAAATTGCCGGTCATTGCAAAAATACAATTGTATTTTACAGCATATCAACAACGAATGTATCTTCATAGTAAACGGTGCTCAATTCGTATACGCATTTTTTTTTTTGTACATTTTGGGTCAAACAGATGACAGTGTAAAAATCTACACGGTTGTATTTTGGAAAGCGAGATCTTGATAGTTGCACCGTAAATGACGTTTTGGAACTCAACCTATCTTTAAGAATTCCCATTAAAGAATAAATGATTCCAAAATATTATATTTTTTATTTTAAAAAATTACAGATATACTTTTACAAGAAGCTGGCGAAAATATGCAGCAACAAGATATTGAAGTTTTCTATGAGTTAAATTAAAATAATACCAGTGGATCCTTAAGGTTGTTCTAAAATTGTTTTTCTATTATTCAGTAGACGATTTTGGTATTAGCAGCAAATGAAATGTACATATGCTCGTAGACCGGGCTGGGAGGATCTGTGAAAAATAGATTACGGCAGGAGCGGCGCAGGGATTGATCTTAGGGCCTGAATTCTGGAACATTACCTACGATGGTATTCTCCGCACAGAAATGCCAGACAACACCTATATGGTGGCCTACGCAGATGACATTGCATGCGTCATTATGGTTCGCAACATGGATGAAGCCCAGAGCAAACTGACTCGAGTCATGCTTAGGACAAAGACATGGTTGGATTCACAATGTCTCAGTCTGGCAACGGAAAAAACGGAATTGCTCATAATCACGAGAAGGCATATTCCTATCGAGCAGAATATGCGGGTCTTATCTGAGGCAATTAGGACTAGTAGATGCGTTCGATATCTGGGACTAAGGTTAGACCCTAGACTAACGTTCAGGGACCAGCTCCAACATGCTGCGACAAAAGCCACTCAAGCGACTGCTTCTCTTAGCAGACTAATGTCCAATATTGGAGGACCACGCTGCAGTAAAAGGAAGCTGATAATGGCAACGACCCAGTCGATTTTATTGTATGGATGTGAAATCTGGGCCGTTGCACTACACGCACAATACCGGAAGAGGATGATTGCAGCTGTACAACGCACCGCAGCCCTTAGAGTGACCTCAGCGCGTACCGTACGGTGTCGGAACCGGCAGTCCTAGTCATAGGAGCGATAATACCAATTGACCTACTAGTTGAGGAACGCAAAGAACTTTGGAACGAGCGTAGAAATGCCGGAAGAACAAGCGGAGAGGCAAGGAGATCAGCACGAATGCGGATAATGCAGAGCTGGCAGTCCAGATAGAATACGGAAACACGGGGTAGATGGACAGCCAGGCTGATAACCGAATTGGACAAGTGGCTGAATAGAGGACATGGCGAGGTAAATTATTACCTCACACACATGTTGTCAGGACAGGGATACTTTCTGAAATATCTCCACCAGATGGGTAAGTCGGACACATCTCTCTGCGTCTATGGCGACAACTGCATAGACGATGTATGCCACACTTTTTTCAAATGTAAGAGATGGAGTGCGGAACGAGAAGTCGTGGAACGCCACGTTGGTGAAATTACTCCGGAGAACATAATAGTGGCCATGACGCAGAACGAGAATAATTGGGTTCTTATAGGAGGATATGTAGAGAATGTGTTGCGAAACAAAAAACGGGACCTACACGTAGGCACGACGATGGTGGTTTTATAGGAACAGGAGAGAACCCCACCCCGAAGCAATGCGAGAGCGGTACCGGGGTGGTGGATTGGCTCAGGGATAAAGGGGGGGTTTTTTAGTGGGTGCAAACCTCACATACCAGGGCTGTGACGACAGCATCTGAGATGCGTAAGGCATTTTTCCTCCCCACCCGAAAAAAAAATGCTCGTAGACCAGCTAAACAATATAACAAACATAGGTAAATAATCGTAATTAATTTTGACCCACGTTGAATAAAAGAAAAAAATAGTTGCATAATTGTTTTCTATTTTTTGAAATGCTTAAAAAAAAAATTTTAAGAAAATTGTAATAAATTTTCTAACATGGAAAAAGTAAGAACAAAGTTACAGCGTTTACCTCAACCTTTGTATATGTTTAAATACCTCATGAAAATGTAACATTAATGCAAGTTTTCGCAAAATATGTATTGTTTTATGAATTTGCCGTTTGTGTAATGTCCTCCTTATATGAATTTTCGTTTGGTAAATTTATTTATAGGTTTATTTAAATTTATCCAACAATTGGTGAGCATTTGTACAACTCTCTTACTGACACTGAAGTTATGAGTTACGAGTTGGCCAAGTTTTTCATGCAGTTAAAATAAGTTAACTTCGCTCGACCAGCGTTAGTGCGATGTCAGTGGCATTAATTCTTTTTTTTTTAGCGATTGCAAATTTAAAAAATTTAATAATCAACAACAGAACTATCAGCGTATAAGTGTTAATTGGTAAACTATCAATCGTACGCTGTGTACGGTATCTAATCAAATTTGTTGTCTCAAAAATTAATTGAGAATAACCAGTGAAAAAAGTACTTCCAAAGAGGTCAATGCGATCCGGAAGTAGTGCAAAATCCGATCAGTTTCCAGTGAACAGGAGTCAAAATTACCAGGGCCAATAAAATAAATACGTGACAGAAAAAAAAAACTGGTGACCAATTTAAATTTACTTAGTACGAGTATTGAACACACTGAATCAAACAAAAAAATATCAACTAAAAAAATTTGGGACGTTCAAAGGCTTAACAGTGTTTAAGCCGCAATTGGTTTTGAATACCCCATTCATATTAAAAGTCGAAACTTTTCGAGCAGGCTCAATGCTTTCAGCGAATAATAAACATTTTTTCTTATAATTTTTCTTAATACTTTTTTTTAACCTTTTTTATTATTTTAACAATCTATTTTTTTAAGCTTTAAGGTTTTTTCTCTTTTTATTTATTATTTTTATATTTATTTTCGATATTTCGTTAACCTACGGTTAACATCTTCAGAACATTTTCTTTTAAAAACCTTAAAGCTTAAAAAAATAGATTGTTAAAATTTTTTCTTATAGTTTAAAACTATAATTATGACTCCTAAATAAAAAATAAAAATAGGTAACTTTTCTTGCGTTGACCGCTCGCTGCCCTATAGGAAATTTTTCTGTAGCAATTGGTATATCAGGTTTATTTTTCACATTTATGTACTTATTTCTCCGCCATTTTGAAGGTTTCAAAGGATGTTACGAATATTTCTCAATCGCCTTTGATTTATTTCCATTTTAAAAATTTAATTTCTTCGCTCTGTTGTTCCAAATGTTTTTAAGGCGATTTATCTACCACAAACCAACTTCAGATAATTTGTTCTCACTACAAGAAAAGTAAAAGTTAATTGAAATTGTGAAGCTAAATTTCGTTGGCCTTTGCTAGCCAAAAAATGTAAGTGACCTTGAATTCCCTGGTGGTCTTCTTAAGCTGTTTTCCTTTTGTCGTAAAAACATTTACTTGCAAAATATAATAAAAAATAAACAGCATATATTTTGCCCAAAAATTATTTACAGAATTTAAAAGCAGACATTTTGTTGCCTCAGCAGCAACAAAAAAAAACGGATATAGAAAAGAAAAAAAGTGGCCGTTTGCCATTTGGCTTCAAACCACCAGCAAGTTACAATACTTTTACACACACACTCACACACAAAAAAAATATTTTAAAATGAATTTAATATCTGTTTTGTTTTCAAACCATAAAATTATTGTAAATGGTTTTTCGTAAGGAAATAGATTTTGGGACCCACATAAGTCTACTATTTTCGATTTTAACGCAAGATTAAGAGAAAAATAGCCAACGAATGTGCTGCCAGCAATGAAACCTTTTGCTGACTTATGCACATAAATCTGTAATTTAAAGTTTTCCAGGCATTTCTTTATTACTTTCATTTTATATATTTTGTAAAGTTATTTTTGTTGTTGTTGAATTTTAAAGGATCTTAAGGTAAAGTTTTCGTTGGCCTCTCCGCTTTTTATTGAGTTGTTTTTCTTTTGCAAATTTTGCAGTCATAAATTTAAATGGAAAATCGGTGACACTTTATAATTTTGAGATTTTATTAATGTGATTTTTTTTTTTATTTTAAGAATGTTAGATTTCCATAAAATTCAAATGATTTTCTTCTAATTATTTCACGTTTCAAAACTTAGAAAAGAGTGCAGTCAATTGTTGCGGAATTTTTTTCATTCTCAATCAATTGCAGTTGTTTGCGTATTTTGAACGGCCGCCTTCATATTCCATGCCAGTCATCATTCGTCGTTGATGTTGTAGCGTCAGTACAGTAAAATAATTAATTAAATGACGCTTTATAGCCAAACGAAAAAAACAATAATTAGTGGCAATAATTCTATATTTTCAAATTAATATAACGTAGCAGGGAAAACATGCACAGGGTGTCTCAAAAGAGGATTCATTCATATTTACTAGATCGATTAAAATATAAGCAAGACCTTTATTACTTATAAACTGCTAATTTGGAGATTTATTTTTTAAAAATAATGTAGTCGCTACTAAAGCCTTCGACACCGGTACTCAGCGAGTAGTAAAATTTGTTATGACGTTCCTGCCGCTGAAGTTTCTAATGGGTTCCATAGGAATTAAATTAAGAATGCCTGGAGGTGAATTTATCTGAGGACTTCTGGCCATCAATTTCCCAAATCAATTATACGAGGTCAATCCTATGACTGGAATCGTGGGGTTTTAATTCTTACACAAATTGAATTTTGTACACTCAAAATAAAATTCAATCCATGAATCGCAAGCGGTATCACAGATTATCTTAAATCAAGTACAGAATACTTAATTCTAGTACGGATTCTTCAAGCGCTAAATACTTCCTTCCAGCCAAACTTAATGTCGAAGCCGTACTGGAATTAAGCTGAAACCGATATAGATTTAAGAAAAACCGAGCTTGAATCAACTCTAAAATACGTTTGATTCAGGAATTTCGAACTAGTGTATTGGATTAAAAGTCTACATTGTAAATTTTTTCGTTAGTCTTATAATGTGTGATCCATTTCGAGATTCCCTACTTTTTTAAAGAAAAAAAAAAACACAGAAAATTCAAATTTAATGGAGAATGTCTATTACCATTTGAAAGAACATGCTTTGGCATTTATTTTTTGAAGATTATGTCTATCAAATGTTGGCCGTTGCTACGTCGCAGATGGTCTATCCGTTGAGTCCAATTTTCGATGACTCGTTCGAGCATTTCGACTGGTAACTGGCAAATGACATGCGTGATGTTTTCCTCCAAGGGCTGAATCGAAGCGGGTTTGTCCGCATAAACTTTAGACTTTACATATCCCCACAGAAAAAACTTTAACGGTGTGATATCACACGATCTTAGTGGCCAATCGACCGGTCCAAAACGTGAAATTATGTGCTCACCGAAATGTTCTCTCAATAAAGCCATTGATTGAAGCGATGTGTGGGAAGTGGCGCCGTCTGGCTGAAAGCAAATGTCGCCGAGATCACGAGCTTCAATTTCAGGCATCAAATAGTCGGTTATCATGGCACGATAACGGTCGCCATTGACGATTATGTTTGCACCGGCATCATTTTTAAATAAATATGAATCGATGATTCCACCGGGCCACAAACCACACCAAACCGGTCGAACATTATCCAATAATGAATGATGGGTCTCAAAATGGGTGATGGTGTTGCGAATAGTACGCTCAGTAGGCCGATTATGTTGACCATAAGTTGAGCAAAGTCCACGAAACACATTCCTCACAGAACGTGAATTTTCGTAATAAAGTTGAACGATTTGTAAACGTTGTGCAGGCGTAAGTCTTTCCATTATGAAATGCCAAACAATACTAAACAAAAATAACATGACAGCATGACACGACTCACACGTGATCTGTCAAAAAACAGCTATTGAAAAAAGTATCTCTACTTGAATCACCCATTACCATCATCATCATCATTAGTAGAGCTTCAACTAAATTTTTGAAAAACCTAAAAGAATCATACATATTTATACAAAAAGTCGCTGGTCATTGAACAGTAACGGCTTCAGCTGTATCCAATACACAGGCACATCAGAACGCCCTCCTTTCGTCGATATTGTGTAGCTTCGGCGAAGTAAAATAATTATTAAAAATGGGTACTAAAAACGAAGCTTCAAAATTTAATACGTCTCCTTGACATCAGAGACGCTACAACACTGCTATAAAAACAAATAACAAATAACGTGCAAAAAGCAGTGTCGTAAGATAGTGAAGCTTCACCTGCTATCTTTTCTCCTACTATCTTTTTCCTCTGGATCCTGGTCCAAGATAAGAAATAATAAATTTTTGAGAATTAAAAAATGCAAAATGCAATTCCTTACGTAATTTAAGATTTTTTTTTTCTTAATTTAAACATTTTGTACTCATTTGAAGAATGAGTGCAATGAGCCGACTATGCAGGGGCCTAGTGGAGGCAGAACGGCAATTGGAGAAACAACTCTGCCATTGTCCTGGTGGCGATCCGAAGATACTTATGTTATATACGTCAGGTCATGCTAAACTTCATGTGGGTATTCTGCTCATTCTTACACAGTATGTTGAAGCTTCCAATCGTGCTCTTTGGACCAGAACAATGGGAACAGTTGTTACCAGTGAAGCAAACTACTGCTGCTACTGCTTAGTAAAACAAATTGCAACCATCCGATAGGGCCGGTAAGCTTCCAGCATTCAAGCCCGGACGCTTTCCATTATATTTAAAATAATTTCCGTAATTCCCCTTTCAAAACCAGTATAAAGAAAAAAAAGTCTGCTTTTTAAACGTTAAAGGAAATAAAATCTTATTTTTTCCCCGTTTTGTAAATTTAACATCTTTTGTAGACCACTTAAACATCATTATTATTTATTTCTTTTTAATCCGAGTACACTTTGTTCTCATTCAATCTCCAACAAGAAAGACAAATAAATAAATGATGAATATAAGCAGCTCCTCTAGTGCCCTTCAATCTGCCTGTCTTTCAGTATTTCAGTCTCTCTGTCTGCCTTGTCTATTGTAGTTGGTTTATTAAGCTTTCAAAATTTAATTTTCTACCACATTATCCATCATCAAAATATTGTATAGAAATAAAAGTGGCTGCATGTGTTCGAGAAAACCGTAAATATTTAGCACGTACTAAGAGACTCATCCGCACGTCAAGTTACAGCTGGATTAGAGAGTGTACAAGCAGTAGTGACCTGTGGCCTTCACAACACCCACATTATTGTTGAGGTATGTCATTGTTTTTCTTTTTTGTGGCAATATAAAGTTTATTTAACCAAGTAAAGGTACGGGCATGAGTAATAATTGTTATTGTTGTTGTTGTTGTTGCTCTTTTGGCATTACCCGTGCCTCTATAGTGCTGCTTGCTCTTGGTAGTCTTTGGTGGCCAAGATAAGAGGCCACCTTCCACTTGCTTAGTTCAGTTGATGATGTTGATAAAAGTAAATATTTTCTTGCTTCCTGCTGATGTTGTGTTTTTATATTTGTGGAATTTTTTTTGTTTGTTATGAAAATTATTTTTTACAGCATATTTTGCTTTCTGTTTCATGTGGAATAAACGATGCTTATCTGTTTTATTTGTGGTTGGCTACTTAAATTAAATTAAATTAAATGAAAATAAATTAAATTTCTTTTTTGCTTAGTTGGTTGTCCAGAAGCCAGCTAAATCGATATGAGAACATAAAGCATATTTCTTTTCGGCTGAAGGCACGTTAAAAAATAATTTCTTCTTTTTTATTGGGCAGTTTGGCGATTATTAATTTTATGAAAATCGTTTTTTTTTCTTTGCATATTTTTGTTTTATGGTTTTTTTTAGTGAAAAGGCCATGCGGTTTATTTTTATTTTTAACCTTTGGGTCATGCCTAAAATTATGCAAACATTTCTAGAATTAAATATTTAGGCTGGAGGTCATTTGTTTTAAGAAATTAATATTTAATGGTGCGCTTTCATTCTTTATTTCATATTATATACTTGTTGTTAAGTTAATGCAGCAAAAGCTTAAAGTACAACCTCTTACCAGTGTTTCCTGTGTAGGCAAAAAACATAAATGGAAAAAAAATTATTATAGACAAATTCGCTTTAAAATTATCTAGCAGATATTTACAGAGACGGCAGCAAGCAAATGAAAAGCATTAAAAAAGAAAGCAAAATTATTTTCACAAAAATTGTTAAATTGCTTGTTGCTGTGTTTGGCAACTTGAGCAGTACAAGTTTTAGTTTAATCATGCTCATGGCATGTCTCTTTCTACTTTTAATGCCGAGCCAAATAAATAATTAAATTTGTTTCTTTGATAGCCAGTGTTGCCAGGATGTAAAGACACCGCTACATTTCACACATTTGAATTCATGTCTTTTAATGACTTTATAGGGTACGGGGCTGCTCATGTAGCGAAGTTTTATTATTATTTTTTGTTTGTTAAATTCCACATGCCCCTTTTCTGAAGAACAAACATTTTTGGTTTGATTTAATAATGACCAAAAAATTTTAAGCATGAGTGGGAAATTATCAGCAGCAGCTATTTCAAGTATTTGAAAATTTTGAACTCAACTATTTCAAGATTTAATTTTGATAAATTTCCTTCAAACTTTAGCATTTTTATTGTGGCTTTTTAGCAAAGTTTACAAAATTTTGTAGTTGCAAAAAAAAAAAAAAACAAACTGATAAAAAAACGCCTTGTGTCTTGAATTATTCTTCCTTTAACTTTGCGCTTACAGAAATTACTGATTTGACCGCAAATTTCGAGAATCGAGTTCTTATTATATTTCAACGTTTTAAGGCCCTCAGAGTCGATTCTGACTATATTCGCGATGATGTCCGTACGGCTGTATTATAGCTAGCCTTTGGTGCAATACCGCAGTAACTCAAAATTTAAATTTTTTTGAGCTGGATATGGAGAAATGATCTTTGGGGAAATATATATCTAAAGGAAAAAAGATAATGGTGCTATCTCTAACTGTTCAGATTCTACAGCTACAAATGTCTTTATCGCCTCCAGCTATTTCCAACAATATTTATTTGCAATAATGAAATATTTCCTTTATGACAAGAAATTTACAAACAGAAAACATTACAAAACATGCCTCTTTATTTAAAAACTTGTAAAAAAATAACTTTAGTAAACGAAAATACTATCAAAAAGATGGCTCAAAACTTCAAATGCATTTTTCCCAGTTCACGATTTTTTGAATTACGACGGTATTGCACCAAAGATTCGATATGTGCATATGTGTGTTTGTGTTTGTAAACATTTTATACCTTAAAAGCGTGTCAATGGATCGCAACGAAATTTGCCTTCGAAAGATATTGAGCTTAGACTTGGTGAAATAATGAACTAATTCGGTTCAATAGATTTAAAAAATTTTTGAAAAATTGTTTTTTTTTAATAAATTTTAGACTTTTAAGCCGACCAAGTTCAAGGTCCCAGGCCACTTGAGTCCAATTTACTACGGTCCCTGTTGTGAAAAAACTTTCAGGTGTTGTAACGATACAGACCAGAGCTTCTGGTGAACGTCAAAAACAAATGTCGATTGCTGCCCGATATGACTAAAAGCGAGTGATTCGTTTATTGACGAAACATTTCGAAAAAATGTCTTTTTAAAAAAAAAAAAAAAGCTCTAAAGCGATTTTAGATATTCACTGGTTTTTTTTATTATATTCTGTATATGAAAATGTATCGGCTGCCTCAAATTTTACCAAAATCGGTAAAATGGTGGGAGAGACAGCGATATCGAAAAGTGTTTTTTGTGTTTTAATTATTCCGTAATTTTTTGTGAAATCAATTTTCGATATGAATTAAATATAATTAAGCTTAGTGAGAAGTATCAGGTATGGTTTGTAAGGTCAAACGATTCCCTTACTTTCTGTATTCGATTATAAAATTTATGAAAATTTAATTAAAATTTTTTTTGCTCAATAAAATATTTATAAAATAATAAAAGCAAAATTTTCATAATTTCTAAGTGCTGTTAAAATCTACTTACAATTTTATGATGCAAAGCTGAGAGTTCACGTTCTGTAACTCGACGACTGGCCGCTTCACGGCGACGCTGACGAAATTGACTGTATTTATAGGCCAACATGACACCAGGCAAGGCCAAAGCCTCAAATGGTGATTTGCGACCAAAAGGCATGTTGTTTTTATTAAAAGTTTTTGTGTTTCTGCTTACAAATTTACTTAAGAATTAAGTTGTTAAAAAAGCTTTTCTGTTTAATATTGCTTAAGTTGCTTGAAGCTGATAAGTAGTTGGTTGAGCTATTTCTTAATTTTTCTTAATTGCAATTGGAATTTTTTTTTTTTTTTTTAAAACTTTTCTTTTGTTAAAACTTTTTAGAATTTATTTTTAGTTTGATTTTTTGAGCCATTTTTCATTAGTTATTCTTTTGTTATAATTTACAATAATTCTTTTTGTTATTTAAATATTTCTGCATCAGTAAAGCGCTTTATATCGTTGATTTTAGGTTAAGTTGGTTTTTCCTTGCTTCCTTTTGGCTTTTCTTTCTCTTCGCTTCTTTTAATATTCTTTAAATATTCATAAATTTTTATTTTTTTTCTTTAATTTGTATGCAGCTTTAATTTTTTTCTTTTGTTTTTTTTATATATTTCTTTTTATTCGTATTTTCTTTATTTTATTTTTTAATATTTTCTTAAGAAATATTTATGATGTGGCTGTGTTCTTTACATGAATGTTTGTTTTTACTTCTGTAAAATAAACATTTCTAAATGGAATTATTTATTGAAATGAAAAACGTTCTTTTGATGTTATCGCAGGTAACGTGATTTATGATAACGATGGAGAAAAAATATTGAAATTTGCTTCCAGTGCAGAAAACAAAACATCGCCATCTGAAAACTGTTCAAATCTTGCAGGAAAGCAAACACAACCGTGGGATTTATAAATACAATTAATAATAAAAAAAAACCAAAAAAAAGTCAAAAAAGTCTTGGGTTCGACCCTAGTTTCAGACCAAATCATAAAAAACATCTTGCATTTTTTTTGCTGTGCATTTGTGTCAGTTGTTGTCACAAATGTTGGCTACTAAAACACATCTGCTTGACATCTGAGGCGCTGCAGCACTGCTATAAACACAAAACAAAAAAAAAACACTATGACTCTCTCTTTCTCACTATCTCTTTCATTTGGTTCCAAAAAAAATACATAGCATTGGTAGGGGTTATGCCCTGAGTGCTGGTCCCGGAAAAAAAACTATCAAAAATTATAAATTTATTAAGTTAATTTCTATTGCATTCTGTAATTATTTTATTTGTTAATTTTTTTTTCCTTCTTAAAGTTTGTGCTATTTGACCTTCGCTAACAGTAACCAAATGAACAAAGCCGAGTTTTTTGTTTTTCCACAGTCAAAATCTCCATTTATGTGTGTTTTTTTTTTGTGCTGGAGTGTAGCTGCTGTCTGGAAATTAATTAATTAGCCGACTGCAAGGCCATGTAGCCTGCTGTGGTCTATGTGTTTATTGCTTTATTTTGTATTTTTTGTTTGTTTTGTTTTTGGAAATCCCTTAATTGAACTTTCATTCATTACGGATCCGTTTATTTTCATATTTTATCAAACGCTCGTATCTTATTTATCATTTTTATGTCTTCTTTTTATTATTTCTGTTACATGTTTTTATTAGTTTTAATTTATTATTGCTGTTGTTTTTATTAATTTATCTATTGAGTTATTGTCTTTTGTCTAATTACACAAGTCAACACGAATACCATGTCGTGGGTTTTCTTAGCCAATTTGTGTACATTTGGTACTGAACTCGAATGCCTACAAATTAATTTATTATTGCGAATTGACTATGTATCTCGAGACAGACAAAGGAAGAGGCTGCAGCATATAATTTTATTTATTATGTATATTTGTTGCAGAGTTAGAAATAAAATTTAAGATTTTGTACGGTTTAGCATTTTGAGGTGTCTTTAAAAAAATATTAATTATTTTTTTTTGTTTGGTTAAAACTTTTTAATTATCTGCGGAACTAAAAGATAGTTAGAAAATTAATTAATTGTTCTCGTTCCTTCTTTGTTTTTCCCAATTCAATCGAAGAGCTAGTTGTCGAGTAAATGTAAATTATGTGATGCAGCTTCCTCTTTTTTCTATTGGGGGATTCACAATGTCTGTTATTAACACATATTGCCTGTTCATAGAACCCGAGGTGAAAATAATCGTTCGCCACTTATATTGCGAACAAAAATGATTTGAGTTTTTTTTTATTTATGCCGAACGATTATTTTCATTCGGCGTCTGTTCATAGACAGAATTGGCAGAATAGGCAGACTGTTTTAAAGTCTTAATATTTTAAAATGATGTAAATTGTGTTGATGGTACGCTTCAAATAAAAAAGTAAAAAAAATAATAAAACTTTTCCAGCCATGTTTATTGTTTTGTCTTAAAATAACAATAGAAATCTGAGTAGTACATTGAAACTCTTCAGTCGAGCCGGCGATAATATTTACAAGCCGCCGCTACTTATAAATTATATAAGAATAAAAAATCATTTAAAAATTGTTCACATTTTTATATCTTTACATTATTATAAAAAAATTTTATTTTGAATTTTCATTGACAAGAACTTTTCATATATTGTGAATTTTTAAAAAAATTTTTTTATTATAAACAAAAACCAATTTTCCTGAAGAAGCTACACAAAGGAGTAGCGAAATATTGAAATAAATATAAAATATATAAAAAGACCTTAGGCTTAAAATAATTAGTGTTATTAATATAAAAAAAAAAAAAAAAAAAAAAAAAAGGTCAAAAAACTAGAAAAATTATTAAATTATATTTTTATAAGGAAGAAAGAAAAAAATACAATCAGGCTGGCAGCCAATTAACGTTTATCTACTAGCCGCCGTCCAAAACATTATTCTGCTTATATCACTGGCAACAGCTGTTTTCGATTATATGAGTTTCAACAATTTCGTGTACCGAAAGCACAATTTTATAATTTTGATTAAAAATGGAATTATTACAAGATTAGCCGGAGAGATCCTATTTATTTGTACAGGGTGGCTGATGAAAGCCGATACCAAAAGAAAACTTGATAATTTTTTTTCTATCTAAGTAATCTGGAATTTTTTTTTTTTTTAATGAAAATGAAAAGTGGGACAATGGAAAAAGAATGGCGCTATCACGCATTGGAGTCTGTAGTTTTGGTTCAACTAACTTACAGGCTCATTTCAAGAAACTCAACCTTCCGTTGTCCACCCAGATCGCCTGACCTAACTCCAGCGGACTTTTTCTTGTATGGTTATTGTAAACATGAAGTGTACAAATCGCAACAGATAAATTTGGAGGCACTAAAACAATCAATTCGAGCGACAATAGCTGCAGTTCCAGCGTTAACTTTACGGACAGTAATGAACAATTTTTTGCTAAGATGCCTTACCTTCATCGATGAGCAGGGCGGGCATTTAAATTCGATTATCTTTAAGACTAATTCTATGTGCTTTCAAATGAAAAGAGATTGAAAATATTCCATGCATTACAAAAGAAGTTGTTATAGTTTCTTAATGTAGCAAAATTCATCAGCCACCCTCTATTTAAAATATTCGAATTATTTAAGTTTCTTCACTTGTTTTTAGCATTTTGATAACAAATATTAATAAGTCTTAACAGCTAAATGAATTGTTTGAAATAGCAGACTCAATTATTGCTCATAGCAGTCACATTTTCTCGTGTTAATATTATTATAAAACATATGATTTTATGACTAAATTGTGAACACCCTAGATATAACGGAAAATCCTGATATACAGGAACAATTTACAAAAAAAGTAATTTATAGTCATTGGACCGCAGTACCAAATGTATACAAATTAACTAAGAAAAAAAAATTTTTTAATTTTGTTGCCCAGTGTTATTATTTGCTTGCGATAGTTTGCATAATGTGATAGTTTTCGTTTTTTTTAGTTATTGACATTTTACGTTTTTAAGTTTTATTTATTGCTGATTAATAAAAATAAGAATGTTCGGCATTTTTGTATCATTTTATTTAATTTTTGTTGCACAATTCTTTGTTAATACTTTTTCGAATTGTAACATTTTTATTTCAGTACGAAAAACGATTATTTATTATATGTATGTCTGTAAGGATATCAAATTGAATAGTAAAGTTTTTTTTTAAAATCTCAAATGCATTTCAGGCATTCTAATTGCCATAATCAAAAGATTATAGAAGAAAATTCATTAGAACGTTGCTCAGGAATATACAGTGCAGCACAGAATATAAGCAAACTGCTCGTCAAGCAAAACTTTGAAATATTTCTTTTACTTTTCTATTCTTAAAATTTTTAATATGTATAAGAACCTTTGCGTCCAGAAAAACAAAGTTTATATTCAGGGTAAATTTCGTAACAAAAGAATTCTACATCAAATAGCATTGCAGGAGAACAAGTAAAAAACACCCTACACCGGCTAAACTTTTCACGTTTTAAACATTTTGTTGCCTTCGTTCTGCTCATTACTGCATTCTTCTTTTCCTAATAAAACTACTAAATTTCACAGATGAACTGTGAGCTCAATTGTAGCTCCGAGTGTTCTTTGCCAAACTTTAATTGAATTAAAAAATTATGCAGAAAAAAGAAAATGTTGTGTCGAAAAAGTTTGAAAAAATCATCATCCATTGGTATGGCAAATAATATCTTTAGATATTTGCACAGTATATAAATTGAAAAAAAAAACCTTGACCTAACTCGCTCGCTGGGGGAATTAATCATAGTTCTGTTAGGCAACGTAATAGAAAAAAGCAAAATTTTATTTTTTACGTTTTTTTTTCATGATTCTCAGTCAAATTATTTACTTTCAAATTACTTTCTTTTTGCTGAAAATGGAAAAAAGTGTGAAGTAGCAAGCAAAAGAATAATTGCTGTACTTAAGTTAATTGAGGTACGTTAAAAAAGTCTAATAGCCTTATTTATACTCCAATTTGTTTGGAACAATGAGAAGCAACGTTTTCAGTACTAAAGTGCAAAATACAAGTATTTACGTATTGAAAACTTTAAGAATTAAAAGAAATAAGCTTTGAATTTATAAAAATTTAAAGCCAGCGATGTGGAAAGGATTATTTTCGAAAAAAAGAAGTGCGAAGGGGTTCGGGTTGTTGACTGCGTTAACTAAGGGAGCCTGCAACCTTCAGATTTAGTCTGATTAAGATGAGCATCTCAAATGGTGACGCTTGCAGCCTGTACATGAAATTAGGTAATAGAAGAAGGCACACATGGTGTGAGAATGTTCAACTTTTGGTAATCTTACATACACTAAAGTCTAGAGCAAATGTTGTTGAAATCGCATGCAAGAGGTCGAGAAAAGAAAAGTGGCAGTGGTGCTCTCTTTCGATATATGTTATGCAATAAATAACTGGACTGAGAACAACGATAAAATATCATTTATCTACAACAAACCGAAGATGAGCATCAAACGGTGCGTAACTTAAAAGTAAAAAAAAACACTGTAGAATAAGTGAATAAGCTTTTCTAAAATAAACAACATTCTTCAGTATTAAATTCTCGATAATGGAAAACGATTAATTTTTGTATTTTTATTAAGAATGAATTGAAACAATAGCGATAATGCTCGAATGAAATCTACCCAAAAGTCGAAAGATGATGGTAATGATGATTGTATCGCAACTGGTTAAACAATTTACATTACTGTCTAAATTATACGATTTAGAGTTACGAAATTAAGAAATAAAATGAAACTTTTCGGTCTGTGATAAACTCTGGCAAGATTTGGACTCAACTCCTTTAAGCTTTACTGCAATTTATAAATTAATAGTTGCACTACGAATAAAAATATCTCATTTCTAGTTCACAATTTAACATAATACTATTCCATTTGTAGAACTATCTCTAAACATACATTTTACGTAAAAAGTTTGACATTTTTATGGATTTTGAATTAAAAGGTATTTTTAATTTATGAATTTAAATTTTTTTACGTTTTTACCACAGTTCTTTTTGGCCATAACTAAATTGTTAAGTTGTGCTCTAAGAGTTTTCATTTATTTAGAAACCGTAAAGTGTACTGTGAAAATCAATTTTAGAAAAAAACGAACAAATTAATTTCCTCTTTTTTATCTTCGACCAGCATTCGGGAGATGAGCCCTACACATGCGATGCATTGTGCTGGAACTCTTAATTCTGGATTACGGATTATTTTTTCTTGACAAGCGGCAAATCGAACTTTGGTTATTATTTTTTCTTAGGATTTGCACTTCTTTCCTTCTCAAGTTGTTGTTTTAAACAGTTTCTTTAATTTCACAAATTATTTTTGCAAACATAGCATTTAAATAATAGCATTATTTTTTTAAATTTTCTGAAAACATTTAATTGAGATCTATTTATTTAAAAACAAATTAGATTTGTTTAGACAATATGCAGGGCGTATTATTAATATTATTAATTCGAATTGGTTATTTGGGCGTATGATTGATATTTTATTTGCATTTTATTTAATCAGAGCAAAAATAATCAATGTGTATTGACATTTTTAAAATTTCATGATTGTAAAACATTAAATTAAATTTTTTCTTGTAGCGTTGAGATTTTTTAATTTTATTTAATAATGATTTGAATTAAATAATTGATCAAATAATAACAATTAAATACAATGTCACTACTTAAATATGCATTTATTCTTTCAGTTATTTGTTGCTTTCAGGATTTGTAATTAAAATTTAAAAAATTTCTCAAGTTTTTTTTTTACCAGCATCTTTATTTTAATTTAGTTTAAATGTAATTTTATAGTCCTTGTGAATGTTTGTTTTTCTTTTTTTTTAATTAATGCGACAAAATGTGTGCTTACGTTAAATGTCTGTAGAGACTAGACCACTAATGACGCATTTACCCACGCAAACGTACAAAAGAAGCGGTAGAATGTGTGCTTCAACACTGTCAAATAAAAAGGACGATGCATGATGGTACAAATATTAAAGTAGCAAAGAGATAATGACAACAACATTTCAAAATTAAAGTGTTACAGTGGCATTACAAAGGATACTGCAGCTCAAAACTTAGAGGACCAGCAAGAAAACAGCATTGTAAAAATAGCGCCTTTTCCACATTGGAATGGATGGATGCCATGGTAACGTGCAAGATTTTTATGAAGAAAGAGCAGAGATAACGGTAAAGAGAGAAAAAGAGAGTGAGAGAGAACGAGAAGCCAAAAGAAGATGCTTAAAAGAACACACGGATTTGTTTAGGGATGTTGGGAAAAACAATACAAAAAAAAAAAAAAAGAAAAATTGGCAGATAAAAAACATACGAATACATTTTCCTTAAAGAAAAAATTAAACAATTTGTTTTGAAAACATAAAAAAATTTCATTGCAGAAAATTTGCTAATTCTAATTTTTCAAATAAACAACTTTTTTGTGTTAGAAATATAGCATTAAATATTTACACACGACGTACGTGTAAAAGCATTTTGAAGGTTGGCCGTCGGCATTTATCAATTGTTATTTTTATACACGCGTTGATAAAGAAAATTGCTTATCGCGTTTTGATTTTCGTTTTTACTATTTACACACATTGATTGCTTCACTTATTCCACATACATAATTTTTTTCTTTTTTTGTTTTTAGGCCTCTAAATAAACGCACACGTTCGCATAAAATTGACCACAATTGACAAAGTCGACCGCCCGCTTACACCATAAAACTAAAACTGAAAAACGGGAGAAGAGAAAACAACAATTTTTCACTTAAAATCGCAAATATGTAAAAAGAAACTGAAGCAAAATTCGTATAGCAAGTAATTTTGCACATGAAGAATAATACTGGGAAATTTGTATGTGTTCAAATAAACACACGCGCACACATACTCATGCATAAAGAAAACCTGTTAATTTGGACGAAACGTGTGAGAACTCGTTATTGAAATAGAATTTGCAAAATCATACTCTTTAAATGTGTATCCCCCCTTTCTCTCTTTCCCACGCTCTTTCCAACAAAACATTGTCACTTAATAAATTCTCTTTCAAAAATCTATTTATAAGTTATACATTATTTATAGACACGATATTGACAACAGAAAAACCGCGCTTCAAAATGATAATTTGCACCTTCGCCTTTACAGAAATGTCAATGTTTACACTTCAAAAAGTGTAACGTTAAGTTCACGTCCAGACTATGAAACTTTGACAACTTTGGCTACTGAGAGAGGAAAGCGGAATGGATACAAAGGGTACAATGTTTCAGGTGCACGACAGTTTTCCGTGAGAAATGAGAAGAAGAAGAACCACAAAATTGCAGCACAAAAGTTTCATATATTGGTAAATAGTCCATAATTCGAACGAAATTTTAAATCAATTAGAAATTGCCATATTATAAATAATGCTTTAATTTTGCATTTATATATAAAAATTAAAAAAAAAAATTTATTTGCATTTTTTTAGAAATTGCATTTGGTGTGCTGCATATGAAAAAAAGTTTTTTTAAATTATTTAAAAAAATTTCAATATTAAATATGCTGATGATCTACTTATAACATACAGGCAGTCAAAATGACATGTGATAATTGCTAAGAAGCCAACTAAGTCAAAGACAAAAATTGTAAGTCACACTGACAAACACTAGCAGAACGGGACAACAGGCTGTTTTCGAAGCCTGCTACACCTCCCTCTTCAGCGTTCGTCGCGTTTTGTCCACTGTGTGTGATTATCAGTAGATGAAAATTATTAGCTTTATATAGTTATTATTTCCTATTAATAGAATACGAGAATTAATTTTCCGTTATTTCTCCCATAATAAAGCTCTAAATTTTACCATCTATAACTTACACTTGTCCTTGGAATTTCTGCGTTTGTTTTCATTACTAACTGTGCACACATGTTTGTTTTGGTTTTTTGTTCTACAACAGATATTGACTGTGAGACTAAATCAAGTCTTATGTTTAAACCAATGTTTTCATAACACAACCTCATCATTTTGTCGCGCACCGTATTGCCACTAACAACTATTTTTCCCAAGAAAATATGTGTATTAAGCAGAACCTTTTTACTTTTGCCATATCCTCCATTTACCAATACCTATGCGCATATAAAAAAAAAAAATAAATGGGAGATGGAGTGAGAGAGAGAGAGAGAGAGAAAGAGGAAGAGGTAGTAGAATCGAGAGACAGTACCAAAAGAGTTTGCACAATAATGAGATTTGCACGGGCAATCGTTTTTGGCACGAGTTCTTTTCGTTTGTTTATTTGTTTGTTTTTGTTTACTGTTACTCGAGCTTAAGAATGTAAACAAATGATATGTGTACTCACATTAGCACAAACATTTTTATGTAAACAAATGTATTTCATGCAGGCATGGGATTTGCCTAATTACAATATTAAATTATTGCTGGTTAATTTTACTGAGTGTAAAAAAATCATTAACTGAAAATAAATGAGTTAACGAGTACTTTAAAATCTACGTCCCGCAAAATTCTCTTGACAATAAAAAAAATTAATTTCCTTTTATTTAAATATCAGGGTTATTTTTCAAAACACTGCGACCCATTAGCCCCTGAAGCAATTTGTGTAATTTTTAGCATTTGATAGACTTTGAACGATTATTTTCATTCTTACTAACTGCCTGTTTAACGAAGACGACTGTAAATAATCGTTCGGCCATTATGTTGAAAACAAAAAAATTTTATATTGTTAAATAGTACCTCAATTCGAACGTCATTGAGCTAGTTTCTTTTATTGTTGTTTTCTATAAAAATGGCAGAACGAGCATTTGCACTCGGGTTCTATGAACAGGCACTAAGTTAAAAATTAGTTTTATGTCTGCAGTCATTCTGTCTCAATTTGTTGTTCCAATTACACGTAGGGGTACATACATAGATGGACCTATCGTGTAGGTCACTTTCAAATCTATTTAATATATTGAATCAGTCATTTTAATCGGTACAGCATTTTAAAAGTTATCTTATGAAAAGGGAACTTGGCCTGGTAATTTTCCAAAAAAAAAGAGGAACATTTTCTGGTTAAATTATCATTGTCATTACAGAGTTTTAATATATTTTTGGAAAATATTTGGATAATATACAAAGAATTAAAATGCCCATCTATTGTTGTAAGCAATATAATAATAAAAAAATAAGCTTTAAAAAGTGTTTAAGAAAAGTTGACATTGTTTTGATTGTAAATTATTTGCATTAAAATATTGAGAGAGAACTTAAAATTTTGCTAAGAGTTTTCATTTCTTTTTAGCAAAAGAAATTCTTTTTTAATTTTATGTCGCTAAATCCGTTTCCGTGGTATCTGCATATCTTTTGTAAAAACTTTGGGCCGTTCACTGAATACCAGTTATATGCACTTATCGCGCACCAAAGTTCCTAAGTGACGCAACTCAAAATTTCAATTTTTTTTTTTTTTATCTGGGACCAGCACTCAGGAGATGACTCCTACACATGCGATCAATTGTGCTGCAACTATAGGAAAGGGATAGTAGGAGGAATGACAGGAGGTGAAGCTTAATTAATTATTTTACAGCTCTGCTTTCGCACGTTCTTTGTTTGTTTATACTCGTAGCAGTGCTGAAGCTTCGGTTCAGTAGCCATTTTTTTATTATTATTTTACTTCGCTGGTGCTACACAATACCGACGAAGGAGGGCGCGTTCTGATGTGATTGTGGATTGCTATCAGCTGAAGCCGGTATTGTTCAGTGACCAGTGACTATGCCTTCGACACTGAAACCTGCCGACAACAACTGACACACAAAGACACACTAATGCACATCAGAAAAATGCGAGATGTTAATTTTTATAATTTTAGTCTGAAGCTGGAGTTGAACCCAGATCTGTTTTTGGTTTTATAGTCAACGTGCAGACTACCATCCATCGTGCCATCGCCACCCTCGGGTTTATATGCTTAAAGTATGCATAATACACTTGTTTATCTATAAGAATTGTAACATTTTACATCATAATATTTATGGATTTTCTACTAAGGCCCAAATTCACAGTCATTAGTTAGCTAATAGCAATAGTTTAACCAATAATATTTGATTCACAGCTTTTTGTTTACTATTAGTTAAACCACCAAATGTCATTGGTTAAAAAATAGTTAGACAACAGCTGATTAGTAAATTATTATTAGTATTTTTGTTTTAATATCTCACCTATCATAATATAATATATATATATATATATATATATATATATATAATATAATACTATCAGTTATTTTATTTTCGATAATATTTTGGTTTTCTCGAACAAATTTCAGCAGCAATTTACTATTTTGCGCGGGTAAATTTCGATGAGCACGCGCTTGTTTTATCCATTTTTAAGAAATAATATAACAAATATAAACAAAAATCATATGCTATAACAGTGCTGCCAATACTTAAAATTAAAAGATTGTTAGGGTTACCATTCTTTGGTTATACTGAGAATGTTAGTTAAACAATACAATATGAATATGAAGTATTAGTTAAACAAAAGTTATCATTTTAGTTTACTAATAATTAACTAATGACTGTGAATTTGGGGCTAAACGGTTCAAAGTTTTTGTTTTTAACTATTCTTTTAGGTGAAATTAATTTTTTTTTCGATTTCTGAAAAGTTGAACTTTTGCGTCAGCCTTCCGCTGATGTTGTTATTATTCACTCATCCTTATTCAGAGCACGAATTGTTGATTGTACAACTTAATATATTTTTTGCTAAGTCATTAACAATTATAATTTTGCCCAATTTATATAATTTGTTTTGCCTTTGGGTTCACTTTCATTTCGTCTTCGAACAGCTAATAAAAAATTCGACCAGCTCAAATATATAGTATATTAAGTTATGAATTAGTATAAAAAGAAGTTCGTGCTGTAATTGAAATGAAGAAAAATTAGTTACTTAGAGTAGAAAAACGAACACATTTAGTTGAGAAAATTAGTCAGGCGGACGCTTTGCTTGGTGGAGTGACAACTTAATTAAATTTACTTCACTGGAAAATATTATATTTGTATAGAACACGTCAATAGAGAAATTTTTTCAGTTACATAAAAAGAAATTATTACCAAAAATGGAATCACCAACTATACCGTATTCAATAAGCGTATAATAAAATTTTCAATCCAAACACACATACAACTTAATCCCATATTAGACTCTCCTAAATGCATACAAGGTCAGCACAAGCATCTTATGGCATGATATAATAAATACATATGGATGCATACTTATGTATACATACACATATACATATAGATATATATAAAGCTCAAACATCTCCTTCGGCTGTTGCTGTAGTTGATGTTGTTAGAAAACGCAGCATGTGGCAAATTGTGAAAATTCATCTTTTCTTTTCTAACAGCAAACAAAAATAAATATTACAGTAGTTTTTTTGAGAAATAAAAACATACAGCTGTAGAGGAAAATGTAGAAATAAGATTTTAGCTGACACGACGAATGACAAGTAAACACTACACCATTAATAAAAATGGAATGATAAGCACTTCGCAAGGTATTAAAATTATTAAAAATTAATTTAAATTTTGGTGAAAATTTGCTGGTCACAGTATGCAAAACTAAAGCATTTCTCTGTGATTGGTAAAACCGTCTCGCACATGAGTTATTTTACTGGTGTAAAATTTCAGCTGCTGCGAGAAGTTAGTGGTGAGAAAAATCGAAATCGTGCACGTCTTTCAAGAACAGAATACCGTTTTTATAACACATCGTTTTGAGGAAAATCCACGTTTGGCCATTTCTTATCGCACTTTCACATTTCACATTTTGTATGGCCAGAATTGAAAGATGTTGATGTGGACGGCTCTAAATAACGATACCATCGCTGTTTTGTGTAAAACGTATTTTGACCGGAGAAATTCTCGTGACTGTAATTTAATGTGATTTAACACCTTTAGACTTGTTTCTTTGGGGGCAACGTGAAAGATATGGCACAGAAAGATGGAATTCTTTTAAGTTATCGAGGGCATACAGCAGCAAGCTTTTTACAGTTTTAAAGATAAAATAATTTTATTCTAAAAAATTGCAGAAATTTGGTATGCCGCAGAATTGTTTTACTTCTAACAAATGCTATTATTATTTCCGGCACTGTTTATATATTTATTCATACCAGCATATATATACCCGTTTTTAGCAAAATCTTTGTGAAAGTGTGAGTGCTTGTTTATTTTGTATGCTGTTTTTGTTCCACAACAGCTGTTTGTTTTAAAATAGTAAGAAAAATATAGCATGTATCATAAGGGTTTTTCTTTTTCCCTAAGTTTCTTCAGAGTGTTCGTTATTGAGCTGCAGTATTAGTGCACAACCTAATTGGTTTCATTAAGCAAAAATCACATGAACTTAATGCTCATGGTCCAATTAATGACGTCAATGAAAACAAATTTTAAATGAGAGAAATTTTTCAAGAGAATCCTTTGAAAGGAAATCAACTTGTTATTGCATTAAAACAAAATTATAGTGATATTTAGAAATGAAATAAAATTCTATAGGTATGTTAATGCTGAAAAATATAAAGATCGGTATATGTGCGGAGTTGAAATATTTTGCCTTATTCCATAATAAAAAAAAGAAAGGTTTTCCATAGAAATATTAATTTAATTTTAAAAAAACACACTTTTCTTTTTTGAGATATTTTAGACCAGTCTCACTAATTCCCACATTTGGTGGGCAATTTCGATATTCAAATTCATGTGCAGTGTGACTAAGTAACATTTCCAAATTAACTCTTCTGAATTTCTTTTAATGAAGCAGTTTAACAAAAAAAAAAAAAATTCATGACGAAAACATTAAAATATTGTTCGAAATACATTTCTTGATTGTGCTCAAAAGCATTGAAATAATAATGCATCTATAAATATATAGAAATATCATACGTAATGGAATGCATTTTTACATTTGCCTCCTTCTTGGTATTTAAAGCGTATAAATGATGACAACAAAATATCAAACATACGCCTAAGGTGACAAGTACGATTTTCTATCCAGGCTTCGAACAGGTTTTTCCAGTGCTATCGCTGTCGGGTTTTTTTAACTTTAATATCTAGAATGTCAAATAGTTCATTGAGCAAATACCGGCCAGTCGAATTTTTCCGAATTGTTTATCTCGACCAAAAAAATAAACAAACTTTTTCATTGTAAATTTTATGTTAAGCATGAATAAATATTTCCCTCTTGCTCATCTCTGCATTTAATAAAATATAATCTTGAAAATAAAACCAAAAAATAAAATCTTTAAAGAAAATTTCAAAACACGTAACTCAAAAATTTAAAGTTGAACTTTGCGAAATTTACAACAAAAATTTATATGTACATATATGAATGTATATGTATGAAAAACTTATGAATAAATATTACAAAAACTTATTGTATGTGAAGAAAAAGAATTTTTATTTTATTTTTAGTTTCATTATGATAATATTTTGTATTAATATATAAATAAATATATATATATATATATATGTTATACAAAAAATATTATAATAATGAAATTAAAAATAAAATAACAATTTCTATTCTTCAGATACATTAAGTTTTTTAATGTATATATGTATATGAATATATGTATATAAATGCATTTTTAAGAGCTTTCATTAATAAAATTAATTAAAAACAGGGCAATACTTGCAAATTTTTTTTTTAATAACTGGTCTCCGGTGTTGTAAATAACGAAATATTCGAAAACCGGTTTCTTAAAAATGTCGATTAATTGCTCACCATACTTCGCTAAATATATTAAATTCAACTAAAGGAATCTTTGGAAAATTTTCGATTGAAAACCAAAAATTTCCTGGGTTCAACGCAGTTTCAGACTAAATCATAAAAACATCACCCATTTTTTCAGATGTGAATTAGCGTGTCTTTGTGTCAATTGTTGTCGGAAGGTTTCAGTGGCGAAGGCATAGTCACTGGTCACTGAACTGTACTGGCCTTCAGCAGTATCCGATTCACAAGCACATCAGTACGCTCTCCTTCGTCGGTATTGTGTAGCACCGGCGAAGTAAAAAAATTACTAAAACACAGCTTCAAAAATTAAAACGTCTCATTGACATCAGAAGCGCTTCAACAATGCTATAAAACAAAGCACGTGCAAAGGCAGAATTGTAAGATAGTGAAGCTTCACCTCCTGTCATTTCTCTGACTACCCCTTTTCACTAGTTCTAGCACAATGCATCGCATGTGTTGGGGCCATCTCCTGAGTGCTGCTCCAAGATAAAAAAAAATTATCAGTCGTTTATAACCCATGTAGCTGCTTGTCATGCTACTTCCGCATGTTGCTTTCGCTGTAACTTCAAAGCAGATTAAAATTTGTTGTGTTTAATAATTTTTAATATTTAATATTTTTGCCTTACAAGCGAAAGCGACAATGAAAACCATTTATTCTTACGTTGCACTTTTTCTTTTATCACAAGAAAAGTATCATGCTCTATAAAATTCAAAGTTCAATAAAGTTTTGTTGAAACAATGAGAATTATATTTTCTTGTCATAATTCGAAAAACTGACAGGCGTATTTTTCTAAGTTTTGTTTACTAAAATTACTTTGAATAGTAGCATTTTCCTTCTTTAAGTATTCATGGCATTTGCAGTGTATAGAAAAAATAAATAAACAATAAATTGGGTCAGTGACTTGTGTGCTTAATGAGGTCCGACAAGATGTTTATGAAACTATTTTTAAATATACCCGTACAAAGAGTAAGGAATGGAAATTTGCTGAAACAATGTCATTGTCAGGAGAGTTGTTGTGGTTGTTTTAGTTATTTTTTAAACTAAAGCTAGCAAAGCTAACACACAGTGGCACTGAAGAGACAAATATTTAAACTTGAATAATTATAAATACCGAGTCAAATTTATGCCTCGATCGAAATCAAATTATCCTATGAAAGGAATGATTTACTCCGCGGGAAGTTGCATGATAAAGAGCGTGAGGTAAATCAAGGCCGGAATGTTGTGTATCGATTAGTGGAAAGATATGTTAGTGAAAATTTATAAATTAATAAGAAATTAAATAAAAAGCAAATTTAATTATTTTTGTGTTATTTTCAATATAAATATTCGACATGGTACATGCAGGCAATCCTTATTAATTTAAATCATTAAATTTTCACTTTTAAAATTACATAATTAAAATTGTTCAACTTTGCACAAAATAAATGTAACTGAGTGGTACTGGTGATGAAATTTTCCGAATCTGAATACTTTACTGTTATCTAATTAATAAACGTTCCCACTGTGCAAGGATATTTTGGGTTTTTTTTATGAATAATATTCTTTATAAATTAAAAATATTTTTTTTGAACACATTAACATTTAAGAGAAAAGAAAATTTTTAATAATTACTGCCTACTTTTAGGCCAGAAAATATAAAAAAGCTGTTGTACTCAGTAAACGATCAGAGTGATTAAAAATAATTTTCTTTTGCTGGAAATATATTTATTATTTAACATATTAAAACTATTCTAAAAAAGATAAAGATTAAACATTTCATGGGGGCAACAAAATGAAGTGAAAAAAAAAATTTTTTTTGTTTGGGATCGCTTGGTCGCTGCAGACAAAAAAATATTTTCTTTGTTTAAGAAAAATGTTTATTAATATTTAGATTGTCATACTTATTATTGCTATTACTATTGTTGAATTGGATACTAACTGGGATTGAAATATTTTAGATTTATTTTTTGTTTGGTTGGTTTTTCAAGTCATATTTTACTCAGAGCAAGAAAAGTGTTTCATTTCAAAAATTAAAGGTAATATTAGTCTCACTTCTATTTTTATTTTGACCTTTATTAAAATTTTTTAATTATATTTATTTTTGAGCGATGGTCTTTTTATAAATTTATAAATAATATGTCGGAACAACTTGTAAGATCGAAAATATTTAATACGAAAAAATATAGATTAACATATAAAACATATAATACTTTAGGAAAATTATTTAATAAAATGAAAGATAGAGTTAAAAACACAGAATTATCTAATTTAGTATACAGGATACCTTGTGGAGGAAATAATTTAGAAAGTCGTAATATATACTACATATAGTAGGAACAACAAAAAACAAACTTAAAACTAGATTAGCAGGACATAAGTCAGATCAAAAATACAGACATATAAATACACAAAAAACAGCATTAACTACACATTGTGCATCATTAAATCATTATCCAAAATTTGAAGACACAACTATATTGGAGAAAGAAACTAATTATAAACGACGTTTTTTATTGGAAATGTTACAGATAATTAAAATACCTGCGGACAATAGAATAAACTATAAATCAGATGTAGATAATTTAGCACAAAATTATAGATATTTAGTTAATACAATTTAGATTTAGATTATGTATTATATATATATATATATATATATTTATGCAAAAAATAGAGTTAATAATAATATTTATAATTAATAATTATGTTCTATTGTTATAGTTTTATGGTATTATTACATTGTAGAAATATGTTATTTTACATACATGTATATACATATGTACAAAAGAAAATAATTTTGAAAACATGTTTATTTATGTATACATGAACACACATTTATATACGTGTATAAAGAATATTTTTAATATCAATGACAAAAAATTTTCATTTCCTTTCAAAAATATTTTCTTTTTCTTATTTTAAAAAAATATTTTTGTCATACAAATTATTATTTCCTGACGATGCTACCTATTTGGTAGCGAAATATTGAAAAATAAATAATTGTTAAAAACTTTTCATAAATAAGACCATCGCTCAAAAATAAATATAATTAAAAAATTAAAGGTAATATTTGAATATCATTATATGGCACTCTATTCAAAGTCATACATACTATAACACTTGAACAAAGGACACAAAATTATTAGTATTTGAATTCACAAGAGATATTCAAATCCTTTTATTTTATCTTGGACCAGCACTCAGGAGTGACCCCTACACATGCGATGCATTGAGCTGGAACTAGAGGAAAAAGATAGTAAGATAAATGACAGGAGGTGAAGCTTCACTATCTTACAACTCTGCTTTTGGTCGTTCTTTGTTTAATAGCAGTGCTGTAGCGCCGCTGATGTCAAAGAGATTTATTAAATTTTGAAGCTTCGTTTTAATCTTAATTTTTAGTAATTATTTTACTTCGCCGGTGTTACGCAATATCGACGAAGAAGGGCGTTCTGATGTGCCTATGGATTGCTTACAGCTTATAGCTATATTAGATTAAAATTAACAAAAGAAGAAAACTACATATACAAAAAGGACAGGGAATATCTCTGCGGGCAGTACATTCCACATACATAATGTTCGCCCAGTAACGACAGCAATGCAATTTACATATTTAAAAATTTCAAATAATTTCTATTTCAAAAATTTAGTACTAAATATTCACAAAAGCAACAATAATTTTAACTTCCACATATCAAATAACTTTCAGTATTTATAAAGAGAGAATAAAAACTAAAAATAAAAATAAAAAATTCAGAAAAAACTACTTGAATTGAAGATGATTTTGTCATTTTCTCTCAACAATGCCAAATAAAACTTTATTTAGGCTCGTGTATTGTTAAGAGGCACATATGCAATTGGTATAACAATAATGCATACTGCAATGTCATGAAAGTTTTGAACACGTTAAATGGCTAAAAAATGGTAGAATAAAAATAAACTTGTTCGCAATATAAAAGAAAAGAAAAAAAAAGAGGAAAACGATGAGAGTGAATACAATGGGAAACTATTGAAATTCAATTTATGTGTTTCACTAGCATCACTAACATGGAACTACTAAAAGAAAACCAGTCAACAACATGTGCATGTTCCTTTGGTTGGTTAACAGTGAACACAGAATAATTTCAGTAAATTAATTGTATTTATGTTTGTTGGAATTGACCTTACCACGCTCATTCTTGTTATTTTATACTGATGGCAGTGTGCAAATAAAATGTTTTTTAGACTTAGAAATGATTTATGATGTCAAGGTGTAAATTAAATCCAATCTAGAATGAAGATTTAAGAAGTAACATTCAGGCAACGATTGCCTACTACTTGGTGTTACCTTCTATAGGAAAGATATAATGATAGAGATGCAACAACTCTGCTTTTGCACGTTTTTTATTATAGCAATGTTGGAAGGCCTCTGATGTCAAAGATACGTATTAAATTTTGAAGCTTCATTTTAGTAACAATTTTTAGTAATTATTTTAGTTCACCGATGGTTCTGCTACACAAGACCGACGAAGGAGGGCTGTCTGATATTGTTTATAGATTAGTATCAGTTGAAATAAATTTTTTTTAAGGGTACGTATGATTAATATTTATTAATTTCATTAATAATAATCATACGTACCATATATTAGTTATGAAGAAATGTACAGAATATTTTTAATTAATGATTTAATTTGATTAACTATTTTTCTGTTTTATTTGATTTCAACTGAATATTAATTTCATAATTGTGAACATTGACGCACAAAATTTTAGACAAAAATATGTTGCTGTTTCGTAAAAGTTTTACTGCCTGTCCCACGATGTCGAAAGAATTTTTTCATTCGTTCTAAAATATTGTTTTTGTTTTTAATGTATTCGAATGAATAAAAAATTTCATTCGATATCGTGGGCCTGGCTGCTAATAAACGAAAAATTATTACTACGCCCGAAATAGTCTAAAATAATGAAATAAAAATTCCATTACATTTTTAAAAAGAAATGGAGAATAGATTGGGTGCTTGGCAAATAGATGCTTCAAAAAAGTGATGCATTTAAATTAATAATCAATGCGAGCTTTTGTAAAAGAAAGTTTTAAATTCGTGTTTTGTTGAAGCTGTCTTTTTGCATGGCTAAAAATCTTATTCAAGCAAAACATTGGTTCGAAACGTGTTAATCGGACACTGTTCAGTGGGAAGAAAACGATCTGGTCGCCCAAATTAAGCTGTTAATATCACAAAAATCGACGAAAACATTTAGACCATTAATAATATTAATGTTAAGTTACAATGTGTTCTCGGGAGAATATACTCTTCAGAAAAGATATTTTTTGTAAATTCTGCCGGCACAAGAATGTTTTTTTGCAGAATTTTTCATGGATAATTCTTTCACAATAGAATTCCTTCCAGAAACCTTCTGGGCACACAATTTTATATTAAAATTAATTTTTGGGATATAATTTTTTTTTATAAAATGTTCAATAGAAAGTATTAATCAAAGTATATTTATTCAAGTATATGCAGCCCCACATGTATTTGAATATTATTGCTCTACGCACTGTTAAAAAGCTGTTTACATTTTTCGTGCACAATTTTGTTTTTTACTTAATTTTTTGAATGAAAAAATATTTTTACATTTTTAAAATGAAAATGTTGTTTTTCTATTTACTTTTTTATTGATAATTTTATATAAATTTATTTTCCTTCACTGAAAAATACAAATATGTTCTGCTGTTATTTTCTCTTTACAAACATTTTCTGCTTCTTGTAGTTAACCGCTTTTGACAGTTCACAGATTTTAATATACAAATCAAATATCTTGTTTTTTGGGTATCTTGTTTTTGTATAATTGCATATACCGAACTCCGGTTATTGCAAATTTTCACTTATAACGAACACTTCTTCTAGTCCCAAATTAACAAATATATGGAAATTTATACGTTTATAACGAACAAAAAAAAACGCTAGTTTTCGACTCGCTTTTTTTTCAACAAATAGGAATTTATTTATTAAAGCTTGATAACACAGACTATCAGCTGTTTTCTGTTGTAAAAAAAGTTTAAAATAACAAATAAAAATGTCAACGTCAGCAAAATATAAAAGAAATTCTATAAGTATAGCTTTAAAACTAAAAATAATTAACGAAGTGGAAAAAAATTGAAGAAAAAAGGAGAAATATGTGAATTATATAACATTCCAAAGTCTACTTTGTCAACAATTATAAAAAATAAGGAAACTATTAAAAACACCTTTGAAAAATATAATGTAAAAAATACCAAAGAAAAACTGCGGCTTGCAAAACATGAAAATCTTTAAAAGGCACTGCTGATATGGTTTCAACAGTGTAGAGCGCAAAACTTGCCAGTGGGTGGGAGTCTAATGATGGAGAAAACTCAATTGATGTCGAATAGACTTGGGCTAGATTTTACTCAAAACCTACCATGGCTACACAGATTTAAAACACGCCATGACATAAATACAAGACTATTAGCGGTGAATCCCACAGTGTTCAAGCTTTTATGACGGATCAATGGAAAGAATCTACATTGCCGAAAATATTGGAAACTAACGCTAAGTGCAACATTTTCAATTGTGATGAGTTTGCCCTTTTTTCAGATATCTACCGGACAAAACAATGGCTTTTAAAAACGATTGCTGTCACGGAGGTAAAAAACCAAAAGAACGCTTAACTGTCCTGGCTGCATATAATTGCGATGGTTCAGAAAAGCTTCCTTTACTCGTAATTGGAAAATCAAAAAACCAAGATGTATTTAAAAAATGTGCAAGAACTGCCTGTGGAATATACAGCTAATAGCAAGGCATGGACGACTTCTGATTTATTTACATCGTGGCTGCAAAAACTAGATAGGCATTTCGAAAATCAGAAGAGAAAAATTGTTTTAATTTTAGATAATTGCACCGCTCATCGTTCTATTTCACTTACTCATATAGAGCTAGTTTTTTTGCCTCCAAATACAACTAGCGTACTGCAGCCATTAGACCAAGGCATAATAAAAAATGTAAAATATATTTACAGAAAAATACTTCTACAAAAATATTTGACTGCAATGGAACTAAAGGAAAATTTACCAACAATATCAATTTTGGATGCGCTTTTCCTTTTACGAAGAGCCTGGAATGAGGTCAAACAATCAACCATTAAAAATTCTTTTTGCCATTGTGGATTTAATGTAACTGAAAATCCTATAATGAGCTCTGTAAATGATTCTGATCCACTAATTCTGCAAAATAGTGTCAACAATATAAATTTTACAGAATATATGACCATCGACGACCACGTACTAACAAGTGATGTACTTTCTGATGATGAAATAATACAAGTAGTTTCAAGAAACATTGACTCAGATAACGAAGATGAGGAAGAACTTGCTGTGGCTAATAACTTAAATACCAAAGATGTAAGAAAAAGTTTGCAGACTATTCGCAAATTTCTCGAATCTAAAAAGAGTCCGGTAAATATTTTTAATAATTTATTGGAATTGGAAAACGTGTTTGAAAAAGAAGTGATTAATACAACTAATCAAAAGAAAATAACAGATTTCTTTAAAGACTGATACAATTTTGTATATTCCATATTTTACATTATTTTTTTTATATGTACATACATATGTATAATGTTTGTTATATGTAATACTGAAGTGCCTCATATGTTATAAAAACATTAGTACTTTTCTTAGACAAAGTGAATAATTTTATTTATCTTTTGTTACTTTTTATCAATGACCAGATTTTTTTTTTATTTAATACTTTATTTAATAAAAATTAATTGCATTTCTCAAAATCTTGACTTTTGGAAAAAATTTTATTTACTCCGGATATAACGAATTTTTCCTATAACGAACCAAATTGGCCGGTCCCACGGAGTTCGTTATAACCGAACTCCACTGTACTGGAATAAACTTTGTGAAGAAAGTTTTTTAGCCGACAAGTCAAATGAAATAATATTTTTTCCTTAAAAACCACAAAATTTTTAACAAAGTTGAATTAAAAAAAATTATTAAATTTAAGTTAAATTTATTAATAAGAATAGAGTTAAATTCTTGAAGTTTATTCGAATTTTTTGTATGTCTAACACTAGAAATTTGACGTCGTTATTCTGCCGATGTTATTGCCTGTATTCAGACACAAGAAATTGCTCGTCTGGACGGCAGGCCAGGGCAAAAAAATAAATAAAAAAAATTCTTATAATCTGCCGGTGCGTATGCTTGATCTTGAGTTAAATAAATATCACTTATACTCTGGCTAAAAATTAATTGGAGTTTTCGTACGAAGGAATAGCATCACTTTTCTAGTTGCAATATTACTATTTCTGATTTCATAATGAATAAAAGGCGCAATGATGATAGCACAATGGGCAATTTTTCGCCCATATTTTTATTTCATCACACACTGTGAAAATGTTTATTACGCTTGTCTCGTTGTGTTGCCTTATGTAGATGTTGGCATGTTTTTTATATAAATTTTTATTGTTTGCGGTAACATCACATATACATAAATCCATACAGAAGCACATACATACATATGTAGGTACGTATACGTATACACAAACTGGTCGTGTTTTGTTCGTGGTCTTGTAAAACGTTATTTTTTAACATGAAAATTTCTGTACTTTATTGATATTCGATATTTTATTTGCCACAAAAATAAAGATAAATTGTTTCAAAACTGTTGTATCAGCTTATCACAAATTCAAAAGGTTTCTAAGTTTTTAAGAGTATTAAACATAGTTTTGCGGAAGTATAAAAAAATTAAATTGAAATTATTAAAGTTTGTAAAACAATAAATTAATTGAAATATAATGGATTTTCATAAATAAACTTGGGCTGTTGGTCATTATATACTAAGATTGGTTTCTATTTTATTTAAGCATTTTTGTGATGTCGTGTGAAGAAAATTGGAAATTAATTTTTACATAAAAATTTATAATTTTTCGACGTCTTGAAGAGGAAAACTTTTCTAATACTATTATTTCGACTAAACGATCTGCTGAGATATACTAATAAATATTTTGCATGAGTTTGTAATGGAAATGTATAAATCTCGTACAATATCTTTTTATATTTTCACATCAAATCGACTTCAATACTTCAGGTTTAAGTGAAATGTTTTTCACTTCGTTATTTCATTTTATGTCGAATATTTTCTTAGTACTTAAAAATGAAATATTGTCTGGGGAGTTTCAAATAGCCCTTTCGTTTGAACTGCTTAAAATACAGGACAAAAAACATGCTAAAGAGTTACAAACATATTTTTATTTTTATTTTTTTTTAATGTTTTTAAGTATTGTGCTGGAATTAAGAAGCTTTCTTTCTTGTTTGTTATTTGAAAACTTTATTTAATTATTATGATGAAACATGCAATGTAAGGAAATGAACAGTGCAATTTGGTCGAAATAAAGCGGATAAATAAATTTGTTTTTACCAGCTACATTGAAAGAAAAAGAGTTAGTAATTAATTAAGAAATTTTTTTTTCTGCTTTTAAAAACAAACAATTAAAAGGCAAGCCTTAAAGTATGCTTTACTTTTTTAATTCAGTTTTAGGGGAAGCGTGCCCACTGGCAAAAGAACACAGAAAAAAACTTGAAATGAGTTAATTAGTTAAGCACAGGGTTATAGTACGCGTATTATAAACGCTATATGGCATGCCATATCAACAATGATCTAAGCACTGTGCGGACGATAAGTTCTTTTGTTGCTTTTTTTCAACTATACCGAAAACATTCTTATGGCAGGCCATATTAATACAGTCCTTTTTTTCTGCATTTAAAATTCATCTGTGAAATTCGTAATTGTGCGTATGATTTATATTTCATTTAATAAATATTGCTCATACGCAACATTCACTTAATAACAAATCATCACACAATTTTTGTCGAATTTTATTTTTTGTAATTGATAAATTCTCTTTATTTCAGAAGCTAAAGCTGTTTCCCAAAACTGAAGTTAGTTAAAAAAAAACACAAGCTGAGACATACTAATTAGCCGATGTATTTCAAAGAGTTTTAATTTTAAATTCTTTTGTGGCAATTTTTATTCTAAATGCACAAGGTTTATATCAGCATATTCACGTGTTTGTTAGTTTATTCGGACGGAAGGGTGGGCTTCTGTTCATTGAATTAAGTTTCAAATCATTTACTGCTGTTTTCCAACAGCTTTAACAACTTCCCTTTGAGAAATATGAACATGTAGATATACATGACGGTTCATGTGCGTGCTTTTAAAAGTATTATCGTTGGTATATTCGTGGTAAAGTAAATGCGTGCTTGTTGATTTGTATCTTCACAAAAGAAATTTTTATAGAATTTTTGTTCTGGCCACAGAACTGTCTGTAAAATATTTTTCTTTATTAATGAAATTAGTTGCTTGATTTTAGAGAACGACAATTCATATTATATTGAAAGCAATAACACAATTGAAAAAATTTTATTTTTGTTTATAGTGTTCTTGAACGATTTTTTTTTGTTCATTTTCTAACAGACAGCAAATTTAAAAACTTCTCTTTAGAGTTTTCTATTGAAAAATTGTACACTTGAGAATTATCTATAAAAAGTTTCTTAGTTCAGAGCTTTTCTTTATCGACAAAATTTCGTTTACTCGTATACAATTTTTCTGATGGTGCAGAATTTTTTTAGATATATATTTTTTGTCATTCGAAAAAATTAATTTAGTCATGATAGAATTTTCTATAGACAATAAAATTCCGATAATCTGGTTAACACACCTGCAGTGCGGCCACTCCCAATAATACGGAAATGTTGAGGGTTTATGTTGTCCGGATTATTGCTAAAGAATTTCTTTTATGTGCTGCGTATTTATATGACACGAACATCACCTAATAGTAACAATCTATTGAAGCCATTCTTTCGTACTCTTGAAAAATATAATCAAGGATTAAATTTAATTAGAATAAAAATAACTTGCGATCCCTCTCTATATATTATTTAAAAATGAACGCATAACTATCTAAAATGAATTAAAAAACTTTCAATTGAAAACAGATTATTAAATAATTTAATGGAATTATTTTATGCTGAAATTAATTTATCAAAAGTAAAATGAAATATAAAACGAAAGTCTGCCTTTAAGGGAGAAAGCAGTTTTACTGGCTGAAAAGTGTCAAAGTGAAAATGTCATATTACATTTTAATGCTTTTGTGACTTTCAACTCAATGTGAAATTAAATAATTAAACATTGAGGAAATTACCATGACACATTAATATACGCATTTCCACACACACACGGACACATGTGCACTTAAAAACCTTTCCACGCCAAAACATACACACAAACAAATTTATATATATATTTATATATTTATATATTTCCATAAAATTTCTATATTGAATGCAGTTTAAAGTTTTGCAATCCTCGAACGAGTATACCAGCGAAATGTTTAAATGTTTTGATGTGCCTGTGAAAAAGCAAATATGCTGCTACCGTGTGTATGCCATGGCAAAACAATAGGAAGGAAAAAAAGGATATAAAATTACACGTAAATATGCACGCGATATGAAGAGCTAAAGTGAAACAATTTTATTTAAAATATTTGTTGCATATGTGCTCAACTCGTATCAAATGGCGTTTTCTTTTCTGACAAAAATGTTACATATATGCTACATTTCGTTACTGTTTCTGTTCCATTCTAAAAAATATGTAACATTAAAAAAAGCTATTTCGTTCTTTTCTAAATATGTTGCACAAATAACTGGCAAAATATGCAACATATTTGACCCTCTAATCTCAAGTCGGGGTGATATACTAACCTTTTTTACATCTTTGTGAAGTACTTTTTTATACAAATAAGAATTATGAAAATCAATACACTCTTCACTTTGACTAGAGTCCGTCAGACTTTTGTTAGAAGAAGATTCTGTTTAATTTATTATTTATTTTAATGTAAACTTTTTTGATACATTTTTGGTTTAGACTTTTTGCAGGTTGTTCTAGGTAATAGCAGGTGATTAGAAAACAATGTTGCTGACGATTTTTATTGATAAAATGGTGCTAAAAACCGTAGAAAAAGTGAAACGCTAAGTATACATTAATATTAAATCTCAAATATTTTGTACCATTGTGGCAGTAAAAAATGTATCACTTTTTAAAGGTGTGGGCAGACTGTAGAAAATGTTATCCATCGAAAGAGCAACATATTTGTTCAGAAAAGAAATCACCAAAAATTTATTGGATATTCTATAGATATTATTTTAAACGAATTTGCTTAAGATGTATGTTGACGGTTAGTCACACTTCTCAATTCTATCGTTGCCGGAATAGTTATTACCTACGTTGGTCCTTAGGTGGGGGTTTGAAAAATTAAATCCTCCAAGCTAAATTCAGGCCGAATATGTTAAGTTCATAACAGTTCGCTGCGGCAATTTTGGGGGAAAGAGCTTACCGAACAGTTGACGAGATTCGCTACAATGATGGATGAGGTAAAGAGAGAGAGAGGAGAAGGAGGAGGAGGAGGAGGAGGAGGATATTCGTGAAATATCTGATCTGTTAAAACTTTAGGGAGCTCAGTAGTAATTGGGTTTTAGATGAAATAACTCATTCTTGCGGAGGATTGCAGGGTACCGGTGGTCTTATGGGCAAAACTTGATTTCACAAGATCCGATTTACTACTATGTAGTATGAACAGGAGGAGAGTTCTAGCCTCTCTAAAGATGGGCGGCGCTTTAACTGGTCACTGTGAGATTATAGCGAGGACAATCATATGAGAAACCCCTGACTTTCATAGGCCATGAAACGATGATGGGGAGATCAAGACTACAAACTATATTACTATCTGTCAATACCTTAGTTCCGTATCAAAAGAAAATAATTTGCGTGTGAAGTGCAGGTTAAAACAAAATTTCTATAAAACTTTTGATTAAAGCACAATTGAAATACAAATTAATTTTGTTTTAATGCGGACATTAGACTATACCGAATCGAGGATATGCCGAGGTTAGAGAATGAATGATGTGTTCGGTTTCATGTCTCCAAGAGGAACCAGGTAATGCTTGTTTAAAACCAAAAAGAAAACACGATTTCACCACTGTGCCCAATCGAAAAAGCATTAGACGCCACACACAAATAGTCAAACTAATCCCGTAATCACTTCGTAATGTATGTATTCGTTAAATGGAAAATGAGTAAAAGAGAAAGCACGACTACAACAGCACAAAATCGCCATTAAACATTAATACACTTTTCCATTGGTATGTGAATGTGTGTATGTTATTATCGCCATACCACTGTGGATTTCAAAATGTTGTGAACATCAATACAAAGTCGCTCAAGTGCTTTTGTGTGTATATTTGTGTGCATGGGGATTCCTTGAAAAGCAACAAATGCTGACGAGCCTCTTCAAACGTTTACTACAATTTTTATTTTCCAAATATGTATGTATAGATATCCGTGTGTGTGTGTGTGTGTGTGTTTCAAAGCCCAGCATATAAGTATTATTTTTGTATATTTTAGTTCCAGTTGTTACAACACATGCAATTGAATAGTAGCCGGGCTGCAGTCTTCTAAAGCAAAATTTGGCTTTAAAGGAGGTCTTACTTGGGTTAGACGTTAAATTTGCTGATGCGAGACTTTTTAAACCCACGTTAGGAATTAATTTTTTAATAAAAAATTCCAAAAGGAAATATTTAATTTTGAGCCCTGCTAATACTGTTACACTGTGTAGCGACAACTATGTATTTTAGGATGTTGTGTGGGGTGTGTGTGTTTGAGAAAACAACTACTTAAATGTATTTTTAGAAGTGCTATTTCAGATTTAATGATGATGCTTTTTATAAACAGACTGCGAGAATAAATTTTTGAAATTTTTTAAATCTGAGAAAATTCGAATAATTGCCATTTAAGAGCAACATATTATCATCTTAGTATTGAAAGGCTTAAAAAGGCTTTCTTACTAAACAGGAGAAGAAAACCAATATAAAAAAATTTCAGTTGTGTAGCCGTGTTTTTTTCTTTGATCAGTTTTCGATTCAAATAGCTTAACACGGTGTACTCCCCCTCATTATAAAAATTAAGTTAAAAAAGGGTAATTAAAACCCAAAAAAAATTAATTGGATCTTTTCCATATGGAAAATAAATTTTGAAAATTGGTCCACAAATGTCAAAGTTATTTCATAATCAATTTTTGGGGTGGCCACTTTGCCTCCCCGCAATATCAAAAAAATTAGTGCAGCTCTTTCATATACAAAAAGCATTGTTAAAATTGGTTCACAAATGACGAAGTTATTTGATAATCAATTAATGGTGCAAGCAATTTGCCCCTATACCTCCCTTCCACCAGCCCGTTAAAAATAAAAATTTTACTCGACCTTTTCCAGATGCAAAATGAATTTTGAAGATTGTTCCACAAATAGCAAAAATATTTGATAATAAATCTTTGGCCAGCCACTTTGCCTTTTGAGAATTATGGCAATTGGTCAGGGAGATCGGTCCAGAGTTCTGGTCCGTCTTATATGTATATCGTTACCGGATGTGCAAAACCACGTAACTAACAAAAATTTCAAAATTGCATTTTTGATCGATTATGATGCATATCGGAAAACTGCATGTTCTCACAAATTTTTAGATTTTTGTAATAAAAATCAGTTTTATAAGCGAAAATCAAAAGAATGGAAATACGTGCATTATATTAAAAAGTTGTTTCTTCTTCTTGTAAAAAACTAAAAATGTTATTATTGGTTATTATTTGTTATATATTATTAGGTTAGTTGCTGCACATGAATTTTTTGCCTCAAAGCTTTAATGGAGTATTATATATGCAAAAAACTCTATTCGTAGAAAAACATGACTTGGGGCCTTTCTATAATAAACTAACAGTATATGAAATTTTTTTATGTTCTTCTGCTTCAACTAGTTATTTTTAACTTGTAGTTGTGTTAAGTTCTACGCAATACTAAAGCACAATTATTATTTATTAATAAATTGCTTATACTCATCTTCGGATTAATCTCCCTTTCAAAATTTACACAGCAATGAATGTTTCCATGACCGCTTGTCTCTATACATTTTATTACAGTCTAGTGTAAAGCACATGACAGACTTACGTGGTTACAGAAATCATTACCAAGCAATTACTCGTACTTTAATCTAAAAGTGGCGATAGGGAAATTGCAAGAATACAAACTGTAAAGAATTTATAGAGCCCTCATGTTTGCCTCTTCTTCGTTTTTCTGTCAAATCATAGTGTAACGTCATTGGTTTTGAATTTTTCTGTCACATTCGTTAAAGCCCTGTTTAAAATAAGGCATCAAATATATAGAAAAATATGCTCATTCGTTGAAGCGCTTGTTTGTTGTACCTGTGTGTGACTGTATTTCTAACTTCTCCGCTAATCCAATAATCTCCTCAGAGTGTTAAGCTTCTTTTTATTGCAAAATTTTTTTGGCATATAAAGTTTCTTTGAGTTTAAATATTTTTTTCTGTGTCAGCAGAAAGATGTTATACTTTTTACTTCTAATAAAATTTTTAAATTAAAAAAAATTAAGTTTTTTTATTCAACACCATATTTTCATGGTTCAAACCCTAAGCAAACATCCCACAATATTAAGAGAACACAAAAACAAACGAAAATCTGTGACAATTTGCGATTAACAATTGAAGCCCCATTGCAAATCAATACAAAATGAGAGCGCAAGTCAAAATATGAAAACAAAATAAAAGAGTTCTCAGACCAAAAGAGTCAAAGAAAAAAAAGAAGACACACAAACACACACATATACACGTAATCATTGTGAAAATATTATATACGAATTGCACTCAGCGGGTCCAGGAAAACTACTATTTGCAAAAAAAGAAAATTCAAAAATTACAAAACTAAACCGCTTTATAAAATACTGGGAAATTGTTGCGGTTGAATAAAGAGAGCAAAATATGTAAATAAGAAGTTTGAGTGCGAAGATGTTCCACTGGTTCAATATGACTGACTGCATGGATGTTTGCTTTGCTGGTTTGGTTTGACTTTTTCTCAGCTGTGCTGAAGGTAACCAAACAACAAATAAATTCCTACAAATATATGCATTCTCTCTCACAAGTACACACTCACACACACATTTGGACTAATGCCATTTACAGTGGCAAAAGCAACAATAACATTGAAAACAAATAACATACCTAAAAGTAGAAGAAGTAGTGCAAAAAGTAGAAAATTAAAAAAAAACAACAAAATAATGAACGTGTTTTAGCATGCAGACACACAAATTGATGACGTCAATAATGTGCATGATGGCAGAGCAAAAATAAAATAAGCACGAGATATATTTCTATATACATATGTATGTATGCATGTATGAATTTATACATATATACATATATATATGTGTGTATGCATACACGCTAGCAAATACGTTTTACTCGTGTTAAAAAGTATATTTATTTACAGTTTTTTTCAGTTTGCAATTTCTCGGACATGTTTCTAGTATCACTGGGGTAGTCCACTCTCTAAAAATTAACTGAAATTATAAAGAACTATCTGCTTTTTAAAGAAGGTGTTTAGCATTTCTTTAGATTTATTTTAATGTAAATAGTACTTTTTTAATTAAAAGTACCGTCTTCGTAAAATTCTTTTTATAAAATTAACTTTTTTTAAAGAAAATTTATAAAACAAAATAAATTAACTTTTATAAAAAGTACAGTCAAAATAAAATTTTCTGAGAACCACCTTTTTGAATAAAAAAATACTTTTTATAAAATTAACTTTTTTTAAAGAACTTTTATAAAACAAAATAAATTAACTTTTGTAAAAAGTGCAGTTAAAACAAATTTTCTTTTTGAAAATTTTTCTTTTTGAAAAAAAAAATACTTTTATGTTAAATATCTTTAAAAATGTAATCTTCTGTAAAATGTAACATTTGTGAAAACTTGGCTTTTTTAAAAAATAACTTTTCTGTTAATTATATTAAAATCAGCAAGCTTAAGTTAATTTGTTAAAGAAAAAAGAATAAATATTTAATTTTTCCTTAAAAAATTTACCGTACCCGTGATAATTTTAATATAATTAATATAAAAGAAGAGGTCGAATAAAATTAAAATATAATATTAAAATAACTTTTCTGTAGAAATTAGTATAAAATTAGATTTATTGTAAAAAGTATTTTCTTTTATAAAAATTATTTTTTTTATTCAGAATATTTAGAATATTTTCTTTTTCAAAATGTACTTTTTTTAAAGAAAGCTTTTTATAAAAAAAAATTTTTTTAAGTAAAAAAGTACCGTTGTTAAAATACTGTGCGTTAGTACGGTTATAGCGAATTATCGTTTATAACGAACTTTTTCTCAAGTTCCATAAACAAAAATACATTAAAATTTATACGTTTATAACGAACAAAAAAATTGGAAATTTTGACACTTTAAATTACTCATCACAATTTGTTAACACTATCAGTTGTTCTTTTAGTTAAAAAATAAATAATAAATTTAGTTTCACAGCAACTAACAATATCAAAGACAGAAAAATATAAAAGAAATGCTCTAAATATAGCTTTGAAAAAAAAACTTCATTAAAAGGTGAAATATGTATATGAAATTCCAAAATCTACAATTTCCACAATTTAAAAAAAAATTAAAATAAAAAAATATTGAGAAGAGTACAAAAAAAACGAGCAAAAGCAGATTTGTAAGCTTCACCAGCTGTCATCTCTCTCAAGTTCCAGGACAATGCATTGCATTTATAAAGGTCATTCCGTGTGTACTAGTCCAAGATAAAAAAAAAAAATTAAAAATTATTTACTTCGATTGTAACGAACAAAAGTTCCCGGTACTGCAAAGTTCGTTATAACCGATCTCCACTGTAGCACATGTTGGTGCAAAATTAATAATAATAATTAGTATTTGTGCAAAAAGTACTTTTGGCATATACCAATTTTTAACTAAAAACTATTTCCTTAATATTCACTACAAAATTATTTTTTTATAAAAATAAAAAACAATTTTAATCCTTATTTTTTAACTTAAAAAAAGTTTTCTTTTAACGGAAAATTTTATAGGAAATTAAAATTAACTGAAGATGTTAAACGATGGTTAACGAAATATAGGAAAAAAGTAAGAAAAAGTAAAAAGGTAGTCTTTAAATAAAAAATAAAAATATTTAATATTAAAAAAATATATATTTTTGTATTCTTTGTGAAAGGTTATTTTGCACTATTTTTACAATAGATACAATTGCTTACTTCAATTGCGGCTCTAATAGAATTGAGTTCGAATCCATAAAAAATGTTTTTCATTTTTTAAGTATTGAGAAGTTAAATTCCAAAAATTATAAAACAAAAACATTTTAATTTTAAGCAATTAATTTCTACAGTGTACTTCAGTTGGATTAGTTTTATTGTTTGAGTTTCTTTTTAATTTTTTCACTTTGTACTTTCCTTACTAATTAATTTACTTTCAACACAGTTCAACAAAACTCCAAAAATTGCTAACATCAAGACTGTAATTTGTATAGAAGAAAGATTGCAATAATGAAATTTTTGTACATAATTTTTTTTGGAAACATTAAATCACGGCGCCTCTTTGAAATAAATAGTGTAATTCACAAAAAAAATGCATCCATTTTTGATATTGTATGTGGACTGATTATTAGAAATATGGCCGAACTGTGTAAAGAACAAATAAATTATTGCCAAGTATTGTTGTGTGTTATGGCTGCGGTGGGAGTGCTGTTCTTCCTTTCCCTCTATAAATTTCAGTTTTTTTTCGTGTACAAAAAAACTTTTGTCGAGGGTGATTTTTGATTGCAGTATATTTTATGTTCTATTTTTCCTCTAGGTTATTTACCTTTTTAACTTTTGCCTCCTTTTTAATGTTATTTTTTTGCTATTTGTTTTGTATTTATTATTTTTCCCTAAACATGCTGCTTTCTTTAAGTAAAAATGCTTTTACAATTCCCTTCATAACAATTGGACTCAATTTTTGTATTATTTTTTATTTATTTTTTTTAAGGTATTTCAGAAATGTATCAGAACTTCATTATAAATGGATTTTTCCATACACATACATACATTTGTATGTAAGTAAGTCCTTCTTTTATAACGTTTTTTATTGTTAAATATTCAACATAATTTTCTTTTTCTTTCTGCTGATTTTGTTTGATTTTAGTGCAGCAATGTTGTTGAGCTCCAGTCTACTTCAAGTTTAAAATCAGGTTGAAACGGTTTGTCGGCGGTAGGAATAAAAAAGTTTAGCCACGATAACAAACTTTAATAAGTTTGACACTTATAAATTGAAACAATCAATCACATGAAATTTCATAGTTCATTATTTGTTTTGTAAAACTTTGGCAGTTGAAAATGAGATTCTGAAACCAGAAGTTTAATAAAATGATAATGTTCTTAAAATTTAAGGTTCTAGTATTTTGCGACTCCGTAGTAATAATAGTCATAGTAGTAGCAGTAACAGTAGCAATAGTAGTAAATAGTAGTCATAATAGCAATACCGGTAATAATAGTAGTAGTAACAGAAATAGCAGTTTTAGGAGAATTAGCAGTAGTAGTAGTATTAGTATTTTATTTTATGTCATATATGCATAAATTGCTTAATTCGTCAGTAGTAGGAGTAACAGCAACTATGAAAGTTAAAGCATTTGTAACTGCATAATTTTTTTGAAGTGTCAACAAAGGTATTCATTAAATTATAAAATCTATTTATTTTATTTTATAACCATTGAATAAACATTTTTAAAACTATTGCAATAGAATTTCTTTTTTTTTGCAAAACACAAACGTCAAAAGCTTTGTGAGCAATTGACCGCAAACAATTAAATTTTTCCCATTGTTATAAATTATTTACTGCAGATTACAAATATTTACTTGATAATATAAATAAAAATAAATAAGTTTTGCAATTGTTTTAACATATGTTGCATGTGTAGAAAAATAAATAAATAAACTTTTATCTAAAATGCCATTGTAAACAAAATTTTCATATAAAAATTCATGAGAACGGGCAAAAAAAATTATTAGTTCATCACGCAGCTTTGAAACATGAGGGAGTTGCTAAAGTATCTTGTATTTTTATCAATTATTTTCATTTCAACGAAAGCTCAGAAGGAGCCACACTTCGTGGACGATCGTTCAACGATAGTGCATTTGTTTGAATGGACCTGGCCGGATATAGCGAAGGAATGTGAGGATTTTTTGGGTCCTCAGGGTTATGGAGGAGTTCAGGTAAAATATTTTCATAGAAATAATAATGACAATACCGCGTAATAATAAATGAATGACAAGTGAAAATCAAATAAAGTGAAAAAATAATAGAAATTAAAAAAATTGTAAATTAATTTTATACAAATTTATTAAGATCTCACCCCCCAATGAAGTTATTGTAATCGAAGGTGGTCCTTGGTGGACCCGCTACCAACCTGTTTCTTATAAACTAGTTTCCAGGTCGGGCAATGAAAACAATCTGGCTGATATGATTGCCCGCTGTAATGCTGCTGGTGTAAGAATTTATGTCGACATTGTGATAAATCATATGACGGGCTACAGCGAGGAAACAACATTTGGCACTGCCGGTTCAGTGGCTAATTATCTGGAAAGTAATTACCCTGAGGTTCCTTATGGCCCCGAAGATTTTCATAACGCTTGTGATATACAAGATTATCAAGATGCTGTTCAAGTTAGAAATTGTCAATTGGTGACACTGATAGATTTAAATCAAACTGTGCCACATGTACGCGAAATGAGCGTGAAATATATGAATAGTTTGATAGATTTGGGTGTAGCTGGTTTTCGTGTGGATGCTGCTAAACATATGTGGCCAGAGGATTTGCAGGCCATTTATAATGCACTGGAAAACTTAAATGAAGACTATGGTTTTCCACCCAATGCCAGGCCTTATATCTATCAAGAAGTTATCGATTTAGGTGGCGAGGCTGTCAAGAAGTGAGTAGTTTGCACATTTCAAAAAAATTTATTCGAATACTTTTATTTTTGTTTTACTGGAAACCAAGATTTTACTGGTAGATGAAAATAATTTATTTATTCAGGCTTAATATATAGTGAATAATTATTTTTTGATTAAATTTTCTATATTTAAGAGACAAAATCAGTTACACATTGCGTGAGATACGAAAACTCGCTACAGAAAATTAATTGTATTTTATTTTATTCTTTTTTTTTTTTTGTTTGGTAAACTATTTGAACAAAAATATTTTCATAAAAAAATTAACTTGCTTTTTGAATAAAAAGTTTATTAAAAATGTATAACAGAAACACTGTTATACCCTCTGCAGTTAAAAAGAAATTTCCTTGAGAAAATCATACAAAAAATAACACTTTCTCAAAAGAACGAACGTAGGGAATCGAAAATTGACTAAATTTCATACGAAAATTGAAAGTCAATCAAAAAAGTGCTGAACTTATCAAAAATAAATAAATTCGCCACAATTTCTTAAAACTTGGCACAACTGAAATATTTTACAAAACAAAAAAAAAATTATAATTAATAAATAATAATAATAATATTAATAAGAATAAAATTAAATATCCACCACAACGTTAAAAACCGTATTAAACAAGCACATTCAACAAAAAAATATAAATAAATAAAATGGATAATAATTTAGTTGAAATTTTTAACAAATTCCACTATTTTTTTTAATTTCCAAAATTTTTAAGTAAAAAAATTTCATACAAAAAGAAATACATTCATTAGTGTGTGGTGTGGTAAAATTAAAATGTTCCCATTAAATTGGCAGTTTATACCACTGGAAACGAATACACAATAGAAATCTCAATAAAAATTCACTAAAAAATAGGGATAAAAATTCTTCATAAATAAACAAAAATCCAAAATGTATAGATCAATTATGTGCATTGCCAGCGAACCTTAATTTAGTAATCGACTGAAGAAGTTTAAAAATCGAATTAAATTTGTAACTCTCAGTTGCCACATACGCTTGTGACAGTTGCACGTATTGCATTGTGCAAAAAATTTGTTTGTTGCAAGTCTATTTTTTGCTGTATGGTAATGCAGTTTATGGCAATTGAAAAATAATTCTTTTTTAGAAAAAAAAAAAATATATATATATATATATATAAAATTTAATTTCACACATCATCAAATTTAAGAATATATTTGAGTACTAAAAATCTATTTCACGTTTCTTTTCTTTGCAAAATTCCTTCTTTCGCAGAACCGAATACAGCCACTTGGGTGTTGTGACCGAATTCAAATTCTCCAAAGAAATTGGACGCCTATTCCGCAATAAAAATTCTTTGAAATATTTGAGAACCTGGGGTCCCGAATGGGGCATGCTACCCTCCGAAGACGCCATAGTTTTTGTGGACAATCATGATAATCAAAGTGGTCATGGGGCGGGTGGTGCGGATATTTTAACTTTTAAACAACAGAAACTTTATAAATTGGCTGTAGCTTTTATGCTGGCCCATCCTTATGGCAAAGTAACCCGAGTTATGAGTTCGTATGATTTCTCTAATACCGATCAAGGTCCACCAACTACAGAAGATGGGCTAATTAAAGCGCCTGAATTTTTGGAAAATAATTTATGTGACACCGTCAATGGAGGCTGGGTGTGTGAACATCGTTGGCCGGCCATTTATCGAATGGTACAATTTCGCAATACAGTGGAGCAGCAAACTTTGGAAAATTGGTGGGAAAATGGTGAAAATCAAATTGCCTTTTCACGTGGTGACAAAGGATTTGTGGTCTTCAATATGGAACAGAATCAAGATTTGCAAGCCACATTGCAAACCGGTTTGCCTGACGGCGTCTATTGTGACATTTTATCGGGCATGAAACGAGAGGAAGACTGCACTGGTTTGAAGGTGGTCGTAGAGTCAAGTGGTTTGGCTCACATTAATTTAGCAGAGGGACCTCAGGCCTTGGCAATTTTTAGTGACTCAAAGTTGTAAAAAACATTTTTTGTTGAAATTTTTTATTCATTGATTAACAAAATGATACTGTTTGTTATTGTGCTCTTATTGTTGTTGTTGTACTTACATATACATTCTGGTTGTTGTTGCTCTAGTTGTAGAAAAATATTTCTTATCAATTATTTAAAAATGTTTTTACTTTTAATTGAGTATTTACGAAATAAAAACTGTATTGATTCAGTAGTTGTTTTTAAGTGTTTTAAGGTTCAAGTTGAACAAAAAAAAAATGTTTCAAATCATAATTATTCTTTTAATTTTTGTAAATTTTTCGTTTACGTTTCTATTGGAGACACATAAAGATCCTCATTTTAGAGGCAACCGTTCGTCTATAGTGCATTTGTTCGAATGGACTTGGCCGGCTATAGCTAAAGAGTGTGAGGATTTTTTGGGTCCCAACGGTTATGGTGGTGTGCAGGTACCTTAAGCCTTTTGTAATAAAACGAGTACAGAAACAAGAGAAATAAAATGTTATTGCTCTCTCTTTAAAGATCTCTCCAGCTAACGAAGTGCGTGTAATCGAGGGCCAACCGTGGTGGGCTCGTTATCAGCCCGTGTCATATGCCCTCATTTCTAGATCAGGCAATCAAGCTGATTTGGCCAATATGATAGAACGTTGCCATAAAGCAGATGTCTTAATTTATGTGGACATTGTTGTAAATCACATGACTGGTTATGCTGAGGGCGATTCAAGAGGCACTGCTGGTTCTCAGTGCAATTACAACAAACGTACATACCCAGCAGTACCATATGGCCCGCCAGATTTTCATAATGCCTGTGAAATAAAGAATTATCAAAACCCCGTGGAAGTAAGAAATTGTCAATTGAACAGTTTATTGGACTTAAATCAAACGGTGCCACATGTGCGCGAAATGATTGTTAATTATATGAATAATTTGATTGATCTGGGCGTAGCTGGCTTTCGTATAGATGCTGCCAAGCATATGTGGCCAGCAGATTTGGAGATTATTTATGGCAGTTTGAAGCCGTTAAGTGAAAAATTTGGTTTCAGCAAGAACACTTGGCCGTATATTTATCAAGAAGTCATAGATTTGGGTGGAGAAAGCGTAAAAAAGTGAGTACTTAAAAAAATAATAAAATATAATTGCAATTATTTACTATTTTTGTTCATGTAAAAGAACTGATTACAACCAGCTGGGTGCTGTTACGGAGTTCAAATACTCCGCCGAAATCGGCCGCATGTTTCGCGGTAAAAATTCTATGAAATATTTAAAGAACTGGGGACCCTCCTGGGGTATGCTGTCCTACGAAGATGCTGTCGTATTTGTGGATAATCATGACAATCAACGCGGCCATGGGGCCGGAGGGGCTGACATCTTAACCTTTAAACAGCCACAACTTTATCTAGCGGCTGTGATTTTCATGCTGGCTCATCCTTATGGCCGCGTTACCAGAATTATGAGTTCTTATAACTTCACAAGCACCGATCAGGGACCTCCAGTTGATGCTAAAGGCCATATTAGACCTCCCACGTTTCTCAAGAATAATCTCTGCGATACCGTCAACAGTGGCTGGGTTTGTGAACACAGATGGCCGCAGGTACAGCAAATGATCATATTCCGCAATTTCGTGGGCAACGAAACAGTGCAGAATTGGTGGGAAAATGGTGAAAATCAAATTGCCTTTTCACGTGGTGATAAGGGATTTGTCGTCTTCAATATGGAACTAAATAAAGACCTGCAAGCTACACTGAACACTGGCTTGCCGCCGGGTATTTATTGTGATTTATTGACTGGATTTAAGCAGAATACTGGGGCATGTACTGGTGGCAAAATTGTGGTAGATAATGATGGCAAAACATTTGTAAATTTAACGAGAGGTCCTAAAGCCTTGGCAGTGTATACAAATTCAAAGTTGTAGGGTATAAAATTATACAGAAAGTGCGCGGCCTTGGGAAATATGTGAAATAAAAATCAAATTCTCAAATATCTGCCGTTTTCTTTTGGCTTCTGTGATCCTCGATATGCTTTCGAGAAACGTGTAGATGGGGTTGGGGTATTTTACAAAAAATTATTCATAATTTTTACGAAAACAAAAACGTATCGCTCATTTATGTGATAAGTTATTTCGTGGTTATTCCCTGTATCACAGGGTTATTCATATTCAAAACTAAAAAAAATAAACAAAAAACATAAAAATTTGAGCTTTTTCTCCAATCCATATTGTGTTTCACATAATTAATAGTAATAATATTTTATTTGGTTTTATTATTCGATATTTTGTTAACATAATAATAATAATAATTAATAATATATTTTTTCGATTCGAAATTTCCTCACATTCGTTAGAGAAACGAGACACTGTGTCTCTATCTTGGTACTCCACTTGGATTGTAAAATGCTTTTCACATAAATTTATTAGACAATTAGGCTACTTGGATCGAAAGGACTTCACCTAAAACTTTCACTTTACGTACAACATCGATTCGCTTTCGCTTCTTTTAAACACACTGGATACGATCCCTTGTGCAGACTTTTAGAGAAGATGTTTACACAACCATCCAAATTGGATGAATCAGTAAAATATTTATATGTAATTTTTACACAATTTTGTTGTTGTTAATTTTAGCAAAAAGCTTTCATTTGATTGGAGTTATTACATTGTTTTGGAAATTGGGAAAACCGTTGATATAAATAAAAAACGTGTAGTACATTTTTCTTCGTTTTTTTCCTAAAAAACAAAGACGATTTTAATTTTATTTAATTTTAAAATATTATTAATGTTAATGCTCTTCAGAGATTGTCAAGGTAACCAACACACAGTGTGACTGACGGCTGGTGAAATAATTAATAAATTATCTTAAAAAAAAAAGTTGCTGTTTTCTGTTCAAAAAGATGTGAAAACTTATCTATGGACAAAAGTTGGTTATTTGATTAACAGCTTAACTGGAAAATCCATATTGATTGAAGGTCAACCTCAAGTGTTTAACACTTTGAGGAGCAAAAATTTCAAAAAATAAAAATATTTTTTATTTATTTTTGTGATCTTTCCCTCTAGGCGCCCTCCATGAGTCCCTTTGAGTCGACTGGCTGTAAGTTAAAATTTTTTATCCCAACTTGGATAAATATAAAAACCGAAAATCTTCGGCCAACCATGCTTCCCTGTGGTCATCGAAGGGTTAAGTGGTACGATGGCACGATGGATGGTAGTCTGAACGTTGACTACAAATCCAAAAACAGACCTGGGTTCAACCCCAGTTTCAGACTAAAATTATATAAAAAAAAAAAAACATCTCGCATTTTTCTGATGTGCATTAGTGTGCCTTTGTGTGTCACTTGTTGTCGGAAGGTTTCAGTGGCGAAGGCATAGTCACTGGTCACTGAACAATACCGGGTTCAGCTGATAGCAATCCATAATCATATCAGAACGACCTCCTTCGTCGGTATTGTGTTGCACCGGCGAAGTAAAATAATAATAAAAAATGGCTACTAAACCGAAGCTTCAGCACTGCTAGGAGTATAAACAAAGAACGTGCAAAAGCACAGCTGCAAAATAATTAATTAAGCTTCACCTCCTGTCGTTTCTCCTACTAGCCCTTTCCTATAGTTCCAGCACAATGCTTCGCATGTGTAGGAGTCATCTCCTGAGTGCTGGTCCCAGATTAAAAAAAACCACACTTTGGGTTAAAAATTTTTGCTATATTTTGTATATTTGTTGCTGTTGAAGTCCATTTAGTTAGTGGTTCATGCTCCCGACTGAAAAAAAAAAATTATAAAGACAGCAAGCTAATGGCGTTTTCTTTTCATCCACAAGTGCATTGCATGTCTTGCCCGACTTTGTTGTATTCATTTAAAACATTTGCACTTTTTTGTTCCACTATAAAGCAACTTGAAAGGAGTTTAAAAGAGAATGATATAGTGTAAACATTTTAAATAAATGAAGGGTAAAAAGTGTAATGCACTTTCTGAGAATCGAAATAACTATAAGATTCTACGAATGACTGCAACCGCACACTGATACAGGGAGTTTATTCAACATTTCTTCATGATGCTTACCAACATTGGGGACGCATTGTGTCTTTTTGGGAAGAGTCACTTGGTGAATTGAGCAGGGCATAATTAATTTTAACACATCTCAGCTGCTGCACATAAAGCAGAGGCGCAGTAGCTTTTATGTTAATTCATAAGTATATTGATAAGTATATTAAGCAGCGGCACTAATGAACATGAGAAAAATTTTCGATGAATAGAGTAGGGTTTGAACTCAAGACTTTCAAGCTGTATGAACTAAGATTTCAGCGAACAGCACATTCAAACATTTCGGTCCTCTAAGGCGCAGTGCAATTCTTTGGAAAATCGACAGCAAATGATTACACTTTCAATGATGAATATTGTGGTATGAAGAAAGATGGTTTTATTCGGTACCAAGTCCCTTGATATAATTTGAGACTGACATCTAAAGTATGACAAACTGGGCATTAAATTATAAATATTTCTAGATATTGAAAACAGAAGAGGTATTTCAAATATGCGAATGTACTATTGTAGGTTTATTGTGTACTGTAAACCTGGAACAAGCTGGAATTTTATTCTTCTAACCGTGTAATTTTCTATTTAAAAAAAAAACTGAAAACACTTGTTTTCTTTTCCTCAAACATTTCCACATCAGTTGCTGTTTTCATATAAACAATGACCCCAGTTAAACCAATTATATTAACCTCCATAGTATAAGCAACAAACATAAAAATACCTTAAACTTTTTTAAGGGTAAATTCCCATTGACTGTATGTAAATACGAAACCGTAATGCGAAACTGCACTTTTAAGGTTTCCTAGAAAGTAGACATTCGAAATTCTATAAGTTTGCTGATATTAGTCTAGCGTAGCACTTTAATGTGTTAAGGTGTCTTGAAAGGTGATCCAGGAAATATTTAAACAAGAAAAGGAAAAGTTTTTATAATGGCAGCGGCGGCAGCAGCAGCACCAACAGCTCCTGCAGCAGCAACAGCAGCAACAGCAGGAGCTGCCTCTGCAGTACCTAAAAATCTAGTGGAAATAGCTGGCGAATCCACCTTCACCAACTACATGAAAAATCGTTTGAGACGCGGTGGCATGAAACGTAAAGGCATGCAGGTGGTGATGGGTCATAAATTCATGGTGAGATTTTTCAAACAGCCCACATACTGTGGCCATTGCAAGGACTTTATATGGTAAAGGACCTGATTGAATTTAAAAGAAAGATTATGAATTTAATTTTAAAAATTTCTCTTACCAGGGGTTTTGGCAAACAGGGTTATCAATGTGAAGGTTGGTGTTTCAAAAAGAATTTTTTAAAAAAGTGTTGTCACTTCAAAAGTTCTATTTGTGTGTGTGTGTGTTTTTTTTTAAGACTGTCGCTTTAACATCCATCAGAAATGTGTTAGTTTTGTGGTATTTAAATGTCCCGGCACTGAAACGGATATTGATGCTGATTGTGCCAAGGTCAAGCATTCATGGATTTCCACCACTTACTCTGCTCCCACATTCTGTGATGATTGCGGTCTACTGTTGCATGGTGTAGCGCATCAGGGCGTCAAATGTGACAGTAAGTTGAAGGAAAACTTTTAAATTCAGAACAAAGAATGGCATCACAAAACAATATTAAAACTTTAGATTGTAATTTAAATGTGCATCATGGCTGCAAGGATAAAGTGCCTCCTTTATGCGGCACCGACATAAGTGAATTAAGAGGCAAATTGCTATTGTATGTGGAACTTAAAGGAAATAATTTAAAAATTGACAGTAAGTTGTATTACAAAGAAAAAGAAAAATTTTATTTTTATTTAAATCAGTCAAGGAAGCCGCCAATTTGATACCCATGGATACCAATGGTCTCAGTGATCCCTACATAGCGGTACAGCTGCATCCCGATCGCAGTGGTAAGACCAAGAAAAAGACTAAAACCATACAAAAGAACTTAAATCCAGTCTTCAATGAAACACTCACTTTGTAAGTGACATAAAAAATTATCGTATGAATTATTGATATTGAAATAATGCTGATGTGTTTTAGTGACTTGACACCACAAGATCGTGAGAAGCGTTTGTTAATAGAAGTCTGGGATTGGGATCGTACTTCTCGCAATGATTTTATGGGTTCATTTTCCTTTAGTCTGGAAGAGATTCAAAAGGTATTTAATTGAAGAAAAAAGAAAACAAGAATAAAGAATTTTTTTCGCGCAGGAACCTATCGATGGCTGGTATAAATTTCTATCCCAAGTTGAGGGTGAACACTACAATATACCCTGCAGTGATGCTGTCAACGATATAGCACGTTTAAGAGATGAAGTTCGTGTAAGTGAAATTTTAAAGTCACCCTTTTTTTTTGGCACAAACCAATTCTTTTTGTTCTTAACATTTTCATAAAAAATACAGCTGTGTGCCAGGCACTTTGTCTGGTATCGTCTACCAGCATAGACCACTCACTACCTACTAACTGGCTTTATTTTTCATTATCCGTAGCCTTTCTTTTTGCAATAAAAAATATCATTAAATTTTTGGAAACAATATAAAGATAGAGATTACTTATGGTATTGGCCCATCAAAGTTTCGCCACTTCTGACAGTATTGCAGCAGAAAACATATATTTATTCAAACAAGGTCATAACTAAAAAAAAAAACAAGTTTTGTAAAAAAAAAATGCTTAAAGTTTTCAATTTACATACATGGAAATGTATTTTTTACACAAGATAAAAGCCGATATGAAAAATTATTCAGCATTATTATTATCGGAAATTATATTTTTTTGAGTTATGACATTGTTTGAGTAAATAAACGATATGTATCTTCGACCAGTGTTGAGGGGAAATCCCCTACATATGCAATGCATTGCAGAGAGGGAGGGAGTGTAGAGCCAGGTGGTAAAAGATTAACTGATGCATCCCTACCTGCCTACAACGCCTCAATTTAGAGCAACGTTTAGTCGAAGCTGATGATGTCATCAACATTCCTTTGCCAGTCATTCCTTTCATGAAAGTTTTTCAAACAGACAGACAGATGGTGAGAAAACAAGTGAAAGAAAATACTGCTTAAGAGTTTAAATTGAGAACTATTCACATCATCAGCATTCTGAGAAAATGTCCATACAGTTGACACACGATCTTGTAGCAATTTTATTTTGGGATCTGAACCTGTGACACCTAAACTGTCGATAGGCTGAATTAACTTAATAAATTAATAAATTATTTTAAAAATTTTTTCAATTGTAAAAAAAAACGTAAATCTTTTTTTATATAATTTTGTTGACAGCGTGAAAAGCCCAATACCGCACGTCGCATGGACAACAAGAATATGCCCCATAACATGAGCAAACGCGATATGATTAGGGCAGCTGATTTTAATTTCATCAAAGTCCTGGGCAAGGGCTCATATGGTAAAATTCTATTAGCAGAGCGTCGTGGTACTGATGAACTCTACGCCGTTAAAGTGCTACGAAAGGATGTGATCATTCAAAGTGATGACATGGAACTGCCCATGATAGAGAAAAGTGTTTTGGCTTTGCCCGGAAAGTCACCATTTCTGGTATCGTTGCATTCCTGCTTCCAGACTATGGTGAGTAGTTGCAAAGCGAAACTTTCAATAAGTTAATTAATTTGTTAATGAACGCTTAGGATCGCTTATTCTTCGTTATGGAATATTGCAAAGGCGGTGATTTACTATTCCAAATGCAGCGTTATGGCAGATTTAAGGAATCTGTGGCTATGTAAGGGAAAGGGCTTTACTGGCTGGAGCACAATGCTGAGCACTATATCGATCGATCGCTTAATTGCATTAAAAACAGAAACAAAATTTGAAATGTTTAATTTAATTTAATAAATAATTACACAAATCCGTATAGTCTCACTCACATCGTTGGCCAGCCAATTTTATTATTTAAAAAAATATATATTCCAGTCTTCTGCATTTTTCTTTTTCTTTTAAAGATTTTTTGGAGTCGAGGTGGCGTTGGCTTTGTTCTTTTTGCACGAATGTGGAATTATTTATCGCGATTTGAAATTGGATAACATTTTATTAGACATTGAGGGCCATGTTAAGCTGACCGACTTTGGTTTATCGAAAGAGAATGTCGCTGATAACGACACCACCACCACGTTTTGCGGCACTAGTACGTATATAGCGCCAGAGGTAAAACAAGTTCAAGATATTCCGGCATTTATTATATTTTTGTGTTAAAATTTTCCAATCAGATTCTTAACTATGAACCGTATGGCCATGCTTCGGACTGGTGGTCCTTCGGTGTACTTTTATATGAAATGATGGCTGGCCAGCAGCCATTTGAAGGCGATACCGATGAAGATATTTTCAAAAATGCTAAAGAAAAGAAGGCAGTGTTTCCCAAACATTTTACCCAAGAATCTATGGATATTATAACGAGTGTAAGCGCCACAAAAAAAAAAAAAAAAGAAATGTTATTAGCAAATTCAAACACAAATGAAATTAATGCTTGCTTTAGTTTTTGGCTAAAAAGCCCAACAATCGCTTGGGTGCTGGTAGATATGCCCGCACAGAAATACAGGGTCATCCTTTCTTCAATGGTGTTGATTGGGAAGCAGCAGCCGATAAAGATTGGATAGATCCACCAATTATACCAAATATTGTAAGTGGAAAAAACACATTGTAATTTTATCACTTTCAAATAAGTTGACAGTCCATATATTTTTCTTAGAAACATCGCAAAGACATTTGCAATTTTGATCAAACTTTTACGCAGGAGAAAACCGATTTAACTCCCACCGATAAATTATTCATGATGAATCTGGATCAAAATGATTTTATTGGTTTCTCCTACATGAATCCCGAGTTCATAACAATGATATAAAAAATAATTGTTAAAGGAAATTTATAAAAAAAAAATGTTATATTTAATCAATATTAATGTGCTTAAAGTTGTAGAAAAAAAAATCAAAGAACAAAAATTACTGGCCATCTATAAGAGTATGACAGTTTCAAAAGGCCTGTATAGTGAATTGTGCAGTACATAAGAACCTGTAGAAACAGATCTCTTTCACAATAATAATTCTTCTTGTAGTTGTGATATAAACGAAAGAAAAGTAATAAAAATTACGTGAATTCCTATTTTTCGGCTCCTATTCATAAAAAAATTAAATAATTATATTTGAAATATAGTTTAAGAAAATTTTGTATGAAAAATTTTTAATAAAATATATTTCAAATATTTTCGATTTAATAACAACTAATACTTTTAGCGTGGTTTTCCCCCCTGATCCAACTTTAGTTCCCACAAGTAGTACATCTCAGGCCTCAGTTCTTGATTTTTTCCTAACAAATATTCCTGCAAAAGTATCTTCAGCACAAATTTTCCACAGTTTGAACTCTGATCACATGCCAGTACACATTTCTATAGACTTTTCTTGTAATCGCTTAGTGTCTGAAAAATATAATTTCAAAAACGCAAACTGGAATATATTTGCAAACCATGTAAATAATAATGTTGATTCGCTTTCGCAAATGGATATTAGTTCTGAAAATGATATTGACTGCCTAATTGAACAATTTACGAATGTTTTGAAAGATGCTATAGATGCTGGTGTATCAAAAATTTCAATACCAAATATTTACGTGAAAAGATTACCAGAATCGATTCTAAAAATTATTAAATTAAGAAACTGTGCTCGTGGGAAGTGGATAAGATTAAAAAACCCACTTTTTAAAGCACAAATGAACTTCTTAAACAATGTTATTAAAAGTCAAATTCTAGAATTTCAAAATCAGCAGTGGAACAACGTTCTATCTAATCTACCCATAGGTTCTACAAAGTTTTGGAGGATATCTGAAGCTCTTAAGAAAAAAGCAAATTGTATACCTACGCTAAAGCAAAATAATAGTTTGTATGTAACGAATAATGAGAAAGCTGAAATACTGGCTCAAAATTTCTTTTCGAGTCATAACATTTCTTCAAACTTAAGTGACTTGGGTACAGAAACTGTACTAAGCAGTACCTTAAGTACGATTGAAAATGATCAAAACCTAAGTCATATAACGGTTAGCATCAATACTCTTAAAAATATTATTAAAAAATTTAAAAACTAAAAAGCGCCAGGAATTGATGGCATCTCAAATTTTAGTTTGAAGAAAATTCCAGCGAAAGCTTTAAAAGTTCTGTGTCGTATTTACAACTTATGCTTACAGTTTTGTTACTTCCCATTAATTTGGAAAGAATCAAAAACCATCGCATTACCCAAACCTGGAAAAGACAGCAGCAATCCTAGTTGCTATCGTCCAATAAGCTTACTAAACACAATGTCTAAAATACTAGAAAAAATTATTAAAGAAAAACTAGTTTCTAGGAAGAAACCAACATTTTACCGCCACAACAGTTTGGATTCCGTTCGGAACACAACACAATTAAGCCTCTTGTTAGAATAAAAAGTTTTTGTCAAGAACTCCTTCAATGAAGGTAAGTCGACAGGAATGGTCCTAATGGATATAAAAGCGGCCTTTGATTCTGTTTGGCATGATGCCCTAATCCATAAACTATATACAATTGGACTGGATCCTGCGCTTGTCAAAATAATAAAAAGTTTTTTTATCAAACAGAACATTTACAGTTCACACTGGAAATATTTGTTCACAGAACTACGATATTCCTGCTGGATGCCCACAAGGATCATGTCTATCTCAAATTTTATACAATCTTTTTACGCATGATTTTCCAGCTTTACATGGATTCAGCTTTACATAATTCATCTATTTTTGCAGTTGACACAGCTATACTTAGTTCAGAAATATTACCGGAAGATATCGTACACACTTTGGAGGAATCAACTAAAATAGTTACCGACTATTTTAAGAAATGGAAAATAATGATACACCCCTCTAAAACTCAGTCTATCTTATTTACAAGAAAAAGAAAAAGTTTATTTCTACCACAAACCAACATTGTTGGTGGTACCGACTCTGTTCCATGGGATGACAAGGTTAAATATCTTGGTATAATGCTGGATAAAAAACTATTATTTAATGAATATATTAAATATATTGTACACAAAATTAATACAGCAATTAAAATAATGTACCCGTTAATAAACATAAAGTCTGAACTAAATACACACAACAAACTTCTTATCTTAAAGACTAAATTCCATTCTATAATGTTTTACGCGGCGCCTGCTTGGTATGTCACCTCTGAGTGTCATCTTAAAAAACTACAAATATGTCAAAATAAACTACTCAAAATGATATATAATTTGCCAATACATTTTTCCACACAAACTTTGCACTCTATGTCTAACATAAAATTAGTTAAAGATAAACTTAATATATTGTCTCAAAACTCTAAAAATCGTTGTAGATACTCTAGCTATCTACACATCAATGCATTAGTTTGATAACGTGTATCCCTTGTTTTTACCCTCTGACATTACTGCTCTACTTATAGGGTTTTTGATATCCCTTTTTCCCTAAAAAAATGTATAAATGATAAAATAAAAACATACTTATTAAAAACATTGCTGTAAATGATTAAGTAGAAAAATTTGATTAAGAATTGATCTCTTAAAATTAAAATTAAATTATTGTAAAAATGTAAATGCTACTGTAACAATAAAAATTGAGGAAAAAAAAAAAATATTTCAAATTCAATTTTAATTTTATGAATATTTAAAGTTTCTTGTTTTTAGTCTAAGCTTTTATTTGGAATAAAAGTTGCGAAAAGTCAAAAATAAATTATAACAGCATCGTCACAAACCTTCAATTAGTTTTTGTTTTTTTTTTTTTTTTTTTTAATAATAATCGAAAGCTTATATTCGAAATCTAGTTGGCAACAAGATTCGGGTGAAATTCTTCGTTAGACGGTTGAAGCTTTTGTGTGGGAAATTTCTTTGCATTCTAACAATGCCCACTAAACGAAAAGCTACTTCTTTTACATAACGGTTAAATTAATATCTTTGTTATTAAAGTTTATTAAAGAAAATATTTGTTTCAAAAATGAAAAAAAAAATGCATTTAAAGCCAAACAAAACTGTGAAACTCGTCAACGCTGGCAAACTATTGAATGAATGAAAGTTTTTGCCGTGTTCTAGTTCACAAAATATTGTGAAAAATAATTTTTGATTACAATAATGAAAAAACAAAACAATTTATCTCCAACAGCAGTTGAGTAGAACACATACATACAACTTTTCTATGCCACAACACACGCCATCTCAGTACTCTTTGTGTCAACAGCGAGGTAGTTGTAAAATCATAAATATCATCTATTTAACCCGACAGAGCTTAGGAAAATGCATACGAGAATAAATGTTATTGTCCACACACCATTGACAAAGGTTTCCAACTCTGTAGTTTTCTTTTTTTTTTAGAAAGGCCATACTACATACATTCCCAAAGGTCAAAGCTTCTGTTTTTAGTACAGCTGAGAACGATTTGCTTTTTTTAATTTATAGAAAAATATTTTTAAATACTTTTTTTGGAACAAATTTTTATAAACATTGAATTTTTATTGAAGTGTGGTACCAACCAACTTAGGCCAGAGCTTAGGCCCTTTGTAATATTTGATTGAAATAGCACGTAAAAAATTATAAAATCAAAATTCTATTAAAAAAACCAAGATTCAGTTAAAATAATAATTAGTTTTCAACCTAGCACGACAAACACAGTATCACTTAACAGTTTTAATTGAAACAATATTTTTAAATTTCGCCATTTTAAGTACACTGTCTTGAGAGAACTCCGAAATCAATATAAACATGGATTCTATTAAATTATTAATATTAAGAAAAACATTTTTTTTCTGAACAAATACTTTTTTTTTTTTTATTTGAACTTTTTTTTTTTTTTTTTTTTTTTTATCTAGGACCAGCACTCAGGAGATGACTCCTACACATGCGAGGCATTGTGCTGGGAACTATAGGAAAGGGATAGTAGGAGAAACGACAAGAGGTGAAGCTTAATTAATTATTTTGCAGCTCTGCTTTCGCACGTTCTTTTGTTTTTATACTCGTAGCAGTGCTGAAGCTTCGCTTTAGTAGCTATTTTTATTATTATTTTACTTCGCCGGTGCTACACAATACCGACGAAGGAGGGCGTTCTGATGTGATTGTGGATTGCTATCAGCTGAAGCCGGTATTGTTCAGTGACCAGTGACTATGCCTTCGCCACTGAAAACCTTCCGACAACAACTGACACACAAAAACACACTAATGCACATCAGAAAAATGCGAGATGTTTATTTTTATTTTAAAAATTTTTTTGTCTGAAACTGGGGTTGAACCAGTTGGTTGTGTAGTCAACGGGCAGACTACCATCCATCGTGCCATCGCCATCTATCAATTAAAGATAATAAGTAAATTTTATAAAGTCGCTAATATTAACAATTACTGCTGAACTCCTTTGAGAACAACAATATATTCATAAATATAGTAAAGGATACAAAAAAAAAATTAAAAATTCTATGTATTTACATATCGCACCCTAAATACAAAAGTGACACAACTCAAAATTTTCCAAAATTTACTTTTTTCCGTAAAATAATTCACAGTACACATCTCTAACTACTTCAAAAATTTCTTTCTCATCACTGTTTTCTTTAACTGGAAAAATACCGTTATGTCTGTTTTTATGTTAATTGCATTGCTTACGCACGATCGACTAAAAAGACCTATTTTTAATTAAAAATATATAATAATTTAAAATTATACTTTATTTCCACAAATATAATATAAAATTAAAAAAATTTTAGCAAAACCTTCTTCGAAATAGACTTCTTTCATAATGGAACCAATTTTATTTTAAATATTACAATCATTTTTGCATAAACAGTTTTTTGCCTCTCCTGAAAATTTGAGAATTTTGAGTTGTGCCGCTTTTGTATTTAGGGTGCGATATGTATATACAATTGAGGGTTATAGATGCAAAGACTGCAATCTCCACTTTTTTCACAAACGTAACTAATAATACCTTTTAGTTGTATTTAATGAATGCTTCCGATTAGTGAATATAACATTACCAGATAATTTTTATAATTGCCAGCAAACCGTTATATCGTTTTGGTTGGAACTTGCGTCATATCTTCATCTTATTCTTATTTACTGAATAGCATAACATACAATAAATAAATATGAATATTCTTTGAGCTAGAGGTTTTTACTATTTATTACAAAAACTATAAATGTGGAGATTGCAGTCTTTACATCTATACCCCTCAATTAGACAATACAAATTTCTACACATATATGTACATACATACATATATGCATATTAGGGCGGGTCGATTTAAAAATCGCTCAAATTACAAGAAAAATCGTATTCTAGGGATCAAAATAAGAAACTTTGCCGAAGGAACCATACCTCTACAATGTATTTTGATGTCCCGACTTTTGACCCAAAGGGTCAAATTTTGAAAAATCTCACTTTGACCCATTTAGAGTGCCTCAATCGAGTCAAAATGTATGACCGACCCACCTATGCGAGTAGCACACACCCTGGAACCCTGGGGGGTTCCCCATACAAACATTTCAAAAAATCACAATTTTTGGCACTTTACAAGAAAAAATCTGCGAAATGGCTATGTTTTTTTATTTTTGGAGTTTATTTTTCTCTTTAGAAATTTATTTAGTCAGAATGAAATGAAAAAATTAATTTTACTTAGTAATAGAAAAGAAAATAAAAAAAAATTATTGTTTGAAGTCTTTTTTGCTTTCAAGTCTGGGCAATTTCGCACGGCTCTCTAATGTCGTCGCCATAACAGCCTCTATATTTCCCGGAATGACTCGTTTGGAGACGCTAGCTAGCAATTGAACGTGTCGTTCTGTTCCTTGTATGTGTGATGGAATTTTTGGATCAAAAAACGGTGGATCATCTTGATTTAAATATTCTTTCAAAGTATCGTACGGAATGCTTCGCGTGAATGGTGGTTCAATTACGTTATTTATATCATTCAAATTGATCATTTCCATGTGCAATCAAAATTTATATCTGGTTTTTTACAAACTCCAACTTCCCTTGGGTCTTCAACATCGGTTCGATAGCGTAGAATTTTCTTTATAGCATAGTACATATGCGTACGTGATTTTAGGCATGCTCTTTACTGCATACAGCTACATGTAAACACATGGAAGATATATTTTATTGCCTAGCTATCAGGGATTACCAGTATTTAACCCAAAAATAACACAAGATTCTTGTTTCATTTACATATGTTCTGACTAAATAAATTTCTAAAGAGAAAAATAAACTCCAAAAATAAAAAAACATAGCCATTTCGCTGATTTTTTGAAATGTTTGTATGGGGAACCCCCCCCCCCCTGGTGGTTCCAGGGAGTGTGCCACTGGCGTAGGTGGGTCGGCCCTCTAAAGTTTGTGGGGAGTCGGTCATATATTTTGACTCGATTGAGGCACTCTAAATGGGTCAAAGTGAGATTTTTCAAAATTTGACCCTTTGGGTCAAAAGTCGGGACATCAAAATACATTGTAGAGGTATGGTTCCTTTGGCAAAGTTTCTTATTTTGATCCCTAAAATACGATTTTCCTTGTAATTTGAGCGATTTTTTTGCCTCCATATGCATATACATATATAGTCATTTCCGAAATGGCAAATCTAGTACGTGATTTCTCTTCAGTCTACGAACTTCATTGGTATCATCTAGCAAAGTAATTGCCAATACGTTGCTGTTATTACTTAACCTCTCCAAGTAATTTCTGCTAAAATTCCCAATTTCGTCTTTGACCGTCAAAATTGATAAGTCAGCATGAATGGCTTTATTTGATATAAACCAAGGAGCATTAATGATACAACGAAATATTTTAGATTGAAACCTTTGTAATATTTCAATATTGGAGTTACTGGCTGTGCCCCAGAGTTGTATACCGTAGGTTCAAACTGGTTTTAAAATTGCTTTATATATCATTATTTTACATTCAAGACTAAGTTTTGATCTTTGTCCCAGTAACCAAAAAAAGGCGTTTAGTTTTTAAATTCAAATGTTGTCTTTTAGCTTTTATATGATTTTTCCATGTAAGTCTACGATCAATGTGTAGTCCTAAATATGTATTTGACCGAGTCATGTTGTGGAATGTGGCTGTTATTAAGAGAAACATTTGCACAATTTCCGAGACGTAATGTAAAGGTAACAGGTGTAACAGATTTTTCTGTGTTTACTTTAATTTTCCATTTATTTAACCAACTTCGAATTTCATTGATTTCTTCCTGAAGGAGTATTGAAGCAGCATTCGGATTTGTATTGGCTGCAAGAATTGCAGTGTCATCAGCGTATGTTGCTACCAAGACATTATTTATAACTGGCATATCCGATGTGAAAATTGTATACAAAATAGGATCTAATACACTACCTTGAGGGACACCAGCTTTAATTTTATATATCCCCGAAAAGTTTCCATTCACCTTAAAAAAAACTTAATAGGGGAAAATTAAATTATCATTTTTTATGTGCAGAACAGCAACTTGCAGGAAGATCTAACGAATAGAGACACAAGTCTTCTAAAGTCATAAACGTTCCTTAGCTAAATAACAATATTTCTGAGCAAAGTCTTAATTGGGAAAAATTTATGGCCTGTTCAGAGAAGCCGAGGTGAAAATTATTATTCGCCATTTATATTGAAAACAAAAACAATTTGAGTTTTTTTATTGTCCGCCGTTTTGAGTTTGCAGAGACTTCATGATATTTTCAATTTTCGGAAAAACATTACATCGATGTTTCATTACATAATTAGATCTGTTTCTGTTTAAAGTTTCATCGCAATCTGTAGAATGGGTCCGGATTCGGGTTCTTTCTCCCCTTGCGCCGCCCACTTTAACTCTTGAAAAATTATCCCATATTTTAATTTAGACCAAAAGCTATACGTCTGCCAAATTACATTCACATCCATTAAGCGGTTTTTGTGTGATGGTGGAACAATCGTCCAAACATACCAACTTTCAACTTTTTTAATACTAGTGGAATATGCCTGGTTTAATTTGCACGCTACAGTGTACCACGCAATGATGAGCTCAATGCAAACTTGTGTATTTGGCTTTCCAATATTTTGCATTGGCTTTTGCAAGACCATTTGCATGAAGTATTCAATTCCGCAATTGCAAACTTTTCGTGAATGTTTTTCCTTGTTCTATACAGGGGACTGAGACTATTCCGCCTTTCTTAAAGGGAATTTCTGCTGTTGTGTATTAAACTTTTCCCGTGTCCGTTGCTTACTTTTTCTAAGAAATTCGCCCAATTATTTTCATATTACAAAAAATATAAAAAGTTTATTTTCACAAAATACAAAAAAAGAAAAAAAAATACAAACGCCAGTAGATTTAACTGACCTTAAACCATTCGTGGCAGCTTAGAAATAAATACCAAAAAAGAAAAATTAAAAAAAAAAACAATTAGGAGAATTAAAAATAGTACTGCAGCAGATGATAAAAAAAACAAGTGAAACTATTTGGTCAGAATTTGTTTTTCAAACGAGATTTTCAAATTGAAAAGAGAAAAAGAAAAAAATCATTTTCAATGATGCTTTATTGGATGGTTTGCTAAATCACGGCGCCCAAGTTGTATGCAGGCACAAATTTCCCAAGTTAAATAATTTTTCGTTTTTCAATTTTCGCAGCAGCAAGCAAAAAGGTCAATTATAAAAATTCTCTGACAATTCCCCTACAACATGGTCTTTCAATTAAAAGGAGAAGAAAAACAAAATATTATTTTTCTGCAAGTTGTTGATTGACAAAAAGGAGTTTAGAAAAGTTCTTCTGCAGCATTTTTATAATAATAAATTATTAAGAAAATAAGAAAAAAACACAAATTATCATTTACCATGGCTGAGGAAGGTCTTCTATTTGTCTGCTGAATTTCTTAGCATTCACGGAAAACTTCTTGGAGCAGGCCTGTTAGAAATTGATAAGAAAATCTTGTTATTGAATTCTGGAAAAACTTATTTGTTAATAATAAAATCAATTATTCTTTTTTAAGTTTCCTGTACAAAAAAATATGAAAAATAAGTCTATCAAAAAGTCAGAAATCTTAGAAAAAGAAACTACTCATAATTTAGTAATAAACAAAAAAATATACGAACATGGCATCGAAAATTCACCAAGAAAATAAAATGGAATAATCGGTGATATCCCAATCGCCCAAAATACACAAAAGAAAGACTATGCAAAATTGTTGCACAGAAAAAAGTGAAATCAAGATTCTATTAAAATAATTACACTTATGCTACTTGATGTTTTTTATCTTTTACTACAAATCGGTATTCCAGTTGTCGATATTTTCTTCTTTATCTTGGACCAGCACTCTGGAGATGGCCCCTACACATGCGATGCACTGTGCTGGCTGTCAATCTATGTTTGGTATTCTGTAAGAAAATGTAACGTTGATGTTGCCTTTAATTAGCTTTGATTATGTCGTCGCAATTTTTGTTATTGTGTTGTGTCGTGTCATGTTCAAAAAAAAAAATTGCAAAAATTTAGTAAAAGTTACAAAAAAAAAAAAAATTTCAATTGAAAATGGAATAAATTAAAATCACAAATTCTTGGCTTTTTTCCAGCCCAAAATAACTTCGTAATCTTATAAACGTAACAAAATTAATTACTGGGAATATATGATTTTAAATTAATCACTTACTTCTCATCGGACGAATTATAACACGCAATTCCTGCTTAAGAAGTCTTCTTTCTTCTATTTTTAAATTTTTTCTTCTGTTCCTCGCCACTGGAGTCAGAATCGGAAAGGAAAAATATTTTTATCTAAATTTTTCTTTAATATTTTTCACAGCAATTTTTCTACGTAGAATAGGACGTATATTTTGTAACGTCTGTATTGGCTGTTTGTTTCGCAGGATAATTTAAGTAAAAAATAAAATAAAGTTGCAAAAGACATGGAAAATGTCACTTTTTTCTTACTCTTCTTTTTTTTTTTTTTTTTTTTATCTTGGACCAGTGGTCAGGGGCTATCCCCTACATATGCAATGCATTGCACTGGAACTAGAGAGAAGGATAGGGAAGAAACAGACAGGTGGTGAAAGTGGTAGAAAGATAGAGCTTAATTCTTGCACAACTTTGCAGTTGCGTGTAAATTATAAAGCAAAGTTGCGGCGTCTCTGATGTTTTTTGACGCATTATTTTTAAGCTAATGGAGCCATTTTATTTATTATTTTACTTCGCCGACGTTTTATTGCTCAAATACCGACGAAGGAGGGTGCTGTAGCACAGAAAACTCGGAAAAAACTTTTTTCTGATTTGACCCGGCTGGGAATCGAACCTGGGTCTATCTGGTTGCAGAGCCAACACGCTGACTACTCGCCATCAGCACCCAACCAACGATAAAAATATAAAATAAAGAAAATGAATCAGCTGACACAAACAACGCCGACGTCGCTCTCAACCTGCTACAGAATATTTTATTATTTATTTATTTATTTAATATTAATAATTATAATTGAATTATAATAACTAATAACAAAAAAAAAAGAGTACTAGCATCTGAGGCTTTTGACTCTATGGTTCGTATATACATTTAAATTAAGTTTTGTAAACAATTTGCAGTTATGAATTTGTATATTAATTTAATATTGTTATCACACATGTGTCTAAGGAGATCGCTTGGTGTATTGCATCCGAAAATGCGTGTTCTGGATGAATTATAATTAGGGCAATTATCAAGTATATGAGCTACATTGAGGTGAGTGGTACAGGTGGGACAAACAGGTGCGTGAGTTCTATCAAGAAGATGTTGATGAGATAGTTTACAGTGACCGATTCTAAGGCGAACAAATATATTAATTTCACTCCTGGAACAGTTTACTGTTTATCGTTTGTAACTGTGCTGGTAATCGGACCATTTTTGGACTTTTGTGGACGTGAGAGAGATATCAATAATATTAAGGATATCACGAGCTTCCCATGTCGAATATTTTTCCAAGGGTCGCCGTTTCGCTTCTTCAGCAGCTGAGTCCGCGTATTCATTTTCTATAATGCCAACATGAGAGGGTACCCACATAAGTTTGATATTGTTTAAATTTTGGTTACAGAAGTTTCTTATTTGATTAATTATTGGCGATTCGTAATGTGAGTTTTTGATGGCAAGAATAGATGAGAGACTATCGGAGCAGATTACATACTTCACAGTTTGCTTTTTCGCGTATTGTTCTGCAGTGAGAATGGCCAATGCTTCAGCTGTGAAATTTGAACAGCAATCATCGATAAATCCGGCATTTATTAGGCTGCCATTTTGAGTGACAGTTGCAAAAGTAGTATGGTCCTTGGATTTGGATCCATCGGTGTAGAGAAACTCCCAGCTATTTGCTATTTGATGTTGTGTTAAAGTGGTGTTGCCTTCAAATTGAAGACGCCAAGCGCGAGTAGTATGAGGTTGATTAATTAGATTTCAAACTATCACGAAAATAGCACAATCAATCAACAGTTTCAATTGAAAAGAATTAAAAAAATTTTGCACAGTTTTAAGAGAACACCAATAGCAATTCAAATAAACATTGATTCAATTAAAATATTAATTGAGAAGAAAAATTGTAATGAGCAAATACTTAATTGGAAAAAATTGCACTGTTAGTTTTTTCTATGAATAAAGACTCGAAAAGCAGTGCGCAATTGCCCAAAAAATTTTAACAATAGCCCAAAGTGTAAAGAGTACGATAGATATTTTCGGAGGTTAATTATTATTGAAAATGTTCTTTGGGACATTGAAGAAGAATCGCCCATATATATATATATATTTTTTTTTTAATTTTTTGACAATTGTTTGTTATTGTTATTGTCAAGCAAAAATTGAAAAAAAAACATGCAGTGTAAAGAAAAAATATACTGTAAAAAATTAATACCCTTTAAAAAGCAAATTCATTTATTAAATGACTGGTTCTCACTGTTAATATAGTTCCGCAATTGCCAAAATGTTTTTTGTACGGAAGCAAACGTTGGCATTATTCACTCCCTTGGTGTGGTTTCATATACTATTGCTCATAGTTCACTTTACATACAGTTCAGAATTATAGAAAGTAATAATTAAAATAAGCGATTTAGAGCTTAAAAACACCAAGAAAGCATGAAGACTTGAATAGGGCTCCTCCAGTGATCGATTTTGACACCTTTGCGAAAGTAAAACTGTATTGAATGTTGAAGCTGATTTCTTATGAGTTGCTAAATTTTGTAGATGCTGGTCGCATCGTCCAAGACACTGCACTTCCTGACCAACTGGTAAAATGTCAACCCAGAATTTTGTGCTGTTCTTTCTATTTGGCACATAATCGTGCCTTCAAGCAAAACATATTTAAAATGCAGACAAGCGTTTCCTTCAGTTTGCCTGTTTTACTTATTTTGTACTCTCATGTACATATTTATGCATAGTTTGGCGTGCTATATCCACATACATGCAAACATACATTCTTGCAAATGTACGTATGTATATTAGAAGAATGACAGAATCCTGACAATGTTCCGTAAGCCTTTCGTGTTTTCTTTATTTCTGGGCAAAAAAAATACTAACACAGCCAAATCGGCCCTTGCTTAGCTGGTCGTTTCATTCAAATTCTTCCAGCTTGAAACCATGCAGAAACGTGCTGAACCATGCTGGATTAAGAAACGAAATATAATTCAACAAAATCCATAATAACATTGAACCAGTGTAAAACGAAGTAATTGCGAGTTCTAAAACTGTATTCAGTATAAAAGTGCTGATAAAGAGGAAAGAACATAAACAGCAGCAGCAAGAGCTGTATTAGGAATATTTCAATCTGTGCAATGCTTCCTACCGTATGATATATTTGGTAAGAAGGAGATAAAGAGTTGCTTAAGTTTCGACGCTTATTGCTTATTTTGCTAAATTTATGCGGCAATTATTTTCCTTCCATCCATGTCCAGGGTGTAGACATTGCGCCTTATTTTTGTTTTATTAACCTTAAAGTTACCAGCTGTTATGTTGACTGTTTGATTCACACCTGACTTCTCGTTATCAGATTTAAAATAGAATCTGCTTTTTTAGTTTAGTTGAGAAATATTTTACAATATTCGCTTGATTCCAAAGTGATGTTAATTAAATTTTCAATCGAAGACAGAGACAGGCAGGCATTCGAGCTGTTATCAATTACAGTTCATGGAATTTTTCTAAATTACAATTTTTTTTCAGCCTTAAACTCCAGCATTTCAAAGTTTAAGCGTAGATGAAATTTCTGCTCCATACCCAGCCTGATGTGTGGCTTGTGAATTATTTTCATTTTTTTTCTTGGACCAGTGCTTAAATGATGCCCTCAACATATACAATGCATTGCACTGGAATTAGAACAATAGGTTACGAGTAGGATGATAGAGGGAGTAGTGTTTGTGGTCATTCGACATAAAATTTTCAACATCGCCATTGGCGGCGAAGACTTCTGCATGGAAGTTTTTCCACATACGAACAGTTCATCTGTAATTCTGATTCGTTGGTAAATCGTTTTGGATACAGTCTCGAGGATAACCCTGTCATGCGTAAAAATCTCCCTGTTGCGGAAATAGAAAACAGAGTGAAAAAAATTAATACAACTTCCAACATTTCTTAAGTGTTTATAACACATCCGCTTAATCCTCTTAACAATTCCTGTTAAAATGAAAACAATGTGCTTGTTGAAGTTGTTTAAACTAAACGCAATTCTATACTTGAACATAAAACCTTTTTGAAAATGGCGTGCCAAAAGTGGCTGCCACATTTTCTTTTCTTCTTTCTTCTTATTATCTGATTACAGTGAATTAAAATCATTATAAATTTTATTGTTCAGAATTTGAAGAAACTTCAATTAGTCTTGTGCTGCGTAGTTACCTGGTTTTACAAGCACATGGCATCAGCAGTTCCTGTTTATTTACATGTTTATGGCTGTGTTTATAATTTGAGAGGAATTCAATTAAGGCGTTTTCATGTGAGAGGGCCAAATTTATTAACTTTGCGATAAGGATTTGCTAATTTATTCAGTGTTGGTAGTTTGACGATTAGTCGTCAGTTTGTCATTTTCACGATTTCTTTTTCTCATGCAACGACATTGAACAACAACAAAAACGAAGATTTATTATATCTGTGGATTGATTTTTTCAAAGCTTAGGATTTTTGGTGCTTTGAAACGTAAAACTATTGACCGGATACTCTGGTAATGCAATCAGCAATTAAAAGCAGCAGTTTTTTTTTGGGCGTGCGAGAGGTAGGGTTGAAAATGCCACTTACAGAGACCGTATACATTTCTGTAGCGTAATGTTACCACTAAAAAAATTCCCTCCTTCTCCTCTAAATAAAAATATTAAAATAAATAAAAAATAATAATTTGTAGAGGGAACCCACGCCTCTGCTTGCTTTTCAATTACCGCACGTAATTGTGTAAAACTTTTTAGCTTTCTGTTTACTGTGACTTATTTTTTTTTTATGTGCAAAGAACATCTTTTAAGTTTTAGGAGCTCCTTAGAGAAATATTTGACATTTTTTCTTGTAATTTTTTATCTTTTGTCCTGTAAAGGTAATAAATATTTTAAGGTACTAACAACGAAAGGTTTCGGCAACTAATTCGAAAAAAATACAAAAAAAAAAATTTAAAACATTAAAAAAAACTTTCAACGGTTTTATAGTTGGACGATGTAGAAGTAAGAAGTACGCGTGCTTTGTCAAGTTTTTTTCGAAACCTAAATATTCGAGCGATAATTCTTTGGTAATATGGAAGAGTAACTCAGGTCTAATTCGATCGACTGTCACAAGACCAATTTAAAATTAAAAAAAAGTCTATTTCTATAAATTTAATTTGACTTAACCTGCTCTCCTTTACTGCTACAGAACTTTAGAAAACCTTTGAATCAACTAATCAGAATTTACACATTAGAAGATTTCCATTAACACGCATTAACAAAATCTTCTTCCAACTGATTTGGTGGTATTGATTTTTTCTACATAAAATACTGGCTACAGAATGTTGAATACTTCATCTTTATCGTGGAGTTTTTATCAGGCATAATTTATGTTTATATATTTATTTATTTATTTATTTTTTTTGTAAAGAGAACTAACACTCAGGCAATTAAAATGCTGGCTTTGTCTGCTACCCTCATTATTCTCGCAAGGGCATGGCGTAGAAAAGAGACAGGTGGTTTGCTTAAATAGTTTTTTTTTAATTACTTGCTACAACAGCGGATTGGAAGAGCTCTCAATTCTTTAAATTATTAAAACCAGCAAATATTTCTTGTATAAATTTTTTACAGTTTATCCTTTTGGCAGCAACTTTACCCAAGAAAACTACAAACAACAGCAACAGCAACAAGAAGTAAAAAGCTTTTGCTTCATTAAATATTTTAATTCTAGTTTGGATACATGGCCTTTGTATACGATTAATAAAGCTTTCACAGGCACTTACCAGTCTGTAGCCTTGTGTGGATGTATTAGTTTTTATAGTGGCATGCAACAAATCTATTCAAGTAATGAAGCGTTATGGGGAAAACAGCAACAGGATACTTTTCAAAGCTTAAATGTTTTTTTCTGGTTTTTCCGTTTTTTTTATTTTTTAAATAACTTGTTGAGAGTTCCTTAAGTTCAAATGAAGTTAAAGTTGTAAACCATTTAAAAAGAGAGTTTGCAAAAGAAAACAGAGTATGAGAGAAGTATTTTAAGAATGTAACAAGAGAAAAACAACGAGGTGAGTTAATTTCGTGGTATGGTTAAATTCTCTAATGTGTGTGTGTTTTTTTTTTACTTTCTTTTGTTGTTGTTGTTATTATTATTGTTTTAATACAAATTGTTGCTTGTATAGATTCACCGAAAGCAAGGCCAGGTTGTGTAAAAAAAATATTTTTTATTCAATTTCCTTTCAATCAATTTCCAGATTGTGGCAGGTGTTAAATTTTAACGAGATATTTTTTATTTGTTAATTTAAAACTCTTAAGAAACTTGTAATTGATCATATTAAATTGAGGAAACTTTTCTCTGAAATTTTGCGATGCCTTTCTGTGTGTTGTTGTGTGTTTTTAATGAAATTCCATTTATTTTCTAATTATTAAAATGATTTTAATTTCTTTTAATTATTAACGAATTATAGAAATTCGAAGCAGTTTTTATTACGTGTTTTAATTTCAATTAAATGGCATTACCGCAATCAATTAACTTGTTAAATAAATAATGAGGCCAGTTTATGCTTTTGCATTGCATGGGTATTGTTGATACGAATGCTTTTATTATATTTAATTGAAAATTGGAACGTATTTACATTTTAAATTAATTACAGGGCATACATTACGTCTCATAAACGTTGGCAAAGGCTGCCGTGCGTATGACTGATTCGCCTTTCAAGCATAACAATCATACGGCACAGTAACTTGCAGGTTTGCTGTGTTTGTGTAGTCTTCTTCGCAAAAGCAGGTAAACCGCTCGAAGACAGAATAATTTAAAAAATATTTACATACTGTATGTGAGCAGCAAAAATTTTATCAGACTATTTTTCCCAGGCTTTTTTGTGTTTTTTTTCCCCCTCATAATATATTCCATAGAAACGTTGCTCAAAAAATTTCCTATATAGAATATTTTCTGGAGGCCATATTTTTTTAGGTACATGGGGCAACACCACATTCTGTTTATGAATTTTTTAATTTTTTAATTTAACAAATTTATTCTTTTGCCTTTTAGCTGTTTCTATCTGGTCTGTAATATACGGCTACTGCAACCGAAAACCACAAACCCAGTTAAGGATTTTATCAAAGTAACATCGTATTATTTGCCTTTCTGCTGTTGTCAACCTCTTTTTAATATTCTAAAATCCAAAACCATATATATATATATTTAAGAATATTAATAAAGTAACTTTTAATAAATATTTTGCCTCTCCTCTCTGCTGTTGCTGGTTATTCTTCTTTTCAATAACCAAAAGTACGGAAACCACATCACATTTACAAATTCCATTAAAATTTTAAATGCGGTTATTAGCCTGTTTTGAGGAATGTATTTTCCAGCAATGTATTTTATCTTTTTTCAATATTTGCTATTCCAGAGTTCTCTATGATGGAGGAACAGCCGTTTCGTATGGTGCCTTAAGGCTGCCATAAGGTCTTTCACGGAGGTGTAACAGCGTGGCGCAACACTCTTATATCAGCATAAGTTGGATGCGGAGACCGATGATGTCACCATGCTAATAGACGGTCAGGTATAGAAAGAAACTATGCTCTCATCATAGGATGTGCCTACTTGTTGCACGGTAACTATTCTTTGTTCTTGTCTTAATATGGCAAGAACACTGCGGCTTCTGAGATTTTCCACGACACAGATCAAGGTTCTTGTGACCCTGATCACGGGACATTGTGCATTGTGAGACCCATTCCAAGAGTAAAATCAACACTAAGACAACGTGGAGCAAAATCACAAAAAAAATGTGGCGTAGCATATTACTCTTGCTAAAAGCATTTGCATATTTTGCGGTTTCTATATTTGTTTATTGTACCTGCTGTCACAATTAAATTAATAAAAGTGTAAATAAAGTGTTCATATATTAGAAACTAAATACAATTTCCAGGCATACATTACTTCTCTAATTTAGATCTGTATGGCAATAAGAGCCACAGTGTACTTCCTGCTTAAACGCACGTGGCTACTAAAATTCAGGATGTTGCGTGTTAATGGATTTAGCTTAGTCTCGAGTATTTGGAGAGGAGTTGTGTTTATAATAAATATTAAAACAAAAACACGCACTTAAAGTTATTTCATCTCTTAAGCACCATGTTAAATTTGCAAAAACAAGATGAAATATTTATGAACGATTTTAAATCATCACACACGCCTTTCCACTCCTTTCTCGGCTTTCTTGAAGGAACACAAAAATAATAGCATCTAATAAATATAATAATTCAACAAAACAATTAAACACCCACAAAACTACTTTACACTCGTCTGGTTAAAGCCCCTAAAAAGTCACACAAATATTAAGAAGTTATTCATTGGGCTTTAATTGGAGCGTGATAATTCCTTTCACACCCACATGCAAGCATGCAAAATTGACAAGCATACAAACACGCAAACATATACGCAGCCATGGAAAATTTAATATGTATTAATCATTTATCTGCCAAATTATATAGCATACACATAGGCGCATACACGCGCACAATATAATCATTTATATTATATTTGTCGCGCACTGGCTCGACAATATCACAAAAGTATAATAACCAGCCATACATACATTGTAATTATTTACAAAATAGTGAGGGGAAACGACGAAACAGAGGCATAAATCTTTTTTGGATTTCTGGGTATTTAGAGCACGCCTGAGGGTAAACAACGGAAAACATTTTATCGGCAACTGCAAAATTGAAAAGGAAATGCTCCAAGCAGACAGAAATATATAATAGAGAATTATAATTAAACATTTTGTGCTATCAATTAAAACATTAATTAGATCGGCAAACTGCAAAGATATTAATTACAGCAATTAAATTTCTAATTTCGCCTTCAACTGTTGTGCTACATGCAAGATAATATTTTCAATACATTGTGTAAAAAAACAAACCGTAGCCACACCATCTTAGCAGTCATACTTTTCGTGTTATTTATAACTACCATTTCAATTCTCCAAAATAATTAGAAATTTTATTACACACAAATTTCAATCGCATCGTCTGAAATTCTAATTGAATTTTTGTGAATTTTAATTGCAACAATTAAAGATCTCACTTTTTCTCGAGTATTAATAAAATTATTTTGGAAGAGAGGGAGAGGAGAGATTATTTCCGATAGAGGAGTTTTTTTTTAGTGGAAAGTGTCAGGAGAGCTGGGGGTCTATCTCCAGCTGCGCCACAGTAAGAGCTCTGTGACCACGGTATCATTTGCGTAGAACTCGGCAACTCCTGAGCTTTCCCCGGTTGTCAATTACTCGACTCCCGGCCATCTGCACGGGCCACGTGCCACGTCGAACGGCACGTATGCTGAGACGATGGCCATTCCGTTCAATACCCGGTGTAGGTGCTGTGGAGAAGATTCGGAGAGGGAGACTGTTGTGCACTGTTGTGTTGTGGTTTATACGGGCGTAGGGTAACAATATGGCAGCTACGGTGCTACTTCAGTCAACCAAGCCCTATGACTGAACCTAACCTATTAATAAAATTTTCTGAAATTATAATTAAAAGTTTAATGCAATTATTATTGAATTTTTATTAAAATTTTAATTAATTTAATTTTATTTTGCATTAACTCAAAAAAATTATTAAATGAATGAAGTTTTTAATAGCAAAATTTATTACTTAAATGAAGGCGTTAGAATAAAAAAAATTTAAATATTAAAATAGCAAATCTAACTACCTGTCCATAGAAGGCGAGTGAAAATACTCGTTCGGCCATTTATTTAATTAAAATTTTTTTCATTTTTATATAAATGGCCGAACGCCTTCTACGAACAGGCAGTACGGTTTTCTCTATTTCTCTATTTTCCAAAATATTATAATTTTACAAACAAAAATTTAATTGGATAAAAGATCTAAATTTGCCTGCAGGTATTTCTGCGATGGATCAAAATTGTTTCAACTAACATTTTGCTCATTATACACATGTATTTAGAAGCGAACTGACTATTGTCTTAAAATTATCACAACGTTAAATACAAAGTAATTCGAGTTTAATTTAACAATTTCTCTACGCCAAAAATTATCCTTTCACATCAATAGAATTTATAATTTCTAAACTCCCAACATAAACGAAAGTACTTTAAATGTCAACGGCATTTGAAGCATTCCTTGCCAACATCATCTGTTATGAATTAAAGCGAAATACGTTTTTTTGTACCCTCAAACAATCGTGTTAGAAAAGAAGCATCCCTGAACACGTTGCGGTTAAGCCGAAAATGTTTTTTTAATTTAACATTATGCTGCCACCCACACAGCAACAGAAGGGGAATAAAATGTTAGAAATATAAATCAACTTGATGATGAATCATTTATTCCTTTGTTTGACAACCGAAGGTCAAATGTGTTGTTAAAAAAAAAGACACTGATGTCGGCAGACCAGCAAAATGCAACTACAAATACAAATCCTTCACAATCCTTATCTACTTAAAATATTTTAATACCAGTGTGTTTTTAAGGGCAAGGCAAAAGACACCACATAAACCACTTGGGTCTTTAAAGTTACTTTGATACACTTATTTTATTCATCATAATATTTGAAGCAGGCAAGAAATTTACTACATGTTTATGTTCTCTTCAACAGCAGCGCATTATTATTTCATGTATTTTAATATATTTTTTTTGGCAACAAGCTGCCAATTTCAACAAAATTTTTTATTGAAATTCTTTTTTTTTTTTCTAGAAATAAAACTAAAGCATTTGAAAATATCTACGAGTACATGTCTATTCATCGTTTTTTCTCTCCATTCTTTATTTTTTTTTTTTGCATTTGTCTAAAATTTACTTTAAAATTATAGTGGTACGACGTGAAAATTTTTCGTTTTTGTAAAGCATTAAAAAAACTATTCATGGCCAATGCTTCAAATTATCTTCGGTACCGGAACCTTTTTAGAATGTTTGTTTCCTTTGAAACCTGCCCAGAGAAAAAGAGAAGAACAGATGGAAGGCTGGACACAAGGACGAGACATGATTATATCGACTTGCCCACATTAAAAGTGATGGAATTTCTGTGTCAATGTGTATTGTTGCTATTACAAATGCAACCACAAACTCTTACGTGAATGAATGTCATCCGTAGTGAAGGGTATGAAAAAGATTTTAAAAGGATATGTGGAAAATTAAGAGGATTTGAACAAATTTTCGTTTATGAGCAGTTATCCTAAAATAACAAGGTTATTTGGTCTCTGTTCTATAAATTACCTTTCTAATTTTTAAGTTGATATTTTGTTAGTGGTTCTTCGGTTGTCTACGACAAAATGCTTGCACTGCTTTTCTGCGATTTCTTATTAAAACTTTTTTGTTGTCAATATTTGTATAACTTAATTTAATTGCTTAATAATATTGATTGTAAAAATTATAAAAAAAAACCTTGTAGGCCTCCTTCAAAATGCAAGCACATATAATGTTTGACATGTTAAAAAACCAAAAAAAAAAGCACAGCAAAGAACCTTTTGCTTTACAGCAACGATATCGATGAAAGTTTCAGGAAGCATTGGTAACCTTAGGGGAAGTTCTTTTTGAAAATTTGCCGAAAAAAATTTCGTTATCAAAGCAAAAATCAATCAATCACAGAGTGTTCTTTTATACGTAATGGAACCATTTTAAAATCACGGAGCAGCATGATCTTACGGATAGGATAACGAACAAATTAATTACAGGAGCCATCTCTGATTTTTGTTTCCTTTAAATTATTTACTGTATTCTTTCTAAAGGGTGTCCCAACAAGAACGCAAGATTTAAATTTTAAATGCAGCAATTGAATTGTTTCTCTGGCTGTATGACATGTGGCGCCGTCTTGTTGAAACCACATGCCCTCCACATTCATTTCTTCAATTCGAGGCACGAAAAAACTGGTTATCATTTCACGATACCGAACACCAAAGACTGTTTGAGCTTGACCTGCCTCATTTTCATAAAAAAAAAGGTCCAATGATTCCTCCAGCCCAAAATCCACACCACACAGTGACACGTTGAGGATGCATTTGCTTCTCGTGAATCACTCGAGGATTTTCCTCACCCCAAATGCGACAATTCTGCCTATTGATGAAGCCATCAAGATGGAAATGGGCCTCGTCACTGAAGATGATTTTATCGGCAAAATCAGCATTTTTATGTTGTCTCTCCAATACCCAATTAACGAACTCCCTTCGCTGTCCATGGTCAGCTGGCTTCACTTTCTGAGTCAATTGAACTTTGTATGCATGAAGATGCAAATCTTTCGTCAAAATTCGCTGCATAGTGGATTTGGAGACACCAATTTGCTGAGCTCGGTGTCGAATTGAGGTGGATGAAGTTTGAGCGACATCATCACGTACAGCTGAGACATTTTCGGTCGATCGACCTGGTCGAAGGCGCGTTGTTGTCTTTACATCACTAACAGACCCAGTTTCGGCAAATTTATCCAATAATCTCTTTACAGTTGACTCTTTTGGAGCATTATTGTGACCCTAAATTGATCGCAATTTGCGAACTGTAGCCGCAAAACTTTCACCATTTTGGTAAAACAACTTCACAATGAGAATGCGTTGTTCATTCGTGTAGCGCTCCATTTTTACTAACCTCGTACCTTCTACTAGCAAACAATAACAATTGTTCACATGTCAAACAATGACACTTCGAATGGCGCCAAATTTAAATCTTGCGTTCTTGTTGGGACACCCTTTATAATGTGAAAAACGTAGAACTTGAAGATGAACTTACCCCACCTGTCTATTCACTACACTGTCATGCCACTATCTCTCTCTCTCTCTCTCGCTCTATGTCTCTCTCTATACCTAGTTCCAGTGCAAAGCATTGCAAATGTAGAGTATTTCCCTTGGACGCTGGTCCAATATAAAAAAAAAAGAAAAATGAGATTCCGGCTGTTCTTCTCAAATATTCGCTCTACGATCCTATACGAATGCGGATTTTAGAACTAAACTTTTTACTGTTGCTGACGAGCAATTTTCTTTTCGAACGTAGAACGTAGAAGACTCCATATCAAGGATAGCAATTGACTGTAACCCCCAAGGCAAGAGAAGAAGAGATAGACTTGCTAACAACTGCAGATGACTCCTAGAATCCGAGATAAAACGCCAGTACCGTATAAACAGATCAAAATCATGCCAGATTTTGAGGGCTGATAGCCAGCAGAATATCGGTCTGCAAACGATTAGGACTTGAAAACAATTTCACGTATGTATTTACGATATGCATGGCAAGTGGCGTTAAGAAAGTCGATCGACATCATTTCAGGATTTATACTGATACTATTTTGGGACTTGTGAGATTATAAGGATTTAATTTCGACATTGTCTGCTAAAAATGACCTTTTTTGTATTTGCTGCACATCGCATTCATTTTTTTTCCTAATTTGTAGCACATTTTTCCATTAATTCCGTAAATAATGTATCTTTTATGGCATCTCTTTTTCTCTTTAACATTTATGCCACTCAGCAGCTTCCTGACAGTGACAGTGACAGTGACACTGTACCCGTACGATGATTTTATTAAGCCAGTAAATTTAGGTTAAATTATATTAACACCTGGTTCTTAGTGGCGTTATAAATTTAATTTTCCATTTCTGCTGCCTGATTTTCCATTTCCTTAAACATTTTCTTGAAACTGTTGGAATAATAAATAATTCAATTTTTTATTTTTTATATTTTTATTGAATAATGACTTTTACAAAGTGTTTAACTGCTACTGCTGGTTTCATTTTAATTTAATGTTTTTTCCTTGTTGTGTATTATTGAGAAAGGAAATATACCCTTTTAAAGCAGCAGGATATCAAAATTTCCCTTCCGTTTTCTACTTCATTTTAACAACAACAAATATGTTTGTGTTGGCAACAAACTTTTCAACAGAAAATTGTAAAATTTATTAAAATTTTATTTAACATATATTTTTAATATTTAATAAGTCATAAATAAATTAAAATTAATTTTTTTTTTTTTGGAAATTTATTCGGGATATTGCAAATTTGTAGTGATTAATTATTTATTATTCATGGTGTGTGTGAGAGTGTGTATTATGCTGGCGTTCTTGTATGAACATGTAAAATGTGTATTAAATTCTACTGATGATGAGGTTTGAGCAGCACCAACAGATAATAAATAATTAATCATTTTAATAAATAATGCCCAGCAAAATCGATGTACCATAAGAATTTACAACAACAAAAATAAAAAAATATAATAAAAAAAAATGCCAACTGATGGGCTGCCAGGGGCTTTTGGAGGAAATTGTTAAACAATATAATTATAATAATAAATGAAAAAAAAAGGAAATGAAATGTTAATGACAAAAAAAAAGAGCTAAAATGTTTAAAAATTTATGCAGGAAAATTATTTGCAAATCGAAATAAATCATTTCATATAAACAAAAAAACTGTTGACGGCCTTGCATTAAAAAAAAATTGTACGTATTTTACGATTCAAAAGAATCTTTTGACAAATGGCTTTTCGATAATAGAATATGTAAAGTATGCAAATTATTTGCTTGAAATTTATTGAATATGAAATAAGACATGCCACAAAATATCATAGAATTTTTTTTATTGGCATAATAAAAAAAGAATTGAAGACATAAACTGAAATGATATTAAGAAAATATGTTTGCAATCAACAAACATCTTGTAAAATTGAAAAAACCAAATTACTAAAAAGAACATATTCTAAACTGGTTAATTTGATATGAAATTTACAATCGAAATTCCCGTATTCATATTCGTCAAATTTACTTACAACACAGTGAACTTAAATCAGCATCTTATTCCCAAGAAATCTATAAGATTCAGATCAATAATTAGCTGGATGTTTTCATTAATAATTTCCTGAGAAGTCGGTTGTACAGGGTAGCCCAAAAGGAGCGAAGGTGTTTGAACTCCTTATAGCTTTTTTATTATATTTTTTTGTTTCAGTATTTTGTGCCGAAGACTTGGGGAATTTAAAATGGTACAGTACACAATTGAGCAACATAACAAAATCGTTGAAGTTTATTTCAGAAGAAAATCATGATTTTATTCTTAATTTAATTATGAGCGACGAAGCCCACTTCCAATTGAATGGGTTCGTTAATAAACAAAAAGGGCTACGGAAATTCCAAGAGTAGTTTAACAGCAAGAATTACACCCACTTAAGTGTACCGTTTGGTTTTTGAAAATTAACAAGCTGTCGCCGTTTCTATCACTGGTAGTAGATATTGGACAATGTTGGCAAATTTTTTAAGGCCAGCAGTGGAAAACCATCCGCAAATATGTTTCCACCAGGATGGAGGCACAGCGCACACTGCGAGGGACACAATGCCTCTTTGAACTCAAACCCCTTCGGTCATTTGGGACCACCCTGTACAACATGATAGTGTGAAACTTTAAACTTCGCCCCCTAAAATAAAAAGTACACCCGTTATATCTGATATCTTCTTCATTTCGAGTACACAGCAATTTGGAATTAAATTTTTTTTCTCTCTTTCAAACAATCTTGGTGCTCCCTCCTTAAAGTATGCTGTTTTTACGCAAGTAAAAGTAAACATGATAATTTATACTTAAATGGGCGTGCAAGCATGCATATGTGTGCGTGTGTGTGTGTATGCAAATTGTTTTTATCTTTATGTGTGTAATTAGAATGAACTGTATAAACAAATCAGCACACACACGTGATAATAGGTGCAGCATGTTTTTATAGCGAAGCAGGCAGCTGCAAATTCTATGCGTGATTCCTGGTATTTGATTTTCTTCTTGTCATTTTGTTAATAATTTTGTTATTCATATTTTAACAACTAAAATACTGCACATGCTTGAAATTGTTTTTATAATTTTCTGTTCCGATTGAAACAGTCAGCATGTGTCTTCAAGATAATCAGAATAATGTGATTTAGCAATGAGACAAAAAGAAGAAGAAAAGGACGAGTGAAAGACGTGCGACAGATGAAAAAGAATACAAAATGCCAACAGAAGTAAAATAATGTTTATAATATTGAAGCATGTTTAAGTAGTATTTCAAATAATACAGCATAATACCGCTGGAAGAATTTATTTTATGAAACTCCTTAGCAATAGTGAAGCACAGTGGAGTCGACACCATCAAAAGACATGATAAGAAATAATTCACGTACATAAATTTTTATTTTTTTTTTATCTGTGACCAGCACTCAGGAGATGACTCCTACACATGCCAAGCATTGTGCTGGAACTATGGGAAAGGGATAGTAGGAGAAACGATAGGAGGTGAAGCTTAATTGATTATTTTACAGCTCTGCTTTCGCACGTTCTTTGTTTATACTCGTAGCAGTGCTGAAGCTTCGGTTTAGTAGCCATTTTTATTGTTATTTGACTTCGCCCGTCCTACACAATACCGAAGAAGGAGGGCGTTCTGATGCGATTCTGTATTGCTATCAGCTGAAGCCGGTATTGTTCAGTGACCAGTGACTATGCCTTTGCCACTGAAACCCTCCTACAACAACTGACACACAAAGACACACTAATGCACATCAGAAAAATGCGACATGTTTATTTTTATTTTAAAATTTTAGTCTGAAACTGGGGCTGAGAACCTAGGTCAATTTTTGGATTTATAGTCAACGTGCAGACTACCATCCATTGTGCCATCGCCATCGCTGATTAAGAACGCGAAACTCTAATGAAGAATAAACTCCAAGTAAAACGTTAAAACGTTCGTCCCTCTATGGTGTGATGCAGTTCTAGTTACAGTAAAAATTGTACTGTCTAAATTGCTAAAATTGAATTTGAAAAAAAAACTGGGATATAACAACAGCTCCATCACACATAAAAAAAAGCACGAACATTCACAAGAACTTGAATGAGCACCAGTAACAGCAGAGATTGTCAAATAAGCTGGTAAATATCTGCATAAACTTGCAACCCACTCTAATTCCCGTGCAATTTTTTAACTATTATCAGGTTAGAGGAAGGGCAGGCTGTCTGGTGCGGTAGCACTTTTTTCCGGCAAATTATTAATGCAGCCAATTTGACAAAACGAATGATGCAGAACTTCTTAGTTTTGGGGCTAGTTTTACGTGCAAATCCCAGAATTGCGTCCCAAAATCATGTGTTGTACTGTGTAATATTTCGATTTTAAGGAATATTCTAAAATCTAAGAAATTTGTTGTATTTAACTTTTTATTTATAAATTAAATGTTCCACTTACAAATAAAATGACAGCGCAACTCTAGTCAACGAGTAACAGTAAGAAAATAGTTCATTCGTTGCTTTGAAGCACAGTGTTAAGAATTGAACCTAAAACACTCGGTGGCACCCATCCATTAATTAAATCAAATCAATTTCAAATCACATACCACTTTACCATCAGGAGTCTGTAGATTAAAAATTCTTTGTTAAATAAATATGTACAGTGCACTCGCGATAATATGAACAGCGCAAAATAAGAGCACTTTTTTCCTGCCATTAAAGATTCTAAAATATGAACAGCTTAATTGTGTTATTTTTGTATTTTTTCTCTAACCGCTTTTATTTAATTTAAGAGGGTAGTGTGTTAAATTATGATTCAGAGGTAATTTAGATGCCATTCGCAAATATGAAACCAATGTCGCAAAAGTGAACTGGATTGGTTTAATTAGCCAATATTATCGCGAGTTCACTGTATGTCAGTAAAATCTCTTGAATGTTGTAACAATCCAAACAGCGAACTCTTCTAAAAATGGTATCGGAAAAGTACTCAACTGCAGCTATACAAAAATAAAAGAACAACAAACAGCTGAGCTTAGCACTTCAAAGAAATTAAGGAAAATTGTAAAAATAAAATTTAATTTAAAAGAATTTTATTTGATAAATTTTTCTACAAGATTTGCTTTCTAAGAAAATTTAATTTTCAGGATTGATTTTTTTCATTATTTTATTTTCACTAGTTTATTTTACTAGTTTGCCATTTTTTTCTTCTTTTGTTTAAAACTTATTTGAATACAAATAACTTTCTTATTTTGTACAGACAGACAGACAGACAGAGAGAGAGAGAGAGAGAGAGATAAGACATTTAAACAATGAACCCTAAAGAAATGACTACAAAACCGTCACCCAACTAAAAGTTGATTGGGGTTGGGACGATAAAGATTATCTTTTTATCAAAAGTTCCTTTTTATTTGAAGGACAAAATAAATTTTCACCAATCACTATTAATTTATAGAAGTTATTTTTCAAGAAAAAGCCTTCCAAAACTCCTGTTTACAAAAAAAAAAAAAAAAAGGTTATTGGCATTAAAAGGTTTTATACGGATGTTGTAGCTTCTTGGGAAATTCTATTAAAACGTGTCTTTTATTTGTAATCAAGAGCTAAAACAAAAATAGAAAAGCTATTAGAAAAACAGGATATGCTGCTAGTGTAGAAAGTATGAGAAACAAGAAATTTGTCAGCGCAAGAAAAAAAGTACGAAGACAATCCTTCGTTGTCATGTTTAACACACAATTCATGTTCAGTCATTAGTAACGGTTTAAGTCATCGTTGACTTACTTGACTAAGCACAACTAAGTTAAACAAGCACTATGTAGTATGTTGGTATAAGTTTGTTTATAGAACACTGAGAGAAATGTATATCGTATTGGAAAAAAAATTTATAGAAAATCCTCAAGTTCTCCTTTAAGGAAAAATTTATTTTGTTGATTCCTTAAACATACTCAAAGTGTACTTCCTTTGATGGTCATACACATCCTAAGCAAATATTTGATGTCACCAACACACATACACACACACACACACACACACATACACACACACACACACATACACACACACATCCCCACAAACAACATAAACATCCAGTCACGCAAATGTGTTTAAATCCTTAATAGGCCTGCAGCCAATAATTAAAGATAAATTAAATGTTTGTACAAGTCATTCGTATGTTGAGCCTATTGATTTTCAATATATACATATATACATATGTATATGTATTGTTTCCATAACATTCATGAATATGGATACGAAAATTTACATTTGGGAACTTCTCAATGTTAATCCACAAAGAAAACGAATTTTGTGTGTATAGGAAAGGCGCGCTAAAGATGGGCCTTCTCACAAAAATGTCATACAAAAATAAATAGTTATGGAACAATTACCAGATGTATGTATTAATTGTAGTGTTGTTATACATAAATAAAATTTTAACTGCCTTTGATCTACCAAGTTGGTTAAGAAATGTCAAATCAGGTGGTATTACCATATTAAAATATTTTGTAGGAAAAAAAAATGATATGGCAACATTAAAAATTTCTAATAAAAATACCAAATATCACAAAGAATACAAGCAAAACAGAGAAATGAGAAAAAAAATTGCCACGCGTGTAAAATAAAACTATTGCAAAAACACAAAAACAAAAACATTTGTTTCATTTGTGCACTACGCACGTCTTGCGTAACAACTGTTATGTTTTGACAGCTCGTAACTGGAGCTCAAATGGGCAAAGCATGTTACTTAAACTGATATAAAACCGAAATAAAATGCATGTTAAAAACAGGACTTTAAGTTTAAACCACGTTTATAATATAAAAATTCCAAAGGGATTAATTATTACACAAAAAATTGTTAGTAAATATGTGGACGAATTCCAGAATCTAAAAGAGGCAAAATACATATCATCTGTATGCTTACAGGCCGACGCATGCCCCATTACGCTGCATCATTTGTAACTGCGTGGTGTAAATATTATTTTTAATCTTGGGCCAGTGCTCGGGGGAAATCCCCATAGAGAGAGGCATAGTGTAGAGAATACTACTCGCCCTTAACACCGCCACAAAAGTTTTAGATGTTCTTGGCATTGCACTAAGCACATTTTTCAAGTCTCTAAAAAAGCTTTTAATTTCCTCGTCTGCCTGAAGTTGTTAACACGTTGGCTACTACACAAAAGATGCTGGGTTCGAGATCAGTATTCGATTAAGTTTTAAAAACATTGCGAATTTTTCTTGTGCCTTTGTTGTTGTCGGAATGTTTTAGTGGCGTAAGCATAGTTACTGATGACTGAAGAGTACCGGCTTCAGCTGATACTAATCCAAAATTAACATCAGAGCGCATCATCGACGCCAAAAATTTTAATACGTCTCCTACAGACACCAGAGATGCTGCACTACTGTTATAAAAGAAAAAAAAACGTGCTAAAGCACAGGTGTACAAATAATTAAGCTTTTTTTTTAGGTATGCCGTCACCATCTGACATCTCTAACACTAACACTTCACTTTCCTACAACAGCTGCTTAACAACTGCTAGTAGGCAATCATTGCAATACATCTGGGGCCAAATCGCCGCATTCGTGATCGAAGGAGCTTTCGTATCGAATAACATTTCGTGACGTATCGAATAGCCAGATCGAGGCATTCGAATCGAAATTTGTTTTAAAATGTAAAAGATTTATGTGAGTTGTCATAGAATAAAAACATATTGTTACAATCTTTATATATAAAAATGACATGTTTGTATGTATGTATGTGTGCTTCTTGAAATTTTCACAGTATCCCTGGTATGTGGAATGAACTATATAAAAATTCAAAAATTCCAACTGGGCGTTGTTACGGCCATAAAAATAAATATTTATTTTTGTATATTTTGCGAACGGTTGGACTCTAAGTTTCTGAATATGGTCCAAATGACTTTGTAAAAATCAGCAGTAAAAAACTGGGAGGGATTGGACAAGTTGGCGTGGTACCTCCTATACAAACGAAAAATTCAAAATCGACGTTTTGATAGATTATGACATATTTTGGCTAATTTTTCTCAATGAAAATGTTTGATGTTAGTAAATTTTTTTTTATTTATTTATGTATGTACTTACATGTTTAATAAAAAAATATGACTGAATAATAAAATAACATTTTTCTTTCTTAAATAGCAAACAAAAAACTACTTTACGACAGCATTTAGTCTACCGAATGACATTTCGAGAGAATGTACTCGTTCGACTACTCGTTATCGAATGCAACGATCTGAAATTTCTATACGTCTTATTCGATAACGAATATGACGATCTCAAAAAGTAAAATTACGATCAAATTCATTCGATCACGAATGCGACGATTTGGGCCCTGATCTCCTTACTATTTATACCGCTTACATACGACCGAATATGGAACACCTCTAACATGAATAGGCCGGTGATTGAAAGTCTATTTTCCGAAAAAAAAAATCGGAAAATCTAATAAGTGTAAATGATGCTTTTCCCATGTTAATGATGATTTTCGTTGCTGAACGCATCACCGGAGAACGGCTGCATCGATTTCGATAATTTTTTCGGTTTATTGTTTGAAATATTCCGGGGATGGTTTTTAAATAAAGTAAAGTTTTACCAGGAGTGCTATAGAAAGAAATTTCTGCGCCTCTGCTTTTATACCGATTTTAATTAAATTTAATATCAACCTCTTCTTGCTCATCACTCCAATAAAATTCTAAGCAAGTGGCAGCAACTGTCAAGGCTGAATGTTTAATTAAAATCTACTGTTGTGTGTACTTTGTAGTATGTAGTCGTGTTAAATAGTTCTGTATTCTGTAAATCTTATAACGGAAAAAAAAAGTTAAGGAAGCGGAAGTGAAAGCAAACAATCAGTATACGAATTTATACACTCACTCGTTAGCTTAAGCGTTTGATATGTTTATGTAACAGTATTTCCAGGAAAGAGAGCTTAACAAATGTTGAGTTAAGATTGCAAAATGTTTTTGATTTTCAAAATATCAGCTGCTGCTTCTCAATGCTTCGCAGTTGTTTTAAAGCATTTGTGTGTGGAAAATACTGGAGATAAAACAACAAAATTGAAAAATAAAAAAGTAACTCGACATGCATGACTGTAATCAACAAAAGTTAGTAATTCAATATTTTCAGATACCTGGAAGTGAATTGTTTGTATGTATGTCGTCTTGTGTGTGTGGTACACACAACGAATTAAAATATCTTACATTGAAAAGCTGGTGCTTTTTACAGGAAGTTTGGAAAGCAAGACACAGCAAGATTAAAATTGAATTTAAGAAAATAGTTACCTATAATTGTTTTTTTTTGCTCATAAGGCTGAAGGATACACATCAGAGAATGACAACACATACCTTCAACAATATAAAAATGTATATGGTAGATTTGCCAGATAATAGCAAATGGCTTCTCCCGTTACTGGGAACGAGCACGATCGGAATGCCACATTGCGGGCTTCCGCTGAAAATACCAGCTGGGTTAAGAACAGTATAAACTGTTTGCATACGTTTAATCATTGGATGGTCTACATAAAACGCCCTATTGCTTGCTCCTGTAACAAAAATTCAATATTTGAAAAAAAAAACTTTAAATAGAATTAAATTTAACTTCAGTAAACTAACTCATGAGAATTTTAAAGTCTCCAGACGCAAGAGTAAAAAGCTTTACATCAATGGAAGGAATAAAAAGGAACTTCTGTTGACAGTATGATTTTCCAGAAAGTTTCACAGAAGTACTTAAATATTTTTATTTTTTTCTTATGTCACTGCAAATGTTTATTTATCCATTTTAATGTTTAACAACAGTTTAGAGTTTGCAGAATAAAAGTTTAAAATTGAAATGAAGCATAAAGCATTAAACACATCAGGCTACCGAATAAATTCTTATTTTTTTAATATTAAAATAAATAAATAACTTTTTCGTCTTTAAAAGCAACGGATATCTTTTTGACGATGCGGACTGTTTTTCTCGTAAATATGACAAGTTCTCACCCCTAATTTGTTTGGTCGCTACTCTCTTAATGTTTAATTGATTCGAAAAATAAAACAAAATTATGCAAAAACCTTAACCTTTCCACAAACACTAGAAATTATTCAATATAAAAATAAAAAACACACAAATCAATTAAAACTCTTTCGAGCAATAAAATTTATGTCGCATATTTTTAATCAGACTAAACGGCCAAACCGGCCGGCTTCTTTTTCCTGCGATAAGAACCTAACAACAAACTTTTAATTTATTTCAATGATGCTAATATTTGGCTCCGAAAGTATTTCCCACATCCACATCTTTAATGTTCAAATAAAATTGATTGAAATTAAAGCATGGAACATCTTATCAGTGTGTGCAGTGCACATAATGTTCTCTTTTCTCTCGCACTTGCTCTCTCTCACACTCTTTCTCTTCTATGCTCTCTGTTTAATGTTTGCTGATATTTATTAATTATTGCATAAATATTTTGAGTTATGCTGAACATTTTATTTACTTATTTTTTTAAATTAAGGCGGAATTTAATTTTAGGCTGAATGCATTTATTTACAGTAGCGTTCAAATTAATAGCAACAAAATTTTTTTTTCAAATCATTCATATATGGTTTTTATTCTTATAGAACTTTGTAATATGTCAATGTAATATTTCTAAGTCTTTTAAAATTTCCCTTACGCTTAATTGGTTCCTCTACGACAATTCTTCGGTTCAATAAGAATTTTAAATTGTAAATGGGGTGAGTTTCATTTTTTTTCAATTTAGTTGAGTCGAAAGCAACTTCAACTTTAAACATTGGCTGAGGAATTTTCTCTCGGTTAATTATATTGAAAATTGATTTAGCATCGAACCCCGCATTCTTCAGGGCATCTTTAATATCCTCAGTCGGCACAGAATTGTCAATACCTTTAATGACCACCACTAAGCCCTTTGCACTCTTCAATTGGTAAGTGTAGTAACCTTTTTTTTCCGCATCAAAATTGTTCACTATGGCCCTATAGCCTTTCTCGCTGTCGGCCTGAATCTTTGTCTCCAGCACGTTACCTTTGCGAATAGAGACCACGTAAAAGTGATCTTTACCTATCAACTTTGACAATTTACTCACCAAAGAATTAGTACACACTTCTCGCAAATATATTGGTGGCGGTTTTATTGCTCTTTGCTCTGGCTTTTCCGTATTGTTATTGGCCATTTTGCCAAGAATGGCAAACCTATTTTGACCCTCATTGGTTCGTGGCATTTTAGGGTCGGGTTCAGTATTGGCGGCCCTAGGACTGGATTTACGCTTAGTGATCGTGATGTAGCGGTCCATTCCAGTAGGTATTTTATGGCTTGAAAAATTTGAACACGACGGAAGATCCGTACTTTTATTTATGGGAGAAAATGGGCGCGATACAATTATTTTATCTTCTGTACACTTATTCAAATTTGAATCACTTGCACTTTTTTCAGCAAAAATTGGACCAGTGGTCGGTTTCAGGGTTAAATAATCTCTATTGCATTTAGGATCGTAAATATTCTCACTACTCTTGCTTTCAGAGTTGACAATTATGTATGCATGTCTGCCGTTTTGTTTTTTCACATTTGCTTTGTTCGAGCAATCGCTTGCACTCATATAGAAAACAATGCACTGTACAGTAATGCCACGTACTGTTGTTGTTGTTGTTTATGTTTGAGTAGTATTTGTTGGTTTGTTTAAATTTATTTTTATATGTATTGTTTGTGATAGTTCTATTTTATATTTGTTATGTTTTTATATTTTAATATTTATTTGTGTTTAGTAAAAACTTCACTTTATGTTTTCTGTTTTCTTTTTTCTTTATGTGTGTTTAGAAATGTCCAGTTTGTATGTTTTAACACAACACTATTTATTTACAGAATTTTCAAAAAATTAACTGCTCCTAATTCCTTATTCCGATCCGGGACTATGATACACCGTTGGAAAGCTCAGAAAACGCCCTTTCCAACGATACTATCCGCGAATTTTCCCAATCAAAAATGTACGAGTTATTAATTCAATTAATTCAAAAATTTGTACCGATCACACACACGCACACGTATATTTATAGCATTTGAATCAATCAATCAATCAGTGCCAAAATTGTCAGGAGTTTGGACATACAAAATCTTTTTGTAAATTACCATCCGTATGTGTGAGATGTGGAGACATTCACAAATCTTTGGAATGCCCACACCCGAAATCTGACACGAATGTGAGAAAGTGCGGTAATTGTGGTGAAAAACACACCGCCAATTATCGTGGTTGCAAAGTGTTTTTGCAACTAAAAAATTCAAACAAGGCAAGAAGATCAGTGCCAGTACCACTCGAGTATAAGGAAACTAATTTTCCTAATTTGCCAACAACTTCTGCCCGTGCAACTCAAAGAGCTCAGGGTACAAATGTGCAACACGTTAGTTTCGCTGAAACGTTGAAGAAAGGTAATACATCGCAAGAAAGTCATCGAGTTAACTCGTATGCAAACGTTTTGAAGGAAGGTGAGCACAAACCACTGCCCGACACTCAAAGTGCCATCGAGAAATTGATAGACACTATGAACAGTTTTATGTCCAACATGCAGGGTATGTTCCAGCAAATGCTGCAAAACCAGAGCATGCTGATGCAAATTTTGTTGAACAAAAAATAATGGATACGCTGAAAATTTGTTTTTGGAATGCTAATGGCCTGAGCCAGCACAAGTATGAAGTGCAACAGTTCCTACAATCACAACAAGTTGATGTACTTCTCGTATCCGAAACACATTTTACTCAAAAGAACTGTTTCAAAATAAAAAATTATTATAATTATGACACAAAGCATCCAAGTGGCAGAGCTTGTGGAGGGACAGCAATACTGGTTCACAGAGATGTTGCCCATTTTCCCCTACCAGAATTTTCGACGGATCACATACAAGCCACCACCATAAGGTTACCACGTTGTGGTACATCGATTTCTGCCGTTTATTGTCCACCCAGACACTCCATTACTACGGATCAATTTTGGAACTTTTTTCAAACGTTAGGAACAAAGTTTATTGCAGCGGGTGATTTTAATGCAAAACACACCTTTTGGGGTTCTAGACTTATTTCACCAAGAGGAAGACAACTTTTCGATGCGATATCCCTTCACAATTTGGACGCAATATCTGCAGGTCAACCCACATACTGGCCTACAGACATTAATAAAATTCCAGATGTGATCGACTTTGCGGTCACTCGCAGCATAAGAAGAGAACTATTTCATTTGGTTCCGTCTTTGGATCTTTCGTCGGATCATTCACCTACTTTTTTGAATTTTTTTCGCGCTTCTGAAAATGCAGAGCAGAATAAGTGTTATCATAAAAAACATATAAATTGGCTAAAGTACAAAATGTACATTAGTACCCACTTGCCACAACACTTGTCTTTGAAATCGGAGTCTGAAGTAGAGGATGCTGTAATCCTCACAACAAACATCCTGAAAGAAGCGACAGCAGTTTCCGCATCAAACGTTTTGATAAGAAGCAGGCGTCATTACAACAGTAATGCTACCGTTGAGTCCCTGATAAGGCATAAAAGACAGTTGAGGCGTCAGTGGCAGGAGCTCCGTTCACCTGGCTTAAAGGCACAACTAAATAAATGCCAACGGAAACTGCGTGTTTTGCTGAAAGAGGACAAAGAATTTCAACTGAATGAATATCTGCAAAGGTTGGACACAACAGAGCAAACAGATTATAGTTTGTGGAGAGCTACAAAAAAAATGAAACAACCTACTTCCTACGAGGCCCCAATAAGGTTACATAATGGTGAATTTGCACAGAGTACAGAGGAGAAAATTGAGGAATTCGCCAACCACCTGGAAAACGTATTTACACCAAATGTAACCGCTTCCCGTATTGCGCCGATTGTCATAAACGAAAGAGTACAACGTCCACTGAAATTCCGATTTGCTGAAGTCGAATCTGCTATAAAAACGTTAAAAGCCAGAAAAGCTCCAGGCAGTGACAAAATCACAGGAGCAATGATAACTAATCTGCCACAATCAGCATTGAGGCTGATTCTCTTTATTTTCAATTCTATGTTGAGGTTGGGTACGTTTCCGAAAGCATGGAAACACTCAGAAATCGTAATGATTCCTAAGCCAGGTAAAGATGTTACGCAAGTATCTTCTTATCGTCCAATAAGCTTATTGCCGATACTGTCCAAACTTTTTGAAAAATTGATTCTCGAGAAACTACGGCACCACGTTGACACTAATTCTGTTATCCCACATCACCAATTTGGATTCCGGAAAATGCACAGCACTGTGGCACAAGTACACAGAATAACAAACCTTGTCCGATCGGCTTTCGAGAATAAAGAATACTGTTCGGCACTTTTTATTGATATATCTCAAGCGTTCGACAAAGTCTGGCACGACGGTCTGATGCACAAAATTGTAAACTTGCTACCGGAAAACGTTCACAAATTGTTCAAAAATTACATAACTAATAGATCTTTTCATATAAGGTCGAAATCGGTGATATCTTCCACTAAAAATATCCATGCTGGTGTACCACAGGGAAGTATCCTTGGTCCTTTTCTGTACATTTTATTTACTGCGGATATGCCTACAAGTCAATTGACGCATACATCAACTTTCGCGGATGATACTGCTTTTCTAAGCATACACAAGAATGCAGCAGTAGCAAGCCAACATCTTCAAGCGCATTTGAACCGATTGGAAAAATGGTTATCAAAGTGGAAGATAAAAGTAAATGCTTCAAAGTGCGTCCACATTACGTTTACTCTGAGAAGGGACAATTGTCCTCCCATCACGATAAACGGTGTTACAATACCTGAGGGCAACCACGTAAAATATCTTGGTATTCATCTCGATAGACGTCTTACGTGGACTAGTCACATAGCGGCCAAAATCACTCAACTGAAGTTGAAAACTGCGCAGCTTTACTGGCTTATAGGACGACACTCTGCACTAGGCCTAGATATGAAGGTGCTGTTGTATAAGGCGATTTTAAAGCCCATATGGCTATATGGCGTTCAGCTGTGGGGAACTGCTTCCGCATCAAATGTTGCAAAATTACAAAGAAGACAGTCAAAAATTTTACGAATAATCACAGGGGCTCCATGGTACATGAAAAATGTAAATATCCACAGGGATCTAAAAATTCCATCAATTAATGATGAAATTAAAAAAGTCTGTACGAAGTATAGGACGAAGATCACGGTGCATCCCAATCCACTTGCTAGAGAATTGCTGGTCTTTGAGGGTCACAGAAGACTCAAAAGGACCCAAACGTTTGATCTGATTGGATGAAAATTCTGTGTAACCATTGGGTTGAAATTGCAGTGGCAATGGAAACTATTTTTTTTTTTATAGTATATTTTTAGATTAAGATTTGAACACATTTTGTTAATTTCATATTGAAAGATCCAAAATTCAAAAATAACATGGGAAAAAAAAAAAAAAAAATTTTAAAATTTCGAATGTAAAACAAGAAGAAGGAAATTTTTATAATTTACGAATTAATTTCTATAGAATGTGTTTTGAAAAAGAAAAAATTTTCTATAGAAAATCGTTTTTGAAAAAGAAAAAATTTTCTATAGAAAATCGTTTTTGAAAAATAAAAAAATTTTCTATAGAAAATCGTTTTTGAAAAATAAAAAAATTTTCTATAGAAAATCGTTTTTGAAAAATAAAAAAATTTTCTATAGAAAATCGTTTTTGAAAAATAAAAAAATTTTCTATAGAAAATCGTTTTTGAAAAATAAAAAAATTTTCTATAGAAAATCGTTTTTGAAAAATAAAAAAATTTTCTATAGAAAATCGTTTTTGAAAAATAAAAAAATTTTCTATAGAAAATCGTTTTTGAAAAATAAAAAAATTTTCTATAGAAAATCGTTTTTGAAAAATAAAAAAATTTTCTATAGAAAATCGTTTTTGAAAAATAAAAAAATTTTCTATAGAAAATCGTTTTTGAAAAATAAAAAAATTTTCTATAGAAAATCGTTTTTGAAAAATAAAAAAATTTTCTATAGAAAATCGTTTTTGAAAAATAAAAAAATTTTCTATAGAAAATCGTTTTTGAAAAATAAAAAAATTTTCTATAGAAAATCGTTTTTGAAAAATAAAAAAATTTTCTATAGAAAATCTCTTTTGAAAAATAAACCCGCACCAATAATTAATTATCAAATAACTTCGCTTTCGTGGACGAATTAGCAAAATTGCAAAATTATTTTTGCGTATGGAAAAGGTCCACAAATATTTGAATTTTTTGGAAAATGGGGCAGAAGGCCCGTCCGAAAAATTTATTATCAAATACTTTCGCCATTTGTGGACCAATTTTCAAAGTTATGGAAAGTTCAATTATTGTCGAAATTTGAGCAATAACTTCGTCTTTTGTAAACCAATTTCCAAAATTATTTTTTTAAATGGAAAATTTCCACAAAATTTTTTTTAATTGGTGGGAAATACAAAGTGACCGCCCACCCATCATCATCGGCTGAAATTAATTTGGTATGTGGACTCCTTTTTCCTTGTTTAGATCCACTAAGAAGAGATTTTTGGATATTCTAATGTTAAGGTGGTAAAAAAGGGTAAAATCGATAGAAAATCTTTTCTGAAAAAGAAAAAATTTTCTATAGAAAATCGTTTGTTAAAAAAATTGTATACCATGTACTACTGTAATACCATAAAAAGTATTCCTAGGAAAATTTGGAAGCACGTACGGCTATTTATATCGAACAATTTCGGAATGGCAGGCCACGCCCAATTGAATGTAACTGATGTTTTTATATGTCGACGAAATAAATTCTAATTACATTGGTAGCATGCTCCAACACAGCAATCTCGTGGTATGAAAAGTGCGCGGTAATCCGCCTATTAAAATTAAATATTTCGTTTTTGAGAAGAGAAAAAAATGTTTTTTAAAATTAAAAGCATGGCTTAAAAAGCAATAAAACTTTATTAAGTAAGAGCAAAAATCATTGATGGGTTTCAAAACATTTTACAGAAAAAATTTCAAAATATGCACCAAGTTGCTCATATAAAAATTTTCTGAACAAAATTACAGTTTATTTAGAACTTTTTAGGGTATATTTTTTAAGAAAATTCTATTTTATTTTAAGAAAATTTTGATCGTATGGATGTATATCCTATTTGTTTAATGTGCCCCATTGGTGGATCGCAAAAATAACCTCAGCAATGATCACACTGAAGGACGACTGCAGAGAATTTTTTTGTTGCTACAATCACAGTTAAGAGAGTTTTCCCCACCACTGTGTCTCTTGCAAAATACTTTCTAGTTACATATTTAATATTTCTATGCTTTTTGATTTTTCTTTCGTCCAGACGAATGAAAAACTATAAATACACAAGCCGAGTTTAGAATTTTTACAGTTTTAATAAATTTTTAATACGTTCAAGATCTTTTTTTCTATATTTTAAACCGAATCGGGTATTGGAGTAAAAACTTTAAGCGGAAAGTGATAAAAATAACATGGTTGGTGTTGAGTGAGAATTTTTGTGCTAAAAAAGGATCAAAAGTAAGAAGATTTGCAAATTTAAAAACTTTAAAATTAAGTATTTTAAAAATAATTGATAAATAAAAAATAAATAAACAAAATGAATCCGAAGAAATATGGTTAACAAAATTACGAATAAAGAAATAAAATTATATTTTGCAATAAATGAAAATTTCAAACAAAAAAAAAAGTTTATTTCTTAGTGAAGCCTACAATTTTTGTTAGCAATGAAACAATTTAAAAGCACTGGTTGCCAACAAATATTGTTTAGCTAATTTTTGCCAAATTTCAATATGTGCAATTGCAACCACTTCCAGAATTAGACATCCAGTCGCCAATATTTAACAATATCTTTTAACATCTAGCCTTCAGCGTCAACAGGAAATAAAATCATTTATATTTAATAATTAACAATCAAAAACTATATTTTTTTCGTTTTGTTTTTTTCTGTGTCTTCAAAAAATGATAAGAAATACTCCAACTTTTTCACAGCGCCACCGAAAACTAACAAGAAATAATCAAAATATACAAAGTGAACTTTAACATTTAATAATTTTAAGTGATTAAACTATAAAAAAAGAGATGTACGAAATTTGAATTTTTTCAAGTGCAGTTTCTAAATATGAAAGCCAGAGCTCGTTTGCGGTTACAAAATATTTCTATAGAATTAAGTCGGTTTTAGAAAAATAAATTACGAGTATAAATCGGAAGGAAAGAAAAATAAGGTATTTTATGACAGCATTAAAAAAAGGTAAAAAATTAACCCGGCCGGAAGTGATAGGTTCAAACCCTACAACAGTCATTAAAAAGTGTACAAATGTGCAATAGCGCCTATATGTAATGTACGCCCTCCTTCTTCGGGTATTTGTGTAATGAAAACTTCGGCTCTCATTTAATTTAAAAGCAACGATGCTGCTACTTCAGGGTGGCAACAAAAAAATAATTCTTGGCTTCCACCTCAGTTTTATGCTAAAAATATATGCAAAATGAAATTTTTGCTAATTTTACTATTTTTGACCCCGTGTAAAGCCAGTAGAACTTTACTTTTTCTTTCAGTTTTTTTCTTCGCCTATATTTCCAAATTCCAAATAGACTTCACTAATGGTTTAAAATTAGTCCCACTGTGCCAATGCATATTAATTTGTTCTAATTTCAACATATTTTATTCTTTTATTATTTTCAATTCTTTATTTCTTAATTTTTATTTATTTTTTTTTTTTGTTAAGATTATTCACTCAATAGTTTTGGCTCATGCTGCCGTCATAAAATTATTGTTGCTCCATAAATTTTGTGTTCAATTGCGAAACGAAAGAAATAAAAACGAAACTATTCAACAGGAAATAAAATGCATTTAAAATATTTAAAAATATTTTGCTTATTTATCACCGTCTGTGTTCTAATACAAATTGCAACTGCCGTAACTGAAGGTGAGGAGGTTGATGTTAAACAGTCGGAAAAGCATCTTAAGAAAATTCGCAAAGTTAAGAAACACAAGAACCCTATAGAAAGGCCACAAGCTGAGGAACCCAAACCGGAAATAGCTGAATTGGGAGATTTAGAAAACTATGATTATAATAATTATGATGAAGGTGAGTGAGCACAGGCAATAGCTCAATGAATACAAGCAATTCCGGTATTATTTATATATATATTTTTTATTAAACCAATTTACAAGCGACTTTCTTAACAGAAATTTATTACCACAAAAAAAAAAGTAACAAGTTGTGATTTTATGGGAATTAAAAATGCCATTAATAATAATCAATTTAAGTCTTGATTAACAATAAAATAAAAAAAAAAATTCCCTTGTTTAAAGTTACTTTTATTTAGAGCAATGAAAATGACCTTAATATTTCGCAGACATTCAGATATTGGCAAATGGCAAACATTTGCAATAGATCATGTAGTTAAAATGGGAAAAACTTGAAATACTTTTCTTGTTATAAAAGAAAAAAAAATCATTCATCTCCATTGTCATCATTTTCATCATTTTATTACTTTAACATATTTTGTTCTCAATTAGTAACAAATGGCGCTATATTATCGTTATAGACATCATCTTCATTATCATCATCATCAGCATCACAATAATCATCATCATCATTGTGTTTGTCTTGCAGTCCCATGATGTGTTCTTTTGATAGCGCCAACATCATTTTCCATTTGTTTTAAGGCCGTTAGTACTATCAATTGATGTGTATTGTCGCATCTGAGCACGAAGAATGAAAAGCGTCAATTGTCAACTTTAATATACAGGGTGCGGCAATGGTAATCACCTTATAGCTTTTGCAAATGGCGCCAAATGTCAATTCGATTTCGATTTTGACATTTGTGAAGTAAACAAACGCAGAATACAAATCGACAAGTCATGAGTCGATTTAATCCACAACAACGCGGAATAATTGTTTCCATTTTTTGGCGCAACAATTGGTCGGTTCTGTTGGCGCAGATTTCCTGGCCGTCCGACACCAACTGAACAAACAGTGCGCAGTTTGGCTACTCGCACTGAAGAGACTGGAACAATACGAAGTGTTTCTAAGGCTCGCCGGCACCGGAACATCGGTTCTGTTCACAATATTGCTGCTGTTTCTCAAGATGTCGAAGCGAAGTCCAGAACATCGACCAGACGACATGCCACGTATTTGGTCATAAGCCGGTGGACCCTACGCAAGTGCAAAAAAATAACACGCAAAAGAACATCAGGTTTTATTATTTTTGCCGTACCCTGTACATCTGTGCATATGTGTGTGTGTGTGTCCGTCTATTTGCTTATGTTGTTATTTACAAATATTCTGCACTTAATGTTTTTTTCGCTCAACATCATTTCTTAAAACAGCGCGATATAAGCACCACGCAAGGCGCCATTTGAAATAATTTTACTTGGTTTTTTATTTGACTTGTGTTACCTGGTAACTTTCGACTACTTTTACTCAATATGACAGACTCACTTGATTGTAATTTGGTTTAAATTAACGGATCAGTTCACAGTTCGAAACTGAGAAAGAGGCAATTTTGTCCGAGAGTTTCGATTCGGAGCATCCCGATCATACAAATTTAATATTATCTATTATGCACATGAACGCCAGCGATGACGTCAACCAGAACTTTCTGCTGGCGACATGAACTAATTGTCCCCAAAAACACAGAAATGAACAAAAAGTCCCTCAATGTTGGTATGTACATATATATATACAACAATAGTAATTTTTGGGGTCCTAGTTAATTTTTAAATTTGGAAACTTTTTTCATAACTTTACAACCCCTCCCCCCCATTCTGATTGCGGCCAAATTTTATTAGGGACTTACTTCCTACCATGTGGATACTGTACGAATTCAGTCTCTTATAAATTAAGTTCCTAAAAGTTTTATATGGTGGACAATTATTAGGCATTTAGTGCCTTCTTTGAGGACTCCCTTTATGTAGCATAAATGTAATTTTATGATAATAAAAATAGGTGGCGTCACACCCCCTTAAATTCAACATTTTATTTCATGTAAGTCCAAACAAACGATTATAATGAGAACCCGGTCGCATGTCAAATTTCTGCTGTAATTTTATTTTGCGCCAAGAAAAGTAGGCAATATCATGCCCGCATAGATTTGATATTCCTTTCCTTGAAAGTTACACAATTGACACTTTCAAAATTCTTCTAACGATACTCGTAATGGTTATAAAACAACTTCTATTAAATAAAAATATTTCCGCCGAGCTTAAGCGCAATCAATAAAAATATATACAGTGGAAACGTCGATCAAAATTTGCAAATAATTCACCAATTTACTTTCAAATACTTCAATTTCTCCCCGTTGTGTTGCTTAGCCAATGGCACGTTCCGCTTTATGACCGCTTTAGAGACCTGGATAGTCCTGAGAAGTTAAAATTAAAAATTTTAACGTTGCTAAAATCACCAATGTGTATTGTGACTGACTTTTAAAAAACTTAAATTTAATTCTTACAAAAAATTTATATCACATTTATTACAAGAACTTATCAATGAGCTCTCGTATTACGCTCCACCCGACCCTGCTAAATATGCGGTTCAAATGTAAGTTTAAAATCAAAATCGTTAGTTCAATTATATTGCCAGTAGAAAATTGTCGGTTGACCGCACGTCCAAACATACATACACACACACACACACACTCATGCTCACTTCCATACCTACACTGCCGTTAATTGAAAAGCCAAACATGCACAGACATGAACGAGGAGACATATTTCGATAAAATGTAAAGGAAAACCACAATACGTACGTATATAAATACACACATATAGACGAATGTAATTGGGTCTAGATATGTATTTTTCGCTCAATTATATGTTATATTAATTGTAACAGAAATAAATATGTGATTGATGCCTTCAGTTAATGGTCAATTGATGTCGTTTTTACAGATGTAGACAATAACGCTGAAGTAGATCATTTTGGTACACATGAGGAAGGTAATGGACCAATAACCAACAATTTAACTTTTCCAATTGCAAATAATTGTCATTTTTTTATTTTCTTAATATTTCCGTAGTTGTTGTTTCTTCTACACCCCGCATTCGTGCTGCTGCTGAGAATGTAATTGCTGCGTTTTCTTGTCATTTTGAGGGTAATTGGTATCGTGAAAATGATGAATTCACCAGTGAACGGGACGGTTGTCTACATAATTGTGTGTGTTTCGAAGGCGAAGTGATATGTAAAGCAGCGAACAATTGCAAACCGAATAGGGGAAACGGTAATCGCCAGCCGTCTGACGAAATTCCTGTTACAACTGTCAAGCCAGTGATGTCGACACCAAATCCAACTCAATCGCCCGCATACAATGGTCCTAGAGGTGAACGTGGCTCCATTGGGGCTCAAGGTCCTGCTGGAGATCCTGGTGTACCGGGTACACCGGGAAATCCTGGTGTGCCTGGTAACCCCGGTCCACCTGGTCCTATTCCTGATTTGAGCTATTATCATCAACAACTGGCAGCTGAATATGCTAACACCGATAAGGGTCCAAATGCACCAGTATTTGCTGCTCCTCAATTTATACAAGCTTCAGCTGGACAACCAGGGCCACGCGGTCCTTCTGGTAATTTGGGCCCTGCTGGTCCTCAAGGTTTTCAGGGAGTACGTGGTGAAGCTGGTGAACCTGGTTTGCAAGGTCCGCCAGGCCCTTTGGGCCCACGTGGTTTACCTGGGGCTCCCGGTAAAGATGGTACATCAGGTGAAGATGGTGAACCTGGCGCTCAAGGTTTAGCCGGTACGCCTGGACCTCGTGGTATGCCTGGTATACCAGGGCAACCTGGTTTAAAAGGCCACCGAGGTTTTCCTGGTTTGGATGGTTCTAAGGGAGATCAAGGGGCTGCTGGTGAAAAAGGTTCAACCGGTGGCATGGGTCCAGTAGGACCGCTTGGTGCAACTGTAAGCCGCCATATAGTGATTATCTATTATTATATTAAAGACAGTCTGACAATTACAGGGTCCTGTTGGTCCTCGCGGTGAACGCGGTCATGAAGGTGCTCCTGGACAACCTGGTGGCAGGGGCTTAGACGGGAGTACCGGCAGTCCTGGGCAGCCTGGTGCTATTGGTAAATCTGGTCCTCCTGGATTTCCTGGTATTCCTGGTGCCAAAGGTGATATGGGCCATATGGGTGCTAAAGGCGATCAAGGCTTACAAGGTCCCCGTGGAGAAGCTGGTCGTCCTGGTGCTAGTGGAGAAAATGGTATACCCGGTCCTGTTGGTAAAGATGGTTTGTCGGGAGAAAAAGGTTCAATGGGTGCTCCAGGTACAGCCGGACCTCAGGGCTTTCCTGGACCTCGGGGTCCAGATGGTTTGCCTGGTAATGTTGGAGAGGCTGGAACTAAAGGAGCTCCTGGACAAACTGGTGAAAGGGGCTATAAAGGTAAAGTTTTCCGCCGTCCTATACTTCAGAATCAAGAAATGTAATTTTATCATTTAATTCTATAGGCGATCAAGGTATAAAAGGAGATGCTGGCCAACCTGGTCCTCGTGGTTTACCTGGTACCGTAGGTGCCGAAGGTAAACGCGGTAAACGAGGTATGCGTGGTCCCACTGGTCCTGCTGGTCCAACAGGTGAAAGAGGCACATCTGGTTTACCCGGTTTACCTGGGCCTGATGGCCCTCTTGGTCCCAAAGGAACACCCGGTGATAGGGGCATTCAAGGGCCTATTGGCGTCAAGGGCAATCCTGGTGATGTTGGACCTCCAGGTGTGCCAGGTGTACAAGGTCTACGAGGTTTATCTGGACGCGTTGGACCTGCCGGTCGTCAAGGTTCTACCGGTGAACGTGGAATTCCTGGTGCTGATGGAAAACCGGGTGAACAAGGTCCCCAAGGCCTTCAGGGTTTACCCGGACCTATGGGTATGCCAGGAGATAAAGGTATTCCCGGTGAAAATGGTAAAACTGGTGAGACCGGTGCTATAGGTCCTCCTGGCCCAAGTGGAGATAATGGTAAAGATGGTTTACCGGGAGCTCAAGGGCCACCAGGTCCAACTGGTCAAGATGGTGCTAGGGGAGAAGCTGGCACTACTGGCCCAAGAGGGTTCCAAGGCTTACCTGGTGTACCCGGCAGTCCAGGTGCTTCTGGTAAGGATGGTGCTCAGGGTCCACCAGGACCCCAAGGCCCACTGGGTCCAGTCGGCCTAAGAGGAGAACGGGGTTACCCTGGAGAAAGAGGTTCTGTTGGCCAACCTGGCAATCCGGGTGAAAGAGGAGAACCTGGAAATCCTGGAAATGATGGTGCCCCGGTAGGTTTTAAATGCATTTATATCACAATTTTCACAATAAATAATTTCTAAGGGTGCTCCTGGTAAAATTGGAGACAAAGGCCATATGGGAGCTCCTGGCATGATGGGTTTACCGGGACACAAAGGTCTACCTGGACCAGCGGGTATTAAGGGTGAACGTGGAAGTTCAGGTCCTGCAGGTGCTGAAGGTCCCTTTGGCCGACCTGGTGACCGTGGTCCTCAAGGAAATGTTGGTCAACCTGGAGCTCCAGGAGAAACTGGTGAAAGAGGCGAGCCAGGTAATCCTGGTACACCTGGCGAACAAGGTGCAACTGGCGTATCTGGTGAAAGGGGATCAATTGGTCCTGCAGGTCCTCCTGGGTTTCCGGGGGCTCCGGGATTAGCAGGTTTACCAGGTGCAAAAGGTGATCGAGGTTTGATGGGTATTAAAGGTGAACAAGGCAGCCGTGGTCCGCAAGGAAGCCCTGGTGAACAAGGTTCAGCCGGCCTAATTGGTTTAACTGGACCAAAAGGAGCCCGTGGTGAATTTGGTCTGAGAGGAGAACCAGGTTTAAGTGGGCTTCCCGGTCGCCCCGGTGATGCGGGACCAGTAGTAAGTAGTTCAAATATAAAATTAAAGAACTTCTACTAATTTAAATTAAACTTTAAGGGGCAACCTGGTAGTCAAGGTTTACCTGGTATTGCTGGTCAACCAGGACTAAAGGGAAATCTAGGTGAACCTGGTCGTCCCGGTATGCCGGGAACTCCTGGCTTGCAAGGACCTCCTGGTTCGGAAGGACAAAAAGGGGAAACTGGCAGCGACGGTCCGCCAGGCCCTACTGGCAATCCTGGACCTCATGGTGCTCAAGGCGATCGTGGCATAACCGGTCTACCAGGATCTCCAGGTGTTGCTGGATTAAGAGGTTTAAGAGGTGCTCCAGGCGAAGCAGGACAACAGGGAAAACCTGGTAAAGAAGGAGCTCCAGGACCACAAGGTGTAGCTGGTCCTCTAGGAAATCCAGGTCCCATAGGAGAACAGGGCCCAGAAGGTCCACCCGGTAAAGCCGGACCTTCAGGTGTTGCGGGTCGTCCAGGTGATAAAGGCCCACCAGGTCAACAAGGTAATCAAGGCAATCCTGGTAATCCCGGTTTACCTGGTCCACCAGGCTCCGTGGGACCTATCGGCCCTAGCGGAGAACGAGGTCTTAAAGGTGAAATTGGTTTACCTGGCGCAGAAGGTCCTTTGGGATTAAGAGGTAAAGCTGGACCACCCGGTTCTGAAGGTCCCAAAGGAGAAATAGGCGAACCTGGTCCGAAAGGTATTAAAGGTCATAGAGGCTTAATAGGTTTACAAGGAATGCCTGGTACGCAAGGCATAAAAGGTGATACTGGTTCGTCAGGTGTTCCCGGTGCTCCTGGGAAACCAGGTGACACGGGCATGAAAGGTCCTCAAGGTCGAGATGGTAATACAGGTCAACCTGGCCAAGCAGGACAGCAAGGACCCAGGGGTTTTAGCGGAAATGATGGTAAGCCTGGTCCCATTGGTCCAGCTGGTCCTCCAGGTCCCCCTGGTCCACCCGGTGAAACTTTAGGCTATGATGTGGCGGCATTAACCGCCTTGCTTCAACAAGGCCAAACTAAGGGAGTAGATATCTTAAGCGACCAGCCAATGATCGAGCAACTAGGTGAAGGTTTATCCGAAGAAGCAAAATATTCTTTGGTCTTAAAAGCATTCGAGCATGTGAAGGCATCATATGAACGTTTGGTAAGACCCAACGGTCAAAAATCAGCACCAGCAAAAACATGCCGAGATCTATTTGCTGCTTATCCAGAATACAATTCTGGCGACTATTGGATTGACCCAAATGAGGGTGACGAACGAGATTCCATTTTGGTTTATTGCGAAAAAGAAAGAAGAGCCACTTGCATCATGCCCCAGCCCAAAGAATCTAAAGTCATTAGCTACAAAGGAACTGAACAGGAAATTTGGCTTGGCGAAATTCTAGGCGGCATGAAAATCCACTACAAAACAGATTCTTATCAAATGGGTTTTCTGCAGCTAATGTCGGCCAAGGCTTCACAAACAATAACATTCCATTGCAAAAACACGGTGGCCTATTTGGACGACGATAAGAACTCATCAAGGTAGGGATCGTCAAGAAAACGATATAATTTATTCCATATTAAATTAAATGTTGTTTCACAGAAATGGTTTGAAATTATTATCCTGGAACGATGCAGAATTAACTCCTACGGGACCTCAACGTTTGAGGTATGAAGCGGAAATTGATGGCTGTAGAGTGAGTATTTCAATAGGTGCCTTCTATCTTTATCGAATTTCTTTTATGAGACTGTAATCTCGTTTCAGAAACACACAAACAACTGGGATAAAACCGTAATCAGTTACACCACCGACAAATCCCAAAGATTACCCATCATAGACATAGCTGTGCGTGATGTGGGACAAACGAATCAAGAATTCCGCATTGAAGTGGGAGCAGCTTGTTTCTATTAGAGGCTTGTTTTTTTTTTAGATTTTGTTTCTTTAACACAATACTTAAATAGATTTTAATTAGGTAAGTTTTAAAAGAGTTTAGCTGTTGATTTATCTCTCTATGAAACAACATATTCTCTCGAAAAATATTCTTATGCTGGGAACACGCACGACGAATTTCGTCCGAAGGCAATGCACAAATGTGTTTCATTTCTGATGGCGAAAGTTCGCAACGAAAAATTCATCGTTCGTCGTAATTGTGTTCCCATCATTACTTAGACTTTCTCTTTTCTCTCTTTGCTCTTTCTCCTTTCTCTCAGCGAATTAAGAGCCACAGAGCAATTTAAAATTTAAGTTAGTTGTAGTTCGATAAATGCTTGTAAATTTTTTTTTTCCTTTTTAAGATGCAAACTTTGGTATACAGAGTTTCTGATTATATTTTATTAGTTAAGAATTTATAAATTAGTATATCTTATTGAATAAGTATGTAATAAAATTAAAAATTATAAAAAATATATAAAAAATAGAAAATCAACTAATCGTGCGCATTAAATTTAATTTGAGAGTGACAGTTGCTAGAGTGGTTGCCATTTGGTTAATATATTTTCAAATTCTAAAACTTTTCTACACGGTGTGGTAACTAATTGAGTGATCTTCGCAAAATCTGCATTCTTATAATGTTTTCACACTGACTGGTTTTAAAGCAAAATTTGGTTCTACATTAAAATCAACTATTAAAACCTGGTTTTACTATATAAAAATATTTTCTTAAAATCATTTTACAATCTTTTTTCTATTGGTTTAAAATTGATTTGGTTGAAATGCAACCTTGATTTTCATGTACTAAGAGCAGTGCTACCAAGTTAAAAAAAAATTTAAAACAGTTGGCAATTTAAATGGTGCTTAATGAAATAAAAAAAATAAAGAAAAATTTGGTAAATAAAAACACTACAATAATTTAAAACACTGGGCGCAGCAGCAATAACAATAAAAAAAAGTGCAAAACAAAAAGAAGCTATTGGATAGATCATAATGAAAATGCTTTCATCGAGTTGTGGCAGGAGAATATAAATGAAATTTCTTAATTAAACTTATAGTGAGAACGCTAAATCAGCTGTTTGTGGTTTTAACGTTAAAATCAGTGGCCAAATCGCCGCATTCGCGTTCGAATAAGCTTTCGTATCGAATAACATTTCGTGACGTATCGAATAGCCAGATCGAGGCAATCGATAGCGTTCGAATCGAAATTTGTTTTAAAATGTAAAAGATTTATGTGAGTTGTCATAGAATAAAAACATATTGTTACAATCTTTATATATAAAAATGACATGTTTGTATGTATGTATGTGTGCTTCTTGAAATTTTCACAGTATCCCTGGTATGTGGAATAAACTATATAAAAAATCAAAAATTCCAACTGGGCGTTGTTACGGCCATAAAAAGTAAATATTTATTTTTGTATATTTTGCGAACGGTTGGAGTCTAAGTGTCTGAATATGGTCCAAATGACTTTGTACTTAAGACAAATCAGCAGTAAAAAACTGGGAGGGATTGGACAAGTAGACGTGGTACTTCCTATACAAACGAAAATATCAAAATCGACTTTTTGATAGATTATGACATATTTTGGCTAATTTGTCTTAATGAAAATTTTTGATGTTAGTAAATTTTTTTTTATTTATTTATATATGTACTTACATGTTTAATAAAAAAAATATGACTGAATAATAAAATAAAATTTTTCTTTCTTAAATAGCAAACAAAAAACTAGTTTCCGACAGCTTTTAGTCTATCGAATAATATTTCGAGAGAATATACTCGTTCGACTGCTCGTTATCGAATGCCACGATCTGAAATTTCGATACGTCTTATTCGATAACAAATATGACGATCTCAAAAAGTAAAATTTCGATCAAATTCATTCGATCTCGAATGCGACGATTTGGGCCCAGGTTTTAACTTTTTGTGGGAAAATACTATTATTCAGCTAACGGAAAGGAAATATTAATATTGTTTTAACTTGGGCTTTCAAAATTTAATACTGTATGGAAAACATGTGTTAATCTGACATACTTGGCAAGTTGTTCTAAAATTCAGTCATATTTAGATTTGCCAAAAAAAAAAAAAGAAAAATAAATACTTCGACAACTAACATTTGATAGTTGGTACATCCAGAAATAATTGCTTGAAATAATAACTCGTTTTCATTATTTCCTACTATTGTAAAAACCAAAATTTGAATGGAGATTTTACATATCGAGTGGTGCCAAATCATTGAGATTTCAAGGCCTCAGTTTTATCACTAAAATCTTGATACATGTATTTTGCTTGTAGTTCGCTTCACTGTAATATATTTCTGTTGATCGCCAATTGTCGAATTTTTTGTTAGAAGTTAAACAGACAGACAGTTAGACAGTTCGTTGGCTGGAAAAGTTGCTCAATGGCTTGAAAAGTTTTAAAATTTACCTTCAAAAAGCAGTCTTTATATGCTTCGAATGTATATCGTAAATTAATGAGGACATTGCTATATGTATATCATTAATTCAACTGCTTCTATATAACGAAATTTGCAAAAAAAAAGGGCCATTTGTGAAAGTGTGTTGAGAAGAGCAATTAAAACATTTCATTCTACAAATTACTTTTGAATTTTCGCACCCCTATAAAAGAACAAAGCAGACGTACTACATTGTTGCTAACAATGACAGCAGCCACTTTGGCCTGTAATTGCTTATAAATCACCTACACAAACAAACGCTCACGTACAACATAGTCTTTCAAGGTGCTTCTAGATGAGTGCACATGAGGACACCAATTGAATAACTGCTGTAGAAGAGTACCAGTCTGAAGCTCCTGTGTTTGTGTGTGTGTGTGTGTTGATGTATAAAAGTGTTCCACCACTTTGTTATCCAATAGGGGATTCCATTTTTTACAATGTTTTTATTTAATTGTTTGATTTGTTCAAGCTTTTGAATTAATCGGTTAATAATCGCTTATTTTTAATTAATCAGTTAACCGATTTTATTATATTTTATTACGGAATAATTCAATTAAAAGAAGTAACATTCAGGCTATTAAGGTGGTATGGCATGTCAGCATGCATGGCATTTTATAGTCTTTTGAGGTGAAGGTGAAGGTGGTGAAGTTATAAAGTTACAGGCATTTTGTTGTTTATTTTATTTTACCGACATACATACATATGTATTGCTCAAATAACAACCTCTCTAATCGTTCAACGAAGCAGGCAATTACAATCAACCGAACGATTAATCTGGCAACAATTAATCGGTTTAAGGTTAATCGCTTCATCTTAATACCCTATAAATTTGTTTGTGTTTTTGCAGTAAATATTTGTAAAGCGTATTTTTGAAAATAACTTTGAGTGTTATTTATTTCATTACAAAATTATGTTTCATTAAGCATAAAATTAAAATGAAACCAAATGAAGCATAAAACGGAGTCATTAAAAACAAACAAGGAAATCATGGTGCAGCTATAAAAATAACAATAAAACACAATATATTTGTTGTACGGAGAGCATAACGACCCATTTATTGATTTCCTTTCCATCTATTTATAAAACAAAAGGATAGAAATTATTTAGCCAAAATCGTGCGTGCATTAATTATGTATGAAAAAAAAATAGAAAATATTAAAATAAAAAGGCTAAAAATATTAAAACTATATTACTGACAAGGTCATAGCTCTTTTGAAATGTCCTCTAGTGTAACGATACATAAACTGAAAGCTGTTTAGACGGGACACACGAGCAAGGCAGCTAGAATTTTGCAAGTTTAAACTCAGTGAATTTTCCACGCGAGTGCAGCATCCAGCTGGTGTATAAGCACTGCCTTTGTATTCGGTTTTTTTTTATCACAGAACTCGAAAACGCCTTATGTTTAGATGACAATTTATAGTCACAGTTGTAAGAAGAATATAATGTGTCGTAAATCCTTGTTGTTTTTGTTTTTGTTTAATTATATTTATTTTTTATTACACCACCAAGAAGGTATTTGCACACTGTTATGAATCTCTATATGATGGTAATTACTGCTGCTGTTTGTTGATAAAAATTTATACTTGACTGCATATTAAAATGAATAAATAAAGGAGGAAAACAAACGCAAAAATTTTATTTTATTAAAGACTTACTCGTAAAGCAAATGGAAAGGAATGACATGTCTTTGCAGTAAACAAACTCAGTAATTGTTTAAGTCCCTTAAAAAAGAACAGACGAATCACAATCTATATAATCTCTATAATCAAAATAATAAAAACAATACTTGTATAAGAATACAATCTCAACTAAGTTTTCTGCTTTTTAGACTACGCCATTTCTGATTACAATTGCCAACTTATCTTAACTCTCAATATTAATACAAAAAGAAGAAACCCATTTTAAAACTACAAAAAATTTAAATAAAATGAAACAAACAAAAGGCCAACTACCACCATCAACGACCTTCGATATGCTGCAAGGCATTTCTTGCATAAAATTCCGTACTAAAAAAATAAAGAATGAAGTAAGAAAAAAACGACCCAAGCCGCTTAATGTGTACTGCGGGCTTTAAGATATTATTTATAAACTTTGAACGAAACAATAACGCTAACATCAGTTGCAGCACATCGCATGAGATCAAGAACGTTTAAGGAAAGACATTATTTACAATATTTGCAAATGTATTTTACGTTTTACTGCCCTCAAATCCAACTACTTTGTTAAAGGATGAACTTGCCAAGAAATATATGAACAATAAAAGCAATAGAATGATATGCTTGGGGTTTCTGACAGCTTCGTAGATAACAATATTGCTATCATTGGCCTGTGAGAAATAAATGGCATAGAAAATGTTGATATTTCAAAGCAGTTAAGTTCAACAATAAACAAGCAAATTATTTTAGAAAAAATCAAAAAATACTTTTTTAAAATGAACTTTTTGTAGAAGTACTGTTTGGAAAAAACTACATTTTGTGGTACGTACTTTTTAAAGGCAACATTTTTTTTTAAGGACTACAATAAAAGTTTCCTTAAAACCAATAACAATGGCCAACATTTTATTTACTCTCCCGGCGTATACTTGATATATTCAGTAGTTTATTATTTACTATTACTAATACGCTTGGAGGGATATAACATATGAATGTACAAACTCGCCTGTACATTTGTATGTATATCTTGTACATCAAAAATAATCATTAATTTCTGTTGACGAGCCCTACTATACACATTCAAAATTACCATCAAAAAAGCATCAAGTGGTGGTGGTAATGAAAATTCATATGTTTGCGTGACACTGGCAATGATGGATGGAAAATACAGCATATGGTAGTGATGGCAAAACATACAGCACATGTACACGAATTTCATGTCAAGCAGTTTGAACGTGTATACTGCGCCTTCATTTTTAGGGCCTCATAAAACAAAAACAAACAAATATTGTAATAACAGTTCATTTACAAAAGCGAGAGGTATGCTTCAGTGATGAAATAACCAAAGTTCAAAATATTTTTAAAAATTTAGTGAATGTGAATGCGATTGTTGCCGACATTCTCAATTTCCACACTAAATATTAAATAAAACAAAAAGTAATTTTACGTAAAAGTTTCGCCACACACACACAACAAACCAAAATCGCAAAAGATAATTTCAATTGAAATTCAATATCATTTAAATGTAATAAAACTTTTAGCTCAATTGAATTTTCCTAATGTGTTTTCCATTTACTCAAATCTCATTTTCCATGACGTTAAAACCACACAAAACAATCAGCTTGTATTAATCCCTTGGCAAAGTTTTACTCGTATCTTGAAACATCATTGCCTTGAAAATTTCACAAGTCATTGATATCTTAATGTCGTTATGTGCTTTCGATACGGTACAGCCATAATATTTTAGGCGATTTTGTTCCCTTAAATGTCATTATATTTAATAGACATACTCATATGTAAATGTGTATATTTACTTAAGCCTATTTATTTCTGGTAATTCTAAACGTTTTGACTATTTACATGACGGTCATTTATCAACTGGCAATTGGTTAGATGCCACCATTGGAAGAAGCGCGCATAGAAATTCTTGATGCAGAACTTTGAAATGGCAGTTGCCAACACCAGCGCAAATACAATTATGAGATCGATAATCGTTTAAATAATTACAAAAAAATTTCAGTTTCACATTTGGAAGCAAGAACATTTACACACATAAAATTTAAGATTTCAAATATTAAACGATTAAATTGTATTGTACTCGGCATCATTATGGTTAGTGAAGCGCACATACTCTGACAGTTTCATTGCTAAATGTTGTCTCTTCTACGTTACGTTTACTGTCCGCCATTTTAAACCAGTAGGGTCGTTCAAAAAGATACATGTACTCGTATGTACGACTAAAATATGGCTAGACTACGACTAGGCTACAACTAGATTTTGACTAGACTATTGCTAGACTATGAGTAGACTATGACTGCACTATGAATATACTATGACTAGTCTAGACTAGACTATGGCTAGACTATGACTATACAAGATTACATTTACAATTTAGGCCAAAAGAAGTCATCCGATGTCGTTTGGCTCTCATTTTTTTTCTAAATGAAAAACTTCGATTCTGTTTTTTGATTATGTTTATCTGAACCTTTAGAACCTTTATTGGTCACGTCGAGAAGATGATATCGGCCAAATGGACGCCGTCACATTTGATTGCTAAACGGACTCGTTTTATGGGGACAGATTCTCGCACTCATGCCGAATCTTGTCCTTGAGGGATTCCAGGGTCTCGGGCTTGTTCACGTAAACACGGGACTTCTAAAAACGCGGTGTGTGCCGTTGCTCCGTCCTATTGGTACCACATGTCTTCCAGTCCCAATTCGTTCAATTGCGGCAGAAAAAACTCGGTTAACATGCCTCTATAGCTCGCACCATCCACTGTTGTCGTTTGACCAGCGGCGTCCTCGAAAAAAAAATGGCCCGATGATTTCTCCAGCGTGAACAGCGCACCATGCAGTCACTTTGAGCGGTTGTAATGGCTCCTCGTACATCACTCGTGGATTTTCGGTGCCCCAGAAGCGATAGTTTTGCTTGTTCACGTACCCGCTGAGGTGGAAATGAGTCTCATCGCTCATTATGATTTTGGTCGAAAAATCGTCCACTTCGTCCTCGAGATTGATGATGGCATGGGCGTAGGTTACGCGCTTGTTCACTTGTATTATACATCTGTCTACTTCACAAATGCCAAAACAGATTTGACATTGGCCGCCATTTGCAAAAATAAGAGCATCTTTCAATAGGGTAATTTCTTTTGGCCCACCTTATATATAGACTACGACAGATTACGACTTTAATGACTACTGAGTACTTCATATATTCCGACACACTGTTTTTTCTTATTAAAAAAAAAAAAAACAAGAAATTTAAAAAAAAATTTATTTCGATTTATTAAATATTTAAGAATGTAACAAAAAAAACTTTTTATCGTCATTTGCCCCCGACCGAAGTCTGAGCGGCCAATCGTCTATTGCAGTACACAGGACCTCCATGGGGAAATTGTCCACTGCGCGGATAAGTGCACGCTTAGGAGATTGCAAATTTTTGTGTTGAGTAGTGCAGATAGTGCTTTCTAAAATGGACCACAATTTATAGTCTAAAAGATCTGGATCTGGACTACCCGCTGCCAATCATCCGTAGAAATAAAGTGTGGTAAATGGTTTTTTAACCAGTCTTTGGGGGGTTTTAGTTTGGTGTACTGGGGCAGAGTCCTGTTGAAAGGTCCACGGCTCGTTCTTGAATAATGTGCTATTCAATGGCTTCATAAACTTTTCCAAAACGCAGATTGGTACACCTATAACGAAGTTTTGACACCATTTCGCATTGTGACCTCATCATAGGCGACTTCCCATCATACCATCACAGACGCAGGATGCTAACCTCCCTGAACTCTGGGAACTAAGCTATTTGCTTGCAGAGATGACTAATTATATCGTTTTGTTTATTGAACGACTCCTTCACAGTAAAAACGTTCTCATCAATAAACATAATTTTTCTGTGGACGTTATTGGCGTACTAGCGAATCAATGCTTTTGATTTTTGCTTTAACGCCGCCGTAAGTAGATGCCCTGTGTGTCTTTCGCAAGCTCGAAGTCCCAAGTCATGCGAAAAAGTTAGACCTTCAATATAATCATCTCCCGCGGCAATATTTGCTGCTTTCGGAGTGGAGTTCGATAAATTGGATTCTGTACAGCTTTGACGGCTCTGAGAGTTCGCACACAGCGCGAACGGCCAAATCTCGGACGGTGTGCTGGTTGAATCAATACCATCAAACAGTTTCACAGCACGCGATAAACAAAACTACGACTTACCCCGAGCGGCTGCAACGTTCGATAAATGTCTCCAGTTTTCATTCCACATTTTTTTAGGTTCCCCTTATCCCCATTCCATAATTTTAAGTAAATCATGCAAAAAAATTTGTACACAGAAATGAAGGAGTAGTAAAAGGAGTATGACCAGTGGATTTCTTGCAGTGGGGACGATTAACACTGTGTCATTATTATGAAACTACTAGTAATCAATGTGCCGAAGCCTTTCTTATTGTATTGTATTTATATACTCGTATAAAAGCTTTACATGTAATTTATTCGGTATACTCGTCTATAAACACTCTTATTGCGCAACCCTTCAGCTGACAAGCGTTGGCTTTTGCAGTGCTTTTTTACGCTCAAATATTTAAAAATCGCCAGTTTAAATTTTATACACATTTTGTTTTTATTCAATAATTTTTTTAATAATTTTTCTTACAATTGACTTTTGTTGTCTTACTGCTTACTGTAGTTTTTCTTCTGCAGTAGTATGTTTATGTTCCCAACTGAACTCCCCCCATCATGCCAACATACAACCAACATACACACACACACACACATACTATCTAATTATAATAAATTGCCATATTATGGAAATCGAATAACATACAATCTGACAAACTTGTCAACAAACATTTTGTGATATGCGCACTCGAAAAGTTTGTATAATATTATTAATTAAAACTACTCGTTTTAATTAAATCAAAACCGAAATAACTGTTTGATATGCCAAGAAACAAAATAGCGTCAAAAAAACTGTGTGCATGTCAGGTCATGTTGTCATTATTGTAAATAGATTAATGCTACCGTCGGGTAAATTTAAAGCAGAACAAAATTTTTAAATTGGTTTTTTTTTATCTTGGACCAGCACTCAGGAGATAACCCCAACACATGCGATGCATTGTGCTGGAACTAGAGGGAAGTGATAGTAGGAGCAATGACAGGAGGTGAAGCTTCCGTACAGCTCTGCTTTCGCCTCTGATGTCAAGGAGAGATATGAACTTCGTTTTTAGTAATAATTTTTACTTCGCGGTGCTACACAATACTGATGAAGGAGAGCGTTCTGATGTGCCGTAGATTGGCTACAGCTGAAGCCGTTACTGTTCAGCAACCACTAACTACGCCACTGAAACCTTCCGACAAAAATTGACACAAAGACACATAAATGCACATCAGAAAAAAACGACATGTTTTTATGAGTCTGAAACTGGGAAATTTTTGGTTTTGTAGGCAACGTACTTCAGCCATCGCCACCCTCATCATTTATCGTTTACTTTTAAATTTTGTCCAAATACTTTATAGAAAAATTAAATAAAAAATAAAAAAAATAAAATAAACTTTTATATTCGAATACTTCCTCAAACAAAATTTCATATGGAATTAATTTTGCCAAGCTACAAAAACAAATTGCCAAAACATATTTTTAATAAAATAAACCTCTCTACATCCACATCACCTTGAATAACTAATTTCACAAAGAGCAACATATGCCTGCAGAAAATTGATTATTTTAATGAGAAAATGTTGAGAAATATTTGCGAAACTTTGAAAAAGGTACAGAAAAGTTATTAAAATTTTCTACAACAAAAATGGAAGTAATTAAATAAAATATAAACTTTTCGAAAATCTTTAACAAAAAATATTTATACACGACGAGTATGCATATGTGCGCAAGTGCGTATATGAACAGTGTTAAATGTCAATAAGTTTGCATTTCATTCCATTAAAAGAAGCTGTGGAAATGAAAACTGTGCAAAACAATTTTAATTTGACTTTAATTCAGGTAAAAATCACAGTGATTAAATCACAACTGAAAATGTGTTAATTCACGTTCATATGACATGGCAGTTTGTTACTCAAATATTTTATTTCTTGCCATTTAAAGCACAAAAATATTTTTCAAGCTGTTTCAAAAAAAAAATCACACAACAGAAGCAAAATGTTAAAGGAAATACCAGTATTAAACGTAAAATATGTACGCACAAGTACGCTACGCAAATTGGTTATGCGGTGTCTGTGACTGGACTATAACAAGACTGCAACTAGACTAAAGGTATGTAGACACGATTTTCATTTAGAACAATATTGGCAGAAAAATTGTAATAAAATGTTAAACAACCGTGTGAAGTCACCATTTTTGTGAGGTAACATTGTCACAAAATGTATTGTCCGTGCATTGTATGGCAATAAAATTGGCACACTTCTGAGTTCTGGTGAGAACACCCTTCATTTCCATTGACACGTAATTGCCACACATTGTACAGTCATTTGTTATTGCCACCGTAGAATAACCACATTGGCAGAAAAATATTTCTGTTGGCAACGCTTTAAATAAATATTTAGATACAATGTTAAACATCGGATCTGGCAACTTTTGCCATACAGACAATTTTTGTTGACAGATAAATTTGTTGTGTGACAATGAAATTCTATATTTCTCTTAACAGACAATTTACACTTCGGTGACAATTTTTCAATGTAAGTGCATTGCCACCATATTGCCATATCCTACAATATTGTAAATGAATGACTAAGACTAGACTAAGACTAGGCTAAGACTAGACTAAAACTAGACTAGACTAATACTAGAAAAAGGCTAGACTAAGACTACACTAAAACTAGACTAAGACTACACTAAGTATACACTAAGTCTACACTAAGACTACACTAAGGCTATACTAAACCCACATTAATAGTACACTGTTCTAGACCTTCACTAGACTTCAAAGACGCAATGTAACCATTAACATGTAACAATGTAATATCTAACGAACGTATTTAAATATTTTGATTCCTTTTATTTTTTCATTTTCAAATAAAAATTATCTATTTGTGTTACTGAAATGTTCTACTTGTTTAGTATATCCAGATTTTAATATTTTAATTGTACGGTACTTCAATACTAAAACGTAGAAATAAACAATTTATGCCAAAATAAACATCTGTAAGCGAAATAAAATAAAACTCAAATATCGCACATTTTTCTGCTTTTTGCTTTTTTAGTTGGAAAACATTTTATGAAAAATCAACCTGCCACCATCGGTCTGTCGGTCTGTTTTGCTGTAAGCCCCTCCAGTACCCTCAAAATAGAATAGAATTCAATTTTGTTTTTACTTCAACAGCAGCAAAAGAAAAAGCAACAACAACAACAACAACAGCAACAAGAACAGATATTTAACGTACAATAATAAATACTTAATGACGTTTTCAATTATGAGCAGCTTTAGTGTCAGTCTAGTGTCTGTTTCATACACAGTGAGCAGAAACGGAACGGGTTGCAAACATTTAAAGGTTGAAATATCTCCAACGTACGTTTAATATATTTTATTATTATTATTATTATTATTATTACTTATTTTGTGAAATTTGAGCATTTTTTAAAGAATATTTTTACAAATAAAATAAAAATAAGAAATGTGTGCATTTATATTTGCACTTGTCTTTTCGATGCTCGCGACTGGGTGTGCTGGTCATATACATTGGAATTCTCGCTATTGCCAGCATTTCGCTGTAGTGTTTGATGGATGTTTATGAATATTTATCTCTTTTGTGGTCTAGTGCAAAAAAAAAAAATTAATTATATTAATTCGGAATAATGTGCATAAATGACGTTGTTAGTGTCAGATCAGTGTCAGTTTTAGATGTAAATACACACACACGCACATACACAAAATTACAAAGAATTAAGAAAAAGTAGAGAAACAAATGATAAAGATTAATACAATCATAAAAGATTAATAAAATAAGAGTTCTATTGGAATATTAAATATGCGTGCGATTAATTAACATTTAAATTACTGACCGAATTAAACCAAAAAGAAAAAAATAAAACTGGCTTAAACGACATTATTAACAAATCTCGTTTAATTCATGCCGTTAATCAAATATTACTTTTATTTTGTGTTAACATGTCATCCGTATCTTGAAATACATAAACGAGCAGACGCAACAAAGATTCCAAAAGCAGAAATAAAAAAGCAGATGTACTTGTTCAACTTAAAAAAATCTATCCTCGCATATTTTAAATGTATTTTCGACCTTAAATCAATAAACTGTAAGAACCGGTGTGCCTTGTCCACTGAAACGCTAAATATTCACCTTTTTTTATGATGCTCTAGTCACTTGTCAGTGCTCTCAAGCTGATCATCGCCGCCGTTTTTGCTGCTTTCCAGATTTAATAATCTATAACAAAGATCTATTACATGGATTATTACAACATAATTGTATGACACTCTCTATTAAGTAAGTAGGCAGAATTTCCGGTGCTAAACACACACTGGTTTAAAATAAGAAAAAATAAATAATCAGAGACATTTGAATATAAAAATTTAAATTTTTTAATATACATTGCAATTAATAGTTAGAGATCAGTGGTATGGACTTAAATTATTTCTTTTAAAAATTCATGATTTTTAAAAGAAGCATTTTGCGGTTACTCGTTCGATAATGTTAAACAAATGTAAGTTAGTTGTTTAATCAATTGGCCCTATTTTAAGACAATGAATGATTTTTAGAATATGAAGATTAGAAGCCAAACTAATTTGTACACGTCACGAATATTCTGATCTTACAATAGCAAGTTGCTCAATGTGGAAAAAAACTAATTGAAATACTTAAGCAAAGCCAAGCCAAAGTGCTACTTTTTACTATAGTTTGTGAATGATTTTATATTTATTATTTATTATTTTATATTTTATATTATTCTGAATATACAATATATAAATTACACAAGTTTACAAAAATCGAAAAATATTTTCGTTCGCCAGAATTAGAAGTTGTTTCTTTAGTTATTTTGAATGCTGAACTCAAATCTGCACTGCGTTTTTTTCCATCAGCAATATTGCGGTTTAAAAAAAAAGGTACTTTAACAACATATATTCGTATTAGCATAACTTGAAATTCATTCAGTTAAGTATTTAGGAATTATTCTTCAAAGCAACCTCTCATGGGATCTGCAAATCAGTGATGTGAAAAGAAAGATAGCTACAGCAATTGGAATTTTATATAAATTGAAGAAGAAATTGGAGAAGAGATCAAAACTGATGATATATCATTCCTTAATTCAATCTCATTTGAATTACTTGGCTAATGTATATGCTTACAAGAGAAAAACAACAATTTACTTAAATCTCTTCAATGTATGCAAAACAAAGCTTTAAAAATTGTATACAATTTACATTTGTTGTATCCAACTATTTCATTATATAAAGAAATATGCAAAACAATATTCCCAATTTATTGGCTGCATGAATATCAAGTTTTAATGTTTGTCTTTAAATATATTAATAATATTGGTTACCATACTATAACATTCACGCGTAACAAGATAAATTTCAATATTCGGAACAGAACAAATTTTAGAATTCCTAGATGCAGGTTAGAAACAACCAAATAGCGAATTGATAATATGGGTGGAATTAAATTTTATAATTTGGCTATAGCTTTAAAATTAATCGATCGAATTTCCATTTTTAAATATTCTTGCAAAGAACACTTATACAATGGAAACGCTTATAATATAAAATTTTTTAATATAAAAAAAAAAAAATAATAAAATTAAACTTAAAATAAAAAAAAATTAAAATTAAAATAAAAATATATATACATATATATATTTGTAATATATTTTATAAGTAATATTTGTAATATATTTTATAAGTAACTTTGTACCTTATATTTTATTTGTACATTTAACTTGAACTATCTTGCCAACTTGCTTCAATAATGACTTCTTGGCGCTGAGACCAAATAGAAATATGTAAAATTTATTATGTCCAAATAAAATAACCAACTACATTTATTTATAGTTGTTAAAATGAAAAAAGTAATCTTTAGGCCGTGCAAATATTGTTCCTAAGTTTGCTTAGTAGTTTTAGAGATATCATAATAGTTTAAAACAAAAAAATTTTGAATTTTTTGTTTTCAAGAACGCATAAAAAAAATAAAGATATAAAAGTAAGTTTATTTTTGCTTTAGCATCTTGCAGATAAATGTATTCCAAAGAAATTGAGCCCTTTTTCATTACATTTGGTGCACAACTTTAGATTTGATTAAAAAATTTTACTGATGTATGGAAATGTCGATTTTTCTCAATTGAGTTTTTTCTCTAAAATATTAATAAAACTGTAAACTGGTGTTATTAACCAAGTGAAAAACTTTCTACATAAAAAATTTCTTCTTACAACCAAAATATTTGTCATAGAAAAAAATCGTTCCATACGATAAATCTTCCGTAAAATGGTTTCGTTAACGAAATTTAATTTTTCCTTATTAAATATTTCTTTCAGTGGGAAAAATTTGTGTAGAAACCCATTTCTATATATAATTTTTCAAAGGAAAAAACTATCTACAGTAATATTTTTTTATAGGCGAAAAGTTGCATATTTATGAATATAATTTTCGAAAAAAATTTATATTTGCTATAGAAAAATTGCTTTCAAATACATGTACATATGTATGTATGTATGTGTGTTTCCTGTAGGCAATTTTTTTATTGAGTTATAAACAATTTCTATTCCAAATATTCTTTAATGGCAACATTTTATTTTTATTTTTAGAAAGAATTTACTTCAAAAATATTTCAAACAAAAGTAATTTATTTACCAAAAAACCGAAGCAGTAATTCTACTTATAGTTTAAATTAGACATGCCATAACCATAACCATACAGAACAGCTACTCGAACAGTATTCGAAAATACTGTATTTGACTTAGCAGAACGCCATAGCCATTATCGTAACCGTTGAAACCAACCATAAGCAGCTGTTCGCTGATCAACCACATTGTTGTTGGTTTTGTGCTTTTATTTGTTTAATTTGCTGCAAGGTTTAATAAGTATAGCTTTATATTATTGTGTTTTACTTATTTAAGACTGGTTTTTTCAAATAAAATTATTTATTTATTACACAAACAGCTGTTTATGTTTATGGCAGCACTAATAAATGCAGCAAACTTATTTTTGGTTATGGTAATGTAATGTGTAAGTCACGTCTAATTGAAACTTAAATTGCCCTCTTGTTGTGTGCACATACTTGTTCTTGTTCTGCCCACGGTGATTGATATTGTAAATTAAAGTCAGTCGTTCTCTTGTTTGTCACTACTGACCCAGACTTTCAATGAATTTCACTTTTTCACTTTTTTTATCTACAAATGTTACAATTTCATGCATAAATAAATAGATAATATCTTTTATTAATTTAACGAGAAATATATCAAAAAATGTTGAAAGCAAAGCCTTAAACAAACACCAACAACTGCAGCAACAAATAGTGACGTCAAAATACTATTAATTGATAAATTGTGTAAAAATTAAATTGCGAACATGTAAGCACACACACACGAAAACTAAAACGTTCCATTGAATGTATCATTTAGAGAGAGAGAGAGAGAGAGAGACTATCAATAATGTACATATGCATGTATTTAGCTGTGTGCGACTGTCTTTTCAGGTTGTTTTATGTAAACAAATATTATGATACAATAACAACAACCAATATCGAATATCGTATTAAAAATAATAGCAACAACGGTATGTAAGAGGAAAAAGAGGGAACAAGTAAAACAAAAATGCGAGTAGTTTAGCAAGCAAATTAGTAAAAACTACATGGCGCATCAGGTGTGCGAGAAAATGATACGGTCTAATTACTTTAATTCGATGTTGCAAATTAAAAATCAACTTTTTAAACTTTCAAGTTAATTTTCTCTAATGCCATTAATTTTGCTATTGCAATAGCAATGGGTGAGCTCGAAACCTTCATTTACAAAGCAACTAAACTAAAAGTATCAGATTTCGTGCAGATTTTTACAATGTCATCTAGCCCAAAATCTACCAAAGTAGTAACCGACTGTGCATCGTTTTATTTTATGATACATTCATTGTTGACATGCTTTAAAATTCTGTGTTTTCAACAATGGCCGACAACGAGACGTAAAGTGGATGCTACATGCATAAATATTCAGCTTTAGTATTTGTATTTGTGTGCGTTTGTTTGCAAAAAATAATCACATACATATATACGTTCTGCGTAATATTGATGAATTTCAAAATGCTTTCGATATACATCAAAATATTTAAGCAATTTAAGGTAGTGTGTCATCATTATTGTTAATATTCACTTTATTTCCTTGTAACTTTGAGTGAACATCGTAGTTGTCATAATGTAATTAAACCAGCTGGCAATGCTACGTCAGGTGTTTATTTTTTTCTCTGCTTAAGTTTGCGACATAAAATATCCAAATTATATACAAACAGATTTGTTTAACAATTTTTATTATTAACAAAAAGTGATAAACAATATAAATTGCGTAATTTTATTGCAATCGGTATTTTGTTTAAAAATATATACATATATATTATTTGTGCTGAAATATTGCGAGTGAAAATTTTTTCTGACGTTTTATGTCTGTAAAAGTTTTAATGCTGCCTCCTTAGTAATTACATCGTGGTAGTTGTGACGCATTAAAAAAGGAGAAAAACTTTTTCATAATCGAATTAATTATATATTATTAATTATTATTATAGTATATCGCTCATTATCGGTTTTGTGGGGCGTGCAAAGCAAACAATATAATGAAAAAAATATAAAAAATATTATCAGTGCTTCTTTATTATAAATAAAGAAGAAAAAGCAGAAACAGTGTAACTTCGGTTAAAGCAGCCAAGAGCAATTGTGGGCTGTTGCGAATCCCGAGTCAACAATTTCTATGCAATTTCTATTTTATGTTTAAAATAGATTCATTTCTTTAATTACAAAGTTGCGTTAATTGAGGCTTCGTTTTTTAAAAAGATGCTTTAAGAGAGTCACCAATATTAAGAATTTTGATGTTGCGATTATAGAGGAGTTGCGCTTAACGAAGGTTGCGTTAACCGAGGTTATACTGCATGTATTTCGCCGAGGGTAACTCCATATGTTTACACTTAAAAAAGAAGAAAAAATAATTAATATTGATGAAAAATATTGACGTAGTCTGTCAGAGACTTCAATATTTGTGCAAACACAAAACAAAATATTGAAGCTGAATATTGATGCGTATAGCATCCACTTAAATTTACTTGTTTTTTCATAAAATTTTAATTTTGAAAATTGTTTTAAAATGAGTTTGATATAATTGCATCGAATATTCTACAAAAAAAAAATTCGCTATGCTGATTGTCTTCTTGAAAGCAACTAATTTTAGATACCAAAATAACTCGAATATGCAAAGTTTATTTTTGCAAACGATACGAAACTTTTATTGGCCTTTTTTCGATACGGAATTCCTACTGCATCGCTGCAAATTATTTTGATGTTTTGCAAATCACCTAATATTTAAATAATTTATGCACTGAAATGTTTTTTTTTTAAATTATACACAGCACATGAAAAATAAATATAACCATATAATTCCGTCGCGCACATCATTTCTTGAACAAAAAAAAACAACGCACAAAAGCTGGTGTCAAGTGCTTTTCAACACCATTTAAAGTGCACTATGATTTATTTCTTATTAATTAATATTAATTAAAGTGTAAATAACAAAAAAATATAACTATTTAAATATGTAAATAAATATTTCTACGTAAAATAACTTAAGGAATTTATAAGTTTTTTTATTTTTGCACTTAATCTAATCGTTTTATTTTTCAACGAAAACAAACTTGAAAATTTAAATTGGAAATACATAACATATGTATAATTTCAGGAACGCACAACAACGTCTACTTATGATTTTGCAACACGTGCGATTTTCTAATTTATTTTAATCGTAAGAAGATTGTTTAATGCCAATTAATTGAATTTTTTTTGGCCGGTGTTTGTTTGAGTTTTTAATTTTATAATTCTTCTTATTTCAAAACTATGTGTGTATGGATATATATGTAATTGGTAAACTATATTTTACCGTTGCCGTTAACTATTGAGATTATAGTTTTTGTTTGGAAAATAATTTAAACATTGTCAGTAAAAATTATAATATATGTATGTAGGAGCCTTATTATGAATCATTATCAATTGATTATATTTTTTATTGTTTTGTTAATTTAAACAAATCACTTCCTTGACAATTTCATGCTCTCTAATTATGTTTTTCTTTTTCAACTGCACAGTGTGTATAAACAAATTAAACGTTTTGTTTTGTTTTGTTTTGTTTGCTATTTTGGTTGGAATATTCAATACGTAATCAGTCATCATTAGGGCTAATTTCCTTTGCCCTTATCTGCAGTCAAATGCTTTGCAAAGTCAAATATTGCCGCCAAATGTTGTCAGAAATAATTAAAATGTTGTCTGGCTAGCAGTCGGAAAGACGCAACAATAAATTCTGGAAAACAAATTATCTGTGGAAATGGTGGCGGAGAAGAACGTCTAGATTTTATGGACAAGAATAATTTTATTTTATTCCAAATGAATGTTAAAAAATGTTTCAGTAAATCGAATATTTTGATAATAGAATCTTCATATTTTTTATTATTTATATAATTAAAAATTGCTTAATAATTAAACGGCTCAGTGGGGTTTGTTTAAAATGTGCTTATAAAAGAAATAAATCCACTAAATAATTTAGTCATTTTAGAACAACAGTTGGAGTCCAACAATTGGCAAGATTATATAGAAATTTTATTTTTCAAATGTTTGTCAGTGTTACAGGTTATATAAAAAATTTTTATAAAAAATATTGTCAAAAAATTTTCCATAAAAAATTTCTATTTTCGCAAATTTTCTTTATAAAACAATTTCTCTTGTCGGAAAATTGTCTATAATTCTACTGGCTGATAAATTTTCTTTATAAAAATATCTACTTGCAAATTTTTTTTATAAAAAAAAAATCTATTGAGAAAAAAAAAATTTTATTAATTTCTATTTTTGAAAAATTTTTTATATATAAATTTTTGATTTCTATCATGAAAAAAAGTTTTTTAATATCAATCGTCTGGAAAATTTTTTATAACATTTTTTTCCTAGAATTTTTCTTTATCGTCTCGTGGAAAAATTAGTATATATATAAGTATATAAAACTTTTAGAAAAAATTAAAAACATTTTTAAAATTGTCACCATTAATTTTTAACATTTCGCACCAAGAGTTAAAACCTGATTTTAACATTAAAACCACACACAGGGACGAAATTGCGGCATTCGCTTCGAATCGAATGTTCAAACAAAATTGTATTGAAATGTATGGGAATGTCGTTCGTTATCGAATTCAGCAATTTAGGCCCAGCTGATTTTGCGTTTTCACTATAAGTTTAATTAAAACAAGGTTTAACGCATAGCTTGTGTAATAAAATTTCATTTATTATAATACCTCACAATAGCTTCTTTTTCTTTTGCACTTTTTTATTGGTCTTGCTGCTGCGTCCATTGTTTTCTATTATGTAGTGATTTTATTTACCAAATTTTCCTTTATTTTTTTTTAATCTTTGAGCACCATTTAAATTGCCAGCTGTTTGCAGTTTTTTAACTTGGTAGCACTGTTTTTACACCATGAAAATCAAGGTTGTATTTCATTAAATCAATTTAAAAACAATTCAAAAAAGATTGTAAGATGATTTTAAGAAAATATTTTTATATAGTAAAACCAGGTTTTAATATTTGGTTTTAACGTAAAACCAACTTTTGCTTTAAAACCAGTCATTGTGAAAACACTGTAACGTTCTTTAACTGCTTGTTTTTACAAAACGAAAGAAGAAATTCATTCGTATATTTAAATTGAAAACAAAAGCAATTTTTTTAATTTTATTATTGTTTTCAAAATAAAGTGTAGAACGATTTTTTTTTTCTTTCGTTTCCTAAAAACAGGCAGTTAGTTATATGAGCAATTTTTCCGTATATGTCTATTAGAAAATGATGTTTGAAAAAATTTAATATTCAATTAATTTAAATTTTGTTTAAATTGTAGTACTTCCTTTGCTAAAGAAATCACATTCTTCGCCCAAGAAACCTGTGAAAATTTGCTATAAAAAACAAACAAAGAAACAGTATATAACAAACAATAAACGATTAACGTGTTGCTTTCAATTCCATTGTATATGAGAGTTCATGTAAAAACAAACAAATATAAAATAAAACACAATCGCACATACACCTTAATAAAGTATACAAAACAAATAAAGAACAACAACAAAGCTGCTCTGCTTAAAAAGAAAATGAAACAAAATAAAGTTTTTGTTGTACTTGGTTTTGCAAACTTAGAGATCCGTAAAGTGTGAAAAGAATAGCGGTGCAGGATGGGAGGGCATTGCTTTTAATAAATAAAAATAAACCACAAAAAAGTTACACAATCCTGAGAAAAGTAATACTATGTATCAGCAGAGTTGCCAGATTAAATTTATATTACAAACAAAAAACATAACAAGAGAGCAGTGATCAAGGTCTATCAATTATACGCTCAGTTGAACTAATCAGGTGTTTTTTTTTGCTTGCTTTTAGATTGAGCAATTTTTTTTTGAAGCAAGTTTCTTCATTTCTCTTTGTCTGAGTTTAGACGAACGAATATTTGGAAGGGAAACATTTAGTTTGCTTGCATACTACGGGTGGGGAAGAGAGGATGTTACACAAACAAAATGCGTGTTGTTTTTGGTGTTGTAGAGTTGCGTCCAAGGAAAATTGGGTACCAGCTGGCCAAAACAAATCAATTCCTAATCGAAATTTCTTTTTTAGCGTTTTCGTTTCTTGAAAAATACATTGCACTTTCTACTTAATTTATTGTAAATATTGGCAACTTATCGTTTTTTAATTGATGTAAGCTGCCTACACATCACAACATTAAGAAATGCAAGGCAGTTTAGATTTAAAAGAAAGCACTATTAATAGAATTTTTTTTTTCTATCATGGACCAGCACTCAGGGGATGACCCCTACACATGCGATGCATTGTTCTGGAACTAGGAAATTAGGTTATGGGAATTGAATTTTCTCACGTCATAAGTGACAGGAAAGACCTCGGCAGGGAGTTTGTTCCACATACGCGATGTTCGGCCGAAAAATGAGTTCTCCCTGTAATACGTAGTGCGGTTCGCTACCAAGTTGAATACAAATGGATGCGCTCTTAATGATGAACGAGTCGTGCACGTGAATTTGTTCGATTAACAAGCAAATAAAATAAAACCACCTCATTAAGGTTAGCAAAAATTCTTATCAACAATTATTAACATTCATTTCAATATGCTATTTCTGCAATTAAAAATCGTTAACATCATTATGAAAACATTAAGTGTGGCAACACCATAGACTTGTAAAATTAATTCCTTAATAACAAAAGAGAGTGTTAGAGTAAAAGAGAGACCTGCCAGATTTAAAGATTTGTCGCCTTTTTAATGATTTTTTGTCCCGAAAACATTGCAAAGACATTTCGGTGATATTTTCTTTAAAATCTATATCTTCGGTTCTAGTACAATTTTGATTATACGACTACTGCTACCAAAAAAAAGGTTTTGAAAAATAGAGAATGGCGATACCCGAAGTAGTTAGCACGTTGACTGGAAAATCAAAGCTCCTGATGTGCCTTGCTGTCAAAATTTTCAGTGGTGACATCATAATCACTGGCGGCTTTAGCTGAAACAACTCCGCAGACAATTCAGAGCGCACTCTTTCGCCGGTATTGTGTAGCATCATCATGCAAAAACAGAGTTGTAAAGATGACCGGTCAACGGCTTTTTCTGAATATTGAAATATTCGAAATACTGATTACCCTACTATTTATAGAAAATTGGCATGCGTGAACAAACATATGTATGTGTATATTTACGAATATGAATAGAATTTTCTCAACATATGAAATACTGAAATAGACATTTTCAGTTTATTTTTTTTTTTTTTTGATGATTTTTCAAAACTGAAATGTCGATTGATTTTGTTTCAGGAGTTTGACGATTTTTTAACAATTTTATCCGGCAGCCGTGCACGAGACAGATATTAACGGGTTTTTATGTTTCAAGAGAGAACTACAGAAATAACCAGAGTCAGTTGTTAATGGAAGAGCTTTTACTACCCTTAAAGCTTAAACACACTATTTTCACCACTATATAAGTAAATGTAAGAGAAAGTTTGTTTTTTAGGGGTATTTGGCCTGGTGTAGAATATTGAGTATGAAAAATACAACATAGAAGATATTTTTCACAACGTTGCGTATTGTGGAGCCTAACGGTCGTGTACGGAGAAGCAGTTGAATAGAAAAAGAAAATTTTTCAATAACTAAAAAAAAATAGGAAAACATATGAATAAAAGTATGTAATAATATAATATTATATACAAAATAACTATAATAAATAAATTTAAAAAAAAATTTTAAAAATGTATTGGCAATTTTTAAATTAGCAATAATTAATATCAAGAATTTGAAATGAAACGACACTAGAAAAAAATGAACTGCTGTTTTTAAATGTTCTAACACAAACCTTAATAAATAAATCGATTGTTAAAGAAAAGCAAGAAAGCAACAACTGTAAATATAACTGCCTGTAATTAAAAATATCAATAAAAGAAACTAAAAATAATTAAAAACATTAAAAAGTTCTAAAAGTTGTGGGAAATAATTAAAGAAAATTAAATTAAAAATAAGCATAATAAAAGCGAGAAAAGTTTATTGAATAATTAAAAGAAAAATTAAAAATTGAAAAAATAGTATTTTGTAAAATATTCCAATGTTCTTTTAGTTAAATAGTGCAGCTTGCGCATTAGTTTTTGTTAAGCAAGATTTTTGTAAAAGTTTGCCTCTTAACCTTCTAATCATTTTTATTTTTATTTCTTTTAGTTTTGAACAGTTAAAACTGTTGCATTTTCCTATATTGAATAACAATAAAAAAAACAAAAGAAAAACTTTTAAATGGTTTAAAAGTGTATAAAAGGGAATAATACTACTAAAACAACAACGGCAACAAAACGCAAATACGGTGTTAACACGATGCAAGCGGAAGTCATCCCAAATGGCATAAGAGGATTTTCACAAGTATTTATTTTTGTTAAAATTTTTAACTCGCATTTAGAAAATAAAAAAACAATACAAAACAAAAAACGTTTATAAAACAGATGTTGACATAAATCTGATTTATAAACCTGTTTTAAATCAGCTGATGCCAAAGTTAAAATTATTTGTTTACATACATACATTCAAGATGCTCACGTCTTATGCGTGAACACACATCAGTCTTGTTTTAACTCACTTATCCGAACGTAAGAGTGTGTAACAAATTTCGCGTCGTGCGTGATATTCTGTCAGTTTTTTAAGAATTAAGAAGTTTTTCTTGATAATATGGAGACTAAAAAAACATAATTAGCTTTGAATTATCACTTGTACTGATGCGCAATAAAGTAAATTATAACTAAAATTCTTTCAATTATTTTTTATACGCTAAGATTTTGATTGTGAGATGATTTTTTTTCGCTCATGCATTAAGTAGGAAAAATGTATCATGCATGAGCATGCAAGGGGTAAATTTCAATTTCGTTTGTGCGTAAATTAATGTTTCTCAAAATTACCCACGATCGCAACTTCTAGTTCATATTAAGTACAATATTTACAGACACATAAGTTATATAGGATATACATATATGTGCATGTATATAAATTGTTGTTAACTACTGTGATTGTGTATAAGTGTATTATATACATATTTGTATTTCAAGTCATGTGTTTCTGGGCAATTTTTCTTTTTTAATTATAAAATTAATGATTAATTCTTCAAGTTTGTTTAAGTATTTTTGATTATATATTTTTATATGAAAAATCTATTTTTATTATAAGAAAAAAATGCAGACATCATACGCCCCCTACACCTCAACTCAAAAAAAATATATACTGGCAAAACCCGATATAAAGAACGATATATATGTATATATAGTCTACTATATACATACAATATAGTATAATAATTTTTGTCAGCAATTTAAATCCGAAAAATTTCTGGCTGCATGGGAGTTTCAAACTTCGGACTGTACAGTCAATGCTCCAACTATTATGTCAATAGCAAATCAAATCCCTTGTTCTTTACTCAACTTTCTCACAACTTTAGCCCACAGCCGGCCCACTGTGTCGTAATCATATTAAAGTTTCAAATTGTCAGGACTCATTTCAAAATAAATTAAACAAAACAACAGTTAAGTGAAATGTATGGTGTGGTGTGGTGGCGTATGATGAATAATAATTTTCCCTGAAGCCAGGGTGCGTATTATTTTTGCTAAGAGCAAATATTTCCTTTTTTTTTTATTTATTTATATCGTGACAAAATTTGTGTTTAATATTTGTTTTCTGCTACTGCCGAGAAAGAATGTGTGAAATTTTTTTATTAAAGAATAAATTTGCTGGTATAAATTTGGCATAAAATTGGCTGGCATAAATTTCAGTTTTCCTTTATTTGATTTTCCTTTGACCATTAGAATAATTGCTAACTAGAAAGAGAAGAAAAGGGGCACTTCTGTCTGTTGACTGTCGAAACAGACAGAAAATTAGCTGCTTTACACGTACGAATATTCTCTGTAATGCGAGATCAAGCAATACACAAGTCAAAGCGCCCACCAAGGCATGTGTTTGTAAGAAGAATTGAATGTCGGGAATGACTGGACCGATTGCATTAGTACACAAGCCATGGAAGAATCGATAGATCTGATGATCTGCCAGAAACACAACGCCTACCACTATATCGCTGGTCCAGAGAGGCAGTTTGTATCGGGCTGCCCTAATTTTATGGTCGTATTAACACATAATAATAATGTATTCTATTTATAATGTATTGCGTAACGCTTGTTGCATAAATGCTGAATAACTTTATGAGAACCAAATACCCATTTTGGGTTATAAAAGAGATTTCCATATCACAAGTTAACCAGCTGGGTACCACGCAAATATTTATTCGGTTTTCGTTTCTTATTTATTTAGAATAAACCATAACTACCTCTGTAGAAAATTTCATTCACATTGTGAACTCTTTCAATAAATTTTCATCTCATTTTTGTTCATACACTGGAAAACCACTTTTTTTTTGCTATACTTTTGCATAAAAATGAAATAAAATAAAAGAAAACATATTTCTGTTGTTCGATTCTCGTGGGTTTTGCTTTCTATTTCACAGGTGTTATTTGATTTCATGACATTATCAAGTCAGTGTGTTTGTGGAAAAACGTGAACATGTTATTTGTTCTCCTCCTTCGCAGTTTTATTTATGTTTTCCTTTTTTTGTTTTCAGTTATTTTAAGTTATTTGCATGTGTACTTAGAGGGAAAGTTTAATACTGTTACATGATAGTATCTCTACAGTACACTCACGATAATATGAACACATTTTTATAGCACTGAAGAGGTATAAAATGTTTCTTTTTTTTTCATTCCACTCTAATAACCATGATAAAGGACGTGTTCGAAAATGTATCTGATACGTATGCTGTTGCGCAGACTAATGATAAATGATTTCTTTAAAATTTCGAAAGCTAAAACAAAGTAAAGGGTGGCCCAAAATGACCGAAGGGGTTTGAATCCAAAGACCTATTGCGTCCTTAAGAGTGTGCGCTGCGGCTTCCTCCTTTTGGGTCACCCTGTATTAAAAAAATAAATAATAACAAAATAACAAAATTTAATACTTTCTCTTCCATTGCATCAGCCGTTTTTGTGATGCTTGTTTGATGTTTTTTGCGCATCCGCTTTTTCACTGTTGCATTTTAGAACTGAAGACATTTGCAGTGTCATGGAAATTTCAACAATCAATCGAAATTTGCTTAAGACCATTAAAAATCTTGGGTAAAATTGAAATGGTACTTGAAATAAAAATATTGGCACTTCTGTTTTTATTTCTCCTTTATTTAATTTTTAAATTATATTTCTTTCTTGAGCGATGGCCTTTTTTAAAAAAAAGTTTTTTAATTATTTATTTTAAATATTTCGCTACCAAATAGGCAGCATCGGCAGGAAATAATAATTTGTATTTTTTTATATAATAATAATATATAAAATAGGCAGGAAATATATAAGAAAAAATACAGAATAAAGGTGTCCGAATTATTAACAGAACATGGCAGCACGTCTTGTCATCGTGGCATTTAAGATAAAATTTTGGAATTTTCAGTAGAATAAAATTTTAAGCGTTTTCTTTCAAAAAACATGTCCAAAAATTGTTTTCCATAATCTTTAATATTTTGGTCACGGTAGACTTTTCTGTGGAAATGCCCGTATATAAAATCCCAAAGTCCACATTCTCAACAATTTCAAAAAAAAAAAAAATTAAATAAAAACTTTTTAATTATATTTCCTTTTTGGAGCGATGGTCTTTTTTATGAAATAATAATAACAAAAAATAATAATAAAAAATAAAAACGTAAATACAAATTATTATTTCCTGGCGATGCTATCTATTTGGTAGCGAAATATTGAGAATAAATAATTAAAAAACTTTTTATAAAAAAGACCATCGCTCAAGAAAGAAATATAATTTAAAAAATTAAATAAAAATAAATGCACAACAGCGATCTTTCCATCCAAAATTGGAAATTTTGTAACAAAACAATTTTCATTCTTCTGATATCATCGAAAGGGAAGTTCACTCAAAACTTAAGATTTTACTAAACCATCGCTATCGGAAATTTAACAAATCTCCGCATTATTTATATTTATATAGAGCCCAAGAAGTAAAGGCATACAATAATTTTATGTAAAACTATGTGGGGTAAACAGCTCGTACAGGACATATCATTTAATCCTGTGGTCATCGGGTGCCGTCCAGCAGTTTCTTTACATGTCGTTTCTCTCTTTCATTTCTTTTCCAGCTGTAAACTAATATTGCTAGCGATTTGTTGGCTGTTGTTTGTCACATTCTTTTTTGACATGAAGAATTTTTAAACAAAGAAAACTACAGGCAAAACTACAACCGCAACCACTATCAGAGTTGCTTTTCTGATCGCATAATTGAATATTTGTCTGAAATTATGATATTTAAATGGCAAAAGATTTAAATTTTTCCAAATAATCAGATAATCCAGAGACGATAGAGGCACAATATGCGACATGAAGTTGCAGAGTTGAGCCACGGTTATTGAAAATTTCTTCAATATAATTCTCGTATTTGCCAGACATCATAAGTAGTCTCAGTGGTTCTTGTATTTAAGCCATCTTCAACGACACGTCAAATACCATAGAAAATTGTTAGGTTAAGCAAACTCCATAATGATAGACTAATGCTCACGCAGTCGGCTATCGAAACACAAAATGATAAACACAGTCGCACATTAGAGCGATTACACTGTATTTGTGTGTGAGCAGCATGTCTGTATGAGTAAGTTTGGCGGCGTTATATCAATTAAAAACAAAAACCAACATGTTAAATTCTGTTGTAGCGAATATCCCAACTTGCTATCTCATATTCGCCCCTCATTTGTTTTTATTTTATTTTTCAAATTCTAACAATTTTGCAGTGGCTAAATTTATTGTCAATTAATTTTCGTTCAAAACAATTTTTTTGCTTTTATAATGGAATTATATAGAGATGGAACTACAATTGTTAATGATTTTATTGATATTAATATGGCCGTCGTCTATTGATCTATTGCATAATGGTATTTTTAGAGCTGGACTATGTAGGCGAATTACCTTAACAATCGGCCGAGGAGACCTACGCTTGATTTTGCTAAACGAAAAAGTTTAAGCGAGTCTCGTTGTCCCTAAACGTTTTCCTAAAGGTGTATTCTGAATTATGTTGTACTAGTGCTAAGGAAATATACCGTACATATGCTGTGAATAGTAACGAAGTAGTAGAAAGTAGTAGTTAGAAATGGTTATTGTAGAGAAGTAAGGAAAGACGGCTTAATCCTTGCATACCTCTGCAGTTCAGCTTTTTGTTAATTTTGTAAATCACAGTGACTGCGTCTGTGGTATGTTGACGCATGAATACTTATGCTATTTTACTTCGCCGATGTTTTTATTATTCGAATACCGACCCCAAAAGGGCGCTGTTAGCAATGCACATCAGAAATTTTTTTTGGCTGGACGGTTGCCTGAACCCACGATCTGTACAGTCAATGCGTTAACTACTCAGCCGACAGCATTTTATTGAGTGAATAGATTTAGTAATCATGTATATCATTTCATATGCACAATTTACTCGTAACATTCTGCCATTACCGGCTGTAGGGTGTACGCGTATGCATCGTGATTAGGCATGTGTTTTTGAAATATTTGAAAATTAATTGAGACAAACATTTCAATAAAAACTAATTAAAGAATACAAACAAATAAACTAGCTGTTCTAATAAATTTTATAAACTAAAAAAAAAATACTCGAAAATATAAATTTCAGGCGCAAATAATCAACTAAAACAATTGTTTGTGTCTCTGTTATTAACAATATAAATAAAATTGTCAGAATTCCGTATTTAAATTCAGCCTTAAAGTTTAAAAATGATCTGCCGTAGTAAGAAAAATACTTTTCGTTGACACAAGTTTCAAAACTTATATAGGTATATGTACATATGGTTAGCTGAAATGCAAAGTGCGTAACATACTAAAAACTCAAAATTGAGTTCTTGATGGATATTGGTACAGCACATCAACGCACACGTCTTCACAAGTTATTACTATTCTATTACTATTACTAAAAATAACGACTCTATTGAAGAAATTCAAAAGGTTGTAACAACAAATGATTATTTTTTACAATGCAAAAATGTGCTAACAATTATTAAAAAAAAATTTTAGGTACGTTTCTAAAATATTTGCCTTATTTTTTGTGTTGAATAAACAACTCATCATTTTATTTGGGTGATATTGCGCGCAAATCATTTTTGTAAGCACAACACTTCTCCCTTTATTAAGTTTTTTGTCTCTCCAGCAAAATTTTTAAAAGTGATGATAGGCCCTTTTGCATTTTAGGTGACGATATATACATCGTATGGAAGTTATTTTTTATCAATGCCCCTCTATAGAAATAAGTTTGTGATGAAAAATTAAAATTTTAATTTTAATTTTTTTAAATAAAAAAGTGATATTTTTTTCAACGAAGGAATTTAATTGACGCAATTTAATGACAGTTTGATAAAAAATACTAAAAATAATTTTCATTTAATTGAATTTTTTCTTAAATTTTTTTATGTGCATACTTTACAACGGCTTTACAATCAGGTATAAAGTCCGGTTTATTAAAAGGGTCACAACTACGTGTCTCCATTACAACTTGGTTTTAGAAACATTTAACAAAATTTTTAATACTCTTTAAGCAGGGTCCAAATTATGGCATTCCTATACATTTTAATAAAATTTTGTTGGAAATTTCGATTTAAATCGAATGCCGTAATTTGGCCGCAAGTTGTTTAAACGTGTTTTTAAACCCATTTCCTAAAATATAAAAATAACTATAAACATCTGCATTCTTAACTGCTTTTATAGAAACATTTAAAAAATAATTCAAATACTTTTTTAAATCGGTGTTTTAAGTGAACATTTTAAATGTGTTTTTCTAAAAGCGTTTCAGTTTCTAAGAAAAAAATTAAGCACCTAGTGCAACTGTAATCTAACTTAACGCTGATTGCTTCGTCGTTAATTTTGCTTTAAAAAAATGCAACTGATCACGGTTCCAACGTCATGTCCAGTAGCATCCAAGCCGTCGTATGGTTGTATGTATCAGTCACAATGCCCAAGTGTGAATGCTTCTACGAAAGCCCTGAATTTTTTCCATTTCACACCTCGAGAACAGTTTGGTTTACCTTCCTAAACGTCAGCTGCTTTGCAGTGTGACAATGTCTCATGTTCCTAAAAGCAATCCTGCAAACTTTGACGATGTAAGGCATTCCTAAAGCCATCAGATGCACAGTTAATGCGCAAATAAACGCAACAGAAACATCATTTCGATTGGCACTGCTTTCTATAAACAATGGCGACTAAAGACGAAAGGTACACAATTTCAATGAAATAAATACTTTCAATTTCAATTAAAAATTTAATTATTTTATTAAATAATAATTATTAATAATTATTTGGAAAAATATTTTTTCCGCCAACATTGATTTCTTTTTTATGATGCAAAGCAAACAGATGTTTCGAAACGTCGACGGTGTTACAAAGTTTAATATGACAATGCATGATTTGCAAGGTTGGTCAAAATATTTTACTGCTGTACTTAAACACTGCTTTGGCATTGCATACAGATGTTTACGAAGGCAGCCTATATTATACGCTTATAATTCAGTCTGACTTTTAAACTCCCAAAACGATGTGTTACACCAGATTTTTTTTTCAATAGTTTTTCAAGCCTCATATACCAAACTTTGTTATAAAAAATAAGAAAAACTCGTTTTATAGCAGAGTTTTTAAATTTTGGAATTCTAAACATATTTTTCTAATGAAAAAAAATCCTACACGAATACTCTACTAATTCTCATTCGCATGGCAACTCTTTTATTATACAAAGAGCAGCTGCTTGAAAAAAATATATAAGAAAAAATTATAAATTTCTTTCTTTGTTCTCCTATACTTTTCATTCTTTAAGTAGAAAATTTAAATATAATTAAATTTCCATTTTACTTTACAGTAATAAAAAGAAATCCTAAAACAAAAGCATCACAATTCCACAATACATTGCAAATTTAATTAAAGTTGAGTGAAACGATTAAGGCAGCGCATCAAATAGTCATCTTAACCAGAGAAATACACAATCCACATAAAATATTTATGAAATATACATTTAAGCGGAAAATAAACCAGTAAACGGAAATCCGTTTGTTTTAAAGTCATACATTTACAATAACAACAACAACAACACAAACTGTGCAGTAAAAGGACGAACAAGAATAAATTCAAACACCAAATGACACCATTTTAATATAATATTGCCAACAACAACAACTAAACCAATCACCCGCACACACACACACAAAATCCACCGCAAGATAAAAGAATTGAATAACTACAATAACAACAACAACAACAACAATAAAACGGAAAACATAAAAAATCATAACGACTGCAAACAAAAATAACAAAAAGAACAACCATCAACGGACAAACACCAAAAGCAAAACATTTCACTTAACGACGACAACAACAACAACAATACCTTTTTGAAACCACCGTTTGAATAATAGCAACAACAACAACAACTAAAACCGCCTAAAGGAGAAAAAAGCCTACGAAAAAAAAAACAAACAAAATCATCTCAAGTGTTAACGACCACCAACCAACTAAAACAACAAAAGCAAACTACAACTACTGCGACTACATCTACAACAACAAACAACAAAGCAAATATGTCCGAAAAAAGCGACAACAATGGCGACGATCAGGCACAAACGGTCGACGAAGCCGTTGGTGAAAATAAAATGAAATCTCGTCTGCGTAAAGGAGCCCTTAAGAAAAAGAACATTTTCAACGTCAAGGATCATTGTTTTATACCGCGTTTCTTCAAGCAGCCAACATTCTGTTCACATTGCAAGGATTTCATATGGTGAGTAAAACAACTTTTTGGCTTTTATAAAATCTTACAAAAAAAAAATAAGCAATAGTAAATTACTGGGAGAACAATGAGTTTCGTATGGAATTAGAAATTTGAAATATTTCACCAAGGTGGTAACATTTTTTCAAATAAAATTTCCAAGAAAATGCAATTCCAAAAGTTAGTTCTCTTTCAGCTTCGTCATTCATCTCAAGATGCAAATTTCGGCTTATTATACCCTGCACTTTAAGTGTAACGCGTATATACAATATATATAAGTTTGATAAACCGTGTGAAATTTCTTTAATATTCAATTCTGAAAAATAATTTCAATATTTTCAGAAATGTGATGAAGAGAGAAGTTTATTGAGTCATGTCCGTCTGTCTGTGGGTCTGTTGAAATCAACTTTCCGGCCAAACTGAACATCACACAGAATTCATTTTGAATTGGTCAGTAGTATACCTGAATCAGTTGCTATTTAAATTTAGAGCAATCAGTTCAATATCTTCCGAGCTACAGCCGAAAAAACACCACCAGCTCATTTTTTTACTTGAAATTTTATTAGAAAAACTTCTATAACTTCAAAACGGTTTGATCGATTTCGGTGAAATTTTGTCCATGTATGGAAGCGCTTTTTTATTATTTATTTTCAATATTTCGCTACCAGACAGGTAGCATCGTCAGGCAATAATTCATTATTTATTGATTTGATATTGAAAATAAATAATGAAAAAACTTTTTATAAAAAAGACCATCCATCGCTCAAGAAATATAATTCAAATATATTATTTTTAAAAGAACTTAACCGATTGCAATGAAATTGACTACGCTTGTTCAATTAAACATATGCATACATACTAGAGTTGGGTTCATGATCTCTTTGGAGTGAGCGCTCTTTTCAGTTCAGCTCTTTTCAGTTCAGCTCTTTTCAGTTCAGCTCTTTTTGGTAAGCTGTTTCGTTTAGTTCGTTCAGTAGCTCAGTAATATCAGTTGACTTTTAGCTCATTTGATTTTGATGCTCTGTTGAATTGGTCGCTCAGTTGATTTTGTTTCTGAACTGATTTTTTAGCTCGTTTGATTCAATCAAATACAGCACCAAGGCAGCTTTAATCAGTAGTAGAAAAGAAAATGTTTTTGGTGCTGAAATTTGTTATTTTAGGGAAATTTGTGAAATAATTTACATATGCTAATATAAATATATAAAAAATTTTAATAGAATTTAGATTATTATTATTCAAGTATCGAAACTTAAATCAAATAAATACAAACTACAAGATAAAAATTTATTTAAGAAAAAATAGTGTTTGCACTAAATCGCCAATGACTTGAAATATTCGCATCTGGCATCATACAAATTTTATTTAAAAACAAATTTTATTTATTTCTGGTAGCACTGATGAACCAATAAAATGAACGAAAAAAAACTGAACTAGAATCATCAAAAAAAATAAGCGCTCACTTCGCTCAGTTTACTGAAAACTTTAATTGAGCTAGCTCAGAGCTGAACGACACAACTCTAATACATACACATATAAACATTTCAGACTGTAAAATTTAGTCTGTGTAACTGGTTCCGAAAAATAGGGCGAATTTCGGTCCACCTCAATGTTGAACTGAGTCGATGAAATTTGGTAAAAATGTTCAGATAGGCAGGCAGACAAATTTGTGTGACAATAAAGTTGGTGTAGAGTGCTGGGCTCAAGAATAAGTCAAAATACGGTCCGCTTAAACCGATTTCGCTGAAATTGGCTTTATACAGCGGTCTGAAGAGCTGATGACTAGATGACTAGATCTAAAAATTAGGTAAAAATCCGGTAGAAACAAACGACTAGACGGAAATTCACAAAAATATGGGACATTAGGTTAAGTGAAGGGCATCTAAGATTCGGCACAGCCGAATATAACACTCTTAATTGTTTTTTAATTATCTTTATCTTTGCTATTTCGCAAATTTCGTATTAAAACACACAGCTTTATTTTTGTTAATTACCATAAATATTTTAATTGTAGAAAACAGTAAAATTCGCTTATAACGACCAAAGTTATAACGAATCCTCGTTTGTAACGAAGAAATTCCAAAGTTTCAACATTTTGACAAAAATCCGTCGTTTGTAAGAAACTACTTTTTACGGTCCAGAAAAGTAAATTCGTTCAGCAATACTGTACAACTTTTCGTATTCTCCAGAAGGCTAAAAATAAACTATATAAATTGCAACTAATAATTCCATTTAACAGAAATTTGTAGAATGCAGGAACTTTTGCATGCCATTCAACTTTTCATCACTATTAGTTGCTGTTTTCACCTTTTAATGGTTGAAAGTAAAAAATATTAAAAAACTCTCTCACTGAAAAATTCTTAAAATTTGTGGCCTAAAACAAGCAATAACCTCAAATATTTTTCACCCTTAAAGTGAAACATGTCATTTGCTGGCACCACACAGGTGCTTAACCTGCAGGCAAATAAAAAGGCGTGGAAGCCGTAACAAATACCAGGCAACGTATATGTATATATTTGCTGTCTTGTGCTTTCAACTCATAAATATAACCAAATAATTTGTTATTTAAAATGATAAAAATATAGAAAACAATATACGCAGATGAAAAAAAAAACTATTAAAAGCAGACTTGCAAATAACAATAACGAATAACAGGCAACAATACGGCTACCAGATTTGGCGATTTTTATTGCCGAATATAGCAAAATGATAATTCAACGATTTTATTTTCCTTAAAAATTACGATTTTTTCAAAAATTTTAAATTTCGTACATTTATTTAAAATACGCATTGTGCTTTGAGCGATTTCTTTGACGATTATTAATTTTTTTTATATGGGCTCTTATTATGAGCGTCGTTGTCGTATTTACTATAAGCCAATATAAAACACATTTTACTCTTCTCGTCACGACAACGACACTCATAATAAGACTATTTGCATTTCATCAGGATTTTGACGACTGTTGGAGAATTTTATCTGGCAGCCCTGAGCAACAACTATTATGTTAGAAGAAAAAAACAAATATAGAACTAAGCTTAATTACTAAATTTAGTATCAGAGCTAATTTACTGCCTAACAATTAGAATGTGTTTTTTGTTCTTTGTTTTTTGTTTAATGACAAAATAGTTACGACAGCCAACAAATCATAATTAAACAAGTGCAGGGGGCAAATTACGGCATTCGATTCGAATTGAAATTTCAAACAAAATTCTATTCAAAGGTATTGGAATTTCGTTTGATATCGAGTGGCGCTGTTCTCTTCGCCATATGCAAATGAAGGGGCAGGCAAATGCTTGATGAGGGGAGGGCAAACATAATGGCTCGTCAACTAACTCATTAGTTTTAAATTAGATACATATATAATTACTTATTTAAGTAACTAACTATTTAAGTAAATAGAAAAAAATGTATTATTAGAGACACACACTCGAATTGTGATTTTTTTATGGGTTCAGAGAATTTGGAAAATTTTAAAAATTTTCTCATGTTGCATAATACTCCCGCCGCTAACTTTGATTATTTAAATATATTCCTTTTTTGTGTTCCCTCTTGTGTAATTTTCTTGCCATTCAACGTAAACTTTCGCCACCGCCAAATGAAAATGGATCATCAACATGGTAGATGTATTTCATGTTACAACGAAATGCTCTAAGGATTTTTGCTATATTTACATACATTATAAAAATCGTTGCTGTGTTGTAATCGCAATTCACAAAACTCCTAACGAAAAATAAAAAGACCAACGTATTTAAAAGAAAGCAAACAAATAAAGGGCTTTCCAATTGAGACATAACAAATTGCGTACTCTATTGTGAATGCTCCATTAAATCTGCTGTCAGTTAACTGTGAATGACAAAATAATCATACACGTAAACTACATGAAGAAATAACGTTTACAAATAAATATTATGTAGTTACGAAATTCTCAGTCCGCGGTAGAAACTTTAAGATCAATTATTGGCCGTCTTACCCGATAAAACCTAGTTTCCACATACCCCGTAATCGGTGTCGAACAAAAATTTGCTCCTGATCTCGGTGACGAAAATTGGTAACGTAACGGCGCCGGTCAGCAACGAATACCTATACATTTGGCGACGGAACGAAAAAAACATCGCCTGTGTTGTCTTCGTTGGTGTAGCAACGAAGTGCCACATTTCGACTTGTGATTTCATGTGCCGCAACGCTACAAACTGAAACAAAACCGGTTGAGAAATATAACAATGGCGAACAGCCAAATATTTAAGTTTATATTTTCGGAAACGCGACTTAAATTGTGCGTTCTATAATGGATAAATTTGAGTCCACTTTCACACTACTAGCTGTTGCCGTGTCCGTCTCTTGGGCCGTTTCACTCGAAGCTATATAGCAACCATTAGTTTATCGTCTCAAAATTACTCAAATAAGTCGACTGCGCACTTTCTCAGGAATTAACTGCTTGTTCATGGAAGACGAGTTCGGCTATTTATATTGAAAACAAGAATAAAAAAAACTCTAATTATTTTTGTTTTAAATATAAATAGACGAAAGATTATTACCATTCGGCGTCTACAAGCAGGCAGTAAGTATCTTTCGAAGGCCTTATATTCTTACAAGATCAGATTGACTCAAGAAGACGATACCGCAGGAGTTCCCTCAAGAAATAGTCAGTTCAAATTGCCGTCTCGTTCAAGAGATTTTATAACATTGGACTTTTTTTTATGAGTCCTGCAACTTTAGACAAGATCGCCGACGACAACCAAGGCAACAATTTCAACGTTCCGTTCGAAATGTGTGCGGGACTGGAAGAAAATTGGTTGCCTGAAATCAATCGCTTTAAACGGGTTCATAATGCTCATGGTCAAATGAAATAGAAATTCATTATTAGAATGTAATATCTACACTACGCATAGAATAAATTTGAACTCAGTATCTCAACTACTCCGTATTTTAATAATAAAATGCAATTGTCATGTCCTTAATGGAAAACCCGATATGTAATACACACGACTATCTTCCATAAACATTTAAATAAATATATTTCATTCCCGTTTCAAATCCCTTAAGGTTTGCACGAAAAATTAAAACATAAATAAAAAAAATTACTTCATCAAATGACCCTGAATTCAGAAATGTACTGTCTATTAGAGACATCAAAAGCAAGCAAATATAAAACGACTTGAATTGAAAAGAAAAACAAAGCGCAAAACGAAAAACGAAAAACGCAATTTTCTCTCACACAAAACCCACTATAAAAATGACAAAATCTTTACCGAGAAAGAAAACGAAAATATATACATATATATCTTTTTTAAATATTTACCCGGATAGCATGAGTATAGTACAGTACGATTGTTATTTGAGAGTTCTTCAAAATCGAATGAGAATTTCTAAAGTGTCTAAATATGGGCCCATATCTCAACACAATCACATGGCATTCGATCCTATAAATCAGATTGAGAATTTTAAATTGGCGATTATGAATGGTATCAGATAATCAAGAATCAGAAACTATTGATGGTCTTGGCATGAAAATTCGGAATGACGTTCATTGGAACAACTCGAAAGTCTCAAAAGAAACATATTTATAGAGGAAAGTAGCTTTCTGCGTTACCCTACAAATAGGTGAACCATCAAGTAGGACTGTCCTGAGACAATGGAAGGAAATCTCTTTGCTGTAAAATTAATTTATTACTGGTGTTATGGGAGCTGCTAACCTAAGGCTGCCTTCCTAAAAAAAACGGGCTCTACTCAGAGGCGTGTTCGAACAGTCTACGTTTTAACCCTAGATAATGCATGCATAATGGTGCATGTCCTCTGAGTTAAAGCTGTTGAAACTTAATTCGTACCTAGGCGTGATAAAGAGGTATTCCATTTACTGAGATGCTCCAAACTTGAACACTCGAGAGCTGCTAAAAAGCTGAAGGGTGGTTGGTGGTTTTTTTTTTTTATCTGGGACCAGCACTCAGGAGATGACTCCTACACATGCGAAGCATTGTGCTGGAACTATAGGAAAGGGATAGTAGGAGAAACGACAGGAGGTGAAGCTTAATTAATTAATTTAACGCTCTGCTTTCGCACGTTCTTTGTTTTGTTTATACTCGTAGCAGTGCTGAAGCTTCGGTTTAGTAGCCATTTTTATTATTATTTTACTTCGACGGTGCTACACAATACGGACGAAGGAGGGCGTTCTGATGCGATTGTGGATTGCTATTTGCTAAAGCCGGTATTGTTCAGTGACCAGTGACTATGCCTTCGCTACTGAAAGCTTCCGACAACAACTGACGCACAAAGACACACTAATGTACATCAGAAAAATACAAGATGATAGTTTTAGTCTGAAAGTGGAGTTGAACCCAGGTCTGTTTTTGGTTGTGTAGTCAACGTGCAGACTAACATCCATCGTGCCATCGCCACCCTAGTGTTAGGCGGATAATCTCTCTATGTATGTATGTATGTAGTTGAAAATTTTCATAGTTAGCACTGCATATTGAGATGCAGTAGTAACTTTAGAAGTGCTCATATGGACGGTGGGTGGTATAAACTGCAGTTTACCCGATGTTAAGAAACACCGTGAGGTTGGGCCGTCATGACAGGTACCCATGTATCGTATGTATATCTAAGATACACTTTGCACCATATTATTAAAGCAAGATGTAGCTTCTATAATTACAACGGTTGCAACACCTTTGCAAACCCAGTTAAGCTTTTTAAAAAAAAAAACATGTTTTTCAATAAACAAAATACAGTCGAACTTCTCTATAGCGAACTTCTCTATAACGAAATCTTCTCTATAACAAATAAAATTCGTGAACACAACATTTTTGTGAGTATTTTCATACATTTTGATCTCCCTATAACGAACTTCCCTATAGCGAAGTTCTCTCTGTAACGTACAATTTTTTAAGACGTAAATAGAATTTTTCACACTAAATAATCTCTCTATTGCGAAGTTTTTAGCAATCGATTTTTTGCATCAATTTAGTCACATATGTATATATTAATAAAAAAAAATTAATGTGTAAATGTAAAAACATTTTTTTTTGTCTTAATAAATACATTTTCTACATAAAAAAAATGTAGTAAAAATTTTCTGCAGTTTCTCTATAACGAATTTTCTCTATAACGTAGAAATTTGACAGTTCCCAACTGCTACGTTATAGAGAAGTTCGACTGTATAGCCTAATTTCACTAGGAGAGAAAATTTTTAATAAAGAACATTCCAATGGAAAGAAAAAATATACTGATTTATTTTTTAATTCTTCTAGTTTTTTGACCACTGTAACCATGTTAAGCTGCAGGTCCTTTTGATTTATGTAATAATTATTTTTGTTCGATATTTCGCAACTTCTTTGTGTAGCTTCTTCAGGAAAATTGTTTTTTGTTTATAACGAAAAAATATTTTTCTTTTTAAATTCACAATAAAGAAATAGTTTTTGTGAATTAAAATTCCAACATATTCTACAATTTCAAAATAATAAAATATTTATAAAATATACTAGATCGCCGTCCCGTCTTCGCACGGAATCTGTTTACTAATTAGAAAAAAAATAAATTTGCTGTTTTTAGCTGACCCGGCAAACGTTTCTTTGCCATGTATATTATTTCTAGGAAACATCTTTTTAGTTCAATAAAAATAACTATCTACTATAAGTGTGCGGAGATTTACTTATAATCGAAAGCGTTGTAGACAATGGAAGTATGCTTTATTTAGGTTAATAAATTAATCTTTATCAAAGTAACAAATATATCTTAAATTACGATTCTCGATAGCTATCTAAACATTAAAAATAATTATTAATATTTTTACTATCAATCGTTCTCATTCCCTTAGGGTCCGTCGCCATATTGCATTTAGGTTGATGATAAACTTTTCAAAATCTCCTCAGCACACCCTTTCATTTGATACCCATATTGCAAAAAAGGAAAAAGTATGTAAAAAAAAGTGGGAGTAAAGTGGGCGTGGTTAATTTTAGGGGGATGAAAAATAGATGTTGTCCGATTCTCAGACCTACCCAATATGCACACAAAATTTCATGTGAATCGGTCAAGCCGTTTCGGAGGAGTTTAACTACAAACACCGCGACACGAGAATTTTCTATATTAGATATAAAATATAAATACTAATATTTATTTTTATTTTAAAATGTTACGTCTTTCTTTGGAATTTAAGTTTTTATTTGAAGAAATTAAAAATTTCTTACTACTCACCTTTTGAACATGCTTCGCCCTGAGATTGATACGAGCTTCCAGATAATGGGAATAATATCTGAAAGGTGAAGAAAAAACAATATAAAATAAATAAGAAAATTTGACGACGTTTCTTATTTCTGTATCACATAATAATAGAAGATGTTTGTCAAAAAGTGGTTGGAAAAGCTTATGCAGCTTAAAAATTGATTAGAAATATCCACAGCAGAGTTGAGAGGGACACTTATTGTTAAACCAATTTAAAAAGAAAAAACAATTTCCTTTACGTAACATAATATTTTAATATAATGGAAATTTGACGAGTTGATGGAAAAGTTTACTTTTGTGCTTGGATGCAGGCATTGGCATGGAAAGTACTAAACACTACTTAGGGAATATTTTGATCACTGACCGAAGTAAAATAAGGCTTTTTTTCAATTTTATTTAATAATTTTTTCCAAATAATTATGTATCGTAATTTTAGTTTTGTTATTTCGTTAACATTTTTATTCAGTTTAAATTATTAAATAAACTGTTCGGAATAATATAAAACACCTTTCGTCTGCATTGATTTAAATTTTAGAAAAAAAAACAGCAACTAACAGTCGTTTATTTATTTCTAACACGCAGAAAACCACATCAAAACAAACATGGTGTTATTTTTTCAGTCACCTCCCCAACTACAACTCACGCTCATGCACACATATGTATGTACTTGGCATATGTACATATGTATGTACATGCATAAGTATATATACACGCTTTCTACGTGAATTATTGATAAGCTATAAAATATGAAGAAAGCAAAAAATACACACTTGACAAAAGTAGCATAACGAAATAAATTTGTCAAAACAATAAAGAAAGAGAAACAGAAACAAAAAAAATATATATAGAATTTTTTCAATGCCAATCATAAACACAAACTGACACGCATTTATATGTACTTGGGAAAAGTGTGAAAAAAGCATGTTTGTACATGTTCATTGTTATGCAAACATTAAGCACGCATTTAAAAAATTACTCATACGTACAACATGCAAAACACAATCAAATAAATACCAAAGATAAGCCATAAAGTATGCAGTGACTATTTACTTTATTACGTTCGGCTCATGCTTCCTGCCTTGCACAAATGCCAGGAGAAAAACTTAAACGGGAGCATGAGAAATTTTCTCAACCTGGCTTCTATACAGTAATATTTATGTACAACAGCCTTGAAAATGCATTTAAAAATATATATAAAAAATAATAAATAATGGCAGTGAGAGACGGAGATGCGGAAGAGGGAGTAAACAGTATGAGTGTGTTTGTATTATATATTTTTACGAGTGTGAATATGTCATGTACATACATATATATATATTAGCGTATTTATTATTTTCTTTTTTTTTATTAAAATGTTACCTTTTCCATAGCTGCACAGTCTCCAAATATTTAAGTTTTGTTGTTGACAGGGACCTGCTTGTTTGAAATTACAGTGTATTACATTCTTTGTAGTGAGTTTCGTTAACATGCGTGTTGTGTATCTTAAAAGTGAGGAAAAGTACACGGCCCCCAGAGACATGGCGCCATAATTACTGCTCTAGTCATAGTCATCTCGCCGTTTCTTTTTAGTGTAGTCTCCATTTATTTATAAAGTATAGCCTAAATTTAATCATAGTTCAGGCTTAAACTACAGGTATGCAAACAAAGCATTAACCTATTTACGGTTCCTCCACAATCGTTTGATTCCATAATTAAAGAAAACTTGTTTCGAATAAATATTTTGAAACATCTTTTCCCTTTTCCTCCTTTCCAAATAAATCTGCGGCTCCAATTAAAATGAAAATGTACATTTCTCTTTCTCTCGAATAAAATGAAAATGAAAATTGCTTCAAGAAGAACAAAAGTTATTCACACTGACACAAAAATGTCTTGAGTTCATTTAAGTTCATACTGCTGATTGAGGCTGAAAATTGTTTTCGCCATCAGCACTCTGAATGAGAAAAAAAATATCTAAAGGACAGTTGTCAATAACAACAACAACAACAAATAAAAGGACCATAATAAAAACATTCCACGAGTCAATAAAAATTGTATGACTTTTAAATTCCAACAAGAAGAAAATAATCCTTTTTTACGTTTCGTTTATTTATTTTATTACTGTTTTTTTTTTATTTAAGAAGTACCAATTGGAAGCTTTCAGTGTATAATTTTTTTGTTTAATAAGAAGTTTCGGATAAAAATTTCTTGAACTTATTAAAATTTGTTTTCGCTTTTTTTTGTCGGGAATGAGATTTTCTTAAATTGTTTTCTGTGCGGTGGAAGAAATCTGTGCTCTACCCAAATTTAACGTTTACAAATTTAATATTTTACAATTGAAATATTTTAAAGAATTAGCGAATATATTCAACGTTAGCGAAAATTAATTACGATTATTTATCTATGTTTGTTATATGGTTTAGCTGGTCTAGAAAAAGTTTTAGAAAAATTTAATAGATTTAAAATAAAATAATAAAAATGTTTGTTGTATAAAGAAATTTTTTAAAGAAGCTATTTGATTAGTTTTGTTTGTATATTTCGTAATTCTCAAATATTTTTTGGGAGTTCCTGTATAAACACGTAACATTGATTAGCTTTATTGAAGAATTTGGTTAAAGGTCTACTGAAGATTTTTCTTTATGCCGCATATAGAACAGCTGAACAATATAACAAACATAGAAAAATAATCGAATATACAAAATACTTTAAAAAAAAAAGAATCTATAAAATTTTCCAACACCTAAAATTATACTGGAAATTTAATATATTTTCTCATCCTTAAAATGGTCAAAATTTTACATCTGAAATTTCTGGCTTTAAAATACCTTTACATCCCATTCAGATCAACTGGCAGTAGCAAAAATATTTTAAGCCAATAATGTTTACAAAAACCTTTAATTTAGAATTGTTTCCAGTGACAAAAAGACATGAGCTGGCTCTAAAAATATATCGAGCATAGCAAATATTTTCTAAAATATTAAATAAAACAGAATGACAAATACATATTTTAAAGCACAATACTTTGAATACTTTAATATTAATTCCTAATTATATTTGCTTGAAGAATTTTCTGCTTATAACTTGGGGTGCGTACATATGTCTTTAAACTACCAATAAACATGTAATATCATTATTGAACTCTTATGGAGCTTTGGAATAGGGGAGCGAAGTGTTTATTATTTGCCGGCCTTTAACATAATAAAACGACCGACCCTTGTTGAACTTTTCCTTGCCCTTTCTGATTATAATTGATTGACAAGTGAGGTAGCAATATTATCATAAATTTTTCATGCACATGTTTCCTTTCCTTCTTTGTTATTTATGCGCAGAGAATAATTCAAGAAAAGTAAGGAAAATTCATAAATTTCCAGTGTGACATAAATACAATAGCAGAAATATTTTAAGGCATAAATCTCATATATTTGCATATTTTATCTTTTAGAAGTAGATACAGTTCGAATAATAAGCAAAAATGTACAAAAAGATTGAAATATATTAAAGTAAAATTTCCAGCTATCTTAAAAGTATACAACAAATTTCTTTAATTAAGTGAGCCTATCAATATGCAAGAAATTCCTCCTTCGCTATTGCGTCATAAATTTCATGGTTTAATATAATTTTCGATTAAAAAAGAATGCTCCAGTAGATATATTAGCTTATTTTGATTACATTATCATCTATTCTATTTATGATTTGTTGTTAGAAGTCTCTATATGTTGATACAAAATTTAATTTTATTATTTGAAATTTACTAAAGTATTCGAATAGTAAATTAAAAGATTATAAAATATTATAAATACTTATAAAAATAAATTTTTAACAAACATTTGAATTATAGCGGTAGTGGATGTCATTTAAATTTGTTTCGAAAATACCCTTCCTTCTGCTGATATTTATTATAGTTCAAAAATTTTATATCTGATTCCAAAAAAAAAAAAATAACCGAATGAATTTAAACCTGGTTATGATCCTTCAAGCCAACTAGAGAATTGAGAACCACAGATGTGTCCTCATCGATTAGAACTATATTTTTGCTTTTACCTCTTTTAAAGCATTCCACTTCAAGGAATGTACGATATTTAATTTAAACGAAAAAACAAGTAGGCCGATTTTAAATACTCACACGATATAAGAAAATCTTATTTCTCATCTCCTGGCGAAGGCTCTTATATTCAACTTTATCAGCATATAAATAGAACCACTAAATACTGTCTACTTTGGTTTGTTGTGAATTTAGAACAAGTTTAGCACAAACTCAAGCACTACTCAAGTATGTACTAAACGTGTGCGCAAGACGCTTAAAACTGTACAGTTTTGCATATTTTTCGAATATTGATTTTAGTAGTATTGGTAATTGAGTGTAAAGCAAACATAGAGAACAAAGAAACAGATATGCAGAAAAAACCATTGTACAACAGTTGAATAGACAGTACAGTGTACAATGAAAATACTGTAAACTTCACAGTGCACCATAGTTCATTTCACAAGCACTTTATAAAAAGAAAAAAAAATTATTTTTTTAACGCAATTTTAATTCAAATTAAAAGTTGTGCGATGGGCAAAAAACAAACTTTTTAAATTTACACCCTCGCCGTATTTTTCGCCAACAGATATAAAAAATTTGATAATATTTAGAAGTCTAGTGTCTTCAACTATTTTAAACAGGCGACAATTTTGCACAGTCCATTTTGTAAATAATCGAGCACTCCCCATTTTTTTGTCGCCGGCGTCTGCTTCCATTGTTGCATCCTTAAAATCGGTTCGTAATTTCTTTATAGCACTTGCGTTTCACTAGGTTCGAGATACTGTTTTTGTTATATTTATAAATATTTTTGCATATTTTGCATGATACCATATTAGGAACAATGTTTGCGTATTCATCTTGTATTTTGTGAAATATCCCCCAAATCTTGCTTTTTCCATTGAAAACAACAACTTTAAACTCCCCGGTATTAATTCTTTCTCTGACGGTAGTATTATATAGAGTTTCCGTTCGATAATTCTCTACTAATTCTCATTGATTCCTATTGGAGTTAAAAATTAAAAAAGGGAAATATAAAATTAAAAAAAAATATTACATATCGCAATTCTGCTACAATAGTGTATTAACTTGAATTTTTTTTTTATTTTGACTTTTTGGGAAACTTAACATTTCGTATTTACAATGTAAACATTTACTGTAGTTTTGCCGACTCTTTTTAAAAAAAAATATCATTTTAATTTTGTCTTCCATATATGTACATGAGTATGAATTTACATTTAAATTACTATTGTTGTACAAGTGCGATATATTAATTTCATAAAATAAGAATTGATAATAAAGTGCCTTACATCTATCTCCATGATAAAAGCTATCATTTTTGTCGCAAAATTCCAAAAGAAATTCTAAATTTTAGAATAGCATTGCACACACAAAATTCTATTTCATTTCAGTTGACACTATTGTCGATTGAAATGCAGTACTGAAATTCGCTTCGACACAACAATAAATAATGCCGTTACTGGGCAGATATATATATAATGTATATATATATATAATATATATATAATGTTGTTGTGTGCTTTTGATAAAAGGGAACAGCAATTTTAGTGTTCTCATAAAATCACGAGCAATAAAAAAGAGAACACTTCAATACTGTACATTATGAACCTTAAAGAAGCAAAATGTTTTGTGCTCGCCTTTGGTATGTACATACGTACATACCCTGCAAAAAAACTGCATGCGTTCAATATGAATTCGTATTTTCATGACTTCTTATGCACTGCTTTATTTGAAGTTTTAATTTTAATGCCATCTTAAATTTCATTAAGATTATCACTTTTGGACTTACGGCAAACGAATTCAAGTCTGCTAATTAATTCATATGAACAACTGGGCAGTTGTCATTGAATTTTGGAACTTCGAACATGATAAAACGTAACCAAATCATGGAACATTCATGGGTTCTAAGCACTCATTTAAATTACGAGTTCTTTTATTAAATGTGACAACGTAATCGCCAATGACACCGCTGTGTTGAAATCATGCGTTCTGCGGTTAAATCGAACCAGTTCATTTGCAATAGAACCCATGCATTAAATATTTTTTGGCATGTCTTTTTATGCTGCGTATGTTTATATACAGGGTGTCTGGTAGCAGATTTATATTTTCAAACTTAAAACACGTAATAATTGATAAAAAGTTTTATTAATAGCATTGAACGATAAAATGGAAATGCGGATTTTATTTTTTAAGGAGTATGTCATCCAGATCCTTCTTGAAAATTTCATGAATAATCGCTCTTGGAAGTCCCAGTGGGGCTGCTCTTTTCTGTATTGAAAGTCGCGGATTTTCACGTAAACTGCTTTCAACCAGTTCAATGTTTTCGGGAGTCCTTGAAGATCGACTGGGACCTGGCCGTGGGGCATTCTTAGCCGAAGCAGTTGCGCGGAATCTCTGCACCCACGAATGAATTAAATTTACACTCCGTCCATCACTTATACGCCGAATACATGACTTTGATCAAAATTGACGACGAGCAATTACGTAAGAATCATTACTCAAAAAAAAAGTATCCACAGAGAACGCGCGATGCTCACTCGACCACTGCGACATCGTGACTGACATTTCCGCATAATCGATAATTCCAACGGCGCCACCCTCCCTCCGCAACGATTATTATTTTTGAAATAATCGTATGTAAAAATATAAATTTGCCACCAGATAACCTGTATGTAAATATACTCAGCCCCTCAAGGTACGCACTTTATTTTTATTGTTTATTTTTAACCACTAGTTTTTTTTCGTTGTATATGTACTTTAAAACTTAATTGAAAATGTTTTAAAATCCCACTTTCTGATTGTTTTGAAAACGGCTCTCATGTCGTACCGAAGTTTTTGTTTATTTCTGCTTTATTTATTTTTCAACCAGAAATCCAAGAAGTCTTAAAATGTATTTTCTTTTCAAAATTTCAACAATGTGCCAATATTTATTTTCACTTTTATTTGCTAAAAATAACTGAAGTATTTTTCACTTAGGCGTACAATGGAAATCCACTTGTAGAAGGCAAATTTGTTTTCTTCTTTTTTTTCAGATTATAAAAATACACAAAACTATGAAAGCAACAAAATAATATCAAAGAGCAGGCACACCAGGACTTAACAAGACACAAGCAGCATCAATACCCCTAATCTTCTAGAGCAGAGATTTATAATTTTAAACAGACGTTATGGCTGCCATGAATGATAAGCAATATTTATGGCTAAAGCAAATGGAAGAATATTTACTATGCGTCATTGAACCCAATTTTTCTATATTTATGGCCAAATTTAAAATAAGCCAGTATGTAGTTCGTTTGTGTCGTGTCAGATAACACTGACGATGGCAAGAAAATTAAAATATTCTCCAAAATAGATTTATTTGCTAACAATATTTCTATAGAAAATCTAGTCTTAGAACATATGAATTAAAAAAAAATAGTTAACTTTTCTATAATTAACTTTTGTCTGCACCACCAGCACTTTCATGTCTATTTTTGTTATATTTTAAAAATTAATTCCATATTCCAACGAACGATCAGCGTATGATGTTAAATCGACCAGGTATCTATTACTATAGAGAACTGTTGTTCAAAATAATCCAGAATAGGATTATCCACTTAATACCACTTGCTAAAATTGAAAACACAGAATAGAAATTAACAAGTTCAGTAAATATCACATTTCTCCTCAATTCAATTCCGTAAAGACAATCATGAATAATACAGGTGTATATAACACTGCCAGAACAAACAAATTTCATTTCCAAGTCTTCAATTCTCAAGAATTATATTTCTGGCACTAAACAAGATTTGTTTGTTGTTGCTCAATATGGAAAACTTTAAAATGCTTCTTGCAAATATTTGTATCAAAAAGAGAACGAACAAAAAAATTCCATACTTTAACACTGAACTAGTTTCAGTATTTATTTACATCTTCAGCCTTCTCCACTAAAAAAAAAAAACTAAAGACTTTGTGCGCCAAACTTTATAAAGAAAAACTACTCGGGATGAAATAAATTAAGTAAAAAATAAAAAATAAAGAATGCAAATGATATGGCAAAATCTTGTGAACGCCATAACGAGGCATTGAGTTTCATAAATAAATTACAAGTCGATGAAAGAAAAATAATTTTCTAATCAAAAGAAATATCAAGTTACAATACGGCAAAAACATCCTGATAAGAAAAGACAAGCAACCAATTAAATAAAAAAAAATATCAAATGATATAGAAAAGCTTACTTATTTATATGCAAAACATAAGAAATGGTACTGTCTCTGATGTCTAAAGTAAATGTTGTGGGCATACAGTAATTATGATAGCCTGACACAAATGTGAATAGAATATGAGCTCACCATGACTATATCAACTAAGGGAGTCTAGGCTGTGATTAGACTAGTCTAGTGATAGTCATAGTCCAGTCATAGCTGTCATAGTCTAGTCGAGTCATAGTCACATTCTATCTAGTCACAGTCTATCTAGTCACAGTCTATCTAGTCATAGTCTGTATAGACATAGTTTGTCCACTCATAATGTAGTAAAAGTCATAGTCTAGTCATTGTCCTGTCATAGTCATACTCTGTCCAGTCATAGTCTGTCCAATCATTGTTTGTGTAGTCACAATCTGTCTAATCATACTCTGTCTAGTCGTAGTCTCTCTAGTCATAGTCATAGTCTAGTCATTGTCCACTCATAGTCATAGTCTGTCTAGTCATAGTCTGTCTAGTCACAGTCTGTCTAATCATACTCTGTCTAGTCTTAGTCTGTCTAGTCACAGTTTGTTTTATCATACTCTGTCTAGTCATATTCTCGTCATAGTCTAGTCTATCTAGTCATTGTCTGTATAGTCTTAGTATAGTAATAGTCTAGTGATAGTCTAGTCATTGTCCAGTCATAGTCACACTCTATTTAGTCATAGTCTCCCTAGTTATAGTCTGTCTAGTCATAGTCTAGCAATATTCTATTCATTGTCATAGACTAGTAATAGTCTGTCCAGTCATAGTCTAGTCATATTCATAGTCAAACAACCTTTTAAGCAACCTTCTAAATTTTTTGTTAAAATTTTTATATATTCTCCCTTCTTTATTTTTATTGTAGAAGTGTGAAATATTCATTTTTAATTACTTTTATGCACCAAAAATTTCAATATAATTCTATTTATTTTGTATTTTTTTTTTTATGTTCTGCAGCTTTTTATTTTCAATTTAGTGAAAAAGTTTTTACTTTCTTTCTTTCCACTATCTTCTGCTACACAATGCAACACGTATATTTGTAGTTTTATTCTGTAAATTAGCATTATATTGGGAAGGTTTATTATTAGTTTGAACCAAAGCAATTTAAAATTGTTTTTTTTTTCCCGCAGTAATTTTAACGATAAGCATAATGGCAGGCGAAAGGATAACGGACAGCAATAATATATTTTCTAATTAAGAAATGTTCTTACTCCCACTGTGAAACGGTGGGAGAAAGAAAGGGTGTCCACTGGAAGAACTAAATTCAGAACTTTTGGTATTTTTAGAAAACTCTTTTCAAAGTTAACCCGTCCTTTATAGTCTGTCAAAATGTGTAAGACTTGAAGAATGTTTGAAGTATTTCTTTTTTTTCAAGTTTGAAATTTTCAAATGTATATCCCGTCGATTTCCCTCAATGTACATAAAAACGAGCTCATAATTTATTTTCACAACTGCTTGTTTAATATTTTAAATTAATGCCAGTGGCAATATTGTTAGGCAACAACTAACAACATGAGCAACACCAACAAACTAACAACCATCAGCTACGGTAATGTTTTAGTTTCTTTTCCGGTTTCCCAGCTCGTATATTCATTACGACCTCCAACCCATCGTTTGCAACGACCTTCTTTCAAAAACTAAAATTAAAAATAAAAAAACCCGAAGCAAATAGAAAATGTTTATGTACGAAAATTTTACGTGTTCACAGTTTTGAATGCTGCACTATGGGTTAGATAAGCACCATGAAACAAATGTACGGTTTAATAAATCCGATATATACAACACAAGGCCGCATATTTGTACTCTTTTGTGTTTTCATTTATTGTGTTGCAAAAAGCAATATTCAGGATTCATACAAAACTGTGAAAAAATTGTGGAATGGGAAAATCAATATTTAAAGCATCCTTCAATTTGGGAAATATCGATGATAAAATAAATAAAATTGAATATATTTGTAATATTGTGTGGAAATTAAAAATAGATTCCAACGTGATTGGAAATTAATTGCGATTAATTGAAAACCGATCGCAAATTAAAACATATTTATAAATAAAAATATTTTAAGTGACAAAATATTAAAAACATTTGTATTCGAAGAAAAACAAATAAAACTTAAAAACCGTTTCAAGTTTCTAATCGAAAATTGTATTTTAAAAATTGTGGAAATTAATTGCGATTAATTGAACACCGATCGTAAATTAAAAAAAAATTAAAAACTGAAAAATTCTTAAAAATTTTAAGTGACAAAATATTAAAAACATTTGTATTCGAAGAAAAACAAATGAATTTAAAAAAGTTTCCAGTTTCTAATCGAATATTTTATCTAAAAAATTTTGGAAAAGCATGCTTTTCGGGGCTGCAAAAATAAATATAAATCTGAAGAAGCCTGATTACGAGGGAAAGCTGCTCGAATTTTACGAAGTGATACAGTAAAATTTTCACCTTTTTGATAGTAATATTTCAGAATTAAAATTCTTTGTTCAAGAGTGTAACGTTCCATAATTAAAATTTCCCAACTTTTTACCAAATAAATGTGAAAGGATGACAACTCAATTCTTGATATTTCATCATTTGAGAGCCAATTTACTTCCTAGCCTCAAATTTGCCCACCCTTTACAAATAATCTTACTTGCAGGCAAAAATTTAAATCATTCTGATTGGAATGCATGACAAGCGTGATAATAAAGAATTGAAATGTTCAGCAATTACAATGCAAAACATTCTGTTACTGTTAACACAGCAGTTGTACGATTATTTAATTACATGCTTTTCGTTTCACAAATAATAAATTAATTACTACTCCAGTTCCAAAAGGATATTAAATTTTATTGCTGAACTCTAAGCAAATATTTTCCATCCCTTACGAATTCAACAGTCCATAGTGCTTTAAGAACATAAGCAACCACAACTGCCAAACTTAAAATGCGTTCTTTCTGTTTTTAATTTCATCGTTATTTTGCGTAAACATGCAAAAATTACACAATGCTAATACAGCCGTGACACAAAAGTGCCACAACTCCCACAATAATGAATAGAGTAAACTACGCACGTTTGAGTAGGCACATTTATTCACAGCTTTACATGCATGAGAATAAACATTTGTATACGCGCTACACCTACAACTTCCTGGATTATGATGTGCTTTGTATGCAGTCATATACTAATGTAGTTGTAAGTACAATTTCATTGCTACATGGCAGTCAACTAAGCAAGTGATTGCCTTTTAGGGAAAATCTAATTCTTCCGAGCCTTGAAACTAACTACACATTGTCAAGTAATAAGTTTTCATAAGTTAAAAAGTAATTAAACTCTTAAACTGAAGGCGGCAATAAATGAATTGGCAATCATTTTACAATAAGTCAAAGATAATGCAGACGTCTGCCGCAACAGAAGAGCATTTGCAAGAAGTTTTGATTGGAAAACGACGTATTTAAAGGAAATTTTTAAAATGCCTCATTCATTTCCCTTTAAATAATTTTGTTCGTATTAATTCTTGCAGAAGTATGTATCGTATTCATACTGTTGCTAACCACAAGAGTACTTTGCATATCTCACATGAAGACATGCAATCGTTGAGTTCTTTTCTTTCTGTCTGTAAAATACACAATTTAGCAATTTAAGCAAATGAATGATGAAATGAATAACTGAACTGAATAAAGTAAATGAAAATGACTCCTGAGTCACGCTAACCCAACATGATTGTTTAGTTTAAATATTGTATGAAAATATTTCTCATTTATAATTTTTCATCAGAAGTACGTAGCTGGACTTTGACTAGGCTATAACTAGACTATGACTAAGACCTAAGATTAAGACAAGACTAGACTAAGACTAAGGCTAGACTAAGACCAGACTAAGACTAGACTAAGACTAGACTAAGACTAGACTAAGACTAGACTAAGAATAGTCTAAGACCAAACTAAGACTAGACTAAGACTAGACTAAGACTAGACTAAGACTAGACTAAGCCTAGACTAAGACTAGACTAAGACTAGACGAATACTAGACTTAGACTAGTCTAAGACTAGACTAAGATTAGACTAAGACTAGACTAATACTAGACTAAGACTAGGCTAAGACTAGACTATGACCAGACCTGCTTGACATCAGAGGCGCTTCAATACTGCCATAAAAACAAAGAACGTGCAAAAGCAGAGTTATAAGTAGTGAAGCTTCACCTCCTGTCACTACTCCTCCTATCCCTTTCTTATAGTTGCAGCAAAATGCACGCATATGTAGAGGTTATCTCCTGAGGGCTGGTCCGAGACAAAACAAATTTATAGTTTATAGAAAATTTCCTGAGAATTATCAAGAAGGACTCTCTGATATTTGTGTGGATTGGTATCAGCTGCAGCCGCTACTGTTTAGTGACCAGTGATTATGCCTTCGCCCCTGAAACCTTCCAGAAACAAGTGATACAAACACACACTACTGAAGGTGAGAAAAAATGCGAATTGTCTTAATGACTTAATCCGACACTGGGCACGAACACAGGACCTTTTGTTTTCTAATCTACGTCACAGCTACATCAGTCATCGCCACCCCCACAAGCACTCGCCTAATGAAGGCAAAAAAATTATGTTCTATATTTTATTGCAGTCCATTTTGTTTTAAGGTTGATGACTCTTACAGCTTAAACAATGAAGAATACTTCATTTATTATACCTGCGTTGTTGTAGACATTTTGGGCTATAAAATATCCAAATTTTTATACACTCTAACCTTTGGCACCGCGGACATTTGTTGCATGTTGCTGCTTTTTAAGGAGTTAAAGTCTGTCATTAGCGATACTATAAAATATTTAATGGTTCTAATGACTTCTTAGCATGACAAGGGAAGTTGGCATTTTATATCCAGCACAAGTGAACGGTGTCTACTGTCTACATATTAACATTAAAACTGTTGCGATATTTTTAAACAGAAGAAAATTTTATAAATTCTATTTAAAGGAAGTTGCTTCTTTTATTTATTTATTTATTTAATTTTAGATTGGTGTTGGTTGTTCTTTAGTTCTAGCTCTTTCTTTTTACATGACTATAAAATTTGGTTGTTTTCTTTTTTTTTTCTATGTCGCTTTAAAAAAAATTGCATTTAGCAAATAAAAAATATTGTAATTGCAGTAATTCCTTGCGGTTAACAGTATATCATGACTAAAGAAAAATTCAGCGGCCTAATTGTAGGCAATTATTGAGTTTTATTTGAATGCGTATAAATTAAAAATAATTTTATGCCAGCTAATTAAAATCCCCTATAATTACTTATTTCAAATAACAACATTATTTTAATGAGCAGAGAAAATACTAAATTATTATTTTGAATAATTTCTTCTCGTTTTCTATTTTAGGTAAGTTGATGTCCCTACAACAACGAAAATGTAAAACTCATCGAATTATGCTTTTCATGTGGATCTATGTAAAATTAAGAGAGAACGTAAGCTAATTTAATTTCTAGAGTGTATTTAAATCGCATTAAATGTTTTTCATCCATGTAAAAGTAAAGTCATAGTATACTTTTAGGAGCCAACCAAGTAGAAATTTTCAAGCATATCATAATTTATTACACCATCAATAATTTCAATTTATAGACGGTACATAGAAATCTGTGCATTGTTATACCTTTTACAGATTTTTATTTAACATTATTGAATTTAGTATATCTTTTGGGAGCCACAAATCTCAATTGGAGGTGTTTTTAATATGCAAAATTATTCTTTATTAGAAAAGGTATATAAATATCTGTGGTGTTTTTCACTTCGTCGACATTTTATGCCTTTAATACCGTGCTGTATCACAGAAAACTAATAAAAAAAATATTTGTTTTTGGCTTGACCTGGCTGGGAATCGGAATTGGGTTCTTGTGGTTCAGAGCCAACACGCTAACTAGTCGCTTTCAACACTGCCACTTGCCGGTGGCTTGACTACCCTAACATAACCTCATATTTATACAACTATGCACCACAAATGTTATGTAGCAGCTAGTGAGATACATTTTATTAATTATTTTACGTCGCTGAAGATTCAATTAACGAGGAAGAAGGCCATCGCGATGGTCGTTGACCTGTTCATTGATACACAGAACAGAGAATTTTTTTTATGACTCGTAAAGAATTTCGATCCATGGCCTGTACATATCAACTACTTCTGCCAAACAGCACTATCAATTACTTGACTTGATTCCTCGATATTTTCTTGGTTTTTGTTTTACTATTTTCGATTTTTATTATTTCCAATCCCTGACAAGAAAATGTCTGCTCTTGACATTTTACATTTTTTATTCGTTTCCACTCTCAGACCACTTTTCACTTGTGAGTGTTGAAGCATTTTTAATTATTTTGCCGTTTTTGGGTTACTTAACTAAGTTTAAACGTGTTCATAAGAGTGTGTATGAGTGAGTGTAAAGTGTATGTCTTTGTTAGCTTCTGTACGAAAGAATACGCAATTACTCTTCAAATAAACACCAACACTACTCTGCCCGACTAGTGGTCCAAAACACAATTTTTTTTTTTTATATAAAAGCTCTCAAGCTGTCAGTAGCAAAAACCATTAATAAATCAACAAGTACCCAAGCAAGCACATTGCAAAGAGTAATAGAAATATGCTGGAAGGCAGTATTTCCCCAAGAGGGAAACGAAATTTTGAAAAAAGAAATAATAATGCAAACAGAAGACAATTGAAGATAAATCGAAGCTAAGATTTGCCAGGAATAAATTTTATCATGACTTGTAAGTGGAAACAGCGAACGGAATGAAAAACTTTTCGTGGAAATCCTGACTGACTCTGATAAATGGGTGGTGCTTGCAAGAAACGCAAAAAATTGTCAAGGATATATTGGAAACTTCTAACTATTGTATTTTAGATGGCTTAAAGCTTTTAAAGTAAATTAGGAGATCACTAACATGGCTGTGGGATGTGGTAATTGCAGCCCTTGGACAAGCACACGATGGATTTTGTAGTGGGAACGGGAGCGAGGAGTTTGATTTGGCTGTTGGAGTAAGGCAGAGGTAGATAGAGAGGCTAACAGCTCACATGAAAAAAATTAATGAGGAGATCAGTTGCAATGAATGACATACCTGGGTTCAGGGACTTTAGAGTCGCTGAGATTAATTTAGTACGACACCCACCTTCATTAGTGATACCTGATAGAAATCTTCAAATAGGATCTATAGCCGCCGTAAAGTCATCATCGATGGTTCTAAGATGGAAGTGAGCACGGACGATGGGATCAAAATTACGAATGTTACAGTTTGAGATCTAGAAGGTCAAGGGACTAGAAGCTGAGAATGTTAGTGAAGGTGAGGAGGTTGCTCTCGATGTTGACAGGCAACAGCCAAATTATAACGTTCGATTCGATCGAATACCCTGATTAGGGTCCTGATACGTGTATAGTGGATCTAGGCCTGGCTAGTTTATCCGCCCGGCCACCGCCGAGGATGTTGCCTTCTTCCAGAAGCCAGATGAGAGTAATGTCAGTCAGATGATATAACCTGAATAGTACATCTTTGCGCAAGCAGTGAAAAAAAATGCAGATTTTCCCACCAGAATTTCTTTCGCTCAGTATTCTCCGTGGCCAGTTTTTCAAGTGTATCTCCTGGAATACACCTCATCCATCTGGCAAATGATAAAATTGCTTTACGCCAAGCTCATTTGAGGCCATCGTATCGTAGATATCGTACATATTTCCTGTTAATAAAGGGTGGTTGAATTTTAAGGGCCGATGTTGATTTTGAATAAAACACAAATTATTTAAAAAATTATAGTAATTTCTTTTTATTATGATAATATTGGTATGGTTCAATTATGTATGGAATAAAATATCGGTGAAATGGCCGCCCCGCGGCTTCGGCGGCACACCTCCATCTGATGGGCCAAATTTTCGATTACGCTGAGGCATAATTGAGTTAATATGCCGAATTATCTTCTCCTTTAGCTGGCTTATCGACGTACACCTTTTCTTTCAAATAACCCCAAAGAAAAAAGTCGAACGGTGTCAAATCACATTATCTTGGCGTCCAATTGACATCGCCACCACGTGAGATAACACGGCCATTGAATTTGTCGCGCAAAAGAGCCATTGCTTCGTGAGCTGTGTGGCAAGTGGAACCGTTCTCTTGAAACCACATATCGTCTACATCCATATCTTCAAATTCGGGCCATAAAAAGTTCGTTATCATCTCACGATAGCAAACACCATTCACAGTAACTGCCTGACCGGCCTCATTTTGGAAAAGATACGGCCCGATGATGCCGCCAGCCCATAAACCGCACCAAACAGTCATTCCCTGTGGGTGCATCGGTTTTTCGACAATCACTCTTGGATTATCATTCGCCCAAATGCGGCAATTCTGCTTATTGATCAATCCACTGAGGTGAAAATGTGCCTCATCACTCATCACGAAGTGCACGATATGCATTTTGATTTGCACGCCCATTTTCATAATAAGCCTGAATAACTTTAACGCGTTGCTCGATTGTGTATCTTTCCATGGTTCAAATTGAGTTAGTCTAAAATTGAGAAATGTCAAATGAAATGCAAAAAAAAACTTGACGTTTAGGTGTGGTTCACATTCAACATCGGCCCTTAAAATTTAACCACCCTTTATATTGAAAACTAATAGTTACTGTTATTGTCACTTTTGTTTTTTTTTTTTTTTTTATCTTGGACCAGCACTCAGGAGATGACCCCTACACATGCGGTGCATTATGCTGGAACTAGAGGAAAAGGATAGTAGGAGGAGAAATGATACGAGGTGAAGCTTCACTATCTTACAACACTGTCTTTTTGCACGTTATTTGTTTTTATAGCAGTGTTGTAACATCTCTGATGTCAAGGAAACGTATTAAATTTTGAAGCTTCGTTTTTAGTAACCACTTTTAGTAATTATTTTACTTCGCCGATGCTACACAATACCGACGAAGGAGGGTGTTCTGAGGGTTTTGATTAATTTTATATATCTAGGAATTATTTTCATAAAAATAAATAAATACACCATATAGTGTACTACTTGACTTGCACAGTTTAGCATCTTGTAGCATAATGGTAGCATTACTGTAGCATGAGCAAAGTATATTTTTCAAGTAGCCGCAACTCTACAACCATATAACAATAACAAAAGCAACAGGCAACATTCTTGGAGAAACAGCAGCCTACAATAGCCAACAAAAAAGAAAGGAAATTCCATTTATGTATGTATTAATTGCATATGCAACGCTCTCTCAAAATAAACAAATGAGAAATGCTGTTATTTGCGCGCACTCTCGAAATAAGCAAATGTGTAATTATGAGATTGGCGCGCTTAAACTGTAAACAAATTTTGACATATACGGCGTGTCAAATAAAAACGAGTAAAAAAAAGTCACCTGATTAGTTGATTCTACTTGATCAATATTAAATATCCTTTGAGCATGAGTGATTACGGAAGCTACAAAGGATTTACTGATAGTTTGTAATACAACATAATTCTGAAATCAATTTTAAACGGCTTTTTTCTGGCGATGATCTTCGTTATCATGTCAAGCGTAGGTAATTTTCATTTTTGTTAATTCCTCATTAATCAGCTCGGAATAATGATAATTTTTTTCATCTTCTTTAAGCATCATAAGGCTGTAGTAACTTCGTTTTTATTATTGCTGGTAATGAACTACATATTCATGTCATAAATATTATACGCCTTATTGCCCAATTCACGACAAAAAAAAAGGTTATTAAGAGTTTCACATGAAAATATCTTTTAATTTCCTTTCTTCTTTTCTTCACAGTGGATATCAACATGGTTACCAGTGGATGTAGGTATTTAAACTTGTAATTCTCCTTTGAAATTATATTTTATTGTAGCGATAGATGTCTCCTTTAGGGTTGTTGAACATGTCCATTATAATGGAAATGTGTTATAAATTTTAAATAAGCTGTCTGCTGAAATACTTGTCACTCGCAATTATATGGCGAGAATTTTTAATACTTGATTTTCAGTGCATTTCGTGGTAATAGAAATATTTATATATATACATACATATGCATATAAAGGCTCTTCCAATAGAGACTTCCGAACTTTGACAGTTGATAATGGCCATTAGTTGAAGCTACATCTGTCAAATTAGTTGTCATTTATTCGGTCTGTGTTTGCCAAATCACCATAGACGGATATAGTATTCAACAACACGTACAAATAATAAAATTGTTTTATCAAAATTGGTGTTCTGCTCGTTCTGCACTTTTCGCCCATTTTATGGTCGCCTTAGTCGTCCTACCACGAGTACTATTCGCAATGTAGTGGATAAATTTGAGTCCACTGGTTCAGTGAACGATCGACCAGCAGCCGTACGTGGACGAAACGCAAGAACTGTCGAAAATATCGCCGCAGTCCGTGTGAGGAGAATCCGAGGCGTCGCACAGACGAGTATTTCACCCAAAAAGCTGGCCAAAAGGGCAAAACTGAATTTAGAGAAATCTTAAGAACTAAGTACGCAGCTCGATAGACAACAATATTTTACATTGTATTGTAAATTTTGAAGACTGAGACCCTGCTGAAGTCAGGAAAGTGAAGAAAATTATATGAGATTTAAATGTTTTTTTTCGGTTTCTAGATGTTTATTTTTTTGCGGCTAAACGAATAAAGGTTTAACAATGAATGTTTTTCGCTGAAATGTTTGATCAAAAGTTATTAAAGTTAAAAGCAGGTCCTCAAACTACAGCGGTCCTCAAAGTATCCATAACCCATTCCATCGGTCTAATTCAACCTGATATATGTATGTAAGTATGCCAGAGTCATGGAAAATTGTCATGTCGGATGCGCTCTACCCGGAAAAGCACACATAATGGCATGAATAGGCCTTTCAAATGAATAAAAAATTTCGATGATAACTCAGACGCACTTAGTTTTATTTAAAATTAAAGATAGGAAGCGCTTAATGAAAGACCCTAAGACAGAAATGCATATGTATTTATAAGGGCTGCAGCATCGCTTATTTCTTTAGGCCAACATTTAAGATATTCAAGCTCTTGCATGCAATCGCACTAAGAAGATATGACATTACATGTCGCAATAGATATGTTTATGTTTATGATGAAACTGTCGATGGGAAAGGATATGGGTAGATAAAAAAGTATAATCGGATGTCAAATAAGGCAGAAAAAAATACCCAGAAGAAGAGAAGGATTGAGACACATGGCAAAAATTTTTTTTTAACATAAAATTTTAAAAATAAATTGAGATAACTCTTTGCTTTTATACAAATTAAATATGAACTTAATAATATTAAAAATAAGTTTCTTATAATTCGAACAGGTATTATTATACATGCCAGTGCTGTTAATGTTTGACAAACTTCACTTTACAAAAAAAAAATTACGTATTTTGACAGAACACGCTTCAGTAAAATATATTATGGTCAATAAAAATATTAAAAACAAATTTAAACGCAACTTTGTAACTTCCCTTTCCTAATAAAATTTAAAAAACAAAAAAAAAAACGAGCTGATATTGGCCAACGAAGTTGTTTATTCATGAGGAAAAGCATTTCTATTGCGTCTTCTTCCCATTCATACAACGACAAAGAATTTTTCAATTCAAAACAAAAAGTAAATTAAAAGTTTTGCTGCCTTGTTTCCAACAGAAAAAACAAGTTGAAAACAACCAAAAATTTGAAATTTTAACTATTCTTAATTGGTATTTTAACTGCTTCGTTTGAACAAAAAAATGCTTTTTAATTTCAGTTGGAAATCATAAAATTGCTTTTGACACAAAAAAGTGTCAGCATTCAAAGTTTGTTTTCATTCCAATTTATTTAATTTCTTTCTCTTATTGTTGCTAAATTATTCGTTGCTGACCCTTTTTTCAAAACATCAGTAATATTTTGTTTCCACTCCCATTGACTCTTGGCGTCGCTGTTTCCGCCAAATGTTTTTCAAGGAACGCAGCTTTCAGCTTCAATTAACAAGATAAATTCCTTAAAGTTTCTGCGTCAGATATTGAACAAAAAAAGGAGTCATGGTTTTTATTCACTTTTAATTTTATAATTTGTCATGGCATCAAATGCGCTCAAGTTAAGAACAAAAAAAATTTTATTTCAAAAGTTTTAAATGAAGGAAATGAAATTAATAATGTGCGTGCAAATACATACACACATGCGCATGTACACATCTACACGCATATATACATACATATGTACACACACACACAATGTGAAAGATAAGAGAACGTTACAAAACAATAAAGCATTCGCAGAAAAGAAGTAAAATAAAATTGTAATTAAAAACTTTGTAAAATTAATTAAAAAGTTATTTGTATTTCCATCTACATATAAATAATTAATTTATTAATTACGACAAGCAAGCAAATGAATTTACTATGTGAAAAAAAATATTTCATAATAATAATAAGAATTTATGGCAATTATTTTCAATAGACATACAGAATGTTCGTTATACGAATATTCCTTAGCTTTTGTTATATTATCACAATTAATAATTCTCAATTATTTTATGTGAAAGTTTTTATTTCAACATATGAAGTTTCTGAACGTCTTTGGTAGAAGATACACTGACGAGTTGGTACTAGCACCAACGAAATGCAGCATGTAGTGCTGCTTAGACGACATATTTTTTTACGTGTGACTTGCGAAATTTTACACTGCAAAATACGTACATGTCGTGTGATACTTTTGAAACATTGCTTCTGTAAAAGTCAGACGACAATGTCAGATTAAGGAATTTTAATTACAGCATGTTCTATTTTCACCTGACAAACCATATGACATCAGCTGTTTTTATCTTAATAAAAAGTTTTGCTGACATCTATGCCGTGGAAAGACGATCATCGACGATTGACTATTGACGGTAGCTTGAGCCGGCGGAAGGTAATTTGTTACAAAAACATTATATCGTCACTTAAAATGCAAAAGGGGTTCTCTACACTTTTAAAAATTTTACAAAAGCTTAATAAAATGAAAAGTGTTGTGGTTACAAATATTATACCTATTGTGAAAACACTTTCACGTGTGCTAGGAATCGAACATAGAAACTCCAACTGATAAACTAGCACACTACTCGCTAGACTACCCGGCCACCCTCAAATTGGGGCTTAACTGAACAATAAAAGTATGTAAATGATTAACTAAAATAAAGAAAAATTTCACCTGATTAGTTAGAATTTGACTTTAACTTTATCTGTTAAGATTTTTTTAGACCGAACTGAAGCTCTTTTAAGTCGTCATTGGAGACATCAGCCAATTAAAATGCCTACAAATAATGCGAAAATTATGCTTTGGATTTGTTTTTTTTTTTAAGAATAGTGTATGTTAATTTGTAAAGCAGGGTTATACTTCTCTGGGGTTTTGTAGACGCATTCATTTTTAAGCTAAAGAAAAGCAATTTTTGTTTATTATTTTATTACATCGAAGTCTTCATTGCTACAATAATGATAAAGACGGACGCTCTGTACAAATTATAGACACTAATGGAGTAGGTTATGATCCCACGACTTTCTGGCTGACGCGCTAATTTTATATTTTTTTTTTAAGATTTTGTTTAAAATTGCTTTCGACGATTCACATGAAAACAATAACAGCAACAGAAAAATTAATTTTGTTTTTCCATAAAATTCTTCAGAAGCTTTCGTTCGTATTTAAATAAGCAGGTAGTTATTTTTCAAAGCAATCACAGAAACATTTTTCTTTAATTATTTATATAAACAAAATAAAGAAAGAAAAATATAATTACGCTGCCCCATTTTAATGAAAAAATGTTAATTTCTCTAAACGTTTCATTTTCGTTCTTTATTAATTTGCATTTGCTAATAAACTTAAAATGAAATATTTCTTGTTTACATTCAAAAATAATTTTAAGACAATCTTCACACCATGTTCTATAATTAAATGTTGACTTTTTTCACGTTACACCAAGTTATTTAAATAATATTAAAATTTTGCCGAATTAATTCTCTTCTAAATACTCTCACAATTTTGCACATTAAGTAGATGCTCCGTGTAGCACATTTTAAGGCGGAGAATTCCGCTTTTAAGCAATTTCTCTGTAAATATGTATAGCTTAGGTATAGCATACTATTAGTTGTTGTTGGAATAAAGTGCATACCTTCAGGTACTTAAATTTGTTATTTATATTAATGCGCATTCTTTTTCCATGAAACAATCTTATCTCTCTCCAACCAATTTTACGTGACATTCTTAAGCAAATATTAACTTAAATAATTATTTTATGTAGGTTGAACGTTTAAAGCAAGCCTGCTCAAGTGGCCATAACATTTTGCAATTTGTTGGAATTATAATATAAGTTTTTCAGCAGTGTAAATTTGTATTTTGTGAAGGCTTGAATTCGAAGCATACTTTAGGGAGCGCTGTATATACATACATGCATGCATACGTGACTATAACAAGTGGTGCTTTAATTTTGGAAGAGTATGAGGCTTTGTCTTTTAGGCTATTGACTTTTAGTTTATTTGTTATCCTTTGACTGAACTTACGGATGAGTCGGCAGTTTTTTTGGGCTTCATGTCGTTTGCTAGCTACAAAATACTATTTAATCGAACGAGATTGTAAAGTAAAGTTTCCTAAAAAAAAAGTAGATGGGAGACGATTCTATTGGTGCGTACGCTAAGGCAGTGACACATTTTATTCATCTTCGTCTTTAGTTTTTAGTTATTCTTCAGTAATTCGGTTTTCAAATGTGTAAGCAAAAATGATCCCCATATTTAAACTTATCATTCTGACAAATGTTCGATTGTACAAACAAAAGCATGGACAATGCACACCAATTGGATCATGATTTTTCCGCAATGTCGATTAAACTAAACTCAGTCCAAACTGTAAAAATAGACTTACCAAATCGGACTACAGTAGAGCAGTTTAGCTGAAAAGAAAATCCTTTGAAACCTTTTTAGAAAATTAAAAAAAATATATAATTCTTTCCTCAATACTTATTTGTTGTACGTATTTATTATTACTTCAGCAGGACAGCAACAAAAAAAATTATTAAAAAATTTTATTTTTCATACAATCATTGTCACCCGAAGGTCGTCTAATTGTAAAAAGGTGCAGAAAAATTAAATATATTTAAATCGATTAATAATATAATATTTGTGGTACAAAGAAAATTTTCTGAAGAAGCTATTTGGTTTATTTTGTTTGTCTATTTAGTAATTCTCAAAGATTTTTTGAGAGTTCTTGTATAAATATGTGTAATTTCTTAGCTTTTTTCAAGAATTTTGTTAAAGGCCTAGTGACGATTTTGGTATTAGCACCAAATGAAATGCCGCATATAGACCAGCTAAACATAACAAACATAGAAAATAACTTAAATTTTCAGTTATTAAAAATTTTAAATTGACAATATAAAAAAATTAATTACTCTCAACACTGGAGGAAAAGCAAACAAATTGAAATGCTAAATTAATAAATCTGTAACCAATAAACAAATAACAATATTCACAGAAAACTATTAAAAAGCTTTCATATGGAATTTAACAAAATTTAGAGACAGTCAACAAAAAGCAAAGCAACGTGTAAAATCGAAACTTAAGAATTGCTACTCTTACAGCAATTAAACGTTACGTACACACACTCAATAGATGTCCTCTAGGGTTATAAAAGGCTTTGAAGAAATAAATTAAAATTAGAGACGACATAGGAAATGTTCAGCAAATTTATCATGTCCAATAAAAAATAACTTGAGACAATTGTATTAATGACCTCTTCTTTTTTCCCCCCTATTAAAAAGACAAGAGCCCATAATAGTAGGAGGGTGTGCATTAAACGAATTTTTACAGATAACAATTTCAACTTTTGGGTCACTTTATTCCCACACAAGTATGCAACATTAAACATTAATAAAACTTTCCCAAAAATATACTCCGTCTTATAAATTTTTCCCTTTCGTATGTAAAAAAATATGTATACGGGTATATGTGTCTGTGTATGTGTATATATAATATATTTGCATCAGGCCTGTTCTGCAAACCACTTTTTGTCAAAGTGATTTGAAATCACAGAAATGGTGTTCTGCACACAAAAATTTTAATAATCTCGTGGTTTCAAATCGTCAGCTAAATGACTGACGATTTGAAATCGCTTGCTTATTTTTTCTATGTATTTCGGTTAGAATTTAATAAAAATGCTACAATATATTTCATGTGATTTGTTTTCTATTTATTTTTGTAATAAAATTGATTTTGCTACATATAAAAACTTAAATATGTCCAAATTTGTAAGAACACTGCTTTTTTTGAAAATAATTGTTTGCTTTGTTTAGCAATGTCGTGGTTTACATTTACTTTTTAGTAGTCAGCTGGTTAATCTTTTCCAACATGTTTTTGAGGTTGCCAAAGTAACACATTCTTTATAAGTCATGTAAATATATAGATATTTCACCATCATGTTCTTTATTTAAGACAAACTTTATATATTGTTGTACGAAAAATCTAGTAATGGTCAATAATTAAATAATTTTTGTGCAAATTTATAAATAAATAAATGCAAATTTTAAGTAAATTTCGTTAATGAAAACACTGGCAACTTCGCAATTATACATACCTACATATGTAGGTATTTTATTGTGCTAATGAAAAATTTATGGTTTGTAAAGCCGCATCTTCTTTTTTTAAATGATGTTTTCTTAAAGCAATTATTGTCAATAAAGTAGCTCCTGGCATTTTTATATTCTTTGTTTCAAAAAATTTAAAATAGCGTGATTTACAGAACAGCTTCAAATCGTCGGCGTGGTTTCAAAACGGTTCGTGATTTCAAATCACGTGATTTGCAGAACAGCCCTGTATATCAAATTAAAAGAAATGTAATCGAAAATTTCATCCAAAAGAAGAAAATTTTTGTAGTGAAAGCACAAGGATTAATTAAAATGCAGCTGGGATTTCTAAAACGGCCATAGATAAAGGACTTAGTACGAAAATATAAACTTTAATTTTCTTCAAATTATACTAAATTGTCTAATGATTGGAAATCGTTAACTGAAACGCTATGAGTTTTCAAAGCTAAGAAATTAAAAGAAAAAGTACATTTTGTAAAAAAAAATGCTATTTATAAAAAAGCTCATTATGCACGTTATATTATAAAAAAGCAAATTTGTATAAAAGTACCTTATATATAAGCGTATCTTATGTCAAGAAGTAACTTTTCTTAAGAAATATCTTTTGTATATTTTATAAAAGAATCCACGTTTTGTAAAAAGATATATCTTATAAAAGAAAGTACCTTTTATTAAAATATTTCTTTTGTAAAAAAAAATTTATTTTGACAAAAAACAATTACTTTTATCAAATTGTGTATCTTATTGACAAGATTCATTTTTTTTTCTTCTTTGAACTTTCATTGGTGTTCACACAATTCATGTCTTGTTGCCGACATGTACATATAGTTTGTGTGTATCTTAAAATTAAGAATGAGGAAACTTTACTTTACCCCTCGTTACTCTCGCCTATAAAGTAGCAATCATGTCAATAAAACATGAATCGTATAAACACAGCCTAAGAAAAGTGGGTTTCGTAAATAAAAGCACGTTTTGTAAAAAAGTACCTATTGTAAAAAAGTAAAAAAAATTCCTTCTAAATAAATAAAAATATAAAATACGTTTTGTAAAAAAAGTACCTTTTAAATGAATAAAAATAAAAAATTACCTTTTCGTAAAAAAAGTACCTTTGATAAAAAATAGGAACTTTTATCAAAAAAAAAATACCTTTTAAATAAATAAAAATAAAAAAGTACCTTTTGTAAAAGAATAAAAAATGAATAAAAATAAAAAGTAAAAATAAAAATAAAAGTAAAAGTAATTTATAAAACAGGTGAATACGAATACGAATCTATATTTTTTTGCCTTGCAAAGGACAAGAGTTCTTAAGTATTCCATAAATATTAAATACAATGAATTTGTTTTTTTACGCGATTAATCGTTTGAATACCCTAACTGCAAGGCAAGCAATATTCCTTCGCACATATGTTAAGTTATATTTAACTTTGGGACGATGAACATAAGCAAGCAACTTAATATATCGGAAAGAAAAGGTTTGAAAAAGTTTAGTATCAAACAAATGGCTTGTGTAATTACAAGAGAATTTTTATGTCAACAGCTCCAGGACACGATGGTTTAACTTTGTCTTTTATGTGTTCTTTTTGCTGTGTAGATAAATAATTCAAATCTTAAGTAAAATATATGTGATGATTTTAATATAAAGAGTTAAATACCATTAAAAGTTATGACACTAAGAAATGGCATAAATTATTTTTCTTTAGCTATTTCGGGGATTCACAAGGTATGCATGCTATCATGCGTCATAATGCGATAATATTTTAATATTTCACAATACTTTAAAGGCATAACTGTCAGTATTGAAAGGAGAAAAACTTGCGAAATTAATAAAAGTTTTGGTGTCGTGTTTGCCGTTGCATCGTAACAGAGCTGTAAAACATTGCAATCGCATGATTTCACGTTAATTCAAAATCGTAAATTGTTCTTATTATTGCATTCTAAAATCATGAAATCAATATGCGAATAACGATTGCATCAATTTTTTGAAATTAATTCTTTGCCCAAATTGAATTGAAAACCCAAATGGTGTTGTTAGTAAGCGGAACTGTAGGTTCTGGGGTTCTGAAAAATCAAGAGCCATTCATCAACTCCAATTACAGCTCATTAGGTGTACATTATGTTGTGGCATTACATTCGAAAATGATAATCAGATTTTCTTTTTACCATTAGCTAAACAAATGTGCCAATTTAACGAATGAAAGCGTCTGGCATTATATCATTAGTTATGCCGCGCTGTGACTGTACTTAGTGTTAATTTAAATTAATTTTAATATTTTTTTTTCTTTTGTAATTGTTTCTCACTGACAACACGCCATATTATGAGACGTTGCCCACAGTAAACACATGGCTATGTATATAACACTTTCGAAATTCCGTCTTAAATATACATGCGTACATACACACATCCATACGAGTATAATCGTATTCAAAATTAGACACATGAGAAATTTCATTGTGTTCTTTTCCTTTTTCTATTTAATAATTTATGGAAACATATCGTTTACAATGGCCATTTATGTCACTAATTTAACAGGAACATATTTATTCCAATATCTATTATCGCCAGCCGTGTAAATATTCTAAAACTGAAATGTATTCATTTTTAAAGGTCCCTTTAAATTCGTTAAAGTTATTCAATGTCATTGTAGTGCGAAGCCATCAGCACCTGAGCAACAAATTTCCAATTGTCTGCATTAACATGCAGGACAATAATAAAGACAAAGTCCGACTATTGACGCCATAAATTTCTAGCGATTTTGAATGACCATTTCAAGTGTTATTAGTGCGCAGACAGACCACTTGCCATGTCAGTGTAGCAATTGTTATGCTCATAAATGTACTCCTGGTTCACTCACTTGTACCAGAATACCGGTACTAAACAATGTGTGCATAATCCATAATACTCGTACTCGTACTCCCACTCGTACTGAGGTGTACGTCTAACTATCTGTAAACACACACATAAATGTGCAAATAGTAAATTTTTATACCCATGTGGCTGTGTGTGTGTGTGTGTTTTTTTGTGCTGTGTGTGTACTGTGTGGCTGCTTTGCAAAACATTTGATGCCGTGCTTCAGCATTTAGTGTCCGTGAGAGTGGGTATTACATGTGGCATCATAGAACGAGATATGCGATTAGTATTTACAGCAGCAGCAATATTTCTTGCTGAGTTCGTTTCCTTCTGAAAACTACACGAAATAATACAAACAGAACTTTGCATAAATTTGTGTCTATTGTTTGAACATTTTTATATCACCGCCGGAAAAGACGAGCATGATTTTTGTCCCAATGCACAGTATATTTTGAGGACTAATGAAATTTAAGTTTCAGGCCGACTTTTTTTTTGATAACGCCTTGAATATTCCGTTTAACTTAACCTTGATTATCTATTTCTTTGAAATTTAAGAGTCATTTCTAATTCTAATCTAAAGGCTGGCGATGGCTAAAGTAGTCTAGACGTTGCCAGCAAAACCAAAAATTTCCTGCGTTCAACCCCAGTTTCAGAATAAATCATAAAACATCTCGCATTTTTTTGGAAGTGCATTAGTGTGTCTTTGAGTCAGTTGTTGTGGGAAGGTTTCAGTGGCGAAAACACAGTCACTGGTCACTGACAGTATCGGCTTCTGCAGTAACAAATCCACAGGCACATCAGAGCGCCCTCCTTTGTCGGTATTGAGTAGCACCGGCGAAGTAAGAATAATTACTAAATACGAAGCTGATGACTCAGAGAGAGACAGAGGCGCTACAACACGGCAAAAGCTGAGCTGTACGATAGTGAAGCTTCAGCTCCAGTCATTTCTCCGACTATCCCTTTCCTCTAGTTTCAGCACAATGCATCGCATGTATAGGGGTCAACCCCTGAATGCTGATAAAAAAAAAATTCTAGCTTGTTTGTATGTATATGCATGTACATATTTACATTTATGAAAGACTCCTAGTGAAAGAAATGGAATATTTTTGCAATGAGAAGAAGAATTAATATGGACTAAAAAAATTATATTGTCTATTTAAAATTTTTATGGTATTTTTTTTGTCTTTTAATTTTCTGTAGAAAAAAATTTTACAATAATTTTCGGGAAAATATTTTTTTTTTTTTCGTTAATATTGGCTGGGAAAAATTTATTTTTGTTTATAAAAGGTTTAATAGACAAATTTCCATACAAAATTAAATCAATATGCCTTTCATAAATCGCACTTGATCCATAAGAGGGTATTAACTCAAAACATCCTCTGAAAGAAAACAATTTAATTTCCTGAAGAAGCCAATTGAAGATATTGGCAAAATATTGATATAAAAAAGAATAAATATTTAAATTTTCATATTCATGAAATTTTTGTCGTGTTCAAGTTCATAGTTAATTTATTACAATATTGTGAAGAAATTACATTCGTGATTTGAATAAAGGAAAAAAGAAGAGTAAATTTCCAAAACCAGTTGAGTATAATACGTATTTTGTATACCATGTCTATACGCATGTCATCAGTACTATTTGTGTCAACAGGGAGGTAGTTGTAAAGTCATTAATATCATATATTTATTCAAATCAGGAATGTGATTTCTTCACAATATTGTGATAAATTAACTGTGAACTTGAACACGACAAAAATTTCATTAATATGTAATAACTACAGTTCGATTAACAATTCTAAAATATTTAAATTTTCTTTAAAAATATGTACCTTAAGCTTGATTATCTTAATATAATTAATAGAAAAAAAGATCGAATAAAAATAAAAAATAATATTCCAATTAATTTTATTAATTTTTAAATAAATTTATATTTTTGTCTTCTTCAGAGAAATCTGAGGGCGATCACAAATTTGTTAATTAATTTAAATTTTTACTTATTTTCCTATTTTCTAGGGTTCTTTTCTAAACTCGATTTAAGCTAACTGCCGTATTCTTAAAAAAATTTTTGTATTTATAACAAGTATAAATATTGAATTTTGTGTGAAAATTTGTTCATTGAAACTTTTCTAAACCGAAAATGTTTTTTATGAATACGGCAGGAAAGCTTAAAGTCTTCTTTAAAATAATTATATAGATTGTTAATCCTTCCCCCGTTCACCCACCGAATTGATTAATACGAATCTGAAGCAGTGCAAAACAATTCAGGTATGGATCGTTTAGAAGCTCTGAATATGTCATTCTCTCTGCATGACTTCCATTATTTTTTTTGCTGGGTCTGTAAAAGCCCTCATAAATTCAAATTTTACATTCAGCAATTTTCGTTTGAATTGACCCCTAGTTGTCCATTACTTTCAGCATCTCATGTACATTTTCTTTCTAAATCAGAATCTGTCTTGCTTTTCCTTTTACTGTTCCTTTTTCTTTTTGTTCGTGTCTCCGTCTCAATATTAATGCGTTACGTGCCAAAATCTTTGTTGGAAAACTTTTTGCAGATAAATTTTCTAATGCTAAAATAGCTGTGGGAAACAGTATTTAAAGGAGAATTTTTCAATGGAAACATTTTTTTGTTTGCTTTTTATGCGTCTGTACAGTCGATTTCTTAATCACCATCTTATTTCAATTAAATGTTTGGCCAAATTGTGCCATATTGCCTTTAAGCGGAAAATTATTATTACATTAAGTGGTAACATTTGTTTAAGACCAATCGAGTCTGTTTGCAAATGTTTTGTTATCCTTTTCGCTTTCCCAGAAAAATATGTTATAAAAAAGTAAAATTACTTTTTTATGTGGCACCCTTTCGCTTGTGTGAATGTGTAATCTGTAAAGTTTTCTTCCGCAAATATGTTTTTATGAATGGAACATTTGAAGACAAAAAATAAAATTTATCCGTAGCAGGCATTCATTAATGGCAAAATAATGGCACACATGCGGGTTGCTGATATGAATTATAAATATGAACAGATACGATCTACTGATACGATGTTGTATTAATGCAAAGTTATTATTATTGTTGTTGTTGTTGTTTTTGTTTTTGGTTGCGGTTGCCACAAAAGAATCTTACATGTTTTGTTTCTTTAATGTTGTCAATGACCATTCAAAAAATTTCAAGGCACTTGTGTGTTTTTCCTTGAAATATGCCATAAATTTTATCTAAACAAAAGCATACTTGTGGGCCAAAGAAGCAGAGTATTAAAAGAATAACAATTTGATTGTTTAACTATTTATTTGTTTTCATTTTTCAGTTTCGCTTTTACAAATTTAAAAGCTTCTTGTCTTTCTTCTAAATGTAATTTTTAAATTGTTTGAAATATTTTTTTTTTAATTTTTTTTTCGAAATTGCTTTCGAATCAAAAAGAATTTCTTTTACGACTGCCAGAACTATCCGTTCGGAAGTGGCGGAGTGTAATAATATTAATGGCTTTTTGGCTTTAAGTTGGTGGTTCTGTTGCTTCAAATTATTAACGCGTTGACTTTATGGCACAAAAGTCGTGATTGAAACCCTACACCGGTCATCAACAATCATCTAATGTCCTTATTTATCGGTGCTAATGTACAGTGAAAACTCTCATAAGCGGACACTCACCGTCGCGGTATTTTTGTTGATGAAAATCTCTGTTCTACAAAGTTTGTCCGGTTAAGAGAGGTGTTCGGATATAGGAATTGTCCGTTAGGAGATGTTTCACAATATATCACAGCGACCTCCTTCATCGCAATGCAGACGTCGCTGAAGTAAAATAATACGTAATTAACTCTTATCTATCACATCCATAGAAGCTGCAAGTCTGCTTTGCGAACTACAGCAGCGCTAAGCAGAGCAAGAATTAGGCCCTACTTAATAATTTTACCATCTGTCCTTTCTCTACACTATACCATGCAATGTCAGCATTGTTAGTAGATGCTCTAGTTATATTCAAACGAAATTAAGCGCACACAATAAGAAAAACTTTCTTTGTAAAGTCTTAGTATCTGAATAAATAGAACAAAAAAAAAACACTCAACTGTAAATCAGACATAAGAATGATAAAAGATTTTCCATTAAGCGGATAAGGCGCAAAACAATATGAAGAAGACGCCCCCAAAAAAAGTGACCACCATATCACTATCGCAACATCGGCATCGCCTTCTTCAAAACCCCCTCATGTCTAGAAATTATTATAACAACTTTTTGCGATGAATTATGTTATTAATTTCTACTCATTATGTGAAAAACCCAAACATTTCTTTCACTCTTGGCTGCTGCAATTATGCTCTTACGATGCGAATTGAATGCAAGGAAAATGTTTAATGCATACTTTAGGGGGGTTAATAAATATGAAAATAACGAAGCCGTAACATTCAAGGTGTATAACTTTCAAACAAATCTATCCACTATAAACATTTTTAAACCTGAAAACTTTTCTTATTTTATAAAAAGTCATAGAAAAAATATAAACACAAGTTTTAGTATAGTACTTTTTCTTTGTCTACTTCCAGGGGTTTCGGCAAGCAAGGTTTTCAATGCCAAGGTATGTGAAATTAAAAAATAAATCACAGTCGAAAGGAAAGGACAAACTTTTTAAATTAAAAAAAAAAAAAAAAAGTAGGAAAAAAACAAAATTTTTTTTAAATATGAAAAGTTTTTCCTCATTTTGTTTCACATTCTGATTTCATAATGTTTTTTAAATAAAAAATATTTTATTTCTTTTCATTTAAACAGTTTGTTCATACGTGGTTCACAAACGTTGTCATGAGTATGTTACCTTCAAATGTCCCGGAAAGGATAAAGGAATTGATTCCGTAAGTTTTCCATTAATTTTTTTCATCTCGTAAGAATTTTTTGCATCAATTTGTGCATTTAATATATTAAGTTGAGATAAAAGACAGGCAATGAGGAGCTACAGATTTAATTTTGGATTTATTTTTTATTTAAAAAGTAAGGATCTGAAAGTATTAATTAAGATTAGACTAGGCGATGTAGCGAAGAAGAAAAACGACCTGCAAGAAAATGTTTGTTATCAAGTTCGCACCTTGTCATTTTATATTAAAAATTTTATATTAAAAATTTCTATCGCTGTTTTTTTAATAAAAAGTTAGAAAAAACACCCTCCAAGTTTTTTTTTATTTTTCCAAATTTTAAAAAAAATTTTTATAAGAATTTTACTTCAAAGAAAATTTTGTTATCGAGAAGAAAACCTCTTTAAAACTGTTTCTTAATTTTGTTAACGATTTCGAATTTACGAAAAAATTGCCGGCTCAACTCTATAAATGCGCTTTTCCCATAACCAAAAATATGCTGCATATTTTAAGGCTTTTTCGAATTCTTGAAATGAAATTATATTTTCTGCTTCTATATAAAGTAACACAAAAAAAAAAAAATACTTGGTAACAAACATTCCAATGCAATAAAACTTGCATAATTAAAAAAAATTTTCCTTTTGTTTTATTAACACTTTTTGAGTCAAGAGTCAGGGCTTTAATTTTAATAGCAGAAGCATGAAACAAATAGAGTTTTAGGATTTTCATTATTAGCTTAAGATTTCCTTCTGTTTTGTACATTTATGTAACCTGTTACGTCTGCGTCGCATTGTGTAAAGTCCTTTTTTGTTTATTTCTATTAAAAGATAATCACCATTTTAATTTTTATAAGTATTTAATAAAATATTACAAATATCAAATCATTTAATTATGTGAATTATATTAAATATATGTGCAATAAAATTATACGACAAACAAATGAAAAAAAAAACAAACAAACAAACAAACACCACCAAATTGGCTGGACTGATTTGCAAATCAAATCAAACAATCAAAACTCACTTTACGTCTGTAAAGGATTCACCAAAAACTGTACATCATTTCGAACCATTCACATACGCAGGACCCACATTCTGCGATCATTGCGGTTCCTTATTATATGGCATTTATCATCAAGGTCTAAAATGTTCAGGTAAAATTACAAAACAAAAATTTTAATCTTCAAATCTTCAAAGCAAAAAACTTCCACACAAAATTAAATTTTCCAAACTCCTTATTCAAAATTTTCTTCTTTAAATCCATTTCGAAATTACTTCAAAGCTACTTGTTTTTCTTATTGTAATAGGGCTTCTATTCCAAACTTTAACTCTCTAACTATGACTTGTATTGTATTAACTTCACACTCTAAAACGTAAACTTTGCTTTAGATTGTTTAATCATTTTCTAAAATTTATTCTCAAGAAATTGATACGAATGTTTATCTCAGACATCAATGTTTGTATATTTTTTTCCATCATTTTTAGAAATATGTACTTCAATTAAACTAATTAAAAGCAATATTTTTAACTTAATTTGTAAATTATTCCATTAAAATATTCATTTGCAAAATATTTTAATTTAATTTTTGTCAATACCATCATGAGTTGTTGATTTCATTGCATAATTATGATTTTTGCAGCTGCTCAAAACTTTTTCTCATGCGTTTTTGTTGTTGTCGTTTTCTTTATATCTTTATTTCCATTATTATTAAGTAATGTTCGTTCCCATATCAGTGCGTGTGTGTATGTATTCATTATAATTTTATTGTTTGTGTATTTGATGTTGTTGTTGTCTCTTTTTGTGCGTACTCGCTTGTACAATGCAAATAATTGTGCTCATCGTAAGTATTCGTATGTGGGTGTGTATGTGTGTGGGCTTTATGCAAAATAAAAATACTTGTTTTCAATTGGGAGTGATAACAGTAAATAGTGTGGGTGTGCATGAGTGCAGTGTTGGTATTTAAAATGTATAAAAGAAGGTTTGTCGTTTCACTTAGTGAATATTGTGAAGAGAAATTTAATATTAAATTGTTTGATAGCAAAAATAAGATGGAAATTTAAGCAGCTTTTCTCACTAAATTATTGAAAAAGGTTAAAAAAAAATTAATATGTAAGGGAGACACAAAAAGTTTTATTTCTAGTCGATCACATATAATTTTTCTCAACATGTAAAATGCGAAATAAAGAAAACATTGCTGTTATCGATCACCGCTGAAATGAACGATAGCAATAGTTTTTACAAAATTTCACAACAATTGACAATAAACACATACATACAGTGAGTGCGGTTATAACGAACACCGCGCTAACGGGCAATTTTGTTAAGGGCAAAAAGTTCGTTATTACCGGGGTAAATAATTTTTTTTCGATAGTCTTAAAAAAATTTTTTTTTCCTATATTTTCTTTAAAATTTGCTTAATTTTTTTAAATGATTGACCATATAGATTTTGAAGCAAGAAAAAAATATTAGAAAAATAGAATTTAATTCGGTTAAACGAATAAAAAATCAGTGAGTTTTAGAATTTCCATCAAATCGTTATCTGGACATAATCACTGTGGTGGCGTATGAGCAATATGGAGAGGTCGATCTTATAAATTATAAATCATACGTATGGACTTGTACAAGAAGTAAATTGAAGAACAATTTAATGCAAAAGCCTTCAAAGCCCTTGTGACACTTCATTTATTTTCCATTAATTAATATAAAATTGATAGAAAGGGACAGCAAAAGTCAGAAAGAAACAAATATAAAAATGTAAACAAAACTTTTTTCTTCCTTATACATACACACATATATTATCCATAATTTTATTTACTTTATCTGTATTTTGTTATTAATTTATAATATTTATTATATATTATTTTTTATATTTCATATCACAGAATAGACAACTGTCTATGGTTAATATTTAGATTTTGTTTTAAGTGTTGCCTCCTTATTTTCTTAAAGAAAAAAACGGCCATTTTAAGTTGAAAAGTTTTGCATTTTTTTGACAGTTACTCATTTTTTTAGCGATAACACTAGTGGACGATTTGACTTTCTGGTATTTATCTTAAAATGGTTGTACTCTTTGCACTTTTTTTTTTTTTTTATCTTAGACCAGCACTCAGGGGATGACCCCTACAAATGCGATGCATTGTGCTGAAACTAGGAAATTGGGTTATGGGAAGAAGGATAGAGGGAGTAGTGTTTATGGACATTTGATTTGAATTTTCCCACGTCATAAGTGACAGGAAAGACCTGGGCAGGGAGTTTGTTCCACATACGCGATGTTCGGCCGAAAAATGAGTTCTCCCTGTAATACGTAGTGCGGTTCGCTGCCAAGTTGACCACAAATGGGTGCGCTCTTAATGATGAACGCGTCGTGGGCGTGAATGATCAGGTTTCGGGAACAAGTTCCCTGATTTCATCAGAACACATCCCATTATAGTAACGATAGAACAACGAAACGCACCCCACATTGCGACGATGCTCAAGAGAGTTAATAGAGTTGGCTACCCTACTGTCTCCTATGAGTTTCTTCGCTCTCTCCTGTACACGGTCGAGTAACTTCAAAATAGTCTTTCAAGCACCGGCCCATACATGAGAGTTGTATTCCATTTTCGGTCGGATGTAGGCGGTATAAATAGTGAGGAGATCAGATGGGGTGAAGTATGTCTTGCACCGTCTTAAAAAACCGAGGCACTTGAATGCTTCTTTTGAGACATGAAAAATGTGCTCAGTCCATCGAACATCGCACTGAATTTTCATGCCAAGAACATCAAGAGCTTCTGATTCCTCGATGTTTATACCGCCCATAATTACAGATGACGCAGGGTTCCCTGAGAAAACTCCATATAAATCGAGAGAAGATATCACCGACACCAAAAGCAATAAGTTTGGACAGAAGTGCCCCATGCCACACTCTATCAAATGCTTTAGAAATATCCAGAGCCACGACTTTACTTTTGCCAAACTGGTGAATAGAATTACACCATTTTTCCGTCGCCCGTAGAGCGCCCTCGATGGAAGCCGTTTTGACGGTCGTTCAGTAAATTGTTGAACTCTAAATATTTCATTAGATGAAAGTTCACCATACTTTCCATCACTTTGGAAATCGCGGAACAGATTGCGATTGGGCGGTAATTTTCAGGTTTGCTTGCCTCACCCTTTTTTGGGATCGGCGTTACATTTGCAACCTTCCAGCACGATGGGAATTGACCTGTATAGTACAGAGTGCTGAAAAGGATTGCCAAAGGATGTGATAACGTTGAAGAACACTGCTGTCCATTTGAACAATGCAGAAAAAATTAAGTGTCATAAGGTTTTAAGGCATATTTAAATACAGCTAACTATAATATGAAACTTCTTAAGAAACCATGCAAAAATGTTGTTCATGTCTATATAAAGAATTTTAGGGATTTTTCTGTTTTTTGTGTAGAAAGTCTTGCAAAAAGACCACCAATCATAAAAAAAAAAATTAAAAATCAAGCTTACTTGTGTCTAAAAATATGTTCTCTTCTAGTAACAAGACTTTAAAACCATTTAAGAGTATTTAATATAACATTTTTAATATTTGTTTTACCACAATTTATAAAATTGTAACCAAACAGCTGCCTGTGGTATAAATTTTCTCTATAAAAAAAAACTAAATGAATTTTCGTTTTTTTTTAATATATCCCAGGGCCACCACCACAGACACCCACAAAACTATGTCCATGTATCTACGTGTTAATTTTTTAAATTGTTTAATTGTGTACAGAATTAATTATATCAACTATAGTGTGTACAAAAATTTACGAAAAATTATTACGGCCGTTCTCTCCAAATGCAAGCTTTATTTATATTATCATGTGATTTCCACTAATTCAAAAATTAACTCGTCCGTGAAATTTTTTACGAAAATCAAGCATTGCACCGGATATAATCTTCTGCGCCAGGAAGAACTGCGACGAAGAAAATCTATGGTGCAAAGTCCCTTATATTAGACCGCCATCTGAAGGGTTCTTAGGAATCGAAGCACTATTTTCGGTCTGTTGCTCCACAGCTTGTGGGGGTTACCGCAATTCGCGCAGATTGTGATACCTCTGTCTGTCGAGTGAAGGACAGTCGCAAAGAACGTGTCCAGCGCTATCAGTGGCACTTTCCCAAACTCGACATACATTGGGGAGACCATCAGGCCACAATAACCTGTGAAGTACCCCGTTAAAAGGTTCAAGGCTTGCTCTATTCAGCGAAAGCACCCTATTTGAGATTGTCCCATTCGGGATCAGGATGCGGTTCACCTAACGCTGGCGACACTGTTATGGCAGTGAGCAGCAAATTCCCTTTCCTACCAGTTTTCAAGAATTTCATTTCTGTGGCTTTTTGAAAGTCCACACAATGGCTCTGAGCCAATTAGGGGCCCTCATTTTGCTATCAAGTCCGCCATTTCATTACCCTCATAACCCTCATGGCCGGTAACCCACCCCAATCGTATCTCTTACTCTGCTTGCAGACTTTCACAATATAACAACATAACTTTTTGAAATATATTTATTAAGCTTGAGGTCTTTTTTTATTTTATTTGGTTTTATTATTCGATATTTCGTTAACAGCTTGTTAACATCATCAGGAATAATTTATTCCGAATAATAAAACCAAATAAAATAAAAAAGACCTCAAGGTTAATAAATATATTTCAAAAAATATAATAAAAAAGGTCAATTAATAATATAATTAAAATAACAATATAACAATATAAAATAAAAATGTTCGGTCTCCAAAGCGTATATTTTAAATGAAATTAATGAAAAAATATCTTACGTCACGCTTAAATTCAATATTCTCTCTTCGATATTTCGTGGTATTTTTGGTGCATGAAAAAAAACTGCACTCACGAGGAGGACAAAATTTTTGCTTTTTGAAAGCACTATTTTTAAGGTAAAATAAACTTGTATTTTGTCATACTATCTTATTAAAATAATACTGAGCTTTGAAATAAGTTCTCTCTTATAAATTTTTTACACCAGTTGCCGCATATTGAATTTTTGTGCAAAGTTTTGTGTTACCTTTTATTAACATCGGCCTTTTCATTTTATTAACGGCATTTGAAAATTAAAAAATTACCCGGAAAAAGAAAAGTTAATTTTTTTTTTTTGTTAATGAGAAATAAATTTTTTTTATAAAAAAATCATAAACGAAATGACTTAATTGCGTATTTAAATATAGAATACAAATTATAAAAGCTGCTACGACTTAAGTTTTTCCAACCTTCATTATAAAGAAAAATTGTCTGAAACGCTTTCCAAAATTGGGTTAATGTGTCAATCAGGAAGACATGTGTGAAATTCATGATTATTGAGTGACTGATTGAAGAACACACATCGTTCAATCGTTGACTACACGTATGATTGTTAAGTGTTTTTCATTAAATGCCTAATTTAAAAAGCACAGAATGAATTTCTTATAAAGCTCAGTAAAATGCACAAAATATATGTTCACTATCAATAACATTGAACGCACAGTCCACTGAATTGTCTTGGAATTTTAATTTCTTACACAGTAGAGTTTATTTTTAAGCGCGAATATTTTTACGCTAAACAAGTACAGTAAAACCTTGATAATCCGGACGTCGATAATTTTATTATTCGGAATTCGAACAGTATTTTTCATTACATTGCGTACTTTATAATCATATATCATTCGATATGTGTTTCAAAAGCAGTCTTAATACAAGGCGGCCCAAAAGGAGCGACAGTGTTTGAATTCTTTATAACTTTTTTATTGTAATTTTTTCCAGTATTTTGTAAAGAACACTTGGGGAATTTAAAATGGAACAGTACACAATTGAACGTGTCAAAATCGTTGAACTTTATTTCAAAAGAAAATCATGATTTTATTCATAATTTAATTATGAGCGGCGTAGCCCATTTCTAATTGAATAAATAAAAAGGGCTACGTAAAATACAAGAGTAGTTCAACATCGAGAATTACACTTACTTAAGTGTCAGAAAGGATAATTGGCCCATATTTCTTTGAATTACGGTGAATACGGTGTCGCCGTTTCCATTACTTGTGTTAGATATCGGACAATGTTGGAAAATATTTTAAGGCCAGCAAATATAGTTACAACAGGATGGAGCCACAGTACACACTGCGACGGACACAATGGCTCTGTTACGCGACATCTTTTCTGAGCAAAGTATTTCCCGTACAATAAATTTTAATTGGTCTCTGTGTTCGCCGGATTTAACCGCTCCGGACTTTGGTGGTATTTGAAAGGAATATGTATATGGAAAGTATATATATGTATAAGCCTAGAACCATACAGCAATTAAAGAATAATATATGCGTCAAAATCGACAATATAACAGAGCACGAATATGCGAAGCAGAAAATGGCCACCACTTGCAGAATAAAATTTTAATTAATTTTAATTAAAAATATTCCCCATTAATATGCTGTATTTAAAATAAAAAAGATTTAATAATAATGTCTTAAATAAAAAGTTATAATGAACTCAAACCCCTTTGGTCATTTTGGGCCACCATGTACAAGAAGAATGTTTTTCAATTTGAATTTAATAATCCGTATTAGGGTTTGCAAACAATTATCCGCATTAAACTGCTTTTACTGTACCATCTTCACAAAGCTGTTTGCTAATATGAAAACAAAAATAGCAGCGTATGAGCAATATTTATTTATGTGATTGTAATATCATTCATACGCCGCAAGTTTCTGTATCAACAGAGCTCTGAATATTGCAAAATAAAATACCATTAAAAAAGAAACAACCAACCAGCAGTATTATGAAAACCCTTTAAATATTTACATTTATTCAATTCCATAAAGCAATACAATGCAAAACTTTAAGTCTTGCGTTGCGGGTAGAAAGGAGAAAATAAACACAAGAAAAAAACATTTTATTTCATTTTTTCCTTGACATAATTTTCTCAAACTGTCAAAAAGTTTTGACATTCTTTATATTATTTATAGTTTGTTATATATATGTATATATATGTAAATAATATATATTACGTAGGAATGATACGAGTTTGAAGTGGTAGCAAATTTATTCATTTTTAGCAAGTGACAACTTATCAGGAAACAAAAGGAATTTTTCAACGGAAACTACTGCAAGGAAGTTTTTGCATAAGGAAACTAAAATAAATTAGAAGGAAAAATGTAAAAATGGAATTTGTCGCTAAAATTTTAAGCATCTCAAATTCAAACTAAATTTAGCTTTAGAAAATTTATTGTTACGTCGCCTTTAAACTATGCATTAATATTGAAATTTTTAATATTAATAAATTTAATTCTAGACTCTGCAATAAATGGTGAAGGATTTTAAAATATTTAAAAAAATACGCGCTAAATTTTCTAAAAATAGCAATAATTGCAATTAATCAATAACAGGGAACAACAAAAGCAGAAAAAAATTTGCGTGGTAGTGTTTATTAAAAATTTTCAGTGGGAGAGAAAAACAAAAAAAGTTTCTTTCCGCCCATAAAATTTAGTGTTGATTTTTTTTTTACTTTAGCGTAGGAATCAGCTTAGCTGAGTATCATATTTTTAATAAAGCGTAATCACTTTGTGTTTTGTAAATATTTGAAACACAATACATAAAGCCTGTGCCTACGTTGTTTTCCTAAGGATGAAACACATTCGCCACTGCATGCTACGAGCTACAGAGACTGTAGTAGCCATGTACTCGGCTGCTAAATTATTTTGAAGACTGCAACTGCACCATTCTCTTTTTTCAAATTCTTGTAGTCTGGGTGATGTAGATCTTACAAAATGTTGTTCTTCAGTTAGAAATTGGTTTGGCAAACCAGAAGGTATGGAGCGTCACAAATTAAAAATGCATTTTAAATAAATACGTTTTAAAAAAAAAAACCTTTAAGAAAAAAAAAGATTTTAAATAAATTCTTTCGAAAAAGTACCTCTAAAAAGTACTTTTAAAAAGAAGCGGTAAAAAGGGCCTCTTAAAAATTTATTTTTCTTAAAATATATGTAAACATTTTTTATATAAAAATTTTCTTTTAAAAAATCTTTAAAAAAATATCTTAAAAAAAAAACAACCATTTTAAAGATGTAGATCTGTACATACATACATATGTATGTATCTTTCAAGCTATACCCATTTTAATAAGTAAGTTCCGATGTATGATTCATGTTACTTTTGTTTAGTGACAATGATAATTTGAGGGCATATTACTTTAATTCGAAGCTTGATAATTGAGCAATTAGTTAAAATTTTACATCGGGTAGTGATCGAGAACATACAGGCAGTCAAAATTGCATTTTATAGTTACTCAGCAACAAGCTAACTCGAAGATAAAAATTGTAAATCACACAGACAAACACTAGCAGAACGGAACAGCTTGCTGTGTTCGAAGGCTGCTACACCTTCATCTTCACCGTTCTTCGTGTTTTGTCCACCGTGTTTTCAAATTTACAAAATTCTTTGCAGGACCTAATTCAACATGAGAAGAACTCAAGTAACTGTGTCTGAATTAGAAAACTAATTTTTTTCTTAGGCCGTAAACAGTTAGGAGTGTAATTTGTTTTTGGTTTCATTTTATTTAAATAGATATTACATTAAAAGAATGATTTATATCCTTCAGTTCTTTTAAGTAGGCATCAAAGCAGATTTGAGTACTTATGTATGTCCTTAAAAATGCACTTGGACTTGTATAGCAGACATTTCCAAACCAAAATGTTATAGTTTTTAATATTTTTATTATTCCATCAAACAAACGATAAGATTTTCTTTTATTTTCTTTCTTTAAGATTGGCAATATTTAATGTTGTTACAATATTTAGCCTTAAAGTAAACTAAAGCAAAAAGAAAAATTTAAGGACACTAAAAAAGTACGTACTTACAGGATGTGTTAGTTGTTTGATCATAATTATGTACGGGAGCAGTGTTAGCAAGAACCTAAAACGAAAATGAATTCAAATTAATAAGTCATGTGTATTGTTTTCTATTCTATATATGACAAATTTTGTTCGTATTAATGAACATTAAAATATAAACAAAAATTTTTGTTGAGTATATATTTTTTCTTGGACCAGTACGCAGGGTATGTCGCCGGAACTAGGCAAATTCTCTGTCTCATGGCATTAGTAATCGCTATGGTGGGCCTACTACCGAAAGAAAAAGAATGACAAATGCTACTGTAATCGGCAAAAGAGTAGATCGGATTTGAAGTTAAACATAAAAAGACGTCAAGAAAAATTAAAAATAGGGTAGCAGAAAGTACGGAACCTTGCGGTACCCATGAATTTATTTTGAACTCGTTTGATGGGACTCCATCTATTACAACTCTTATAGTACGGTCTCTCAGAAAACTCGATAAAAAAGGAGAGAAAGCATCACCGACTTATATTCATTTAAAAAAAAAAAAAACAAAATATATTTAAAATCCATTTTAAGAAAATTTTGTATGAAAACTTCTAAATAAAATACATTTCAAATTCAATTTAAATTTTATCCATATGAGGATTCTTATGCAATTCATTGATTGATAATTAATTTCCCACAAATTCTAAATTCTTTATGGTTGAATTAACAATGTAAGTTAATACGGCTAATGCCCTCGTATAGCATACAGACCCTACAGCTTTCACACAATAAGCTGTAGGCCGTAGTGGAATAGCACACAAAAAACAACAATTCAATCTAACTCGACAGCTTAAAACGTATTCTTTTCATAATATACAGCAACAAAAAAAGGCAAAAACAAAAGCAAAATCAACAAAGAGAACAAAAAAAAACTTGTAAAAAGAGCAGGTTTTCTTCAAGATATTCTTACTCACTCATACTAGCGATGTATGAGGTGCGTGTTGTTGTTATTTAACTGAAAGCCACTTCATTCCACATAATTGTTGTTGTTGGCATTTGTAAGGGTGTGGGTGGATTGTTACAATTTACAAAAAGTAACGGAAGAAAAATGGCTTGAACATGAATTTGTATTATTTAAGTGCAGATTTTCTCATATTTCTCATATCCTTGGCCTTAGACGAAATTGAATGAAAAACGTAAATAGGAAATACAAACAAGGTAAAGGACGTTTGTTGAAATGTTGAAAGAAAAAAATAAAAAATAAACAAACAAAAAAACAAAAAAACAAAAAAACAAAAAATACGTTAAAGTATCATCTAAACAAAACTGTGGAACTGTCAGTAAGTAAATTGAAAATATGAAGAATTGTTTTAGCTGCTTTTGAATGTTTGTTTCATCATTTCATCGCCAGATAACATGGTAATAAAGATTAAGATTTGCGCAAATTTTTAGAGAATACAATTTATTACTTTCAGCTTAAATTTTGAAAAACTTTCTTAATTCCAATTCACACGATTTTTTAATTATTTATCAAAGTATTTTTAAAGCATTATTTTATGTTTTCCAAGACTGAGTTTAGACGAGGAAACATTTAGTTTATAGGCATATTATCGTTTGAAATTTAATATATGTATATAATTGAAATAAAAAGAAATTGAAAGCCAAAGTTTCTGGTTTTATTTTAATAGTATATTTTTTTTCAAATGAAGGAATAATATAAATAAATGTTGTTTAAGTTCATAGTTAATTTATAACAATAATGGGAGAATTACTTGTGATTTAGAATAAAGGAAAATATAAAAAATAATCTCCAACACCAGTTGAGTAGAACACGTATATATGTACATATTGCCAGCCACTACACACGTCACGTAGTTCAACTAAGTATCACTAATTCTAATTATTATATTTATTTCTAATGAAAGCAGTTCTTGAACTCTTAAGAATTTTTAAGGAAGTTATATTATACTGCTTGAAAATAATTTGGAAAGAGTATTATTTCAGCCTTGAAACTTTACTTGAAATAATACATTTTTCCACCCCATCTTTCTCTAAATCAACTTTAACTTATACTTTAACACATACGGCTGCTTTTCCACTACATCATGTCTAAACTTGGAATATACTCAATTAGAGAATAGAATATACGAAAAAGAAAATAACTTGCATTGCCATTCAACAGCACAAATAAAAATAAATACGAGTACATTAAAATTTCAACTACTGTTTTAAGATATTGAACCAAGAAAAAAAAGTACCCTGAATAGAACGAAATGTTTTACAATTTTAACTTGTAATAACAAAAGCGTGTTTTTCCTTTCAATGTTAATAACTACATTAATTTATAACTTTCTTGTGTTCAATTACATTTGCCGGTGATTATTTGATGTGCTTGTGTTCGTAAATAATTTCTGACAAATTAACCCCTTTAAAAGCAATTGATTGAAAATGATTTCATTTTACAACTATTAAAAAGGGAAGTGATAATTACTTATTTAACGGGTTTATTTCAGACGTATTTCTTTCAAAAAGAGCTTTTTAAAAGGTGTTTTTTGCAGCCATATTTTTTAAAATGTACTTTTTATTTTCAAACGACTTTTTTGAAAGATATTTTTTTTATCTTGGACCCGCACTCAGGCGATAATCCCTACACATGCGATGCGTTGTGCTGGAACTAGAGGAAAGGAACAGTGAGAGTGATGAGAAGTGGTGAAGCTTCATTGTCATACAACTGTGCTTTTGCACGTTCTTTTTTTTTTATAGCAGTGTTGCAGCGCCTCTGATGTCAAGGAGACGTATACAAATTTGAAGCTTTGTTTTAGTAGCCATTTTTAGTAATCTTTTTACTTTGCTGCTGCTGCTACAAAATACCAACAAAGGAGGACGCTCTGATGTGCCTGTGGATTGGTATCAGCTGAAGCCGATACTGTTCAGTGATCAGTGACTATGCCTTCGCCACCGAAACCTTCCTTCCGTGACAACAACTGGCCCAAGACACACTAGTGCACATCAGAAAAAATACGAAATGGCTTTATGACTGGCCTAGAACCGAGGACTTTTTGGTTTTGTAGTCCACGTCCAGAAAAATTCAGCCATGAACGAGGGTTCAGGAGATGTTCTCTTACGTTTGCAATGCATGCATCGCAACTTGTTAAAAATCGATAGTGGAGAGAAGTGATAAAAATAATAGATACAGCTTAATTCTTGCACAACTCTGCAGTTGCGTGATTTTAAAAATTTGTAAAGCAGAGTTGGTGCATCTCACATTGACACATTAATTTTTAAGCTGACGAAAAGCCCTTTTATTTGTTATTTTAATTTTACAAATATTTCATTGTTCAAATATCGATGAAGGAGGGCGCTGACAACTTGGACACAGCACAACAAATTTTGGTCTGACGGGGGATTTGAAACGCGGATCTTCTAGTTGCCAACGGCACAACTTTTTAAATGTGTTTATTTTAAGTACTTTTTTTATTTTGAAGGTACTTTTTAAAAAGGTACTTTTCTTAAAGGTACTTTTTGCAAGGTACCTTTTTGTAAAAGTCAAAAGTTTGGAGTTTGAAATGATATTTTAACTGCCAATGCACACCTGTTGTTATAAAATTAATTTGAATAAATGATACGTTTACAAAAGTACAAAGGCACCCGTTTACTTTCGCTTGGAAGCAGAACCTCTTTAATTGCATACGTACACACACAAATTGTTTAATTTTTACAGAAAAAGTCATTTCTGTTACAAGACACACATATATGAAAAACAGTGTTGCAAGAAAAATTCTGTTTCTGATTACATTTAGCAGGTTTAGGCAATAAGATATTTTAATCTCATTTCAATACTTGTTTGCAAGAAAGAAAATTTAAGTGTATTTGTGAGGTTATATGGGAAAAAATATTTAAATGCAATCTATCTCTTATCTTAGTATTAGAGGAATTGGAGCTTTTTAAAGATATTCTATTAAATTAACATAAAATTAAAACCATATTAAAGCTCTTACTCAACACCGGGTTGCTATGCTACATGTACTACATATGTATACACATACAGAGATATTATATAAATGTATATATATGTATATATATATATATATATTTTCTAACTGTTCTCTAATTACACAAACACACACATGCAAATGTATTAGGTTGATTACATTTGTAAGAGTGTGTAGATATTTTTTTTTTGTTTTCATTATAAGTGGATACATTCCAATTGAAAATTGTATTGTAAACAAATCAATTGCCATGGGTCTGGCTTTCACAGAGCAACGTTGGTGACTAGTCTAGTTCGCAGTTAAATGTAGCGTCACAGTTGTTGGTTGTGTTATGAATTGAGGCGTATGTTCGCGTCATAGTACACAAATGAACAAACAAAAAATTAATTTTCCCTTGCAATCGTCAGGAAAAATTATACAGCAAATTTTATTGCCTTAAGAAGTATTAAGGTTAATTCTATTTACAATAAAAATAATTACTAAGTTATTTACGGAGGTATTTCAATTGTATTCTATAGTATCGAATTGCAATGCTTAATCAATTTCCCATTAGTCGAGAGTCAATTGAGATTTAATTCCCGCAGGTGTTAAGATACAATACAAGCAATTAAGAAGCATATACTCGTAAGTAATTTCATTCGAATTGATTTTACTTTGCAATTTTATTTTGAGGGCTGACATTTTTTTCGAAGAGCTCTTCAAATTTAAAGCAATTTAGATTTGGTTCAACAGATTCTGCTGTTAAGCTATGTACACACGATTGTCAGATTTAATGGCAACATGGGGCAATGCACTCACAATGAAAAATTGTCTCCGAAGTGTAAATTGTCTGTTCAGACTATTGTAAGAGAAATGTACGATTTCATTGTCACACAATAAATTTATCAGTCAACAAAAATTGCCTGTTCACACAATTGTCAGATTATTATCTGGAAAAAGTTGCCAGATCGGATGTTTAACATTGTTTCTAAATATTTATGGCCAGTGTTGCCAACAGAATCTGCCAATGGTGTTATTGTACGGTGCAGTAAAACTAAGCACATTTGACAATAACAAATGACAGTAAAATGTGTGGCAATTACGTGTCAATGGAAAGAAAGAGTGTTCTCATCAGAAGTCAGAAGTGTGACAATATTATTGTCACACATTGCAATATGACAATCGTGTGTACATACCTTTACGAAGCAAACTTTTTATAAGAAAGCGTATTTTCTTCAAACTACTATTAGTATTATTAGCTTTTCTATAAAATAATTTTATTAATTCTATGTGGCCTTAAATATTGAACTACATATGCCAATGAATATGATTCACTAAAAGGTATTCCAAACAGTGATCTTAAATTTTTTCTTTGTCATTAAAAACTTCTCATGAACTATAATAACAAAAAAAATTTATTAAAATAAAATGTTATAGTGTTATTTTCCAGCTATAAAGTTTTTCTATTGCTGGGAATTCCCATTTAGTTTCTAAAAAGTATTCATATATAAAAGGCAATAATGTTTTAAATTAAAAGAAATTTTTAAATATGTACAAGTGTAGGCATCTTATACTAAAATTATATATCGCAAAAGGTTCTGTTCTCACACATTCACAAAATTCACACGCGCACCTTTCAACCTTCACCTGAATATTTTTCATGTTTAAATGTCGTCAATACCCAAAAAAAAAAGAAAAAAAATTCAAATTATATTTTATCTTTATTTGTAGTGCAAAATTACTTTTATTTTATTTCTCGTTAATAAGAAAACAAAAATAGCAACTAGAGAGTCTTCAACAGCTGCGAGTAACAGAAAGTAATTTTTTTTTTCTACATATACATACAAACATATATAAATATTGTTGTAGTATTACAAAAAAAAAGAAAAAAAAACAAAGCGAAAAAGTCTGTTAATTTTCCATTAGTTTTCTCACCTTATCCTTAGGCCCATCAGATGCCACATAAATGGCAGAACGTAACATTCCTGTCGCCGATGTTTTGTGATCATTGCGGCTCCCTGTTACACGGTATCACACATAAAGGCCTAAAATGTCGAGGTAAATCTCTAATTATTTTTCTATTTGTTAGTGGTGGTGTCACAAACACAAAGTTACATTTGAAATCGAACCACAGCACCACTACACATTACACATACAAATTGAATGTCTTGTCTTAGTGGTAATAGATGCAAAAAATGAAACGACTGTGTTTATGTGTCCCCTGGTAAAGGTGTGCTTACTATATACATACATACATATACTATAAGTAAACAAATGCTTTTCTTAGTGTAACCTATAATGTAACCGAATGAAGTATGAAATGGATTCTTGAGTGGGAAATACAATAAACAGACTTACTTATCAGTTCTCTGTAACGACATACATACATATTTTAAATGGAGAAGTTACAAAACAAACAACAAAAAACGTACATATCTTACTTTTGGGAAAGGAAAGATTTTTTCTGAGAGATGCTTTTTCTGAAAGGCATTTCTTACTAAAGTTATTTTTGCTAAAAATTACTTTTTCTAAAAGATTGTTTTTTAAGAAGGCACTTTTTCTAAAATTTACTTTCTCTAAGAGGTACTTTTTAAAAAACTTTATTTTTCGAAAAGGTACTTTGCTAAAAGTTAGCTTTTTAAAAAGGAACTTTTTCTAACATTTTTTTAAATGTACTTTTTCTAAAAGTTAGTTTTTCTAAAAACTACTTTTTCTAAAAGATTGTTATTGGTAAAAAAACTTTTGGAAACATAATTTTTCGAAAAGGTAATTTTCTAAAAGTTAGTTTTTAAGAAAGATCCTTTTTCCAAAAATTTAATTTTTTAAAAGGTACTTTACGAAGTACTTTTATAAGTAATAACTTTTTTGCTAAAATGGTAGTTTTTCGAAAAGGGGTTTTACTTTTTTCAAGTGGCAATTTTTTAGAGAGTACTTTTCTAGAAGGTATTTTTTTCAACGGTACCGTTTCTAAATGGCAATTTTGCTTAGAAGTACTTTTTCCAAATGGCACTTGTTCCAAAAGGTTTCTCAACGGTACTTTTTTTAAGAGTACTTTTTGTAAAAATTACTTCTCAAGTTACATTTTCCTAAAGATATGTTCTTTTTAAGTAAAATTTTTGGAAAGTACCTGTAAAAAATTAATGTTAAGATAATTTTTCCAAAAAAAAAGAGGATCTGTTTGTAACGTCTTTCGTGTTTCAAATGAAAATATAAATGTAATTTTACTATTTTGTCACACTGTTTCATTTATTATTTATGAAAACTTAAATTATCTATTATGTTTGTTTTGTTGCTTTGTCTGTTATTTATCTTACTTTTTTCTTCAATGGATTTCATTAATTTTTACTGTTATTAATACATACATACATAAGTAATGTTATTACTTGTAGTGCTGTTATTAGCATTGATGTTATGCTGATGGTTGATTTATTCGTTTAGGCATTTTCCATTGGGGAAAGGAAAACATAAAACAAATCTACAATTAAATGCGTCATATTGTTAATGAATGCAGTGTCATCGTCGTTCTTGTTATAGTTCTTAATGTTACCGTTAATGTTTTGCTGATAGAGGTACATGCACACAAACATCCATTTGTACATACACACATACTTTCATATACATACATATGTATTTGTTTTTTGGCTTTTAGATATTTTTATAGTTCGCTTTTAGATGTGGGCAACAAAATGGCAACATACACATAATTTACATTGTGGTCACTAATTTGATCCTTTTCTTTATTTTTTTGTTTATTACTATTGTTGAATTTCATATTTCATTGCAAACATACACGTATTAAAAGGATTTTATTTATTTATTTAGTTATTTTTGCCTGCAAATTATTGTGAGAGTGAGAGTTAAAGCATTGTGTGGGTTTTTAAATTGTGGCAATATGATTTGGTTTTTGCATGCCTGAGTATTTTCATTTCGTTTTTAGAATTATGATATCACGCTGTTCTCATTAGCTGTTTGCAACAGCTTCAAGGGTAAAAAAATCACATATAGTATGTACATAAATCGGTAAGTACTTTTCCTTTTATTTTATTTACTTAAGTTCACAAAATGGTAAGAGGTAAACAAAAATTGCAATAATCGTGGAATATACGAATTTTAAAAATTAAAAATTAATGATTTATTAAATTATAATCTATGTTTGTTATATGGTGTGCTAATGCCAAAATAATCAGTAGACATTTAACCAAATTCCTGAAAAAAACCCAAGAAATTTCATATGCATCGGTGGCCTAGAGCGTGAGCATTAGTCTGTTCATCTGGAGGTGCGCATTCGATTAGCCATGCAAGCATTAATGTGAAAAAAACCAACAAAAAAAATATGTTCAATGCAAGATCTTCCAATAAAATCTTTGAGAATTATGAAATATACAAACGAAATAAACGAAATAGCCTAACGAAGCAGACCTTCCACAAACCCGGACGGACTGAGTATAACTCGTCTGGAAAACCAGTAACTCAACCATTTAATCACCGAATGTGCCTGTATCGAAACTGACTCTAGCCCATATAGGGGGATAAAAACTTCCGACTCACAATCCTTTGTCTTTATTCGATTCATCTGGGAATGTGTCCACCACGTCTGAGCTATTTTCTATCATCATTACATGCGTTTCTCACGTTCTCACGCCAAATTTTAAAATTTTTTATCATCCAATGGCCTGCGTGACCTGTAGCCCATGTAATCCGGAATATCTTCCAACCGTTGTTTTATATAAATTTTCATAGATTATCAATAGATTATTAATAGATTCCAAAACAGACTATTATAGTACATAAATCATTTGCTGTTCTGCCATTATGTGCCAAAAAACCATTCAACCTTAAATAAGTACACAGTGCAGTGTAAACAAATGATCCCCAAGTCAATAAATATGTGATTTAACAAATAAATGACTCATAAATCAGCAGCTTTAATATTCCGTTTGGCTCTTTTAAATTTATGTTGATACTTTTTATATACTTTGAATTCACAAAGCCTCTTTAACGTGCTGACGTTATTTATTCATAATTCCTTTTATGTTTGCCTTTTTTGGCTGATTGTCCTTTTGCCTTCTCATGTTTGCTAAGGTCCCACTTAGAACGAATAAAAAGCATTCCAATGTTAAGCATAAAAAAAAATTATTTTAACATGCCAAAACATTTTGTGAAGGCAGTATGAGAAGCAAATTTATCGATATTGAAACCGATACAACTTGCGATTTATGTTTGGTGAAACGATTTGATAGCGCTATTTTTGGATATAAATAATATTTGATTAAATCTTAATTGGTTAATAGATTGTTATTGTATTGTTTTAATTATTTTTCAACTACTGAACTACATAAATTACAAATTTCCAAATTAATTGAGCGAATTAAAAATAAAAACTTTTTTAATTACACAGAGGTAAAAATTATAATTACTTTCAATTAAAAAATTTCTGATATCAATTAAAATAGTGTTTAAAATTTCACCCGTAAAGAAATCAGTAATGTAAATTAAATTTTTATACTTAAATTTATTGAAATAATATTTGATTAAAAATGTAAATTCTTTTAATTATATTTATTAACTACTAAACTAAAAAATTAAAAACTTTTAATTAATTTTTTTAATTGGGGGAATTAAAAACGTTTCTTTTTCTAGCTCTCAGGGAGCTGTTTTATTAATGATATTTTTTAAGTATTAAAAATTTAATTGTATCAATTAAGCTCTTTAATTGAAATAAAAATAAAATTTATTTAAGAGTCTGAATTAATAAAAAAAAACATGCAATATTTTTTCCGTGTAGACGAGAAACGAGAATTTGTGCTTACAGCGTTTTTAAAAAATGTTGTATTTTCAGAGATTGCCAACTGATTCACAAGTTTAAGAGACTCATTGATCAGAGATTATAGCGCTTCCTCACTGAACAACCGTAATCCATTCATACGGCTAGAGAAGAAGAGTAAACGATGGAAAAATTTACTAAATACAATTTATTTATATACGATGAAATTTACTAAATGATTTTCCACAGAATGCATGCCTTCGTTTGCTATTTAAATTGAAGTTTCTCTAAATTTTGTTAGAAAGTTTAATTTATCAGGACGAAATTTCGTTTTCTGGTTTTCAGGGTTTTTTTTAATTAATTTTCCTTATTATTCCGAAGAATATGTTATAAGTTTTATATAAAAAAAATAATAATAATAATGTAAATAAAATAGTCAAAACATTTTCCTTTGTTAAATAACGACGACATAATGCAGATCAACAGCTGCAACACATGTCCTTATAATTCACGAGAAAATCTTATGCGCCCACACCCAAACACTCTGTATGTAGTAGATACAGCCATTTTATGTATGAATGGCTGAATGGGCCTTGACAGAAAGTTATTTTCCTGTAGTGGTATGTATGGATCTATGTATGTATAAAGTAAAGTATTACGTGCAGCAATTTTCCGCTCAAATTAAGTTATGCAAGCAAATCAGCAATTGAACGTAACCCACAGATAAACCAACAGAAATTATATGACCAATATATAAATATAAAAAAAACAAGAATATAAAAAGCAGAAAAAGTTTTTGGTAAAACTCATGGCTGTAGAATAGTGAATTGAAATTTTATCAAGAAATGCATTTCTGATGCAATCGCTAAAGTGCACTGTGCGAAGAAAAAGTGAAAAACATTTGAACTGAAACGGAACAACTCTGATAATTTATGTGGATGGTTAGAAACATCCAAACCAAGTTAAAACAAAAACAAAAATTTATTTCAAATACTCTTATATTTGGTCCAAAAATTGAAGAATTAGAAGCTCTGGATGTTTTTGGAATGAAAATTCAGTGTGATTTCAAGTGTCTCGGTTTTTTAAGACTGTGTAAGACATACTTTACTCCATCTAATCGCTCTACTCTGTACAACACATACATACATCCGACCGAAAATGGAAGACACCTCTCATTTAAGGGCTGCTGCTTCAAAATCTACTTTGAACGTACTCTACCGTCTTGAGCATTGTCGCAATGCGAGGCGTGTTTCGTTGTTTTATCGTTAGTCTAATGGGATGTGCTCTAATGAAATCCCGATACCCGCTTAAGAACTGTGTGCTCTTCTTATTTTAAAGCTTTTGCATTAATTTCATATTTTACAGCAGGCAATGGAAGAAATACAGGGTGGCCCAAAAGGATCGAAGGTGTTTTAATTCCTTATAACTTTTGTATTATAATTTTTTTTTCAGTATTTTGTAAAGAAGACTTGGGGAGTTTAAAATGGTACAGTACACAACTGAACAACGTGCCAAAATCTTTGAACTTTATTTCAGAAGAAAATCATGATTTCATTCATAATTTAATTATGACCGACGAAGCCCATGTCCAATTGATTGAGTTCGTTAGTAGGCAAAAAGGGCTACGGAAAATCCAAGAGTAGGTCAACAGCGACAATTATACCCACTTAACTGCACCGTTTGGTGCGGTGTTTCATCAGAAAGAATAATTGGTCCAAATTTTTCGAAAATGAATACGGTGTCGCCGTTTCCATTACTGGTGTTAGATATCGGACAATGTAGGAAAATATTTCAAGGCCAACCGTGGAAAACCATCCGCAAATATGGTCCCAACAGGATCGAGCCACAGGGCACACTGCAAGCGGCACAATGGCTCTTTGAACTCAAACCCCTACGGTCATTTTGGGCCGCGCTGTATATTGAGCAAAAAAAATGTTAAAACCAAATCAACTGTGTTTTTACTTTTAATGAATCGCGAAGAAGCAAAACTGTATACGCAGAAAAAAATATTGCTTGGTTTTTTATTAATTAATTAATTTTTATTTTCATTTCAATTAAATATTTTAGATATCAATACAATTAAATTTTTAATTACTTGAAAAACGTTAATAATAAAAAAAACCGATTTTTTCAAAACAGCTCCCGGAGAGCTAGAAAGAGAATAGTTTTTAATTCGTTCAATTAAAAAATTAATTAAAAGTTTTTAATATTTTTTAGTTCAGAAGTTAATAAATATAATTAAAATATTAATTTAAAAAAAACAATAAGAACGTTTTAATTTTTTAATTGTTGAATTTTACATTTAATCAAATATTATTTCAATTACATTCAGTATAAAAATTCAATTTATGTTACTAATTTCGTTACTAGTGAAACTTTAAACAATTTTTTAATTGAAATTAATTGTAATATTTTTCTGTGTAATTATAAAAAAAAAATTTTTTCATTTTTCTTTTTTTATCTTGGACCAGGAACGTAATAGTTCGAGCAATGGCAGGAGTTTTTACAACTCTGCTTTTGCAGCTTCTTTGTTTATATCAGTGTTGCGCGCCTCTCATTTCAAGGAGACGTATTAAATTTTTTTGAAGCTTCGTTTTTAGTAGGCCGTGCTACACAATACCGACGAAGGAGGGCGCTCTGATGTTACTTGTGGATTGGTATCAGCTGAAGCCGGTACTGTTCAGTGACCAGTGACTATGCCTTCGCCACTGAAGCCTTCTGACAACACGTCAATTTTTGTTTATTGCCTTAATAATTTAAGTAATTCTGATCAATCAATATTCGCCGTATTTTTCTTTATCTGCACAAAACAGTAATTTTTCTGCAGAAATAATTTCTTTTCGAATATAAAGTCATCGTACATTTTCGAATAATCCTCGAAGGCTTTCACCATTCAACTATAAAACTATTTAATTGGCGAGTAATAAAAACGGATTTAAGTAGAAAAGACTTTAAATTATTTCATTTTATAAAATCCTTTACATAAAATAGTACTAAATGCAATTGTACAGCATCAACACCTGCGAGCAAATGAAATCCAATGAAATCCAATGAAATGAAATGTATGTACGAAAAAGTTATTTTCTTTTCACTTCTATTCAATTCAAAATGATAAGCGAAATTATTGAATAAAAGCATTTCTTTTTTCACGTGAAATTCCATTAAATTGAATTCAGCAGAAGCGAAGGGAATGATTATTTGGCAGCAGTACTATTGAAAGCCACACAATCAGAATTAAAAAAAGCAGGCAACAGCTGATATTGTAACAACAACATATGTGGCCAGATACTCATATGTATATGCAGTTAAATCAACGCTGCTTACATTATGTAACAGTGAATTAAGAGACAGGAGAATAAATTAAAATCTCGTTCATATTTGTATAGCAAATAAACAGCATGATAAATAAAGAATAAAGCATTTCAGCAGTACCTTTATAAATTTAAACATTAACTGTCATTGGCATAAAAAATGCATTTGATTTACAAATGGTTTAATAAAGAAAATTCCATAAAAAATTCCATTTTTTTAAATATATATTTTTTATGAATACGACAGTAAATGTTTTAAGAGCTGCGCATCACTACTGATATAAAAAAAAATTAAAAAATAAATGTCAGTACATATAATTTTAAAGAATGAATTGTACTAAAAAAAAATTTTAACGATTTAATTTTTTTTTATAGCACAAAGGAATTAACGCACTGGAATGAAAAGGGGTGCAAACAGGCGTAAAATTTTACACAAAACTTTCATTTGCTAGTGAACTCATGTGTAGCACAGAAATAATGAAAAGCAAAAACACATAAAAACACTTTCCTTAAATAAAAGTGTAAAAGAAAAAATGTATACGAGTACACACACAATATAATTTAATTGCCAATAAGGTCAAGTACAATAGACAAATTTATTCCATAAAAATTTTCTGTCGTCTATAAAAAAAAGAACATTTATAAAACGTTTAAAAAAAAGAGTCTTTTATAAAAGAAATCCAATTGACATAGAAAACTGCTTTAGCTATTAATTAATAAAGTTTTGAAACGTTTACAGTCTTCAGAAATATGTTTAATTTAGCCCTTGCAAAAAGTTTAGCGCTCAAATAGTTGCTGTTTGATTTTTTTTTTATTTACTGACATTTTACTACCAATATTTTTCAATTTCATGTGACGGAAATTAAAGCATACAGTTTGTCAAGGTTTAAATTACCAACACCGGTTGCATATTTTTCGGCTGCATGAGCAACTACTACATACACAAAAATTATTTTGTGTGTGTTTCCTTTTACAAACCGTTTTCACTTTTCACATTTTCTTTTTTTTTTTTGTTTTTTTTTCATATTAAATCATTGTGCATTCTGTGTCATTGTCAAAGTAATAAATTATGAAATTTATGTAGGAAAATTGAATTTTAATCAATTTTAATTACGTATAGTGTTGGTAATTATAAATGGCAGCCATGTAAAACCTTTAAATATTACGCTTATTGGCTTAAACAGTGTGTTTACAGCCATAATTGTTTATGCATATTGAATAATGGTAAATTTATTAGAAAAAAAGTGGAGCATATTTCAAGGCATTATCGGGCTTGATGGAATAAATTTTGTATCGTCCCTTTTTAATATTCAAATTTAAACTTGGTTTCCAGCAAAAGCAAAACACGAATATATTCAAGTAAAAGGCTTACAATTGTAAACACTAAATTTGTATGTATTTTGTTGGCATAGTATATACCTTTAGGTAAAAGGTAAACAAAAGTTACAATACAATTTGTTATACATTTTCTTTTGTTAATAATTTCTTTTCTTTTTTACTTAAAAATTTACAAATTTTTGGTGAAAAAGTGAAGTCATGTATTTCATAAAGTTCAGCTATGAATTTTTGGAACAGCATGCCTAAAGCACTGATGCTTAAAGCTGTTGAAGGTATTTTGCTTATAAAAGAAATTTTAATATTTTCCTGGTCCTTATACAGGTTTTTTATTATCAAAGTTATTTGTTTAATGATTAAAGCAGTTAAAGTTTTAAATATCTATGAGTAATCGTTTGTGAATAGCGCTCTACAAATTCTATTAATTACGGTTTACTCTACGAAAACGTTGTTGTTGTTGTTGTTTTAAATGTAGTTGAACGAATGATAAAATTTTTTCGATATCGTGGGCCTGGCAGTTAATTTAATGGAATGGAATTACTATAGAAAATCATACTAAGTAACCTTAATTGAATTTGGTTTTTATTTTTATTTTAAAAATGTTGTACTAAAAAATAAACAACCCTAAATGTATGCTCTAATTTTTTTTTTCTTCTTCTAACGAACACAATTTTATTATATATTTCAATTTAAACAGCAAAACATACAGTTTTAACAAAAAAAATAACTCTTTGAGTTGTGAAAATTCTAGTCTTAAATTTTTTTGTGGAAAAATATATTTCTGAAAAATTTAATGCGAATCAAATTTCACTGCACAGAAAATTATACCAATTTCCACTGTTGGTCAACGATAATTCTCCCATAAAAGAACTTACGCATGTTTTTTACACTACGTTGTAATGTTTCCTGTCTCTTTGTTAATAATTGTAAAGGTTGGTATCTATCGTTTTTAATTTGTTCCCAAAAGTTAAAGAAATAAGCTTAGATATTCGAAAGCTCATTGTTCAGCATCAAAAGAATGGTAAATCGTTACGCGAATTTCCAATATTCTTGGCCACTCAAAGTCTACCGTTTTAAGAAATTGGAAATATAACAACAGTACTAATAGTAGGCCAAGAAATGGCTATTCGCGAAAAATTACTGAACGCACTTGATCAGCAAGAGGACATTAACTCGAAATTTTCACTATCCACAGTAAACATTTCACCTTATTCAGTTTGCTCTTTGATCTCAAAAATCGATGATGAATTTCGATTTTCAAATCCACAGACACTAAAAAAATGTCGATTGTCACTGTTCAGCTAGAAAATAATGAAAGTGGCGAGGGCTGAAGTAGTCTGTGCGTTGACTACAAATCCAAAAACTTCCTGGGTTCAACCCCCGTTTCAGACTAAATGATAAAAGTATCTCGCATTTTTTCTGATGTGCATTAGCGTGTCTTTGAGTCAGTTGTTGTCGGAAGGTTTCAGTGGCGAACGCATAGTCACTGGTCACTGAACAGTAACGGCTTCAGCTGTAAGCAATCCACAGCCACATCGGAACGCACTTCTTCGTTGGCATTGTGTAGCAGCGCCTACACTAAAATTACTAAAATTGATACTAAAATGAAGCATCAAAATTTAATACGTCTCCTTGACATCAGAGACGCTACAACACTGCTATAAAAAAAACAAAGAACATGCAAAAAACACAGTTGTAAGATAGTGAAGCTTCACCTCCTGTCGTTTCTCCTACTATGCCTTTCCTCTAGTTCCAGTACAATGCATCGCATGTGTAGGGGTCATCTCCTGAGTGCTGGTCCCAGATAAAAAAACTGTTCACAGAGCATCGCAAACAAAAACTATTAATAAAGCCGAACAAATGAAGTTTGCTAAAAAGCATATAAATGGTGATGAAAACGTCTGGAAAAATATTGTCAATAATTTCAACATATTCCGTATAAAAATACGTTAAAAATTTCAAGGTCTTCATAAAATGCAGTTTCTTGCTGGGTATGAATAGTTTTCTGTGCCACTGTATATTTCCTTTTATTTATGAATCAAAGAAATCAAAAATCTTTTCAACTAATAAACTCCATAAAATGTGGGAAAAACAAATATTAACAACCAAATAACAAAGCCGACTTTATTTGTTTCATATACTAAATCATAACGAAATTTGTTGCTGCTTCTGTTATCCTTTTATAGAAAGGGGAAAACTCTTAAATTTACCATCATGCAAAACAAACAAAACCAAATAGGCCTTTATTAAATTTCATTTAAAAAATGCGCTGTTGCTTTGGCTGTCGTCTTCCATTAATTACTTGACCAAAAATGTCTTTTGTTGACACAACATATTGGCAGCACAATGTTCTTCTTTCTTCTATAGCGAAAAAGATAAATAAAAATTCTGATTATATTGTCATTTACAGGCTAAAGTAAAATACGATGTGTTATATACGAGGGCTGTTTGATAAGTTCATATCTTTTTGAATTTCCCTTGCGGTAACTTTAAATGCAACACTGCTGCCGTCAACCAACATCTTATAATAGACTATTGTCAAATTTTCAACAAGCAGCGTCATTTAGTTTCAGTTCACCAGCCTTTGAAAGAAGACAACCTCGTGAATTTTAACAAAAATTGAAAAAAGTAAATTTCATGTGTGATGTTCAACAGCAATTCGGACGAGTTTTTACGCCTTTATATAACCGTAGGCGAAGCATCGATCCTACACAATACCCCAAAGACCAACGAATAATCAAAACATCGGGTTTCATCGGATGAACGTTCAATAAAAAGAAGGCCAAGGTGGATATGTCAACCAACAAGGTCATGGCCATAGTTTTTTTCGAATGCACGTGCTGTCATTCTACCTAGAGAAGACTACAACGACCACCTGCACATATTATTCACAGCTTTTAGGCAGATTCGATATTGATTTAAAGCAAGAACGACCACACTTGGCGAAAAAAGGGCTGTTTCTTCAAGACAATGCACGAGTGCACACGTGTAGTCAGTATGACAAAAAACCATAAATTGTACTACGAGCTGTTATCCGATTCCGCAGATTTAGCCCCTGTTACTAATTTTTTTTTTCTAAACCTGAAGAAATGGCTGGGTAGTAAGAGATTTGGGTCGAAACAAGTGCCTATTTTAAGGGCCTTGAGAAAACCTATTATTTGTAAGGAATAAAAAAAATATATAAAAAACGCTGGACTAAATGAATTGCTCTAAAAGGAGTTTATGTTTAAAAATAAAATTTTTATTTGACGAAAAAAAAAAAACATTTTTATACAAATAGTTACGGAATTATCAAACAGTTAAAATTCCAGATAGAAAATTGTCTATAAATATAGGATATCCCATATTTACCCCCCCCCCCATTCCTTCTTCTATTGAAAAGTAACGTGAACAAGCTTTTGTTTACGTTGACTACTCTGTAACGTGAACAAATTCAAAATGCTATATCACGTGTACAATTTTCTTTTCTCGGTATATGTTTTCTATGCTTGTAGACAACACTGAAATACATAAAATTCGATTTTTAAACTTTAGAAAATCCCCTTCTATAAAAAATGCGTGTATCCTCAAAATTAAGTCTTCATTAATGATTGCATTGTCGATGATCCTGTTAAAAAAAAATTGCTGCAAGTAAGGCAATTTAAATGTTTAACAAGGCAGTGTAATGGACAGGAGATGCATGCAATAGTGGATCAAAGAGACATGTACTTAGACGCTTAAGGAGAAAGCAGTATTTCAGCTATTAGAAAACAAAAAGCAGCAGAAAAAGATAACGAATTTCTTTAATGCATAATGTAATGAGTAATTTTATTTGCTATGTAATTTTAATTCAATGGATATTTTCTCGTGAGCTCGTTTTGTTTTGTAATCAATTTTTATTAAGAATTTTATTTTTATATTTTATAAATGCATATAATAATAGAACAATTTCACGTTCAAGCGTGTAAAACACATATATATATTTTTTATGAAATTCGACAATCGCTAACGTAAACAATTTAGCTAACATGAAGTCCCTTGGTTTTAATTAGTTCACGTTACCGCGAGTGCCCTGTATATTTTTTATAAAAAAAAAAGTTCACCAATAATTACACTTTTCGAGAAAAATACACATTTTCTTATTTGGTAATTGCAATTTAATGAAAAATTTACATTCTCACAAATAAGCTTTTGGCCAAGTTTATTTAATGGGCTAATAAAAAATTTTATTGAGGTAAGCACGCAAATTTAAAATCAGTGCATACTTTTTGTTGCCCTTAATTGAAATATTATCAAAAACAAATGAAACCACTGCATACCCTGTGGGGTACGCGAACAGAGCACTTTGCATGATTAAAAGCCAAATCTTCTAGGAAATTGTTTTATCTACAAGATCTATAACACTAATAGTCAAGGTAAGAACTTTTGATGAATTCTAATTTAGCTGTGTTTGTGCTTTTTTATTTTGCTTTAGAAAATAATTTTTTGTTTAATTTGTATGTTTCTTGTGGTTTAAACAAATTTTAATTTTAACTAAAATGAGAGTGAGTACTTATATAAATGTGTGCGCGGCTGCGTGTATGTGTGTGTGTGTGCGTTAGTTGTATCCTATTGCGTCCTTTTAGCTTATCATCCCCCAAAACAATTTCTTTTTATACTAAAATCTTTGTAGACTGTACTGTTGTACCCACCAAACAACCAATCAACTAACTTTTTAAATGCTTAAACCTCTTTAACAATTGAAATATTGTTTCGAAAAAATCCTTCATTCTTTTTTTTATTATTTGTTTTTCTACAATTAACGACACAAACAAAAACTTGTTTAACAAAATAGCATGTGACATGAACGTGCATGCACGTTGCAAAGAGAACGTGCCCAGTTTATGCGGATGTGATCACACTGAACGTCGCGGGCGCATTCTATTGGAATTACGTGTTAAGGAAAATACTCTAACTGTACAGAGTAAGTAATATATGTACATAGCGCTCATTTACGCAAACAACGGCATAACTCAAAAACTACAAATTTTGAGCTAATAATGCAGAATAAATTTCCATATAGGCGTTCATCTTGCGTAAAAGATTCATGTAACTAGACTCAAAACTCTCCTTGTGACGAAAGAATAATTTTGCATTTCGCCATTAAAATTTTTACAAAACTAGTTTTTTTTTAGTTATGGCGTTGTTTGAGTAAATGAGCGATAATGATACACATAACCAGCTGCTTACAAACTAGACTTGATTATTTTTAGCAATGGTTAATTAAAGCAGACAACACAAAGTTAAGTAGCATAAGAGTACACTCGTATCTGGTTACAGTTCTTACCAGTTGATGCATTTAAGGCACATTTAAAATAATGATGTGCCCAATGATGTTAGTAAATGATTTCGTTGCATAAATGAGCAGTGATGGTAGAACTTAATTTAACAAGTTTGTTCGTGAGAAAATTTAAAGCATACTTTTTGGGGCGAGTTTATTATGGAATCTTAAAATTTAGGAATTTTAAAAAAGTGCATAACCGGAAAACCGGTGCGTCCATTTGCACTTGAAGACACTGATACCCCCGTTATTATTATTTGCTTGGTATTGCTTTTTTTCTCACTACACATTATTATAAATAAAATATCCTGCTCAGTTTTGGTATTAAAAATTTTAAGCATACTTTTGGGGAGGGAAAAATTTTAGTTAGTTAGTTTTATTGAGACTTCATTAATTTCTTATCACTGGATGTACAAACATAAAATTTAAAGAGAACTTAAACTATTAAGTATTATTTTAATTACATTATATTTTTTGTTTTTATGCAACTTGCTTATCGCAATCAAATAATTTATTAATATAAACTTATTAATAATATTAGTGTTTCCTTTTTTTTAAAAGTGCTTGCTCCCGGCACTTACTTTTATTACTAGAGTCAGATCTCCATTAATAAACTTACTCAAGAACCTTAAAATTAAACCTTAAAACTATTCCTTAAACTAAATTTACGAAAAAAAAAAAGAAAATAAATAAATAAAAAAAAAACAAAAACAAAAAAATAAAAAATGTATGCCGGGAGTAATATATGAATAAAAGTTTCGACCAGGATACGTACTGGAAGGTTCCTGTAAAATTCCAATACTCGAAATGTATTGAGTGTTTGACCAATTGAATTCATGCTCAGTTGACAAAATATCTTTAATTACACTTCCTTCGAAATACGACAATATTTCCACAAAAGTTCTCATTAAATTGAGAGCATAAAAAGACAAAGGATATACATAGTTTACCTTTTCATAAATGTATTTATTTCAAAATCTTGTCTTTAAAGTTTTATAATTCTTCTCTATGCACTCTCGTACAATATGACAAAACAAATTGTACAAAACATGGTCATTAAATTTCAAAAGTTTATTAAAATTAACGGTGAGATATTTGATGATTTCCTTAAATTTTATTACATTATAAATCAAAGATAACTTTAATTTTTTGCTTTCGGAGACAACCGAATATTTGCATTTCCCAGAAGCATTCCGTAAACATATTGCATTACTCTACGCGGCTTCAATTTTTATTCCCCAATTTCAATTATCGTTTCTTATTAAAAATTATAATTTTGAATTAATAATGCAATATCATATTGTCATATCGCTTTCCATTTTGTGTGAAAAATTCACGAAACTAGCTCGTACAAAAAAAAAATATTCACCCTATAAAACATTGTGGACAGAAGCTGCCAAAAACTAATTTGAATGACTGGCTGCCTTCCTAAACCTCTGTATGCAATGTCAAAGCATTGTTTAAGTAAAGCAGTAATAGTTTACCAACCCTGCAAATCATGCATTGTCATTTTAAACTCTGTAACACAGTCGACGTTTAGAAACAACTGTTTTGCTTTGCTTTATAAACAACAATATCTGCGAAAAAGTTAATTTTGGAAAGCAATTAATAAGAATAATAACTATTATTTAATAAAACAATTAAATTTTCAATGGAAATAAAGTATTTATTTCATTGAAATTTTTTAACTTTTATTTTTTTGTCGCCATTGTTTATAAAAAGCTTTGTTAATCTTTGTTGCGTTTATTTGCAAATCAACTTTGCATCTGCGTTTAGGAACATGAAACATTGTCACACTGCAAAGCAGCTGACATTTAGGAAGGCAGTCACTGTTTCATACATATAATATACATTCCCAGCAATTTAGGCGTCTACAAAGTTTGTATGGTGAACGCTCAGTAAACGTCAATATATATACATATATACATAAAGGGTCTCCCAACAAGAACGCAAGATTTAAATTTGGCGCCATTCGAAGTGTCATTGTTTGACATGTGAACAATTGTTATTGTTTGCTAGTAGAAGGTATGAGGTTAGTAAAAATGGAGCGGAGGTAGTTCGTTAATTGGGTATTGGAGAGACAACACGAAAATGCTGATTTTTGCCGATAAAATCATCTTCAGTGACGAGGCCCATTTCCATCTTGATGGCTTCGTCAATAGGCAGAATTGTCGCATTTGGGGTGAGGAAAATCCTCGAGTGATTCACGAGAAGCAAATGCAATTCTGGAGGAATCATTGGACCTTTTTTTATGAAAATGAGGCAGGTCAAGCGCAAACAGTCAATGGTGTTCGGCATCGTGAAATGATAACCAGTTTTTTCGTGCCAAGAATTGAAGAAATGAATGTGGAGGGCATGTGGTTTCAACAAGACGGCGCCACATGTCAGACAGCCAGAGAAACAATTCAATTGCTGCATTTAAAATTTAAATCTTGCGTTCTTGTTGGGACACCCTTTACAATACATATGTATGCATGTTTAACTTTTCTAATTGCCAAGAAAAGAAATTAGTTCAGCCGTACTCTGGAAAAAATAGTTTTTTTTTATTTTTTATTTCGACAAAAACTTTTGTCTAGATTTCGCCAATAATCAAGTCTTCAAGTCCATTGTGTTTCTTACTTAACACTTATATGAAGTAAATCCGCCTTAAAATTACTACATAATTTCTTTTACTTCTATTTTTACTAGTTATTGTCTATTATTCTCTTTAACATATCATTTTCTTGTTTCTTTTTGCTTAGTCAAAGAGGGACGTAATCTAATTCCAATGGATCCAAATGGTTTAAGTGATCCATATGTTAAAGTTAAATTAATACCCGATGAGCATGATAAATGCAAAAAGAAGACACGTACTATTAAAGCATCACTAAATCCCATATGGAATGAAACAATTACATAGTAAGTATTTCAGAGATTAAACTATTTTTTTATTTCATATTATTTACATACGCCAATAAAAAAAAGGACAAAATTACATGGTTCGTCATTCACTACTGACTAGATGTAAAAAAAGTAAAAAAAATCTTTCATTTTACTGCAAAATTAAAAACTATTTTTCATTGTATATTTGTAAATTTTGTAAAAAAAAAAAAAGCTGTTCATGATATACAAAAGGCTTAATAAACAAAAATACCATATAAAATCTCGTATTAGAACTTTTAGAAATCAAAATTGTTCAAAACAGAAATAATTAAAATCAAGATTCAATTAAAATAATAATTAGATTTCAACCTATCACGAAAAACGCAGAGCCAATTAACAGTTTTAATTGAAAAGAATTTTAAAATTTTACCATTTTTATTGCACTTTCTTGAGAGAACACCAAAATCAATTAAAATAAATGTGTACTCAATTAAATTATTAATTACGCAAAAAAAATTCATCAAAATTAAAATGAAATTTTTTTAAGTCTGACCATTTAAATGTTTTTGATTATTAAAACAAAATTAATGAGTTGAATTTTATTATCGAATATTTGATGAAACCACTTTTATCAGTCATCTTGCTCTCACTTTCTATTTTAGTGAACTGAAAGCTGAGGACAAAGATCGTCGCGTTTTAATAGAAGTTTGGGATTGGGATCGCACTTCACGCAATGATTTTATGGGTGCTTTGTCTTTTGGTATATCGGAAATAATCAAGGTTACTTGAAATTTTATATCAATCAAAAAATATTTGTATTGAACTAGTTTTGCATCATTTAATTGTTCTAATTTTTGCAGAACCCTGCCAATGGCTGGTTTAAATTGTTGACCCAGGAAGAAGGTGAATATTACAATGTGCCATGTGCTGATGCATCACAAGATTTACTGAAGCTTAAATCACAAATGAGAGTAAGTTTTCGCTAAATAATAAAAGTTAGGCAACTATTGCAGCGAGAGTCCCATAAATATTTTCTAATATTGCATATATGTATACCGGACGGTGTTTTCTTTTAAGCCCGATAGAACTTTAAATTGTAGAAATAACACAAGAAATTAAATTTTACTAAAAAGAATTTTTTTTATTCGAAAGCTCTGTACATGGGATTAACATTTGAAAATTATTTCGGGCATATGGCCGAGGTACAATTTTGGGCCACTTTTTCGAGAATTACGGCCCGTATATTACGAATAACACAACAAATGTGTGTATATCAAAACATTTTTCTTATAAAATGTTGGGCGAAATCGAAGCATACCAGCATCAAATCGGGTCCCTTTTCGACTCCTTCCTAGCGCACAATTATTGCCGGTTCACCCAACAAGTGGCAATCAGCCATTAAGATCCGCATCAATCACGCGTTTCTTCTAGACTCTAGTGACTTCTGCCAGTCGGTTGGTATTTCTCGACTTCCAACCTCAGCTGCGAGTCCCTAGTTATCGCTAGCATCTGCTCCATAATAAGTTCCCAGATCGCACTCCCATGCAGGATGGGACGGCCCATAAGCCAAAGCTGGATATTCTCTCACAATATGTGCCGCCGTCTCAGCGTGTGCCAGGCGTAGTCTGCAGACATCATCTTCTACGATGCTAATTCGCCTCAAATGATACCTGACTATCGATTCCATGTCCCGTTATTAGCGCCGTGATCAGTTCAAGGTACATCGTCCAAGGCGATGCTAGTCGAGCTCAAATAATACCTGAAGATCAATTCGATGTCCATGATCGATCCCTTGATCCAGCTCAAGGTATCTCGTCCAAGGCGTTAACTGTTGCTGGTTTATCAGAATAAATCAAATCGCACGATGGAAGCAAATTGACGGGTTCATTTGTCGAAATCAACTTATCGCAAAATTTTTATTTCAATAAGTCGATGGTTGCGGTCGCCATATGACACTTCGACATACCGCAATATCGAGATTGAATAATGGTCATGTGCACTAGGCTACGGAGGCACACACTTCGTTCGGATCAATATCATAATTTTTATAAATCTAATGAAGTCCGTAGGGTCTGTTCTGGATAGGTTTCACTCCATATGCTGGCATTCTATTTATTAACCAACCCGTTAAGACGAAAGTTGGCCCCATCGCTGCACACAAGTTTGCTTCGAATCAGTTTGCAACTCTTTTAGGGCCAGATATGATGGTCTCTTGGTTTTAATTCCAGCAATAATTTATAGAGTGGTATGAAATCTGTGCGCATTTCGATGCAAAGTCGCCTATAATTTGCGTGGCTCGATGGCAGATTTTTGAAGTAATTATTTGTTTGCGTCGTTCCAGCGTCAATCTATGGCGATTGCTTCTTGATGATTTCTTATTTTTAAGAGAAGTAACACTCAGGCAACGATTGCCAACTACTAGGTCTTACTTTCTATATTAAAGGCATGGTAAAAGGGATGACAGGCAGGTGGTGCAGGAAGAAACCTGCTTTTGCACGCTTTTATTTTTAAAGCATGTTGCAGCGCCTCTGATATCAAGCATACGCATAATTTTTTTTAGACTCTGTTTAGTAGTCATTTTTATTAATTATTTTACTTCGTCGAGGATGCTACCCAATACCGACCATGGAGGGCGCTCTGATGTTACTTGTGGATTAGTATCAGCTGAAGGCGATACTATTCAGTGACGAGTGACTACGCCTTCGCAAGCGTGCCACCCTGCCGCTATATACTGATCATTTAATGTCAAATGTCAAAAAGTAAGTTCAATCGGGCTTGAAAAACACCCTTTACCTTCAATATATACTAAATTAAAACAAATATTTGAATTTTTTTTTAAATCGTATTTAAAGTTAAAAAAAAAATTATTGATGAGTCTCTAGTTTCTTTGTAATATGAATTTGTTTTTTGTTGAGCTTTTTTCATTAAATTCTTAAAAAGAATACACGTTTTGTAATTTTATTTATAAGAAATCTTCCCAGAGAAAGCCCATGGTTATGCGTACGGAAACAAATCAAAATGCGAGTAAAACTGACATGATAAGAGCTTCTGACTTCAATTTCATCAAAGTTTTAGGCAAAGGGTCTTTTGGCAAGGTAAAGCTGTTTGAATTAAAGCTTTTTCTTTCATTTCATACATAATATGCCTTGAAGGTCTTATTAGCGGAACGCAAGGGCAGCGAGGAATTGTATGCCATTAAAATCCTTAAAAAGGATGTCATAATACAGGACGATGATGTTGAATGTACGATGATAGAAAAGAGAGTATTGGCTTTGGGTGAGAAGCCACCATTTTTGGTACAATTACATTCCTGCTTTCAAACTTTGGATCGTTTATTCTTCGTCATGGAATATGTTAATGGTGGCGATTTAATGTTTCAAATACAACAGTTTGGCAAATTCAAAGAGCCTGTGGCTGTGTAAGTTTGTAACAAAGATTTTTCAAAGATTTAAAATAAATTCTTTAAAAAAATTTTAGCTTTTATGCTGCCGAAATAGCTGCAGGTTTGTTCTTCCTGCACAGCAAGGGCATTTTATATAGAGACTTGAAATTGGACAATGTTTTGTTGGACTCAGATGGTCATGTCAAAATTGCCGATTTCGGCATGTGTAAAGAGAATATTATTGGTGATAAGACGACTAAAACATTTTGTGGCACACCCGATTATATAGCTCCTGAGGTTGATAATGAAGCAACAATTTTCTTTTGTTTTTAATTTCAATATAAAAATGTTTCCCCCTCTTTTGAAGATTATTTTATATCAGCCATATGGCAAATCAGTAGATTGGTGGGCTTATGGAGTTTTACTGTATGAAATGCTGGTGGGGCAGCCTCCATTTGATGGCGAAGATGAAGAGGAATTATTTGCCGCTATAACAGATCATAATGTTTCCTATCCGAAAAGTTTAAGCAAAGAGGCGAAAGAGGCTTGCAAGGGCGTAAGTATGCTTCCAATTAACGAAATTTGCAAATGGTTCAATTGAATATTTTTCATACAGTTTTTAACTAAACAACCCAACAAACGGTTGGGCTGTGGTTCTTCTGGAGAGGAGGATGTGCGCTTGCATCCCTTCTTTAGGCGCATAGACTGGGAGAAGATAGAAAATCGCGAAGTTCAGCCACCGTTTAAGCCAAAAATTGTAAGTTTTCCCTACGAAAATAATTAGAAAGCTTTTATTTTATATATGCGATTGTAAACTTTAACAGAAACATCGCAAAGATGTCTCCAATTTCGATAAACAATTTACTTCGGAGAAAACTGATTTAACACCCACTGACAAAGTCTTCATGATGAATTTAGATCAATCGGAATTTGTTGGTTTCTCCTACATGAATCCCGACTATGCCGAAGCACTTTAAATGCTAATTTTATCAAAACTAGAAAATGGCAAAAGCTCTTGGTACAAAAGTTATAACAACACTTCAATAAGAATAAGTTGCATCTAAATTGGGGCAAAGAATACAGAAGTTTTTCAAGAAAGTTTGTTTACTCGGTATACAGAGACAGACTCAACGTTTGAATTCTAGACAGTAGCGAAAATATTTTTAAAAACAAATTGATATTCTTTTTTTTATTATTATTTATATTATTCTTGCTAATTATTTTATTTATTTATTTATAAATATTTGTGTAATTTTCAAGTAAAACAAAATGTACGAAATAGAAAAGACAAAGCAATATTATTTAAGTTTTAAGTTTAAATCATAGTAAAATAGAAATTAATAGAAAACATATAATAAATTTAAAATTAAATGATACATATATTTTGTTAAAAATTGTTTTAGTTTTATTTTTCTTCATTTTACACCACTCCGCCGCTAGTACAAATTTTTTAAGTTTATGTTTCAAAGCTGATTTATTTATTTATTTTAAGCATTTTTTTCTCTTGTCAAAAGCTTAAGCTTTTCACGGGAATATTTCGAAATTATTTTGAGTTTTTCTTTACTTTCCGACAAACACAAACTACGAGATTACATGCAGTTTGTCTGCAGAAACACACACACCCACACACGGACTTTGGGCGGTGATTGAACCCTTCACGCTCAACCTACTAAAATATATAAATAATATTTGCTACAACGCAGTTGTGTCTGTTTTAAAAAGTGCTACTTTTACAAAAACTTATTTGGAATTGAAGTTTTAATGTAAATGTTATTTTTAGCTAAACTTTTTCAATAAAGAGCTAGAGCTTGAGTTCGAATCCTGCGCGACTGCACATTAAGACTATCAAAGATGGGAAAAGTACACAACACAACCTATCAAAACTTCAATCATTTCCCCCTGTAGTGCTTTTATACTACATATACCGTCATATATTTAACTAAATTTTGTATCGGAATGAAGAATATTGGAAAAAAGTAATCTACGGTTGGGCAGCATTGTAGTATAGACGAATGAGGTGTGGCAGGGTTCGAAATCAAGCCCGCTTAATTATATGGTAAGCAACAGCCTACGCCTAGGCCAGCCACAGCCACCAACAATTCTATTGAAATGTGTATTTTCTATAACAAATCGAGCCAAAACGACGTAAGCGCCAAAAGCCAAATTTTATATAAGTAGATTTTTACTTACTATCATTACATGCATACCCTGTACCCTGCCTGTAGATATGCTTAAATTGTATACAGTGTAGTAAAATCATAACGGTACATTCCACCGCTTTGATATTTTGTGAGATGAGGCGGCGACTAATCGTGAACTATTGGCTTTTATTTTTTTTATTATTCAGAAATAGAATTGCTACTTAAAAAAAAATTATAAGTTTTAAAAAATATCACTTGGTGCGAACGCGTCGCGTTGTATAAATTAAATTTTCTAAATCAAAAAAAAAAGCCTGTTTGTAATAATGGCAGTTAATTTTAACAATAAATTTGTTCTTCAAAATTTTTCTCAAACTTAAATTGTTGACAAACGGAATTGTTAATAATGTTGGCTATTCTAAACTACGCGTCGACTTAGAGAAAGTTGCTTGGAGAATAAAAACAAAATTACATAAATGTAAAAAATTAGTTTGTGTTTATCATGCTAAATTTACCGTTCTTAAAAAATAGAGAAACGCGTTAATTCCTCGCGTTGATTTGATTTTAGAAATCTGTATTAAACAAAAACCATTTTTAAAACTTTTTTTTTTTTGGTTCGGTTTTGTTTTAATGGAAATTAACACTTCTTCGACGCGTATTTTAGAATAGCCATGAAAAAGCTCTTTCGGAGACCAAAGCGTGGCCTCTCTCAAAGCGGTATGTGATAGCTTTCAGTTCAAAGTTTAGCTGATATTTAGTAAAAGTATTGAATTTTTGTTGCAAAAAAGGCCGCAGCATAATGACGTGACAAACGGCTAATGAAAACAAAGAAATATTAAATTTGCAGTATACTTTAAGGCTTCAAACAATCTAAAATAAATAATTATTATTATTTATTAAAAATAGCCAATTCACTCAGTTTTACCATTCGTATTTTTTTTATTCATTTTGAAATATAAATTACATATGAACATCTGCATAATCAATAATAAACAAAAAATTTTTTTTTAAATAAGCAAAAATGTAATTACTTTAGAAAACCAAAGCAATATGGGCTACATCGTAAAAAGAAAAATTAAGAAAAAACAAATCATTATAAAAATAAGAACCATTAGAAACAATTTAACTGCTAATCAAATACATATCTCTTTATCATTGCTCTTATAAAAACGAAGATAAGTAAATAACAATAAAACAAATTTTCATAAAAAAATGCAACATTATCGTGAATAATAGAAGAGGAAAATTGAATCAAAAATCTTTAAAAAGTAGCTGGGCGGTGACGGCATTCAGTATCGATCAATATTATAAAATAATTGAAATGATTTTTATTAGAAATCTCGATCGATATCGAATGAACTTCAGAAGAGTTTGAAAACATAAAGTGTTTTACAATCGAATTTCTTTTTTGTTTTATTATTTTTTTTTTTGTTTAAATTTAAAATTAACACAAATCGATTCCCAGCCCAGTCAACACAACAAAAAAAGTTTTTTTCTGAGTTTTCTTCTCTTCTAATAATTTTTTTTTATTTTATATTTGATTCTAAATGCATTATGTAAGGTTGCCAATGGGCAAGATGAGAAGAAAAATATAAAAATGGAAATATGTATGTATGTGTAAAAACTCATGGATTGTTGTGATTTTGTATTCGGTATGCAACTATATAATTCTCAATTCGTTAGTTGAGTTTTTACCATAAGAAACCCTAAAGTTTGTAGTCAGAAATTAAAATCTACTGGTGAGCTAGCTAAGTATTAGAGAAATAGTACTATATAGATATGCTTTCCTCCTCAATAATCAAGTTTATGGAGTTTATTTTGTGAAAAATATTTTATGAGAATAACATAAAATACATCTCATATACTTTTTTTTTAAAAAAATACAATTTTGAAATAAGAATCATATATTTAATGATAATTATCAAAAATATTTTAAAAAAATCGTATTTTTTTCCTAAAATTTCCTTTTTTTATTCGTAATATATATTTAAATTTTTTTTTAATAATTATGGATTTTTTAGGGAACTTAGATATTTAATTTGGATTAATTTTTTTATTCGAAATTTCGGGTTGAATTTTAATTAAGAAATATTTATTATGATATATGTATATTTTTAACGTTGCTGCCAAAAATATTAAATCCCCAAATACATATTAATAATAACTCTAGTCATTTTCTTATCGAAAAAATTATCTTTTTAATCATTTATTTTTTCTATAATATTTAAAGGAATTGAAAGGTATTGTTCCAAATGAATCATATTGAGAAACAGTTCAAAATTTTATTTCTGTTAAAATTAACTAATTTATAAACAGCTTTAAGCTATATTACTTATTTATATTTTTATACACTATCTAAAAAAAACCTTTCAGGTTCAGGGCTTTCAACCCTTTTATATTTATTTATATCATTTATTTATATTTATATTATATCATTTGATAATTATTTCAAAAAAAAACTTATACATACATATGTATGTACCTTCAAAAGCTTTCTCTCTCTCTCTCTCTCTCTCTCTAAAATAAAGCCCTTGAAGCATTAACTGCCAAAAAAATAATTATTTTTATGGTGAAACAATTCACTTTGCATCAATTTGTATTTGATTTTAATTAATTAAACTTTTCAAAACTTTCTCTTTTCTTAGTACATGTGTAGATATTTTATTACTTCAAAAATATTTAGCTTTTAAAATTAATTTTTATTTATTAAAACTAAATTAGTAAGTTTGATATATGACCACTTGAAAATTTGTTACTTAAAATTTTCAAGTTTAAAAAATATTTTTGGAATCAAATGAATTATACGGAATTATATGACGGCAATAGTTTCTTCCTACCACTTAATGACAATCAAAAAATAATGGTATTCGATATATTATATTTTATGGCATAGAGCATATAAATTATCAATATCGCATTCCGTAATTCGGAAAAGAACATGTCCTAGATCTATTACTGACCTATAAAAGCCTTTCGAATTCTTTACTTCACGTAGAAGATAAAAAAAATTCTATTGCTAAAATTTCACATGCACATGCACTTCGCCTTTTATAGAATGGGAACCTTCAACCTTCTCGTTGAATAATATCTTAATTTTCTTCTTAATAAGTCAAAAATTTACTTCCTTTTTCTGCTTTAATTTCCAAAACGAAAATGCTATAAGAACGCCTTTGCTAAATTACTTTTTTCAGGAGAATATCATTATAAAAAAACAGCTTAAAAAATGAGAACACACCACAGCAAAGGTATTTTATTGAAAAAAATGCTTAACTAACAAAAAAATCTTTATAAAACGTCGTAGCCTCTATGAAACTACAAAATTTTTGAACAGCATAAGTATTATTAAAATAAGAATTATACTAGAAAATTTTAAACAAAAATAAATAATCATAAAGCTCATTTGTAATGTTCGCCCCTGCACTATACAAACGAGTTTTAAATTAAATGAAAAGAAGCGAAAAATTTTAAAACCACCATATACATATTTATTATCATAGAAATAATAATTAAGGATTGATCAATATTTAAAAAAATCACTTTGGTGTTTTCAAGCATTAATTTCATTAATGATTAAGAGTCTACAAGTACCAAACTTAAAATTAATTAAAAAAAGTAGCTTAAGGTTGGAAAAAAAACACAACATATTATTGGAAAAATTTTAATTATAATAAAACTTAATAAGAAAGTCTTCAAATTAATTTCCAACCTTTTAGAGGTTTTTTAACGATGAAAACTATTGCATACTTTTGGCCTTGAATGTTAGCCATAAGTGACTGACGAAAGTCTTAGTAATAAGTTTACGAAAGCACTGTTTAAAACTTAATACACATTTTAAACAGAAAGTTCATATTAATAGCCTATTTCTACGCTCATTTAAAGAAAGTCTACAATTTTATAAAGAGAAAAAAATTTTATAAACAAAAATCTAGAAAGCAAATTACGGCGTTAAAAATCGAACGAAACTTGAAATATTTTTACAGAGTACCGTTACGATACGTTTGTTTAAAACCCAGCGCGATTGTTAAACAAATATATTAATATAAATTGCATACTTTTAGGACAACTGATAAAGGCAAAACAACAAGCCTTAGTGACAAAAAAAGCAAATCTAGTTAAATTTGCGCTCATAATAGAAAATAACTTCTAGCATTACTTTGCCCTTTTTGTAGTAAAGAATATTTCTTGGGATGCCTACATCTTTTAATAAAAAATGGAGTAGCGCTGATCAACTTTCGCAATTTGTTGGTATTTTCCATTGAAATAATGGTTATGTGCGCTAAGCTTCCAGCCCATCATAGCCATTATTGTTAAATATGACTCGTTGTCTTATAACAAATTTAACGTAGTTTTTAGCTATTGCGGATGCGAAAATTCTGTGAAAGCAGGATATTCAAAATGTGCCAAAGAAATGTTAAAGTGAATACTGTTGCCTATATTGTTAGAACAAATGAACAAAAATAAATGACCAATTCTAATAATCGTTTTAAGGACAAAAAAATTTATCCATTACCAAGCCTTTTGTCTTGATTTTAAACAGTAAGCAGTGTAAGAATTAATACTCAGCAATATTAAGGCTCAGAAGAAACTGCTTACGGAAAGTGAAATTCTTAAAGTGTTTTTTTATCAGAATTTGCATAAAAAAAAGGAAAAAGGCAATAAATAATAAGTTGGTATTCCTTAGATAAAATAATTCTTTTTTTTACAATTTTTTTTCTAATCAATTAAATTTAATAAAATAAAATAATTAAAATGAGAAATTTTAAAATTTTTTTCTAAATTTGTTTTAAAATTTAACGGTTTAAAATTATATAACAAAAGTAAAAAATTTATAAAATCTCTAATTGAAAAATATTAATTTCCCTATGTAAATGTGCTTTCAAAAATTACTTTATCATAAAAACATAAGAAAATAAATATCGAAAGTTATTTTTAGGATTACTTTAAGACTAATAAAATGTTAAAATAAATCTTAATATATAATCTTAATATATTATACTATTAAAATCTATTTTACAATTTACTTTATTAACATTAAACTAAAACTAAATAATTTATTTCTAGTAGCGAAGCTATACTTTTAATAAAAACATTTCGAAATAAACAAATATTTAAATATTATATATAAAATAATAAATATTAAATCAAATTTGAGCATAAGTACCTACTATTTTAAATTTAAGCCAAAAGAAAATATTTTCTTCTAATAAAATATAAAATATGTTTTAAATATATAATCAAACATAGACTTTAACTTTATATACACCTAAATATTTATTAAAAAATATACATACATACATACATATATTACATGCAGTATATACACACATAATATAAACATATATTAATTTCACTACCTTTAGAGGCAAGAGGGTACCAAATACTTAACTAACAGTACATATATAGAAATTAACGAAAATGTACTCATATAGAAAAATGGGGAAAATAAATACCTTTTTGTTCTACATTCTACAAACAAAATATATAGTCATACATACAAACATACACATATATAGTTTTAAATTATATACAGAAGAAACATGAAACTAAAAAAATATCAACACTTTTTATTATGAAACTTGCATTAAACATTTTTTAAATTATAAAAAAAGAAAAAAAAATTCTCTATAATTTTTTTTTGTTAAGCCAATTTAATAATTTCGTTAATTAGTTTATAACAAAAAAAAATTTTAATATTAATAAAATTTAAGAAAAAGGCAAACATCCATGAGTTCCAAATAATCTCAAACATTTTGGTTATCAAACTACAAACAAACAAATAATTATATAAACAAATTGTTATAGAGTTTGACAACCAGAATACCAGCAAATTCGATTGTATGTACCTTATTAATCTACCAGAATATATTATATGTATATGTATGTACATAAAATACTTTCGAAATCTTCATTCAAAATACATTTTCAAAACCTCAGCATCAAGCATAAACAAGTCATGATAATGTGTAAAAAGGAAAACATTTTCTAAAAATACATAAATTTTAAAATAAATCGATAATCGATAACGAACTTGAAATAGTGCTGTGCAAGTTTCGAAACATAAAGGAAACCATTTATTTTAAAATTATAATCAATAAAATTAAATTCAATAAATTATCTCAAATATGAATAGAAAACAAATTTAAATCAGAATTCTAAATGTAATGCTCATTTCAAATCAATAACATATGAAACAAATGCCTAAATGAATTGTACGGTTTAATTGTATTTAAGAAAATAAATAAACCTATAAATATAAAAAAATAAACGTATAAAATTATATCACAAAAAGGAAATGATATCAAAGGAAACATAATTTATTTGGAACGTAAAAATGTTTGTTTGATTTTCTCTATTTTTAACGTCCCCCCTTATAGAAAGTTATTGATTTTACCACAATTTTAGAAAATTTACTACAGACTATGCAACCAACAACGAAAATTGCTTGGTTGCATAAACATGTTGCAATTTCACTCTCATTTTATTTTTTTTTTATTTGCTATATTTTCTTTCTGGATAACTGTTATTAAAATGTGTTTCGGAAAGCAAGTGTAAATGAGCCAATTCACACGAGAACAATTTTTAAGCCGCACAATTTTTGTTTTTTCCAAAACACACGACACTAATTCATCTGGAATAAAAGGTATTCGTATGCATAGCTTTGTGTGCGTTTTTTTATTTATTCATTTCGTATTTATGTATGTATGTATTCGTATGTATATGGATTCATTTTGTGCTGCTAATGCGGGGTTGTAGCTGCTGGAAAAATTATGCCAACCAAAAAAATCTTTCCTTCACCGATTTTGCCAACAACATGCCACGTTATGATGCTGGCATCATTGTGCTCGTGTGAATTGGCTCAATGTTTTCTATTATTTTTGTTTGTTTTGTAAAAATTTTTGTTAAATTAGATACAAGATTTTATGTACAACAAACATACATACATATGTAGACTTGCTATGGAGTTTAGTCTATTCGGTTATTTATTATGGTCAGTCAGTCATCAAACAGTTTTTATATATTTTTTTGAAGACTATAACTTCTCATCGCCTCAAGCAATTTGAGTGACTTTTTTCACCATTGGATAGATCTGGCAATCGAGCACAAAATGGCCAGCCTTTGGCCGTGCTACTTCACTCTTGCTAGATTAAAAATTAATTTTATGTTGGTAACCGTTCCGTCTCAAAAATTTATAAATAATATGGCACATAGGAGACCATAGTGGGACCATGCGTATAGCCAAATTCACAATCTATCTCCTAGTGAAAGAATCATTGAAATGCATCCAGCCGTTAACGAGATATAGCGTTTTATGTGCTTTAAAATAATTAGTGACTACTACGCACTTCTCATCCTATACAGGGGGTAATAGTATAAATATGGTGCAGTAACATACAATGCAGTTATTGCATAGTGAAGTGTTGCCGTGTTTTTTTTTTTGTGTTTAATAGTGAATTCTTCTGGCTTACTGATCACGTCTTGCATATTTTTGCTACGTGGACTCACCTTAGGCCGATGGTGCCTCAGTAGGCGAATTTTAGGTAAGTTCATTATTTATTTTTAAGTAAGTATATTATTTATTTTATCAACATGGCTACCGGCAAAAACGAATTTTGATGAAATTTATAACATAGTTAGATCTGAATCCTAAAGGGCACATAGGTCTGCGTCTATAAGTACTAATAGGGGGCAGCTCTTACGACTCCAAAACTATCTAAGCGATTTTCATGAAATTTAAAACACAGATATGTCTGCGGCTAGGACCAGAGGCAAAAATAATATAGTAGCAGTGAGAGTTGAGCAGTTATTATGTAATATCGCATCTGTCTGCTGCATGACTACAAATCGCAAATACATATCGAGCCTTTGGTGCAATACCGCAGTAACTCAAAATTAGAATTTTTTAGCTGGGTATGCAGAAATGATCTTTGGGGAAATATATGTATATCTAAAGAAAAAAATATTATGGTTCTATCTCTAACTGTTCAGATTCTACAGCTATAAATGTCTTTATTACCTCCAGCTTTTTCCAACAATATTTATTTGCAATAATGAAATATTTCCTTTATGACAAGAAATTTACAAACAGAAAACATTACAAAAAATGCCTCTTTATTTAAAAACTTGTAAAAAAATAACTTTAGTAAACGAAAATACTATCAAAAAGATGGCTCAAAATTTCAAATGCATTTTTCTCAGTTCACGATTTTTTGAATTACTACAGTATTCCACCAAAGGCTCGATATGTATGTATATATAAGAAATCATATTAAAATTTTGGTCCCTTAACTGTTCATTTTATATAAATTGTCTGAAGATTGTTGGTTTTCTATGCATGTAATAAACATTGCTATGAGTCATCTAAGCTTCTTATCGACAAGCATTTAAATGTTGCATATCGTTTCCATTAATTTAATAAAAGATGAATAAATAATAAGTCTGCTTAATGTAATATTTATTAAGAACAAACAGAAATTTGATGAGTGTTTTGGTATACCTGAATTCTTTAAATAAGTTTCCATCAGTACGTAAATAAATATATGTATGTATTAATATAAAAAGCGTATACATACATATATATATGCATATGTATATAGTATTTTAATATAAAATTATATACAAAAGATCAAATGAAATAATTGCAGAGAGGTTTCAGAAACCTTTACTTGGACTTCTAAGCTTTCAAATGTTAAAAATTTTAACTATCTCAATTTTTATCTATAGTTTATAAAACTAGTGACTAGTAGGTATGTATAAAAGGAGTTGAAATCAAATGAAACATTTACCACTGATTACATAATCTTTTACCTTGGGTCTATTACGTTTCAATTCAAACTCATATAAAGCCAATCCGAATTGATGTACAAAAGAAGAAAATTGTTTTCTAATGTACGAAAATGTTAGCTCAGGCTCTCTTTCCAAACTACAATAACCTTTTAGATTATCTTCAGACCAATGAGGGGGATCTATTGTACCAGGATGGCGGCCTAAAAATTGCGGGAAAGCTTCTGTAGATAGATGAGGATAGAATATATACTTGAGCTCATAATGAATATAGGAAAGGTTACTTTGTTGCAAGATATAATTAAAGTCATCGCTTAATGATGTGGGTATAGCAAGAAAAAGTCGATAAGTTATTTTTTTTGTTTCCTTTCTCAGTTCATTGTTCGATATAATGCGTTTTAGCTTTGTAATAACATTTTGCAAGTTCATATTGCCATATTCATAAAGATAGAAATCTTTTTGTTTCTTATAGCGTTGCCTGGTTTGGCGATTAAGGTGTACAATTTGAGAACTTGGCATATTAATAAAAGATAAAGGCATCATATAAGTATGTGAGGTAATCAAATGAAAGTGCTGATCATCTGTTTTAAATTTTACCGCTTGTTCGAAATATTGTGCCAGAGGGTAAACTCCCGCCTGATGAACAAATCCAAAGAAAACTGTTAATGCTAAATTGGTAAAATACCATATTTTCAAGACGTGCATAGATGAAGCTTTGGAACATAAAAATTTATCGTACAGCAATCTAAGCAAAGGATGTTCTATGCGAAAGGGATAATGAACAGAAAATCCTGTTAAAAGTTTTGGCCCATGTAACAGAATAATGGGGAACACAAAAGGTATAAGAAATCTGGGCTCCTGATGATTTATTAGGGAAAGAAAAAATAAGGGGATAAAAATTGAACTTGACATAAGACCCACTATGCTTTGAGCTCTCGGTAAACCCTGGTATTCTGCCCAAAAGAAACGCACCATCATTTGGCCAAAGGAAGCCATGGCTATTATACCCAATATGCCATAAAGTAGGGGGATATTTACAAACAAATGTATATACTTGGGATGTAAGCCATGTTCTGCAGTTTTTTTAGGATCTAAATTATATTTGACAAAATTCCAAGGCGTAAACACAAAATTATCTATACCTATATGCATGGTTTGCATTTCTCCGGCTGTTAGATGTTGATAGTATAAGGAGTCACATAAAATAAATAAAACGGTGCTAGGTATTGCACTTAAGCAAAATAAAATAATGCGTAAATGAAAATCGAGAAATGTCACCGTCTTTGTGCCCATGCCTCTCAGCAGCCAGTAAAAAACCATGGGCGAACCAAACAATAGAAAAGTAGGACGATTAAATACTCCCACCACACATACAGTAGACATGACGAATAATCTCTTAAAGTTATGAGCTGGCAAAGCATTTTTGAGTTTCCAAATTTTAACACGTTCTCCTATAGAGCCAGCATTGTCATATTTATCCTCCAAGATTTCTTTTTTGTAAACAACAGTATTTGTTGTAATCATGCATTCTGACACCATATACAAGAGCAACGAACATAAATTCATTTCTATGGTATTAGAAAATGTCCGAGTGCCAAATACTAACATAATCCAACTGCTGCCCAAGGCCAACAGGCGTATTTCATATTTCAAACCATACAAGCAGCACACGCGATACAGTGACCAGTCATTGACAAAAGACAATATACAGTAAATGAGTCTAGGGAATACCAAATACGTATAACTGACCAATATATCTATGCTCAGGTATTCCTTTAGGTAAACAGCAATAAACTCCAAAAAACTCCACGGTACTCTTAACAAAATGAAAGGTAATGTATTGCTACGTACTGGGAAAGTATTGTTAAATTCCCATGTTTTCACATGTTCCAAACGGAAGTGGTCACCTGCAATCGATATGAATATAAAAAAACTTCTGACACAAACTTTATTAAAGACTCACCATTTACCACTTCCGTAGTTTGGAAAAATTCATCGGGATGCACGTAACCTAACTGAGGAATAAACAGTAACACTATTCTTAGCACAGCAAAAAATAAATATGTACGGAGGTGTTCCTCAGTATTTGTTCGTCTCTTAAACCATAATTGGTTAATATTTCTTTTCAATTTCATGTTTTTCTTGAATTTTTAGCAAACAAAACATTTCATTTTGGCAAAGATCATAGTCGATTAGAAATTGCTACCGGCGTTTCTATCCTATAGCCGCTTGCAAGTAGTTCGAAAAATATCATAAATTTAATTTAATAAATTTAATTACTTTAATATAGTAACAAAATATTCCTATTTAATAGAATTATTAACAACAAAAAAAGTCTTAAAATAAATGTATATTTATACACGTTTTACATTATGCATAGTGTAATTATTCATTTATTTAACAAAAACTACTATGAAAAATCCACCAGATACAAAACCAAAAAATTCAAATTTGAAAGAAAAAAGGTAACACCAAAGCCAATAATTAACAGAAAAAGATTTGCAATTCATAAGTATCTACAAAACTAAATTAGCTCCCGCAATAAATTATATAAAATTAACATTTCCTTAAAATACATACTTACCCATTTACATATGTATATATGTATAACACGGAACACTGCAAAAAATACTAAGTAATTGACAGCATTAAAAGATGGCATTGTAACAACCAGTAGCTCGGTAAACCAATTTAAGTTACGTATCGCCCATACTGATGTCAGAGTTCTGTCCCGAACTTATGAAAAAGGTCTGTATAGTCCCTACTCAGTCATCTCCCTAGTTACGCATGAACTATTTAATACTTGTCCAATTATACTTGAAAGATTAAATACCTTTCTAACAAAACAAACACATTATTTAGTTTCATATAAGGGTAACTCAGCAGTACCTACTGAATTCAAGTGATCTAATCTACAATTTGCCAGCGGTACATAACCTAACTTATTCTCTTTAGGGTCTGATCCTGTATGAATGTATGGAGTCTTGCATTTGTATATTTATATATGTAGCTATAAAAAGACAAGTAGTCCGTGTTCAACATCTGGGTGGTCGTAGGTTGTTCATCACAAATTTAATCATATTTTCATTTTTTAAATTAATTTTTTACAAAAATTTCATATTTTATATATGTTCTCACACAGAAATAAGTCTTTGACTAGATTTCATCCTACTAATTATATTTTAATGAAAACTTTCATTATTCTGATGATAATGAGGCAATAAATTTTCGATTAATTCCATTTTTAACACTTTACTCTTATTTATTATCCAGAATTTATATATTATTTCTAATTATCAACTGAAATTATATGTGGACTCTTTCGATTCAGTTGTATCTTGTATCAAAGGCTGCCGGATAAAATTCTTCAAATATCGTCAAAATCCCGTTCAGATGAAATAAAATCATTTCAGCTTTGAAAAATTGTGAAAAAAATCGGACGATGCAAAATGTATATTTTTTATAGATTTCTTTTATATTTATTAAGAAGCAATAAAAAATAATATATTATATAATAATACTCATCTCGATAGTGTTTTAATTTAAGAGAAGAGCAATATATACACATAACTTATGATCACAAATCGAACTTGTGCAACAATAGAGCTTTAAAAGAAATTGGGTGTCATGAAGTATAATAAACAAATGTCGAACATTGCAACTTTCCGATAATTAAAACAAAAAAAAAATGCTCAAAAAAAATGCATTCGCAGTCAGTTCGTCTCTCATGATAATTATATAGTTATTGCTTTTTATATTTATTATCATGGAATATTTGTACTTTATTCATTTATGCTTAAAAATCAGGTGAGCAGTTAAATATATTGCAAAATCACATATAATACTTATTGTACCCTTTTTTCAGAAAAGAAAACACGGAGCTGCTGTGAAAAATCTACGTTTTTAAGGAAAAGTAAAATCGTAATTTTGCTACATTCGGGACCAAAAATCATCAAATCTGGCATCCATGTTAGTTGTATCTTCTACCGTCCATACAGGGACACAAAGTTTTATTAAGAGCATTGAACGATAGAATGGAAATGCGGATTTTATTTTTTAAGGAGTATGTCATCCAAATCCTTCAGATCCTTTTTGAAAATTTCATGAATAATCGCTCGTGGAAGTCCCAGTGGGGCTGCTCTTTTCCGTATTGTAAATCGCGGATTTTCACGTAAACTGCTTTCAAGCAGTTCAATGTTTTCGAGAGTTCTTGAAGATCGACTGAGCCCTGGCTGTGGGGCATTCATAGCCGAAGCAGTTGCGCGGAATCCCTGCAACCACGAACGAATTAAATTTACACTCGGTCTATCACTTATTTGCCGAATACCGAACTTTGAACCAAATTGTTGACGAGCAATTATGTAAGAATTATTACCCTTAAAAAATGTCTCCACAGCGAACGCGCGATGCTCACTCGACCACTACGACATCGTGACTGACAAATCCACACAATCGTCAATTCCAAAGGCGCCACCCTCCCTCCGCACCGTTTATATAATCGTATTTAAAAATATAAATTTGCCACCAGACACCCTGTATTTATCTCGTTCGTTTCAGATAATTGTTTGTTCTTCTTGTGATTGTGTATTCAGTTAAAAGAACGAACAGGTTCTTTTTTGGTATTTGAACGAGAATGAGCGCTCGTTAAAGTGAACGGTTTACACAGTTCTAATTCTAGGTGTCATCATTTCATATCATTTCCGGAATACCCGCCGGAAACTGTAACGAAAGTATGCTATATATACTTAATGTCCGTTTCCGGCGGAAACTGAATGGATGCCTTCCAAAATAATGCCCTGTGAAATGATGACACCTAGAATATAGATTTGCCAGAGGCCAACAAAGTTGTAACAAATTGATGCCATATGGACTTAATGTTCAACCTTTAAATTCGGACCAACTGCTAATATTTTTAAAGACGTTAAAAATACATAATTTAAAAAAAACTCATATATATCAAGAATGATAGAACTTTTTTTTATACGTAGGTTGTATGTAAGAGTAGGTCTTTTTTATTAAAAAAAAAAAAAAAAATTATATTTCCTGAAGATGCTAAACAAGGGTTAGGAAATATCGAAAAAATAAATAAATTAAAAAAAATTTTTATAGAAAAGACCTACATTGCTAAGTAATATTATTACATACAATTAAAATAGAAGGTCAAATAAAAAGAAGAATTAATACTTAGTTATTTTTAAAGTCACTGAGAACATCTATAGATGTGGATTTTTTAATAGGCTTCGAATATGGATGTGGAGTATCACAGCACATATTAGTTAAAAGTTTTGCGATTAATAAATAAATTTCTTTAAAAATCACTTTGAATTTTAATTAAAAAACTATTAATAAAATCTGCGTGTTTCAAGAAATCTTGCTTACTCTACCAACTATTTACACATAGCACAAAAACAAATCACGCATTGGTGAGGATTGCAACAGATATCCCTAAATATACTTATGCGGATTAAAACTGCAAAAGGGAAAAAATTAAGAACTAGACCACAGAATAATTATTAAGGATACAACGACTAATAACCCAAAAAAATACATGATTAGTTGTAACATTTTATTAACCAAGAAGATCTAAAGAAACTTCTAGGAGGAAATTTGCAGCAACTTATTTGCCGAAAAGTTAGTACACATGCATACATACATATGTATTTATTTTATTTATTGAAGAAAAATACAATACAATATATAATATTTTTTAATAGTGCTGGTTGGATATAGGCAAAAAAAAACATATACGAGCATATTCTAATATTACACGAAGGTATCGAGAAAAATTAGCTTTTTATTTACTATAAAGAAAAGGTATTGAAACACATACACACATTCATACATGTCTGAATGTAATTAAAGGTGATCACTAATGATTTGTATACACTAGTTGGAAAAACAAAACCAAGCACATACATGCATACTAGTATGCCAACAGAATTCGTAGTCTTTATCTCTAACTCTACTCAACTAGACACGCGCACAAGTGCCCATAAGTACAAGTGTAGTGTTTGTTTTTTGCGTGTATCAAATATGATAGACCAAAACCAGTTGATTGAGAGATTTCAGCAAGTGAAGAGTTAACGCTAACAAAAATTTAAAAAACAAGAGACAAAAAATTGTAAGATATGCAATGTATAAAAAGCACGAAGCCACCCTCCAACGTTATCTTGTCTACATTATTGACTGGAATAGCGGATACCTATACCGCTTCGCACTTCTTCAGTTCTATAAGAGATTCACAGCACGCACCATCATATAGGCTGGAGTCACAAGAAAATGCTCATTGTGTTTGGCGTCGCAATAAATTAACACCTTTGGAATTTAATATTTATGCCTTCATTGTGCCTATTTTGGGATTTTTTGGTTTATGTACGAACTTCATAAATTACATTGTCTTTATGAGGCCTAAAATGACACCATCGGCGTTTAGCTACTTGGCTGTCCTCTCTTTGTTAGACTGTATATCCTGTGTTTTACTAACGTTAACTTCCTTATCGCGCAGCTTTCTATATGATAGTATATTTTGGATGGCGTACGATTTCCAATGGCAAACACCTTTGTTTGGTATTACTACAGGAGCAGCAAATCTAATTTTAGCCTGTGTTAGTTTGGATCGTTTTATTTATTTGCGTTTGGGCATACCGAATGGCACACCTAAGTTTTGCAGCCGTGGTGTAGCTAGAAGAATGATTATGGTCGTGATTTTATTATCCATTATGATAAATATGCCTTATTTTTGGGTTTTTGTGGTTAATGATGATGGTACGTTTGAAACGACAGACTTTTACTTTTCCAAGTAAGTAATTTATGTGCAATTTATTTCAAAAAATAAAAAGGATGGTCTTATTATTATTAAGAGTTGTTCCTTTCTAGTTAAAAGAGGTTTGTTGCCGTTATAAATAAATGTAATTTTTATTAATGTTAGATAAGATAGTTCGCACACAAAGTTGCCAAATAATTAAAAAATATAGTGACCCATAAAGGAAATAAAATATCCCTAATGCGTTAATAGGTTTATTGCCACGCTATTTGCAAATACAAATCACAACAATTCCTTTTCCTTTCGAACAATGTTTTTCTTAATTAATTTAAAAATCAATTTTCTAATTTTATTTCTAGTTACTACAAAGCCCACAATTGGTTTACATTTATTTTTCTTACAATCTTACCAGCTATATTTTTAATGATAGGAAATGCAGCAATTTTCATTGCATTTCGCGAATGGACTAAACAAAGTAGGAAATGCCAAAGTGATTGTTCCAATCCTAATAGCAAAAATGTTCAAAATCGTTATAAAGTAAGCCCATAAATATGTACGAGTACATAAATTTCTGCTCGTACACTTCATCAAAATTATAAACATATTCTGATTTTCTCCTTATAGCATCAAATGAAATTAACCATTACCATAATCACTGTAATAACTTTATACCTAGTGGGAGAGTTGCCCGCTCATTTAACCTCGCGTAAAAGTGTCCTCAATCTATTATACAATGGTGATGTGAACAAAGTCAACTTCAAAGTTATGCAACGTTTGGAGGTAATATTCATAACATTAAATGCTTTACAACTTAGTGCGAATATTATTGTTTATGCCGTTATAAATCCAACCTTTCTCCCCGAATTTTTTAACTGTCTGAAAGAAACTTCAGATACATGCATTCGATTTATGGGTTTTTTAGCTGTGGGCACTTGTTGGCGAAAAGTTTGTAATTCCAACAAGACAAATCAAAATACTAACTGTATTAATGAAGACAATAATCGGCAAGACCCGACGTTTTATGGAATTAATTGTGCAGACGGTTGAGCATACATTAAATGTAAAGAATAATATCAGGGAAAGTAAAAAAGATATTGACAGTATTTAAGCATTGAAACGACGCCCAAGTAAAATAATAAATAACATAGTTCTCCTTTACCTTAAAAGATAATGATTCAACAACATGTTAGATGCGAAGAAACTTACAAATTCACAAAAACGAATTACTTCACCACCTGTCTCTTCTTTACACTATCCATCTGCAAGTAGTTTCGATGTAAATGCTACAAGAAAAAAATTGCCCATTATTATTAAAATTTAAGCAAACAAAAAAATTAAGAAATCGGTTTAAATTTTGTACAAAAAAATTTCATATGCAAAATCTTAATTTATATTTGAAATTTTTGTCGCAATTATTTTGTCACAATTATTTTGTATAAAAGACATTTCTTAATATACATAAAATAAAAACTACGTAAGAAAGGAACTACATATGTACATACGTACATTAAATATAAACTTATTGATGTGATTGTGTATAATTAAAATAAAAAAAAGGATTTAAGTATATAATATTCTGGTAGTATTCATTGAGTTTCTTCACTATTCTCAAAAAATTGTTTCATTTATAGGAGATTTATTATGCAAATTTCCATACAAAATTCAATTAATATACCTAGAAGGAATCCAAAAAATATTTATGAAAAATATTTATTAAATGTCTCTGTATTTTCTTTAAAGTCTAAAAAGTGAAAGGTTAAAAAGGAAAGGAGCACTTTTCACTTTATTTATTAAAAACATGTGAACTTTATTGTACCACTATAAAGCCTTATTATAGCACCTTCCAGAATGAAAATCGCCATAAATTATCTTAAAAATCATATTTGCTTAAAACAGTTTATTCACATTTTTTTGTTCGAGTGTGGCACTCGTACCAACAACTGCGAATACCAACAACATGCGAATTGTCACTTTGAGGTATGTGTGTACGTTTGAGGACATATCAAGCATAACGGTATTATACGGTCAATATAGCAAATATTTATTATATGAAAAAACAAGAACATGCAAAACTTCAACAATTAGAAAGAAAAATAACTTTATCAAAAAACCTAAATTGATATAATAATACAGTGAAAACACAGATATTTGATTTATAATATAAAAACAACTAACTATCTACCTATTTGTACTATCGATTTTTCAAAATTGCATTTATTGTACCAACAACAATTTTAACACAAATGTCACTTCCTATAGACATACATACTTACTTACATACACATCCATATGTCCAATACGGAACTAAATAACGGTGTTTGAAAAAAATCAAATAAAAAAGTAAAATAAATAACTGAAAGTTTAACTAGTTATCAAAATGGAGGAGACAGATCACGATGATACACAAGAAATCTTTCAGGAATGTGATAACTTTGTGGCCAAGGACATAAATTTGGAAAATCTAAAATCGCCAACTGAAAAAAATCAACAGGAAATGCAGCAACATTTCGCCAATCACAAACAAACTAAAAATAATAATAATAACGAAAATGTTGTTTATGTTGGAATTTTTATCATTTTATTAACCATTTACTTGGGGGTGACCAGTGTGCAAAAATGTCTAGTGAGCTGTGTAGAAAATACTCCAATGATGGCACAAATACAACAGTATAAAGAAGAAATTCTACATTGTCTAAAACAAAAAGAAACATTTGAAAATAATAAAATTTTAGAAAGACTTTTGGAATATAAAGATATATGCAAAGATTTGGAAATCTTTACCAAGCAACAAGAAAAATTTGAAAAAATTACAGTAAATGATGGTACTGCTAACGATAATTCAAATGAAATTTTGAAAGATATTAACATTGTCAGCGGTCCTATCGAGGAAGGCAATAGTGTGCAACAAGAAGATAGTAGTGGTTCTAGCGGCAATGGTGTCTGTGTCAAAGCAACCCTTAATAACCACAAAAAATCAAAATATTCCATTAAAACTACCAGTACAAAAAATGGTTTCAACAAGTATAATAAATCAACCAAAGCCAAAATTTCCAAAAAAGACTTACAGCCAAACAAAAAGAATTCTACCGCGGAACCAATTATTTATCTATTTGCTTTAGTATTTATCTATTTATTACTTAAGGCTGCCTCGGATATAAATCAACATTATAAATCGGTAAGATATAAAAATATATATATACATATACATATACATATATGTTTATTATGCAAGTTAAACTCAAATGCAATTCGGCTAATTTTTAGTTTCGGCATTAAAAATAATTATTATTTATTATTAAAAATCGCTCCTAAGAGGGAACAATTAATGGAATTTGCTTCCGATAAAATATGTATACATACTAATTTGTTTATAAATAAAAATTATTCGTAAATCACTTATGCAGTTTGATAAAATTGATAACAGTTAATTTGCCTAAAGGCTCTCGTACGTTCTTAATATGATATGATTTTTCTTTAACGAATTTGTTTGTATTAAATCTTGTTTATTATTTGTTTTTATTAATTTTTACTAAAGTTGCCTGTAACATTTTTTACAATTCTTAGCAAAATAAAAACGATAAACGTTTAAGACGGTGCTCTTTACAATCCTATGCCCAAACTCAGCGATCGGATCGGCGTGCTTCAAAAGGTATTCCAACTAAAAGTTTGCCGAAATTTTAAGAATAGTTTTAACTTTCTAGTATTTATTTTTAAGAATAGTATTCAATACGAATTAAAAATATAATTTCTAATATAGAAAACATTTAGAGAAACCTTTACCAATTACGAAAAAAAACAAACAACAAAATTTTAAAGTAGAGAAAGTAATATATTAAGAAAAGAAAATTACTCTAATAAGTAATAGGTTTAAAAACACGTCTAATTTTAACTTAATTGGAATCTTTACTACCAATATGTGTATGTATGTATGTACTATATATTTATGTATATGTTACTTTTTATTACTATTAAACTATATATGTATGTACATATATGAAATGCAAGCGTGTACAATTTTAAATGTACTTTTAATTAATAAAATAATTTTCTATATCTGAATGTTTATACTACTGTGATTCAAATATTGATATTAAACTGAAAATCGTGGTTTCCTTTCCAAAACAAAAACTTCATTGTTATTGAAACACTTAATATTATTATTTCTACTTATTATTTATAAATATCTCTTTAAATCTTTGTCTTATTTTTGCAGCACTTTCGTAAAATGATTTTGTTTAACTCACTCACATACACTGATTCACAAACAAATAAATATGTACGAGTATTTATATGTATGTACACTTGCTATGACAATCCTCTAATTGAATTTTTGTATATAAAATTTTATCTTTATAATATGTTTAAAACTTTTGTAATTTTCACTAAATCTTTTGTATGCGATGCATATAACTTTTTAGAAGTGTTTACAAACTTTTATTTATACCTATCTAATATATTTATAAATTTATAATAACGTTGCAACTTTTAAGTGTGTAATTAAATTTAAATATAGTATGTACATAAATAAAAATTATATAATGAAACCATCATATTCCCAATACTATAAACGTTTTTATATTAACAAAAAAAACTTTTCAATATACATAGTACATAAATAGTGGAAACATTTCATATTTTATTGTCTGTTTTTCTCAATGCAAAAGAAAATTAATTTGGGAAACAATATATATATATATATATATATATATTGATGGATGGATGGATAAATGTACATCAATTTTATGTTTGGCAATTGTCAAAGTTCTTATGCGAACAAAAAGTTCTTGCGAACTTTTAGAGCTTCTTAATCATTTCTGTGGCAATATGGAAGAGTAGCTAAAGTAGTTATCCTAATGTGATAATGAATCAATAATTTATTCACAAGGAGAATAGCACGTTTTTGTATTAGTATGGAAATAATAGTCTTAAAAATAATAAAAGTCAATTTCTAAATACAAACTCTTTTTTAATTACGAATTCTACTTAAGTTATTCGTCCATATTGCCAAAAAAAAATATTAGTTAAGAGTCGATTACGTCATCACAACGGAAACTCAACTGAATTGCCATATGCCGAATGATAATATCTTATATTTAACAACCATTATAATTGTTTCTACAATCGCTATTACTTTTTCTCCACTTTCCATTCACTGAATAATTAGGTATAAATGATTGTAATTTGCTCTTGCTGAACTAATCTTCATATGTGTCACTTGATTTAAATGTTTCTCTCTAAAAATTTCATAAATAATTAGTGTTTCAATTGCAATATATTTTTGTTGATCTTGATTGGTAATAAATCTGATTACTTTGTTAATTTAATTTATCAAATTATCACTTGTTTTTCAAACGATCTTCTGAATTATTATTTGAAATTAAAAAAAATTAATACATTTCAATTATTGAATTAATTTGCACTTGTAAATACATATTATTTTAAAAATCCTTTAATCATCTCTTAATTTTGTGAACATAAAAACAAATACCACAAAATAACAACAGAATTGGCTCTAAAACAAAAACAACAACAGCTACAACGTATAAAATTAGTATCGCGTACCTCAAGTGAAGAACAACAAAGCTATCATTACAATCGTCATTATCACGAACAACAACAATATTTCATTGGTGGTGCTGCGAAGAGATCATCTGAACTAAAGCAACAAATAACCGCTGACACAGCAATGCGGTCCTATTCCAACAATTGGCAATTGTTAAGACAACATACCACAACACAATCTCTAGATAATTCCGATATTCTTAGCAGTGCAGGTAAACTTAAATAAATTATTTTCAATTTCACAAATAAAATTTTCATATCGTAATTGATTGAAATTTGTATATTTAAGAAACCCCGGCCACTGTAATGGCCAGACGTTGTTCCGTACCCGCTGCTTTAAATTATCAGAGGCAAAAAATTTCAAACGTAGCTCCATTAACTCTTGTTAATGATCATATGAATTTCAATAGTTCTTTAAGTAGACGTAGCTCTATAGTTTCAACTCCTTTACCATGTGCTATGGATGCTAATGAACCTAATTTGGGAACGGAAACAAAGCGTAGAGTACGTATGATTAATAGGCATTAGAATAAATGTATGTATACAAGGAATGTCCTTTGTTTATTAAAAAGTCTTACGAAGAGAATATATTTCATTTCACAAATCTGATATTTACAATAAAAAATTTAAAATTAATTATAAATTAACTATGAAAAAAAAAATTATTACTTGCTGTTCGTTAAAGATATGCATGTACTGAATTATTGTCCGTTTAATTCAATCAACTCAATTTGAGAGCATTCATAAATACATAAATACGTATATCCTTAAATTCAAATACATGCACATTATTGATTTCTTTTTTTCGAAAAGTCTTCTAACCGAAGAAAATTGTTATAGCTCTGTTGAAATAAATCGTTAGAGAATGTACGTAAGTACATGTGTAGTTTAAATTAATTTTTTTTCTTTATTTGTTAAAAAATAAAAATAATAGTACATATTTTGTATAATTAAAAATATTTATTTAAATATTGTAAAAAAATAATATTAATATACATATGTATGTATGTATATTCAAATATATTATCTTATTAATTTATATAGCTTTAATAAAATTTTATTTACAAACTATCTTATACGATTAAACTAATTTAAAGAAACGCGTCTACTAAGTCTATTTAAAAAAATTACAAAACTATAACTCATTAGTAATAGAAAAGTATAAATATTGGTATCTTAAAATAAAGCAAATTAAAAAAAATAAAATGTTCCTTTGTTTTTATTAAAGTATGATTTATTTATTTATTTTCTTTTCATTCAGCCCAATCAAAGAATTTTCACTTTTTCTCCTACTATGAATAAAAAATTTTCACATTTTTTCAACTACGCGGAGAGAAATAAATTCGCAGCGAATAAAGTGGGTATAATGAAATGGGAAACTTAGTAGAGGCCCAGGCCGAATTTACCAACCGTAAACAAAATGCGTGTATCGACAAAACATTTTTTAAAGGCCGAAATTTCAATGTTCAATCAATATCAAATAATGCAATGTAACACGATTTTCCTGATTACTGGGTTGCATCTCCGCAATAAAGTCAAAATTTTTTTTCGATAAAAATGGTTTGATTGGGCTGATTGTTATTTTAATTTTAACAAAATAGCATATTAACGGAGAATTTATTTTTATTTTATTTAATCCAATTAACTTATCATAACTATTATTATAAATTATTATTCTTTTTTTAATTAACTAAACAATTGTAAGGCAAGATTAGTTTAAAGGTTTTGTATTTTTTTTTTTTTTACTTAAATACAATTTTTTTTTTTCTCTCTTCAGGGCTCTAGAAATTTGTGTATGTATGTTATTCGATAGGAAAGAAGATAATTACCGACACAAAATCTTTCAGAACTATTTTCATTTAATGTTAAAATTGTGGTAAAAATATATGTAAATTTTAAATTAATAAAAGAAAGACATGATTTGACGGATGCATAAATAATTTTAAAATTTTTATCGCATTTCAAAATGGAAGACATAAGTATAGTACATATGGTTTATGTACATAGATACAAAATTATTTATTTCTTAACGCAGAACCGAGGTGAAAATGAAATAATATATGTTTAGTTATTTTATCGTTACGTTTATCGTATGTGTTCTAATGAAATCAGGGATCTTGTTCCTGAAACCCGGGTGGTGCGACCGATTATGGCCTATTAGGCTAGGTCTTTTTGAAAAGAATTAATAAATGAAATAAAATACGTTTCGAAATGTAGTGTAAAGTCGCAGTTTTATATGAAAATTTCAGAGAAAAATCTTACCTTGACACAAACAGGCCTTCAAACAAATTGCAGTTGTTATTCTAATATTTCTTTTGATATGCGTTATGCTTGCATATTTCTCAACACATATTTTTTTATGCATGCATATTTTTCTACACATTTTCTCATGTGCATTAAGAATACATGAAAACTTAATGCCATAAATTACTATTATTATTAAATTAAATTGAATCGCACTCGCCTAACTGGCGACCGACTTTATCAACTGTTGAAGCAAAACTAAAAAAAATACTGAAAGGTGCTGTCAGATGACCCACCTTTATAAATCAGCTCCTTCGATCATCCTTACGATATGAGGCAAAATTTTAACTATGAAATGTTTGCAACTGAGGCGAGTAGTTAGCGTGTTGACTCTGCAACCAAAAGGACTCGGCTCCGATTCCCAGCCCAGTCAAGTAAAAAAAAATTTTTTTTCTATGTAAAATAATACAAAAAATGTCTCCCTTAGCTTAAAAATAATGCTTAAATAATTTGTGCAAGAATTCAGTTCCATCTTCCTACAACTTTCTTCAGTTCATCAAGTCGGTCGCCTGTTAGTCGAGTTAATTTAGTAGTAAAAATAATGTATGAAATAAAATTGGCAAGTGTTTTAATGGCAAAAATTGCAAGTGTATTGAAAAATTTGCATGCATAAAAAATTATGTGAAATTTATCTGAAGCATTATCTGTGTCCAGGTAAGATTTTTCTTATTTTATACGACAATAATTTAATTTATTAATTTAATAATTAATTTTCTTTAATTATTTATTATTATTTAAAAACATAATAAATTATGACATTCGATTTCTAAGAAAAAAAAGGTACTAACGACAAATTGTTGTGCGAAAACTTCATAGGTCCATAACTCCAAAGCTATGCCTTGGCGAGATTTTTTTCATTTAATACCAATTTTCTTCTTAATTTTTCATTATCTATCACACTATATAAAAGGTGGGCCAAAAGAAGTCATCCGATGTTGTTTGGCTCTTATTTTTTTCTAAATGAAGAACTTCCATTCTGTTTTTTGATAATGTTTCTCTGAACCTTTAGAATATTATTGGTCACGTCGAGAAGATGATATCGGCGAGAATGTTGTCCTTGAGGGATTCCAGGGTCTCGGGCTTGTTCACATAAATACGGGACTTCAAAAAACCCCACAAAAAAAGTCTGGAACGGTTAAATCGGGCGATCTTGCGGGCCAGTGCAAATCGCCAAAACGAGAGATGAGGCGACCCGGGAACGCCGCCTGTTCAAACCTATTGTCCTCCAGTCCTAATTCGTTCAATTGCGGCAGAAAAAACTCAGTTAACATGGCACTATAGCGCGCACCGTCCACTGTTGTCTGTCGTTTGACCAGCGGCGTCGTCGAAAACGGGCGCTCCGGGGGCGGCTCTCTTGGCAGCGTCTCGTGTGGTCCCATACTCATCATGGTTGGTGGCTAAACGGAGCAGTGTTTGCGCAGTCGGTGTCGGACGACTGGGGAATCGGCGACGGAATTCGCGCTGCGCCAACACCACTGACGAATTGTTACGCAAAAAAATTGACGCGATTGTTCTGCGTTCTTGGGGAGTGTATCGCGTTGTATTCTACATCTGTCTAGTTCACAAATGTCAAAACAGATTTGACATTGGCCGCCATTTTCAAAAATAAGAGCATCTTCCAATAGGGTGATTTCTTTTGGCCCACCTTGTACTTCTGTTTTATGTAGAGAAACTGCAATAATGTAAATTTGTTCCTATTAGAGGGGCTTTTAAGGAGCCTTCAGGACAAAATCTATAAAAAATCTACTACTTTTAAGCCTGTAAACTGTCTGTCGATAAAATTGGCCTTCACATAATTTTTAACGCAGCTGTACGTTCACCGTTCTATAAGCTTCCGTTACAAAAACAACTTGTATTAAAAAAATTCAAAGTACGGAAAGGGCGACTCCTTATTCTTGTGTTAGCAAAGTAAAATCCTATATCTTCATGACAAAGTTTTTTTTTAATTAAGTTAATTAATATGTAATCAATCCCACTTTAAACTGGCTCACCTTCATAGAAACGCTCGCAACTTTCCAATAAGCGCAGCACCGGTGATATATCATATGGATACATTTGTCTTGATACCAAACGAGATATCTGCAAACGTAAACGTATTAGGACAGTCATGGCCTCCACCAATGCCGTTGAACCCACTCCCACAAACATTGGCCAATTCATGCGTATGTATTTGAGAAAACGCAAAAGGTACAATAGGAAACATGTCTCGTTGCTAACTAATAAATCCAAAAGCAAATCTGAACTATATCGTATATAATTCAAGAATTCTATAAAAATATAGACCGGATTAAGCATAGATACTAGTTCTGGTAAGACGTTAGTGCAAAATGAAATGCCTGCTGCGACGTCCAGCGTACACACCATGGCTTCAATAAGATGATCGTCTTGGTCACCGAAGAGGCGTATTAAGATTTTACTAAAGTGGCACTGAGGATGAAAATCAAGTGTTCTCTTTATAAAAGCCTCCAAGTTAATCAAAACATCACGTATAGAACCCTGGATAAGTTCCATTTCTTGAAACGCATCATTATCTGAAGAATCAATTGATGAATCTGAGGAATCACTGCGTATTATTTTTACTGTTACCGCTATAGATTTAAGCACCAAAAGTACAATTTTTTGCAATATAGTCTTGTCCATTTCAATTGCATCGCTTGAATTGGGCGCATTTTCCAAGTTTTCTGGCAACAGGCCAAACTGATGTTGCAGTGAATTTGGGCCATAAATAATGGGTTTGCTTTTGAAGCCTATGAGACCGACTATATTTTCAGGTCGCCTCCGAGGTAGAGATTCCAGAATGCGAGTATCTTTAAAAATTTGATGGGCCAACTTGCATGTTTCATTTGGCAGCATATCCTGCAAAGCCAAAGTAGAGCCGTAACACAATGCCTCATTAAATAAGCACAGCATCTGCTTATATACTGTACAAGATAGATTTTCGTTCATAAGTAATTCAATGTCCAGTTGAGCATAAAACGGCTGAGTTTCTCCAATGGGGAGATTGGCTTTAACCGATATGATTTTCTCCCATAGCTGTAAGAAATTTAATATACAATTTTCAGCATTTTCCACATCCAAATGATCTTTTATCAAGGATGTCATATTCTCCACTAAAGCAGGCCATTTATTTTCTAGAATTTTTATAGTTTTACACTTAAGATGTGTAGTATCGAAACTTTCCGAGTCTGTGACAGTTATTATTTGACAATCCTGTTGAAGCATTGCGGGATGATGTTGTGATGTGTGATGAGACGGAAATTGTTGGTGGTGATAAGCTGGATTTGACATATGGTTAAAATGATGGTTGGTCAAAGTGTTGCGACTGTGATGCCCAGATGAAGAACCGGAAGATGAGAGAACCTCTAAACTTTCTGTTGAACGATAGTGTAAAGAAAAGTAGTTGTTCTCGAGGGTTGGCTGTTGCACCTGAAAATGCAAATAGCCTAAATTAATTTCATCCACAGCGGAGGACGTACTGTTGGCCATTTGAAAGGATGACGAAGACGTTGATGGCATGGAATCGATTATATTTTGCGTATCCGCAATTTCCTCTTCTAATGGATGTAAATCGATATCTTTCCACTCTACTATTCTCTTTATGATTTCTAAGCTAAAGTGTATCTTTTGCACCGCCTTATGATCTAAACGATCAAAATTAAACAGATTATCTACCAGTTTCTTAAGCCAATTATCGTCCATTTCCTGTTTGGCTATAACCAAGAACGATGCTAATACACGTCCGGCCAAAAACTGCACATAAGCATTGCTATGACCGGCCAGCACTATAATCTCATCGATTAAATTGTGGTCATTACATATGAGAGCATCACAAACATCCATTATGCGTGCACAAATGAAACCCTTCGAATTTTGTTTCAAGTAGATGTCAAACAGCAACTGAAGATTTGAGAGAAATTGCAGTAATTTATTTGTTGGCCATTCATTTAGATTAGCTACTCGTTTTTGACCATTAGCATCGACAGAATAATGTGATTGAAATGGTTTTCTCAGCATACGTTCCGATACCCCGCACAAGCACTGCTTACTTAGAGAATCCTCAAATTCCCTCATATCCTGAGATGCTGTTACTTCATCCAAATGCTGTTGCTGCTGACAAGACGTTGAAGAATTTATATATGGATAATGTTGTGATTTATTAAAGGAGGTACTGGCTGCTATTATTGAACATTGGCTATTGAGTGGTAATAAATCAGGTAAACAGCTGCGATCCACTTCATCCGCTGAGTTGCTGGAGGAAGAGTTGCAAGTTTTTGCTATGCTGTTAGACATAAACTCATCTTCATTGCGGTTATGCTGATGGTAATGATGATGTCCATTTGTTATAGGCAAGATTTCATTTAAATTTTGTACATTTATAAGTTGCGTTAAAGAAGCTGCTCTTGACGAACTTGGTGTTGAAATGAGAGAATTATCCGATGATGAAGGTGATGTTATAGAATGAGTGGACGATGATAAAGATGAATTTAAATTTTGGAACTCTCCAGGATCGATTACATCAGGTGGTGGTGACAGTGACGCTGAAGAGCCATTTGTTGGTTTGATTTTTTCAATCTTTTGCCGTTTAGTTTGCGGTTGCTCCGTGTTAGTAATATTATTGTTTACTAAATTGTTGGTGGAATTAATATTATTATTGTTAGTGTTACTTTGTATATTCGAATTAGATGTATTCGCAGGCATGCCATTTGTTATGCCAAATAATATGTCCTGTTGATGTCTATGGTTTGGATCTGTAGAGGAAGACATCCTTGTGTGTAGAACTTGGTTTATTTATATTCGCCGCTTGGAGTCTTAAGTAGATAATTTTGATAATTTTTCTCTACACAAAATACAAAAAAAAAGGCAAATCATAAGTAAAATTTCTGGCAAATGTATACATAAAAGCAAGAGTTCGTTTAGGTTAGTTTAGTTTTTATTAAGCAATGCTTTGCATCTTCTTTTCAATTTTATAATGACAGAAGCAACTCGATGATGCCATTGGACAAAAGATGCTACCGTGCTACGCATTCACAAGGTTACGTGTGCATTTTGCTGAGGCGGAGTTACTTTAAAGTAGCAGTTTAGTATAGTTGCACGTTTAATCAATAAATTTTAATAGAAATTACACGAGTTTGCTCAAATTTTTTACTTTTCACATTTTTATTATTATTTACCTTTTTTAAAGTGACACAAACACTACTTTTGTTTTTGGACGTTTTTCTATAATTCTGCCCCGTATTTGTTGCTTTCTGCACATTATAATCATGAGCAACATCTCAATAGGAAAATTAGTTGGCATTTTTTTATTATCATTTCATCTATAAATGCAATTACAATATTCAATTTTTTCCAAATTATTATTAAAATAAAGATATACTTCGTGATAAAAGTTGAAGAATTTTTACTTGATTTTCGACTTCTTAATTACACACACTGATTACGCGTCGCCATCTTGCTTTATTTTTGTCTTGCTTGACATTTACAGAGATGTATTTTTTAGAGAAAATAGGGGACATTAAACTAGGCATTACTTTTTGTGAAAGCAAAAAAACTATTTGCCGCCAAAATTAAAGAAAGTATTATTCTCAAATAACAGAAAAGTAACAGTACTTTACTTTGATTTTTTTTATTGCTAGGAAGATATTAATTCTTAATCTTTTGTAATTTTCAAGAAAGTACAGAAGTATTAAATATTTTTGTAGAAACTTATAAAGATTACTTTATATTTTAAATTATTTTCTATAATTAAATATGTTACTGAACAATTACCATAAAGCTTCTATAAATACATTCAAACTTTATTTTAAATAGTAACGGTATTTGCAATCACTCTGCTCCATGTTCACGACCAACGTTTTCTTTCTCCAATAGATTGACATCACTTGTTACTTTTGTTTTTCATTTGACATTGAGGTAGTATGTTTAAAGTCGCTGGAAAATTTTCATATTTTAAATAAAAAAATTGAATTTCAATTAATTTTCGAATCATTTTATAAGCGAACGCTGTGAAAGTAATATCTATAACAGAAATCTTTGTTTTTTTTGTGTACATATAAAACCAAGCAATAAATTTAGCATAAAAGAAAAAGAATGGCTGGTTCACTACCATTATTGACCACGGAAGCAGTTTATAAAAAATTACAGGAATATTACAAGTCCAATGGGCCAAAAATTCATATTAAGGATTTATTTGCCCAAGATGGTGAACGTTTCAATAAATTCAGGTATGTACACTGAAAAGTAATTCATTAAGGGGTGTGTGGCTCCAACCCCACAAAAAATGACAAATAGCAGTTGTCTGCCGGTTATTTATATTTTATTTACATATATATGCATGTATACCAACGTACGTACTTGTATATGATGTTAATGCCTTAGTTTGTCTAGTTAATGAGGGTATTAGCTTTTAATCGGCGCTATTAAAAATTACACTTCAATATTATCTAAGTTTTAGTCCATGAAAATACGTATTTTAATTTAATAAGGGGTTACAGTCAAGGTCATATACATACATAAATATTTAACTTTCTCCAGTATAATATTGATAAATCATATTTTATTGTGAGTAGGTATACCAGGAAAATAAAATCGAATGACAAAATTAATTGTGTCCTTTGCTCATGATCAAAAAATTTTTGTTTATGGGTGGTATTTAACGGCTGTAACTTTTCCTTTCTCTTTAATATGATACAACAGCGTCATGTAAATGTGTGCGTACGTAACATGTGGAGATATGTATGTACACGTAACGTATGTACATACATACATATATTTTTCAATTACATCAATGTAGTGTATAAATTAAGTTCAATTGCTGGTTTGTTTAATAATATTTATTCTCGAAACACTTACGTCGGACCATTTTGAAATTTAAATATTATTTTATATCAAAAAGTGTGCCTCCGTAGTCTAGTGCATTATCATTAGTCTTATCAATAGAAGGTGCGGGTTCGAATCCCACATGGGTGTTTATTATGGTATCACAAGAGGCGTTCTTCTTCGGGGAGAGTCCGCCACCTAACCTTAAATCAAAAATACTTCTTTCTATATAAACTGAGAATTTTTCATGCATATACATATATGTACATATACGTACTAGACTATAAATATCAACTCCTGGAGATGTGTACATGTACACTAACTAGCACTAACCTAAACTGAAATTTATTATGAATATCGGACGCTCAAGAACGTTATTTTGGTTATATATAAAAAAAATTTCATCTATAAAAACTTCTCTAGCTTACGCATCAAAACTCCCAAGGATGGTGACATTTTACTCGATTATTCAAAAAATCGCATCACATCGGAAGTGTGGAGTTTACTCTTAGACTTGGCCAAAGTACGACATGTTGCTGAAGCCCGGAATGCAATGATGTCTGGTGTACCCATTAATATTACTGAAAATCGGGCAGTGCTACATATTGCTCTACGTAATCGTAGTGATCAGGAAATTTTGGTTGATGGCAAAAATGTTATGCCCGATGTCCGTGCTGTATTGGGCCATATGAAAGAGTTTACCAACCAAGTTCTATCGGGTGTTTGGCGAGGTTTTACGGGCAAACAAATCACCGATGTAGTTAATATTGGAATCGGTGGCTCTGATTTGGGACCGCTTATGGTAACGGAAGCCTTAAAACCCTTCTGCAAAGGTTTACATTCACATTTTGTATCCAATATCGATGGTACACATTTGGCTGAAATTCTAAAGAAAGTTAATTATGAAACAACTTTATTCATTATTGCTTCGAAGACTTTTACCACCCAAGAGACCATCACCAATGCTACTTCAGCTAAAAATTGGTTGTTGGAACAAACTAAAGATGTAAGTTTTATTTTCTTTTTGAATATTTATTTTTTTTTGCTCCTTTGATTTACAATTAGTTTTTTATTTACATTCTAGTCTGCAGCTGTTGCCAAACACTTCGTGGCATTGTCCACCAATAAAGCTAAGGTTACAGAATTCGGCATCGACGGCAAGAACATGTTTGGCTTCTGGGATTGGGTGGGCGGACGTTATTCTCTTTGGTCAGCCATTGGTCTATCGATATGTTTATCAATTGGTTTCGAAAATTTCGAACAGCTTTTAGAGGGTGCTCACTTTATGGACAATCATTTCAAGAATGCTCCTTTTGAACAAAATGTAAGTACAAACTTTTAAGTCAAAAAAATGTTTTATAAAACGAAAAATTTAAAACTATTTTATTTCAAATAAAACTATAAATGAGGATGATTAAATTTTTTTAGGCTCCTGTTATATTAGCTTCTTTAGGTATTTGGTACTCAAATTTCTACAATGCTGAAACTCATGCTCTATTACCGTACGACCAATATTTGCATCGTTTTGCTGCCTATTTCCAACAGGGTGATATGGAGAGCAACGGCAAATTTGTTACTAAAAGTGGTTCCGAAGTGGTTAATTACAATACCGGACCGATTGTTTGGGGTGAACCTGGTACTAACGGTCAACATGCTTTCTATCAATTGATACATCAGGGTACACGTTTGATTCCATGCGATTTCATAGCCCCGGCAGAAACACACAATCCCATTGCGGGCGGAGCTCATCATAAGATATTATTGTCAAACTTTTTGGCTCAAACGGAAGCCTTAATGGCTGGTAAAACTTCCGACCAAGCTCGAGCTGAATTAGGGAAATCCGGGTTGTCAGGTGAAAAATTGGAACAACTTTTGCCCCATAAGGTTTTTACTGGAAATCGTCCCACCAACTCTATTGTTGTCAAAAAAGTAACACCTTTTATATTGGGTGCCTTAATTGGTGAGACAAATTTATTTTCCTTTTAGAACTTATGATTTAAATTTACGTTATCTTTCACCTCACAGCCATGTATGAACACAAAATATTTACCCAGGGAATTATTTGGGACATCAACTCTTTTGATCAATGGGGTGTAGAATTGGGAAAACAATTGGCCAAAGCTATTGAACCTGAATTATCTAACAAAGATGTTATATCGAGCCATGATTCCTCTACAAATGGTCTTATCAATTTCATTAAATCGAACTGGTCTTAAACATAATAAAAATGCAAAATGTTCACAATCCCAGCTAAGACAAAAGATCATATATGTATACAATAAAAACAAGGAGACTCACAAGCACATTTGATACCCTTTGGAGGTAATACTGACTACAGCACAATTTAAACTGACGTGTATTTATGTAAATGTAATTTATATACTAACGAAATATACATATATTTTTATGTTCACCAACATTTCCAACTAAAAAAAAAGTTATTTACATTACAACGGCTTTTACGTGCGTATTAATATGTTATTTAGAAAATATTTTAAGTAAAACAAATCTCTTTTTGAAATGTAATTATCATTCAATATCAATTGGCGTATTTTGGAAAACTTAATGTTATGCTATTAATTTATTGTTGCTGTAATTTTACTTCATCAACCTATTAGCAAGAAAAGAAACAAAAAATAAATATAATTGTTAGATGTTACAAAAAAGAAATATTTTTGTTTCAATCATTTACTTTTTATAAAATTAGTTCATACCTTAAAATCAAAGACTTAATTTAAGTTCTAGGACAAAATTTTTGGGGAAAATAATATTTGCTAAGTATAACAAAAAAAAAATATAACACATGTATTTGTAAAAAACGTCAACCTATTCACTTTCCATATTTTCATCACCGTTTTCTAGATTTTTATCATTGTCATATTCATCTGTACCTTCTTCCCATTCGTCATCTGATGATTTGTTAAAGGTATCTTCGAAATCAGAATTTGATGAATCTGATAAAGGAATTTTACAAGTTTTTATTATATTTTTAATTGACCTTTTTTATTATATTGAAATATATTTATTAAGCTCGAGGTCTTTTTTTTGGTATTTTATGTGTTTATATTCGATATGCTTGTTAACATCATCAGGAATAATTATGCTGTTAACGAAATATCGAAGAAAAACAAATAAAATACCAAAAAAATACCTCGAGCTTAATAAATATATTTCAATGGAATTTTATAAGTGTAGAAATCTTTTTTAAAAATACTGTTTCCTTAAGAACTTACCATCCTTATCTTCATATATTACCACATTATCTGTTTTAAGACTAACTTCTTCCTGGGTATTACGTTTTATTTGGGCAACCAATAATTGTAGGCGTCCATTGAGTCTAAAAAACATTCAAAATGTTAGTTTTGATTTTTAATCCGAACAATCTATATTTCAATATTTTATAGAATGTAATTGAACTTACTTTGATAATTCTTTTAAGCAATTAGCTCGATGTTCAATTATACCAATGCAGGGCCCAAATTTATCAAGTAAATCATCGGCTCCTAAAGCCATTAACTGACTAGAATGGGTTTGTGCCAAAACCTTTAACCAATTCATAGCAAATTCAACACTAGAAAAATTGTATATATAATTTAATAGATAACATTGATTAGCCAATATATAACAACATTTACTTGGTATGTTTCTGTTGCATTAATAACGTCAGTTCATTCACCAATGTACCAACATATTGAACAGGTAGTTTTTCCAAGGTCATATTTATAGTTGTCATATCATTTATACATAAAACCGAGCGCAATAGACTAATGAAGACAAAATGTTTATTACTCATAAGATGCTGTTTAAATGGTACTTACACTGGATCCTTACTATGCAGAGATTGCACTAGCAATTGTACTTTACTTTGAGATTTTGGCACGACTTTGTCACCAGGAGCATTCAAATTTAAATTCTGAAGTCTTGATTCCATAGGTATATCAACGGATTTTAGCTTTTTCTTTGATACTGCAACTCCATATTTATAGTCGACATCATCAGTATTTATAATTGGCGTCAAAACTTTTAGAACCGAATCTGTTGTACTTTTGTCACCTTTGCTTAGTTTTTGTTTCAAAACATTTTTAGGGTCATTACGCACCAAAACTTGCACTTTTTCCTTGAAATTTAGTCTCAACTGTTCAAATATCATAAAATGTTTATCACCGTAAGCAATAAGTAAGTCTTCAGATTTTGTTGCATGCTGCAAGGATGATGCTATGGCTGATATACGTTCAATAACTTTGGAGCTGTCACAAGCAATGTTTACAGTTAGTTTAGGTTTCACTGGTTTATCGGCTTTAATGCTAAAATTGAAAACAATATAATAAATAATATATAACTGATTTTAGTATTTAATATATGCATATTTAGTTACCTCTCCAAATCAATAACGTAAACGTGTATAACACCGCTACGTGTGACGCAAGCAACTTTAAGTTTACCCCCGACTTCAAGTTGACAAGATAGGCAATGGCCAATATCCTCCATAAGCAAGGTGCAAGAGGCTGCCTTATTGTGTCCCTTTTTGCCAATTTTCCACAAACATGTGATATGTTCCATGCGCGATGTAGTAATTGTATATTCTATTTTTTCTTGGTACACAAAAGATGCCATAGAAATTATCTCTGACGTATGACCCGTGAATGTCTGAAGTAATTCTTGTGTCTCCATCGAATACACTTTAATAGTTCTGGATCCTACAACTAATGAATTTGAGACTGGCATATATGATATACTGCGGGGTTTTTCCGGTCCTACCGACCAAGAGACCAATTGCTTTTCTTCTACTACGGACCATATTACTACTTGACAATCTTCGCCGCAAGTAATAAGTCTTCTTTGTGTATCACGTACTATGGATGTAATTTTACCCTTATGTCCTTCTCCCTTAAGATTACGTTCAATCTAGAAAAATGGTTTTTATTACTATTTCTTTTAAAGAATGTCATTACTAACTTTAGCTTCAGCATATGAATATAGAGATACTTGTCCTTTATTAGTACCCAACGCAATATATAACGATTCCTTAATATTTGTTGATTTTCTTGGTTTTTTCTAATGAATTTTAAGGAACGAAATTAAAAAACATTTAAGCAAAACGTGCATTGTATATTTCACCTTTTCTTTTGTTTCTGCAACGGAAGCAACAGATATCCAAACAAGAGCCGAGCACGGTCCAGCCAAATGCAAATTAGGGGTATATTCTTGTTTCAGCTCGTTTGTATCTGTGTCCCATATCCTTAGAATACCTTGGTCATTGATAAATGCAAATAGTTTACCATCAGGAGAAAATCCCAACACGTGCTGCCCTGCAAAAGCCATCTTATTGTGAATGAAAGTTGTGTGTGTTCTTTTGAATAACACAGTTATTTTAATTCAACCAATGATAATTAACTGCAGGAAGTGTCGTAATCAAATTATAGTGTCTATATTTGACTCTGACAAATTTATAAGCAAATCGAGGTAAATTCAGTAATATGTAAACTCATTAGCTATTTGGTCCGTCAGTTGATTCAGCAATTTTTCAATTATTTTCAAAGGTTTATTAATACAAGGTTGTCACAAGGCTAATTCGCTTTGTAGCCGAACGTCAAATTTTTGTATACATGTGTTTTGTTAATAGTAACATAACCTAAAAGAACGTATTAAATTAGTGTAATGTAAGTAAAATTTCTTTTTATTATAATATTATTATTATAATATTAAATTTTTTTTTTTTTTTGATATATATTTATTAAGCCTGAAAAAAAAAAAAAAAAAAAAAAAAATATAATAAAAAAGGTCAATTAATAATATAATTATAATATTAAATTATTAAATTATTTACAACCAATTTTCCTAACCTTTTTACAAAAGTGAACAAACTTTAAAATACTTTACCAATGTTTGAATCAGCTGACGGGCGAATTATCAAGTGAGTTTACCTGGTAACACGGCATATTTATTATTAGTATTAACAAACCTTTCCTGACAAAGAATTTGCCTTGCTACCTGCAAAGTGAATTCGCCATAATTCAGTACGATTCTACCTGGCGATGGCACGATGGTTGGTAGTCTGCACGTTGACTACACAACCAAAACACAGACCTGTGTTCAACCCGTTTCAAACTAAAATTTAAAAAAATAAAAATAAACATCTCGCATTTTTCTGATGTGCATAGTCACTGAACAATACCGGCTTCAGCTGATAGCAATCCACAATCAAAGCAGAACGCCCTCCTTCGTCGGTATTGTAAAATTGCCGTGCGAGAGCAGAGTTGCGAGTCGCAAAGCAGCTCTGGGTTGAAGAACAACTCACGCGTCATCGTAATTAGTATTTAAGTGCGGTCAGGCCTGTTTTTGTTGTTTGGCCTTCGAGAGTTTTGCGTATCACTCGCACTGATTAATGGATTTGCCACGGCTAACTGTATCATTTACGGTTGTTGTGGCTTTTTGTTATTAATCAGTTGCTGTTACTGGTGGAGACTCAGGAATTTTATATATAATTTAAGTTCCTATGTGAAGGCATAGGTCGCTAAAATTATATTGTGTGGGATACCATGGCAATTTGCGTACTTGCTTCTGCCATCTGCCATATGGCAGTTAATTAATTGATAGATACAAACAAAGCAGAGTTGCAAAATAATGAATTAAGCTTCACCTCCTGTCGTTTCTCCTACTATCCCTTTCCTATAGTTCCCAGCACAATGCTTCGCATGTGTAGGAGTCATCTCCTGAGTGCTGGTCCTAAAAAAAAAAATAAATAAATAAAATGATTTCTGTGCACTCTGTGTTTCTTCGCATTGTTATTTTTTTTAGCAAATGCTGTGCCTTGTGCAAGTGCATTAGGAAAATTTTCTAATATCCCGCTTCGTCTCGTGGAATACGTTTTTTCATTCATACATTGTAAATATGACTGCTAGAGAAAAAACTCTACTAAATGCTGCTGACCATGAATGGACGGTGGAAGAAGAAATACAATTGTTTTATGCGATGGGTGGGCTAAAGCCGGTGGGGGTCAACAGGCACTTTTACATGGCATGTATAACGGATCGTCTATCTAGAAGTCTTAATCGCGATTACACTACCGAAAGTATATGGAGCCATTTGAGAACAATGTATAATTTAAACGCCCTGGTGGACTTGGAACCTCTGCCATTTCCCAACGAGGAAAGAGAATTTTCTCTTCCAGAAGCTGAATATTCAGCCCTGCTGTCAAAGAAACGCGGCGCAAGTGAGGAAAAACGGCAAAGTATCGAAGGTCCACCATCAATAATAGCAGTGGTTACCGATAATACGACTAAAGGTAGTAAATGTATATATATATATGTAGGTATGTGGTTCTTTGATTTTCAAAATAAGTCATTTTAGATAAATCTTCGCAATCGAAAACAGCTTCCATGAATTTGTTAGGTTCCAAGGAATTCGACAAAAAAATGAGTTCGAAATTAACAGAGGTGCCAAAGAGAACACCGAAACGTACCCGCGGGTCCATGTCATTGGAGTCTAGTAGTCCTTCGACTACGCCGCCGCCTATACAAAATAATAAGCGACGTCGCATTTAATATAACACTACCATTTTAGATCATAAGTATAAGTTTACGTTTTTTTTTATTTAAAATAAAATTATAAAAATTAATTGCAGTCGTTTTAAAAAATTTTGAGCTTAAAAATACCTTTATTAATTTGCTTTAGCACTGATTGATTGGGTTTTTGTTCTACCTATACTATACAGTTTTGTTGGAGCCGTTGAAATGTTGTACGATTGTATAAATTTTATTTTATAACCACTCTTTTTTTATTTTTTTTTCTATACTTTTAACCTTGAGGCCACGTATTACTGCATTTAATAAATAAAAAACAATAACTAAAGTCTATTAAAATTTTAAAGTAAATTATCAAAATGAAATTGGTTTTTTTTTCTGTTGAAGTTTAAGATTGGTATTAACACGCAACTGACAAAAAACTTTTATTCCGCACTTATCAAGTCCAAATAAGCCCTTCTCTACAGAAAAAAATTAAGTAAAACCCTAATAAATTAAATACACATGTTCGGATAATACCAATTATATTAACGATAATATAAACTACGATACTACACAAAATTAATCAACGAATTCGTGGGATCTGCCATCTTCATCCTTATCGTTATTAATAGGTACTTCCGCTGTTACATTAAGATGTTCCAAGAAAGTTTTTAACAAGCGCTTATTTAAATGATCTGTTTGAGTGACTTCTCTGACTGGATGATTTGTGCCATCATTCACGTTGTTAGGAAGCCTTATGATATTTAAGATTTGCAAGGCCGCATCGATATCTTTGGGAGTTTTTTCTACACAGGGCATACTTTTATTGAAATTAGAAATGACACACTTTACATAATAAACTGGTTGCAAACAATATTAAGATTACAAAATTTAACAACAGGGTAGATCAAAACATATTTATTCATAGAGTCCAAGGCAAATTCATTACCACGTAAAATCACTAGCTAAATCGAACGTCAACTGATTCAACGTTTTGTAACGTATTTCAACGCCGAACGGCAAGTTTTTCGTAAGGCAAGGTTTAATAAAACAAAGTGGTCGCAAGGCGAACTCGTCAATTCGCTTTTCGTCCAAACGTCAAATTTTTTGTATATATGTGTTTTGTTAAATTCAACATAACATAAAAAGAACGTGTTAAATTAGTGTAATGTGAGTTAAAATTAAATTAATTATTACAAAAAGTAATATATTTTCCTTTCTTCTTATTATAGTATTATATTAGTATCACTTCTATTTTTATTTTGACCTTTATTAAAATATATTATTTCTCATATTATTATACGAATTATATATTACAAATTATTATTTCCTGGCGATGCTACCTATTTGGTAGCGAAATATTGAGAAATAAATAATAATTGAAAAACTTTTCATAAAAAAGACCATCGCTCAAAAATAAATATAATTAAAAAATAGTATTATATTATTATAATTATTAAATCCCTTTGCCATACTTTCTCACAAAAGTAAACAAACTTTGACGTTTGGCTCAAAAAATACGATGCAAATTCTTGTATCAGCTGACAGGCGAATTTGCTATGGGAAAACAAGCAAACAGATGTAGTTAAATTAAATGAGAATGTTTTCATCTTACTTGATTTTATCCATACCAATGGTGTAAAAGCCAGAAAACAACCGTTCGATTTTTACTCTCTTTTTTTGAAATACGGATGCAATTTCATTTTATTTTCTCGCTCATTTGACGTACGACAAATCTTATGGTCTAAAGCACCCTTTACATGACATGAATTGTGTGAACACCAAAGAGAGATCAAAGAAGAATAATTAAGAAACATGTCAATAAAATATGAATCATGTGAACTCAGCCCTGGTAATGAATTTGCCTAGGTTTCGTTGATCTAAAATATATATAATGTTCTTCTACGTGTAACTGTATGGCACATCAATAGAAATAATAGTCTGGCAGTATTGGTATAACAAAAAGAAAAATTATTTTTACAAGTTTACAATGCGTCGGGAAAAATAATAAATATATAAAGTTAATTCAAATTATCAGCTAAAAGGAGTGACTTTGCGGAAGGTGTAATAATAGTTAAAAATAAATATAATTTTAAATCAAACAAGGTTAATACGGCTTGAAATAAAAAAAGCAAACAAAAAAGGTCAGAAAAACAAAAACCTACATTTGCTAAGGGAAAGTTACGAATGCAAAATATAATAGAAATAAAAAAAAAATTGCGACACAAACAAACAAGACAAAGAAATAATTGTGAAAAAGTATAAATAACGCTATGGATTTTGTGTATTGTGGTCCGGATGCAATGGCACCACCTGCAGATGATATGTTAAGTGAGTCTTGTGTGTAGTTTAAATATATATGTATGTATGTATATAAATAAGAGTTTTTTGACCCTTTCTATCAAGGTGTTTATGATGGTGGTGGGCAGCAAACTAGTAATCATTATTCCCCAAATTTCCATGGCTTTAATTTGGGTCAGGGTGATCCAGAATTCTTTGAAGTGGGGCCAATTTTAGCAGATGGTGGTGAAAATTTTGGTGTTTCGACGTTAACTTTTGATGATTATGAGGAGCTGCTTTGGATGGGCAATCAAGGAGTACGACTTCCAAATTTTTATTTACTTTTTTAAATATAATATGTAAATATTTTTAATAGGGTCATGTGACTTCCTACTATAGCAACAGTTTGCAAAAGTATACTTCCTTTCAAGTTCATCCTTCCGATATTGTACGTCAAATTTCCACAATAGATTCTGGCATATTAGCATTAACTCAAACGTCTTTAAGACATCAAATAAGACGTGGCATTCCAAAATTCACCCATAAATCAAAAAATATGTCAGATATGGTTTGCATGCAACATTTGTCACCACATCGTTTGATTATGGCAGGATTGCAGGATGAAATTATTGATTTGGATTTAAGAACTTTGAAAGAAACAAATTTGGTGAGTCTTTTTTGTTAAAAAAAATTTCGTCTTTAATGTACACTAATGCATATCAGAAACATTTTTGATGGCTGCAGAAATGGGCTTAATTCTAGTTTACGGATGTTTCACCTCCGGTTTTCATATGGAAATCTCAACTACATTTCTAAAAGCATATGGTCAATATTGACATTATTTGAAAGGTTTTAAAGGAAGATTTACAAAAAAATTTAAGAATATTTTATTAACTGCGTATATGTATTTGCTGAAATTACAATATGTGACAGACTTGCAAGTACAGTTTTTTACCATAACACATTTTTCGTTTTTCTCTTTTTTTACAGGAACATGTTGGTTCCCCTGGATGCACTGTACTACGACAAAATTCTCGTTTTCTCTTTGCTGGCGATCCTTATGGAACAGTTACTTTGCGTGATTTAAATTCTCTTCATGTCGAGCACACGATCAAAACACATACTGGCAGTTTATCTGATTTTGATGTACAAGGGAACTATCTAATATCCTGTGGTTATAGTGGGCGTCAAGGAACACTGGCGGTTGATAGGTTTTTGATGGTTTACGATTTGCGCATGTTGCGTTTAGTATCCCCTATTCAAGTTCTTATCGATCCACAACTTTTAAAGTTTTTACCTTCACAAGCTTCACGATTAGCTGTTGTCTCCAGCTATGGGCAGGTGCAATTGGTTGATACTGTAGAATTGAGCGAACCGAGAGTTTCTATGTATCAGTTAAATAACTCAGGAGGCCAATGCGTGCTAAGTTTTGATGTCAGTTCTTCGTCGCAGGTTATGGGATTTGGTGATCAATCCGGCCATATAAGTATCGTACAAGGCGTTAATAGCTCTCAGCCACATTTCAATAACTTTTCTAGAGATACTGAATTTGCTGATCCAATGACACAGTTGCCTATGGTACCCATAACGGACACCACATTCCCTCTATCATCCATTGTATTGCCCCATTTGGTAACCGGTTCTCGTTGGTTTTCCGATTGGCCCACAGAATTATTGCGCTATCAATATCGTCGATCGAAACCAATCGAACAGGAAGTTTTAAATAATATGAAAATGCAGGGGCCTATAGGATACTCTCCTAACCCGCGGACCCTTAAACGTAATCAAATACCATATATATTGGAAAATGGAACAGGAATGGTTGCGGGCAGCAGTAATGGTATCAGTAATACAGTTAAAAGTAACGAATCGGGTGTAAAAATAATACCAAGACGTTATCGAAAGGTGGAATTGAAATACAGCAAACTCGGAACACAAGATTTTGATTTTGAACAACATAATCAAACTTCCTTTGCCGGACTGGAAGCCACATTGCCAAATTCATATTGTAATGCCATGTTGCAGATTTTATATTTCATTGAACCATTGCGTCAAAATTTATTAAATCATAGCTGCGCTAAGGAGTTTTGTTTATCTTGTGAAATAGGGTTTCTGTTTCATATGTTGGACAAAAGTAGCGGTGGGTATATTTTTTATGGCGCATTATTAAAAAAAAACTGCAACAATAATTTTTTATTGCAGCTTCTACTCCTTGCCAAGCCAGCAATTTCTTAAGATCTTTTCGTACCGTACCGGAAGCGTCAGCTTTGGGTCTCATTTTATCTGACAGATCGTGCAATGTTAATTTAATAAGTTTAATACAGGTTTGTAAATATTTGATTTGTTTCATTTTGATTTAATAAACTTTCTTTTATTTTTATTTTATTAGAATTGGAATCGTTTTATATTACATCAAATGCATTATGAAATTTTGGATACGCATAAAAATATCCATGTTTGTGCTGTTCAATTTCTGAACCATAGTTATGGTAACTACTTTCTATAGTATATTTTGTATAATCCATGATATCTTCTCCTTTTTTTCTTGTATAGGTAAACAACACTTTGTAAATTATTCAGACGAAGGAAATGCAGATTTAAGTAAAACTAGTAGAGATATATTCCAAACAATTGATGTGAGACAAGGTAAGATTGTTGTATAAAATTTCGAAAATCTTGGAGAAAAATATATTTTTCAATTCGAGAGAATTTTTACAACAGGGGCCCATAAATAAAGGTCTTGTTTTTTCTTGTATAGTTGTAAAATTTTCAAAGACACCTGTATATACTCACTTGTACTTATGCACAATTGAGAAATAAAAATAAATTTTTTTTTAAGTCTACATTTAATATTTGTTAATTCATAGCTTTACTCTTACAATATATAACTCATTGGCCGTGAAGGCTTCCTTTGTATTAGTCTTAAATAAAATAAATAAATAATAAATTCGATCCAAGTGAGCTGGGACCTATATCTTTAGATCCAGCTACCTGCCAACCTAACGTAATCTACCTCAGAACTTGGTAATTTGTTATTCGATTTGGCAAATCGTTTTGATGTTATAATGTACTCTTCGGCAACTGATTCCTACAAAACTTTCATTATATGTTTTTATTTAGTTATTGAAAATACATATTTTTACTTTGTTTTTTTTTTTCATCTATGTTTGTTATACGGTTTAGTTCGTCTTGGATTTGGTGCTAATATCTAAATCATTAGTAGATCTTTAACCAATTTTAATTAATTTGAAAAATAGTTACATAATTTAATTTTTTTTTGTTTATTTGAGCTCAGGTTGTATGAAAAATTTCAATTAATTATTTTACTTATTTTAGGTGATACTAACCGCGACGACGAACGTGAACGAAGTAAAATCAATGAAGAAACTATAATTAGCCAACTTTTTGGTACCAAACAAATTACCATCAATCGTTGCTTGAAATGTAACGAGGAAAAATCAAAGCACAGCATTTTATTAACCTGCAATCTAACGTATCCACCCACATCTAAAGAAACGCCAGAATTTTTAAGTTTTGGTACAATTTTAAAAGGTTCTCTGGGTTGTGAAAAAAGCATACAGACATTTTGTGAGAATTGTAAAAAGTTTTCGCCCACCAAACAAACTGTTAAGGTATAATAAAGAAAATATATTCTTACAAAAAGGTTTATTTATTTATTTATTTTACTTAAGGTCACTGGTCTCCCTCAAATACTAACAGTTAACTGCGGTCTAAATAACGAGAAAGATTTACATTTCTTGCGTAAACAATTAAATCGCCATAACCACAGCAACATGTCTGACAGTCCGGCTACTTTAAATACTACCAAACCGTGTCGTTATGGGATCAATTGTTCGCGTAGTGATTGCCATTTTGTACATCCCGATCGTAAGTCACCATCGATGTCATCTGTAAATCACACCGCAAATATTTCGCCAAGTGGTCGTCAAAACTCATGGTTTCCTTTATATTTTTCCATGGCCATTAATGAGCAGGGCGAACTAAGCGTCCAAACTGAAAATAGCAACACGAAGTCGGACAATAATAAAAGTGGAGAAGCTATTAATGTTAACCAAAGCTTTAAATTCAAATGTGAGCAAACAAAATAAATAAATAAAATGTTATTCTATCAATTTATTATTTAGGTTTTAATAGCAACGAATCTTTTCGGGAATATGCGCTTCATGCTGTTGTATGCCAAATCGATGATGGCAGTCAAAAGAATTTGGTTTCCTTGATAAATGTAAGCAAAAAATATCACACAATGAAAACGGGCAACACAAATTTTGGTGAAAATCAGGAGCAGTGGTATATATTCAATGATTTCAGGTAAATTAAAAAAAAAAATTAATATCACCTTAATTAAATTCAAAAATGAGTTTGATATATATTTTTTTTCTTTAGCATTTCACCGGTATCAAATCAAGAATCTGTTTGGTTCACTTTAGATTGGAAAGTTCCATGTGTGTTATTTTACAGTAGTATTAATTCTGAGAAACCGGAATATTCGGGCATATTATCCGAAGATTTCACAATACCACAAAATGAACCGCAGCCACTCATGAATCCGTTTATAAAAGTAATAATCTTTTTGCTATTTTTAATTAAACTTTTAAAAATGTTAATTTCAGGATATAGTTAATGTGCATCCGCTTAACCCAGGCGATACATTAGTTAAACCGCTCCAAGCAAATGAAGTGCCGCAAGCTGGTGATTTGGTTGCTATGGATGCTGAATTTGTCACCTTAAATCCCGAAGAGAATGAAATTCGTCCCGATGGCAAAACAGCAACCATAAAACCATGTCACATGAGCGTTGCGCGTATTTCATGTATACGTGGGTAAGATGAATTACGACAACACTTTTGATTTAATTTACTTAATTTTATTTTGTTTTGAAATTAGACAAGGTCTCGATGAAGGTATACCATTCATGGATGACTATATATCAACGCAGGAAAAAGTTGTCGATTATTTAACACAGTTTTCGGGTATAAAACCGGGCGATTTGGATGCAAATTTCAGTAGCAAACGTTTAACTGCTCTCAAGAATTCATATCAAAAGCTAAAATATTTAGTAGATGTGGGTGTGCTCTTTGTTGGCCATGGATTAAAAAATGATTTTCGGTAAGTTGATTTTGTTTTTTGTTTTCTCATTTTATTGGTCATAAAAATTACAAAATTGTTCTTTTCGCTGCTATAACAGTGTTATCAACATATATGTACCTTCTGAACAAATCATTGACACTGTACACTTATTCCATTTACCACATCATCGAATGGTATCTTTAAGATTTTTAGCTTGGCATTTCCTCGGCACTAAAATTCAATCCGAGACGCATGATTCTGTTGAAGATGCTCGGACTACTCTACAGCTATACAAACACTATTTACATTTACAAAATGAGAAGAAGTTTACTGCCGCTTTGAAAAATCTTTACGAACGTGGCAAACAATTACAATGGAAAGTGCCGGAAGATTGACGTAAAAATAAGCGTTGAAAAAGCAAGCAGCATTTAAACTGAATTACAAACCATATGAAAAAATACCGTCGTTTTGAAAATTTATTAAAAAAAAAGAAATAATCAAAGTACAAACTGACACCGAACCGTGAGCAAAAAAAAAAATTTTACATTTTAAATGAGCAAACCCTTTTAGTGATGATTATTTTTTTTCTCAGACTATACACAATCTTTTTAAATATACTTACATACACATGTATATTAAGATCGATTATATTTTGTTAAGAGATTTTTGTTTAAAACATTTTATAAAAAAAAAAAAAAAACCAACAACACAAATATCACACAAACTATATTTAATGTTCATAAAAAATCGCTCAATATTAAAAAAAAATGGGAAAAGCCCTAAATGTATTTATTTTAAAGGAAAAAATATATTTTTATTTTTCCAAGTTAAAATAAAAAACAAATTATCAAGAACATTTTTTAAAAATTAAAAAAGTGTTTTAAAATATATAGTTTCGCTCTCATTTTAATTAATTTAACTTCTAAATGGCTGGCGGACCGCTAGCTGTGCAAGCTCATTTACAGTTGATGAAGTACGACAATACAACGCAACAATATTCATATTCAATGGATTGTTTGGTAAAGATAAATTTGGGGAATTATTTGCCGTCACTTTAAATCCGTATAGCTGAACAATTATTTTTTAATGTAACTCCATGAGATTTCCTCTTTAAAAATTAATCGAGGTAAATACAAAAAATAAAATGATTTCATTATAAATTCGATGTAGTAGCTTTAAATTTGAAAATTAGTTTTATAACTATTTATTATTGTTTGGTTAAGCTAGCCTCTATGTACAATTCGTTAGTGCTAATTCTGCCAACTCATCAGTAGACCTTCAACCAAATCTTAAAAAAAGCTAAGAAATTTCAAGTGTGCACATGTATGACACCACTGGGCACCAAAATATAACAAACAGTATTAGTTAGAGATTTCAATATGTCTGTTAATTAGATACTGAGTTATAAAAAAGTTTTTGAAACATTGAGAGATTAAAACAAAATTACTACATTATTTATTACATAAATAACATAAAGTTTTAAATCCTTCAAATTATATACGAGTTGAAGGTATAAACTAAAAAGAAATACAGATGTATATTTTAGAACTTAAAATTACCTTGGGATTGAATGTTTAATTTATTTAATTTAATTTTTTTTTCATATATTGTCATAATCTTCGTCCATTTCCAAGTACGATTCGCTGTTCGTAGTTGACGTCTTTGTTGTTAAGGTTGTGGCGGCAGCAACGGCAGCAGCAAGGGCCGTTGCTTTCACTGTTACTGAAGAAGAATAATTGAGTGAATCCATAACAGAAGATTTGGAATTACGAGATTTTTGTTCAGCAAGAGTTGATTTAGTTGATGATAATTTTGTTTTTGTAATTGGTGACGTTGTTGATGATGGTAGTATTGATGGTTGAGTTGTTGTACCTATACTTATCGTAGCTGTTGCTGAAGTAGTCACAATATTGGAAAGATCTATATTAATAACTGGTTGGGTTGAGAAATTGAAGGCCGAATTATTACTAGACATGCTAGCAGGTGCGCTCATAGGTCCAGTTACTGAATTATTTGATGTTGTTTCTCCAACTAAAGGCAAGTTACTATAATCTATTTTTACAATTGGCTTGCTGCAATAATCGATGTTAACAATGGGCGGGGGTATGGCAGTTTGTTGCGGTGTTGTTCCTAACTGTTTTAAATGAATGTTAATATTTGGTTTGTCAGTGTTGTCAATATATATCGGCATTGAATATGATTGATGTTTCAGTCGGTGATGTGGTTGTGTTAATAACTGCTGAGGAACTGGTGTAAAATCTAAGCGTGGATATTTGGCTGGCAGACAATCAGAATTGGTGTGGCTTGACATTGTTGGGTGCCTCATAACATAACTGGTACTGGAACTCAATGATCTTTTTAAATTTCTTTGATAATCATGATATTGTGTATGCATCTGCTGTCCGCCTCCGTTATGGCCATTTGGTGGTAAAAATTGCTGGCGCCCAGCTTTCACCGACGTTGATGGCATACTTAAATCATACGGTGTATCGGAGTCTGGATATTGATCTTCCGGTGAACTTTGATTATCTTCATCGTTATAATTGGCCGCTTCTTCAGCTACGCTTATATCTGGTATATTTCGTACAAGTTCACGTAAAAAATCAAAGCGCTGCTCCGTCATAATACATTGCTTCATGTGCGATGTTGACAGTGTTTTGGCATTTCGAGAATTGGTTATTTTTAACGTTTTTGTTAGCAGCGATTCAACAAACAGTTCTAATGTCCTAGGTAAAAATTCGAAACAATAAAGGAATTAAGATATTAAACTGTTACGGAAACCACATTAAAGGAATAAAAATATCATTAAATGTACGGACGTATTTGTAATTATTAGAAAACCGCATTCCCGATTTGTGATAAAAAAAATCGTATTGAAATTAAAATTTAAAAAAAAATTGTTAATACCGCAAATCTCCAAACTAAACCAAAGCCGAATAACGGATCAATAAGAGATTTGATAGAATTTAAAACATTTTTTGTTTAAAAAGGATATAAATTATAACTGGTACAGCTTGGGCTACTTTCCCCACTTCTTCATCACTTTGCATTATTTTTTTGATACGTCCCTGAAATTACAAAAAAGTAAATTGTAAATATTACACGTTCTTCTGTTGGATTTAAGAATTATACGTCATTTCAAAGATTTTGAGAGGCAAAATTTAAATGTTTTGTAATTGAGTATGTGTTTGTTTATTAACCACTCGCATTTTTTAAAACTGATTTTAATTTTGTTTGTTTTATTAATTGCTCCTGGTATTATTTAAGTTTTTTTTTATCAATAAAAATACTTACGGCTGGAAAACGGGCATTATATTTTTTCTTCTTTGAAGGCATATTTCTTTCAGTTTCCTCCTTTTCAAAAAGTTTGCACTATTAATTCACTTTTGCTTTTTTCTAAGATTTCCTAAATATTTCCTTTTTATCTCAGCTACTTTGTGTTGTTGTGTTCTAAAAACTATCTGTCATAGTTGCAAAAGATGGTTTTGCTTGCCCGTGTTAGAGCCTTACAAATTACTTTATGTAAATATATTAACACTGTCTCAATAATTTTTTTCACAAATATATAAGTATTGTTGTTTATTTAGTAAATACATCATTAATTTATAAATATTTTTGTAGCAAATACAATATTTATTTTCCCAAAAATTTTTTCACGTAAAAAAGAACTGATAGAAAAATCTGACTTGGCGTGCTTAACAAGAGATGCCAGAAGAAAAGAAATGGTTGAAAGCTTTCAGTAAATAAGTAGAATAACCACAAAAAATGACTATTATATATCATTTTGATTTTGTTTTAACAAATAATGTTAATTAAAGTACTGAATGGTACTATAACCGTAAACAAAATAGGAAGTGATTTTAACTTTCACTTTTTAGTTTACCGATCAAGTCTTGCTTTTCAAACTTCAATACACTCCCACTTTTGCTGCAATTTTTGAATTAAATTCGTTTTTTTTTTAATTTATACGATTTTGCCTTTTTTCCAATTGTGTGTTTCAAAGTGCAGTCAAGAAAACAGCTGATTGCTATTCTTATGAACAGTCAGTGTGAATTCTGAAACTGCTGTTATTGTAGGGACGAGAACATCTGGTATGAATTCACGTTGGACCGAGGCGAATTAATACCAGGTGGCTGCATTAGATAAAATTCTCATCGCCTGATTTTTGTTCAGTTGTCATAGTTGTGTTCTACTCAAAGCATGTTCATACGTAAACTGTTGTGACAACTTGAATGAAATGGTTGTATTTGTAAACAAAAAATGCTGTTGTTGTAGGGACGAGATCACCTGGAATAAATTCGCCTTGCCTTGGATCATATGCAGCGGCAAAAAATATTGTCTATTATATTAAAAATCGCTGGTTAAAAACGTCTAGTTGTTACCACTGTTATTGTAATTCGTGTTGTAATTTGATGCAGGAAGTTTAAGTTTTTCTTTAAAAAAAGTTATCAATGTTAAAAAAAGTTAATGTCCCAATATAATACGAAAAAAGATCCTTGCAAAGCTAATGCCTGTAGAATTCAAGCTTGTTTAAAAGGTAAGATTACTAGATTACATATAAAAAATAATTGTTTTTTATTATATAATAGAACACAATTATCAAGAAGAAAAGTGTTGGGAGGTTTTGGAGCAAATGCGACAGTGCTGTTTAAAGTGGCATAAACAATCTCTTTGCTGTTCGGGCATTAATTTGGAACGCCCATATATAAATGAGATTCTAGCTGTGGAAGAAAAAACGGAAAAGTCATAAACGACATTTTAAAAGGTAATTGGGTGCACCTGATGACAGATAGCTAGATAGTAATGTGGTTGTGGATCATATTTGTATCAAAGTGTAGGTGTTAGAAATTAGTTGAACCCAAATAAGTTTAAATTTTGTTAGCTCTGTACCTCCTAACCTAAAAACACGAGCATGTATATATGTATGTATGCCATATAAGGTTAAGGGACATTATTTTACTTAACATAAGGTGTGGTAAGTTAAAAGCTAGCTTATCCTGTCTTGTAGATTAAAGATCAGTTGTAATATGAACAAATTTTGCTTTAATCTAGTTTTAAAGGGGAAAAATTTAGATAGGGCAGTAGAAAATTTAAAATATAAAATGAAAAGAGTTCCGGCAACGCATATTTTACAATTTATGGACCTTCGCCCGTTTTTTCTATGGAAATGCGAAACTCCACTACATTTTTTAACGCATATAGCGTCCATAAAGTAGAATTGTTCAAAATTTTTTATATGTTCGATAAAAACCTCTCTGTAACTAACGCAAGTTGTAATAATGACCCTAAATAGGAAAAAACCAATGTTAGATCCCAAACTTATAAAAAGTGGTATGTCTAGTAATAATTTAGTTTAATTGTAGGGGAGCGAAGTCATGAATAAGAATTAAAATAAAATCAGGAGAAAGAAAAGCAGCGTGCAAGCAGGCGAATATTTTAAGCTTGTGAGGAGCCATTTTCTTTAATATTTTATTTCGCGGTTCTTTTATATAATAGCATAGCAATTATGTACTTCAGAAAACTTTTTTGATGACTGAAGTAGATTTTGAAATGAAGACTTTCGTGCTGTAGTTTTAAACGCGGTAACTACTTCAGCCAATAGCACTAGCGATTCTAAAATGTGAATGAAGACATACAAATTAATGTCCTTGTGGAAAAAATAGGGTCTAATCGACTGTTATTCTAAATATAAAAACAGATTATTGCGATCGAAATTGAAGTATTGTAATTTTATTATTTTAAAGCTACTCCTTAGTCATATTTATGTATATGTAATTGATAGAAAAAACTTTATTTTCATATACTTTGTACATATTTTTTTTAGAAAATAATGACAACTCCCTCCATACCGCCTTACAAACCGCCGAAAGAATTACAATATATTCTAGACAAACAAGGTGCACAACGCAAACGTACCGCTCAATTGCCCAAACGTAATTGGATATACAGAAATCCAAAAAAATTCCAAATTACTTTTATGACAGTATCATTATTGGTGTTCTTTTCACGTCCGCTATACGACGCATTTCTCTCGGATTTATTTCCCGGTTTGGAAGACCCAAGAAAATTTCTAAAACGGGACTAATGGAATCAGTACGTAAGGGCAAACAACGATTACGTAATTATCCAATACTATTAGGAAAATGTGCCGAAAGTGCTACAGTTTATGCTGCCTGTGTGAGCCGAGACTTGAACATACAATACAAAAGCTGTGACAAAGAATTTAAATTATTTAAGGAATGTCTGCAAAAGGCGGCACTTGAAATTAAAACAAAATTATAAAGCATATAAAGCCGCTTAAATAAACTTAAAATAAAAAGCTAAACCAGCACTCAACATCCCCTTTTATACAGAAATTTTAACAAAATGGGCAAGTTAAGCATTATTAACCAATTTAAAGAGTATTTAGTAAATCTCTCATTTAGAGTACATATTATTGTCTCAATTTTAATACGATTGACTCTGATATGTTACGGACAACTGCATGATTTATACTCGGAGGTACCCTACACAGATGTTGACTATAAAGTGGTAACAGACGGTGCTCGTCAAATACTTAAAGGAAATACACCTTTTAATCGCCACACATATCGCTATAGTCCCATATTGGCTTACATGCAATTACCGAATCTGATTTTGCACCCCAGTGTGGGGAAAGTTATATATTCCTGCTTCGATCTACTAGTGGCTGTCTTAATTTATGCCGTTGTTCGTTCAGAGTTACAATCACAATGTAACAAAGCCGTGCTATCTATACTAACAAAATATGGTAAAGTTAATAAATTTTCTATGATTACAAATTATGGGAATATTGATGAACGAAACAGGCCGACCATGATAGCGAAATTTTCGGCGTGTTTTTGGCTATACAATCCTCTCACTGCTGTTATATCTACACGTGGCAATGGCGATTGTTTTTCCAGTTTCTTTGTCATACTAACTATATTTCTCTTGTTAAAATCGGAGGATTGTACTAGATCAAGTAAACAAAACTGGCATATATTATTAGCGGGCTTAGCTCATGGTTTCGCCATACATTTACGTCTATATCCCATACTATTTAGTCTAGCATTTTATCTAAGTTTAAACAAATATTTAGTGCGATCTTTAAAACAGTTTTTGCGCATTCTATTTTTTCCATCTAGTAAACAGTTATTATTTGTATTCGGAACACTGATAAGCTTATTTTTAATAACCGGCGTGTTTTATTGTCTCTATGGTTGGCAATACATATACGAAGCTTATTTATATCACTTTGTGCGTAAAGATGCACGACACAATTTTTCTATGTACTTTTTAATGCAATATTTAAGTGGGGGTACTGTAGAGACATCTTTAATGGAAAAACTCCTTATTACGTTACCTCAATTTATATTGATTATATATTTAAGTTTCGCCTTTGGCCAGTTTCGAGAAACTCTACCGTTTTGTATCTTTGCTTTGGCCTTTGTAATGGTAACGTTCAATTCGGTGGTAACTTCACAATATTTTATTTGGTACTTGGCCATATTACCTTTATGTCTAAACAATTTTCAATCAATATCTTGGCTGCAAGGCGTTGCGTACTTTTCTTTATGGTTAGGAGCGCAGGGCTTTTGGCTTTTGCCTGCCTACTTGCTAGAATTTAACAGTTGGAATACGTTTTATTGGTTAGGCGCTCAAAGTGCATTTTTCTTCATGGTCAACAATTTACTATTGACACGATTAATAGAACATTATAACTTTACGTCGTTTAAGGTTAATTTTAAGAAACTATTTTAGTAAAAATAATATGTACTGCAATTATTCGCAATCATAATTACATAGCTACTGCAATTAATTAAATACATATATATAAAGTTTGTTATTAAATAAAAACAGTTCATGATGTTTTTGTAACATCAAATAAATATATACGGATATGTATATACATATGTATGTATAAATACATAATAACATTTATGAGCAATAAGTTTTCTTAATTTTTCTTTCTTACGCAAATTTTTTAATTTGAGCTGTTAGATATCGACGCTCCCAATGAAATTGTATCATGTGAACGAAATTGCATTTATGAGGTATTTTATCATTGGTACGATTTAAGACGTAAGCCAGTGAAAAACCAACCCCACATGAGTGATTCTATTTGACATTGTTATAAAGTGATACCCCACCACATCGTGTGGTAGACTATTGACAAAAAAGTTAAGTGTATATAATTTATAAATTTTCAGGAGCATAAAAATACTTTGAAAATCCGGAACAAAACTTTTTGGTGTATACATTTCAAGTAAAGTAAAAACTGTGAAAAAAAGATAGTTGTTTTGTCAAATGTAATTAAACTGAAAATCAAGATATTGATTTTTCATATAATTAGTATTTCTTGAGCTACATACGTAAATGTCGTAGAAAAAACCCGATTAGACTAAAAGACGGGGTTTTTAAATTTTCCTTCATGATAAAGCATGCATTATTTTCTTAAGTGGACTTAAGTTGTTTTCCCAAAAGTCTGTAGATATATTATTTTGCATATGATGAGAAGCGCGTAGTATTATCTAATTATATTAAGCGTTCCCTGAGAATATTTCGTCATTTAACGATTTTAAAATTTTTGTCGTTTTTAGAACAAAACCATCTGGTAACTACAAATACAAATGCCAAACAAGACAAATTTATCTTGGCCAAAGAGGAATGGCAACAAGGCATAGAAATATTGCGAGGAGAATACGTAGCCAATATTAAAAATTTTATACACTTTCTTATGACGATGTAATTTCGTACATAAATATTTCATTATGATACCACCTATTTAAATTTGAGTTCAAGTAAACAAAAGTAAAAAACTGCAATACTAGTTTGCAGCAATTTGCAATTGTATATAAATTTAAATTAGTAAAAACAAATATATTGTGACATTTTAACATTTTAATTTTATTGTAATAAAGTTTTATACATTTAGCGTCGAATTTATAAAAATTGTAGCATGAATGTTGTGTACGAGTTCTTTCGTAATAATCATATCTTAGCTATATGTGAAGATGTCTTGTGCAAAAACTCATTTACTTTAAACCTATCACGTTTTGAAATGCCTGAAGTGCCCGATTTGGTAGAAAAATGCAATATTATATTTAAATTATTTTTAAACAACAATCGTTTAACAAGGGTATTAGAACATTTTTTGCAAATATTTTCTTATTGTATTATAAACGCCATTACTATTTCAGTTACCAGCCTTTATTAGCCAATTGACACGTCTTCAAGTATTAACGTTGGACTTTAACAGACTTACTGAATTTCCCTTAGTCATATGTCAATTAACAAATTTAAAAGTGCTAAATCTGAGCTGTAATAGTATTAATGTACTGCCACGTGAGATTGGCCAATTGACGCAATTAGAAACATTTTGGTGCAATAATACAGGTCTACAGCAATTGCCGGAAGAAATTGGTAATTGTGAATGTTTAGAAACTCTAGGGGTACGCGGCAATGAATTGAAAAATGTTCCCTTATCCCTGAAACATTTACGAAAATTACGTTGGTTAACTTTGGAAAATAATCAAATTACCATAATTTCCGAAACTTTGGGTGATTTAAAAAATTTAATACATTTTAATTTGAAAAGTAATCACTTAGTCAGTATACCCGAATGCTTGAAAAGCATGAAAAAATTACAATATGTTTTTATCAACTGCAATCGTATAGATCAGCCGGCTCCGGAGGAGTTTTTAAAGGATTTGGATTTTATAAAAATGTTAAATATATGTGATAATCCACTGTGTGTTTTTCCAGCAACTAAACTGCAATTAAAGGTTAGTAAAAAACTTTATTATTCATTCATTCATTTATTTATTTCATTTAGTTTATCTTAAGAAACACAATTCTGCGATTAAATTTAAATAAAGAGCACTAGCAGCAGCGGTCATCTGCTCTGGTTTAACAAAGTAAAGTGCTATGATGACATGTACGTTTGCAATTTTTAGTGAAATGGTAGTGGTTACAAGAAATTAGATTTTAAAGTTAGTGCATTTTGACACAGATTGCATTTCCATCGCAAATATTTCATTTGATATGCCAATTTTTCTACACATTTGCACAAACTATTGCAATTTTTCCCCTTAAAAATTAATTTCACAGGAAAACTAATAGAATTAATGGAAAGCTCCTGGAAGATGGACTCATCTTTGTAAATCAGCTATTAGCTGTCTCAGGGTTTATTAAGATGATCCTAAAGTTATGCTGCAACATTTTAATCATTAATTAAACTACGACACATTTCTCATCGAAATTTATTTTTGTTATTTTGCATTAGGAATATGCCAATATACTTTGTGATACCGAAGACCAAATAAATATTTCCAATATTGATGATGTATTGGATGATGAAAATAATGAAGGCGACGATGAAGACTTATCCGACTGGGAGAATAGTATCGAAACTAGCGACTTGGATACTACTGATGAAAGTAGTCCCGAAGCTGATGTTGAGGTATCTAAATTCATTTACTATTTTAAAACGTCTTATACATAAAAATCGAGTCACTAAGGGAGTAATCATTAAAATTTATTCCCGGCGTCACATATTTCATATAGTCCTATGAACAATAATATAAAAAATTATATTCTATTCAAACTACCAAATTAGTTTGATGACATACATTTAAAAAGGCTTTTAACTTTTATCTACGTAAATAATTTTAATTTTTTTTTTCAGGATATATCCGTTTTAATACCCGAACTATCACGCTACATAACAAATTTCAGCTAGTTTTCCTTTTTTTGATTTGTTTACTTTAATATTCTTTACTTTTAAATTTCCATGAACATTTCTCTCCCAATTAAGGTAAATTAAAATGCGTTTACAAGTTATATACAATAAAATTTAATATATTTTTAATATAAAAAAAAACTAAATTAATTAGACATTTTTTTCATTAATTCTTCATCTTGTATAGACATAGCGGTAAGTTTTTTGCCAATTTTTTCATGAATATCTAAGTATTTAGCAACACAACGGTCAATGCAAACCATTTCTCCTTTACCTAAAAATGAATTGATGTTACACATAGTAAGTTTAAGTATGCAACTCTTACCCAACTCAGCTTCTCCGTAGCGGGGTGGTATGCATTTTTTATGGCAAGCATTTGTCATGCGATTATATAAATCAGACATCATTTCTATTTCCATTTCTTGCATCATTTGTAATTTAGCCTGTTCGCCAGAACTAATCTGGGGCATAGCCATGTTTTTAAACAATGTTTTGCACGTGGGTTTTAGCGAAAAAAAATTATATTAATATACTATGTATTTACGAGTCTGGTAATTTTTTTATTTGACTGATGTGTTATTTGTAGTTCATAAACTTATGCGGTAAAACGTCTACTGTTTGAGGATTCGTATTCACCAATGTTCGCTTTTTTCATGCGTTCACGTACTTGCATATCCCTGTAACGGCGGTTATCCACAGATTTTCTTGATACAACAAACAACGATATACCAGCCGCAGTTACAACAGACCTTGAATAAAATAATTTTATTTATGTATGTTTTAACACGTTTTCTTAAATTGATATCATAGACTATTATATTCTCTGTTTAAGACGTTGCTTTCGTACCAACAAAGAGCGATTTTACCAAAATTACCCAAAGACATTACTTTTTTTCTTGTATGTTTGGAAAATTTTTACACCGCAAAAAAAAACTGAAAACAGCTGTTATGACATAACCTCTATTAGATAAAACAAATTAAATCTAGTGATGTGTTTATCGGCGCAAAGTTAACAAATGGTTAAGGGTGCTTTAGACCATAAGATTTGTCGTACGTAAAACGAGCGAGAAAATAAAATGAAATTGCATCCGTATTTCAAAAAAAGAGAGTAAAAATCGAATGGTTGTTTTCTGGCTTTTACACCATTGGTATGGATAAAATCAAGTAAGATGGAAACATTCTGATTTAATTTAACTACAGCTGTTTGCTTGTGTTCCCCATGGATGGAGTTCTTGTGCAAATGAATTTTTTTTTAATAACCTTGAAAAATATTTTTATAACTGGAATATGTTATTTTCGTGGTCAAAATTTTTAGTGTACTTTTAGAAAATATATGTATATTTTTATAAAATTGTGCTGTCGTAGTCTAAAATGTACATTTCGATTTTTTTATTTTTTTTTTTTTATCTAGGACCAGCACTCAGGAGATGACTCCTACACATGCGAAGCATTGTGCTGGGAACTATAGGAAAGGGATAGTAGAAAAAACGACAGGAGGTGAAGCTTAATTAAGTATTTTGCAGCTCTGCTTTCGCACGTTCTGTGTTTATACTCGTAGCAGTGCTGAAGCTTCTTTAGTAGCCATTTTTATTATTATTTTACTTCGCCGGTGCTACACAATAACTACGAAGGAGGGCGTTCTGATGTGATTGTGGATTGCTATCAGCTGAAGCCGGTATTGTTCAGTGACCAGTGACTATGCCTTCGCCACTGAAACCTTCCGACAACAACTGACACACAAAAACACACTAATGCTCATCAGAAAAATGCGAGATGTTTATTTTTATTTAAAAATTTTTTTTTTTTTTTTTTTGTCTGAAACTGGGGTTGAACCAGTTGGTTGTGTAGTCAACGTGCAGACTACCATCCACCGTGCCATCGCCACCCTCGTGGTATAAATTTATGAAACCAGTTTTCCCTCCCTGGCTTTCTCACATTTGTTTACATAAAAATGCTTCCCTGATCTAATGGTGTGTTGGTTTTTAAAAAATCAAGAGAGCCATACGACTGTCAAATTTTCATCCGTATTTTCTCTTAAAATCTTATAGTTTCATTACAGATTACGTTTAGACGATCCGACTTGTGCTCTTCTACACAAAACTTTGACATGTCGTGAGACAATGTAAAGCACCCTTAAATATATATGGAATTATACCAACATTACGTGAATCTATACAATTATAGCTATAACCCAATACATTTTTATTAAAAGCTATATATACATATATACACTTCCTTCCATACATATTTATTTATATACATATATATATCAGGAATAAAAATGTAAAGGCAATTCCAATAGAATAGAAATTCTACAATTTTATAAGTGATAAAAATGATCACTATTTATCTAATTTAATTATTATTAGACCTTTGTCATTATAAATAAAAAGGCTTCTCAGTCAGAAAATCCTTAATTTGCAATAAAACTATATATCTTTCATTCTAAATTGCATTCTTTTATTTCTCGAGTTATACTCAACTAAATAATTTCTAAAAAACGAATATTAAACAAAAAGGAAATAAAAATTCTATTTCCTAACAATTTGGTTTTTAAATAAAAAATATTCATAGTTTCTTATAAAAGAGATCATGCTTAATATAATACAACTTTTCTCATAAATTCAAAATATAAATACATACATACATACATATATATATATATTTATGTACATATGAATTTAAAGAAATAAATGAAGAAGAAAAAACAAAACAAAAGATAAAAATTCGAAATTCGATTTTTTCAAAACCTCAACTACTATTAACTGGTAGGTGGTATTGAAAATGCTCGTTGACCACTGCCATGATTTGGTTTCGTACCAAACCAACTCATTTTCCAATTGAGTGTGTCATGCAGCAGCTTTTCCTCCTCTTTGGTTAATTTAAGTAAAGTAGCTACTGCACGTATTAAATGACGAGCTTCAACCTAGAGATTCAGATATATAGAAATTTTTTAAATTATTTTTTATAAACATACATACAAATATATATGATTCTAATTGTGTCTTTTCCCTTATAAACTATATGTGAAATTTATTATTACATACCTTATGATATTCTCATACAGTATGAAAAATATCATAAAGCATTTTATTACAAAAGCAAAAGCTTTAAAAATTGCTTTAAAATGCTTTATGATATTTTTCATACTGTATGAGAATATCATAAGGTATGTAATAATAAATTTCACATATAGTTTATAAGGGAAATAGCACAACTAGAACCATATATATAAATGAATATTCCCAAAATAAATTTAGTTAATATATACATACAAATATATATATATACATATAAGTTTTCTTACCTCTCTGCTAGTTAGAAATTTGACAATAACATGTTTTAAGTATTTAAAATTTACTTCGTCCATTATAATACTATTTTTAATTGAACAACCACAACTTTGACATATTTTATTATCATCATTGGCATATGTTGTTGGAGTCTTTTCAATTTCTTCCGACTCTTCGAGTGGCTTTGAAGAATAGAATTCCTTTTGTAATGTCTTTTTCAAATCAGTTAAACGCTGATTTAAAACTTTAATAGTCTAAGTGAAAGAAAGGTAAATATGTATGTGAGATACTATTCGTTTGCAGTTAAAAATACATTTTTCAAAATGTCCGTAAAATATACATATTTGAATCTCACCTTATTCTTCTCTGTTATGTCGCTTTGTAAACAGTGATATTCCTTAATTTTACTATTATAATCGCTAACTGTTTTCTCCATACCATCTAATTTTGTTGTGTATTCAACAATTTCTGATTGTTTATTCTTTAATTGCATTTCCAAAGTCAAATTTTTTTCGTGTATTTCATTAGCTTCATCTCTTTCAACACGTAATTCTGTCTTAAGCAATTCTTCACTCTGGGATATTTCAGCATTTTTCAACAGAGCTGTAATTTTTTCTTCTTTTTCACTATCCAATAGAATCTGCGTTTCAGATAATTGTTGCTGTATTTCGTTAATTTGTTGTCTAAGAGTTTGCGAAACATTTGCCGCATCAGCAGCATAATTGCCAAAACGTTCATCAGCCGTCTCGAGGCGATTTTTTAAATCACGATTTTCCATTTCTAATGAAGCCTATCATAGATATTATTAAATTGGTTCAAATCAGAGAATAATACGTTGTATTTAATAAGACAAAATAAAAAGTCCAGTTGAGCATATAATTTTGAAAAGATATTTCGATTCTTTATAATTGTAAGTAGTGGTTAAACTATTGGTAAAAGAAAAACTTAAAGTAAACAAAATCTTTGGAAAAAATATTTTTGGTTTACGAAAATTTTTAGCTATTGTGCTTATAATGTAAGAAGATAAGATATAAATTTTTTTTAACAATCATAGTTAGTTACTATATATCCCATTGCAATTCGTTTACGTCTGCAGAAATACTCACGGATTTATTGCGCTCATAGACGATCTGTTGCTCATTTTCTTCACGACATTCCGTTAAACCTAAATTTAATTCGTCAATTTCATCTTTCAAAAGTTTAATCTAGTGAAATACAAAAAATGTCCTAGTGTTTACATTTATCTACTTTTTTGTTATGCTCACTTTATCATCCCTTTGTTTAATTTCATCTTTTGCTTTTAGTAATTCGAACTCTATATGTTTCATTCTTTCCGTAACGTCATCTTTTATTTTTAATATTTTTCTTTTTTCGGTGGTTTCTTCGGCAACTTGTTTAGACAGACGGCTCACTTGAGTTTCCAAAGCTAGATTCTGTCCACTCCATGAACTTTTTATATCTGAAAGCTGAAGGTGGGCTTCTTCGAGATGCTGTTCTAATAATTTCCGTTCATGTACAAGGGCTTGTATTTTGTCATCTCCTGAGAGACTTTTTAAGGCGTCTATACGAGATTTTTCAATGATTTGGACACGCATTTTTAAATGCCGATTTTCTTCATCTTTTGCTGCTAGCGAAGAAGTTAAATTATTTTTATCTTGTTGAGAGGAATGTCTAAGTTGTTGTAACTCATCCTTAATGAAAATTTGATTTATTTCAAAAAATTTTATGTTACAAAAATATTGACTACCTTTAAATCTTCTACTTCGGTTTCATAATGCTTAAATCTTTCCAACTCAGATGTTAAATTTTCCACCTGTTGTTGATGTTGACGCATGGCATTCAAACGATCAACGGCCTCTTGTTCACGGAATGACAAAAGGCTACGCAGTTTATCAATTTCACTCTGTTGTATATTTTGGATTTTCTCTTGCTCCTCGCAGTAAATATCCTTTTGCGTTTGAGCCACTTTGACTGTTTCTAAAAGTATTTCATTCGTTTTTTCAACTCTTAACTTTTCGTCCTCTAACTGGCCGATGCGATTTTGTAGTTCTATTGTTTTTGTAGCAAGTTCTTGGCTCTGTTGCCTAAGATTTATTAATGAGTCGGACTAAAAATCAAATAAATAAACATTTTGAAAAACACAAATATTCATTATGTTTACCTGTACACTATCGTCATTTGAATTAACACTAGCGGTTGAAGAAAAACGACTCTTAAGACGATTATTGTTATTGTTTGTTGTATGAATCATACGCTGATGTGGCTGAAGTTGTTGCATATTAACAATTCCTGGTCCAGCTAACTGCGATCCTGTTTCCTCCTTAATTTTATTTTTCAAAGAAGCAAACATTTTATTTCAATTATCACACTTATGAATTTATATCTAAGACTTATTCTTCTAAGGATATGCTTTTTTTGTCTTAAGCCATTTGGAATGTTATGATCACTGACATAACGTTACGATTGCTTTAATTTACTATTTTGTTTCAATTCACACTTCGTTTAACATGATGTACTAATTTTTCTTTATCAATTTTGTGCTTCAATTAATGTCTTTTTCGAAGCGCATATCAAGTAATTATGCAAATTTTCTTAAATTTTTATTTGTATTTCCTAAGAAAGAATTATGACACCTTGTTGTTTTTCTTTTTACGGTATGGTATTTTTAAATTGTGGCAATACTATCCTAAAATGTCAATACGTGAGTGATGAAAATAAGCGTTTTTAAAAGCGTTTAATTTTTAAGTATTGTAAAAACTGTTTTGATAACTGGATGATGAAATTTTTTCAGATATTTTTAGTAATTTTTGTTAACACTTTATTTGTTGTTATTCGAACTTATTTTTGACTTTTACGATGTTGATACATATTTTCTACTTGAAAGCAATCAATTACACATGTAAATGCATGGTTACATAAATTATAAACTTGTAAGCAAATTGTAAAATTAATATCAAAGTTAGCAGTGTGGCAGCTTGATGAAACCACTGGAATTCTTATTTTTGTCTGGCATTTCTGTTTTATTTTTAATTCCAATAAAACCAATTATTTATTGGAATCCAATAGCCGCCAAATTGTACAATTGCTATTCTAAATATTAAATTGAAAACTGTAAAATTTTCACTGTAATACTATTTGGTTTAGTGAAATTTTCTCAAATTGATATAAAAAAAACTGACCTGTGAATGCTTTAATTGAGTGTTTGTGAAAAAAAAATATTTATAACTATGAGTTCGCCCCGTACTAAGATTTTCGTCGCAGATGCTGGAATTGCGGAAGAATTCCGCCAAGACACTAAACCTAACACTTCTTCTTTTGCGGAATATGAGCTCATTTGTAACATGACTAGTTTTTTGGAAGCAAATGGAGCTGAAGATATAGACAAAAAGGTTTTAAGAAAAATGGCACATGCCTTAACAAGGCGCTTGAGTGGGTAAGTACAATTATTTAGAGTAGACAATATGTATAATTAAATTATCGGCTTAAATCTAGTTTACAAGTCGTAAAGTAAGTCTCATCGTTTACGGTTTTATGTGAATGACTTGGTAAAAAAAAATTGAAGAGAACTTATTCCTATTGAATTTAATTAAGGATCGCGTTGTGTTCTAATGTACGGGATCAATAATTCTTAGTTCAATAACTAAGTAATTTAAACAACAAACAAAGAAATTATGTGAAATATTCATACATAAAAGTTCATGCATTCATATCGTAAGACAATGTTTTGTGCAGTAGATGTTACAAACTAACGTTAATAAAATAAATAATAAACTTACCTGAAATTACCGTAGTGAGGCAACATCGCCCCGACCTACGTCCACGAACTAAAATAGCAAAGGTTGTGATTAGTTAGTCAGTAGAATCCACAATTAAAAAAAAAGGCAATATGCTTAACTGCGCGCTTACTACATGGTATGGTACTGCATTATATTTATACTTTATCCCCCTGCATGAGATGAGAAGTGCGTAGTAGTTACTAATTATATTAAAACACAAAACGCTCTAACTCATTAAAGAATGGGGCGATTTTAATAATTCTTTCACTATTAGATAGATCGTAAAGTTGGCTACAGGCATGGCTCCGCTATGATCCCCTAGGTGCATTTTATTATTTATTAATTGTTAGAGAGAACGGTTGCAGATATCAAATTAATTTTTAATTTAGTAATAATGAAAGTAGCATGGGCAACGGCTGACTATCTTGGGGCCAATTTCAAGATCTATGCAATGGTGAGAAAATCACTCAAATTGTTCCAGGGCGTTACAGTGATAAAAAAATATATATAAAAACTGTTTGGTGACGACTGGCCATGATAATTAACCGTATAGACAAAAATCCATTACCAAGTTTTGGAACATAAGAAAACACATATTTATTTAAAGAATTTTTCGTTTTGCCCACTTTATTCGTGGTTTTAATTCGTCTACAGCAGCTAGTGCCGTTGTTAACGGTTAAAAGTGTATGTTAAAGTTTTAAAAATTTATCTTTTCATTTAGAAATACAATCTTTTAACCAAAAGTAATATAGAGTATAAAGAAGTTCTATTAAAATGAATAATTAATAAAAATAAAAACAGTATCTCAAACGAAGCAAAAATGTAAGAATTGGGAAAATATATGTGGGAGTATCGAAATTGTTTGGAGCCGTACTTATAATTTATTTGTTTTTGGAGAACTAAATTATAAAAAAAAAATCCTTGACGAAACATTTTTGAAAACAATTTTGTGATCGGTACATTCGTTACGTAGATATTCCCTAGCATTAAGGTGTTAAGTCGGAAAAGCGGAGAATTACGAAATACAAAATATACAATATATTGAAAAATTTAATTTTACATTTTGCCCTTTAGATTCAATCATTGCCAACCAAAGTTGACTAATTGTATAGAAGTTCAGAAAATTTTAAATAGATTTAATCGAATAATAAATGCTGATAAAGAAAATTTTTTAAGAAACTATTTAGTTTTTTTTGTTTGGATATTTCGTAATTCTCTAAAGATTTTTTTTGAAGTTCAATAAACATGGAATTTCTTAGCTTTTTTCAAAAATTTGGTTAAAGGTCTACTGACGATAAAACCATATAACAGATAAACCATATAACAGACATAATAGATAATTATAATTTTAATTATTTAAAAATGTCCACTATATGGCAAAATTTTTGTATACTGTCACTTTAATTTTCTGGTGATAATAAAAAAAAACGAGAGCAATGGTGTAAAAAACAAGAATACATGCATATACTCGTATACATACATTCCCAAATATACTCTTTGGCAGTGATGTTAACACTGCAATAATTTCATTAGCCATTCTCATTGAATGATATGGATATGGATATATGCATGTTTCTTTTCGTATTAAAATGCTTGGCAAGATATAAATAAATATTATTTTATATATACAGGATAGCAAACCCAATTTAAATAATTATGTACCCGTTTTTATTATTCTTTTATTTTTTCTTATTTTCTTTTATTATTCCAAAAATTTTATTCGGAATCTTGAAGACTCAGAGTCTCCTATACTAAACTAAAAATACTTTTGATTATATTATTATTATATTATTATTATATTGACCTTTTTTCTTATATTTTTTGAAATATATTTATTAAGCTTGAGGTCTTTTTTATTTTATTTAGCTGATGTTAACAAGCTGTTAACGAAATATCGAATAATAAAACAAAATAAAAAAAAAATATAAATAAAAAAATAAAAATACTTTTCTTAAAACAGTGCCCAACTAGCATTTTCAATTGTGGAATCTCACAAAGAGTGTTTTTATCATCGGGCAGCACATTTTTTAATCGTAGAAAATTCCTCACACGGGAGAAACTGTAACGCCAGCTAATTCTTTCTAAGAAAATCTGTAAAAAAATAAAACAAAAAATAATAAGACATCGTCAGTTGATTGTTTTAAGAGTTGTATATTAAACACAGTCATCTAACAAACAGCCAATGGTAGCTGGGTGTAAACAATTATTATTACTTAACTACGAAAAGAATACTTGTAGGAAGTAACAGATGGACTTCTTATTATTTGTCTTACCTGTACTTCTGCAGCTTCTTGGAGAGTTTAATATTTCTGTTATATCCGCTTCGGTATATTTTTTGTAGAGTTTTATATCTTTTTATACGATTTGTTTTTTAATTTTCCATATTTTATTAATTTTTTCCTTTTTTTATTGTTTGCTGTCACTTTGCAAATATATAAGAGTTGCAAACGTATAGTAAATAAGAGCTATGCTTTTCATAGTAGTTTATTTTGTTAAGTGTAGACTAAAAATCGAATACAGATCTATGTACATCGCCAGATCTATACTATAGAAAAATCTATTGTAATGAATGATGCCATGCCATTTGCACAAGATTGTGAATTGGGATATTATGAAAATTTTTCTTCTTCCAAAATAGTATTTTGGAAATGACAACTTAAATTAATTAGCTGAATAAGTCTTACAATTAGTTCCAGTGCTACGCATGCATGCATAGGTCACATATCCTGAGCACTGGCCCAAAACGAAAAAAAAAAGTGAAAAGTTTGTCTTTGACATACTCAATTTCTCAATTTCTTACGCTTTTTTTACTCTCTGTTGGCAACAATTAAATGGCAATTCGTAAATAACGAAATTTTCCTAAACTATCCGTGGTTTTGATTTTTTGCTATTTAATCTTGCTGCTTGCTCATGGCGAAAGAACGATGTTTATTTATTTATTATTTTGGCAAACAATCAAAAAATTCATTTATTTTAAAGTTTTTCCTTTACACTTGGGGATGATGCTCACCTTTCTTAAAAGCTAGACAGAAGAATAACAAGTCACAACAAATAAATGACACTAATATCAGAACTTGGTGTTTCTAAAATTTCTAATAAAAAAAGGAAAGCAAACTATTGGCATCAGGTTTTGGGAAAAAAATATTTGGAAGACACAACCAAGACCGAATAGACAGCGATGACGAAATGACGCCATAGAGGAGCATACTTTTTACTACTTTACACACAAAAAAAGAAATATTTAGAAATACACATCCACACAAATTTCTTAATTTAATTTTCTTAGATTTGAAAAAATTATGTAGAGAATAAAGAGACCAACGAACTATAAAATTCGTCACCATCTTTAAAATTTGTATGTGAGTTAGAAAAGAAAAAAATTAAATGAAATTAATTAAATCTGAAAGACGTAAGACGAATGAATGAAACTCTTCAATAAAATCAACTGCAAAAATAAGTTACATTGGCGAATTTCTGTCTAACATTAATACTGAATATGAAATAGAATCAGAGCTACATATGTACTTATATTTATTCTAAAAGGCCTGCCGAAGGTGGAACCGATGCGAAGTGTTGGAAATGTATGTATGCGATTGTACTGGCAAAATATAAATTAGGAACGTTTCACACTCGAATAATTTAACCAATGCTCATCCTCTTGCTCTGAAGGGTTGTTTTCCTTGTCTTAAACAATAATTGGTTAATCATCTTGCTATGCGTTTTCTGCAAGAGAGAAAAACAACAACAAAACGTGTATGTACATACATATATTAATTTGTCATACAAAGTAAATATTTTCTTCTATTGCATTTTATTGTTGTTATCCTATACGATACTGCAATAATGGCTGTGGGAAACAGAAAATATACAGTATACAAATTAGAAATAAGCAAAAATCCAAAGAAAACAAAATAGAACAGAACATAACAAAACAAAACGACAATATTGAAAATGAAATTAATTTCAAATAGAAATAAAATTGATTAATGTTGTCAAGCTTGACTTAATTTCTCATCTCTGTAGGGTGTGTAAACATAATCACAAAACCGTAACGATATTGTCTTTAAAGCCAAACGCAGATCATAATAATGATCATTGTAGCAACATTATAATCTATCATGCTGACGTCGATAGCAATATATAATTGGTTATATAAATAATATGACAAACAAAATCTGTGTTAATAGGTGAAAAAGTCATTAGATTCTTAAATGGCGATTAACTATACAACTCCCAGAAAATGTATAAATTAGTTATATAATTTTGTTTGCTTTTTGTAGCGTTTGATTATATGTAAAATACAGTTTGTAAAAAAAATGTTTTCAAAACAAAAATTTTTTACGAATTTAAATTTAAATAAATATTTACAACAACAATATCATTATATTTGTGAATTTTTTTTTTACAACTGTTGTTTTGTATGTTCTCGACAAGCAGGCGTCGAAACTTTGACAAATTTAAGAACATATTACAACAACAACGCTACAAAATAATTTTGCATACTTTAAACAGTGTAAAAAAAGTGTTTTCAAAAATGCAAAGACAAGAAGGAACCGTTAGTTTTTTGCATATGTATTGCGTATAATAGTTTTATATGGACGCTAAGAGTAGCAGTTGTCTTTTATTCATTAAATTAAACTCATAGAATAAACAAATGATTACCCAATTATATATAAACTATGCCAGGAAAGCGACTGAACAAAAACATTACCCAACTGGTGTATTTTAATTAATATAAAGGAAAATCTCACAGAGAAATTGCTGAAATGTTCTCTCTTAACCTAAGGACAGTATATAATGTTATTAACAGTGCTGAAAAAGAAGGAAAACTGGAACCAAAACAAACACCAGGCAGACCAAAAAAAGTAACTCGGCGAATTGAAAAGAAAATTTTGAAAATGATTGATGTGAATCCACATTTCAGTACTATAGGAATTGCACTTAGCATCAGTAATGAATGTGGAGTAAGTATCCCTCTCAGACTGTTAGAAATGTGCTACAAAACCATAAATACTCTTCAAGAGTTACGAAGGAAAAACCTTTGCCATCCGCGGTAAATATTGAAAAAGGTATAAGTTTGCCATTGAACACCTTTCTTTACCTCCGGAGCACTGGGATGATGTTATTTTTTGTGACGAAACGAAAGTGATGCTTTACTACCATGATGGACCTCAAAAAGTTTGGCGAAAACCCCTGGCGGCTTTAAAAAATAAAAATATAATACCCACTGTAAAGTTCGGTAAACTATTCGTTATGGTGTGGGGTTGTATTTCGAGCAAGGGTGTTGGCGAAATATAAATATTAGAGGATATAATGACCAAGGAAGTCTATCTAAACATTTTAAAAAAGGAATTGAGTGTAAGTGCTCGGAAATTCGGTTTTGTTGACCCAGAAAAGCTCAAGTATAAATTTTAGCAGGATAATGAACCGAAGCATAAGGCATATATTTGTAGATCCTGGTTGTTATATAATTGTAGAAAAGTGATCGATAACCCAGCACAAAGCCCAGACTTAAACCCTATAGAAAATTCATGGGTCCACCCAAAGAAAAAAGTCGGAAAAAGGTCACCAAAACAAATAACATTTATTAAAGAAGAGTGGGAAAAAATACCTTAAAATTATGATATACCAAAGCTTATCCATTCAATGTCTAGACGCTTAGAAGTTGTAATTAAAGCTAAAGGAGGGCACACAAAGGATTAGCACCCTAAAATCTTTTTTTTTTACCATTTAGAATAAATTTAATTAAATTTAACACAATTTTGAAAACATTTATTTTACAGCGTAGAAACTGAAGTATTTTTTAAGTTACGATTATTATTTTGTTATTTAAATTAATTTAGCTTTTTTTTGTGCAAAGTGTTTATAAACATCTTCAATTGAATACATGAAGAAAAAAATTTAATAAAAGTTGTATAATTTACTTGCAAATAAGAGTTTCTCTTAAACTTTTTAATTTTTCTAAGTTTTGAAAAGACTTTTTTTACAAACTGTATATCATGATTTTGTTGATTAAATTAATGGCGGTATTAAAAAGATCGTCTGCTATGGTATCAGTACACAGATGGAGCAAACTTTCAAATTTACAAGTTACCAGTTAAAGACAATTGTTGCCCTCAGATGGTGTACAGCAAACTGCTCCAACTAAAGACGTTCGAATATAAAAACTGTATAAAAAAACTATTTAAATACACTTTTTTCAATACAGAACATTTTTAATTCACAGTTAGTTTAAAATAAATTAGTTTTCATTTAATTGCCTACAGAACAATTTGTCATTAATCTGAAACCCAACAAAAGAATTCGTTCGGAATAGCAACTACGGATTCAAGACCAATTCGAACGGAATCTGTAACACTGCTGTATAATACGAATTACATAAAAATCAGATACATATGTATAGCTATATGGGTCAATACCTTCAGTTAAATTTTAAATACTATCTTATCAGCGAAACAACTTCCAAAGTGTTCAATAAAAAACACACGGCCATACATATTGTAATAAGGCGGTTATTGTAAATGGGTAATGACCAAAGTATGTATATTTATCAAGTATACGCAACTCTACAACAATATAAAAATAACAAAAACAACAGGCATTTTGCTTCTGTAAAATATCATTGTAAAAAACAGCAAACTACAATAACAAAAAAAAAGGAAATTTCATTTATGTATAGCTCTGTTCATTTACTAAAAATTTTTACAAATTTGTAATAATTGTTTCTAGAAAGCGTTCATTAACCCAAAAAATTTGCAACGAGAGAGCGTCAAAAGAGCGTAAAAAATTGAGAGGCAGAAAAATTCTGTTAAGTTTTTACAAGTAAAATTTTTACTTGCAATAACTCTGTTCATTTACTTTACTAGTAAAAATTAGCAACGAGAGAGTAACAAGAAATTTTCCAAAATTACTCTCAAAAATGTGAAAAAGTAAATGAACGCTTTACTTGCTAAAATTTGCAAGTTAAAGTAGTGTTGTAATGTATAGGTGTATATGAGTACTTTTTAACTGGCCCTATATTTTTTGGACAAATTATACATATATATTATTATAAAAATATTGTGATTAAGGTCATTTATATTCAGCATTGTCGTGACTGGCGTTTTTCGAGTACGGCTTGTAATAGAATAATGAAAAGTTTTTCAATTTTATTTAATATAATACTAGGCGTAGTCGAAATACGCTAAACACGATAAGGGTGATTAGCTACTTTTGAATAATATGAATGAATAAAATATTTATTTTTAATTAGTTTATACGTTATAACAGCCTGCCTACACAAAGCATTTTTATTTCAAACAACGGAAATAACGGCAGAATGAGGTCGCAAAAATGTTTATTGCCAACTTTGTGTTTTATTTTCCAAACAACTTTCATAATGTGTTGATTCCTCATACGAACTGAAGTTCATGGGGGTTTGAGCGTTTTGTTTGACTAAATTTTGGGACTTGGGTACATACTATGAACTATGTTTCATTTCATATGTACACCAATAACTTTTGCGAATTTACCTAATTTGATGTAAATTTAAAAGTTCAAAATTTTGACTTCGATTGCTTTTTCACAATAAGAGAAAATAAGTCTTTCTAACCATAAATGAAATATTTTCAAAAGGGTTTACATTTATAGACAAATAATATAAATGATTTTTACACACGAATTTGTAAGATATTTCAGTTTTTGCAAATAAAATTGCCCTATTACTTTTTGTAGCATATTCACAAATTTATAGCAATCTGCTCCTAAATTATTTAAAGCGATAAAAGAAATCCTTCTATTAATTGATTTAATAAGTAAAATAATAAACAGCCGCCGAAAAACGGGAAAAAGGATAATAATAATTAATAAATTATGTGTTAATTTAAATTTATTTGCAAATATATATCTGAACTAATTGAATTATTTGCCTGCTTACTATAAAGTACCGAGTAGCTAGGTACTCATAATATTTACAATACTAAAAATAACCGCTGGTCTGTTTGCCGGAACATCCTTTGCCACTGATGTCCCAGATGCTTAGTTTAATTACATTAGACATCTTATTTTGCAAAAGTTATTGGTGTACATATGAAATGAAACATAGTTCATAGTATGTACCCAAGTCCCAAAATTTAGTCAAACAAAACGCTCAAATCCCAATGAACTTCAGTTCGTATGAGGAATCAACACATTATGAAAGTTGTTTGGAAAATAAAACACAAAGTTGGAAATAAACATTTTTGCGACCTCATTCTGCCGTTATTTCCGTTGTTTGAAATAAAAATGCTATGTGTAGGTAGGCTGTTATAACGTATAAACTAATTAAAAATAGATATTTTATTCATTCATTTTATTCAAAAGTAGCTAATCACCCTTATCGTGTTTAGCGTATTTCGACTACGCCTAGTATTATATTAAATAAAATTGAAAAACTTTTCATTATTCTATTACAAGCCGTACTCGAAAAACGCCAGTCACGACAATGCTGAATATAAATGACCTTAATCACAATATTTTTATAATAATATATATGTATAATTTGTCCAAAAAATATAGGGCCAGTTAAAAAGTACTCATATACACCTATACATACAACACTACTTTAACTTGCAAATTTTAGCAAGTAAAGCGTTCATTTACTTTTTCACATTTTTGAGAGTAATTTTGGAAAATGTCTTGTTACTCTCTCGTTGCAAATTGTTACTAGTAAAGTAAATGAACAGAGCTTATGTCTTCAAGGCGAATGGAGTGGTTATAGTACCACACTCGTTTTTTTCCGCGATATGTCAAAAATAACTAATGCAAATACATATTACAAAAAACAATGTGTTTTTGACGTCTGGTGCAGAAACGTAAGTACAGCAAAAAAATTTCCAAATGTTTTACCAACGCCATCTTTGTTTGATACGCCTTGGTATGTATTAATTGCTTTTGCAATGCTCTCACAAAAGAAACAAATACGAAATATTGTCTGGCGAAATAAACGAATGAATAAGAATGATATTGGCGTGCTTAATTTGACAATCACGCTGTGTAAAACATAAACGAGCAAAAATTCACCTGATTAGTTGAATCTACTTGATAAATATACAATGGTAATGACTCTTATTGCTTGAAATGCTCACCAAATGTGTGTTTAGCGCAGAAAACAGCATCTTGTATAGGGCCAATGTATGCGTAAGAGAATATGTATAGATATGTATGTGTACATATGCACCCTGCAGAAATCGCGGCTACTCCACACACGCCTGTAAAGTATACTCCATAAGGGACTACGACTAGTCCAAAAGTAACCCAAATGTATTAAATAAACCTGTTCCCTTTAACATTGCGATGTCCTAGGTGAGGACCATATACTCCAGCCATACATTACATCAGAGTAATGCCAAAACTACTCTATGTCACTACTCCGCGCATTATCAGCAGAAAATTAAACACGATGCCTTAAAGCATACAGTCGTTAAAATACGAACACTTGTTGGTCAGCAATAAGCTCTTGCTTGAAAATAACATGATCCATGCCTACATTACATGGGACCATTTTGTAACTACTCCTTTTTAACTAATATGGATCATGTAATCCACTAATTTCTGCAGGGAATACATAATAAATTTTGTATAAGTTACAGTAAACTTACATTGATGTAATAAAGAAGTGATACTTACATCTAATCTTACTCTATTTTAAAGAGGTGTGGGGAAAAGAGCTTTGTCACGCTTAGTAGGGCAAACAATTATAATATAACGTATAGAATAATGGTGATTTCCTTTCTGAACAAAAATGTGCCGTTCGACTAATAACACCTTCTCCAATTTGGCAATATCTTTAAAAAGTGAAAAATTTTTATTACCACAATGATGCAAAATATTTGCCTCTTATGGTGTTTTCATTTCTGAAAAAAGTGTATCTTAAGTGTTACATGTGATTTGGCAACATTGTTAAATGCCAGCTGATTTTTAAGAAGTGTTACATATTTTATGTTTACAAAAAAAAAAACACATGTTCCGCCATAAAACATTAACCTACAATTAATTCATAACAATAAATATAAAATATAGTTATGATGAGAAACGAACTAATAAATGATTTATTTTTAAAGAAACATTAACAATATCAGCTGTTAATATAGTGATGCAGTCACGCCACTTTAATTAAAATGAGTGTTGAACATGACGCGTTACACTTTTAAAATAACATATATTTTTCAGAAAAGAAGAAATATAAAAGGCAGAATGAATGCAGAAATTTTAGAGAGATTTAAATCATCATCTTCAGGGTATAGTATCAATCATGTTGCATATTTTGCCAGTTATTTAGAAAAGAACATGATCGCTTTTTAGAATCTTACATATTTTATTATAATGGAACACCAATAATAACGAAATGTAGCATATATGTATGTGTGTATGTAATACTTTTGTCAGGAAAGAAACGCTATACATAAGTTCCGAATAATAACTTATTTCCTAAATATCCAATTTTAATTTCGAAAATTTAAAAATTTTTTTTTTATTAAAATCTGTCAATAAGTGCCAATTTCAAAATGCCAAATGTCGCACAAAGCTATCTGGTAGCACTTTTTTGCATTGTTTACAAACTAGTGATGAACACACTATGACATTATTAAATCGAGAGAAATGTAAAATGAATATTTAAGATGAAAGAAAACTCACCCTACTAAACGTTAAAATTGTACATGTTACACACATACATGCATATTTATTTACATTGCATTATACATACATATTTACAATATTAATGGCATTTGTCAAAAGCCGTACGAAGCAACAACAATAATGTTAATCAAGAACAGAACAACACATCTGCCTGCATGTTTTTGTATTTTTGTTTTTGGATGCGAGTAATGCTGGGAACACAATTGGATCGAACGACGAATTTTTGGTTTTTTTTTTTTTTTTTTATCTGAGACCAGCACTCAGGAGATGACTCCTACACTTGCGAAGCATTGTGCTGGAACTATAGGAGAGGGATAGTAGGAGGAACGGCAGGAGGTGTAGCTTAATTAATGATTTTACAGCTCTGCTATTGCACGTTCTTGGTGTATACTCGCAGCAGTGCTGCAGCTTCTTTAGTAGCCATTTTTATTATTATTTTACTTCGCTGGTGCTACACAATACCGACGAAGGAGGGCGTTCTCATGTGATTGTGGATTGCTATCAGCTGAAGCCGGTATTGTTCAGTGACCAGAGACTATACCTTCGACACTGAAACCTTCCGACAACAACTGACACACAAAGACATACTAATGCACATCAGAAAAATTCGAGATGTTTTTTTTTTAAATAATTTTAGTCTGAAACTGGAGTTGAACCCAGGTCTGTTTTTGGTTTTGTAGTCAACGTGCAGACTACTAGCCATCGTGTCATCGCCATTTTCGAATTTTCGTCCTCAGAAATAAAATATATTTGTCCATATGAAAGTTAACACAATAACACCGTGGAACGAAATTCGTCGTGCGTAACGAACTCTGCGATAGAATTATTTCTTTCTATACGCCGACGAACGACGAATAAATATTAGTACAGAGTAACCGTTCTTCTCTTTAGTTCATAAATATATTAGTGAATAAAGTTATTTTTAATATTAGTAATTGCTCCACATTTCATATACATGATTTAAGTTAAATATACACAATTATTTAACATAAACTTGTTTTTTGTTAACGTTTATTTATTTCAAGTAATTTTTTCATGCGGCAGCTCTTATATGAAAAGTAAAGTTTAATAACAAATTGAATAATATGGATACAACTGAATTACAATAGGAGAAGTGAAAAAATATTGGAAGGACTCAAATATGGGATTATGACAGCTCTAATTTCTTCGTCGTAATTGTGCGCCATACTATGAATGTACGCAACGAACTTTAGCAACGAATTCGTTGACCTAGACAAAATTCGTCGTTCGAACCAATTCTGTTTCCAGCATGAAACGATAAGTGCAACGATGAGTACTACTATGAGAGTGTGTATTTAAGCATTTTATTTTCAGTTATGTTCTTGCTTTCGGTTTAATTACACTTATTTTTCTTGAGTTTGCTGGCTAGAACTGCGTCAAAAATTTAGCTTTTCTTAAAAAAGAATACTTTTATAATTTTCTTTAAATTGCAGAAGAAATACACAGAATTATAAATAAAAGAGATATAACATAAAACAAGAAGAAGATGGAAAACTTGTATACAGAATATTAGAAAATAATAAAAATATTTCTTAAAGTGAAAAATAAAAAAAAAGATTGTATAAAAGTGCGGGAATGAGTGGAAATTTTAATTTCCTTACTATGTACACATGTATATGTTTATGCAAATTAAAAATTAAATTTATTGGCAAAGATTTTTAGCTTTAATGTTTTTTTGCGATGTGTTTTTCTTGTTCTTAATTCGTTTTAAAATTTAAATTATGTACTTTGACAGAATATTGCGTATGTATGTATGGACTCGTATTTATGAAAATACAAAAAATAAAAATGTTTAAAATTATAGTGATTTAAAAATATATCTTCTTAATACGGTGATTGTGTTTTGTAATTAAAGATGCTTTTTTGAACAATTTGAATTTCCTACAAAATAAACATGTGTTTTAATTTATATTAATTGAATTTTATTTATATATATACATACATACTTATTGCTGTTGGAATAAAAAGTTCATGTACTCACACAAACACACACACACACACACAAAGAAAAAAAAATTTAATAATCAGCGGAATATATCATCCTCATCTTTATCATCTCATCAACACCACACTCTCTAATACTCTTTTTACACTTCGAGAATAAAGTGTATCAAACTGGTGCAACGCCACATGTACAAGCATTTTTGCTTCAAACAAAAGTAAAAAATGTATGGATGTAAAATTTAACGTTACAAAAAAATCCTTTGTTTTCTTTCTGAACAAACGTTTGCGAATAGTGTTTAGGTAAAACAAAGTCTGAAATAGAAAATAGTAACATATTTTCACATTACAACTTTTGTAGTCAATGTTTCCTAAGGGCGCGATTTAATCTTTCTAATTTCTAACATCTGTTTACTATTGCCGCTTGTTTTTCGCATATTTCATCCCTTGTAAACTTCGTCGTGTATAATTATTTTCTTTCTCTGTATGTATTTTTTCTCGCTTTTCATAACAATTCTACTTATTATTGTTTTTACGCATCTCTTTTGAAGGATTCCTATCGACAATTTTTTTTGTGAGGATTTTGTAATGAGTCATAATTTTTATTATAGTAGTTTATATTAATTTTTTTGCGGGTAATTCTAAAAAGAGTATGTTTTGAATAAAAATATGTATGTACAAAGGTATCCTTTACTTATTATGCAGTAATTGGAAAAATGGCCATCAATTCTCACTGGTGATTGCCTGATTGGAAGGCGTGCCGATAGACTCGGCATTCCCTCGCGGGACTTTTACAGGAGCTGTGGGTCTGTGCCCAGCTCTTGTCATGGCGGAGGTTCTTCGCCTCACATTACTTGTTACTTGGTGATATATGTATATATATAATATGTATATATTTTCAATATATGTACCTACAACTGAAAGTTTTAAGATGTCAGAAAATTTCAAGTATGTTTGTATATGAGAAAATAGTAATTGCAATTTCAAAATGAAAAAGGTACAATTACACCTCATCAGTTCGACGAGGGTTAATAATACAAATACATATGTATAAAAATAGAATTTATAATAGAAATTATAAATATTTATAATTTATACCAACTTATACTATATAAGGACAGGTACATATTGTCATCTGAAATGTAAAAGGTCGTAACTACCAAAAAATCAAAATAGAGTTTTTATTGGATATTATTGGTAAATTTCTATTTTTAAAAATAACGACTTTATTAAAGAAATTGAAAAGGCAGTTTTTACTAAGCTTTTTGTACTTTATATTTCAATAATACCAGTATTGCGAAAAAATCATATTTGTAACCACAACACTTTTCATTTTACTAAGTTTTTTGTCTCTCCTGTAAAATTTTTAAACATAATGATATGCCCTTTTGTATTTTAAGTGACGATATGTACACATGTATCTTATATCTTATAGCAAGAAGTTCTCAATTTGTGATTGTAATAATTCTTTTAAAGGTTTTTTGAACCTTGAAAGCGTAGGACATGTTTTGATATGATGTGACAATTTATTAAATTCTCTGTTACCCGATTGTTAAATACGTTAAGCACATTATAATCTTAAAGTAAACAACTTAATCATTTCATGAACCATATTCAAAATTAATTAATCTATATAGGAAATCATTAAACATACACAAATAACTTACCAATAAAGATGACAACGAGTACAATGAATTAAGTGATTTACATGTACTCTACTCGTATGTGCTCGTTTTTGTAAATATAAAGAAACCGATTAATAGTTAAAGAAAAGTTCGTGTTTAAAAAGTGACATTAAAAAATAAACGACTTTTAACAAAAAGCAACACTTTCCATTTATGATAAAATCGCATGCAATAAATTGTTAATTAAATGCCATTTAAGGTGTTTTAGCCCACCGCCAACCCCTCTGTACAAACAGCTCCCATAAATTGCACTTTAAACGAACTCATTAGTATTAAATAGTTTTCGCTTAAATTATTTGTGCAGTGACATTAGACATAGAATAAACAATTTAATTAATTTTCTAGCTTTGAAAAGAACAATACGAACAATTACATTTGGTTTTGTTTTTATTTTTTGAAAAGCGCAAACTGTGTTGACGTTGGTTTTTTGTGTCAGTTACACATCTGTGAATTTGTTTTCATGAACAAGTTCATACCTTAATTGTGTGGGAAAATTTTTTTTTTATCTGTATGTATATGGAATGTACTAGATACTACATTAAGGAAAAAATGCACATTTCGTTTGGCGAGTTAGTTTGAGCATATATTCGCTGAATACGAATATTCAATCTGAACTTTAACGCCACTCGATATTTGAAATTTAATTTAAACAAATCTGGCCTTTACGTCAGTAACAATGGCATTCCGATGGCTGAACTTGAGATTATTGATTATCACTTTTGCACCTGAATGCCACTGCTGAACATTTCTCATCATATTTTTCAACCTTCTACTCATCCTTTACTACGAAAAATTATCCCGGTATATTTAGCTGAATAACGGGTGGCAAATGACGACCATCCACTGACATGGTAGAATTTAAATGAAGAATAATACGAGCTTCTTTTGCCTATAGCCAGGCAATATTTATGACGTTTTCTTTTATCAGCAACATTTTGCATTCATTTTGCCTTTTATGTTCTTTCCTGACAAATGTGTCTTATTTCAAAAGTTTAACACGTTCTTTTCTCTTGATGTTACCTTAAAAAATAATGCTACAATTTAAACACTCATTATAAAGGCGCATGATTGCAGCACTGTAAAAACAGCTGATTTTGTTAATGTTTCTGTAAAAATTAATAATTTATTAGTTTGTATCTCATGATAACTATATAGCAGTGTTTACCACTAGAACGCCCGCGGGCATTGTTTATGGGTTAGTGTCTCATACGTGTGAGCTGAAGTGAGAAAGAGCAATATTACAACTGTTGCCAGTGAAGAATTTCGCACCACTGGCTTCCAAACTCCCTGATATTCAGCTGCCATATTTTCGTAAAAACGTTTTTTTAATGTCATGAGGATTTCATTACTTTTATCACTTTTAACACCTTTTTCGTAGTCCTTATGGATACTTCTATAATGTCTCTCAATATTATATTTTTTCATGGTAACTACACGCCCACATATTAGACATTTCGATTTTCCGGAAATATTTTCTGCAAAAAAATATTTTTTTTCCCATTCAATATTAAACACTTTATATATTTATTAGGCAACACATTAAATAAAAAGTTAATTTCAATGTTTTTATTATTTGACAAGTTTTGTTTTATTCCTTAGCACTTATATCTCGGCTATATTAACTAACAATTCAATCGATAATAATTAAATTACAACTTCAATATTAATAAAAGGACAAAGTAATACACAAAAAGTAATACAATAAATACCGTTAGCAATTTAATAAGAAGTTTTAAAAAGAGCTAGTAATGTACATATAGGGTTACGATTACAGTTTTAGTAATCGGCAACACTGAATATATCAACTTTATGCTATAAACACAACTGGGACGAACGACGAATTTTTCGTAACGAATATTCGTCATTGTAAATAAAACACATTTGTGTAAATGAAAATACACACAATATGTACGTTGGACGAAATACGTCGTGCACAACGAACTTTGCGATAGGTTTATTTCTATTTCTTACGCCGACGAATGACGAATAAATTGGTGCAGAGTGGCCGTTTTCCTTTTACATTTTTTAGTGTATAGTAAATAAATTAACTTTTTGCTTTAAGGATTGTTTTCTTTTTTATTTACAGGACATAAATTCAATAACCACTTTTTTAATTATATACAGTATTGTTTTAATTCGTTTTTGTCACTATTTTATCTTCTCATATCAATGTTTTTTTTTTTGTTGAAATATGGTCACACTGTCACCTGCTAAATGTAAACAACAATGTATTAGAAAATTCATTAATTAATGAAAATTGGTGGAATTTGATTGAAATAAAAGTTTCTACCATCATTAACATGATGTTTATAATTTTAATAAGATGCTCAAAACGTAAAATGTTTTTGTTCATGTTTTAAGAATTTTTATTTATTTATGTATCTAAATAACATATAATTTTAAATGACATTAACAGCTGTTATTTTCGCTCTAATTGTGTCTTATTCGACGAATTTACGCAACGAATTCTTGATGATAAGTTCGTCGTGCTGTGCGAAGTTCGTCATTCGTCACAATTGTGTTTATACCATTACTTGTTTTATTCAGTCATAAACAAGCAGTTGTCAAAGGAGGGTGTACGCCGCTTGTTTCTTTAATTTTATAAAAAAAAGAGAATAAGAAAATGCCTATGTATGTGTTTGGTAAACACTGCTATATAGTAATTTAAGTAAGTTTTACACTTTATATATTTATTTTTTTTTTCATTTGGAATGTATTCGCAAAATATTCGCTTCAATACGATTATGAGGGTGGCGATGGCTCGATGGATGGTAGTCTGCACGTTGACTACTAAACCAAAAGCAGACTTGGGTTCAACCCCAGTTTCAGACTAAAATTTTAAAATAAAAATAAACATCTCGCATTTTTCTGATGTGCATTAGTGTGTCTTTGTGTGTCAGTTGTTGTCGGAAGGTTTCAGTGGCGAAGGCATAGTCACTGGTCACTGAACAATACCGGCTTCAGCTGAAAGCAATCCTCAATCGCATCAGAACGCCCTCCTCCGTCGGTATTGTTTAGCACCGGCGAAGTAAAATAAAAATAAAAATGGCTACTGAACCGAAGCTCAGCACTGCTACGAGTATAAACAAAGAACGTGCAAAAGCAGAGCTGCAAAATAATTAATTAAGCTTCACCTCCTATCATTTCTCCTACTATCCCTTTCCTATAGTTCCAGCACAATGCTTCGCATGTATAGGAGTCATCTTCTGAGTGCTGGTCCCAGATAAAAAAAATAAAAATAAATTTTAGTGGAAATTTTGGCCACTGTATTGTCGGCCCCTGTAGACCTAGCGGGCTAAAAATTTTAATTTTGTGGATCAGTTTTCAGTCGAGTTTTGTTCATATTTTATATGCTTTTATAATGAAATTAATATATTATAATTAATAATTTTAGGGCTTGGAATTACACAAATGTGAATTTTGATATCTCTCGGCGGAGCGAGTTTTCGATTTTGTACCCATACTTTCTTCTGATAATTTTCTTAGATTTTGATTTTACTTACGCCAGTTGACCAAAAAAATTGAGCCACCCTAATGTACGAGTAAGTTCTATGTCTGTCATGGCTATAAAATTGTTAAAATTTCGAAATTGCTGATAACTTTCAACACATTCCACGTGCAAGATTATCGTCGCTTCCAGGCGACAGTAAATACACTGAAAACGGTGACAATGTCATCATTTCTATTTGGTTTTGATAAAATCAAACACCATGTCAATATGAAATGTTCGTCTTGGGAAATGACGATATGCTAGAAATAAAATTTTGCCCTTTGTCATATTGCGGGGTTATCACTAGAATTCAATATTTAACACAATCAAAACAAAAACTCTCTTTTAAAAGCATGAATATGTTTGTTAATTCTTATCAGTCGAAAAACGGTTGTGTTTAGTAATATTAAAGAAGGAACACTTATATAAGTAAATATTTATTTTACGAATTTGATTATGTATACATACATACATATGTATGTATGTATGTGCATACATATGTCTTTATGTAAGTTTCTTTGTCGTTTGTAATGCAATTGTAATAATTGAATAGGTAAACATTTCAAGAAAAATTTCAAAATAAAAGTAACGTTAATCACAGAGTGAGGGGAACTGACTTAGTAAGGCGTGAAATGCGCTCATAAATATGTTATTATTTGAAATATTGTATTGTAATAAATACTACGAAAAACTTCTGCTCTTTGATTTAGTTTTTTAAATGACGTATTTAGGTTAAATACTAATGCAATGCATTTCGAGACTTAAAATCTCAGGTGATTATATTTTATATAAAAAAAAATTCTTTTAATGGCTTTATGGCGTGGAAAAAATTAAGTATGCACTATATACCATTTAGTATTCTGATTTTAAGACCCGAATGTTATTTCCACCTACAAATTTATTTGCTTCAGTTAAAAGGTAGCGCATGCATGGTTCGTTGGTTCTGGTGGTACCCTCGTTTTAATACCATGAAACTCGCGAAACCCAAAAAGAAAAGAAATAACTGATGTAGATCGTAGTAGTCAGCACCATGTTCTGGTCGGCCATTTCCAAGAACAGCATAAATACGGTGGGAACTATGTCGCTTATGCTGTTGAAGTTTGGAAACCACGAAGTTGCGACGGTATTCTGCCTGTCCCTGTACAGGTCAGTACACTCACAATATATGGAGTACCGATTCCCCACTATAGTCTTCACCACAGCTTTTGCACTGTATATTCCCATCTACTCCAAAGTGATTGGCGTGCCTTCCCAAGGCCCAAGGTACACTACACATCGCCAATAAACGAGAAATGTTTTTCCTTGACATCTTCATAAAGTTGTCTGAAACTCCACTTGCATTCTGTGTTTTTCAACACCAAATTAATATTAAATTTAACGCGAGTCAGAATGAATTACGATTATTTTTTTAAACCCCCCTGTTCTGTAAACCGAGTCGATTTAAAAACGAGTGATTTCTCAATACCTAAGTATGTGTATGTAAGTTATGCGGATTTAAATAAGAGTCGCGGCTTGCTGTTGTACTGAAATAACTCTAACTCTTTATTAATTTCTTATAACAATTTTATAACAATGTTGTGCTTATTATTACAGTTTTAAATAATTTACAAATTTGACTTGGCTTAATTTTATGGTGTTGGTTTACAGTTCAATTGCAATATTAATTTATCAGCAAAAATACAATAAAAGCATTTTCTTATTTGTTAATACAACATTTTAATAAAGTACAATTGTCTTTTCTTATTTGTTGTTTTTATTGTCAAACAATTTCATATTTATATTTTAATAGATCAGCTGAAATTAAGTAGTGCATTGAAAAGTGTTCAGTGTAGTTTTTATGTTGTTATGGTTGTGTGTAGTGGTTGGCGTGTTAATAGGTGTATTCACTAGAACATGATAACTTGTATGTCAACTCATCTCTAGACATTCAACTAAATTCTTGCAAAAGCTAAGAAATCTCACATTATATAAAAACTCGAAAAGTCTTCGAGGCACTCTTAACAGAAATAAAAAAAATATGGTAAATTTATTTCCGAGAAATCATCGCTAATAGTTCGTTTTTGCGAATACTCGTATTTTTTAACATTTCCGACAATTTAGCGAATATTTTTATATCGAGAATGCTTCGTTTTAGCGAACATTCGCTTAAACAGAATCTCAGGTCAAACGGGGTTTGCCACTTTATCACAATGACACATACATACATATGTACATACATATTTCTTCAATTATCGTTGTTAACAGAAGATTTTCTCAACAGTATATTTCTGATGTGTGACTTCTTCTTCAGAACAAGTAAATGATGAATTTTTTTTTAGCATTTATGTCTGTTTATTGCGTATTGAAATTCCAAAATATCGCTTCTTTCACTAATTCACACAGGATATCTGTCTCATTGAATTATAAACAAATTTCAAATAAACACTCAGTTTTTAGTGGACCGCCTCGTCGTCGTATGATTGATGCCTTTTCAATGCAATTTACTTACAACTTTGTTTAAACATGAATGAAGGAGAATAGAGAAAAAAAAAACAAAAAAAATGTTTATTTATTATTTACAAAATCAATGAATTTAATGGTAGTGCAGTTGGGAACAAGAATAATTCAGCTGTCTAAATTGTAGTGATTTTGGTTGAAGTGATTTATTTTATATGCGGGGGTGTTGAAAGAAAAATTTCTGAAAATGGGCGTTAAAAGTAATTTTTTTACATAATTTTTATTATTTTTTTTATGCCACTTTAAGACTCGTGTTTATGCTCAAAAGTAATTTTTAATATGTATTACATGCTGTATTTGGATGTTTATTTCTATGCTGGCATGTTTTATGTGCTTCCTTTGATTATAAATGAGGTGATGAGCGTTGAAAACGCAAACCAGAATGTTTATAATTTAATTATGGATACCAACCAACCTACACAGAAAATTAAAAAAATAATTATTAAAAATATATTCTTTTAATGTTTTAGACAGAAACTACTTACTGCACATAGTCCGAAAAGAAATTCAATAATACATATGCACATCATAGAGATGGTAAAATATTCAGCATGGGGTTATTGTAAACAAATCTAATATAGACTGTCGGCAAAAATAGTAGCAGCTTTAGGAATTACATTTCTTTTTCATATTAACTAATATTAATGTCTCTTTGATTGTATTGTGGTGCAATGTAATCCGTATTTTATGTAGAAAAATATTCTAACATGCAGGCAAAAGAATATAGACGATTCTCGATTTATTTTGAAGACTTTTTGAAATTTTCCTCTGATGACTACTTAAAATTTCGAATACTTACATATCTCTATAATATTGTTAAAACTCAAAGTCCAGCTCATAGTTTTGAAATGATTTCGTTTACTAGATCTTTGAGAAGTTGTGTGATACGTATAACCCGTATTTATAATAACCTTATGAAAAATCGTTCGTAGTGCATGCTGCTCGATTGTGGAATAGCTTACCTAGAAGTCTGCGTAATTATGCAATGTCTACTTTTAAGCGGAGACTGATTGAATATCTCAACATGTCTAATGTCTACTTTGATCTGTTTAATATATCTGTATGTACATGCTGATCTCTATTATATACGTTCATTGATCTTTGTATTTTACATATGTACATACATAAGTATATACTATATTTTTTATACCAAAATTATTTTATTTTTATTTTTCTAATATGTCGTTCATAGACATTACTTATACCTTTTTTACGGCTTCTTCAAATGTCGACAGTAGTCAATCTACAGACGCCTGTTAACAGAAGCAGTATTGCTCTGTCGTTTAAAAGACGACAAATTGAAAAAGTCATTGACTTATTGATTTGAACTTCTTAAAAAATTATACGAGAATTAAGTTTTTGTTTTCGAAACAATTTTCGATCGGGTGGTGGGCCGTTAATTTGGTTACTTTTTTTTCAATTTGGTTACATAAAGTTATTGGTCGTGTCAAAATTGGTCCTGAGCGCATTTATTTCAAAATGGCATACATATGTTTGTGTATGAACACGAAGCTTTCTCAAATAAACTCAACTCCTTCATTCATTTTTATTTTTCTGTTCTTATTATTCATACTTGTTGCACTGGATATTTACTTTTTGTTTTTTTGTTTTGATTTATGCACATTGGCATTTTACAAATTTAAGGTCATTTTCTTTTGCCTTCTTATTTAAATGTTTTTTGCTTGTTTACTTTTCTTGTTGTTATTATTACTTATGTATTACTCCTTCACTATGTGTAACCATGACTAAAACAGTTGGCACAACAAATCGCAGTTCCATCATCAAAGGGCTCAAGTATTTTTAAACAAAATAAAAAAAAAAAGAAAACTAGAAGTGCTCCCATATTTTCTATAAGCAAATTCATTCAAAAATAAATATCAGTGTTTGCTAAAAGTCTTGATATTTTGCTAATTTCCAAAAATAAATAAACATGATGTTTGTTGTAAAGTCTCGAAATAAATGATGTTGAATTAAAATGTGACGAGAAAAAAAATGGCAGATAGACTGCAAAAAAAAAACAACGGTCTAAAAATGCTACCACACAAAATATTTGTTCAAATACACAAGTAAGTTCTGAAAATCTGATTTTGTAGTCATTTTGGCAAGAAGTCTTGTTCTTACATCTTTAAAAAAGTGTGCTCTAGTTTTTTTTTCTTGCACTTTTAACGTCTTCTTGTTATTTTTGCTTTTGTCATCATAATCTAACAAGTGAGTGCATATATGCATGCATACATTTACAGTTGCGGTAAAATCAATAGCACTAAAGTTAAGGTCCGTCCTTCTACTGGGTATATTTATAAAATAACGGGTTTGCAGGATCCGATTGTGAATTTTTTTTCATTAAGTACGGTGGTATAAATGTCCCTGAAGTATGATAAAATTTTCAACTGCATTATCTGGCAGCCTCTAAGATTACACAAAATTTTCGTTTATTAAAAAGAAATGTATAAAAAAAACTTGTATAAAATTTTGTATAAAAAAATTATATAAAATGAAATGTTATACAGTGCTGTGGCGATAACATGATGCCGCATTATGTGAACACTGGTTAATGTGAACAAGTTGTTTGTTACATTGACTATTGTAAAAGATGAACAAAGTTTTAAAGCTTTGTAATTTGGACGACAAAAATCAATGCTTTTAAGCTACAAAGAAATTGAAACCTTTAAAATTCTCGGTTCTTTAGTCCCCGGGAATACCATATTGAAGCTTCGGTTTAGCAGCCATTTTAAGACACACTAATGCACATCAGCAAAAATGCGAGATGTTTTTATGATTTTAATGTGAAACTGGGGTCGAACCCCGGTCTTTTTTTTTTGTTTTGTAGTCAACTTGCAGACTTCTTCAGGTATGTAGGTATATTTTTCTATAATTGATTACCCTACTACCCGGGAATCACACATTTAGTATTTTAATAGAAAATTTGGAAAAGAAAGAGCAAAAGAAAAGAATAGCCGATTATATAACTAATTTTTTACATATTAAAATGTGCATACAATACAATTTGGTTTTTCTATTTTTAGTATTTTTATTAGTTATTGCACGTTATTGCGAATGCACTGTATTCATAATTTTGCAGAATATAGTAGTGGATTTTAATTATTCTGCATTCGTAGGTCCCTACCATTAGAATTATGCTGTTCACTTCGCCAACACTGTACATCTATATATTTTTTTATTTATTATATATTTATGCTCGTAGATAATTTTCAAGTCTGCATGTTTTAAAATTTTAACATGCGCGTCAGGTCTATTCTTTATCTCAAATGCATTTAATTAATAATAATTTTTTAATTTTTTCATACTGTATTTTGTAATTCATCAAGACTTTCTTCAAAGCGATGTAAAATTTAAAATGTTGGCATGTTTTTTACGTTTAGAAAAAAAAATAATTTAAAATAAAAAAATAAATGTGTGAAAATTATTTTTTTTTTAAATTTTATGAGAACATTTCTTACGAGTTATTTCTAGAGAAAATTAATTTAAATAATTTTTTATTCATAATTGCATAGATATTACATAACTTTTTTCTTTGTAATTTGTATCGTCTGCATCCATCATTGGTAGATTATGCCAAAGAACTACTTTCAAATATATAGTGACATTTCAATTCACTTGGTTATTTACATATATGGCTTATAAATAATTATTTATTATGTATATGGTTTAGCTGGTTTATATGCAGCATTTCATTTGGTGCTAATACCAAAATCTTTTATTTACAATACATTATTTAAATAAATGTATTAAGTAATTTATTAATTTTCTTTTTAGTAAGAAGAACAATTACAAATTTAAGAAATCTAGACAGCTTTTCTTCTGCTAAAAATGTTATTTCTATTTGTGATACACAACACAGTTAAAATAAAGGAGTCAGCTGTTTTCTTCTATTTTCATAGAATCAATATAACACCGAATAACACAAGAATCATGTTAATTTACAGAACAGCACAAAATCGTAAGTGTAATTTTCAAACAGTATGGAAGTGAATTGAAATTACGTGATTTCCAGAAAAGCCCTGGTACTTAATGAAGTTTACAATATGCTTTTAGCTTAGTCTCAGTGACGAAATAATAATAAACTCATTATTTTCACTGTTTGTTAATTGGATTGTTAACATCACTTCGCCGTTATTGGAAAATCTTTTACGTAACGTAATGCAAATTTTATTTATTTCTGTAAATTGAGGACAGAAATGATGGATTGGCATCAGCGTGGTATTTTTCTTACAGTGTGTGTGTGTGTTTCTGTTTGTGTGCTTGTGTTTTTTAACATACTAAAAAAAGAGTGCTAAAAGCTGCAATTGTATAAATAAAAAAAAATTCGTTTCTAATTTTTTGAGCTCCCAGATAAAGAAAATTGGGGTTTCAAGAAAAAAAAAACAAACAACAATCTTTTATTTAATTTTTATTTTTTAAGGTTTACAAATATAATATAAAACTTGGTTTTACCAGCGGCTCTGCTCACGTCCAATTTTGCTTTTCCTATAAATAATCTTCGGAATTAAAAAAAAAAATAAACAAAAAATTATCGAAATTGATCCAGCAGTTCTTAGCAACTAAAATGATTTAATTTTTATTTATATATGTATGTTGATAGTTGCATAGTTTCGGTGAGGCATGCATGTATGCCCCCTACGCCCTCTCATGGATTTGTATAAAAAAACGTACATCATATGTCCTTCTGTACACAGGTCTATCTACGTTTTAAATGTTATAATGGATGGTTTCAGAGAGGCATATATTGCCACCTAAGCCCTCTTCTGTTCGAATTTTTTAAAAATATATAGTTTATGTGTGTTTTTAGACTCAGATATATCCATGTTTCAAATTTCATCGAAAGCGGTAATATAGTAGATAGAGAGGGTTATATAATTTTATTTTTTTTCCATTTTTCATTAAACTTGAAATGGGTATTCCTTGAACTGACACGAAATCGTTGTAAAATGTTTACCTCCTTTTTACTCCTAAAAGTACACCATAAAAGGCCATAGATAGTGTATTACTTTTTACTCCCCAGTAACATTTATTGGTAATGGAAAATTAGTGCAAGCACTTTTTTGATTGGTGATTTGAAAATTTGCAATGAAAACCAAAATTATTGTTGTTAAGTTAAAATAGGTTTGCACTAAAATTAATTTTTTTGATTTAATGAAAATGCAATCAGCAATTTATTGCAATTTTTTTTTACATCGACGGAACGTATATCAGAAGCAGACAATGAATGAATAATTTCGAAATTATAGAGGAAATAATAAACAGAGTTATTAATCTGAACCCACTAGTTGTGAGACAAAACTCACTACTACTGGCGAACGAGTATATGTATGTATGTCTCACATTCTTAACACGTTTTTATATTTTTAAGGGGTGCCTAGAATTTTCTGTGCAAAAATATGGAGTTAACAGACATGTAGTGCGTATTTTTCGTTTAATTTGTTGTATTGTTGATTTTCTCTCTAGTATATTAATAAATCTGTTTAAGTAATTATAAATAATAAAAATACATATTTTCCCCCAACATTTAAAAAATTGCTGATATCAACTAAGGTAGCCTGACTTATGTTCCTTACTGTACACATGTACATGATGTGTGTTCTGCGATGTGCTTAATATCAACTTGTAAACAAAGTTTAAAATTTTGTTCCTTTATTTTAATTTGTACTATTAAGTTAAGGAAAACAATATTTAATTGCCATTGACAATTGTGTAATTTTTATGTTGTAGTTGTGTATTTTCTATTTAAATACATCGGTACTTTCTCTTCTGTAATTAAGCAAAATAGGTGTGAATAAACTCGTAAAAACAAGATCTCTACTTTGCATTCGCAAACGTATTTGATGGTAGGAAAGAAGGCAAAGGAAACCACAACTAATTAAAATAAATTAGATGTAAATGCTTATTTTTAAAAATATATTCTAATTCTAGATCAAATACACAAACAGTGAACGAGAAATACGCCAAACTGAACTAAAAAAAAAACAAGTAAAATTTTTTACAACGACGAACAAATAAATGATCCCTTCAAAGATTTTTAAATGCACAAATACAGTAGAGTATTTGCGGCACTCCGGACTCACTCATCGTTTTTTAGTGCGTGTGTGACCAAAATTTTGAAGTGACTCATGCTGCATCGTCATCATATGCCTTCTACAAAGCAACAAGTTAATTTAATTAGATTGAAATCTAAAATTCAAACTGAAATTTCAAAAAAACGTAAAAGAAGAAGAAAATAACACATTACAAACATATCAAATGAAATCAAAAAATTTGATTTTATAAAAGAAAAGAAAAAAGTAATAATAAGGAATTGATACCAAAGACAACAAAAAAAAAAACAAAACATTTTCAAAGTGAAACTAAAGAGTCTGAAAGTATAACAAATATCAATATTTAAAATATTGGAAACCAAAAACAGCCAAAATAATTTTTATTATTTTAATAATTAGATTAACATTTATTATTAATGCCTTCAATATGTCTGGCATATTTCGTAGTAACTCAACATCGAATCATTCAAATGATTCAACGCCCAATAAACGATTTTCTTTCAGTGCATTTTGGTAAGATTTACTTTTTCTTATTTTTTCCAATTCAATTTTAAATAACCGCAAACAATTACCCACTAACCGATATTTTTTTATGATTTGTTAGTGCATGCCTTTTTTATTTTTATTAATTTTCTATTTTTCTCTTTACTTAAACATAATTTTTTTTGTAAATTTAATTGTAATTTTAAAACCACAATTAATACCGATTGATGGTTAAAAAAAACGCCACATTGAGTTGCGGTTTTGGACTAAAAATTAAATTTATAAATATTATAATGTATTTATGTACATATATGTATATAAATTTGCTATTAGTTACGCGATTTTATGAAACTATTTTTCCTGTATGTAGATTTAGACGTAGTTACTTACCGCATTGATTATAGAGCCCGAAAGTCGTAGGTGCAACAGTCATCAATTGTGTCCGTGCTAATGTATACCACAATCCAGTCCGTCGTTGGTATTTGAGCAAGATTTGAAAACGTCGACGAAATAAAATACATAATAAAGAGCTGCATGAACAAAAGAAAAAGCATGTTTGAACATGATCGGCTTGTTTTTTGTATCATACTCGACTGTGTTCATTGTATTGAAGCAACGATGAGTAAACATGTATGAACTATAAAGACTTGCGAGCAAGCATGAGCTGAACATGAACATAAACGAGCAATTGTGTTTATGATCATAATCACAGTTGCAGACAACCATACTAACTATGAGCAAAAACAAACAGGATGACATGTTCGGGTAATCAAATAAAATACGGGAAAATAAGGTTTTTTTTATTAACATAACGAACAAATTCTCTTCACTTTTTTAATACAAAAACAAACTAAAATAAGAATTCATTTAAAAAATATTAAAATTTACTTACAGTCATTTTTTAGTTTCTATAAGAATACAAATGTACCTTATAGTTTGGTAAGCGGCATATACATACAACAATGAAATGTAAAAAACAGATTATAAATCCAAAACTTATTTCAAATGCAATAACTTTTAAAATCCTTTGTTCGAACATAACCATATAATCACGAACACGGGAACATGCTCATTATCACAAGAACACATTCAATCAGTAACAAACAGAGTTCATGTGTTGATGGTATGAACAAGCTCACTGACATCGCAGTTGAATCAAATGTATGATCAGTAAGTTACATTGTGTTCGAACATAGGCAATTTATAATGAACACATGAGCATGCTCATCTATAAAGCTAGTTCATGCAGCTCTTTAATACATAATTAAAGAATAAATGGCACAAAAACTATTTATGATGTGCTTCATCACTGCACTAACTGTGTCTTCTATACATTATCACTTTCCAACTAGTTCCGGTACAATATATATATATGTATATATATATATATAGGTTATAGCATAGAAAAAAAATTTTATAATATAAATAAAAATTTTCGGTTTGGTTCATTATAATTATGTATATAATTACAACACTCATAAATAACGAGAAGAACGCAATAAATAAAAATGTTAATTTAGCATTTTCAACAACTTACAAATAGCTTGTATTTCCATTATATTTCCTTTTCAAATATTTTTCAAAAACTTTTTTTAATTATAGTTACACTGTGATCACACATAAACACATGTTAAACCCCCAACTATAAAAGCTAAACTCATTGAAACTGCTCTATATATTATTTCTCTTTTTAATAAATCTTAATTGTTTGCAGTACTAACATTAAGAAAATATTTATACTTATTAAATTTTTTTTTTTAATTTCTGCCAAAAAAATTTTATTTGGGATCAGAAAAAAAACGTTTCTCTTGTCAGTTTGCTTTTATTCACTTTACACTTTGTGTAATTATTTTTTATTTAAAAAATTTAAATTAATTTTCCGATTATTTTTACAATTAGAGTTTACAATATAGAGTTTAACCTTCTTTCAGTTTTACAAGTTTTAAAATATTGTTAGCTAGAGATTAATTAGATATCTATAATTTTCTTTCGTGTTTTAATAATTTTATATTTCCTACTTCATAAAATTCTTGCTATACTATTCTATTCTATTGTTTTTATTGAAAATTTACAAAAATTTTAGTTTCTTTTATTGTTTTAAATATATACTCGAATAAAATTTTTACTTATTATTACATAGTTACACAAATTTCATTTTATAAAACTAGTTTTAGCAACAAAAACAAAAGTAAAACAATTTAAATATGTATCTACATATAAGTATGAACATTTATTTTAATTCCCAAATTAAAAAAAAGAAACAACTTCACCTCTATATACATATATACACCTTGGAGAAAACTGTATCAAATTTTTGTTAAAAATAATAAAAACAGAAACGCCGTTTTCCAACAATTTGTTACTCTACTCATAAAAAATGGAATATTTTTTGTTGTCTTTCTCACTCAAAACAATGCTCTATATCACTGAAGTTCGTGGTGGTTTCATTGCAAAACTCGCCATACACCGACCAAGCCGACCAACTCTGTTGTTTTAATATTATACGAGCACATCTCACCGCTTCTGTTATATCATCCAATAGTAAATCGGTACATTTAATATTACACTCATTGGCTGGATAATATGGATCTTTGGTTTTATTGTTTGGTAGACACCAAAATTTATCGCTTATTTGAAAAATGCCATAATCATGGGAACCATCTGAATTACTTTTGCCAATGACATTGGTATTGAAGCGACTTTCGTATTCCGCTATACACGACCATATAGGCAACTCTATTTGGGGTACATCCAGTATATACAATTGACCTGCAAATTCGCATGGCTGCAGACGTCGCGTATGCGCAATGTGTATAAATATGCAAAATGTCGCTAATACGCAAATTCGATAAATGTTACAATTATAATAGAGGTGTTGTTGGTAACGACACTGCTTGGAATTTTCGTTTAAATTTAAAAACATGTTTCTACAAGTGTGTACACGAAAATATCCGCATCAATGCAGTGCCCAGCCAGCCATAAGAGCTGATGAAATAAAATAAACCTTTAGACCTAATAAAATACCCTTCTACAATAGTTTTGTAATATTTTTCTAAATATTTGTTCGTTTTATTAAATAAATCTATCAAACAATAATCTATAGCCCAACTTACAATCTTGTGTATGGAAATATCAAATTTAACAATCGTAAAAATTTTCCAACAATTGTTAACGGCTTTTTTTTTTGTTTAGTTTACAACAACAGCCCTTATAACAGACTTTTTACAAAAGAAACTACATTGCACCTGATTATCTTACCTCTACTTCGGGAGCTTGTTAGAGTTTTAACATTTTCGTTATATCCTATTCGGAACATTTTTTGTTTGATTTTTGTCTTTTTATACGTTTTTAAAATTTTTTCATTTACTATCTTTTTTTTTTCTTTTTTTTTTTGCAAAATTCTGTAACTAGTAAGTAAGTAAAACTATGATTTTCATTGTAGTTTATTTACAGCAGTATTACAAATGCATGTCTGTTTGTTTTTATTAGTGTAGAGTAAAAATTTAGTACACGACTTTGCAAATGCAATAATGCAAGACCATTTGCAGAATATTGTGAGTTGGGCTTATATTTTTTTGTCTATTGTTTAATTATTTTGATAAATTATATTGTTTTTAATAACTTTCAAGTTCATTATGAATAACTGGTACGTTTAAGTTAATTTAAGATGTAAAAAGTTTTTCATTTCAATAACCAAACAACTGTTGGTGAATTATCACACGAAACAGGTTTTCACGTACACCATATAGGGTGTGTTTTTTAAAGTTGGCTACTTTCAATTAAGCAATATTTTTAGTATCAATGAAGTTCCTAATGTGGGAAGGATAATTTTATGTAAAATGTTTAACTCTTTCATTTGCGGAGAATGACGTGGACCTTCTAAATACAGCGGCTATTGTTTGTATACTGTTCGCAGCCTTACGGCATCTATCATTTAGAATAGACTTGGTGGCAAAACGAATCATACTTAACCGAATTAGCAGCTCTGAGGAATGACGACTGTAACGAAATAGTGCACAGTTAGTTTCGGGTTAAATATATTGTAAAGATATTCCATGAGGGGAACGGAGGTGCCCCTCTCTGATTCTTGACAAACAGTATGCCTGAAAAATTTGTAAGCCAAACTTGATCATATAATCTCATCGTTATAAGGTTTTCTAAAACAAATAGTTTCTTTTTGACAGTTAAGCTCAGTCCTGTCGGATTCTTTTACAAAACATTGGTTAGGTTAGTAGATGAATAAAATACATTCACCATCAATCACAGTGTGTGACAGTTTGCGTAACTGCCATAATGAAGACCACTGTTATTGCTATTCAATATACCACGAGTAAAGTTGTTTAAAATTACTGATTCTTTTTTATTTATTCAACGCGACTTGCTTAAAATTATTAAGCAATAATTTTTAATGTGTTGTTCTAAACAAGTTTTGCTTTATTGTTAACGATCCAAACATTCTAGTTGTTCTTATTATTATTATTTTTTTTTGTTTTCATATGAATTTTAGGTTTCAAATACACCAAATGGATTTTGTATTTATAGTATTAAACCTCGAATACTTATTTGTACATCGAAGTAACTGCATAAAGCAGAAAATTGCATTAATACATAACTTCTTTAATAAAAGAATGTGTATAATGTTCGTTAACTATTTTCAAATAAGTTGTTTGATTTTTGTTGTAAATAATTTTCTCTTAAGTGATACGCGTACCTTTAAGCGCTGTGAATTGGCTAGAGAAATGCTACGTTTGGGCACGGAAAAAACCGAACTTGCCACCTGGTGTTGCATAGCACAGTTTGAAAGTAAATTTAATACCTCGGCAGTGGGACAATTAAATGGTAATTGGTCGAATGATTATGGGCTCTTTCAACTCAGTGACCGCTATTGGTGTCAATCGCGAGATACACGACAATCAGCCAATTTGTGTCAAATTAAATGTCAATCGTTGTTAAGTGAAAATATTGCTGAAACAGTTAAATGTGCTGAATATGTGAAAGAACGACAAGGTTGGCAAGCTTGGGCTGCATACAATGGCAGGTGTAATAAATTGAAAACATTGCCATCCATAGAAGAATGTTTTTAGAATAAAAAAAATTAAAAAAAAAAACTGAAAAATATGTAAATGAAGAATAAGGGAAAAATAAAAAGGCAAACAAACAAATAATAAGATCATTTTACTTTCTATATAAGAACAAGTGTTTTATTTTAGACTAAGACAGTGGGAGTGTAGAGCAAAGTACGCGGCTATACAAACATCATCGTGTTTACATATTTCCATTGAAAAAATAGCCTGCAGTGTAAAGAATGATAGATTAAGACAGTTTTATCTTTTACAAAGCAAATTATTGTAATAACATGTACAATATTTTTTTTTTATCTTTATTTTAATACTTTTTAAATTTACAGTCGGCTCTCGATAATTTGAAATGTTTTTTTCACATCGTATATAATTTGGTCCGTCCTCCTGGTAGTTTGAAATCATTCCACATGCTCGCTTAAAATAAGCGCAACTTTGCAGTTGTGCGCTTTTGTGAATTATGAAGCTAAAGGAGTGTCATTGCATTGATTATATTACTTCGGCGGCGTTTTGTCGCTCAAATACAAGGGAGTCGTTGTTAGTTTAGACACATCAGAAAAATGTTTGGTTTAACGGCTGATTGAACATTCGTTATTCTGGTTGTAGATTCAATGTGGTAACAGATCAGCACAACAGCCAACTATCATTTGTTGTAGTTTTTGTATTGCTTTATACATGGGAATGTTATGCTGTTCATCGAAGTCCTATAATTCAAAGTATTGCCTTTCTACATTCCATAATTTAAAGTGTGCATTTGATTGTCTTCGTGTTTTTGAAACACAGAAATCACTAAATAGTTTCATATTATCGAGTGTTGACTGTATTATTGTAAATTTATTGTATAAGCTTTGTTAATACATTATTGTTTTATTCATATTCCAAAAGCATGAAGTGGAAATTTTTTTTGTGCGAATTGATATGTTTCATATTTCGCTCGCAGTTATTTGCTACTAAAGGGTGTCTGAAAATTCAACAAAATTTCTTAAAGAATATTTTTGATTAATCTAGAATTATTCAAAACTCATAATGAAACCCAGTATAATATTGCAATGCAACAAAGCGTGGTATCGTGCCACTGAATTATATAGACTTAACAAATCCGCAAATTCTGGGACCAGTGTTTAGGAGATGTCCTCCTCCGTGTGCAATGCCTGCACCGGAATTATTTCGAAAGGGATAGTGTATAGAAGAGACAGGCGGTGAAGAGATAGAAGTATAGATTAGATAGCTTAATTCGAGAATTTGTAAAGCAGAGTTGCTGCGTCTCGGGTGTTAAGGAGACCCATTAATATATTATATTTTGTGAATGTTTTATTACTCAAATAACGACGAAGAAGGGTGCTGTCAGTGCAGACACAATAGAACAATTTTTAGTCCGATCAAATCATGAGTTTTTAACATGGCATCGAAATAAGAAAATTGGAGTTTTCATAAGGATCACTTGGGATCACATGACTTCTGCAGAACATGTCTGAATTAGAAGAAATAGTAGGAGGAAAGGGTGCTGTGTTGCTCTTTCTGATACTGGACTGTTTGAGCATTTCGATGCAGCTAAACACGTCAAGGCACTAAACTTGTTTATTGTTTTGCTACTGAATCGAATGAGCGAAGCAAATACACTTGAATTTTTTTCTTCTCTTCCCTCTTTTCAAACAATACAAAGAGAGACAAATTCGAAACTAAACGAACACATTTTCATGCCGGCAAGCCTTGCTGAACTGTCGACAGTCGTAACAAATTTTGTTATTTCTTATGGTAAATTTATATCTTAAGAGAATTTTGACTCCCCCTTTTTGAAGATAAACATGTTTGCTTTTCTAGCTCTTTTCCACATGCCTTATCATTAATAGTATGTTTTTTACATACAAATTTGGGTCACTTAAATCATCAATTTCATAATTTTCCTATAATTTCTTTCGAATATTTATTTATTGTTTTTTCGCCTTTAGTCCAAGTTGAAAATATGTGTGCGTGTGTGTGTGTGTATACTACTTCTAAGAAATTTTTTGATGTAATTTTCAATATTTTTAAATACTTTGACGGTATGTAAATTAAATGTACATACACATGTAAATATGTACACGCCTATTTATATGTATATGTGGTTTATATTTATCCATGTATGATGCATTATGTTGCCTTAAAATACTGATAATGAACGAGTGCCAAAGATGATTATAAGAATATTTAGCACTTTTTCAGTAAAAACTTTTTGATGGAAAAATAAAAAAGGAATCTTAATACGAAAATACGTGGTAGAGAAAATGAAATGCATACGACGTTGGAGATTTTCATTTAATAATTCTAATTAATTATATTCAAAGCACAAAACAACATTTAAAATGTTGTTGTTTTGAATGTAATTAAGCGACCGTGCGGTAGGCAGTAAATGTTAAAAAAAAAACAATAAATCACCTCCACTGCAGAGCAATTTTCCGTTTCGAAGGTCAAAAGTGTGTGATTGTGTAATTTGTTTTCGAAAGGTTTCAGCGGCTGTTCAGTCACTGGTCACTGCCTTCAGCTGATAGCAATCCAGAGGCACAATAGACCACCCTCCTTTGTCGGTATTGTGTAGGATGGGTGAAGTAAAATAATTAATCCAAAATTGCTACTGAAACACAGCTTCAAAATTGAACACGGATAAGGAGACCTTGACATCACGGGCGCTGCAACAATGCTATAAACAAAAGAACGTGCCATCCCTTCACCATCTGTCATCTCTAGAAGCTAACACCTAGTAGTAGGCAGCCATTGCCTGAGTATTACTTCTTTTTATAAAAAAAAATAAATCTTCCATTTCAATGGCGGGTTAGCGTTAGCCGCACTTCAAATCCCCGTCAGACAAAAAATTTTTCTGATGTGTCTATGCTGAGAGCACCCCTTTCGCCGGTATATGAGCAATAAAACATAGCGGAAGTAAAATAATATATAAAATTGCTCTCTTGTCGCTGAGACGCAGCTTTACTCTGCTTTACAAATTCTAAAAAAAAACTTTCTGCAGAGTTGTATAAGAAGTAAGCTCTATCTATCCTTCTTATCACCTCACCTTCTATCTCTTCTCTACACTTCCCCTTTCCAACTAGTTTCGGTGCAGGCATTACATAAATTACTAGGGGTACATGAAAACAAAAAAAATGTACGGTGCCTGGGACTAGCACTCTGCTGGGCCTTTAATTCAATTGTTTTCTATCGATCTTGGTCGCTCCGATTTTCGTTTCTTCAAGGCGGAGTCGGTCGGTCACTACAAGCATTTGGACCATTTCGTATCATTTCAATGTTGCTCACCTCTAATCCTGCAGCACCTTGTACGTGATACAGTCGCTCAAGTGCCACTATCGCGCGCATCCATATTGATGGCTTTTCTGCGATGCCATGTACAGATGCACATATTCGGCAATTGTCCTTCTAAAATAGAAAAAAATTTTAAATATGCCAAATAGGAAATTAGTTTCTTATTAATTTATTTATAGTATACACACAACCAACGTTTTGATGCAAAGTATGACTTAAAAACTTAATTGAATTAGTTTTCTCTTCAGTCAGTCATTTAATTTAATTTGTTAAATAATTTAAATAAATTTGTTGGCTTAACTGCATAAACAGCAACCACATTTTGTCAAGAAGATCTCAAACAATTCTCCAGCATTTGATATTTCCATGCTTGGCAGACGTTTAATTTTTGTTTTCTGTGAAATAGACAAGTTACATGGCTGCTGATCTTAAAGGAAAACAATTAAAAAAAAAAAAAGACTAATTTTAAATAAATGAAACAACAACAACAACAACAACACACACTCATTACATATGTACATATTTCATGCTTGAGAACATTTTTTCGTTTTAGATTTTAAAATAGAATTTTGTTGTTTGCTGTTTGCTAACATTTGTTAAAATCTAGTGAAAAAATATGTTGAGACTTTAAAAGTGGTGGAATACTGCTGGTGTAAAATAAATAAAGGGCATTTCAAAATTAAAATTTTCTATACTTATAAATTGTATTAACGCCTTTATGTCTGACAAAGAAAAACTCTTGCGAAAATTGATTTCTTTACAAAATCAATTCTTAAAAATGTTTGATTTGCAAAAGAAAAAAATTCCATTGAAATTTAAATTGTCTATGATATAATTTTAATAAAAAAAAAAAATATTTAAATTGCTGCACAATAAAAGCACGATTCATAAAAGATGCTTTTGTTATTTTATTTACTCAGTTCTTTATTTTAAATTATGAATTTTTTTTTAGCATGTGTGCTTCTTTTCATTTGGAGCCTTTTAAGATATTTTAGTGCAAACCACTTGAATTGCTGACAAATGTTTGATGTTAACGGACAATTTAAATAATTGTCATATGAGGTCATTTGGACAAAAAAATAAAAAATTAAAATAATAATAAAAATCATTTTATATTGTGTAGGTCCAAATAATTAAGATGTTTTTCTCCGTTTAATTGATATTTCAATTTAAATTTTAATGCTAACGACTGATAAATGAAGCATACTTTAATTATTTGATAAAATCTAATTAATTTATTTGTTTTTTTTTTAGCACCAGCCCCAGTACACTGCAAGATGTAACAATGGAAAATCCATGTAAGTTATATTTAATTTTCATTTTTCATAATTATTAATGTGGTTTTTTGCGGCACATTTTCAAAAGCCTAAAACAAATAAAAAATAAAAAGCCGATGAAATTTGGCTGCTTGGCTAGACCACAAAGAAAATAGAAATGTTGGCATTGATCCAAAATCATTACACTGCATTACAGAATTAAGAACCGTTAGTTAACCAAATGCAAGCGGTCAGTTTGTGTTGATATATTTCCCCTTCGCGGATGACACCTAAACATGCAATGCATTGTGCTAGAACTGGGAAATGTGGTTTTGAGGGGGCGTATAGAACGAGCAGTTTTTATGGACATTCGCTTTGAATATTGTCACGTCAAAAGTGACAGGAAAAGTGCAGAGAGTTTATACCACATACGTGCTGTTCCACCAAAACTTATGTTCTTCTGTAGTGCCATTCGCTGCTGAATCGACCACAAATGGATGTGCTCTTAATAAGAATGCGCTGTGCGTAAGAATGGACGGACGGGTTTGATTGAGAAGACCTCCCCTTATTCGCGTAACTTTTGCACTATTAAATGTTTTTTTGTAATAAAAAAAAATTCTCTTCAGGAAATACCTTTTAATAAATGCATTTCAATCAGTTTTGCCGATTTGAGACAAACAAATTTTTTCGATTATCATAACATTTTTGTTCCATTTTTGTGGAATTTCATCACAAAATGTTAAGGAATCAGACTGAAGCTGGTGAGAAAATCCAATGTAATGTTCGATTGAATGATAAAATCAATCGCCTAGGCTTTTACCATCGTCTTAGTAAGAGGTGCTTCACCCAATCTGTTCTCCTTACTAGTTATCTGTATCAGATACATACGTCCGAAAATGTAATAAGTACAACGCTCATGTATGAACCGGTGCTTCAAAATTTGTTCCATTCGCTCACTGATGCATCGCCATCAAGGCAAAGTCATTACCAGGTAAACTCACTAGCAAATTACCCCGTCAGCTGATACAAGATTTTGTAACGTATTTTTTGAGCCGAACGTCAAAGTTTGTGTGCTTTTGTGAGAAAGTTAAGAAAAGTGATGTAATAATTAATTTAGTTTTAACTCATATTACACTAATTTAACACGTTCTTTTTAGGTTATGTTGAATTTAACAAAACACATGTATACAAAAAATTTGACGTTTGGACGAAAATCGAATTGACGAATTCGCCTTGCGACAACCTTGTATTAATAAACCTTGATCGCCATAGTGTGATGTGTATTTCGCTGTTTTATGGCTACTTCAATGGAATCTGTTCTAATATCCTTCGTTTCTTTCTTTTTGCAATTTAATATATTCATTTTATTTATTAATTCTTTTCAAAAAGATCTAGCCTAATAGGCCATAATCGGTCCAACTATTCTACTCATATTGATTGTTTGAGATTTGTTGGGATGTTTGAGTGTGTTATATTTACTCAGTTCTATGGAAATATACTTCACGTAGTACTAAGTTAATTGCCCAATAGGCTATTTGTAAAAGAACTTAATAAATAAATAAAAAATATTTTTTTTCTGTCTGGGACCAGCACTCAGGGGATGACGCCAACACATGCGATGCATTGTGCTGGAACTATAAACTCGTTCCCGAAACACGTGCTGTTTTACATACGAAAAGGTCGTCATCGTGAGAGTATCTATTTGTGAGCGAAAAAAATTCGCTTTTTAGCCGAAACTTTCGTATGTGGAACAATTTTCCGGTAAAAGTCTTTCCTGTCAAGTGTTATTTTAGAAAGTTCACGCCAAATGTCCATAAATGCTTTATACTGCTTCCTAAAAAATATTTTCCTAGTTTCTATGGCATGCATTGTATATCGAAGGACATCAGCGAGCACTGGTTTAAGATAAAAAAAATAAATTTCTCTGCTCGAAACAGCAGTTTAAATTTTTTTTTTGCGCACATTGCATGGTGCTGGAACTAGAGGAAAGGGATAGTGAGAGAGATAACAGATTGTGTAGGGATAGACAGGGGAAAGCTTAACTATCTTACAACTCTGCTTTTGCACGTTCTTTTCTATATAGCCGTGTTGTAGCGCCTTTGATGTCAACGAGACGTATTCAATTTTTGAAGCTTTGTTCTGTAGTAGCCATTTTTAGTAATTATTTTACTTTGCTGGTGCTACACACCATACCGACGAAGGAGGGCGCTCTGTTGTTACTTGTGGATTGGTATCAGCTGAAGCCGGTACTGTTCAGTGAGCAGTGACTATGCCTTCGAAACTGAAACCTTTCGACAACAACTGATACAAAAATGCGAAATTTTTTCAAGACTTAGTCCGAAACTGGGCTCGACCGCAAGAGTTTTGTTTTTTTGTTTTGTAGTCAAGGCCACCACCCTCATTTTTCCCTTTTTAAGTTGAACTCTGCTCCCTGGATTTCAAATTATCGAGAGTCGACTGCACTCCACAATTTGCTTTCTTTCCAAAAAAAAAAAAATAAAAACTATTCTGTCAATTTTTTTCAGAATGTATATTAAAATTTGAAACGTAGTACAACTAGAAAATAAAAACGAATGGAACTGTTCTAAAATACAATAATTTAATTTGATTTTGCAAATATCCTCTTTGAAATATCGTACAAATATTGTTTACCGGAAAGAAATAAAAATATTTCAATTGACTGCAAACAGATACAAATACAGAAGTGCAGTCAGCAGCAAAAGCTTGTCAGACAATTTATTTGTTTTTTTTTTTTATTAAATTTTAATGTGGATGTTGATATAAAATTTCATTTTCTATTTTTAGAAAATGCATAAAAATTCTATGAAATCAAATAATGTCAATGATATTAAAAATATAGCGCTGGAAGATTTTGATAATCAGAAAGAGAAAAACACAATTTCTATGATGAAGTGTAATGTGCCCATAGTCTATAGTGATTATGAACTTTCTGATGTGGGGGGTAAGTGGAAAGATAATTTTCATGCGAAAAATTTTGAAAACAGTCCACAAAAAGAACAGAAAAAGAATGTACGGAAACTTTTTTTTTAGTTGCACGATAGGATTTCATATAATTTCTCTATAGAAAATGAATTGCTGCAAAAATTATTTTAATGGAAATGTGTTTTTAATCATCGTGCATTTGTTCTGCTCATCTCTCTAACAGGCAATTTAATTATTCTGTGTTTTTTTTTGTAGATGGGGTCGGTTATCGCTCGCCCTGCGTAAGCCTTCAACCTTTCCAGGGCTCTACTTCTCCCGCAGGCCAAGGTCGGTCCGTACGCGAATTTGAGGAGCAAATGGCCACTTTACGCAAGGAAAATTTTAATTTGAAACTGCGCTTGTATTTCATTGAGGAAAGTATACCGGGCTATAAACAGGGCAATAGTTCTTCTGAAGACACCGTTATGAAGCAGCTTATCGACACCAAAGTTGAAACGGCAACTTTACGTAAAGAAGTGCAAGAGAAGCAAGATATACTCAAAGAAGCTGCCCAAGCAATGACTCAAATGGAAAAGATTCAAAAAGACACCGAAACAAAATATCAGCAAATAGTGGAGGAATTAAGTCGGAAAATCCACTATTTGGAAATGGAAAGGGATATGGAGAAGTCGCGCAACACTAATGCAGAGAGTGGGTCGGAGTTAATGAATGAGTTGTTGGAGAAATCGGATATAGCGGAGAATTTAAATACCTTGCAAAAGGTGAGCACCCTTTATTGATTTTATTTTGTTGATCTTAAAATAGTAATTAATTAATTATGAATTTATTATGTATTTGTTTACCTGTATTGTTTTAGATACACCAACTTGAAGGTTTGCAAAAACAATCCGATGACAAACTCATGGATTTCCAACAACAAATTTACAAGCTAGAAGAAATTTTATTACAACGTGATGAAACTATTAAGGAATACGAAGAAAAAGTTAAAGAACTAGTCTTCCAAAACGACGAACTTTTAGAAACCATTGAAAGTAAAGATAAAGAAATCGCCAATAATGAGGTAAGTTTTTTTTTTTTTTAATTTTAGTTCATGTCTAAAATCAAATACATATTATATACCACAAACAATCAACAACCCATTTTATAATTCAAATTGCATAACAAATGATAAATGTTTGTATGTATAAAAAAAAGCGTTTTATAAGAGGTCTTCGCTCTAAGAACACTGATCTTAAAGATGATAATGAAAATCTTATGGTCGCCATTAAGCAAACTCAAGACAATTTCAGCAAAGAACTTTCGAACTTGCAAACTTATGAACAACAAATGCGTAATCAACAAGATGTTTTAACGAAAATGCAAGTAAGTTTTTGTTGTTTTTTTTTTTTAATTTATTTCCTTCGTAGAAAGAAGGCTTCTTTTGTTTATTTCTGTTGTAACTGTAACTTTATCGAAGCCACTTGAGTTCTTTATTAATGGTACATATTTTTTTTTAATTAAAAAGCAGAGCTAAAAAAGAATGTCTTCATAAGTGGAATGAGAATGAGGCTTCCATGATTTGCTGCTATAAACTGTGAGTGCCGAAGTTTCAATTTGAATTTTGTATGCAAATTTGTAAGGCAACAAAATTTTTTTATGAATACGGCCATTAATATAATAATTACTGGAAGCTTTCAACAATATGCACACTGTAGTAGAATCAGTTCGACAGATATACATATATCTACTAGATCACCGTCCCGTCTTCGCACGGAATCTGTTTACTAATGAGTAAAAAAATAAGTTTTGCTTTTTTTAGCTGACCCGGCAAACGTTGTTTTGCCATGTATATTATTTCTAGGAAACATCTTTTTAGTTCAATAAAAATAACTATCTACTATAAGTGTGCGGGGATTTACTTATTATCGAAATCGTTGTAGACAATGAAAGTATGCTTTATTTAGGTTAATAAATTAGTATTTATCAAAGTAACAAATATATATTAAATTACAATTCTCGATAACTATCTAAACATTAAAAATAATTATTAATATTTTTGCTATCAACTGTATAGTGAGTAAGACAGGACACCGGCTTTTTTCGTTTTCATCCCTTTAGGCTCAGTCGCCATATTGGACTTAGGTTGATGATAAACTTTTTAAAATCTCCTCATCATACCCTTTCATTTGATATCCATATTGCAAATAAGCATTAAAAATAGGTTTTTGCAGTTTTAGGGTCCGTCGCCATATTGGATTTAGGTTGATGATACACTTTTTAAACTCTCCTCATCATACCCTTTTATTTTATACCTATATTGAAAAAAGGAAAAAGTGGAAGTAAATTTGGCGTGGTTAATTTTAGGGGGATGAAAAATAGATGTTGTCCGATTCTCAGTCCTACCCCATATGCAGACAAAATTTCATGAGAATCGGTCAAGCCGTTTCGGAGGAGTGTAACTACAAACACAGCGACATGAGAATTTTATATATTAGATTTGTGAATTGAATATGCAGCAACATTTTCTATAGTCTTATTTATTTTATAATTGGAAAAATATGAAAAACATTAACACACTCGTCTTTCATAAGAGTATTGCATTCCTTTTTAGCTCTGCACCATTGTTTTATCATTTAAAAGGGTTTGGTTTCACTGCATCGCTTCGAAGCTCATTCCACATACAGATATAAACAATCACGCATACACACGCATACATGAGTTAAAATTAAAAATAAATAAATATTAATTTAAAAAATGTATTCGTTAAGAAAACGCACGAAAATCCTAATTATTTTAATTCGGCATTCGATTCATGTTCAATTCACCTGCGGAACAAGTACAAATATCTGAGGTTATGTACTAGTTTTTTTTTATTCTCTTTTGTTTGCCCATATTTTTTGAAAACAATAGCTCTGTTCATTTACTAAAAATTTTTACAAATTTTTAATAATTTTTACAAATTTTTAATAATTGTTTCAAGAAAGCTTTCATTAACCCAAAAAATTTGCAACGAGAGAGCGTCAAAAGAGCGTAAAAAATTGAGGGGTAAAAAATTCTTTCAAGTTTTTACAATTAAAATTTTTACTTGCAATAATTATTCAAACAGCTGTGTTGCGTTTGTGTTTACAAAACAATATTTCTAACTTTAGTTAAAAATAAAAATATTTTGGAAAATTTAAGAAATTGTAAGTAAATGTAAACTTTTAAAACGATAAAAAGTATTTAAAATGTAACAAATTTCTTTTTGTGTAATTTAGGAACAACAGAAGCAAAATAAGATGTCTAATGGAATTAAACTAAGCATCTGGGACATCAGTGGCAAAGGATGTTCCGACAAGCAGACCAGCTGTTTTGTATTGTAAATATTATGAGTACCTAGCTACTCGGTACTTTACACTAAGCAGGGAAATAATTCAATTAGTTCAGATAGATGTAAGGTTTAATGCTGGTAGCAACATGATATTTTATTTGGGATAAAGCTTTTTATTACAATAAAAATGAAAATTTTATTAATTTGTTTCCTTTTTTCAGGCTGTAAATAAAAAAAGAGTTAATAAAAAAAAAAAAATACAAAATATTATGTTCATTTCTAACTTTTATTAAAACGAGCATAAGTTTGGAAATTCTTATTTTGCCAGTTGTCAGATTCTTTTTCTATCATAAAAATTTACTGGGTAGACTATATGTTTTTGTGTTCAAATGTTTGGAAACGATTGCAAAGGCAGAGCATTAATGTTAGACAATAACTAACAAAATTTCTCCTTTTCAACTCACAGTTGCTTGCGCGTTAATGTAGTTTCTTATTAGTGCTTATTTACATAAATAGTTCTTCATAAAATCACATTAAAAAATCCTTAATTTATATAATTATTATAATAATAACGCAATAAGGTGCCAAAATAATAATATCTATTAACGGATGCTTATTCTAACACGCATTAAAACAACCTTTTATGAAAATCGTTTGGAAAATAAATCACAAAGTTGAAAATAAACATTTTTGCGACCTCATTCTGCCGTTATTTCTGATGTTTGAAATAAAAATGCCATGTGTAGACAGGCTGTTATAACATATAAACTAATTAAAAATATATATTTTATTCATTCATTTTATTCAAAAGTAGCTAATCACCTATTAGATTAAATAAAATTGCAAAACTTTTCATTATTCTATTACAAGCCGTACCAGTCCCGACAATGCTGAATATAAATGTCCATAATCACAATATTTTTATAATAATATACATATATTTTAATTATATTATTAATTGACCTTTTTTATTATATTTTTTGATATATATTTATTAAGCCTGAGGTCTTTTTTTATCTTATTTTGTTTTTATTATTATTCGATATTTCGTTAACAGCTTGTTAATATCATCAGGAATAATAGGAAATTATAATTTTTTGAAATATAAAAAATATTTTTGAAACGTCTCAAAATTTTTGTTATAAAATTTGATTGAAAATTAAAAAATGTGTAGTAGTAATATAGGCGCATATAAATATAACGAATTTTAAACCTAAATAAAAATATATACATATATACATACACATATATATATATACATACACACATACAATATAGACCGACTAACATGTATATATATAAACATATATGCACATACGCACACATATATAGATACATACACAAATTTAAACTTTCTTAACAAGTTCATACAAATATATATATAAATACATACATACAATGCACACACACGTACACATATACATATGTATATACATACATAAATATGCACACATGTACAAATATATATACATAAATACATACATAAACACATTAAAATGCATATATAAACATACACACAAGCACATTCACATGTACACACTTGCATATAGATACATATACACGCATACATACATATACGAATACGAATTGTACGTACGATATACGAATGTATTTATATGTATTTATGTATATATATTTATTTAGGTTTAAAATTCGTTATATTTATATGCGCCTATATTACTACTACACATTTTTTAATTTTCAATCAAATTTTATAACAAAAATTTTGTGACATGTTTCAAAAATATTTTTCATATTTCAAAAAATTATAATTTCCTATTATTCCTGATGATGTTAACAAGCTGTTAACGAAATATCGAATAATAATAAAAACAAAATAAGATAAAAAAAGACCTCAGGCTTAATAAATATATATCAAAAAAAAATAATATACATATATGTATAATTTGTCCAACAAATATAGGGGCAGTTATTAAGTACTCATATACACCTATACATTACAACACTACTTTAACTTGCAAATTTTAGCAAGTAAAGCGTTCATTTACTTTTTCACATTTTTGAGAGTAATTTTGGAAAATTTCTTGTTACTCTCTCGTTGCAAATTGTTACTAGTAAAGTAAATGAACAGAGCTAATCACATGCTTTCCAAGAAGCCATCATGCTGTTGAAATTCTACTTTCTAAAAAAAAAACTATAATAGAAATTTTAGAATATTTTCCACGAGAAAAGTTGTTAGTTTGTTGCTGCCGTCCGTTTTATTTCCTTCCATTGTATTTCGGAAATTTGCCGCAGTAGGTAAAGTCGCCTTTTTTTATGGTATGCCCAGGACGTCATCAGCACTGGTAGACAAGCGTCCTTTTCACTAGCCCACAGTAACTCTATACATTATTTAGGCTGCAAATACTTCACTTCTCCTTAAAATTTCTTGTTTAATCACCAATTTCTTTTCCCTACAGTCTACAATTAGCTTAAAAAATCAAAATACTTCTCGCCTATTGGAAAGCATTCAGTATTACGAGAAAATTGTGAATAAAATTAATATTGAGCGTAATATTTTTAAGCGAGAGAATCGATTCTTTCGATCTTTAGTCAATAAATTACAAGAGTCCAATAACTGCAAAGAGTGTTGCACTTTTGGAAAAGAGGAGCTTTATAGCAAATCTGAGGAAACCACTATAGTACGCAACAAGAAGGATCATGATACTAATTGTACTCGAACAACAAGAGATCACATTAAACAGTTTCAAACAAATAACGAACAATATAGAAATGTAGAGGAAGAAGCTGGTTATAAATTAAAACAGACATTCTGTCTTAATATTTGCAATAATACCAGCGACATGCAGCATCCCCAAAAACATAAGAACTCTCTGTATGAGCCGTGTACTTCAAATTTTACAAGTTCTACTTTTAATTGTAATATAGAGTTGGCTTCGCCGTTCCAATGTGTTGGCGATTATTCGTGCAATGGTTTGGATCGTTACGAGGCAGAAATTCCTATACGCTATACCAATAGCGATAGCAGTTTATGTAATGCGGCCCTTTGTGCAACTAAATCAAATAGTTGCACTTCTCTTATAAAGACATTTTCGCCAAGACGTTTGAATTACCATATTGAAGGATTAGAAAAGGATTTTTTTGTAAAGGTAAGCAATGACGCATACAAGTAAGCTTGCCAGATCCCAAAAGCCTAAAAACTGGAAAACGTAAAATTTTCACCTGGATTTTAGAAAAAAAAGAACTGTACCATTTTTAAAATTGTTCCAAAAAGTGAAATTTTATTTTTTATTATATTAATTCGTCTTTTTATTTCACCTTCTATTTTTACTGTATGTAATAATATTAATGTTGGTCTTTTTTATAAAAAAGTTTTTTAAATTATTTATTATTTCGATATTTCGCTAAACCTTGGTTAGCATCTTCAGGAAAATTAAATTTTTTTGTCAATTATATAAAAGTATTTAGAAAAAAAATGTTTCTTTTCTTTTTTATAAAAATTAAAAATAACTCAAACTATATATATGAAATATTTAACAATTATAATAGAAAAACTTAAAATTATTATTATATTATATAAAATGTCCCTATTTTTTATTAACTAAATATCTATAATTTTGAGCTATGTTATCTATATCTGCCTTAAAATTAATTCTTCTATCTATTGGTACTTTTATTATCTCTAACATTTCTAGCATACAACAACGTTTGTAATTATCCTCTCTATTAAATATTTCTACTTCATCAAATTTCGAAAAGTGATTCAAGTTCGCACAATGTGAAGTTAACTTTAGGCAAGTTATATTAGTAAAACTAAAGATAAAATAGAAAAACTAGATTGCTCTAATTTAGTATATAAGATACCTTGTGGTGGGAATATTGGAGAAAAATGTGATAAAGCTTATGTGGGAACAACAAAGAACAAACTAGAACTAGAACTACAATAGCAGGCCATAAATCGGATCAAAAATACAGACACATTAATACGCAAAAAACTGCATTAACTTCACATTGTGCGAATGAGGGTGGCGATGGCACGATGGATGGTAGTCTGCACGTTGACTACACAACCAAAAAACAGACCTGGGTTCTCAACCCCAGTTTCAGACAAAAAAATTTTAAAATAAAAATAAACATGTCGCATTTTTCTGATGTGCTTTAGTGTGTTAGTTGTTGTCGGAAGGTTTCAGTGGCGAAGGCATAGTCACTGGTCACTGAACAATACCGGCTTCAGCTGATAGCGATCCACAATCACATCAGAACGCCCTCCTTCGTCGGTATTGTGTAGCACCGGCGAAGTAAAATAATAATAAAAATGGCTACTAAACCGAAGCTTCAGCACTGCTACGAGTATAAAAACTAAAGAACGTGGGAAAGCAGAGCTGCAAAAATAATTAATTAAGCTTCACATCCTGTCGTTTCTCCTACTATCCATTTCCTATAGTTCCCAGCACAATGCTTCGCATGTGTAGGAGTCATATCCTGAGTGCTGGTCCTAGATAAAAAAAAAAAAAAAAAACGTAAATCACTCCGAAATTTGATGAAGTAGAAATATTGAATAGAGACGATAATTACAAACGTCGTTGTATGCTAGAAATGTTAGAGGTAATAAAAGTACCAATAGATAGAAGAATTAATTTTAAAAAAGATATATATAATATAGCTCAAAATTATAGATATTTAGTTATTAAAAAAAAATAGGGACAATTTATATAATATAATAATAATTTTAAGTTTTTCTATTATAATTGTTAAATATTTCATATATAGTTTGAGTTATTTTTAATTCTTATAAAACAGAGAAGAAACATTTTTTTCAAAATACTTTTATATAATTGACAAAAAAATTCTTCTTTTCAAATAATATAAAATATTTAGATTTTATGTCTGTTAAATAATTTTATTAGAAAAAAAATTAATTGTTTCTTATTTATTTTTTTATTTTATTTATTGTCTGTTAAATAATTTTATTAGAAAAAAAATTAATTGTTTCCTGAAGCTGCTAACCAAGGGTTAGCGAAATATCGAAAAAATAAATAATTTAAAAACTTTTTTATAAAAAAAGACCAACATTGCTAAATTATGTACAAAAAATGGTACTAATTGGAGTTAGGAAAAGATATAATCTAAACATTTGCAAATAAAGTTGTAATTTTATTGTGTCTAGAATGCAATTTTTCTTAATTTCATTAAAAAGCATATAAAATATGAAAAAAACTCGACTGAAAACTGAACCAGACATAAAAAACTGGAAAGTCCAGGCGAATCCAGGCCATCTGGCAAGCCTACATACAAGTTAAGCTTTAATCACATTTTTTTTTGCCATTTTCCCCCTATTGCTGTTTTCCAAAGAATGTAACAACACCATTGAAAATATTCATATATTTTTTGCCACACAATTTTTTTAATTGTTTTATAATAAATTTGTGCCCTCGAAATAAAATTATTTTGCTAATTTAAAGAATTCTAACAAAAATTTTGTGGCGCGAAAAATTAAAAAGTGCGACAAAAATGTATTTTCCTTAAATTAATTTCTCATATTTTTACTAAATTGTATTTGTTTTGCATCTCCGAAAAAAGGAATACGAAGAAAAGGAAAAGCGACGCAAACAACCCATTGGGAAATACAAAGCAGGCGCTGGTATGCGTTATGCCCATTCGTAATTTGGAAAATTTCCTTGATTTTTTTAAATGAAATTGTCAATATTCTAAGTACATGAAATTAAGGAAGTTCATATGAAAGGTGTAGAAAAGCAATGATTACGTTGCACTGAGGATAATTGCCGAGAATCGTATTATTTATGGCTCAGTGTTTTTAATTTTGTTGTACTTTATGTACACAGAAATATGTACATATACATATATATTTTGTTATATACGAATTATTAAATCATATATACATACATACATACATATATTAATTCATATATTTTTACAATAAGATTTTGTTGCTCATATGACCATTTATTTTATACATTTAATAACTCTCATTTGTAAAATTTTCGTAATTTTTTTTAAATAAAATTAAAGATATACACACTCGTGTAAAATTATTTACATATGTGCATAATATTCCATTTATATTAATCATAAGTTTGTATTCATTGGGCCATTTGTCATTCACATCTTTTATAAAATGGGTTGAAGGTGGTTTGTTTGGTTAATGGTGGTAATACGTATGTATGCATATTTATAATTAACTTTATATAAAAAAAAATTAAATCAATTAAAAAATTACCTTGTGAAGGCTCAACAATTGCGTGAACAATTGCAAAAACTTAAAATGGATGCAGCCGACAAAAGTTGTGTCATCCAGGATTTGGAGGAGAAATTTAAATATCATAATCAACTTTATGAGAAGGCTCGTCTTACCATACAAAAATTAATGTCGACTATTAAAAATCAGCTAAGTGAAATTAACCGCTTAAAGAACAGAAGCCAGCAGTCTTCCAATGTCTCAAATACTGAAAATGAAGTAAGTTTTGTCAACACAAAATCACTTTTGTTAATTCTTTTTTTATTAATGTCTTTAGAAAATGTTTTATAAATAAATTTCTGTACAAAATTATTTGTCGGTTAGTTTTTTTTAGCTTATAACTATTTTTAGAACATTTTTATCTTTTAAAATTTCTCCATAGAATATTTTTCTTGGTCTACAATACTTTTTTAAAAAAATACTCGTTTGAATATTTTTTTCTTCACAAAATTTAAGAATATTTATTTTTTTTACAAAATTTATTTGTATATTCAACAAAATATTTATAAAAAAAACTCATCATAATACTACATTAATTAATTGCTATGTAATTCGAAAGGAAAGGGCATGTCCTCGTATAAAAACCTTTTTAGAAATTGTTTGTCTAGTATAATAATTTACAATTTACAAAGAACATTTTTCTCGACCAAACATAATCCGTTTAAATATAATAGTTTTATCATTTAAACATTTTTTATTGGCTAAGGTTAGCTGAGATGGCGGACCCTCCTCGAAGGAGAACGCCCCACTTATTGGCTAAAATATATTGGAATATTTTTGAAAGTTTTTTTTTTTATCTGGGACCAGCACTCAGGAGATGACCCCTACACATGCAATGTATTGTGCTGGAACTATAGGAAAGGTATAGTTAGAGAAATGACAGGAGGTGAAGCTTAGTTTAATATGTTTAGTTTAGTTAGTTAAATATGAAATTTTAGAGCCTCTGTTCTGCCCTTATCGGACAAACTAATGGCATGGGAAATTTTTATACGAGGAAGAATCTTATTAAATAACAATTTTTATTTAAATATATACAAATATTGACTCTTTTTAAATAATATTTTTATCCTACTCTCAGAATCAAACTGCAGCTGGTATTAGTGGCTTGGAGTGCAGCGGCCTTTGTCCATCTTTTAGCGAGACGGAAGCTTTAAACGATATAACTCCACAGCAGAAGGAAAAATACAATAACATAGTCGAACAAAAGGATATCACAATTAAAAATCTCAAAGCAGAAGTTAAAAAGAAAACTGCCGACTTGCAAGTATGTCAATTTCGTAATTTCATAAGTTCTTTTGAACAGCTAATAAAAGTTTTCATTATTTTGATTGACAAGATTGTTGTAAGTTTGAGATGGTGAATTTGAACAGTCGTTCGAAAAGAAAAAGCTTTCGACAAAATGTAGTACGAAGAATCAATATAATTCTCGTAATCTATTCACATTGAAAAAATACGTAGAAATGTAAAGCTAAATATTTAAAGCGACTGATAAGCACACAAATTCCACCAAATACAAGAACACTGGTGATGAAGGTGTAGCGGCCTTCTAAAACGGCATGTTGTTTCGTTCTAATAGTGTTTTTCAGTGTAATTTACAACTTTTTTTTTGATGTAATTTGTTCTTTTTGAGTAATTCTTTCTTGTCATTTGACTTGCTAGAGTTTCGAACTTTCGTCTAATTACAAATTATGTTTTTTTTAGAACCTCGTCAACAAAGAACTTTGGGAAAAAAATCGTGAAATCGAACGTCTCAATAAAATGCTTAATACAACAAACGCTTCTTCTCTTTCACCGCAAGGACGCACCACCGGCCAAGGAGACACTACAGGTGAATTACAACAATCCTTCTCCGACGAGGAATACAACAGAGCATTACAGCGTAATAAACTATTGCAGCGCAAAGTGGACATTTTGGTACAACGTTTCGACACAGAGAGGCAAAGTGATGCGTTAATAGCACAATTGAAGACAGAATTGAAACAAGCGCGTTTCGATGTTGACTCAGCTGAAAAATGGCGCCAACAATGTACAGATATATGTACCACATTATCGACCCGCCTAGAAGAATTAGCTGGTTTTCTGGGATCGTTGCTGAAACACAAAGATGTATTGGGTGATTTGGCGGTAGACAAGCGTAAAGCCATACGCCGTGCGGTAGATCGCAGCTTAGATTTGTCAAAGAGTCTGAATGTTACGCTATCCCTATCAGGTGTTTCGACGTTAGATCAAAGTCTGGCGGAGTTAAATAATCTCTCGGATATTTTACGAGATATAGACTTCGATTTTGATAATAAAACTTTTAATTCCCACGAGGATATGCAAAGACAGTCGGTTGAAACTTTGAATGCTGAAAATAAGGCTTTGAAAAAGGAATTAGACAAACGCCGTTGCGCAGACTCAAAGAAGGAGAGACGTTCTCTGCCTCTGCCCATAATGGCGGAAAATAAAGAAAGTGAATCTGAAGCCTGGTCAGAGCCTGATCGTAAAGTATCCTTGGCTCGCATAGGCCTCGAAGATCATTCGACGTCATTGATGGCTAAAGAGCAGCCCTTGGCATTGGAAAATAATGAAACTGATAGTGATTACAGTGAATCAAATAACCGTTCATTTAAAGCGCGCAGTCAAGAGCGCATTCACCAATTGGAACAACAACTTCATCAACGTGATAGTCGGATACTGGCAATCCAATGCCAACTAGTAGATGCCGATAACCGTTTGAAGAAAGAAAATTTGAAAGTATTAGAACTCAATCAAGAACTAGCGCAATTAAAGCAAAGTAATAAAGCCTTGTATAATGATCTTATAGCCATTGGAAGTCAAGAGAACAACACGGCACATGTGCAAAATGAAACTCTCTTGTTACAGCAAATCGATGAAAAGTCTCGTTCCTTGCACAAAGTACAGGAAGAACATGAACGTCTTCTGGTGGAATCAAAATTAGCTGAACTGCAAATAAATTCTCTGAAGGCAGACATGGAAGTTGTTAAACAAACATATGAAGAGGCACTGCAACAAGCAGTCGACAAAGAGAAGGAAACATTAAATTCTCTCAAGCAAGAAATGGAGGAGGCTATGACACGTATACTTTTGGCCAAGAAACAAGAATATCAGGAATGTATTGAGCAAGATTATGTGAACAAAAATATTTACGAAGAATGCACACAGCAGCTGCAAGGTTTACGAAAACATTATGCGGAGGCTCAAAGAAATATAGAATACTTGCAGGAAAATGAACAGGAACTTAAACAAACGCTAGTTGAAGCAGAAATTGCTTCACGTAGCCTACAAAAACAAATTGATGAAAGTACTCTGAGAGCCTCTAAAGCAGCCACGGAACGTGTCAAGGCACTAAATGAAAAATTGCAAGTAGAAAAGCGAGTGGAAGAACTATCCAAAGAGCTAAACAAATACCAGAATGAACACATTGAGTTGCAACAACACATTGTGCTTCTGGAACAAGCACAAAAAACGATGAAGGAACGTTCGTGTGTAACACAAACCAAACAACAATTGTCTAGGAATGATGAGGCTTGCCCATCCGGTTACACTTCCGAAGAAGTACAGATTGTACATTCGTCTTCTGCTTCAGGCAATGGCAGCCTGAATATTGCAGCTCAACACCGTTTGGGTCAGCAACGCATACATAATTCTTCCCCTGATTTGGGTATTGAAAGTGACGCTGGTCGTGTCAGCAGTGTGGAATTGAATAGCGTACAGCGTCTTATATTAAAGACGGAGGAAATGAGTCCGTCTCCAAAACATGCTAAAAGTGAATCTGATGGTAAAGAGAGTACAACAAAATATTATATAATTTTCAAATGGTCAATGCTTAAAAATTTTCAAGTTTGTGCTAAAAAAAAAAAAACTTCAAAAGACGGCTACTCAATTCTTGATATTTTAACATAACCTCGAATATTTACAACTTTTTTTTTGTGTTGAAAATTAGAGCTGATTCACACATATCAAGTTTACCTGATGAGTTTTTGTTAAATTTTCTTTTGAAACTGCATTTGCGTTTATATACGAAAACATTTTTGCATCAAGATTCGTTTATTTTACAATACTACGGTTAAGAAAAGAAGCGAGAAAGAAATAAACTTGACGATACCGTCAAGTCTGTACCCCTTTCCATTCTCTCTTCACCGCTCTTCCAAATACTCAAGACTTGACAAGTTAAACTTGGGGTGTGTGAATCATGTGTGAATTACTAAAAGTTTATTTTCGAAATTGTTAATTTATTTCATTGCAGCCCTTAATGACAGCAGTACCGAAAATATGAAACCTTCGAATGGCGCAGATGTAAACGCCAATATCCAACAGCTGGCAAAGAAACACGATTGTCTTAAGGTAGAACAAGAAAACGCTGAATTGCGTTGCAAATTATTACGCACCAAACGTGCCTTGGAAGACACTTATGAAAAACTACGCAATGCTAATCAACGCAAGGCACAAATCGAAAAAGACATTAAAAATCAAATACTCAAAACTCACAATGTCCTTAAGAACGTACGTTCCAATATGGAAAATGAATTGTAACGTACGTTGAAATTAAACGAAACTAAAACATCATACATTTAACAAACATCCCAAACACATTTGGTGATGTCACACACATGTAAATCATATAAACATGCACGTTTACATTTCACTTTCACACAACGGACGAACAAACAAACAAAACAGAAAACACGTGCTGCACTTTTTACAACTGCAAAATCCATTTTTCCACACATATGTATGTATGTTTCTAACACACGTTCACACTTGCAATTTCAGTTGCCGCAATTCTTAAGTTTTTTTGGCGTGAGATATGAGGTTGCAGTTCTCACTGTTCTACTTGAAGGTGTATTATTGTATTGTAGGTGAAAAAAACACGTAAAAAATATAAAAATTGCAAAACCAGAATTGCAGAAAGCAATTTCAAAGCATAATTTTTAAAAATTGCAAGTCTGGAGGGGGACTAACTCTAATTATTTGTATTAACATTCATGTACGGATAATATTTATACATATCGTAACTTAAAATGCAAAACCGCCTATCATCACTTTTAAAAATTTTACAGTAGAGAAAAAAAATATTAATAAAATGAAAAGTGTTGTGGTTTGATTTTTTTCTCAATATCATCCATATAAAATGATGAGTCTATTTTTCTATACAAAAAATAAGGGAAATATTTTAGAAAAGTACTGCATAACTAAAATTTTTTTTTTAATTTTTGGCACATTTTTGAATTGTGAAAGCAATCATTTGTTGTTACGACCACGACATTTTGAATTTCTTTAATAAAGTCGTTATTTTTAAAAATAGAAAGCTAAAAATTTGTGAACACGTGTGCCTTGATGCGCTGTAGCAACATCTATTAAAAACTCAATTTTGAGTTTTGTGGTTGTTACGGCTTTTTGCATTTCAAGTGACGATATGTACATATGTATGCATGTAGCTTGAAAGGAAATTTAATATTTAAAGTCATCATTTGCCTAAATCGTAGATTTCCCACTAAGAGAAAGTAATAGAATAGAAAACAAAAACGATACTCTCTTCCCCACCCGTAATATGCCACCAACTAAATGTTTCCCTTCCGAATGTTGCCTCGTCTAAACTCAGTCTAAGTCTAATAAAAAAATTTTTCCCATTTAATAGATCTTCTGATATAGAGCAGGAGCAGTAGATAAACAATGCAGAAGACGGTATATATAAAATGAAAAGAAAATGTAATGGAAAATTTTGTGGGCAATTATACACTACAAAGTAGTTGAATATGGTTAATGGCAAGCAAAGAGCGTCGCATACGTTTCTGGGGATTGCAATTGTTATATCAATTTAATTGAAATTTTCATAGAATGGTAGTTGCACGTGGCATAAGGAAGAGTAAAAGTATATTGACTTGTTAAAATTATATTTAAATTAGTTCTGTTTCTTTATTTTTCCTTTGTTTTTTACATTTGGAAAACCTTTAGGAAAAGTTATTCCAAACCAAAACCGTCTGTTGTTCACAAATTTTTAAATATTATTTTTTCTTTCAAATGCGTACACTTTATTTACAATAATTATAATTTCGTTCTTTATGTAGGCGACATTATTTTGTTTGTTTGCATATTTACATTTTTTTTATACAACAATTATTACAATTTTACTCAATAAGTTTTTTTTGTATTTTGTAAGTCTGAAATCATTAACGTAACGAATTTCTATGGGTCTCGCTGTCATACATGCGTAACTGTACTTCTAAATTCCGACGAATTCTTTCAAATAACAACAAAAGAAAAAAGAACTACAATTTACGACCTGTTACACACTAAAGGCAAACGGAAATTTCTATTGAAAACAATAGGCAAATACGAACAAGTGATACCTAATCCCATTACGAATTATTTACATAACGAAAAAAAAAATAATTCTCTTTTATTGTAAATATGTATGTGAATGTAGGGAAAACAATTTCATTGTCATGAAAGTGGGACAGGTCTTTATGTTTGGTTCCAATACAAATGTTCCCTAGAAGTTTCCGCTCACATTTAGAGAGACAGATCGGCAGGTCCCAAAATAGTCTGTTAATTTTCTGAACCTAAATGCCATATTAATTTTAATTTCAACAATTTTTGCACCTTTTGTTTAAACTAAAAAGAAACACGTGGTTTCCAAACTGCCAATTCTTCTAGAAATTTTATATGAATGAAAACAATATAATTTTTTGTATGAATTCTGTATGAATTTTGTAGGCGACTTGGACTGCCCGGCTGGGTTGTAGAAACTACACACTTATTTATTATTTTAATCTGTTAATCGTAACTTTGTATGTCTTGAATATTTTAATATAATTTTAATTAATATTTACATTTAACCATTAAAACAAGCTCATTCATATTGAATGAACATATTTTTTGTATTAAAATCCCCTCAAATAAATCACATAATGCAATTTCTAACATTTTTAAGCGCAGTTCTTTAATTTGTGTTTATTTTTTATTTTTGCCTGTTGCTGTTTTACCATATTTTTATAGCCTGTTGCTTCTACCTGCTTTCAAGAAGATCTTGAAATTATGCTGTGAGGATGTATACCAAAAAATACCTGCGTCTCTTTTAATTTATTTTGAATTAACCTTTTTTATACTACCTGTTTTTATAAAATCAGAAAACTAATTTCGTTCGATTATTTATCTACCTGGACCCAAATTCCATGTTGAACGAGATTCGTATTCGAATTGAGGGCCATAATTCGGCCCCTTGATTTTAATAAATGAAAAAGATTTGTAGTTCCACAATTTATATTGAAAACAAAAACAAATATTTCCTGTTTGCAATATGCATACATACATATGTATATTGGTCAACGAAGTATTCGCATTATATTCGAATTGAAATTTCCAACAAAATAGAATGCCGTAATTTGGGACCAGTTAGTTATTCATTATTATTTTATGGCAATTGCCAAATATTAATTTTAAATTTTCCAAAAAAACAAGCATATAATTTGTATTCCCTCGTAACGAAAATAATACGATTTTCGGAAGATTAAAAAAACCAACGGCTTGTACCAATAAATGCGCACGAACACTTGTTTCGCTATTTATTTTAAAAACAATGACAGAAAACTAAAAAAAAATGTTTTTGTTTTCAATATAAATAATCGAAAGAAATTTTCGTTCTCACTTATTTGAACAGTCGGAAAAATTTCGAAAAAAGAAGCTAAATTTGTAATTTATGTAAACTTGTAAAAAAAAAAACTAACAAACATTATTTGAATATAAACTAAATAACCTAAATGTATGTACATAAATTTAATTTACACTTTAGTCTAATTCTCATTGAAATAGTTAAGAAAAATATCTCGTTGCTAAGCTTAAGACCGATTTAAATAATTTTATATACGAAATGAAAACAAAACAAAATGCAAATTAAACAGAAGAAATCTAATAAAAAAAACTGTTAATTAAAACTTTTAAATGTGAAATGTATATAGAGATATGTGGCGAAGTGATAGTAGGATACATCTCAGAATTTGTGTGCTGCGTCGAATTGTTAATACTAAAAAGCATTAAGAAAAAGAAGAAAAAATAAGTAGGTAGGAGGAAATGAAAAAACAAAAATTTTGTGCGCACACACCACGATCAATCACCCACCTGGCCGCGGGTCATCGAAATACCTGGAACGGTTCCCGAGATATGAACGCGGACTTTCGAAAAATATACCCTTTAAAAATTGGTCCAGAACTCCGAAATTTTTCCAGATAGGAAAATGAAATTTGGCACGTTAGGAGAGGAGGATTTTGCGCTTCTTCTACAATTAGTTTCAATTTTGCACGTCAATTATGTGAAGAGATATGACGGTAAGTATATTATAGTATTATAGAAAGCATTTTCTAACTAACAAGGGGGCCGCCAGACGCGCCAAGGATAGCCCATCGTGTAGCCTGACTTTCAATCTATCATATGGCGAAAGTTTCATTGAAATAGGTCTTACCGTTACAGAGTTATACCGTCTCCAAAAAAGCACTAAATATTTAAACCTCTTTTCCGTAGCATACTTCCCTGGCCAACGAGCAAAACGTACAATTGTAAAAATTGACGTATGTGTCTTAACTCTTTCTCACTTGGCATGTTGCAGAAAGACACAAACTCGAAATTTTGGAATTTTCATGTTTTTTGCTTTTTTCTCGGAAATTTGTGGGCGAATTTGGCTGGAAACGTCTATTAATCACAATTCCACCTGGGGAATCCGAAAATCACCACTAAAATTCGAAATAAAAACTTTTTCTAAAAAATAGCGTTTCCGTACGTGGGCTTTATATAAAATTGCTATTGTGCCGATTTGTATAATAGTAGATTTCAAGAGCTTTCACAAGAAAAAAAATTCATCGAAATACATGGAACGGTTCCCGAGATATGAACGTGGACTTTCAACCAATATACTCTTCAAAATTTGGTCCACAGCTCCGAAATTTTTCCAGATAGGAAAATGAAATTTGGCACGTTAGTAGACGAGGATTTTGCGCTTCTTCTAAACTTTTTTTTTTCAATTTTGCACGTCAATTATGTGAAGAGATATGACGGTAAGTATTATAGAAAGCATTTTAACATGGGGGCCGCCAGACGGGCGAAAGATAGCCCATCGTGTAGCCTGACTTTCAATCTATCATATGGCGAAAGTTTCATTGAAATAGGTCTTATATGAACGTGGGCTTGCGACCAATATACCCTTTAAAAATAAGTCAACAACCCCGAAATTTTGGAAATTGGACTGTTTGCTGCATTTATCATAAATTCGTTTTAGACTATTAAAATTTAAAACACGATTTTTATTTAGTTTTTAAAATTGGTTGCTTTTACTCAAGTTGTCATTTTAAAATTTTATTTCCGAATTAGTAATATTTTAGATTTTCATTGCATTGATTAAAAGTAGAGATCATTTATTAAATATTAGATTACTTTTTCGATATTTCTGTTATTTTCTTTTTTGGCATAATTAATAATTAGTTTAAGAAATATTATTAAACATACACATACGCGTTAATAAGATTTAAGTTTCAGTGATTTTTTTTAAATATTTTCTTTGTGTCAAAAATATTTTTTTTAACTTAAAAGCATTTGAATATTTGAAATCATTTATACATTCACAATTTTATTAAAATTGCTGTTTTTGTATTGTTTTAAAAAGCTAAAATGCTAAAATTAGGTACAATCTACAATATGTTTCAATTAAATTTATAATTTGATCATCTGATTAATTGCTTTATTCAGAAATTTATATTTTTAAGATTTGGTGTAAATGATTAATTGTAAATATATATTCTAACTTTTATCTTCATAGAAAATTGCACTTTTGTTTTATATTTTATTAAGATTAATTTTATATAAAAAATAATTGTTAGAAAATTCTAAAAAAAAAAACTAAGCAATAATACCACTAATAAATATATATTTTCTTTTTGCAATAATTAAATATTAGCTGTGCGTTAGAAACTTTTTACGAAAAATATTTCTTAAGCGAAACAAAAATGAAAATATATTTAAAAATATGAAAATGGTAACAGGAAATGATTGGCTACGCATCATGTTGTTGTAGAGACATTTTTGTGAAAAAAATTGGATGAAATTTTATTCATTATTAAAAAGGTTTGACTGTAGAAAATTTATATAAAAAAAAATATTTGTCAAAATTAAATCGAGCCAATTCCATCACCGACTCAATAGCATGGAAAAAAATTTTTTTTGATAGTATAGGAAATTTTTTCTTGGTTTCTATTGAAAATTTGGCACAATTTTTTTTTATAAAAAGAATTTTCAATGACAAATTTGGCCTATTTAAAATAAAAATATTTTCTTCTACTGACATAAATTTTTTTAATTTCGCATAATCTTGTAAGAGAAAGAAAACTTTAAAAAATACAAATTTTTCACATAAAAATTTCGGCAATATGTAAATTTTTTATAAAAAAATTTTACAAAAAATTAATTCTGAAGCTCACTTTTTTAGTATAACTTTTCTGAAATAATTTTAAACAATGGCTCAATTTGTTATAGAGAAATTGGCACAATTTTTTAAACAATTAATTGTAAGTGAAAAATTTAGCAAAATTTACAAAAAGAAAGAAAAAAAATTTGCTAAATTTTTTATAAGAAAATTAAAAAAAAACGACAATAAAATAAAGAAATATATTGTGTTCTCTCATACTGTTGTATCATCAATGTTTTAAATTTTATCAAAATTGGTTCAATAGCTCCGGAAAGGTATATATATATTGCTCCCTACGTCCCGTCATTGTCTTATTTTTGGAAAAATATAAAAGCTATGTGTACTAGTGGACATAGATCTATCTATGTTTTAAATTTCATTAAAATCGGTACGAAAGTTTTGAAGAGGCATAAAATTCCTCTTATCAACAACCTGAACCAACTTTTCTGACCCTAAAAACCAACCTCGGGATTTTTTCAAGCAATAAAAAATATATATATCGAAATCGATCTAGGCGTTTTCCGGGGATGCGCTTAACAACGAACAACATTTAATTTTTATTTATACCGACTAACTTGTTGTTTCACAAAGAAAATTAATCCATTACACGTGTTAAATTTTCTAACATTTCGCAAAAGATAAATTAGCAGGAACTTCAGTTACTGCTCCTGGGATTCGCTTAACAACGAACAACATTTAATTTTTATTTATACCGACTAACTTGTTGTTTCACAAAGAAAATTAATCCATTACACTTGTTAAATTTTCTAACATTTCGCAAAAGATAAATTAGCAGGTACTTCGGTAATATGTATGTAAATTTATTACTTCTTATGTTAATATCCGAAACGAATTGCATGAAAATAGCAGGATTAACGGATTTAGCAATATGGGTTCTGAACACAAAGTATACATAGGCGTCAGTTCAAAGCAGCGAACGAGCAGAGAAAGAGACATCATCAAGAAATTTGCTGTCTCTTTTACCCCCTAACTCTATTAATACAAAACACAATTAAAACAAAGAAAACCTCAAGAAATTATAAATTTGTTCTTATGCACAAATTGTGGCTTATGTTTACATTTTTCTTTTCTTTACTTTTCATCTTTCGTAAAATTGTATATTTGTCTCTTTTTCCCCTATTTGAAGGAAAGCTGATTTAAAATTTTTCAGACCCCCAGCTGATAGTTCTAGGTATTCTATGGTTCTGAAAACTGTGATGTAGGTACACATAACTGAAAACTGAAAACTGAACCAGACATAAAAAACTGGAAAGTCCAGGCGAATCCAGGCCATCTGGCAAGCCTACATACAAGTTAAGCTTTAATCACATTTTTTTTTGCCATTTTCCCCCTATTGCTCTTTTCCAAAGAATGTAACAACACCATTGAAAATATTCATATATTTTTTGCCACACAATTTTTTTAATTGTTTTATAATAAATTTGTGCCCTCGAAATAAAATTATTTTTCTAATTTAAAGAATTCTAACAAAAATTTTGTAGCGCGAAAAATTAAAAAGTGCGACAAAAATGTATTTTCCTTAAATTAATTTCTCATATTTCTACTAAATTGTATTTGTTTTGCATCTCCGAAAAAAGGAATACGAAGAAAAGGAAAAGCGACGCAAACAACCCATTGGGAAATACAAAGCAGGCGCTGGTATGCGTTATGCCCATTCGTAATTTGGAAAATTTCCTTGATTTTTTTAAATGAAATTGTCAATATTCTAAGTACATGAAATTAAGGAAGTTCATATGAAAGGTGTAGAAAAGCAATGATTACGTTGCACTGAGGATAATTGCCGAGAATCGTATTATTTATGGCTCAGTGTTTTTAATTTTGTTGTACTTTATGTACACAGAAATATGTACATATACATATATATTTTGTTATATACGAATTATTAAATCATATATACATACATACATACATATATTAATTCATATATTTTTACAATAAGATTTTGTTGCTCATATGACCATTTATTTTATACATTTAATAACTCTCATTTGTAAAATTTTCGTAATTTTTTTTAAATAAAATTAAAGATATACACACTCGTGTAAAATTATTTACATATGTGCATAATATTCCATTTAAATTAATCATAAGTTTGTATTCATTGGGCCATTTGTCATTCACATCTTTTATAAAATGGGTTGAAGGTGGTTTGTTTGGTTAATGGTGGTAATACGTATGTATGCATATTTATAATTAACTTTATATAAAAAAAAATTAAATCAATTAAAAAATTACCTTGTGAAGGCTCAACAATTGCGTGAACAATTGCAAAAACTTAAAATGGATGCAGCCGACAAAAGTTGTGTCATCCAGGATTTGGAGGAGAAATTTAAATATCATAATCAACTTTATGAGAAGGCTCGTCTTACCATACAAAAATTAATGTCGACTATTAAAAATCAGCTAAGTGAAATTAACCGCTTAAAGAACAGAAGCCAGCAGTCTTCCAATGTCTCAAATACTGAAAATGAAGTAAGTTTTGTCAACACAAAATCACTTTTGTTAATTCTTTTTTTATTAATGTCTTTAGAAAATGTTTTATAAATAAATTTCTGTACAAAATTATTTGTCGGTTAGTTTTTTTTAGCTTATAACTATTTTTAGAACATTTTTATCTTTTAAAATTTCTCCATAGAATATTTTTCTTGGTCTACAATACTTTTTTAAAAAAATACTCGTTTGAATATTTTTTTCTTCACAAAATTTAAGAATATTTATTTTTTTTACAAAATTTATTTGTATATTCAACAAAATATTTATAAAAAAAACTCATCATAATACTACATTAATTAATTGCTATGTAATTCGAAAGGAAAGGGCATGTCCTCGTATAAAAACCTTTTTAGAAATTGTTTGTCTAGTATAATAATTTACAATTTACAAAGAACATTTTTCTCGACCAAACATAATCCGTTTAAATATAATAGTTTTATCATTTAAACATTTTTTATTGGCTAAGGTTAGCTGAGATGGCGGACCCTCCTCGAAGGAGAACGCCCCACTTATTGGCTAAAATATATTGGAATATTTTTGAAAGTTTTTTTTTTTATCTGGGACCAGCACTCAGGAGATGACCCCTACACATGCAATGTATTGTGCTGGAACTATAGGAAAGGTATAGTTAGAGAAATGACAGGAGGTGAAGCTTAGTTTAATATGTTTAGTTTAGTTAGTTAAATATGAAATTTTAGAGCCTCTGTTCTGCCCTTATCGGACAAACTAATGGCATGGGAAATTTTTATACGAGGAAGAATCTTATTAAATAACAATTTTTATTTAAATATATACAAATATTGACTCTTTTTAAATAATATTTTTATCCTACTCTCAGAATCAAACTGCAGCTGGTATTAGTGGCTTGGAGTGCAGCGGCCTTTGTCCATCTTTTAGCGAGACGGAAGCTTTAAACGATATAACTCCACAGCAGAAGGAAAAATACAATAACATAGTCGAACAAAAGGATATCACAATTAAAAATCTCAAAGCAGAAGTTAAAAAGAAAACTGCCGACTTGCAAGTATGTCAATTTCGTAATTTCATAAGTTCTTTTGAACAGCTAATAAAAGTTTTCATTATTTTGATTGACAAGATTGTTGTAAGTTTGAGATGGTGAATTTGAACAGTCGTTCGAAAAGAAAAAACTTTCGACAAACTGTAGTACGAAGAATCAATATAATTCTCGTAATCTATTCACATTGAAAAAATACGTAGAAATGTAAAGCTAAATATTTAAATCGACTGATAAGCACACAAATTCCACCAAATACAAGAACTCTGGTGATGAAGGTGTAGCGGCCTTCTAAAACGGCATGTTGTTTCGTTCTAATAGTGTTTTTCAGTGTAATTTACAACTCTTTTTTTGATGTAATTTGTTCTTTTTGAGTAATTCTTTCTTGTCATTTGACTTGCTAGAGTTTCGAACTTTCGTCTAATTACAAATTATGTTTTTTTTAGAACCTCGTCAACAAAGAACTTTGGGAAAAAAATCGTGAAATCGAACGTCTCAATAAAATGCTTAATACAACAAACGCTTCTTCTCTTTCACCGCAAGGACGCACCACCGGCCAAGGAGACACTACAGGAGAATTACAACAATCCTTCTCCGACGAGGAATACAACAGAGCATTACAGCGTAATAAACTATTGCAGCGCAAAGTGGACATTTTGGTACAACGTTTCGACACAGAGAGGCAAAGTGATGCGTTAATAGCACAATTGAAGACAGAATTGAAACAAGCGCGTTTCGATGTTGACTCAGCTGAAAAATGGCGCCAACAATGTACAGATATATGTACCACATTATCGACCCGCCTAGAAGAATTAGCTGGTTTTCTGGGATCGTTGCTGAAACACAAAGATGTATTGGGTGATTTGGCGGTAGACAAGCGTAAAGCCATACGCCGTGCGGTAGATCGCAGCTTAGATTTGTCAAAGAGTCTGAATGTTACGCTATCCCTATCAGGAGTTTCGACGTTAGATCAAAGTCTGGCGGAGTTAAATAATCTCTCGGATATTTTACGAGATATAGACTTCGATTTTGATAATAAAATTTTTAATTCCCACGAGGATATGCAAAGACAGTCGGTTGAAACTTTGAATGCTGAAAATAAGGCTTTGAAAAAGGAATTAGACAAACGCCGTTGCGCAGACTCAAAGAAGGAGAGACGTTCTCTGCCTCTGCCCATAATGGCGGAAAATAAAGAAAGTGAATCTGAAGCCTGGTCAGAGCCTGATCGTAAAGTATCCTTGGCTCGCATAGGCCTCGAAGATCATTCGACGTCATTGATGGCTAAAGAGCAGCCCTTGGCATTGGAAAATAATGAAACTGATAGTGATTACAGTGAATCAAATAACCGTTCATTTAAAGCGCGCAGTCAAGAGCGCATTCACCAATTGGAACAACAACTTCATCAACGTGATAGTCGGATACTGGCAATCCAATGCCAACTAGTAGATGCCGATAACCGTTTGAAGAAAGAAAATTTGAAAGTATTAGAACTCAATCAAGAACTAGCGCAATTAAAGCAAAGTAATAAAGCCTTGTATAATGATCTTATAGCCATTGGAAGTCAAGAGAACAACACGGCACATGTGCAAAATGAAACTCTCTTGTTACAGCAAATCGATGAAAAATCTCGTTCCTTGCACAAACTACAGGAAGAACATGAACGTCTTGTGGTGGAATCAAAATTAGCTGAACTGCAAATAAATTCTCTGAAGGCAGACATGGAAGTTGTTAAACAAACATATGAAGAGGCACTGCAACAAGCAGTCGACAAAGAGAAGGAAACATTAAATTCTCTCAAGCAAGAAATGAAGGAGGCTATGACACGTATACTTTTGGCCAAGAAACAAGAATATCAGGAATGTATTGAGCAAGATTATGTGAACAAAAATATTTACGAAGAATGCACACAGCAGCTGCAAGGTTTACGAAAACATTATGCGGAGGCTCAAAGAAATATAGAATACTTGCAGGAAAATGAACAGGAACTTAAACAAACGCTAGTTGAAGCAGAAATTGCTTCACGTAACCTACAAAAACAAATTGATGAAAGTACTCTGAGAGCCTCTAAAGCAGCCACGGAACGTGTCAAGGCACTAAATGAAAAATTGCAAGTAGAAAAGCGAGTGGAAGAACTATCCAAAGAGCTAAACAAATACCAGAATGAACACATTGAGTTGCAACAACACATTGTGCGTTCCAGAAGAACAAGCACTCGCTGTCATACATGCGTACCTGTACTTCTAAATTCCGACGAATTCTTTCAAATAACAACAAAAGAAAAAAGAACTACAATTTACGACCTGTTACACACTAAAGGCAAACGGAAATTTCTATTGAAAACAATAGGCAAATACGAACAAGTGATACCTAATCCCATTACGAATTATTTACATAACGAAAAAAAAAATAATTCTCTTTTATTGTAAATATGTATGTGAATGTAGGGAAAACAATTTCATTGTCATGAAAGTGGGACAGGTCTTTATGTTTGGTTCCAATACAAATGTTCCCTAGAAGTTTCCGCTCACATTTAGAGAGACAGATCGGCAGGTCCCAAAATAGTCTGTTAATTTTCTGAACCTAAATGCCATATTAATTTTAATTTCAACAATTTTTGCACCTTTTGTTTAAACTAAAAAGAAACACGTGGTTTCCAAACTGCCAATTCTTCTAGAAATTTTATATGAATGAAAACAATATAATTTTTTGTATGAATTCTGTATGAATTTTGTAGGCGACTTGGACTGCCCGGCTGGGTTGTAGAAACTACACACTTATTTATTATTTTAATCTGTTAATCGTAACTTTGTATGTCTTGAATATTTTAATATAATTTTAATTAATATTTACATTTAACCATTAAAACAAGCTCATTCATATTGAATGAACATATTTTTTGTATTAAAATCCCCTCAAATAAATCACATAATGCAATTTCTAACATTTTTAAGCGCAGTTCTTTAATTTGTGTTTATTTTTTATTTTTGCCTGTTGCTGTTTTACCATATTTTTATAGCCTGTTGCTTCTACCTGCTTTCAAGAAGATCTTGAAATTATGCTGTGAGGATGTATACCAAAAAATACCTGCGTCTCTTTTAATTTATTTTGAATTAACCTTTTTTATACTACCTGTTTTTATAAAATCAGAAAACTAATTTCGTTCGATTATTTATCTACCTGGACCCAAATTCCATGTTGAACGAGATTCGTATTCGAATTGAGGGCCATAATTCGGCCCCTTGATTTTAATAAATGAAAAAGATTTGTAGTTCCACAATTTATATTGAAAACAAAAACAAATATTTCCTGTTTGCAATATGCATACATACATATGTATATTGGTCAACGAAGTATTCGCATTATATTCGAATTGAAATTTCCAACAAAATAGAATGCCGTAATTTGGGACCAGTTAGTTATTCATTATTATTTTATGGCAATTGCCAAATATTAATTTTAAATTTTCCAAAAAAACAAGCATATAATTTGTATTCCCTCGTAACGAAAATAATACGATTTTCGGAAGATTAAAAAAACCAACGGCTTGTACCAATAAATGCGCACGAACACTTGTTTCGCTATTTATTTTAAAAACAATGACAGAAAACTAAAAAAAAATGTTTTTGTTTTCAATATAAATAATCGAAAGAAATTTTCGTTCTCACTTATTTGAACAGTCGGAAAAATTTCGAAAAAAGAAGCTAAATTTGTAATTTATGTAAACTTGTAAAAAAAAAAACTAACAAACATTATTTGAATATAAACTAAATAACCTAAATGTATGTACATAAATTTAATTTACACTTTAGTCTAATTCTCATTGAAATAGTTAAGAAAAATATCTCGTTGCTAAGCTTAAGACCGATTTAAATAATTTTATATACGAAATGAAAACAAAACAAAATGCAAATTAAACAGAAGAAATCTAATAAAAAAAACTGTTAATTAAAACTTTTAAATGTGAAATGTATATAGAGATATGTGGCGAAGTGATAGTAGGATACATCTCAGAATTTGTGTGCTGCGTCGAATTGTTAATACTAAAAAGCATTAAGAAAAAGAAGAAAAAATAAGTAGGTAGGAGGAAATGAAAAAACAAAAATTTTGTGCGCACACACCACGATCAATCACCCACCTGGCCGCGGGTCATCGAAATACCTGGAACGGTTCCCGAGATATGAACGCGGACTTTCGAAAAATATACCCTTTAAAAATTGGTCCAGAACTCCGAAATTTTTCCAGATAGGAAAATGAAATTTGGCACGTTAGGAGAGGAGGATTTTGCGCTTCTTCTACAATTAGTTTCAATTTTGCACGTCAATTATGTGAAGAGATATGACGGTAAGTATATTATAGTATTATAGAAAGCATTTTCTAACTAACAAGGGGGCCGCCAGACGGGCGAAAGATAGCCCATCGTGTAGCCTGACTTTCAATCTATCATATGGCGAAAGTTTCATTGAAATAGGTCTTATATGAACGTGGGCTTGCGACCAATATACCCTTTAAAAATAAGTCAACAACCCCGAAATTTTGGAAATTGGACTGTTTGCTGCATTTATCATAAATTCGTTTTAGACTATTAAAATTTAAAACACGATTTTTATTTAGTTTTTAAAATTGGTTGCTTTTACTCAAGTTGTCATTTTAAAATTTTATTTCCGAATTAGTAATATTTTAGATTTTCATTGCATTGATTAAAAGTAGAGATCATTTATTAAATATTAGATTACTTTTTCGATATTTCTGTTATTTTCTTTTTTGGCATAATTAATAATTAGTTTAAGAAATATTATTAAACATACACATACGCGTTAATAAGATTTAAGTTTCAGTGATTTTTTTTAAATATTTTCTTTGTGTCAAAAATATTTTTTTTAACTTAAAAGCATTTGAATATTTGAAATCATTTATACATTCACAATTTTATTAAAATTGCTGTTTTTGTATTGTTTTAAAAAGCTAAAATGCTAAAATTAGGTACAATCTACAATATGTTTCAATTAAATTTATAATTTGATCATCTGATTAATTGCTTTATTCAGAAATTTATATTTTTAAGATTTGGTGTAAATGATTAATTGTAAATATATATTCTAACTTTTATCTCCATAGAAAATTGCACTTTTGTTTTATATTTTATTAAGATTAATTTTATATAAAAAATAATTGTTAGAAAATTCTATAAAAAAAACTAAGCAATAATACCACTAATAAATATATATTTTCTTTTTGCAATAATTAAATATTAGCTGTGCGTTAGAAACTTTTTACGAAAAATATTTCTTAAGCGAAACAAAAATGAAAATATATTTAAAAATATGAAAATGGTGACAGGAAATGATTGGCTACGTATCATGTTGTTGTAGAGACATTTTTGTGAAAAAAATTGGATGAAATTTTATTCATTATTAAAAAGGTTTGACTGTAGAAAATTTATATAAAAAAAAATATTTGTCAAAATTAAATCGAGCCAATTCCATCACCGACTCAATAGCATGTAAAAAAATTTTTTTTGATAGTATAGGAAATTTTTTCTTGGTTTCTATTGAAAATTTGGCACAATTTTTTTTTATAAAAAGAATTTTCAATGACAAATTTGGCCTATTTAAAATAAAAATATTTTCTTCTACTGACATAAATTTTTTTAATTTCGCATAATCTTGTAAGAGAAAGAAAACTTTAAAAAATACAAATTTTTCACATAAAAATTTCGGCAATATGTAAATTTTTTATAAAAAAATTTTACAAAAAATTAATTCTGAAGCTCACTTTTTTAGTATAACTTTTCTGAAATAATTTTAAACAATGGCTCAATTTGTTATAGAGAAATTGGCACAATTTTTTAAACAATTAATTGTAAGTGAAAAATTTAGCAAAATTTACAAAAAGAAAGAAAAAAAATTTGCTAAATTTTTTATAAGAAAATTAAAAAAAAACGACAATAAAATAAAGAAATATATTGTGTTCTCTCATACTGTTGTATCATCAATGTTTTAAATTTTATCAAAATTGGTTCAATAGCTCCGGAAAGGTATATATATATTGCTCCCTACGTCCCGTCATTGTCTTATTTTTGGAAAAATATAAAAGCTATGTGTACTAGTGGACATAGATCTATCTATGTTTTAAATTTCATTAAAATCGGTACGAAAGTTTTGAAGAGGCATAAAATTCCTCTTATCAACAACCTGAACCAACTTTTCTGACCCTAAAAACCAACCTCGGGATTTTTTCAAGCAATAAAAAATATATATATCGAAATCGATCTAGGCGTTTTCCGGGGATGCGCTTAACAACGAACAACATTTAATTTTTATTTATACCGACTAACTTGTTGTTTCACAAAGAAAATTAATCCATTACACGTGTTAAATTTTCTAACATTTCGCAAAAGATAAATTAGCAGGAACTTCAGTTACTGCTCCTGGGATTCGCTTAACAACGAACAACATTTAATTTTTATTTATACCGACTAACTTGTTGTTTCACAAAGAAAATTAATCCATTACACTTGTTAAATTTTCTAACATTTCGCAAAAGATAAATTAGCAGGTACTTCGGTAATATGTATGTAAATTTATTACTTCTTATGTTAATATCCGAAACGAATTGCATGAAAATAGCAGGATTAACGGATTTAGCAATATGGGTTCTGAACACAAAGTATACATAGGCGTCAGTTCAAAGCAGCGAACGAGCAGAGAAAGAGACATCATCAAGAAATTTGCTGTCTCTTTTACCCCCTAACTCTATTAATACAAAACACAATTAAAACAAAGAAAACCTCAAGAAATTATAAATTTGTTCTTATGCACAAATTGTGGCTTATGTTTACATTTTTCTTTTCTTTACTTTTCATCTTTCGTAAAATTGTATATTTGTCTCTTTTTCCCCTATTTGAAGGAAAGCTGATTTAAAATTTTTCAGACCCCCAGCTGATAGTTCTAGGTATTCTATGGTTCTGAAAACTGTGATGTAGGTACACATAACTGAAAACTGAAAACTGAACCAGACATAAAAAACTGGAAAGTCCAGGCGAATCCAGGCCATCTGGCAAGCCTACATACAAGTTAAGCTTTAATCACATTTTTTTTTGCCATTTTCCCCCTATTGCTCTTTTCCAAAGAATGTAACAACACCATTGAAAATATTCATATATTTTTTGCCACACAATTTTTTTAATTGTTTTATAATAAATTTGTGCCCTCGAAATAAAATTATTTTTCTAATTTAAAGAATTCTAACAAAAATTTTGTAGCGCGAAAAATTAAAAAGTGCGACAAAAATGTATTTTCCTTAAATTAATTTCTCATATTTCTACTAAATTGTATTTGTTTTGCATCTCCGAAAAAAGGAATACGAAGAAAAGGAAAAGCGACGCAAACAACCCATTGGGAAATACAAAGCAGGCGCTGGTATGCGTTATGCCCATTCGTAATTTGGAAAATTTCCTTGATTTTTTTAAATGAAATTGTCAATATTCTAAGTACATGAAATTAAGGAAGTTCATATGAAAGGTGTAGAAAAGCAATGATTACGTTGCACTGAGGATAATTGCCGAGAATCGTATTATTTATGGCTCAGTGTTTTTAATTTTGTTGTACTTTATGTACACAGAAATATGTACATATACATATATATTTTGTTATATACGAATTATTAAATCATATATACATACATACATACATATATTAATTCATATATTTTTACAATAAGATTTTGTTGCTCATATGACCATTTATTTTATACATTTAATAACTCTCATTTGTAAAATTTTCGTAATTTTTTTTAAATAAAATTAAAGATATACACACTCGTGTAAAATTATTTACATATGTGCATAATATTCCATTTAAATTAATCATAAGTTTGTATTCATTGGGCCATTTGTCATTCACATCTTTTATAAAATGGGTTGAAGGTGGTTTGTTTGGTTAATGGTGGTAATACGTATGTATGCATATTTATAATTAACTTTATATAAAAAAAAATTAAATCAATTAAAAAATTACCTTGTGAAGGCTCAACAATTGCGTGAACAATTGCAAAAACTTAAAATGGATGCAGCCGACAAAAGTTGTGTCATCCAGGATTTGGAGGAGAAATTTAAATATCATAATCAACTTTATGAGAAGGCTCGTCTTACCATACAAAAATTAATGTCGACTATTAAAAATCAGCTAAGTGAAATTAACCGCTTAAAGAACAGAAGCCAGCAGTCTTCCAATGTCTCAAATACTGAAAATGAAGTAAGTTTTGTCAACACAAAATCACTTTTGTTAATTCTTTTTTTATTAATGTCTTTAGAAAATGTTTTATAAATAAATTTCTGTACAAAATTATTTGTCGGTTAGTTTTTTTTAGCTTATAACTATTTTTAGAACATTTTTATCTTTTAAAATTTCTCCATAGAATATTTTTCTTGGTCTACAATACTTTTTTAAAAAAATACTCGTTTGAATATTTTTTTCTTCACAAAATTTAAGAATATTTATTTTTTTTACAAAATTTATTTGTATATTCAACAAAATATTTATAAAAAAAACTCATCATAATACTACATTAATTAATTGCTATGTAATTCGAAAGGAAAGGGCATGTCCTCGTATAAAAACCTTTTTAGAAATTGTTTGTCTAGTATAATAATTTACAATTTACAAAGAACATTTTTCTCGACCAAACATAATCCGTTTAAATATAATAGTTTTATCATTTAAACATTTTTTATTGGCTAAGGTTAGCTGAGATGGCGGACCCTCCTCGAAGGAGAACGCCCCACTTATTGGCTAAAATATATTGGAATATTTTTGAAAGTTTTTTTTTTTATCTGGGACCAGCACTCAGGAGATGACCCCTACACATGCAATGTATTGTGCTGGAACTATAGGAAAGGTATAGTTAGAGAAATGACAGGAGGTGAAGCTTAGTTTAATATGTTTAGTTTAGTTAGTTAAATATGAAATTTTAGAGCCTCTGTTCTGCCCTTATCGGACAAACTAATGGCATGGGAAATTTTTATACGAGGAAGAATCTTATTAAATAACAATTTTTATTTAAATATATACAAATATTGACTCTTTTTAAATAATATTTTTATCCTACTCTCAGAATCAAACTGCAGCTGGTATTAGTGGCTTGGAGTGCAGCGGCCTTTGTCCATCTTTTAGCGAGACGGAAGCTTTAAACGATATAACTCCACAGCAGAAGGAAAAATACAATAACATAGTCGAACAAAAGGATATCACAATTAAAAATCTCAAAGCAGAAGTTAAAAAGAAAACTGCCGACTTGCAAGTATGTCAATTTCGTAATTTCATAAGTTCTTTTGAACAGCTAATAAAAGTTTTCATTATTTTGATTGACAAGATTGTTGTAAGTTTGAGATGGTGAATTTGAACAGTCGTTCGAAAAGAAAAAACTTTCGACAAACTGTAGTACGAAGAATCAATATAATTCTCGTAATCTATTCACATTGAAAAAATACGTAGAAATGTAAAGCTAAATATTTAAATCGACTGATAAGCACACAAATTCCACCAAATACAAGAACTCTGGTGATGAAGGTGTAGCGGCCTTCTAAAACGGCATGTTGTTTCGTTCTAATAGTGTTTTTCAGTGTAATTTACAACTCTTTTTTTGATGTAATTTGTTCTTTTTGAGTAATTCTTTCTTGTCATTTGACTTGCTAGAGTTTCGAACTTTCGTCTAATTACAAATTATGTTTTTTTTAGAACCTCGTCAACAAAGAACTTTGGGAAAAAAATCGTGAAATCGAACGTCTCAATAAAATGCTTAATACAACAAACGCTTCTTCTCTTTCACCGCAAGGACGCACCACCGGCCAAGGAGACACTACAGGAGAATTACAACAATCCTTCTCCGACGAGGAATACAACAGAGCATTACAGCGTAATAAACTATTGCAGCGCAAAGTGGACATTTTGGTACAACGTTTCGACACAGAGAGGCAAAGTGATGCGTTAATAGCACAATTGAAGACAGAATTGAAACAAGCGCGTTTCGATGTTGACTCAGCTGAAAAATGGCGCCAACAATGTACAGATATATGTACCACATTATCGACCCGCCTAGAAGAATTAGCTGGTTTTCTGGGATCGTTGCTGAAACACAAAGATGTATTGGGTGATTTGGCGGTAGACAAGCGTAAAGCCATACGCCGTGCGGTAGATCGCAGCTTAGATTTGTCAAAGAGTCTGAATGTTACGCTATCCCTATCAGGAGTTTCGACGTTAGATCAAAGTCTGGCGGAGTTAAATAATCTCTCGGATATTTTACGAGATATAGACTTCGATTTTGATAATAAAATTTTTAATTCCCACGAGGATATGCAAAGACAGTCGGTTGAAACTTTGAATGCTGAAAATAAGGCTTTGAAAAAGGAATTAGACAAACGCCGTTGCGCAGACTCAAAGAAGGAGAGACGTTCTCTGCCTCTGCCCATAATGGCGGAAAATAAAGAAAGTGAATCTGAAGCCTGGTCAGAGCCTGATCGTAAAGTATCCTTGGCTCGCATAGGCCTCGAAGATCATTCGACGTCATTGATGGCTAAAGAGCAGCCCTTGGCATTGGAAAATAATGAAACTGATAGTGATTACAGTGAATCAAATAACCGTTCATTTAAAGCGCGCAGTCAAGAGCGCATTCACCAATTGGAACAACAACTTCATCAACGTGATAGTCGGATACTGGCAATCCAATGCCAACTAGTAGATGCCGATAACCGTTTGAAGAAAGAAAATTTGAAAGTATTAGAACTCAATCAAGAACTAGCGCAATTAAAGCAAAGTAATAAAGCCTTGTATAATGATCTTATAGCCATTGGAAGTCAAGAGAACAACACGGCACATGTGCAAAATGAAACTCTCTTGTTACAGCAAATCGATGAAAAATCTCGTTCCTTGCACAAACTACAGGAAGAACATGAACGTCTTGTGGTGGAATCAAAATTAGCTGAACTGCAAATAAATTCTCTGAAGGCAGACATGGAAGTTGTTAAACAAACATATGAAGAGGCACTGCAACAAGCAGTCGACAAAGAGAAGGAAACATTAAATTCTCTCAAGCAAGAAATGAAGGAGGCTATGACACGTATACTTTTGGCCAAGAAACAAGAATATCAGGAATGTATTGAGCAAGATTATGTGAACAAAAATATTTACGAAGAATGCACACAGCAGCTGCAAGGTTTACGAAAACATTATGCGGAGGCTCAAAGAAATATAGAATACTTGCAGGAAAATGAACAGGAACTTAAACAAACGCTAGTTGAAGCAGAAATTGCTTCACGTAACCTACAAAAACAAATTGATGAAAGTACTCTGAGAGCCTCTAAAGCAGCCACGGAACGTGTCAAGGCACTAAATGAAAAATTGCAAGTAGAAAAGCGAGTGGAAGAACTATCCAAAGAGCTAAACAAATACCAGAATGAACACATTGAGTTGCAACAACACATTGTGCGTTCCAGAAGAACAAGCACTCGCTGTCATACATGCGTACCTGTACTTCTAAATTCCGACGAATTCTTTCAAATAACAACAAAAGAAAAAAGAACTACAATTTACGACCTGTTACACACTAAAGGCAAACGGAAATTTCTATTGAAAACAATAGGCAAATACGAACAAGTGATACCTAATCCCATTACGAATTATTTACATAACGAAAAAAAAAATAATTCTCTTTTATTGTAAATATGTATGTGAATGTAGGGAAAACAATTTCATTGTCATGAAAGTGGGACAGGTCTTTATGTTTGGTTCCAATACAAATGTTCCCTAGAAGTTTCCGCTCACATTTAGAGAGACAGATCGGCAGGTCCCAAAATAGTCTGTTAATTTTCTGAACCTAAATGCCATATTAATTTTAATTTCAACAATTTTTGCACCTTTTGTTTAAACTAAAAAGAAACACGTGGTTTCCAAACTGCCAATTCTTCTAGAAATTTTATATGAATGAAAACAATATAATTTTTTGTATGAATTCTGTATGAATTTTGTAGGCGACTTGGACTGCCCGGCTGGGTTGTAGAAACTACACACTTATTTATTATTTTAATCTGTTAATCGTAACTTTGTATGTCTTGAATATTTTAATATAATTTTAATTAATATTTACATTTAACCATTAAAACAAGCTCATTCATATTGAATGAACATATTTTTTGTATTAAAATCCCCTCAAATAAATCACATAATGCAATTTCTAACATTTTTAAGCGCAGTTCTTTAATTTGTGTTTATTTTTTATTTTTGCCTGTTGCTGTTTTACCATATTTTTATAGCCTGTTGCTTCTACCTGCTTTCAAGAAGATCTTGAAATTATGCTGTGAGGATGTATACCAAAAAATACCTGCGTCTCTTTTAATTTATTTTGAATTAACCTTTTTTATACTACCTGTTTTTATAAAATCAGAAAACTAATTTCGTTCGATTATTTATCTACCTGGACCCAAATTCCATGTTGAACGAGATTCGTATTCGAATTGAGGGCCATAATTCGGCCCCTTGATTTTAATAAATGAAAAAGATTTGTAGTTCCACAATTTATATTGAAAACAAAAACAAATATTTCCTGTTTGCAATATGCATACATACATATGTATATTGGTCAACGAAGTATTCGCATTATATTCGAATTGAAATTTCCAACAAAATAGAATGCCGTAATTTGGGACCAGTTAGTTATTCATTATTATTTTATGGCAATTGCCAAATATTAATTTTAAATTTTCCAAAAAAACAAGCATATAATTTGTATTCCCTCGTAACGAAAATAATACGATTTTCGGAAGATTAAAAAAACCAACGGCTTGTACCAATAAATGCGCACGAACACTTGTTTCGCTATTTATTTTAAAAACAATGACAGAAAACTAAAAAAAAATGTTTTTGTTTTCAATATAAATAATCGAAAGAAATTTTCGTTCTCACTTATTTGAACAGTCGGAAAAATTTCGAAAAAAGAAGCTAAATTTGTAATTTATGTAAACTTGTAAAAAAAAAAACTAACAAACATTATTTGAATATAAACTAAATAACCTAAATGTATGTACATAAATTTAATTTACACTTTAGTCTAATTCTCATTGAAATAGTTAAGAAAAATATCTCGTTGCTAAGCTTAAGACCGATTTAAATAATTTTATATACGAAATGAAAACAAAACAAAATGCAAATTAAACAGAAGAAATCTAATAAAAAAAACTGTTAATTAAAACTTTTAAATGTGAAATGTATATAGAGATATGTGGCGAAGTGATAGTAGGATACATCTCAGAATTTGTGTGCTGCGTCGAATTGTTAATACTAAAAAGCATTAAGAAAAAGAAGAAAAAATAAGTAGGTAGGAGGAAATGAAAAAACAAAAATTTTGTGCGCACACACCACGATCAATCACCCACCTGGCCGCGGGTCATCGAAATACCTGGAACGGTTCCCGAGATATGAACGCGGACTTTCGAAAAATATACCCTTTAAAAATTGGTCCAGAACTCCGAAATTTTTCCAGATAGGAAAATGAAATTTGGCACGTTAGGAGAGGAGGATTTTGCGCTTCTTCTACAATTAGTTTCAATTTTGCACGTCAATTATGTGAAGAGATATGACGGTAAGTATATTATAGTATTATAGAAAGCATTTTCTAACTAACAAGGGGGCCGCCAGACGGGCGAAAGATAGCCCATCGTGTAGCCTGACTTTCAATCTATCATATGGCGAAAGTTTCATTGAAATAGGTCTTATATGAACGTGGGCTTGCGACCAATATACCCTTTAAAAATAAGTCAACAACCCCGAAATTTTGGAAATTGGACTGTTTGCTGCATTTATCATAAATTCGTTTTAGACTATTAAAATTTAAAACACGATTTTTATTTAGTTTTTAAAATTGGTTGCTTTTACTCAAGTTGTCATTTTAAAATTTTATTTCCGAATTAGTAATATTTTAGATTTTCATTGCATTGATTAAAAGTAGAGATCATTTATTAAATATTAGATTACTTTTTCGATATTTCTGTTATTTTCTTTTTTGGCATAATTAATAATTAGTTTAAGAAATATTATTAAACATACACATACGCGTTAATAAGATTTAAGTTTCAGTGATTTTTTTTAAATATTTTCTTTGTGTCAAAAATATTTTTTTTAACTTAAAAGCATTTGAATATTTGAAATCATTTATACATTCACAATTTTATTAAAATTGCTGTTTTTGTATTGTTTTAAAAAGCTAAAATGCTAAAATTAGGTACAATCTACAATATGTTTCAATTAAATTTATAATTTGATCATCTGATTAATTGCTTTATTCAGAAATTTATATTTTTAAGATTTGGTGTAAATGATTAATTGTAAATATATATTCTAACTTTTATCTCCATAGAAAATTGCACTTTTGTTTTATATTTTATTAAGATTAATTTTATATAAAAAATAATTGTTAGAAAATTCTATAAAAAAAACTAAGCAATAATACCACTAATAAATATATATTTTCTTTTTGCAATAATTAAATATTAGCTGTGCGTTAGAAACTTTTTACGAAAAATATTTCTTAAGCGAAACAAAAATGAAAATATATTTAAAAATATGAAAATGGTGACAGGAAATGATTGGCTACGTATCATGTTGTTGTAGAGACATTTTTGTGAAAAAAATTGGATGAAATTTTATTCATTATTAAAAAGGTTTGACTGTAGAAAATTTATATAAAAAAAAATATTTGTCAAAATTAAATCGAGCCAATTCCATCACCGACTCAATAGCATGTAAAAAAATTTTTTTTGATAGTATAGGAAATTTTTTCTTGGTTTCTATTGAAAATTTGGCACAATTTTTTTTTATAAAAAGAATTTTCAATGACAAATTTGGCCTATTTAAAATAAAAATATTTTCTTCTACTGACATAAATTTTTTTAATTTCGCATAATCTTGTAAGAGAAAGAAAACTTTAAAAAATACAAATTTTTCACATAAAAATTTCGGCAATATGTAAATTTTTTATAAAAAAATTTTACAAAAAATTAATTCTGAAGCTCACTTTTTTAGTATAACTTTTCTGAAATAATTTTAAACAATGGCTCAATTTGTTATAGAGAAATTGGCACAATTTTTTAAACAATTAATTGTAAGTGAAAAATTTAGCAAAATTTACAAAAAGAAAGAAAAAAAATTTGCTAAATTTTTTATAAGAAAATTAAAAAAAAACGACAATAAAATAAAGAAATATATTGTGTTCTCTCATACTGTTGTATCATCAATGTTTTAAATTTTATCAAAATTGGTTCAATAGCTCCGGAAAGGTATATATATATTGCTCCCTACGTCCCGTCATTGTCTTATTTTTGGAAAAATATAAAAGCTATGTGTACTAGTGGACATAGATCTATCTATGTTTTAAATTTCATTAAAATCGGTACGAAAGTTTTGAAGAGGCATAAAATTCCTCTTATCAACAACCTGAACCAACTTTTCTGACCCTAAAAACCAACCTCGGGATTTTTTCAAGCAATAAAAAATATATATATCGAAATCGATCTAGGCGTTTTCCGGGGATGCGCTTAACAACGAACAACATTTAATTTTTATTTATACCGACTAACTTGTTGTTTCACAAAGAAAATTAATCCATTACACTTGTTAAATTTTCCAAAATTTCGCAATAGATAAATTAGCAGGTACTTCGGTAATATGTATGTAAATTTATTACTTTTTATGTTAATATCCGAAACGAATTGCATGAAAATAGCAGGATTAACGGAATTAGCAATATGGGTTCTGAACACAAAGTATACAGAGGCGTCAGTTCAAAGCAGCGAACGAGCAGAGAAAGAGACATCATCAAGAGATTTGCTGTCTCTTTTACCCCCTAACTCTATTAATACAAAACACAATTAAAACAAAGAAAACCTCAAGAAATTATAAATTTTTTCTTATGCACAAATTGTGGCTTATGTTTACTTTTCATCTTTCGTAAAATTGTATATTTGTGTCTTTTTCCTCCTATTTGAAGGAAAGCTGATTTAAAATTTTTCAGACCCCCAGCTTATAGTTCTAGGTATTGAAAACTGGTTCTGAAAACTGGTTCTGAAAACTGTGATGTAGATACACATAACTGAAAACTGTTATATAGATACTGTAATAACTCGATAATTACTCCTAAGTTATGGTACCAAGAGCCGCAACAAATCAAACAAATATCTTAATTTTATAATATCTTTTACATATTTCTCAATTTCTTTGTTTGTCAATCGCTGCTCTTAGCTCGACACACCCAGGTTGCCACATGTCCAATCTCCATCTTCGCACATAGTTAGCGTTGCCACATCCCTCCCACGTTTTTCAATTTCAACTTCAAGGGTTCCTTAGGAGAATGGTGGTCGGCCTTGTCAGGTTGTCGCAAAGATTGAGGATGGCCAGGAATATGGTCTACAGGTGATATCGGTGTTTCAGGTTCTGGAGGTATTGTTGGTCCAGCTGCAGGAATCCAAGCTGTAGACTGTGATAATGTCTGAGATATTGTGTTTTCGCTCTCATTTTCAACTTTAGGGATCTTCTTGAGATGTGCTACATTTCTGTTAAATCTTTTCCCGTTTGCCTCCACCAGTACTTCATTTCCATGCCTTTCAACCACTTCATACTCAGTAGGGTCAAAGTTGGGAGTAAGCTTGTGTGGAAAAATAACATTTTTAAGTAACACTTTATCGCCAACTTCAATGTCATTGTCTTTTTCCCGGCGCCTCTCATCTGCCCTCTTCATCCCTTTCTGTTTATTTATTAAGTCCATGTCTCTAGCAGATGAATCAATTATATTCTCAGTTATATCTTGTATTCCTGGTATTTTATCTCGAATAATTCGATTAAACATTAACTGGGAAGGTGGGGAACCTGTAGTTCCATGTGGTGTCACATTATACATTAAGATGAATTTCAGGATTTCTTCTTCGTAATTGCTATTATTTGCATGTGCAATTTTTAATCTTTTTCCAAGTGATCGATTGATATTTTCGACTTCTCCATTGGCCTGTGGCCAACATGGTGGTGTTTTTATTTGTATAATATTCTGAATCTTGCAGAAATCATTAAACTCTGAGCTGACATACTGACGACCGTTATCAGTTTTTATCGACTTCGGGAATCCTAATTTGGAGAAAATTTTCATCATGGCCTTAATAATTACTTCGGACGATATTCGTTTTAGAAATGCTACTTCAGTATATCTTGGGTAGTAATCAATTAAAACTAAGATAAAATCCTTATTGGGTAATGGTCCCATCGGAGGCTATACACTGCCAGGGTCCTCTGGAAAAGCATGACGGTTCATAGGCGCTGCCTTTGTCGGTTGTGAGACTATCAAGCAATCTAGACATCCTTTTACAAATCTCTCGGTTTCTTTATCACATTGAGGCCACCATACTTTCAGACGCAGCCGTCTTTTCATTGCCGATTCACCAGGGTGGCCTTCGTGTGGCAATTCCAATACTGTTTGTCTTAATGATTCTGGAATAACAATTCGTGAATGTCGAAGAAGGATACTACCCACAACTGTCAGCGCAAATCGGAATGGATAATAACAATTTCCAGTTTCATTTTCCCAAGAACCATTTTTCATATGATTTATGGCAGCTGCAATATTTTTATCTGTGGCACTTTTTAAACTGATTAATGATATAGTCAACGCAGTGGGAGTTGCGCTACGGACGATTCGAAATAAATTTTCTTCACTCATTGGGTCCCAGGGGTCAGTTTGACTCAGCTTGCATAATCTTGATACAGGGTCTGCAATGTTTTCTTTGCCAGAACGGTATATTACATTAAATTTGTACCCTTGCAATCGCAACATCCAACGCTCAATCCTAGCTGGTGGTTTTGAAGTTAGCTTGAAAATAGCCTCTAGTGGTTTATGATCGGTCACGAGATCAAATTCCAAACCCGCCAAATAAGTGAAATTTCTTCACTGACCACACAAGAGCCAAACTTTCTTTCTCAGTTTGAGAGTAGCGTTTCTCCACATCAGATAAGGCTTTGCTAGCATATGAAATAACCTTAGGTTGACCCAAAAAATCAAACTGTAATAACACCGCTCCCAGAGCTACAGGACTCGCGTCCGCAACTAGGCGTGTCTTTAGTTTGGGGTCAAAATAAGCCAATCTTGCTATGTCTGACAACTTTGCTTTCAGAATCTGAAAGGATTTCTCCTGATCTAATCCCCATACAAATTTAGTTCCCTGCTTTAAGAGAATTCCCACGTGGGTCACCAAACCAAGAAAACTTCTTGTCTCTTCCTTTGTGTTTGGTTGTCTGAAATCTTGAATAACTTTGACCTTTTCAGGGTCAGCAAAGAAACCATCCTTTGATAAGATGTGTCCTAAAAATTTTAATTTCGTAGCTCTCCACACACACTTGCTCTCATTCAAGGTAACATCATATAGTCTTAAAACTTCCAAGACTTGGTTTAAGGACTTATCGTGATCGTCCGCTGATTTACCAAATATAATTATATCGTCAATGCAATTTAGGGTATTCCTACAAGAGGATAACATCTCTTCAATTATCCGTTGAAATATCACCTTCTAAAGGTGCCAAAGTTCTGAACAAGTGTCGTTCAAATGTTGAATTCCGCTTTGGCGAAAAATATTCGCTTAATTTCTCAACCAATACCTGAAAAACATCATTTTGTTTTTCCTTGTCCAATTCAATCAAAGCCCCTGGAAGGTTATATATTACTTCCTGCAGTTGGGATCCACCCAAATGCAACAATTTGTTTTTCTTTTTAACATTATCGCTAATTTCCTCAGCTAATTTCCCAGATACAAGTTAAACGATCGCAGCCATTTCTCCCATTCATGACGCAACAGTGATTTGTCAATGACGTCACATAGGAATGGCTTTATTTCAGTCATCGCTATTTAACCGTGATGTCTTCGTTTCAAAATGTTATCACAATTAAATGTGATTTCCGAATATTTCAATATTATGTTGTCTTTGCTTTAATTTTTTTTTTTTTTGTCCACAATTTAATGTCTCTCCGCTCATTCACAATTAAATGTGTTTTCGAAGAACTTTAGTGGTTCTTGATAATTTGATATATCTGTACAATTCAATGTACCAACGCTTTACACAATTTAATGTGTTTCCAAAAATAATTCACAATTTAATGTGTTTGCAAAATATCACAATTTAATGTGATGGCAATGCTATCTGTAGTCTCGAGCTCCACGCTATCGTCGCCAATGTAATAACTCGATAATTACTCCTAAGTTATGGTACCAAGAGCCGCAACAAATCAAACAAATATCTTAATTTTATAATATATTTTACATATTTCTCAATTCTTATCTCGACACACCCAGGTTGCCACATGTCCAATCTCCATCTTCCCACATAGTTAGCGTTGTCACAGGTACACATAACTGAAAACTGTTATATAGATACACATAACTGAAAACTGGTATATAGATACACATAACTGAAAACTGGTATATATATAACTGACTTTCTTACTGCTTAAGTAGATAAATTTTTTGTTGAATACTTCAGTATATTTCCCGCATTCGAGTGTGCAGTACAAGCAGTCGCAAGCATATCAAAATATATTTCACAACTTTACAAATAGTTTTTATTTAACCTTTGAAATACTTAAAAAAAAAAGCGAGAATATTAAAATCTCAGAGCGGAACTATTAAAATTATAAGTGTCTTAAAAATTTAAAAAAAAAAACTGTTTTTATCACTAAAAAAATTTGCATTTTGCAATCGTCAGTGTTTTTAAGAAAAATCCAGAAAATTTATACAGCTTCCGAAAAAATGTAAGTATGAAAATTTATATTAATTCAAAATTGCAGTGGTTTTACTTAAATATTTGAATAATGAAAACCTGACGGAATTTCGTCAAATTTAAAGATGTAGTACAGTATAGTATAGTATAGACACTGTCACACAAAAATTATACAAAAACATATTTTTTTATACATTAATTCCTTTATTATGACAATGCTTCAGAATAATCCAGAGATTGGTTAATATAATAGTGCATGTGGGTCCAAAGACTATGATAATAAGTTTGTTTTATGGTTTAGTTGGTCTATATATACATTAAATTTGGTGCTAATACCAAAATTTTTTGAGAATCTCAAAGTATAATTGCTTAGCTTTTTGCAGGAATTTAGTTAAAAGTCTACTGACGATTTTGGTCTTAGCACCAAATGAAATGTACATATAGACCAGCTAAACCATATAAGAAACATATATAAATAATCGTAATTAATTTTCAATCGTTCTGAATAAATACAAAAATTGTTACAAAAAAAACATTTTATTAAAAAAAAAGAACCCATTATTACACTCTTTGAACCCATATGCAATATTATATTAACCAACTTCTGGATTATTGTCATAATAAAGAAAGTAATACAAAAAAAAAACATTTTATTGTATATTTTTTGTGGGACAGTGTTTCACTTTATTTGTACAAATACGACGGAATTAATATATACCCAATATACCCTTTAAAAATAAATCAACAACTCCGAAATTTTGGAAATTGGACTGTTTGCTGCATTTATCATAAATTCGTTTTAGACTATTAAAATTTAAAACACGATTTTTATTTAGTTTTTAAAATTGGTTGCTTTTACTCAAGTTGTCATTTTAAAATTTTATTTCCGAATTAGTAATATTTTAGATTTTCATTGCATTGATTAAAAGTAGAGATCATTTATTAAATATTAGATTACTTTTTCGATATTTCTGTTATTTTCTTTTTTGGCATAATTAATAATTAGTTTAAGAAATATTATTAAACATACACATACGCGTTAATAAGATTTAAGTTTCAGTGATTTTTTTTAAATATTTTCTTTGTGTCAAAAATATTTTTTTTAACTTAAAAGCATTTGAATATTTGAAATCATTTATACATTCACAATTTTATTAAAATTGCCGTTTTTTTATTGTTTTAAAAAGCTAAAATGCTAAAATTAGGTACAATCTACAATATGTTTCAATTAAATTTATAATTTGATCATCTGATTAATTGCTTTATTCAGAAATTTATATTTTTAAGATTTGGTGTAAATGATTAATTGTAAATATATATTCTAACTTTTATCTTCATAGAAAATTGCACTTTTGTTTTATATTTTATTAAGATTAATTTTATATAAAAAATAATTGTTAGAAAATTCTATAAAAAAACTAAGCAATAATACCACTAATAAATATATATTTTCTTTTTGCAATAATTAAATATTAGCTGTGCGTTAGAAACTTTTTACGAAAAATATTTCTTAAGCGAAACAAAAATGAAAATATATTTAAAAATATGAAAATGGTAACAGGAAATGATTGGCTACGCATCATGTTGTTGTAGACATTTTTGTGAAAAAAATTGGATGAAATTTTATTCATTATTAAAAAGGTTTGACTGTAGAAAATTTATATAAAAAAAAATATTTGTCAAAATTAAATCGAGCCAATTCCATCACCGACTCAATAGCATGGAAAAAAATTTTTTTTGATAGTATAGGAAATTTTTTCTTGGTTTCTATTGAAAATTTGGCACAATTTTTTTTTATAAAAAGAATTTTCAATGACAAATTTGGCCTATTTAAAATAAAAATATTTTCTTCTACTGATATAAATTTTTTTAATTTCGCATAATCTTGTAAGAGAAAGAAAACTTTAAAAAATACAAATTTTTCACATAAAAATTTCTGCAATATGTAAATTTTTTATAAAAAAATTTTACAAAAAATTAATTCTGAAGCTCACTTTTTTAGTATAACTTTTCTGAAATAATTTTAAACAATGGCTCAATTTGTTACAGAGAAATTGTCACAATTTTTTAAACAATTAATTGTAAGTGAGAAATTTAGCAAAATTTACAAAAAGAAAGAAACAAAAATTGGCTAAATTTTTTATAAGAAAATTTAAAAAAAAAACGCCAATAAAATTTTTATATAAAAGTTACATGAAAATTTCGTCACCATTTTGTTTTTAGTAAAGATTTCAAATACATTCATATGTACCTACATATGTATATAAAAATGGTCATGAAATTTTATGATAAAAATTAATAGAATTTTTAATTGTGTCAAATTATTTTTTTTTCTTTAGAAATTTTCGCCAAAATTTTTAAAAAATGTTTTAAAACAAGAAGAACAAAATAGGAATTTTTTTATATAAAATTCTGTTGTGAAATGAAATTAAAAAAAAAAATTATAAAAAGCAATAAAATATTTATATACAAAGTTAATGTACAAATTGATAATCTTTCATAACTCTATTTTTCGATTTTCGAAAAAGATTGAAAAAAAATTTTTAATATACAACTTTCATTGGTTATAGAAATAAATGAATTAATTAATCAATATTTGAGTACCATGAACTTTTATTTTAGTTCTTTTTTTTTTGTTTAGTTTTATCAGAAGTTTGAAAAATGTCTCATTTCAGCCGTTCCATTTTCTTCTAAGTCTATATTTGAATACTTTTCCAAATAAATAAATTAATTAATACGGTTATTATTAGGTATTATTTAATATTTAACAATCTATAGTGTAAGTGTAAACAAACGTGAGAAAGTAACCAAAAACAAAAGATTTTTTAGAAAAACTATCGACTACTATAGAATTGATTGATGCCTAAAACATGTTTTTCTTCATGATATTTTTGCAGGATATGTGTTATAACCGATGTGGTATCATTGTCACCACCCCAAACACGTATAGTGTGTTCATTTTCCAATATTTCTAAAAAGGCTTTTAGTTTAAAGCAAGAACAATATATAACAATATATGTATATTGAAGAAAGGAAATTATTTTGTTATAGGTATATGATGGTATTATACTCATGTAAAAACTTACCCAATAATATTTTGGGATTGCTTAGGCTTAATTGTACTTGTGGCAAATCAAGTATTGTTTTTAATATAGGCGAATCTAGGGCTAAGCCTTCACGTAACTCTACTAAACTCCCGGTACGATTACCGCACAACCATTCACAAGCAGCTGCTTTATTATTGCAAGTCTTTTTTAATGCTTCGATCACATCGCTTTCTGGAAAACCCATATCCATTAGATTTTGTATGGCTTCTGGGGTAGGCGGTATGTCACGATGGCTATAAATTCTTACAATTTCCAATAAAGCGGCTATGTTCTCTATAGGGCTCTTAAAATAAATAAATTAAATAAAGACATGAAATAATATTTATTGGTTAAAAAATAGACAACCAAACTGACATCATTCGATATAATACTGGAGGGCGATGCCAGTGAAATTGTTCTGGGCAAACCCATCACAGTTTCTTCAATACCCACATCTTCTGATTGGCGTTGTATTAGCCATTCCAAAGCATTTGAATATACATTACTAAAAGTAGAAGCAGTATAAGTATAAAATCATGTTATATTTTTATTTTTCTTAACTTGTGTAATTTTAAGGCATATTCAGCCTTTTCCTTTTTAAAACCCATGTCCACAAGGCACTGTAAAGAATCATCTTGATATATACGCTTATTTATAAGTTTTTGTTTTAGCATGGCAATTAAGCGGTTGGCATAAGGGCCGGAACCAATAATAAAAGATGAAGCATGAGCCAAGGAAATCAATACCTTACGTACATCAAATTGCAGCTGGAAATATAGTAACTACGATTAAAACTAGCAATAAACTTAAGGATTTCTTTTCCGTTTTAATAACTTTTTATTATTTATTCGTTTAAATAAAGCTGTTGCAACACTTACATTAGATTGTTGAAATATTTCATTAATATCAACCATGGGTATCTCACTCGTACGTACTGGTAAGCTGCTTGTGGCCATTTCTATTTCAGCCTCAGGCGGTGTTCTATTCTCTCTAGTTTGGGTTATTATATCATGCAAATGATTACGCTTCAGTACCAAAACCAAAGTATCATTATTTACAATTTCTAATTGCGCCAAAGTAAGATTATCATTGAGTTCGGAACCTTGATAATCAGCCTTTACCAAACGAAACCGTGGAGCCAGCGAACGGGGATCTGCGGCAAATAGGGGGACAGAGACTATATCGTCTTTAAGCTCTAATAGAATTTCGCTCTTTAACTCTGCCAGCCGTCTCCTGACATCTGTTTGGAAAGCCAGTATACGAGCAGAGGGACATATTACACGTATTTTAATATGTTCTTTGATAGAGTTACTTTTAACAACTTCATCGCCAGCTGTAGACGACGATGTAGCCACAGAACGACGAGAACTTCTTCTGTAAGTGTTAATGATATAAATTGTTTATAATTCTTCAAATATTTTTTAATACTTAAATAAATCTCTCAATTTTTTCATAACTGACGTTGAATTTTGTTCTAATTTTCCCAATATTAATTTCAAGATTTTCAAAATATCAAACAAACTGACGACATTTTCAATGCAAACTCACATTTTATTTAACTTAATATTATTCGACGAAAAGGAACATGATGATGAATGGTGATGATGATGACAATGTGGCGCCACTGATACAGATGCTCTTATTGTTCTATGGGCGGTTTGTGGTGGTGTCCGGCTGGCACTAGTAATATCTGTGCCGGTGGCATTAGTGCTATTTTCGCTTCCTTCTGGATTATCTTGCAGACGATGCAATCTTGGCACAATATCACTGTTACTAGTTGATGAAGTATCATCTTCATCTTCACTTTTATTAGTGGAACGTTTCTTACGGGCTGCCAGCCATTTGGCACGACGTTCTGCAAATTTTTCACGAACCCATGGAATCATTGCTTTTGTCCCAGACTCCTAAACAATTTCAACACTGAACTGCTTATTTTAAACTTAAAAGGTTTCGAAAAACCATTTAATTATTTCAATAAAATCATATTGTTACTGATTTTACAATATTTTATATTGTAAATTGTTTACAAAAAAAAAAAGAAAAGAAACGGTGGTAGAAACAATTTGAATTGATTATCCTTTGTGGTATAATTTATAAGACGAGTTTGTTGTTCTTCTATTTCCTTCTTTCTCGTTTTCTAATTCACCACATTTTATACTGCTGCAAGTGTGGCCGATATAAATTTAATATCTGCGTAAATAAAGACTTTTTTAAAATTACTGTTATTTCTTTAAAAGATTCCGTACGTTATCTTTCTTTATAGATTTGCAAAGTTAAAATGCTATTCAGTGCTTATATCGAGCCTTTGGTGCAATACCGTAGTAATTCAAAAAATCGTGAACTGAAAAAAATGCATTTGAAGCAATTGAGCAATCTTTTTGATAGTATTTTCGTTTACTAAAGTTATTTTTTTACAAGTTTTTAAATAAAGAGGAATATTTTGTAATGTTTTCTTTTCGTAAATTTCTTGTCATAAAGGAAATATTTCAGTATTGCAAACAAATATTGTTGGAAATAGCTGGAAGCAATAAAGACATTTGTAGCTGTAGAATCTGAACAGTTAGAGATAGAACCATAATCTTTTTTCCTTTAGATATATATTTCCCCAAAGATCATTTCTGCATTCCCAGCTCAAAAAATTTTGAATTACTACGGTATTGCACCAAAGGCTCGATATGTATATTGTATTCTCCCATACAACAAGAGCTTCGGAAGGGTATATATATATATATTGCTCCCTAAGTCCCGTCGTTGTCCTATTTTTGGAAAAATATAAAAGATATGTGTAGTAGTGAACACAGATCTATCTATATTTTAAATTTCATTAAAATCGGTACGAAAGTTTTAAAGATGCATAAATTTCCCCTTATCAACAACCTGAACCAACTTTTCTTTCCCTAAAAAGCAACCACGGGATTTTTTCAAGCAATAAAAAAAATATATATCGAAATCGATCTAGGCGTTTTCCGGGGATGCGCTTAACAACGAACAACATTTAATTTTTATTAATACCGACTAACTTGTTGTTTCACAAAGAAAATTAATCCATTACACATGTTAAATGTTCCAACATTTCGCAATAGATAAATTAGCAGGTACTTCGGTAATATGTATGTAAATTTATTACTTTTTATGTTAATATCCGAAACGAATTGCATGAAAATAGCAGGATTAACGGAATTAGCACAGGACTGCACAACAGCATTTGCTGCTGCTGCCAACTCTTTCCACTTGTTAAATTTTCCAAAATTTCGCAATAGATAAATTAGCAGGTACTTCGGTAATATGTATGTAAATTTATTACTTTTTATGTTAATATCCGAAACGAATTGCATGAAAATAGCAGGATTAACGGAAATAGCAATTTTGGTTCTGAAAACTGTTATGTAGATACACATAACTGACTTTCTTAGTAGATAGATAAATTTTTTGTTGAATACTTCAGTATATTTCCCGCATTCGAGTGTGCAGTACAAGCAGTCGCAAGCATATCAAAATATATTTCACAACTTTACAAATAGTTTTTATTTAACCTTTGAAATACTTCTAAAAAAAAGCGAGAATATTAAAATCTCAAGTGTTTATAATACAGAACGGAACTATTAAAATTATAAGTGTCTTAAAAATTAAAAAAAACTGTTTTTATCACTAAAAAAAATTTGCATTAAAATCGTCAATGATTTTAAGTAAAATTCCTAAAAATTTATACAGCTTCCGAAAAAATGTAAGTATGAAAATTGCTATTAATTCGAAATTGCAGTAATTTTGCTTAAAGCCTTGAATCAGGAAAACCTGACGGAATTCCGTCAAATTTAAAGATATAGTATGAAACACTGTCACACAAAAATTATACAAAAACATATTTTTTTATACATTAATTTCTTTATTATGACAATACTTCAGAATAATACAGAGATTGGTTAATATAATAGTGCGTGTGGGTCCAAAGACTGTGATAATAAAATATGTTTTTCTGTAAAAATTTTTTTATTCGTTCAAAGCGAATCAAAATTAATTACGATTATTATGCTTGTTTTATGGTTTATTTGGTCTATATATACATTGAATTTGGTGCTAATACCAAAATTTTTTGAGAATCTCGAAGTATAATAGTCTAGCTTTTTGCAGAAATCTGGTTAAAGGTGTACTGACGATTTTGGTCTTAGCACTAAATGAAATTTACATATATACCAGCTAAACCATATAAGAAACATATATAAATAATCGTAATTAATTTTCAATCGCTCTGAATAAATACAAAAATTGTTACAAAAAAAAAAAGAACCCATTATCATACTCTTTGAACCCATATGCAATATTATATTAACCAACTTCTAGATTATTGTCATAATAAAGAAAGTAATACAAAAAAAAACATTTTTTTGTATAATTTTTGTGGGACAGTGTTTCACTTTATTTGTACAAATACGACGGAATTAATAAAATATTTATTATTAATGATGGAAATCACTTGTCTCGACGATTTTTATGTTAAAAATGTGACCCTCCCTACTGAGTATTATATTCAACACGGTATAATTCCATCCTCGTTTTCGAAATCACCATTAGGTGCTGCCAAGTTTATCTGACTTTTAAATTTTATGTGTATTTTGTGTTCTCTCTTGTCATGTTTTTACTTTTCTGCAAACGAAAAAAGAAGCGTTTCTAGTAAATTACGCGACTTTTAATAATAAATTATTAATATAATCATATAAACGGATATAATTTTATTTATAGTTATGAAAAACATATAATTAAATGTCTACTGCTTATTTAGCAATAGAAAAAAAATGCTAATTATATGAATTTATATTAAAATAAGGCAAGTGAAAAGTCTTGTCACAAAGGACTTGAGAAAGAAAAAGAATATTAAATGTTGAAAGCATTGACTTCCAAAAGCACTAAAAATGAGAGAAAATAAAATTAAATGCGTGGATAACAAATGAAAGAATAGTAGAAAAATTAATAAGGAAAAAATAAATTACTTTGTAATGTTTATGGAGGCTACAAGAAAATAAGACATTGGCATTGCAAAAAAAGAAAAGTAAAAAAATTATATATACGTATATATATATATATATATGGTATATGTAGATACATATATAATTCATACACAGAAGGTAAACAAAAATATATTTCTTTATCAATAACAATTTATTGAAGAACATATTATAAATTTCACTATTTGTCATTTGAGTACAATATTAGGGGTTGAAAACAGCATACTTGTTAAAAGCAGGTGGAGTCTCCACCGAAACTGGAATTGGTGTTTTTCTCGCACCTTTCTTTTGTCATTCTTGTGTTCGCATAAACAGGATGTTGTAAATGGTTATGTGACAGTGTGTTTGTGTACAATTTTTTGAGTTTGATCATTTAAATTTTGCAGTCAATCTCAGTGTTTAACATTTTTCATGTATATTCTATTACGGAAATGTCTTCAAAACAAAAAATGTGAATTAAATCTGGGAATATAAATATTTACAAGGGGAAATACCGACAAAGTATAAGATATAAATTGCTATTTTTTCCAATATGAATAAAAGCAGTCGCACTTAAAAATTTCAATACAATTTTAATAAATTAAATATTCATTGTAAAATAATTTGTCTGTTTACAACATTATTACTTTGACAGCTATCTATAATATGTTAATATTCGTTAAAATTTAGACATATAACACGGAATGGATCAGTATTAGCATAAACAGTTGTATGGTATCTAAGACTGAACAATTGAAAGTTAAGAGTTAACACTATTCCAATTTCGGTGATATATTTATGTATTATGTTGGCAGGAATTGTCAAATTTAAATATGAAGTTAGTAAGAATAGGTATGCATATGAATGAATGTATGTTCATACATATACCTATTAGGGCGGGAGTCGAATCTGCTCAGACCGTAACTACCTGAAAATTGAACAGACCGCCTCAATTCTGTATCTACATATTTATGTAGAAATATTAATTAAAATATATTTGTTTAAACAATTATTGTGGCAAAATGAATTTATCAAAGATTCAATTTCTTCTCTATCTATTTCTAGTTCGCACAGCATCAAGAGCAATATTGCAAAAAATCATCTAAGAAAAGCCGAAAGCGACAAAAAGTATTAAATTAAATACAAAGCAGCAGATTAAGTAAATTTTTCTATGTTTTCTATAAACGCAGAATACAGAAAAAACTTTACAAATCATTACCAAAAGAGGTAAATTAAATATACCACCCTGTTCTGTAAACCGAGTCGATTTAAAAACGAGTGATTTCTCAATACCTAAGTACGTGTATGTATGTATAAAAACGAAAAGTTTTTGCGGATTCGGTTTACAGAACATACCCGATAATCTGAATGTTCCATTAAATGGCTTATGAAATATTTTTCCTTTGACTTTGAATTTCTAGAAAAATGTGGAATTCAGACGCACGTCATCAAACCCAAAATGGTGGTAGAATGTCACCAGCAAGTAGAATATTCAACTCTTCGCCGCCAAATTCTCTAAACAATTCTCCAAAGCAATTGGGAATGACTTCTGCTATTAGTTTGGCTGAACCTCGTCCAGAAGACTTACAGAAAACGAAAGAGCTGCATAAGAGTTTAGAACCTTATAAGGTGTTTGAAACGGAGGATGAATTAAATCATCGCATGGAAATACTGGCGAAGTTAAACACTCTTGTTAAACAGTGGGTTAAAGAGATTTCACTAGCAAAAAATATGCCCGAAGATGCAGCTCAAAAATTGGGCGGCAAAATCTACACGTTTGGCTCGTATCGCTTGGGTGTACACCATAAAGGAGCTGATATTGATGCACTGTGTGTTGCACCTCGGAATATAGAACGTTCCGAATACTTTATATCATTTTTCGAATTGTTAAAGAAGCAACCGGAGGTAACAGAATGTAGATCTGTTGAGGAAGCCTTTGTACCGGTTATAAAAATGAATTTCGATGGTATTGAGATAGATCTGCTTTTTGCTCGTTTATCTCTCAAAGAAATACCAGACGATTTTGATTTGCGTGATGACAACCTATTGAAAAACCTCGATCCACGTTCAGTGCGCAGTTTAAATGGCTGCCGTGTAACAGATGAAATATTGTCATTAGTACCAAATATAGAGAATTTCCGTTTAGCATTGCGCGCCATTAAGCTGTGGGCTAAAAGTGAGTAAAATAAAAGTGTGTTTCAAAAGAGACTAATAAAACTTTCAAATAATAAATCAATTCAACTGTTCTGATTTCAATTTTTAAATTGTTTCTCGATTACATTTGTATTTAATTTTTTCATTTATTTAAATATAGAACATGGAATCTATTCAAATTCCTTGGGTTATTTTGGTGGCGTAACCTGGGCCATGTTAGTGGCACGTACCTGTCAGTTATATCCAAATGCTACAGCCTCCACTTTGGTACATAAATTCTTTTTAGTTTTCTCGCGCTGGAAGTGGCCAAATCCAGTCCTATTAAAACATCCAGATAATGTTAACTTGAGATTTCCCGTAAGTATAATTATTTTACTAAGTTCGAATAAATCGCAAGAATAATAATAAACTTTTATTTGCTTACCAAAGGTTTGGGATCCACGTGTTAATGCCTCCGATCGCTATCATTTAATGCCAATTATTACGCCAGCATATCCACAGCAAAATTCGACGTTCAATGTTTCCGAATCAACAAAAAAGGTTATTTTAATGGAATTTCATCGTGGCATGTCAACCACGGATGAAATAATGATGGGCAAGGCTTCATGGGATCATCTATTCGAAGCTCCCAGTTTCTTTTATAGGTAAGTGCCAAAGCTCTGTAATACCAACAGAAAAAAAATTATAGTCATCCGTTGACCCTCCCTCGGCAGACAACCCCTGAAACTTCCTGCTAAGTTTATGTTATTTCAAGCAAAGTTACAGCATTCCATAAGATTTTTAAGTTCATATTACGAAAAAACTAAAAACAAATATAGTTTTTCGAAAACTTTCGGCATCAATATCGTTTGAAGAACCACTTTCAGATTTTGGTAAAGTTTGCGGTATCCGGTAAATTTTTAACGTCTGTAAAACTAAAGGGATTATCACTCGATTTGACGAAGACTTTTGCAGTTATTAGAAAAATAATACCATTTCTTTGAAATTTTGCATCAACGATCATCCGGTTTTAGTCAAATTATCAGCAGTCGACAATTCTGCTTTTGAAGCTAAGAGCTAATTAGATTTTGAACTTGATGGGCTTGGTAGTTTCAAATTTATTTTTAAAATCTATTGAACCGAATCAACTCATTATCTCACGAAAACTAAGTGACCTCCATATCTTCCGAATGCGAAACATTTCATTCTTATCCGTTGACGCGCTCTTAGTCCAAACAGACTCTTAGGACCTCAAAACGTTGAAATATAAAATCAGCAACTTCGTATAGCGAGAAGTTAAAAAAAAGTTTTTGAATTTCAGAAAACTATTACAATTCATAATTTTTTTTCGAAAAGAATTCTTGATTTAACCGGCGGTAGTTAAATTTTATATAATTTTCATTTTAATATAAAAAACTGTGCTTATTTTGGTAACAAATTTTCTCTTTCCTTATTTTTTTGTAGATATCGACATTTTATAGTTTTATTGGTTAACTCTCATACCGCCGACGATCATTTGGAATGGTGTGGCTTAGTAGAATCGAAAATTCGTCTCTTAATTGGTAACTTGGAAAGAAACCAGCATATTTCTTTGGCCCATGTTAATCCCAAATGTTTTGATGATAAAAAGGGAAACAACAATAACTCAGCAACCCAAAATAGCAGCAGCGGCAATGAAGATGAAAAAACCCAAAACTCTACCACTGCATCAAAGAGTAATTCCGCCTCAGCTACATCTGGCCAGACCCCATCAACCACATCGTCCCTTTGTTCAATGTGGTTTATTGGCTTGGAATTTGAACGCACGGAAAATCTCAATGTCGATTTAACCGAAAACATTCAAAATTTTACTGAACATGTTATACAACACGGTGTAAGTATACTCTAAAAAACGTCATTCATTTCATTTCTTATACATTTGCAAAGTAAAGTCTCTCAGCGAAAAGTATGTTTTAAATAAGCCAATTGAAAAATATACTTTTTGATTAATAGTGTTTTCTAATAAAAGAATAAACGACAACTATTATGAAAATTTATTTCAAATTTAGGTAAAGCTGTAAAGAAACAATTGAATTTAATTTGTTCTTTTGTTTTTCTCTTGCAGGTCAATATTAAAATGTTGAAAGATGGCATGTCTATCGAAGCGCGTCACGTTAAACGCAAGCAACTGTCACAATATTTGGACGCTGAATTCTTAAAACGTGAACGAAAATCTATGGACAGTCATAATAATTTTAATAACACAATTATAGCCAATCGCAAAAGGCTATCAAGTGAAATGCAACAGAAGGATGCCAGCAATGGCAGTGTGAAGCGACCACGTGTCAGTGAGACGGTAAGTTTGAAAATGTCACCACCAATATCTAATTTTATTTGTTTATTTATTTTAAAATTTGTCTATGCAGCATGAAGACAATTCAAATGCATCAAGTGATGTCGGTGGTGGCAATACTACACCCAACTGTAAGCAACCGCCAACGTCACAGCAACAGGAAGAAGTTTCCGATAATAGTAATGGAGGTAATAACAACACCCCTAATGCAGCTTCAACAGCAGCTACAAGTGAAGTAGCATGTTCGTGACCGCCACCGACTATTCCGCCTGTACCGCTACCGCATTCACATTTATATCCACCCACACACACGCTGCTGACCCATTCCACTTTGCCGCATCATAATACACAGAAATTTCGTAAAAACAATAACGCTGCTGCAGCTGCGAATTCCAATAGCATTTTCTGTCAGCGCTTAACGTCCTCTTCATCATCCTGTTCCTCAGTTTCTTCTTCCTCTTCCTCCACTGGATCTTCAGCATCTGCTTCGTCTTTGTCAGGATCATGCAATACCTCTGCATTGTATGGTCGTACGTTACCCAGACGTATGTCGGCCACATACAGCACGCATAACCACAATAGTAATCATTTATACCTCCAGCCACATCATCAGCAGCAACAGCAGCAACATCATCATATGCAACATCATGGAACATCATCATCTTTCATAATGACGTCTTTAAATAAAAATAGCAGCAGCAACAACAACAACAACAACAACAACAACAACAACAACAACAACAACAACAACTTAAATAACAATTCCAGTATACAAAACAGTAATGACAACATTAACAAAAACAACGATGAAATTGTTGATCTTGTTAATGACGACGATGATGTTGATGAAATATTAACAACTGGAACTACAGCTACGACAACCACAACCATAACTTGTAAGTCTCTTCTATATTTTTAATAAAAAAAAAAATATTAAAAAAAAAATAAACCAGAGCTTTCATGTCCAACACGCTCCCTGTGCTTCGCCTCCTTCATTTGTCTGCATTAATTCTTGACTGTTCTTCATTCTATCACATTTTAAATTGAAGAATTTTTAATCTACTTAATCTCTTTTACATTCTACATTTGTCCTATTTTTAAAGAAAATTTTACCTGTTTATATAAAATATGTTTATAAAACCCTTTCTATATTTCTTAAAAAAAAAAAAAAAAAAAAAAAAAAGATTCATAAAAAAAAAGTACAAAAAAACAAAAAGTACAAAAATATACATTTATTTTTAATAAAATTAAAATACAAAAAAAATCCAATTATAATTTTTTATTATTTTTTAAATAATTTTTTCCTTTTAATTTAATTTTTGGTTGGTTAGGGGTTTCAATTTATACTTTAACTTCATCTCTAACATGTCTTAATATGATGAAATATAAATTTAATAAACGAATTTATTTTCAAATTTGTTGGTTAAAAACTTTTTCTTCTCTGCATTGAATTTTTTTTTTCATTTGGGACACAATCAGTTGTGTGACAGAAACCAAATTCATACGAAAGATAAAAAGGAAAACGTAAAACGCAAAAATTTTTCGTTTTTAATTCGTTTAAAAATTGTAAGGTGGAATTGTTAATTTGAGAGCACTCACGTAAAAGAAACATTAAAAAAATATTTCAAATGGAAAAGAAACTTTTTGCTTAAGTTCCGTCTTAAAGAAATATACAAAACCAGTATTTTTAAAAGTTTATAAAATCAGTAAGAAAAAATGTGCAAAAAGCGTTGCCACATTTTTCTTCTTTCTACCATAACTGCAAGTTTTGAAAAATTTTTTACGATCAAAATAAATTTCAGTTTTTTTTTTTTATTTATTTTCAAAATATTCGCAATTATTTCTATATTTTATACTTTTACAAACAAAACAAAAGCAATGTTTTAATTTTTTTTTGTATTTATGAAAACGTATGAAAGCTGAAGAAGTAAAACAAAAACAATAGGAATCGAAAAATGCGAAAATTTCACTTTCGAATATACTGTCACTTTTTTTAATGCTTCATTGGGACATTTTATTGAGTTTAGTTCAATTTAGAAATTTTGCAGTCTTAATATTTTGTATAGCCACCTGTGGCATACTCGCCACTAACTGTTCCCAATCCCTTGGATTAATACTACGCCACGCTACTAGCACGTTTGGACATAGCTCGCCAAGTTCCCAGCACCACTACCAACGAAATCTTTTTTGGTATTGTGTAGCATCATCAGCAAAGTAAAATAATTAATAAAATGTTTACCTCTTACTGCTTAAAAATTTCATGCGTTTCATTGATAGCAGAACACTGCTATAAAACAAGAAATGTGCAAAAGCGGTATTGTAAAAATAATGCAGCCGTCTTCCATCTATTCCTTCATCAACTATAATCGCTATCACTATTCCTTTCCTAGAAGTTAACACCTAGTAGTAGGCAATCATTGCCTGAGTGTTACTATTCTTAAAAAAGAAACTACCCAAAGGTATTTGATGGCGTTAAGATCGGCTGACTGTGGTGGCCAGTCGATAATCTGTTATCCGTTGTTATTTATTAATTTTTTTTGTAAGTTTGGCGGTGTGTTTTGAGTCAATGTCGTGCCGAAAAACGATATCAGTCGTACGAAATCCAAATTTTTCTACAGTGGTGCGGAGATTGGTGCTTAAAATGTCGACAAAGGATTGCGCAGTCAACGTACCAACTATTCTTTGTACTGTTGCAACTTCTTTTTTTTTTAATCTTGGTTTAATATCTTTTAGTTGCAAGACTCTTCCTGACTGACGCCAGCACCTCGCGTAGCCAACAGAGGACTGTACACACGAGATATGGTCAGATGAGATCAGGATGGAGATGATTGAAGTAGTTGGCACGTTGTCTACAAAACCAAAAGTCCTGCGTTCGAGCCGACTACCAGATTAAGTCATAAAAACATCTCACATTTTTCTAATGCACATAAGATGTGACTATGTGTAGGTTGTCGGAATGTTTCCGCGACGAAGGCATAGTCACTGGTCACTGAACAGTGCCTTTTTCAGCTGATACTAATGAACAAGTAACATCAGAGCGCCCTCCTTAGCCAGTATTGTAATACACAACAGTTGTTGCCAAACTACATAAATTTACTTTCTAACCAGAATCAAAGTGCAACAGACTTTGCATACTCTCAGGAGCTAGAACTAAATATATAATTGCGATATGTTGCTAAACTGTATGCCATATTAAAATTAGAGTGAGTGGAGAAAGTTCAAATGAACTCACAGCTATTTTGGAGAGAAGTAAGTCTCAAAACAAAATTAATATTCCAATCGCTTGAAGGAAATTTGCTTTTGAAAACATCGCTGTACAAAAGAATCTTAGTAAATAAGACAGATTTATATACATACATACATATTTTGAAAAAAAAAAAAAAAAAAAATCTTAGTGCCGATAAGCCAAACTTAAATTTTTTAAGTACGAAAAACTGCATTCGCAAATATCCGAAGGATAGAAGCGTAAATTCGGGAATTGTGCCAGGTAAAAGAGGAAATGAAAACAATTTAACTAAAATCGTGTATAATTTTAGGAGTTGATAAATAAATAACTGTCCCATTATTTAATTATCGTGAAGCCATTTACAGGGCACTTGAAAATACTTTGCAATTTCAGTTTAAAGAAAAAAAAAAAAGAAACATTTACAACTTTAATTATTTTGAAACAGTGACAATGGAAAAAATTACATTTAGTCCAAATTAAATGTAAAAACTAAAGCGGAAAATTAAAAAAAAATATTAATAGAAATATTTACGTAGGTATGTAAATAGAGCAAAAATCTACAGCTACTAAACTTTTTAACATCGAAATAAAAAGCAATTTTAATTAATAGACTTAAATGTCGTCAATCGACTAGCGCTTAGTTTTTAGATAATAAATGCCAAAGTCCATATCCAGGACATATTTTTTTTTTTATTTTTATCAGGAGATGACTCCTACACATGCGAAGCATTGTGCTGGAACTATAGGAAAGGGATAGTAGGAGAAACGACAGGAGGTGAAGCTTAATTAATTATTGTTGCAGCTCTGCTTTCGCACGTTTTTTGTTTATACTCGTAGCAGTGCTGAAGCTTCGGTTCAGTAGCCATATTTATTATTGTTTTACTTCGCCGGTGCTACACAATACCGACGAAGGAAGGCGTTCTGATGCGATTGTGGATTGCTATCAGCTGAAGCCGGTATTATTCAGTGACCAGTGACTATGCCTTCGCCACTGAAACTTTCCGACAACAACTGACACACAAAGACACAGCAATGCACATCAGAAAAATGCGAGATGTTTATTTTTAATTTAGAATTTTAGTCTGAAACTGGGTTTAAACCCAGGTCTGTTTTTGGATTCGTAGTCAACGTGCAGACTACCATCCATCGTGCCATCGCCACCCTCAAACATTGTGTGAGATTTTCTTTCGAATTCGACATCGGTCACGATATACATACATACATATGTATATGTATTTAGTTGAGTATTGGTAGTGTTATTGGCAGCACTGATTTTGTATTATGTACGAGTATTATTAGGTCTGTTTGTTTACTCAAAATTGAACGCCCGTGCGCGCCCAATCTTACCCAAAAGCGTTTTCTTACGCAAAAATTGAGTAAATGAGAGAGGTTTTGAGAGAGTAATGCTCTTGTTCTTCACGCACGAGAATGCCCGTACTTTTTCTTCGGGCTAGTTTGGGCATGAAGAACAAGCAATCAGCTGGTTCATAAGTAAACAATAATGAAGATTTTGTTTAATTGAAATCAGTTTGTTTATAATAAACATCGAAAATAACAAAGCAAAATTACAAATGTCCCAAACAGCTGACAGACATTAAAAAAGTTGAGTGTTAAAAATTTTTTTAACAATAATTAATTACAAACATTTTTGTTATTTATACCATTAATTGTTAAAAACTTTTCATAAAAAAGACCATCGTTTTAAATAAATATTTTTTTTGGTTAATACAAATTATTATTTCCTAACGATGCTACCTATTTGGTAGCGAAATATTGAAAAATAAATAATTGTTAAAAACTTTTCATAAAAAAGACCATCGCTGAAAAATAAATATAATTAAATAAATTCTTTCAATACTTGTTTTTTTAAATAAATTCTTTCACAAATAGTTTTTTTCGGTAAACTGTCATCAATCACATTAAACTTTCAACGAAAATCAGGGATAATCAAGCTCGTACAATTGTACTTTTTTCAGTACAATTTGCATTGCAAAAGTACTACTTTACTCCACTAAATATTAAGTACCAAGTTATATTCATATGATTATACGTTGTTCAGTAATTTAAATTAATTATAGCAAAAATATATTTTCGATTTTTCTTAATATAATATTTAATTATTAAATTATTCACAACCACTTTCCACAACTTTTTCACAAACTTTGACTGTTGAATGAAGTGACCAGCGAAATAGCTAATAAGTTTAGCTGCCCTACAAGAACATTGACGGTCATTTGACCGGTGATATGACCGTCATTGCTGACAGAATTATCGGTAATTGCGTAGAACAAAGTTTATATCATTTTCTTAAGGGCAATATGAGAAAAATTACCGAAACTTCTGTGTGCATGTGATAGTCAGCGTTGATGCATATATATCGCTCACTGTAGACGGATATCCCAATTGAAATGAAACACTATTTATTTCAATTCTTTACGTTGATTTTATTTCAATATTCTTATATGTACATATGTATATAAAAAAAAAAGAAATGTAATATAATATATAATAGAAATATCCATCAGAACCTTGAAGTGGGCCATCATCTGTGAATTTTTTCTTAATATAATTGCCCACAATTATTTAAAATATACAAATATTAAAACAAACTATTCAGGGATTCGCATAAAAATTAATTCTATCCATCAGCAGAGACAACATATGTTGTTGTTAAAATGTGTCGCCGAGTGCCGAACACAAAAACGATGCTCTCTTCCACACCCGTAACATGCTACCAAACTAAATGTTTTCTCGTCTAAACTCAGTCGTACGGAGCTTCAAAAACTATAGTCCGAATTATAAGTTTACAAACGAGTAAAATTATCATTTCTGTAAAGTTGATGAATTTGCGAAAATTCAAGAATACTTTTGGAATGAACTGCATTAATTTTTAACTATTCAACAACACGTTGGTTGTCTCGCAACGAGGTGGTCTCTCGAGTAATAGGAACTCCTTCAGTATTACTTTAATTTGATTGATTTCGAAACAAATTCTCAATATACAAGAACTCCCATTTTATTTTTTCTTTCTGTTACTAATAGTTAATAATAGTAAAACTTAACACAACTTTTATGTTTTTAGTACATTTGGGGTCAAAAAAGTACAATTTTAAAATTGTCAAATATCATCTCCGATATAAACAGAGCTGTAAAAAATTGACATTTCTTTTTTTCTGGTAAATTTTATGGTTTTTTTCGTTTTCTTACTTTTGTACATTTTGCTCTCTTATTGAGAGTAATTATAGCTTACTCTCATTTTACCAAACTTTCCCAGAAAGTAAACGTATGAGCAGCGATGCCAAATTAGTGCTTTTGGCACTATTTTTAGTGCTAAAATTTTAGCTTTAGTGTTAAGCTAAGCAAAAGGACTGTCTTGGAACTGTTTAATTTTTTCGTTAGTGCATTAACAAGTATTGATATAAAGCCCAGTAATTATTATAAGCAAATTTAAAAAAAGAGCTGTGTTCTCTTTACGAAACATTTTGCATACGAAATTAGAGTACGACTACAATTTGAAAATGTCGCAAACAGTTTCGTTATTAACTTTTGACAACGTCTTTTGCAAGACGATGGCTGCAGTAGTGTGCATGTTGACTACAAAACCAAAAAGTTCTGGGCTCGAACCCCAGTTTCAGACTAAATCATAAAAACATTTCGCATTTTTGCGCACCATTTTCGCATTTTAGCGAAAATAAATAAATAAATAAAATAAATTACTAACAGCCATACCTAAACAAGAGCGGAAAGCGTTTTCTAGCTGTCAAAAATTCTCATGCCCATACAATTTGTATGTATCATACCGCGGCGTCAACTTAACGGCAACGCTTTGCAATTGGAAAATCCGATTTTGACAGTGCGTTTAATAGTGAAGTAAGTTGCATATAAAGAAAGTGAAAGAAATAAACATAAAAAAATATTTGGTATTAGAAAATGGAGGCAAGTAAATCCATAATCCAATTCGTCCATATAACTCATTGTTTAAACTTTTTGTTATAAAATGCTTATTTAAAAATCGCAAACACCAATAAACTTTATTGTTAAAATAATCAGGGTTGTTATATTTATTTTTTTGATAACCCTGTTTTTATCGTTTTGACCTAGCGTTGCCGCTTTTATTTAGGTATGGCATTTCAGCGTAAAAGCTAAGCGGAAAAAACGTTCCGCTTTCCGCTCTTGTTTAGGTATGGCTGTAAGAATGGCTACTAAAACAAAATTTCAAAATTGAATACGTCTCCTTGTCATCAGAGGCGCTGCAACACTGCTATAACAAACAAAGAACGTGCAAAAAGCAGAGTTGTATGATAGTGAAGCTTCGCCATCTGTTATCTCTCTCACTACGCCTTTCCTCTAGTTCCAGCACCATCCTCTGAGTGCTGGTCCAAGATAAAAAAAAAATGTGAGTCCGATCACAGGGGAGATGTGTAAACATCTAGTAATGAAATCTTTTTAAAAATTATTAAAATTAAATGTTTTTATTTGCCTACGATAACATAATGTACGACAATTAGTGAGAATTAGTAGCTACTACTACTGCTACTATTGCGCACTAGATGGTGTTAGTGTATTTCTATGCAGCTGTTAAGTTTCTCTGTTCTTCTTGTTGTCCGTATGATTACACTAATGCACTCATACACAGCTCACACCGCGTTATTACAATCTTACTCAAAATTTGTGATTGTATTGTGAAAAAGATTTTTACCCCCTAGCGTATAGATGTTTACACATCAAAAAACTTAACGAAGACAACTGAATTTAGGTGGGTATCATAAGACAAAAAATTAGTTGATGGTTTAGTTGAGTTGTAACATTGACAAATTTTGACTAATAACGACATTAATTTAGATGGAACAGTCAAATAATAAAATTTTATAAGAGTTTAAGGAATTTAAACATGTCACCGTCAAAATGTTTTGAATTAGTTTTAATACGAAGCCAAAAAAAAATAGCCCAACTCACAATCTTGTGCATATGGTGTTGCATCATTGCATTTGCAAAAAGGTATAGAATATTTTTGCTCTACAGTAACAAAATACTCAGCAATGCACATGCTATACTTAAATTTATATGCAACACTTAAAACCAATAGGATTTATTTGCTATGAGTATGCAACACCTAATTGCAAATAAACAGGTGACTAACAATAATCCAAGCCAATCAAATCGTAATTGCCGCATACTTGCCGCTTCTTATTTTCCTCCAAAAAAAACCAGTAGTGCGATTCATTAACTTTTGAACATATTTTTTTTTGGCAAATTTGTTTGTTTTTTCAATCAGCTGTGAATTTTGTTCTTGCAATGAGTAGTGCATAATAAATTAAAAATGTCATTCACAGTTGATAGCACAAATTTGCTATTGCATATATTTACAATCTCAAATGCACAAGATTGTGAGTAGAGCTAATATGATTCGGCACTGAAAAAACTATATATTATGTTTTTTTTTTTTTTTTGGAAATTTTAATAAAAGATGAGAAATTGTTATTGACAACAAAATTTGTTTACATTACAAAAAAAAAAAAAAAAAAAAAATTTTTTATTATAAACAAAAACCAATTTTCCTGAAGAAGCTACACAAAGGAGTAGCGAAATATTGAAATAAATATAAAATATATAAAAAGACCTTAGGCTTAAAATAATTAGTGTTATTAAGATTAATTATTTCTAGTAAGCAGTAAAATTTAAAGGAAAGAAATTTACTGCTGTAAAATTTTACTGGTTGCAGCAACTTTTTTCAATAAGTTGTCATCCACAATTGCAATTTTTGTTGCGGCACTTCTTGAGTTTGTTGGCGAGAGAGGTGAGAATATTCAGGAAGGCTTGACGGGTGTTCTGCAACTCCCTTTTGCTTTACAATTATCACTAATCAACGTGGTTTGATGGACATATGTACATTTGTGTATTGGTATTGTAGGTGAAAAAAGGAGTAACAATATAAATATTGCAATACTTGAATGTACACTAATGCATTCTCAAGCAAAATTTTTAAAAATTTCGGCAACAAAAATTGCATGTCTGGATAGGGACTAAGTGTGGGTTTATACAGCAAAACATTTGGAATTCTCTTTTGTTTTTTCATTCGCAGTCCCACACACGAAATTGTTATTATTGTTAATATTGTTCTATTGTTATAGTTATTTTTGCAAGCAATGAAAATAAGAACAAAGCGTATCGCCGAGTACGCAACACAAAAACGATACTCTCTTCCCCACCCGTAATATTCAACCAAACTAAATGTTTCCTGGTCTAAACTCAAACTATAAGCAGTATAATTTTATTTGTTAGTGGAATTTTTTTCCGTAACCAGTAAATTTTATTGCTTCTGCAATTTTTTTCAGTAATCAGTAAATGCATAATTTTTAATGCCTCATAAATACCCGTATGATGCAGTATGCCCATGTCTATTTTATTTAAAAAACTGATATTCAGGTATGTGATGAAAATCGTTTTCGGCGTTAAAACGTTTTGAAATCGACAAATAGTGTGATGAATTTGTATGTGACGATTTGTTGTGACGTTTTCATATTTCATCTTGTTTCATTGAAAAAAAGACGTTTTTAACATGTGACGTATTTCGATAATGCCATTTTATATTCGTTTTCAAATCGTTTAATTTTACTTGAAGAAAATGTAAGGAAATATACAAAAAAAAGTAAAAAAAAATTAATAAAAAATCCGTCCTTAAACGAAAATATTCAACAAATCTATTTAAATAAATACTAGTTAATATAGAAGTGAAATTTAAAAATTTTATACCCACATTTCATCTGGCAAAATTAAGGGATCCGATTTATCTCTTAAACGTTTTCTTAGAATATTTTCGCTATTCATCCTATTATTTTCTTCCAAGAAAATTAGCGAAACCGCAGCAAAAAAAGGCATTTTATAAATAAAAATGATAAAATATGTTGATACAAATTTTATTTTGTTTAAATATTTTACAAACGTCACTCACATACACATATGTTTACATATTTTCCAGTTGTATTATTAGATTTCATACAGTTGTATTTAGAGAAGATATGTGGAAACGAAACAAATATGGAATATGAAATCGATCGAAATTCATAACACTGCTGTCGATTTCAAAAGACGATTTACTTTTCAAATCGATCGATTTCCATCACATACCTGATTGTTTCTCTTTTTCTTTCTCTATCTGCGTATTTGTTTTTTAAAAATACAAGTGCTTTTTCAAATAAATTAAAATGTAATGCAATTATGTTATTAATATAATATAAACAATTTTTTATTTTCTTTCTTTTATTAACAGTGTAATAAGGCCTCTATCCAATAACCCCTCAAATAGCGTAAGGATTTAGAATATAAGGACTAATGGTTTAAAGCCACAAATACAAGCAAAAATTGGATAACATTTTAAATTTAAAAGGTATTTAAAAGGCATACATATTAAAAGAAAACCAAATTAATCAATTTCTTATTCATTTGCAGAAAAACAAAATTGAATATTTGCACCAAAAGAAAAAGAAATTCATCACTGGATAAAAAAAAAGGAAAAACGAAAATACGGCAAACGGAATTTTGTATAAAATTTCAAAGAATAAGTATATTGCAACCTTTTATTAGGAAGGCAACGTGTCAAAAATGTTAGGAGAAAACTATAGAAAAAATCTAAGAAA